>OX438895.1:2400000-3775948 GCA_949316265.1 Diarsia mendica | reverse complement strand
GACCGACTGAGCTATATTTAGAGGTCATTTGAAGGTGTATATTTTACCTCACGTCCCCGGACAGCGCGCTCCCCCCTGCATCGTTCTAAGTTTGAATGGCGATGTTCGAGTGCAAGGGAAAAATCACTACATAGTATAAAACAAAGTCGCTTTCTCTGTCCCTATGTCCCTTTGTATGCTTACATCTTTAAAACTACGCAACGGATTTTGATGCGGTTTTTTTTAATAGATAGAGTGATTCAAGAGGAAGGTTTTAATACCTTTTTTGCACCCGTGCGAAGCCGGGGCGGGTCACTAGTAAATAATAAACTGAACACGTGTTTTGAAGTTTTAAAAAATTTTGTTTTATTCAAACTGTAGTACTTAATTAAAAAACTTTTCTTCATCGAGTTCATTAAAAAGCCGAAACTTCAATCTTCTCTAAGCCTAATATGATTCGGTATCCAGAATCGACGTTTATTATATTTTCTTTTATTATTTCTTAATAATGATACATGTAAATCGAATACAGCATCATTGTCGTCTGAAGAACTATTGTAGGAATCAAGCAGAACAATCTTCATATTGTCCATTTTAAATAAAGAACGTGAATTTTCATTAAAGAACGTGTTGACACAGCGGTGACCGAAGCTGTACTGTTCCAAAATATACATCTTACAGTGTGAACAGCAATCGCGAGATATAATATATAGCTCGGGATGTAATATATATTACATCCCATAGTCAAAAGGCGGCTTTATGGTGAAAATGGATCTTCAAAACGTCGCAATTCTTCGTTCACCTTCAATTCGACAAAACTAGGAAAAGCTACATATTTCTTTTGTACTTCTGTGTAACGTACAGCATTCCAATCCGGGGAGTCAAACCTCTGCATTTCTGCTATTTTCGTTACACGTTCTGGATTTGCTTTAGGTATACTAGGTTCTTTAACCGAAACCTCTAGATTTGCAATTTGTTCAAAACATGGGGTAAGCTGCGGCGGGCGTAAATTTTTTTCTTGAAAATTGAAGGTAGGACCAGTCGATGTTGAAGGTAATGCGGTGCCAATATTATTTTGCGTGGTGGGTAGGCTTTGTGCTAATGGAGCACTATTGGCTATCATGTAATTTGATAAAACATTATTGACATGAGTCACCAACCGCTGGGAAAGTAAAGTCAAACTTGCGATCCAGTTCGGAATCTTGCGAGAGAGAGCGCTCGCGTACCCGCCGCAGGCGCTTGCGCGGCACTGGATCACCCCCATCACTCTCCGATGACACTGTATCACTTCTCTTCGATGACGATGAAGAACTCGAACTCCGCGTCCTTTTTCGCGAATTATCGTTTGGCGCGATTGTTTCACCGTCCATTTTGTTTAAAATAACCACAGTTTACGAGACGGAAAATTAATTTAGTTATTCAAATAAACTTTCTACTTTAATCTCGAAAGTTCTAAAAATAAAAATTATCGTTTAAAATTCGAAATAACTGACAATCTAACAAAGCTGCGCACAGTTCGGAAAACGACGCAACAATGACATAAGACTTCATCATGGCGGCTTGTATGCGGTTTTTGAAAGTAGTTCACAGATATGGCGTTTGGGGGCGCTAGTAGCGCGGGACTAGATGGCGTTGTGTGATAGCTGTGGAATATTATTATTATTATTATTATTATTTAATTATGTTTTTCGCAGTCACTTTTAGTCTTTCTATATTTGCAGTCTCAGCGATCTAGTCCAAATGAGCTGAGTCGAATGAGAAGCAACGCCGTATTCAGTGAGCAGTCTGTGGTATTTTTGACTGCATTAGGCAAATAGGGTCACTAACTGATACATACTTTTTTAATAATCTGACGAAATACGGATGAGCCATACACAGCTACTTCTTGAGCGAACACAGATATAAGTTAGTGTGTGTATGTCCAGTAAAAGAAGACGCTCACGGCGCGTGCGCGCGTTGCGGCAGCGCGGAGCAGCCGGAGTGGATCCTGTTGTGTGACGCGTGTGACGCCGGGTACCACGCCAGCTGTCTCAAGCCTGTGCTCTTCATCGTGCCTGAGGGAGACTGGTTCTGTCCGCCTTGTAACCATGTGAGTATCATGTTGCGGCAGCGCGGAGCAGCCGGAGTGGATCCTGTTGTGTGACGCGTGTGACGCCGGGTACCACGCCAGCTGTCTCAAGCCTGTGCTCTTCATCGTGCCTGAGGGGGACTGGTTCTGTCCGCCTTGTAACCATGTGAGTATCATGTTGCGGCAGCGCGGAGCAGCCGGAGTGGATCCTGTTGTGTGACGCGTGTGACGCCGGGTACCACGCCAGCTGTCTCAAGCCTGTGCTCTTCATCGTGCCTGAGGGGGACTGGTTCTGTCCGCCTTGTAACCATGTGAGTATCATGTTGCGGCAGCGCGGAGCAGCCGGAGTGGATCCTGTTGTGTGACGCGTGTGACGCCGGGTACCACGCCAGCTGTCTCAAGCCTGTGCTCTTCATCGTGCCTGAGGGGGACTGGTTCTGTCCGCCTTGTAACCATGTGAGTATCATGTTGCGGCAGCGCGGAGCAGCCGGAGTGGATCCTGTTGTGTGACGCGTGTGACGCCGGGTACCACGCCAGCTGTCTCAAGCCTGTGCTCTTCATCGTGCCTGAGGGGGACTGGTTCTGTCCGCCTTGTAACCATGTGAGTATCATGTTGCGGCAGCGCGGAGCAGCCGGAGTGGATCCTGTTGTGTGACGCGTGTGACGCCGGGTACCACGCCAGCTGTCTCAAGCCTGTGCTCTTCATCGTGCCTGAGGGGGACTGGTTCTGTCCGCCTTGTAACCATGTGAGTATCATGTTGCGGCAGCGCGGAGCAGCCGGAGTGGATCCTGTTGTGTGACGCGTGTGACGCCGGGTACCACGCCAGCTGTCTCAAGCCTGTGCTCTTCATCGTGCCTGAGGGAGACTGGTTCTGTCCGCCTTGTAACCATGTGAGTATCATGTTGCGGCAGCGCGGAGCAGCCGGAGTGGATCCTGTTGTGTGACGCGTGTGACGCCGGGTACCACGCCAGCTGTCTCAAGCCTGTGCTCTTCATCGTGCCTGAGGGAGACTGGTTCTGTCCGCCTTGTAACCATGTGAGTATCATGTTGCGGCAGCGCGGAGCAGCCGGAGTGGATCCTGTTGTGTGACGCGTGTGACGCCGGGTACCACGCCAGCTGTCTCAAGCCTGTGCTCTTCATCGTGCCTGAGGGAGACTGGTTCTGTCCGCCTTGTAACCATGTGAGTATCATGTTGCGGCAGCGCGGAGCAGCCGGAGTGGATCCTGTTGTGTGACGCGTGTGACGCCGGGTACCACGCCAGCTGTCTCAAGCCTGTGCTCTTCATCGTGCCTGAGGGAGACTGGTTCTGTCCGCCTTGTAACCATGTGAGTATCATGTTGCGGCAGCGCGGAGCAGCCGGAGTGGATCCTGTTGTGTGACGCGTGTGACGCCGGGTACCACGCCAGCTGTCTCAAGCCTGTGCTCTTCATCGTGCCTGAGGGAGACTGGTTCTGTCCGCCTTGTAACCATGTGAGTATCATGTTGCGGCAGCGCGGAGCAGCCGGAGTGGATCCTGTTGTGTGACGCGTGTGACGCCGGGTACCACGCCAGCTGTCTCAAGCCTGTGCTCTTCATCGTGCCTGAGGGAGACTGGTTCTGTCCGCCTTGTAACCATGTGAGTATCATGTTGCGGCAGCGCGGAGCAGCCGGAGTGGATCCTGTTGTGTGACGCGTGTGACGCCGGGTACCACGCCAGCTGTCTCAAGCCTGTGCTCTTCATCGTGCCTGAGGGAGACTGGTTCTGTCCGCCTTGTAACCATGTGAGTATCATGTTGCGGCAGCGCGGAGCAGCCGGAGTGGATCCTGTTGTGTGACGCGTGTGACGCCGGGTACCACGCCAGCTGTCTCAAGCCTGTGCTCTTCATCGTGCCTGAGGGAGACTGGTTCTGTCCGCCTTGTAACCATGTGAGTATCATGTTGCGGCAGCGCGGAGCAGCCGGAGTGGATCCTGTTGTGTGACGCGTGTGACGCCGGGTACCACGCCAGCTGTCTCAAGCCTGTGCTCTTCATCGTGCCTGAGGGAGACTGGTTCTGTCCGCCTTGTAACCATGTGAGTATCATGTTGCGGCAGCGCGGAGCAGCCGGAGTGGATCCTGTTGTGTGACGCGTGTGACGCCGGGTACCACGCCAGCTGTCTCAAGCCTGTGCTCTTCATCGTGCCTGAGGGAGACTGGTTCTGTCCGCCTTGTAACCATGTGAGTATCATGTTGCGGCAGCGCGGAGCAGCCGGAGTGGATCCTGTTGTGTGACGCGTGTGACGCCGGGTACCACGCCAGCTGTCTCAAGCCTGTGCTCTTCATCGTGCCTGAGGGAGACTGGTTCTGTCCGCCTTGTAACCATGTGAGTATCATGTTGCGGCAGCGCGGAGCAGCCGGAGTGGATCCTGTTGTGTGACGCGTGTGACGCCGGGTACCACGCCAGCTGTCTCAAGCCTGTGCTCTTCATCGTGCCTGAGGGAGACTGGTTCTGTCCGCCTTGTAACCATGTGAGTATCATGTTGCGGCAGCGCGGAGCAGCCGGAGTGGATCCTGTTGTGTGACGCGTGTGACGCCGGGTACCACGCCAGCTGTCTCAAGCCTGTGCTCTTCATCGTGCCTGAGGGAGACTGGTTCTGTCCGCCTTGTAACCATGTGAGTATCATGTTGCGGCAGCGCGGAGCAGCCGGAGTGGATCCTGTTGTGTGACGCGTGTGACGCCGGGTACCACGCCAGCTGTCTCAAGCCTGTGCTCTTCATCGTGCCTGAGGGAGACTGGTTCTGTCCGCCTTGTAACCATGTGAGTATCATGTTGCGGCAGCGCGGAGCAGCCGGAGTGGATCCTGTTGTGTGACGCGTGTGACGCCGGGTACCACGCCAGCTGTCTCAAGCCTGTGCTCTTCATCGTGCCTGAGGGAGACTGGTTCTGTCCGCCTTGTAACCATGTGAGTATCATGTTGCGGCAGCGCGGAGCAGCCGGAGTGGATCCTGTTGTGTGACGCGTGTGACGCCGGGTACCACGCCAGCTGTCTCAAGCCTGTGCTCTTCATCGTGCCTGAGGGAGACTGGTTCTGTCCGCCTTGTAACCATGTGAGTATCATGTTGCGGCAGCGCGGAGCAGCCGGAGTGGATCCTGTTGTGTGACGCGTGTGACGCCGGGTACCACGCCAGCTGTCTCAAGCCTGTGCTCTTCATCGTGCCTGAGGGAGACTGGTTCTGTCCGCCTTGTAACCATGTGAGTATCATGTTGCGGCAGCGCGGAGCAGCCGGAGTGGATCCTGTTGTGTGACGCGTGTGACGCCGGGTACCACGCCAGCTGTCTCAAGCCTGTGCTCTTCATCGTGCCTGAGGGAGACTGGTTCTGTCCGCCTTGTAACCATGTGAGTATCATGTTGCGGCAGCGCGGAGCAGCCGGAGTGGATCCTGTTGTGTGACGCGTGTGACGCCGGGTACCACGCCAGCTGTCTCAAGCCTGTGCTCTTCATCGTGCCTGAGGGGGACTGGTTCTGTCCGCCTTGTAACCATGTGAGTATCATGTTGCGGCAGCGCGGAGCAGCCGGAGTGGATCCTGTTGTGTGACGCGTGTGACGCCGGGTACCACGCCAGCTGTCTCAAGCCTGTGCTCTTCATCGTGCCTGAGGGAGACTGGTTCTGTCCGCCTTGTAACCATGTGAGTATCATGTTGCGGCAGCGCGGAGCAGCCGGAGTGGATCCTGTTGTGTGACGCGTGTGACGCCGGGTACCACGCCAGCTGTCTCAAGCCTGTGCTCTTCATCGTGCCTGAGGGGAGACTGGTTCTGTCCGCCTTGTAACCATGTGAGTATCATGTTGCGGCAGCGCGGAGCAGCCGGAGTGGATCCTGTTGTGTGACGCGTGTGACGCCGGGTACCACGCCAGCTGTCTCAAGCCTGTGCTCTTCATCGTGCCTGAGGGGGACTGGTTCTGTCCGCCTTGTAACCATGTGAGTATCATGTTGCGGCAGCGCGGAGCAGCCGGAGTGGATCCTGTTGTGTGACGCGTGTGACGCCGGGTACCACGCCAGCTGTCTCAAGCCTGTGCTCTTCATCGTGCCTGAGGGAGACTGGTTCTGTCCGCCTTGTAACCATGTGAGTATCATGTTGCGGCAGCGCGGAGCAGCCGGAGTGGATCCTGTTGTGTGACGCGTGTGACGCCGGGTACCACGCCAGCTGTCTCAAGCCTGTGCTCTTCATCGTGCCTGAGGGAGACTGGTTCTGTCCGCCTTGTAACCATGTGAGTATCATGTTGCGGCAGCGCGGAGCAGCCGGAGTGGATCCTGTTGTGTGACGCGTGTGACGCCGGGTACCACGCCAGCTGTCTCAAGCCTGTGCTCTTCATCGTGCCTGAGGGAGACTGGTTCTGTCCGCCTTGTAACCATGTGAGTATCATGTTGCGGCAGCGCGGAGCAGCCGGAGTGGATCCTGTTGTGTGACGCGTGTGACGCCGGGTACCACGCCAGCTGTCTCAAGCCTGTGCTCTTCATCGTGCCTGAGGGAGACTGGTTCTGTCCGCCTTGTAACCATGTGAGTATCATGTTGCGGCAGCGCGGAGCAGCCGGAGTGGATCCTGTTGTGTGACGCGTGTGACGCCGGGTACCACGCCAGCTGTCTCAAGCCTGTGCTCTTCATCGTGCCTGAGGGAGACTGGTTCTGTCCGCCTTGTAACCATGTGAGTATCATGTTGCGGCAGCGCGGAGCAGCCGGAGTGGATCCTGTTGTGTGACGCGTGTGACGCCGGGTACCACGCCAGCTGTCTCAAGCCTGTGCTCTTCATCGTGCCTGAGGGAGACTGGTTCTGTCCGCCTTGTAACCATGTGAGTATCATGTTGCGGCAGCGCGGAGCAGCCGGAGTGGATCCTGTTGTGTGACGCGTGTGACGCCGGGTACCACGCCAGCTGTCTCAAGCCTGTGCTCTTCATCGTGCCTGAGGGAGACTGGTTCTGTCCGCCTTGTAACCATGTGAGTATCATGTTGCGGCAGCGCGGAGCAGCCGGAGTGGATCCTGTTGTGTGACGCGTGTGACGCCGGGTACCACGCCAGCTGTCTCAAGCCTGTGCTCTTCATCGTGCCTGAGGGAGACTGGTTCTGTCCGCCTTGTAACCATGTGAGTATCATGTTGCGGCAGCGCGGAGCAGCCGGAGTGGATCCTGTTGTGTGACGCGTGTGACGCCGGGTACCACGCCAGCTGTCTCAAGCCTGTGCTCTTCATCGTGCCTGAGGGAGACTGGTTCTGTCCGCCTTGTAACCATGTGAGTATCATGTTGCGGCAGCGCGGAGCAGCCGGAGTGGATCCTGTTGTGTGACGCGTGTGACGCCGGGTACCACGCCAGCTGTCTCAAGCCTGTGCTCTTCATCGTGCCTGAGGGAGACTGGTTCTGTCCGCCTTGTAACCATGTGAGTATCATGTTGCGGCAGCGCGGAGCAGCCGGAGTGGATCCTGTTGTGTGACGCGTGTGACGCCGGGTACCACGCCAGCTGTCTCAAGCCTGTGCTCTTCATCGTGCCTGAGGGAGACTGGTTCTGTCCGCCTTGTAACCATGTGAGTATCATGTTGCGGCAGCGCGGAGCAGCCGGAGTGGATCCTGTTGTGTGACGCGTGTGACGCCGGGTACCACGCCAGCTGTCTCAAGCCTGTGCTCTTCATCGTGCCTGAGGGAGACTGGTTCTGTCCGCCTTGTAACCATGTGAGTATCATGTTGCGGCAGCGCGGAGCAGCCGGAGTGGATCCTGTTGTGTGACGCGTGTGACGCCGGGTACCACGCCAGCTGTCTCAAGCCTGTGCTCTTCATCGTGCCTGAGGGAGACTGGTTCTGTCCGCCTTGTAACCATGTGAGTATCATGTTGCGGCAGCGCGGAGCAGCCGGAGTGGATCCTGTTGTGTGACGCGTGTGACGCCGGGTACCACGCCAGCTGTCTCAAGCCTGTGCTCTTCATCGTGCCTGAGGGAGACTGGTTCTGTCCGCCTTGTAACCATGTGAGTATCATGTTGCGGCAGCGCGGAGCAGCCGGAGTGGATCCTGTTGTGTGACGCGTGTGACGCCGGGTACCACGCCAGCTGTCTCAAGCCTGTGCTCTTCATCGTGCCTGAGGGAGACTGGTTCTGTCCGCCTTGTAACCATGTGAGTATCATGTTGCGGCAGCGCGGAGCAGCCGGAGTGGATCCTGTTGTGTGACGCGTGTGACGCCGGGTACCACGCCAGCTGTCTCAAGCCTGTGCTCTTCATCGTGCCTGAGGGAGACTGGTTCTGTCCGCCTTGTAACCATGTGAGTATCATGTTGCGGCAGCGCGGAGCAGCCGGAGTGGATCCTGTTGTGTGACGCGTGTGACGCCGGGTACCACGCCAGCTGTCTCAAGCCTGTGCTCTTCATCGTGCCTGAGGGAGACTGGTTCTGTCCGCCTTGTAACCATGTGAGTATCATGTTGCGGCAGCGCGGAGCAGCCGGAGTGGATCCTGTTGTGTGACGCGTGTGACGCCGGGTACCACGCCAGCTGTCTCAAGCCTGTGCTCTTCATCGTGCCTGAGGGAGACTGGTTCTGTCCGCCTTGTAACCATGTGAGTATCATGTTGCGGCAGCGCGGAGCAGCCGGAGTGGATCCTGTTGTGTGACGCGTGTGACGCCGGGTACCACGCCAGCTGTCTCAAGCCTGTGCTCTTCATCGTGCCTGAGGGAGACTGGTTCTGTCCGCCTTGTAACCATGTGAGTATCATGTTGCGGCAGCGCGGAGCAGCCGGAGTGGATCCTGTTGTGTGACGCGTGTGACGCCGGGTACCACGCCAGCTGTCTCAAGCCTGTGCTCTTCATCGTGCCTGAGGGAGACTGGTTCTGTCCGCCTTGTAACCATGTGAGTATCATGTTGCGGCAGCGCGGAGCAGCCGGAGTGGATCCTGTTGTGTGACGCGTGTGACGCCGGGTACCACGCCAGCTGTCTCAAGCCTGTGCTCTTCATCGTGCCTGAGGGAGACTGGTTCTGTCCGCCTTGTAACCATGTGAGTATCATGTTGCGGCAGCGCGGAGCAGCCGGAGTGGATCCTGTTGTGTGACGCGTGTGACGCCGGGTACCACGCCAGCTGTCTCAAGCCTGTGCTCTTCATCGTGCCTGAGGGAGACTGGTTCTGTCCGCCTTGTAACCATGTGAGTATCATGTTGCGGCAGCGCGGAGCAGCCGGAGTGGATCCTGTTGTGTGACGCGTGTGACGCCGGGTACCACGCCAGCTGTCTCAAGCCTGTGCTCTTCATCGTGCCTGAGGGAGACTGGTTCTGTCCGCCTTGTAACCATGTGAGTATCATGTTGCGGCAGCGCGGAGCAGCCGGAGTGGATCCTGTTGTGTGACGCGTGTGACGCCGGGTACCACGCCAGCTGTCTCAAGCCTGTGCTCTTCATCGTGCCTGAGGGAGACTGGTTCTGTCCGCCTTGTAACCATGTGAGTATCATGTTGCGGCAGCGCGGAGCAGCCGGAGTGGATCCTGTTGTGTGACGCGTGTGACGCCGGGTACCACGCCAGCTGTCTCAAGCCTGTGCTCTTCATCGTGCCTGAGGGAGACTGGTTCTGTCCGCCTTGTAACCATGTGAGTATCATGTTGCGGCAGCGCGGAGCAGCCGGAGTGGATCCTGTTGTGTGACGCGTGTGACGCCGGGTACCACGCCAGCTGTCTCAAGCCTGTGCTCTTCATCGTGCCTGAGGGAGACTGGTTCTGTCCGCCTTGTAACCATGTGAGTATCATGTTGCGGCAGCGCGGAGCAGCCGGAGTGGATCCTGTTGTGTGACGCGTGTGACGCCGGGTACCACGCCAGCTGTCTCAAGCCTGTGCTCTTCATCGTGCCTGAGGGAGACTGGTTCTGTCCGCCTTGTAACCATGTGAGTATCATGTTGCGGCAGCGCGGAGCAGCCGGAGTGGATCCTGTTGTGTGACGCGTGTGACGCCGGGTACCACGCCAGCTGTCTCAAGCCTGTGCTCTTCATCGTGCCTGAGGGAGACTGGTTCTGTCCGCCTTGTAACCATGTGAGTATCATGTTGCGGCAGCGCGGAGCAGCCGGAGTGGATCCTGTTGTGTGACGCGTGTGACGCCGGGTACCACGCCAGCTGTCTCAAGCCTGTGCTCTTCATCGTGCCTGAGGGAGACTGGTTCTGTCCGCCTTGTAACCATGTGAGTATCATGTTGCGGCAGCGCGGAGCAGCCGGAGTGGATCCTGTTGTGTGACGCGTGTGACGCCGGGTACCACGCCAGCTGTCTCAAGCCTGTGCTCTTCATCGTGCCTGAGGGAGACTGGTTCTGTCCGCCTTGTAACCATGTGAGTATCATGTTGCGGCAGCGCGGAGCAGCCGGAGTGGATCCTGTTGTGTGACGCGTGTGACGCCGGGTACCACGCCAGCTGTCTCAAGCCTGTGCTCTTCATCGTGCCTGAGGGAGACTGGTTCTGTCCGCCTTGTAACCATGTGAGTATCATGTTGCGGCAGCGCGGAGCAGCCGGAGTGGATCCTGTTGTGTGACGCGTGTGACGCCGGGTACCACGCCAGCTGTCTCAAGCCTGTGCTCTTCATCGTGCCTGAGGGAGACTGGTTCTGTCCGCCTTGTAACCATGTGAGTATCATGTTGCGGCAGCGCGGAGCAGCCGGAGTGGATCCTGTTGTGTGACGCGTGTGACGCCGGGTACCACGCCAGCTGTCTCAAGCCTGTGCTCTTCATCGTGCCTGAGGGAGACTGGTTCTGTCCGCCTTGTAACCATGTGAGTATCATGTTGCGGCAGCGCGGAGCAGCCGGAGTGGATCCTGTTGTGTGACGCGTGTGACGCCGGGTACCACGCCAGCTGTCTCAAGCCTGTGCTCTTCATCGTGCCTGAGGGAGACTGGTTCTGTCCGCCTTGTAACCATGTGAGTATCATGTTGCGGCAGCGCGGAGCAGCCGGAGTGGATCCTGTTGTGTGACGCGTGTGACGCCGGGTACCACGCCAGCTGTCTCAAGCCTGTGCTCTTCATCGTGCCTGAGGGAGACTGGTTCTGTCCGCCTTGTAACCATGTGAGTATCATGTTGCGGCAGCGCGGAGCAGCCGGAGTGGATCCTGTTGTGTGACGCGTGTGACGCCGGGTACCACGCCAGCTGTCTCAAGCCTGTGCTCTTCATCGTGCCTGAGGGAGACTGGTTCTGTCCGCCTTGTAACCATGTGAGTATCATGTTGCGGCAGCGCGGAGCAGCCGGAGTGGATCCTGTTGTGTGACGCGTGTGACGCCGGGTACCACGCCAGCTGTCTCAAGCCTGTGCTCTTCATCGTGCCTGAGGGGGACTGGTTCTGTCCGCCTTGTAACCATGTGAGTATCATGTTGCGGCAGCGCGGAGCAGCCGGAGTGGATCCTGTTGTGTGACGCGTGTGACGCCGGGTACCACGCCAGCTGTCTCAAGCCTGTGCTCTTCATCGTGCCTGAGGGAGACTGGTTCTGTCCGCCTTGTAACCATGTGAGTATCATGTTGCGGCAGCGCGGAGCAGCCGGAGTGGATCCTGTTGTGTGACGCGTGTGACGCCGGGTACCACGCCAGCTGTCTCAAGCCTGTGCTCTTCATCGTGCCTGAGGGAGACTGGTTCTGTCCGCCTTGTAACCATGTGAGTATCATGTTGCGGCAGCGCGGAGCAGCCGGAGTGGATCCTGTTGTGTGACGCGTGTGACGCCGGGTACCACGCCAGCTGTCTCAAGCCTGTGCTCTTCATCGTGCCTGAGGGAGACTGGTTCTGTCCGCCTTGTAACCATGTGAGTATCATGTTGCGGCAGCGCGGAGCAGCCGGAGTGGATCCTGTTGTGTGACGCGTGTGACGCCGGGTACCACGCCAGCTGTCTCAAGCCTGTGCTCTTCATCGTGCCTGAGGGAGACTGGTTCTGTCCGCCTTGTAACCATGTGAGTATCATGTTGCGGCAGCGCGGAGCAGCCGGAGTGGATCCTGTTGTGTGACGCGTGTGACGCCGGGTACCACGCCAGCTGTCTCAAGCCTGTGCTCTTCATCGTGCCTGAGGGAGACTGGTTCTGTCCGCCTTGTAACCATGTGAGTATCATGTTGCGGCAGCGCGGAGCAGCCGGAGTGGATCCTGTTGTGTGACGCGTGTGACGCCGGGTACCACGCCAGCTGTCTCAAGCCTGTGCTCTTCATCGTGCCTGAGGGAGACTGGTTCTGTCCGCCTTGTAACCATGTAAGTATCATCATCATCATCAGCCTATAATGTTCCCACTGCAGGGACTCAGGCCTCCTCTCTAGGAGAAGGATGGGCTATAATCCACCACGCGGGCCCAGTTCGGATTGGCAGATGTCACATGTCTTAGAATTTTTTGATTCTAAGACATGCCGGTTTCCTCACGATGTTTTCCAGTTTTCCGTCATCGTTTTTGAGAGCAGCGGTGATGAAATAAATTACACAAAGTAATGCGCCTGCCTGGGTTCGAAGTAAGTATAGTCGGTAAGTAACTATCATCTTGAGATAATGTTCCTAATGCTTTAGATTGTTCCTCACTAACATGGACTCTTTTGAATCAAGGAGAGCATATAAGAAAAAGTATTTTTCAAGTTTTGTAAGCAGACTGTTTGGACAGTGATGGAAAATTGGAAAGTTAAGTTACAAACTTTCTAGTTAGCTTAGGACATTGCAGGCTTCATCACCTGATTGTCTGATAAAAAGATGATTCCGTGCTTCGGAAAGCACGTATAAGCCCAGCAATCCGCCAAATCGGTCGTCAAACCATGTCAGAGTCCCTTGAGGCGGTTTAGAAACTGACACTAGGGTGTGTGGGATCGGTTTATCCCAATGCTGTAGAAAGTCGTCCAAGAAACATGAAATGGTGTTGAATTCCCTTGCCAGACCCCAGTGTGCAATCATGTTTTGGCTTATTCACTTTCCTTGACAACTCCTTTATATCGTGAAGATAGGATATCTTACTCACTTCAATTAAATTCTTCGACAAAAAAAGGTAAAGGAGGTGTCTCATGAGATGAAGAAAAACAGAGAGGTATGGATGAGGAAGACATGCTGCGCCGACCACAAATGAATTGGGATAACGGCAAGAGAATGATGATGATGGTCCAAACCGTCACTAGAACATAGTTTCAATGATAAAAATCTATATAAATAAGAAGAGAAGTCCTGACTGACTGACTGACTCATCAACGCCCAGCCCAAACCCTTGGACCTAGAAAGCTGAAATTTTGCACAGAGGTTCCCTTTATAATGTAGACAAGGAATACGGAAGGATTTTTCGAAATTCAACCCCTAAGGGAGTTAAATAGGGGATGAAAGTTTGTATGGAAAATCGTCATTTTCACGCGGGCGAAGCCGCTGGCAAAAGCTAGTCTAAAATAAAAAACCTTTGTTTTCAGAACATGTTAATAGCATCACTAGAGGCTGAACTAGTGAAGTTAGACGAGTTGGTGGTGACGGTGGAAGCAGAGAGAGAACGGAAGAAGCAGGAACTGCCTGAGCCCAAGAGTGAGAAGGAATCTGAAGATGAGAAGGAGGCCGAGCAACATGGAGAAAATGATAAGTCTAGTGGTAAGTTTCTATTGAGATTTTATTTTGAAACTACTGAAAGTGCCAAACTCGTCGCCAAATTTTGGGCCCACTCAATTTAAATTGTCATCGACACGCAAAAAAAAAAGATTTTAAAGCTTTAAAATCTTCTTTTATGTGAATATTTCATGCTTGTCACTGCGTAACTAAATTTGCTTGGATTTTAATTTCGCCGATAGTGCAAAAGCTGGACTTGTCCATAATATAGCGGTCTTTTGTTCACCCGTCAGAACTTAATTGAACACTTCGTTTGAAAGTCTAGCTAGAGGCTTTAAGATAAGCCAGTTGACCCTTCTTACTTAGTATTTATTAAAAAAAAAAAAGAGACTTTAAACATTATTGTTGTTTTGTTTAGAAGCAAGTGGAAGCAGTGATTGGTCGTCAACATCTGAAGAAGGCGCGGTGTACCGTCTGCGAGCTCGCAAGCAACTCCCCGTCAGCTATCGCAGTCAGGAGTATGATCGGCTCATCAGCTCTGCTATCAAGGTAATTATCACGTAGAAAGTCTGTAATAACTGGGTTGTGGAGGTCAGATAGCCAGTCACTCCATCTATCTATCTATATAAATAAAAAGAGAATTCCTGACTGACTCATCAACGCCCAGCCCAAACCCTTGGACCTAGAAAGCTGAAATTTTGCACAGAGGTTCCCTTTATAATGTAGACAAGGAATAAGGAAGGATTTTTCGAAATTCAACCCGTAAGGGAGTTAAATAGGGGATGAAAGTTTGTATGGAAAATCGTCATTTTCACGCGGGCGAAGCCGCTGGCAAAAGCTAGTGTACAATAATGGTATTCAGCTGCACCCGGTAAGACTGGAAGCCGACCCCAATAAAGTTGTCTAAAGGCTAGGCAGAAGACGCAGTCTAAAATAACCTGATTGCCGAAACAATCGGTTATATCTATTATTTACATCCGTTTTAGGTAGCGAACTCCTTATCGACGCGGAGTCGGTTTAAACCGATTAGAAAGAGCTTACTGTTCAGCGTTCAAGCAGTAAATCAACATTCATATTGTTTCGATTCGGGTGACGAAACTCGATACCACGTCATGGATAAGTCGCTGGTATTGGTTGAGAGAAAGAAAGAAAAAGTATTTATTGGTCTCACACAGGACAAAAGAAAATTTGACATAAAAAAAGAAAACATTAGAGAAAAATTTAAAAATAATACATAGAATTAAAATAAGTCCCGTACGAGGCCAAAAATGTGACCGCATCATGCTGAGATAGAGGCCTCTATCTCAGCATGATGCGGTCACATTTTTAACAAATGTCACAGCGCTGGTATTCTGATAGGGCCCCAACTTAACGCTCTTTCTGATTTCGTGTCGATAAGTCTGGTCACTTGTCACACAGTCCCAGAAAATACTCATAACACGACTCTACAATCAATTAGAATAAAAAAATCTGGCCAAGTGCAAGTCGGTCTTGCATATGAAGGGTTCCGTACCATTGTGGTAGATATTGAGGTATTTTCCATGTTATTTTAGCACCATAGACTTCTTATAGGTTTTCCTGTGTTATAAATAAGTGTTGAACTAATTTCTGTATTTTTTTCAACATTTTTGGCTCGGTAGTTTCGGAGATATAGAATGGTCGGACCGACAGACAGACACACGAGTGATCCTATATGGGTTCCGATATTTTACTTTTGAGGTAAGTACGGAACGCTAAAAAGAAATCGATGTTTACTTACACAAAGGTGGAGTTTGTGTTATTTAGTTTTTCTTTTAATAGTACTACAATAAATACCATGATCTATCTATTGTACAAGTTATATTATCTCTGTGTGTGTGCAGGAGGAATACGTAGAAGCCACAACAAGTGCGGGTAACCAAGGTCGCGGTAAGGACATATCAACCATCATTGAGGCAGCTGAGGAGGAGAAGATGAAGGCGGAACGAGAGGCTATGGAGCAGGTGAGGATACTAACTTATTTTTAAATGCATAATTATGGGGGTAGGCGGAAACAACATCATCAGTTACTATCCATAACTTCCTTTGCTTCTTCAACATTGTAGTAAAACTATAATCTGCATAGTCCTTCCTCCGTTTTCCTAACAATAAACTGTCACCATAGAGTCGTTTGTTTAGGGATTTTAACACATATATTTTCTGATCGACCACTGATAAGGCATGGGCAGTAATTAATCCATGTTTTTTCACTATTGATCAAAAGCGACGAAGAAGAAGCGTAGAAGTAAATAATAATAATAATAATATTTATTTATTTTCAGGCTACTTTGGCCCATAGATAAATACCTTACAGACTAACATACATACGATATTATTATACAGCTTGTGTTAGTAAATAAAACCTTAAAACTATATTAGTAACACTGCACTTGCACTACGTCCCTGTGCGATCATGTGGCACTACAATAAATACGTAATAGTAAAACAAAAGAAAATGTTGTCACTTGTTTTACAAATAAATCATCCTTTCCAGGGTAAACCTTTTGAGCGCAAGAAGAAGAAGCAGCGCAGAAAGCCGAGGAAGTTGAACTCACTGGAAGTACCGTCGGAGGATGATGATGAAACCGATGAAGACTTTAAGGATACTGGGTAAATATATTTACACCTTTTGAACCGTATCTGTGAAGGATCTACGACGGTTAATCGGTCCAAATCATAATAGTCTCGGGCATGGCGGTCAATCTCACCATTACACGCAGAGTCGGTGTTCCAGATGGAGCCACCCGCGCCTGGTTCGGTACACAACTACTGACAAACTTCTACTCAAATATAACACCCTTTGCCCGACACGGGAATAAAAATCTAATTAGTCCGTCAGATAGATTTCCAAAAAATATTGGACACAGATTTTTTCTTTTTTCATGTAAACAAACAATGAAGACGATACAGTGTTTTGAAAACTCGTGTGACGTCATATTCTAAGACATTTAGTATGACATTTCTTAGCGAGCAGTGATGTCACAACCTCCCACTCAAATCTTTGACGCGTTTTATTTTCGTCAATTTTTATTGATTTGCTAAAACAAAAAATACGTATGCAATATTTTTCGATTTTCGATAATCATATTTTTTTTAGTCAGTAAACATCCCTATTTAAACCAGAATCCCCACTTCAACACTCAGGCCCAGATTCAGAGACCACACTTTGACTTTACTTTGATGGAAAGATCTACTTCAAGCTGTTCTTTACTTAGTAAAGGCGAAGTAGTCGATAATCATGACTTTGGCCTCAAAGTAAACTTTGCATTATTATGCGTTTAAATAATGTAGTCCTTCGTGTTAAGGCGCGTCCCCCAGCAAAACGTAGCTCTAGCCGTTTTTTATGCAGTTTTCTGGAGCTTATAACTCTTAAAAAAAAAGATATATCAACCAACAAAAAATACATTAAATTTCTACATACTCTTACCTTCAAAATGGTACGTTTTGTTTTTTTCTTTTTTAAGTAAAATATTTAATTAATCCCCTCACAACGAAACCACAGAAATGAGAAATAATTATTGAAAACATGCTACTTCCAGTGAAGAGATTTTGATCGCGCCAGGACTCAGCCGAACCTTATCTCGGGCCCATGGGAGACAGGTCTCAGAACAGCCGCCGTCCTAACGGGATCAAATAGACGCGATACGCGCCTCCGAACAATATTACAATTTCTGAACTTACAGCTACTCTTACCTCATTTCTTCGAGCCGGTCTCACTTCCTTGACCCCTCGCAAGTTGTGTAACTGTGTATGTGTATAATGAGTGTATATGACCTTGCGATGGTTTGCTGGTAGTTCCGGACGATTCTTCCACGTCGCTGCAAGCCACGCCGTTAACGCGAGCCACCACACTCACTCCGTATTAGTCTAACCACAAAAGCCTCGGTGCTTCCCAATAGCACTCCCGTGACAAGGCAAACCAATGATATTATCAATAACCCGTTCGACATTCACAGCGTCGCTAACCGTACTGCTTAACTAGTATAATTGGGTGCCGCGAAATGACTCCACAAGTCGATTTAATCAATGCGCGTGCGTTTTCACCCGTGATTCTATAGCTACTATAATATTCGTTCGACGCCCAGCACGTCTCAATACGGACTACTTGACGCCGAGCCCAGCGCTCGACCTCTACCTCCGCCCCTTCGCCCCTGTCGCACCGAGGCGGAGAAAATCAAAAATCTGAAGGTAGATTATAAACAATCACCCCCCCCGGACCGACCCGTTGTCGGTCCGCTCAAACTCCCGGGAGTCGAGATAAAGTTGGAACTGCCCGTCTAAGGATCGAGTCCCTCACCTGGACGTCTGCGATCCTTGGAAACCCATCCTTGCCCGTAATCAGGTTAACAATGCGCCCCCGTCGCCAACACAACGGTGATAGGTTAGCATCCTTAACCAGAACGAGGTCTCCAACGCAGGGTGGGGTCGTCCTGTCCGTCCACTTAACGCGTTGCTGTAGAATATGCAAATACTCCAGCGACCATCGCTTCCAAAAATTTGGCTCAATTGCCGTAACATCTGATACCGCGACAACCGGTACAACTTGACATCAGTATATGGATATTCCGGCAAGGCGCTAAGTGGTTGGCCAATCAAAAAATGACCTGGGGTAATGGCCTCAATGTCATTCGGGTCAGCGCTCAACGGGCACAAAGGTCGCGAGTTTAAGACCGCCTCAATTCTGCAAAACACCGTTGACAACTCCTCAAAGGTGAGAATCGTTGAGCCGATGACCCGATACAAGTGAGTCTTAGAAGACTTAACTACTGCCTCGAAAATTCCACCCCAGTGGGGGCATCCAGGTGGACTAAAGTACCACGAAATGCCCCGACTGGCGAGGCCTGAGCCAATCCCTCGCTCATTCTGACTTAAAAACAATACAATTTCCTTTAAGCACCGGTCGGCGCCCTTGAAGTTGGTACCACAGTCCGACCGAATCAGTGACGGTACTCCCCTTCTAGAAACAAATCGATCTAACGCCGCCAGAAAGGCCTCCGTAGAGAGATCGGCCACCAGTTCCAAATGAACGGCCTTGGTCGCCAGACACACGAAGACACACAGATATGCCTTAACCGACTTCGCGTTGCGAAGGTGCGATGTCTTGACCATGAAGGGCCCCGCGAAATCTGTCCCTACGCCAGCAAATGGCCGAGCCTCCGTGACTCGGTCGGCCGGGAGATCTCCCATTTGTGGCTGCATTGTGGCTGCCTTGAGTCGGTAACAAGGCAAGCAACGAAACACAACGCTCCGTATGATTCTGCGGGCCGATAAAATCCAAAATTCACGCTGCAAAATGCCCAGAAGGGTGTTACAGCCTGCGTGTGAATTCTTGGTGTGACGGTCCCTAACCAACAACTCCACCAAAGCTTCTGAATGAAGCACTTTCCCATGAACGTGACCGGCGCGATCCAACCGGTTGGATCGAACGTTCGTGCGATAGTCGAAAGGACCGATCGCTTGGTCCAGGTCTTCGACAGCAACTCGGCCTCACAACTGTATGTGAAGGCATCCTGACTCGGTTGATACTGGACCCCTAAAATGGCCAACGCATGAAGATTCTCCGAATCCTCAAACAAATGCGGGTCTTGTTGATACTCAGTTGGCAGTCCTGCCAGTACCTCTGGGCAGTTCGACAGCCATTTCCTGAGTTCATAGCCACCGGAGGCCATGAGCGCCACCAATTCATCCCTTAAGATGAGCGCCTGCTCAATACTGTCTGAGCCCGTACAAATGTCGTCTACATAGACGTCCCTATCAATGACAGCAGCCGCGCGGGGAAAGCGGAGCCGTTCTTGATCAGCCAGTTCTCGTAGCGTACGCATGGCTACATATGGGCTGGGCTTTAATCCGTACGTGTTTGTGTTGAGCTCGTACGTGACCATCGGTTCTTCAGGGCTCTCTCGCCACAATATCAGCTGGAACCGACGGTCGTCTGGATGAATCTCAGTTTGACGAAACATCATCCGTACGTCCGTAACGAAGACAACCTGGTGTCTCCTGAAGTCCGTGAGAATGTCTGCAATGTCTCTGGTCAGCTTAGGACCAGCATGGAGACATTGATTCAGGGACACCCCGCTAGACGTCTCCGCGCTCCCGTCGAACACGACCCTAATCCTTGAGTCAGGTGTCTTCAAAACAGCATGATGAGGCAACACATAATGCTCCTCATGACGATAGTCAACCCTGGACACCGACATGTGACCCAACGTCAGGTATTCGCGCATGAACTCCACATACTTCTGTCGGAAGTTGGAGTCCCGCTTCATGCGCCTTTCCATTGCCACTAACCGCTTTTCTGCCAGACTCCATGAGCTCCCCAGCGGAGGTCGAGTTGACAGAAATGGCAACCTTGTCATAAATCTACCCGATGGGAGGCGCACCGTGTTAAATCGATAGAATGTTTCGCACTCCTCATCACGTGGGTTATTTCTAAGAGCGGTGGGTGGCTCTTCCGTTGCCCAGAACCGTTGCAGGACGTCGGATAACACGCTGCCATAATATATGGAGCTATAATCCGTTGAGTGCTGTGGTTCCCGTACTGGGCCCAATAACGCGTAACCACCTGCGGTACGCATGGCCACAACCCCGTTTGGTTGCAGCTCCTGTTTGCCGCTTCGGAGCAGCTTCCCGAGGACGTCAGACCCAAGCAAGACGTCCACCCGTCCGGGGATCGCGAAGTGGGGATCGGCTAACTCCAATCCATTGGTCAACCCTTTTACCGCAGACGGTAACCGAGTCTGAGGGAGGACCCCAACCACTTCGTCCAAAACGATCGCCGTGGCATTCACCCGCGTGACCGATGCCGTGTCACCCATCTCGAACAGGAATGTCGTCTGACCCCTGAGGTGAGGCACCCGATTGCCACCTATACCTACGGCGCCATCCCGTGATGGCTCTAATGTAAGGCCCAGCTTTTTCACTAAACAGCTGGACACAATACAACCTTGTGCCCCTGAATCTAACAGTGCTCGCACGTGCACCGGCTGTCCGTCAGTACCCCTGACAGTAATCCTAGCCGTCGGTAATAATACCGTTACTGTCGGGGTGGGCACCACTGACGAACAGGCTGCTAGTTGCTAATAGGAGGCACCTCCCTCCTCCCCTGCCGGAGGGGGAGTAAATACTGTCCCAGTATACGGGTCCCAACCCGGGTAGTAACCCTCCCGACCCATCGGTGACATCCGTGCCGGTCGGAAGTAGCCTACTGGCATCCTTCCGAACGGTGGCGGGCGCGCCGTCAGCCGAGGGCGTTCTGCGAGAGGCGGGGAGAAGCGACTACTCGGGGGTGGCAACATGCCCCCCAACGCATTCGAGTACGCCGCGTAACCCGTCTGTACTACCTCCGGGCCCCTGCCCGAGTCTCGGTGCCTATCCCCCCCCCGCGGGGAAGACGACGGTATCGGGTTGTGCTCTGGATCAGCCCTTGGCCCACCCCCCCGAGGGGGCGGCGACCGCTGATTCCTGGCCGACCCACCCCCCCTAGGGGGGGGTGACCGACCACCCGAATCTGGCTTAGGAGAGGGGGGGTGACCTCCCGGCGAGGCTCCGTGCACCTCCCTACTCTCCGCCAGGCATAGCAACTCGTGATGGGCTCCTCCGCAGGTTCCACAGTTAGTGGTCCTGTGGCACTCACGTACAAAGTGAGTCCCCAAGCAGCGGAAGCACAAATAGCGCTGCTTGACCACCCCTCTTCGTCTATGCACCCGCTGCGCCTTAAAGTCCGCGCATGCGGCGAGACCGTGCCCTTCCTTCCGACAGAAGGCGCACACTTCCGATTGGAGGGCGTGGTATTTCTTCCCCCCCCGACGGGGCTCAACCGGCTTGGGCCCGCTCGTACGTCGGGTTGACGGAGGAGGGTGCGACGTGGATGCCCCTTGGCAATCCGCCCGCCGGCACTCGCCTTCTAAAAACGCTCTCAAGTCATCGTAACTTGGGAGGTGGTCCGTCGATTCGCCACCATGTGACTGCTCAAAGCGCGCCACCACGTCGATCGGCAACTTCCGTAAAACCCTATTGACGATGATATATTTATTGTCCCCTAACGACAACTTAAGTCGATCTAACGTGTTCACCGCAACCGTGACCGGATTAAGGATTTTCGACCTTATTTCGTACACGTTAGACACCTTCGGGATTTCAAAAATCTTATCAATGAGGCCATCAACTATTAATCGCCGATTATCATATCGGTCGATTAATAGGCCCCATGCCGTCTCATAACTGGCGTCCGTAATCTCCAGGTGGGTCAAGATGTCGTGCGGCTCACCGTTAAGCCTACCCATTAATTGAGCCATCTTGTACGCGGGCGAGAGATCTGTACGCGAATGCACGACACTATTAAAAATATCGCGGAATCGCGGCCAATCGGCATACTCGCCGCTAAACTCGGGTACATGTACTGGTGGCAACGGCGCCTGAATCCCTACGCCTGCTGGCCGACATGAATCCCTGACGTCACCCTTGCGCGATCGCTCAATGTCGGCCGCCGCCTGGATTATGCTCATGGACATTTCCCCACACTGGTCCACATTGCCCCGTACCACCTGAGCATCCTTGTCCACCGACGACAGATCCGTCGATTCGAGACATGCTAAATACTCAGCGTGACACTTTAACACGGCGTCATATCGTTCGTCAACTTGCCGAGCGCGTGACAATAACGCATCTTCACGATCGGTGCGACCTACCAACGTAACAACCGATGAAAACCATCTCAATTCAGCTTCGATTCTGGCTGCGATAGTTTTCGTTACTGACGGAGCCATAGTACCAACTTCAATACGCGATTATGCAATAATAAATAACAATAACCAAAAAAAATAACAATTATTGTATCCGGAACTAACAATAATAATATATTCGTTGAGTGAATAAATCTACGACGCTATGCCAACTCTTGAACTTATTCCTCTACGTGCTCTAGAGGTTATTCCTCTATGTCTCAAATGTTGACAATCATAACACGATTTGTGATGAGGTTATATTTGTGCGTAACCGAACGTAAATAACAAATTATTTTATCAACGAATATTCACATTCCATGTACTTATTATTAATAACGCCAAACTCAACTTGAGGCGTACACTGGTATGTAGGTCAATGTACTACTACCTACAAGTTGAATTTGTACATGAACACAATTTTTACAAAGTAAATTGGTACCAAGTACCTACTAATTTTTACAAAGTGGGTTTAAATAAACCAAGCTCTGCTACCAGATTTTGATCGCGCCAGGACTCAGCCGAACCTTATCTCGGGCCCATGGGAGACACTGCTGGTACTGCTTAACTAGTATAATTGGGTGCCGCGAAATGACTCCACAAGTCGATTTAATCAATGCGCGTGCGCTTTCACCCGTTCTATAGCTACTATAATATTCGTTCGACGCCCAGCGCGACTCAATACGAACTACTATTCACGCCGAGCCCAGCGCTCGACCTCTACCTCCGCCCCTTCGCCTCTGTCGCACCGAGGCGGAGAAAATCAAAAATCTGAAGGTAGATTATAAACAATCACCCCCCCCGGACCGACCCGTTGTCGGTCCGCTCAAACTCCCGGGAGTCGAGATAAAGTTGAAACTGCCCGTCTAAGGATCGAGTCCCTCACCTGGACGTCTGCGATCCTTGGAAACCCATCCTTGCCCGTAATCAGGTTAACAATGCGCCCCCGTCGCCAACACAACGGTGATAGGTTAGCATCCTTAACCAGAACGAGGTCTCCAACGCAGGGTGGGGTCGTCCTGTCCGTCCACTTAACGCGTTGCTGTAGAATATGCAAATACTCCAGCGACCATCGCTTCCAAAAATTTTGGCTCATTTGCCGTAACATCTGATACCGTGACAACCGGTACAACTTGACATCAGTATACGGATATTCCGGCAAGGCGTTAAGTGGTTGGCCAATCAAAAAATGACCTGGGGTCATGGCCTCAAGGTCATTCGGGTCAGCGCTCAACGGGCACAAAGGTCGCGAGTTTAAGACCGCCTCAATTCTGCAAAACACCGTTGACAACTCCTCAAAGGTGAGAATCGTTGAGCCGATGACCCGATACAAGTGAGTCTTGGAAGACTTGACTACTGCCTCGAAAATTCCACCCCAGTGGGGGCATCCAGGTGGACTAAAATACCACGAAATGCCCCGACTGGCGAGGCCCGTGCCAATCTCTCGCTCATTCTGACTTAAAAACAATACAATTTCCTTTAAGCACCGGTCGGCGCCCTTGAAGTTGGTACCACAGTCCGACCGAATCAGTGACGGTACTCCCCGTCTAGAAACAAATCGATCTAACGCCGCCAGAAAGGCCTCCGTAGAGAGATCGGCCACCAATTCCAAATGAACGGCCTTGGTCGCCAGACACACGAAGACACACAGATATGCCTTAACCGACTTCGCGTTGCGAAGGTGCGATGTCTTGACCATGAAAGGCCCCGCGAAATCTGTCCCTACGCCAGCAAATGGCCGAGCCTCCGTGACTCGATCGGCCGGGAGATCTCCCATTTGTGGCTGCATTGTGGCTGCCTTGAGTCGGTAACAAGGCAAGCAACGAAACACAACGCTCCGTATGATTCTGCGGGCCGATAAAATCCAAAATTCACGCTGCAAAATGCCCAGAAGGGTGTTACAGCCTGCGTGTGAATTCTTGGTGTGACGGTCCCTAACCAACAACTCCACCAAAGCTCCCTTCTAAAAACACCCTCAAGTCATCGTAACTTGGGAGGTGGTCCGTCGATTCGCCACCATGTGACTGCTCAAAGCGCGCCACCACGTCGATCGGCAACTTCCGTAAAACCCTATTGACGATGATATATTTATTGTCCCCTAACGACAACTTAAGTCGATCTAACGTGTTCACCGCAACCGTGACCGGATTAAGGATTTTCGACCTTATTTCGTACACGTTAGACACCTTCGGGATTTCAAAAATCTTATCAATGAGGCCATCAACTATTAATCGCCGATTATCATATCGGTCGATTAATAGGCCCCATGCCGTCTCATAACTGGCGTCCGTAATCTCCAGGTGGGTCAAGATGTCGTGCGGCTCACCGTTAAGCCTACCCATTAATTGAGCCATCTTGTACGCGGGCGAGAGATCTGTACGCGAATGCACGACACTATTAAATATATCGCGGAATCGCGGCCAATCGGCATACTCGCCGCTAAACTCGGGTACATGAACTGGTGGCAACGGCGCCTGAATCCCTACGCCTGCTGGCCGACATGAATCCCTGACGTCACCCTTGCGCGATCGCTCAATGTCGGCCGCCGCCTGGATTATGCTCATGGACATTTCCCCACACTGGTCCACATTGCCCCGTACCACCTGAGCATCCCTGTCCACCGACGACAGATCCGTCGATTCGAGACATGCTAAATACTCAGCGTGACACTTTAACACGGCGTCATATCGTTCGTCAACTTGCCGAGCGCGTGACAATAACGCATCTTCACGATCGGTGCGACCTACCAACGTAACAACCGATGAAAACCATCTCAATTCAGCTTCGATTCTGGCTGCGATAGTTTTCGTTACTGACGGAGCCATAGTACCAACTTCAATACGCGATTATGCAATAATAAATAACAATAACCAAAAAAAATAACAATTATTGTATCCGGAACTAACAATAATAATATATTCGTTGAGTGAATAAATCTA
The DNA here is from genome assembly GCA_949316265.1 of Diarsia mendica. NCBI lineage: Eukaryota > Metazoa > Arthropoda > Insecta > Lepidoptera > Noctuidae > Diarsia > Diarsia mendica. The sequence continues at coordinate 3,750,747 of OX438895.1, read as the reverse complement.
CGACGCTATGCCAACTCTTGAACTTATTCCTCTACGTGCTCTAGAGGTTATTCCTCTATGTCTCAAATGTTGACAATCATAACACGATTTGTGATGAGGTTATATTTGTGCGTAACCGAACGTAAATAACAAATTATTTTATCAACGAATATTCACATTCCATGTACTTATTATTAATAACGCCAAACTCAACTTGAGGCGTACACTGGTATGTAGGTCAATGTACTACTACCTACAAGTTGAATTTGTACATGAACACAATTTTTACAAAGTAAATTGGTACCAAGTACCTACTAATTTTTACAAAGTGGGTTTAAATAAACCAAGCTGTTGTGTGTGTTTATAATCTACCTTCAGATTTTTGATTTTCTCCGCCTCGGGGCGACAGAGGCGAAGGGGCGGAGGGAGAGAGGTCGAGCGCTGGGCTCGGCGTGAAGTAGTTCGTATTGAGACGCGCTGGGCGTTGAACGAGTATTATAGTAGCCATAGAATTACGGGTGAAAGCGCACGCGCATTGATTAAATCGACTTGTGGAGTCATTTCGCGGCACCCAATTATACTAGTTAAGCAGTACGGTTAGCGACGCTGTGAATGTCGAACGGGTTATTGATAATATCATTGGTTTGCCTTGTCACGGGAGTGCTCTTGGGAAAGCACCGAGGCTTTTGTGGTTAGACTAATACGGAGTGAGTGTGGTGGCTTGCGTTAACGGCGTGGCTTGCAGCGACGTGGAAGAATCGTCCGGAACTACCAGCAAACCATCGCAAGGTCATATACACTCATTATACACATACACAGTTACACAACTTGCGAGGGGTCAAGGAAGTGAGACCGGCTCGAAGAAATGAGGTAAGGGTAGCTTTAAGTTCAGAAATTGTAATATTGTTCGGAGGCGCGTATCGCGTCTATTTGATCCCGTTAGGACGGCGGCTGTTCTGAGACCTGTCTCCCATGGGCCCGAGATAAGGTTCGGCTGAGTCCTGGCGCGATCAAAATCTGGTAGCAGAGCGTGGTTTATTTAAACCCACTTTGTAAAAATTAGTAGGTACTTGGTACCAATTTACTTTGTAAAAATTGTGTTCATGTACAAATTCAACTTGTAGGTAGTAGTACATTGACCTACATACCAGTGTACGCCTCAAGTTGAGTTTGGCGTTATTAATAATAAGTACATGGAATGTGAATATTCGTTGATAAAATAATTTGTTATTTACGTTCGGTTACGCACAAATATAACCTCATCACAAATCGTGTTATGATTGTCAACATTTGAGACATAGAGGAATAACCTCTAGAGCACGTAGAGGAATAAGTTCAAGAGTTGGCATAGCGTCGTAGATTTATTCACTCAACGAATATATTATTATTGTTAATTCCGGATACAATAATTGTTATTTTTTTTGGTTATTGTTATTTATTATTGCATAATCGCGTATTGAAGTTGGTACTATGGCTCCGTCAGTAACGAAAACTATCGCAGCCAGAATCGAAGCTGAATTGAGATGGTTTTCATCGGTTGTTACGTTGGTAGGTCGCACCGATCGTGAAGATGCGTTATTGTCACGCGCTCGGCAAGTTGACGAACGATATGACGCCGTGTTAAAGTGTCACGCTGAGTATTTAGCATGTCTCGAATCGACGGATCTGTCGTCGGTGGACAAGGATGCTCAGGTGGTACGGGGCAATGTGGACCAGTGTGGGGAAATGTCCATGAGCATAATCCAGGCGGCGGCCGACATTGAGCGATCGCGCAAGGGTGACGTCAGGGAATCATGTCGGCCAGCAGGCGTAGGAATTCAGGCGCCGTTGCCACCAGTACATGTACCCGAGTTTAGCGGCGAGTATGCCGATTGGCCGCGATTCCGCGATATTTTTAATAGTGTCGTGCATTCGCGTACGGATCTCTCGCCCGCCTACAAGATGGCTCAATTAATGGGTAGGCTTAACGGTGAGCCGCACGACATCTTGACCCACCTGGAGATTACGGACGCCAGTTATGAGACGGCATGGGGCCTATTAATCGACCGATATGATAATCGGCGATTAATAGTTGATGGCCTCATTGATAAGATTTTTGAAATCCCGAAGGTGTCTAACGTGTACGAAATAAGGTCGAAAATCCTTAATCCGGTCACGGTTGCGGTGAACACGTTAGATCGACTTAAGTTGTCGTTAGGGGACAATAAATATATCATCGTCAATAGGGTTTTACGGAAGTTGCCGATCGACGTGGTGGCGCGCTTTGAGCAGTCACATGGTGGCGAATCGACGGACCACCTCCCAAGTTACGATGACTTGAGGGTGTTTTTAGAAGGCGAGTGCCGGCGGGCGGATTGCCAAGGGGCATCCACGTCGCACCCTCCTCCGTCAACCCGACGTACGAGCGGGCCCAAGCCGGTTGAGCCCCGTCGGGGGGGGAAGAAATACCACGCCCTCCAATCGGAAGTGTGCGCCTTCTGTCGGAAGGAAGGGCACGGTCTCGCCGCATGCGCGGACTTTAAGGCGCAGCGGGTGCATAGACGAAGAGGGGTGGTCAAGCAGCGCTATTTGTGCTTCCGCTGCTTGGGGACTCACTTTGTACGTGAGTGCCACAGGACCACTAACTGTGGAACCTGCGGAGGAGCCCATCACGAGTTGCTATGCCTGGCGGAGAGTAGGGAGGTGCACGGAGCCTCGCCGGGAGGTCACCCCCCCTCTCCTAAGCCAGATTCGGGTGGTCGGTCACCCCCCCCTAGGGGGGGTGGGTCGGCCAGGAATCAGCGGTCGCCGCCCCCTCGGGGGGGTGGGCCAAGGGCTGATCCAGAGCACAACCCGATACCGTCGTCTTCCCCGCGGGGGGGGGATAGGCACCGAGACTCGGGCAGGGGCCCGGAGGTAGTACAGACGGGTTACGCGGCGTACTCGAATGCGTTGGGGGGCATGTTGCCACCCCCGAGTAGTCGCTTCTCCCCGCCTCTCGCAGAACGCCCTCGGCTGACGGCGCGCCCGCCACCGTTCGGAAGGATGCCAGTAGGCTACTTCCGACCGGCACGGATGTCACCGATGGGTCGGGAGGGTTACTACCCGGGTTGGGACCCGTATACTGGGACAGTATTTACTCCCCCTCCGGCAGGGGAGGAGGGAGGTGCCTCCTATTAGCAACTAGCAGCCTGTTCGTCAGTGGTGCCCACCCCGACAGTAACGGTATTATTACCGACGGCTAGGATTACTGTCAGGGGTACTGACGGACAGCCGGTGCACGTGCGAGCACTGTTAGATTCAGGGGCACAAGGTTGTATTGTGTCCAGCTGTTTAGTGAAAAGGCTGGGCCTTACATTAGAGCCATCACGGGATGGCGCCGTAGGTATAGGTGGCAATCGGGTGCCTCACCTCAGGGGTCAGACGACATTCCTGTTCGAGATGGGTGACACGGCATCGGTCACGCGGGTGAATGCCACGGCGATCGTTTTGGACGAAGTGGTTGGGGTCCTCCCTCAGACTCGGTTACCGTCTGCGGTAAAAGGGTTGACCAATGGATTGGAGTTAGCCGATCCCCACTTCGCGATCCCCGGACGGGTGGACGTCTTGCTTGGGTCTGACGTCCTCGGGAAGCTGCTCCGAAGCGGCAAACGGGAGCTGCAACCAAACGGGGTTGTGGCCATGCGTACCGCAGGTGGTTACGCGTTATTGGGCCCAGTACGGGAACCACAGCACTCAACGGATTATAGCTCCATATATTATGGCAGCGTGTTATCAGACGTCCTGCAACGGTTCTGGGCAACGGAAGAGCCACCCACCGCTCTTAGGAATAACCCACGTGATGAGGAGTGCGAAACATTTTATCGATGTAACACGGTGCGCCTCCCATCGGGTAGATTTATGACAAGGTTGCCATTTCTGTCAACTCGACCTCCGCTGGGGAGCTCATGGAGTCTGGCAGAAAAGCGGTTAGTGGCAATGGAAAGGCGCATGAAGCGGGACTCCAACTTCCGACAGAAGTATGTGGAGTTCATGCGCGAATACCTGACGTTGGGTCACATGTCGGTGTCCAGGGTTGACTATCGTCATGAGGAGCATTATGTGTTGCCCCATCATGCGGTTTTGAAGACACCTGACTCAAAGATTAGGGTCGTGTTCGACGGGAGCGCGGAGACGTCTAGCGGGGTGTCCCTGAATCAATGTCTCCATGCTGGTCCTAAGCTGACCAGAGACATTGCAGACATTCTCACGGACTTCAGGAGACACCAGGTTGTCTTCGTTACGGACGTACGGATGATGTTTCGTCAAACTGAGATTCATCCAGACGACCGTCGGTTCCAGCTGATATTGTGGCGAGAGAGCCCAGAAGAACCGATGGTCACATACGAGCTCAACACAAACACGTACGGATTAAAGCCCAGCCCATATGTAGCCATGCGTACGCTACGAGAGCTGGCTGATCAAGAACGGCTCCGCTTTCCCCGCGCGGCTGCTGTCATTGATAGGGACGTCTATGTAGACGACATTTGTACGGGCTCAGACAGTATTGAGCAGGCGCTCATCTTAAGGGATGAATTGGTGGCGCTCATGGCCTCCGGTGGCTATGAACTCAGGAAATGGCTGTCGAACTGCCCAGAGGTACTGGCAGGACTGCCAACTGAGTATCAACAAGACCCGCATTTGTTTGAGGATTCGGAGAATCTTCATGCGTTGGCCATTTTAGGGGTCCAGTATCAACCGAGTCAGGATGCCTTCACATACAGTTGTGAGGCCGAGTTGCTGTCGAAGACCTGGACCAAGCGATCGGTCCTTTCGACTATCGCACGAACGTTCGATCCAACCGGTTGGATCGCGCCGGTCACGTTCATGGGAAAGTGCTTCATTCAGAAGCTTTGGTGGAGTTGTTGGTTAGGGACCGTCACACCAAGAATTCACACGCAGGCTGTAACACCCTTCTGGGCATTTTGCAGCGTGAATTTTGGATTTTATCGGCCCGCAGAATCATACGGAGCGTTGTGTTTCGTTGCTTGCCTTGTTACCGACTCAAGGCAGCCACAATGCAGCCACAAATGGGAGATCTCCCGGCCGACCGAGTCACGGAGGCTCGGCCATTTGCTGGCGTAGGGACAGATTTCGCGGGGCCCTTCATGGTCAAGACATCGCACCTTCGCAACGCGAAGTCGGTTAAGGCATATCTGTGTGTCTTCGTGTGTCTGGCGACCAAGGCCGTTCATTTGGAACTGGTGGCCGATCTCTCTACGGAGGCCTTTCTGGCGGCGTTAGATCGATTTGTTTCTAGAAGGGGAGTACCGTCACTGATTCGGTCGGACTGTGGTACCAACTTCAAGGGCGCCGACCGGTGCTTAAAGGAAATTGTATTGTTTTTAAGTCAGAATGAGCGAGAGATTGGCACGGGCCTCGCCAGTCGGGGCATTTCGTGGTATTTTAGTCCACCTGGATGCCCCCACTGGGGTGGAATTTTCGAGGCAGTAGTCAAGTCTTCCAAGACTCACTTGTATCGGGTCATCGGCTCAACGATTCTCACCTTTGAGGAGTTGTCAACGGTGTTTTGCAGAATTGAGGCGGTCTTAAACTCGCGACCTTTGTGCCCGTTGAGCGCTGACCCGAATGACCTTGAGGCCATGACCCCAGGTCATTTTTTGATTGGCCAACCACTTAACGCCTTGCCGGAATATCCGTATACTGATGTCAAGTTGTACCGGTTGTCACGGTATCAGATGTTACGGCAAATGAGCCAAAATTTTTGGAAGCGATGGTCGCTGGAGTATTTGCATATTCTACAGCAACGCGTTAAGTGGACGGACAGGACGACCCCACCCTGCGTTGGAGACCTCGTTCTGGTTAAGGATGCTAACCTATCACCGTTGTGTTGGCGACGGGGGCGCATTGTTAACCTGATTACGGGCAAGGATGGGTTTCCAAGGATCGCAGACGTCCAGGTGAGGGACTCGATCCTTAGACGGGCAGTTTCAACTTTATCTCGACTCCCGGGAGTTTGAGCGGACCGACAACGGGTCGGTCCGGGGGGGGTGATTGTTTATAATCTACCTTCAGATTTTTGATTTTCTCCGCCTCGGTGCGACAGAGGCGAAGGGGCGGAGGTAGAGGTCGAGCGCTGGGCTCGGCGTGAATAGTAGTTCGTATTGAGTCGCGCTGGGCGTCGAACGATTATTATAGTAGCCATAGATCGGGTGAAAGCGCACGCGCATTGATTAAATCGACTTGTGGAGTCATTTCGCGGCACCCAATTATACTAGTTAAGCAGTACGGTTAGCGACGCTGTGAATGTCGAACGGGTTATTGATAATATCATTGGTTTGCCTTGTCACGGGAGTGCTATTGGGAAGCACCGAGGCTTTTGTGGTTAGACTAATACGGAGTGAGTGTGGTGGCTCGCGTTAACGGCGTGGCTTGCAGCGACGTGGAAGAATCGTCCGGAACTACCAGCAAACCATCGCAAGGTCATATACACTCATTATACACATACACAGTTACACAACTTGCGAGGGGTCAAGGAAGTGAGACCGGCTCGAAGAAATGAGGTAAGAGTAGCTGTAAGTTCAGAAATTGTAATATTGTTCGGAGGCGCGTATCGCGTCTATTTGATCCCGTTAGGACGGCAGCTGTTCTGAGACCTGTCTCCCATGGGCCCGAGATAAGGTTCGGCTGAGTCCTGGCGCGATCAAAATCAGAGAACCAGAACCAGATTTTGATCGCGCCAGGACTCAGCCGAACCTTATCTCGGGCCCATGGGAGACAGGTCTCAGAACAGCTGCCGTCCTAACGGGATCAAATAGACGCGATACGCGCCTCCGAACAATATTACAATTTCTGAACTTACAGCTACTCTTACCTCATTTCTTCGAGCCGGTCTCACTTCCTTGACCCCTCGCAAGTTGTGTAACTGTGTATGTGTATAATGAGTGTATATGACCTTGCGATGGTTTGCTGGTAGTTCCGGACGATTCTTCCACGTCGCTGCAAGCCACGCCGTTAACGCGAGCCACCACACTCACTCCGTATTAGTCTAACCACAAAAGCCTCGGTGCTTCCCAATAGCACTCCCGTGACAAGGCAAACCAATGATATTATCAATAACCCGTTCGACATTCACAGCGTCGCTAACCGTACTGCTTAACTAGTATAATTGGGTGCCGCGAAATGACTCCACAAGTCGATTTAATCAATGCGCGTGCGCTTTCACCCGATCTATGGCTACTATAATAATCGTTCGACGCCCAGCGCGACTCAATACGAACTACTATTCACGCCGAGCCCAGCGCTCGACCTCTCCCTCCGCCCCTTCGCCTCTGTCGCACCGAGGCGGAGAAAATCAAAAATCTGAAGGTAGATTATAAACAATCACCCCCCCCGGACCGACCCGTTGTCGGTCCGCTCAAACTCCCGGGAGTCGAGATAAAGTTGAAACTGCCCGTCTAAGGATCGAGTCCCTCACCTGGACGTCTGCGATCCTTGGAAACCCATCCTTGCCCGTAATCAGGTTAACAATGCGCCCCCGTCGCCAACACAACGGTGATAGGTTAGCATCCTTAACCAGAACGAGGTCTCCAACGCAGGGTGGGGTCGTCCTGTCCGTCCACTTAACGCGTTGCCGTAGAATATGCAAATACTCCAGCGACCATCGCTTCCAAAAATTTTGGCTCATTTGCCGTAACATCTGATACCGTGACAACCGGTACAACTTGACATCAGTATACGGATATTCCGGCAAGGCGTTAAGTGGTTGGCCAATCAAAAAATGACCTGGGGTCATGGCCTCAAGGTCATTCGGGTCAGCGCTCAACGGGCACAAAGGTCGCGAGTTTAAGACCGCCTCAATTCTGCAAAACACCGTTGACAACTCCTCAAAGGTGAGAATCGTTGAGCCGATGACCCGATACAAGTGAGTCTTGGAAGACTTGACTACTGCCTCGAAAATTCCACCCCAGTGGGCAGTATGACCAGTGTGTGTTGCCAGTGATTACATACGGGACCGAAACGTGGTCGCTCACAATGGGCCTTATCAGAAAGCTCAAAGTCACCCAAAGGGCAATGGAGAGGGCTATGCTCGGAGTTTCCTTGCGTGATCGAATCAGAAATGAGGACATCCGCATGAGAACCAAGGTTACCGACGTAGCCCGAAGAATCGCCAGACTTAAGTGGCAATGGGCAGGGCACATTGCTCGCAGAACGGATGGCCGATGGGGCCGAAAAGTTCTCGAATGGCGACCGCGAACCGGAAGACGTTGCGTTGGAAGGCCTCCCACTAGGTGGACCGATGACCTGGTCAAGGTTGCAGGAACCCGCTGGATGAGAGACGCACGGGACCGGTCAATGTGGCGACGCCTGGGGGAGGCCTATGTTCAGCAGTGGACGTCTTTTGGCTGAAATGATGATGATGATGATGATGCTACTTCTCCAAAACTAACAATTGTTTTTATTTTGTTTTTACACTAATGGATAAGCAATTTCATAATGAACATTATGGTACGATTTTTTTTTCCAAAAACCCAAAATTTGATTTTATAGAGATTTTTATGCAAAATTCTGAGCGTATTCGCAACCGTATCTATTGACATTCAGTATGCCGCCAGGCCTCGAAGGGGGAACCCGTGTCGCTCGTCACCGCGCCGCGTCGGCTCATGCGCTCGCTCGCTTACGTCACATTATCAACAGATCTAAGAAGTAATTTCAAGTAATAGATATGGCATTCAATGAAATATTTTTTTTATGAAATATTTATTGGTGCGTCCAAATACTTTTGGTCATTATGAATTCAGTTATTATACTCACGTCGATAAATAGGTAAGTAGGTACTTTCAACTTTTACTGTGATACAAAATAATATTGGCACAATTACGAAAATGAGCTCAAAATTAAAATCCAAGATGGCGGCTAGGAAAATTTTAGGTTTTTCCGTCATGGGTGTCGTTTTCATGGTTTTTGGGGTCGCTGATTACGAAAATGAGGTCAAAATGAAAATCCAAGATGGCGCCGACGAAAATTTTTGGTTTTTCCGTCATGGGTGTCGTTTTCATGGTTTTTATGGTCGCTGATTACGAAAATGAGGTCAAAATGAAAATCCAAGATTGCGCCGACGAAGATTTTTGGTTTTTCCGTCATGGGTGTTGTTTTCATGGTTTTTGGGGACGCTGATTACGAAAATGAGGTCAAAATGAAAATCCAAGATGGCGGCTAGGAAAATTTTAGGTTTTTCCGTCATGAGTGTCGTTTTCATGGTTTTTGGGGTCGCTGATTACGAAAAGAGGTCAAAATGAAAACCCTAGGTGGCGGTCAGGAAAATGTTTGGTTTTTCTTTCACAGGTGTCGTTTTCATGGTTTTTGAGGTCAAAATGAAAATCCAAGATGGCGGCCAGGTAAATTTTTGATTTTTCCGTTATGGCTGTCGTTTTATATATATATATATATTACATATAGTCGAAAAACCAAAATTTTCGTCGGCGCCATCTTGGATTTTGATTTTGAGCTTATTTTCGTAATCAGCGACCCCAAAAACTATGAAAACGACACCCATGACGGAAAAACCAAAAATTTTCGTCGGCGCCATCTTTGATTTTTATTTTGACCTCATTTTCGTAATCAGCGACCCCAAAAACCATGGAAACGACACCCATGACGGAAAAACCAAAAATTTTCGTCGGCGCCATCTTGGATTTTCATTTTGACCTCATTTTCGTAATCACCGACCCCAAAAACCATGAAAACGACACCCATGACGGAACATCCAAAAACCGTCGGCGCCATCTTGGATTTTCCTTTTGACCTCATTTTCGTAATCAGTGACCCCAAAAACCATGAAAACGACACCCATGACGGAAAACCTAAAATTTTCGTCGGCGCCATCTTGGATTTTCATTTTGATCTCATTTTCGTAATCAGCGACCCCAAAAACCATGAAAACGACACCCATGACGGAAAAACCAAAAATTTTCCTGGCCACCATCTTGGATTTTCATTTTGACCTCATTTTCGTATTCAGCGACCCCTAAAACCATGAAAACGACACCCATGACGGAAAAACCAAAAATTTTCATGGCCGCCATCTTGGATTTTCATTTTGACCTCATTTTCGTAATCAGCGACCCCTTAAAACCATGAAAACGACACCCATGACGGAAAAACCAAAGATCTTCGTCAGCGCCATCTTGGATTTTCATTTTGACCTCATTTTCGTAATCAGCGACCCCTAAAACCATGAAAACGACACCCATGACGGAAAAACCAAAGATCTTCGTCAGCGCCATCTTGGATTTTCATTTTGACCTCATTTTCGTAATCAGCGACCCCGAAAACCATGAAAACGACACCCATGACGAATAAACCAAAAATTTTCATCGGCGCCATCTTGGATTTTAATTTTGAGCTCATTTTCGTAATCGTAATATTTGTATCACTGTTAAAGTTGAAAGTACCTACCTATTTATCGACGTGAGTATAGTAGGGCGTTTTTCAAAAAATTTGTCCACCCGAAAATGACGTGTCCCATGACTTTAGACTAATATTCTGTGAGCTACGTGTTCAATAACTTTTTTTTTCTGCTTAGATACGATACAATAACTTCAAAACTGTTTATTGATGTCGTCAAAACTACTTAAATCTACATATTTAAATTAATACAATCAATATAAGAAATTAAAAAGGTGATTTTTGTACTGTCCCACCCTCGTTTCGTAAAGTTCAGAACGAAAAATATCAGTATTATCCTACCTTTATCTTCAACATAGTTTGTAATTTGGTAGGATAATGTGATCTAAATTCGATAAAATGCCTTATTTATTGGGTTTTACACCTCAAAATAGTATAAAATATTAATTTTAACTTGTCCTTAAAAACCGTCATTGGTGGAAAGTTCCATCTACGCAACGTCGAATTTCTACTTAAAATGCAAAAAAATAATAAACTGAGTTTTGTTTTTGTCTTATGGCAGCATTTAAACGTGAAAACGGTCGTTATATTAGTTATTTGATAGCTGTGGCGGTTGCAAAGTGTAAGTGAGTGGTTGGGCGTCACGTTGTCTTGTTTCGTCGTTCCACTACGAACTTGATTATTTGAGCTAAGTAACGACATTTTTAGTTAGAAATTTTGACAATTAATTAAAAAAAGTGTTAATAAATCTGAATTGAAAGTAATATCAACTAAAATTACATCGAAACTATTGAATTTTACTGTTTGTTTCTGTGCTGGCGTCATCCGTCACGTCATCTACGCAACGTATCGTATAAGCGGAACAACAAATGTGACGTAGTGGAATTCTTAAGCATGGTTTACATTGTTCCTTCTTTATTTTGAAGTTTTTGTCAAAGTGATTATGTATGATGATTTTGGGGTCTAAATTAATATTTTGTCAAATAGATTTTATTAACTAGAAAATAAAAATGTAGTTGTTCATTCAAACTTACAATATAAAGGGTGTAACAGTACCCTTAACGAAGCTGAAAGTACTAGTTCTCCCAGTCATTACGATATTTTTTTGTTCTACACCATTCCCGGGAACCATCTAGTTAAGTTGATATTGATAGGTTCCGAATTTTTCACATGTTTTTGTTTATATTTCAGTTTTTAAGGTAATTACTTTACTTTAATTGCCTCACTATTCAAAGCATCCATTAGCACAATGTTTTAAGTGTACTACATGCAATAACACGTGATTTTTACTCCAAAAAAGTTGTTTCCTAGCAATATTTTTTGCGTAGGGTTGCTTATTTTGATGTTCCTACATAATGCTTGCATCCTGTACATTATAGATTCAAATTTACATAGTTAAGCTACTAAGCTTTAATTTGATTACTTAAATATAATTTATGTAAGCCATGCCTTATAGTTCCTCAACGCGACGTAACGTAACGTGTCCTATTATTTTTGTGATATTTAGATTTAATTTCATAATTCTGGGTACCAATATTGTCTCAATTAAATTAAAAATAAATATATACTTACATTAAGGATTTTCTAAAATTAATTTGAATAGCATAATAAAACAAAATTCCAAAGTAATGTAAAGATTGTGCAATAAAACCTACCATAAAGTAACGTATAGGAATCGTTTACATCGAAAAAACCTTATTATATTTGAAAATTACTAATTAAAAGCTTGTGATTAAGAAGACTGATTATGTTGAAAAATGTTTTGATAATAATTATAATGTTTTTGGAAGACCTATATGTTTTAATAGTTATCCAAACTTCGTGATGTAATGGAACTTTTCAGCTGACCTATTCTATGAAAACATAAATTTCTCGTTAAATATACGATACAATTTTTTTATTTTTTGTAAATATTAATTATGATGTCTAATAAACACATATTTATAATTAAATCATTTATTTTCTCGGTGGAAATCCACTACGTAACGGACACTTTTTTTGAAAAACGCCCAGTAACTGAATTCATAATAACATTTCATAAAAAAATATTTCTTTGAATGCCATATCTATTACTTCTTAGATCTGTGAATTTTACTTGTATTCGTATGAAGTTCGCCAGGTGGCGCAAGTAATAGTTTACGAAGTATTGTAGAGGTGGGGTGCGGCAAAGAGGGAGCAAATGCTCAAGGTTATTTGCTCAGGGTACCACCTTAAACTAATTTCCTACAAAAGAAAAGTGTAGTAAAGTCAAAGTGTGGTCTCTGATGGGCCTCAGGCTTCCGAACGCTACACCAACAGGGCAGTTACATAGCGCACAAGCATATAGTGTATCCATGGTTCTTTTAGCACTTCAATTACATTTTTAGAGAAAGCTGACGGTAACCGTTTATTAAATGGTCTGTGGAAACTATATTTAAAAAAAAACAAGATGGTCCACGCGTGGCGATACTTCTGACTGAAGACCCATGACTCCCTCAATATGGCAAAGACGAATATCTGTGAAGCCGAATCTTAAATTTTATGCCACAATGACGATTACTTATGATATTTTTGTTAGTATTTACTGTATACAGAGTGGTCCCGATGATACGACAATAAATGAAACCACTGGTAGTTCTAGATCATAGGAACATTTTTAAACTATCAAATAAATCCTAACACCGAAATCGTTGTCGTATCGTCAGCACCAAACTACCTAAATTTCTTTGCCAAATTCTTTTTTTCCTTTTTTTTCCACACGTTAATCGGTGCAAATGATTCCTAAGCTTAGTAAACCAATATTTGTTTGTATTTTTTTTTGTATTTCGTTTACAGTTTTATGCTATTTAGTTTTTTAGTTTGTTAAAAAAAAGAATATTTCGGTGTTAGGATTTATTTGATAGATTAAAATGTTCCTATGAACTAGTACTACCAGTGATTTCATTTATTTTATTGTCGTATCATCGGGACCACCCTGTATATTATCAGGGCATTCCATGATGCTAAATGATAAATTCCCCAGTGCTCAAACATCATCGGAAGACATATCATCGTCGAATGAACGAGGCAGCTCCGACGACTCCAGATCTTCTGACTCGCTGCCTATTCGACGAACATGTAGATCTGATAAAAAAGGTAAGAAAAGAAGAATTATTGAACTCTATCTAAGTAGTTGTCTCTCTTTCTCTCTTTTTACACGACTGCCCCAAAAAAAAGAGTGTTATGTATTATTTGTGTTCACCAAGGATCAATATCAAACAATCCATAACAAAATAGGTTTAGCTTTATCCATCCCACTCCTGGACAAAGATTTTTCCCTCAGTGATTTATGCCCGGTTTCTGAGGCACTTTATCTGTGGTTTATCTATTCAAATGTTCGCATATGAATAGATAAACCACAGATAAAGTGCCTCAGAAACCGGGCATTAATCGATTGACGAGGAAGCCATCAAAGGTGACCCATCATTTTCTCCTTCGTCTATCGCGACTTTGTGTAGCTGTGTCAGTCTTGCCCACAGCTTTACTTTGACCATACAATTTATGAGTAATTTGCGGTCAGGTTCAAAAATAAAATACTCGATTTTTGTTCATAAAGGAGAACGCGCGAAAATGACTGAATCATCGCCAGAAGTGAAGAAAAAGAAGAAAGGCCACTTAGAGGATAGCTCGGAGGAATCTGCGGGCGCCAAGGAGTGGTCTTCCAAATCTAAGTAAGTTTTTCAGAGTTTTATTAAGTAATCATTATGTAATCAATTAGTTATATCATTATAAAGATTTATAGTATTTTTTCTCATGTCTCACTGCCTACCTATCCTAGATGAACATAATATCACTAACAAAATTTCAAGATTATAATACTTAGATTTCTTTAGACACCTGAACATCGTCGCCGACGAAGCGACTAGCAATACATATCGACTATTTTTTGGCTCTTGAAACGTACAATAGATGTTGGTCCCGTGTCAGTGAGAGAAATTTAAATTGAATCATTGATAGCTGGTCGCCGACTGTTCACAAAACAAAATATAGCAGTAATAATAATAGTCCTCCAGACCGTTTTTCGGTCACGGCGGCCAATCTTTGGAGATTAGCCCGATGCGCAGGAGATATTATAGTGCACAAGTGTGTGCGCAGGCACAGGTGCACTCTCTGTTCCTTTCCTCTCATAGTCCTCAGGGACGGCAATCCGACACTCGCGGAGAGAGATCAGGCGCAGGACCAACGGCGACACGTGCGCACCGAGGCACGGGGGTATTATACCGCCAACTTCCAAACTCCGGGCTACTACTGGAATATTTCTAATGAAAAACCCAATAGCACTTTTTGTCCGACCCGGGAATCGAACCCAGGACCTCATGCACAGCAGTCGCGCTTGCGACCACTAGACCAACGAGCAGTAATAGCCTAGTGGCCTATCAAGTCATAGGTCTCAAATCTTCTTTTTAACGTGTCTATGGCAATCTCAGAATTGAGCTACTAGTTTGGCGCTTTCTATAGCGTCCATCAGTTCCTGAACAACCAACAGGACACGCCGTCACGATATTAGGTCTCTCAAATTCAAGAATCAAACCCAAGACAAGGAGCTCTATGTTTTCGGAGTTAGAGCACATAAAATATTGCCTAATAGGGGATCGGACAAAAAAAAACTAATTAGTCCGTCAGATAGATTTATCTATAATATGTATGTATTTAGAAATATATAAGTATGTTTATCAGTTGTCTAGTACCCATAACACAAGCTCTGCTTAGCTTGGGACTAGATGGCGTTGTGTGATAGTTGTGGAATATTATTATTATAGATTTCCAAAAATTATTGGACACGTATTTTTTCTTTTTTCACGTAAACTTAAAATGAAGACGATACAGTGCTTCGAAAACTCGTGTGACGTCATATGATAGTACATTTTGACGACACAAGTGACGTTTCAAGCCCCACTCCAAGATCTTTGACGCGTTTTATCTTCGTCATTTTTTATTGATTTGATAAAACAAAAAACACGTATTCAATATTTTTCGATAATCTAACTTACGGACTAAACAGAATCATATTATTTTGACCCAGTCCGATCCCCTATTTTATTGCTGAGACATATTTAAAATCACTCAAGGTGACATCTAAAACTGAAAATCTCCCACAGGTCATCAAAATCAAAATCATCATCACGACCTCCAAAGATGAAGCGTCGCGATAAGTCCAAAAAGCGTCGCGACAAATCGGAAAAGCGTCGCAAACGTAGCGCTCTGACGCAGTACGACGCTGAAGGGAATGTTATACGTGCGCGCGTTACTTATGGAGGACTCAGTGGAGACGAGGGGGAGAATGACTGGTCGCCCAAACATAGGACGAGGCAGAAGAAGATCAACTATACGGAGATGCCTAACACTGAGTCGGAGGATGTAAGTTTTCTTTGTGAAAAATTTGTTTCTCTGGGACTTGGTTGAGCCTCATTGTCTCGGCGCTTATCTAATAGTCGCCACTGTTGATTCTGGCACACAGCAGTTACAGTGGTTTGAGATCAAACAGTCAATATCTTTACGAAGAGATTTTACAAAGAGTTGGTTGACCTTAGATTACTTAACCCATAGAAAAGAAATGAATTTTTAATTTGATAGTTTTATGTATCTATCTAACTTATTTCAACGTAAAATATACTTTAGCTTCCCTTTTAATCAATAAAAACCTAAAAGGAGCTTAAGGGCGCCTTCAAATTAGGGCGTTAGCAGCGCGGCTATAAACAATTATCAACGTTGTTACGGCTGTTCTTATAAAAATGTACTGCAGCCGCGCGACTGCCGCGCTGCTAACGCCCTAATTTGAAGGCGCCCTTACTCCTTTCAGACTAACAATCGGGAGAGAAATAAATCCCTGCAGAGTCAATTAGATGTATCCTGAATTTAACATGATGCTGTTGGTCGTTGGGGGGGTATACCCAGGGCTGGGCAAAATACATGCTTTGCTTTAATTGAAATACAAATTACAAAATACAGTGTCGCAAGTAATTAAAATACCAAATACAAATTACATTTACGTAAGGTATTTGAAATATAAAATACAAAATACAGCATTTTAGCAATTTTTAATTGAAATACAAAATACAAATTACATAATTACTTACAAAAACTTTAAAAAAAATAACCGCCTTCAAAAACCATCAGAAAAAAGTGTAGCAACTTTCTTTCGGAAGTCGGTAGCAAAATTGAATTTTTGTTCAAAAATTTAACCCAAACTCTTCTCAACAACCTAATTTTCTACGTGCAAAACTAAACCGTTAAGACTTGCCATCTTAGCTTGACATTGACAATTCAACGTACATTTTTTTTTGCGTTTTGTTGGCCAATTTTGACGTACAGTCTTAACGTTCAATAACAGGTGCAGTGTTGCTAGCTCTAATAGCTGCTTTACCATCATTACACTCTCGCCTCGCACTCACACTCACGATCGCTAAATGAAGGTATAAATGTATCTTTGTTAAAATGTATTTTGAAGCCTCAAGTATTTGAAATACTAATTACAAAATACTTCGTCGTCAGGTATTTGAAATACGAATTACAAATTACATTTTAAGGAGGTAATTGAAATACAAATACAAAATACGTATTTGTATTTCAATTACGTATTTTAATTACAAGTAATTCAAATACTGCCCAGCCCTGGGTATACCCATAGCTCATTGTCCATTCTCCTTTCTAAATCAACGTGTTAACTTACTAGGCTTTGGGGGCCCATATCTCATTGCCCATTCTTCTTTCTTAAACATCAAGTCCATCCTACAGGAAATGCACAAAGGCAGCGGTAAACACATGCCGGATAGCTCCGACGAGTATAAGATAGACACAGACGCTACCTCAGACTCCGACGCAGAGCGCAAGAAACGCAAGAAACCTGAAGATGAAGAGGCCGCGGAACAGGCCGATGAGGAGAAGAGGAAGGCTCTCAGCGACCTCATCAAGAAGACTGCTGTGGTGCCGCTGGAGAAGCTGCCTGAAGATGTCACCAAGGCTAAGACTGAGGAGTTGCAGGCGCATCTTAGTGAGTCCAGTTATTTGTTTAAATTAGGCTGAGAATCAGAATAGCCATAGCCATAGGCTTAAAACTGTATACAAGACTGTTTTGTAAATCCTCCTTCACAAAGTGTTATTTAAACTTAGGGGAATGAACTGGCAAACCAAAATCTCTAGCTGTTCCTCTTTTATGGGGTCACTGTATTCTTTAAACTGAAAAGAAAATTCGATAGCAATTTATTTTAGGTGTTCCATTTCGATTAGGTATATTTTTACTGACAAAATTATTGGATTGCGGAGACTACAATACGGTTCAAGTAGTCCTAGACTTCGTTTTTTTTAATATCCTAATCTGCTGGGCAAAGGCTTCTCCCAACTCCTTCCAAGTGCTCTTTTCCTGAGCCACCTCGAACCAGCCCTCATGGTGCGCGTCCAGATCATCTCGCCACCTCTTTCTGGGCCGGCCTCGGCGGCGCCGTCCGTCTTCCGGCAACCATCGTGTTGCGGCCGCAGCCCAGCGGTCATCGTGCATGCGACTGACGTGACCCGCCCAATCCATTTTAACTTCAGCCTTCTTGCCAACATCCACTATGCCCGTTTTGGAGTGCAGCGTGGTTTTTCGTATTCTATCTTGTCTTTTGACAATGCTACGTTCCATCCATTTCGTTATACAAAAAATAAAATGTTATTTGTACCTCATGTCGAGGGCGTCATCAAAAAGGCTTCTAGAATGCTAGGTTTTGTCATAAAGGTATATCTAATGGTTACAGACGCGCAAGCGGCGGCAGCTATGATAGCGCGACCATCTCGTGGTAGAGGCAGCCGGGGCGGTCGCGGTAGCAGGTAACATACACTCTTAAGGCGCTGACAAGAGCCAAATAGGCTTGTATTGAACAATTTTTTAGCCAAATCTATACAGTTTGACACGGCGGAAAAAATATATGTTAATCTTGAACATATTTCTGATAATTTCGTTGTTTTCAAAACACGTTTTTAAAAAGTTTTCTCGATACAAAAAAATGGTAAACTAACCTCTTAAAATGATCTTCCAACAAAAATATCTGTATTACTGATGAACGTACGTTGGTAAAATTTATAACAATAACGTATCATATTTAAATACAAAATTTGGTTGTTTTTAATTTTTGATTATTTAATAAATTATTATTTTATAATTAATCATTATATGGTTTGTAAGAAGTTCGAGCGTTGCGTCATCGCGCTCTCTTTCTTACGTATGCAATCCGACAGTGAGCGCTTAGGCGCGGTGCTAGACGGACGTATGTCACTTTGCGCCCCACTGACAGCTATCCGTTCATCTATAAATTATTATTGACCGCGTCACAATGTTAGTCCAGGATCCACGGTACATTTTTTCACTTGATTACTATCAAGCTAATTTTCCGTGAGCCAACATTACCCTATACGAAAACTCTCGATTGTGGTAGGTAATAGGGGCAGCAGGGATAAAATATATATTGATTATATATTATTATAATTATTTATTTGATGATTTTCAAAAATCTATTACTAACTATTTTATTTTTATCTGATGATCATTATCTAAATCCAACATGTATTGATAACGAGCTCATCAAAAATTACTACAAACCAGGGGTCCGTAGCCGAATGGCAAAAAACGGAACCCTTATAATATATATTCGTCATGTCTGTTTGTCCGTCTGTCCACCCGTATGTCACAGCCACTTCATTCGGAAACTATTGAGACTACACAGTTGAAACTCTACAAGTATTATGTGAACCGCTTTACGATTTTTATACAAAAATAAAAAAAAGGATTTAGGGGGTCGCCCCATACATGGAACTGAAACTATATTTTTTTTTTCATCAAACCTATACCTACGTGTGGGGTGTCTATAGACATTAGACAGGTCTTTAAAAATGACATTGAGGTTCCACAAACAATTTTTTCTCAAAGCCAATCGTTTGGAAGACAGACACTTCCAAATTTGTAAAATGGCGACCGGCCTCGCGGTCGCTTGCCTTCGGTATTGCCAACAATGACCAGCTTTTCAAGGCTGCTATCTCCTCTTTGCATTATGTGGCCGAAATAAGACAAAATACGCTGTAGGCAAACTGTTGACAATCGAGTCTTGATATCGAGTTGGTAAAGGATAGACACATTTGTGCGTTTGGCCGTCCATGGAATTCGGAGAATCCGCCTAAAACACCACATTTCGAATGCGTCTATCCTCTGTCTTACTCTTGTTTGGATTGTCCATGTCTTAACTTGTGGGGAAAAATGCTCCTTCCGAGAAGCCTGTGCCTGAAAAGGAACCGATCCAGGCTGATGATGGTTTCGTGACGGTGTTGAGGAGGAAGCGCCGTCAGCGAACCATCAAGAACCGCTGCGGCACGGCTCCATCGGAGCCCAATGTGCATATTCGTGCCGCAAAGCCGAACACTCCTTTGTACCTCTCCCGTCTACATTACACCACTACGACGGAGGACATCGTGGAGTACGTGCGCCAGAAGATCAAGTACGTGGCGAGAGTGCAGCTGCTCGAGTCGCGCCGCAACGTCAACTTTAAGGCGTTTGTGGTGCGAGTACCGACATGCTACCTGCACCTCGTCTTGGAAGAGGACTTTTGGCCGCAGGGGGTGGTGTTTCGACGCTTCCGCGGGCAAGTGCCACATGATCGCACAGTGACGTAGTGCAACTGTAGTGATACTAATATAGTTTTAAGGTTTTGTTTACTAACACAAGCTGTCAATTATATCGTATGTATGTTAGTCTGTAAGGTATTTATCTATGGGCCAAAGTAGCCTGAAAATAAATAAATATTATTATTATTATTATTAACTCTATGGAGGAAAATCAGGAATACTAGTGCTCTGACCAAACGGGCCTTCGTTTTAAAACTTATACCACGTTTTTCCCAGATGTTCCGGGGGCGTAATATAGCATCTTTAGCCATGGCTATCCGCCGTTTTATTTCTGTGACGCAGCTACCTTCATTACTTATATTGGAGCCCAGTTAATCGAAGCTGTCCACAGTATAGATGCCTTAGATGTTATAGGCGCCCGATAGGTTTCCCGCACGATCTACCACCATAAGCTTGGTTTTCTGCCTATTTATTGCAAACCCTACTTTGCCACTTTCCACTTCCAATCTGTGCCGTATCTCTTTCATGTTGCCAAATGTTGTAGCAAGGAGAACGGTGTCA
This sequence comes from Diarsia mendica, assembly GCA_949316265.1. NCBI lineage: Eukaryota > Metazoa > Arthropoda > Insecta > Lepidoptera > Noctuidae > Diarsia > Diarsia mendica. The sequence continues at coordinate 3,730,212 of OX438895.1, read as the reverse complement.
TCAGTGTACCTCAGATTGGAAATCCACTTTCCACCAACAGTAAACCCCTTGTCCCAGCCCTAAAGAGTCTTGAATGATATTACTCTTCGTACATATTGAAGAGCAGAGGTGAGAGGATGCATCCCTGCCTAACGCATTTGAACAGTCGGTGTCTATTTTGACGAAAGAGCGGTTGTTGATGTGTAGGTAGAGGCATCGGACTATGTCAATAAGATGTTGAGGCGTTCCCATGTCTTTAAGAACCCCCCACAGCTTGCCCCACTCCACGCAATCAAATGCTTTGGTATAATCTATGAAACATATCAATACAGGGCTGTTAAATTCCCGACTTTTCTCTATAATTTGGCGAACGTTCAGGATTTGTTCCCGCGTGTCTTTGCCTTTAACAAAACCTGCTTGCTCTTCTGGAATTTGTGGCTCCAGAAAGTGTATTAGCCTGTTGTTTATGATGTACAGGAGTATTGATGGTGCGTGGAGTAAGTGCCAAACACTTAATATAATTTTTAGAATCTTGTAGACAACTTGTAAAGAGTGGGTTTAATAGAAAATATCCAATCCCCAAAACCCAGTTAGTAAGTAATCATTTTTAATGACTTCGTTATCGATACATATTGGAAGGAAGGAAGGGGACTCTTTGATCAAACCATACATTTTGTAGGACAAATATTTTTTCAAATAATTTAGATAATTATCATCAGATTTAACAAAAAAAAACCCAGCTGATGATTCTCAAAAGTTTTTGTACTTAACACTTTTGAGAATCATCAAACCAACATATTTTATCCCTGCTACCCCTATTACTTACCACAATCGAGAATTCGAGAGTTTCGTGCAGGAAATTGTTGGGCGTCTCGCCGTCTCATCAAAATTAGCTTGATAGTAATCAAGTGCAAAAATGGACCGCGGATCCTGGACTATTTGTTTCTTACTTGGTAGTATGGCGCTAGGGTATCGGAAAAATTGTGGGCGTGTCCAAAAATACTGAAACATCAGAAGTCAATAGCTATTGTCATCGTCTTAATTGCTTCTATAATTAACCAACAGATTACTTTTTACATATTTTCTATCTTAAACTAAGATTTATCTATCTTTGAAAATGTGTGCATGAAATCGAGCTGACTGCCGGCGTAAATATGAGACATTGAGTTGTAGAAATATAGTGTCACTTAGAAGGCTGTTACACACTTTTTATAAAGTGAAAGTCCCAACCCGACTGACAACCATCATAATCAACCCCCGTTGAATCATGTTCCTTATCGGCTTAACACATTTCGAGCTTAACCGAGTGACCAGAAACAGATGTCGACAAATAATATATTCAGTAGGCCGCTTGCCGAAACTTTGTGGCAGAGATGACGCTCTACACAGTCGACATATTTCTCAAACTAAATGTGCTCTATTTAAAACCAATTTTACCAATGATTCTAAACGCGATCGGCACATCTTAACCGAGTTCAAGACTCCTCAATGCAAATGGTTATTTGTGGTAATCGCGTTTAGTTTCGCACTGAAAATCGCTTTTAAAACTTCGCCTGTCGCCTATAAATATATTTTCTTTTTTTATGTTTGCTAGTTGAGTGTAGTTAATAACGTTTGTACGTTGTGTACTGTACAGTGTTGATTGCAGAGGTCCACGCGGTGGAGGTCGCGGCGGACGTAGTTCTGCTGCCAACACTGAGCAGCCCGCCAGTGATGATGCACTCGCTAAACTTATCGGAGTTAAGATTAAAGGTATGTTACTTACGAGTTGTAACCCTATAAAAAGTACATTTTTCGGGGATGAATAGCCATAAACACCTGAAAAAACAGATTTATGCCATATAAAAACATGTCGGTCTGTTGCTCCTCTTAGAAACAAATTAGATTTGATTTTTGTAGGATTTAAACAGAGGATCTGTCACATGCACTTAAATCAACAAACATCACAAATAGTGAGGCTACTAAGCATTTATCAAATAAATATTACTCCGATTCATACAAAGATGATCCATCCAATTAACCGCATGATCCCCGAAACCCACAGCGGCAATTGACATTGTAACTCAACAAGTTTCAATTTATGTTTATACAGATCTCAGAACGGACGGCTCTCCAACGAAACCTAATCAAGTAAGTTTTCAAACGAACTACAACTTTACGACTCACACAAGACACTCTATTTTTGCACAAACTGCAAAACCACCCACTTTCGATCACGTATCGTCTAAAGTAACAGTAACCTTTTCTTTACAGGTGGAAAGAGAAAAGAAACGTCAAGAACGCGAAGCCAAACGAGCCGAGCGCGAAGCTAAAAAGGTAGAAAGATTACAAAAGAAAGAAGAAAAAGAAAAAATGAAAGAACAAAAAGCGAAGGAAAGGGAAGAGAAACGCCTTGCGCGACTCGCTATGCAGGAAACTAAGAGAATAAAGAAGGAGAAGATGGAGTTCAATGTGGGGCCTCCCATGGGGTATGGAGGTCCGGGGGGTCCTGGGGGACTTGGGGGACCTGGGGGACTTGGGGGTCCACCTGGACCATCACCGCGGGGCCCACACGGGTTCGGTCCTCCGCAGCGCATGCCTAACGACTACCACGAACAACCACGGTTCCCTACTACACCCAGGTTGCAGGTAAACTTTCATCACATATTTTGATTACTTCACAATTCACACATTTTTTACATTCATGGTGTTTTGTTACTTTTTCAAATCCGTACCAAATTCGATACATTGACTATTGGGAGACATGCTTGTTTTCAATAGGTACACCTAAATTAATGCCCAAGTAAAAGCAGTCTGCTGGATTTATGAGTCTGTCTGTCATGTCTAGCGTCGGGTGAGTCCCAAAACTAGGCTGGTTTGAGCTCTGATACAAATAATCGCACAAGAACAATCAAATTATTGTTATACCCCGATAACAACTGGGGAATGTGGTATATTTACCTCGCTAAAACCACCCCGATGATCATAATCCGCACATGAAAACAAAAGAAAGGCCTGTCCGAAGCCCACTCTGTGCAACGCCTGTTAAGGCACATGCCTGAAGCGACTACACATATTATGTCTCCAGTGAGCGTTGCTATGCAACATGCACGGCAGCACATGACAACTGTGCACCACGTGATCCTGTCGTGTAACGTTCCAGGTTCGTGCAGAGTTGCGCGGCGTGCTATCGGCTGAGGAGAGAGCGCAACATGGCCGACCTGACCACGTCTCTGCGCTCAGAGAAGGTACGGACACTTATTTATCTACACAAGGTGGAATTTATTATGAGATAAGATTGCGAATGCCAACCCGGTGGGTTCGATTCCCACGGGAAGCATACTTTGTAAAGAACCTCACCTGGTTGGCTGATAAAAAGATGATTCCGTGCTTCGGAAGGCACGTATAAACCGGTGGTCCCGGCCGCCAAATCGGTCATCAAACCATGTCAGAGGTCCTTTTTTTTGGGCGTGAGAAAACATCAAATATCCCCTCCGCTCTGGGCGGAACGCAAGGGTGTGTCAGACTTCTACTGACCACCCATGTTCCTAAATCGAACAACCTGCAGCCCCAGCGGAGTCTATGTCTCACGTTGCCATAGTGTAGTTGTATAAATTATATCCGATTTTAGCAGAATAGGTTCACTTACAACTGGTGTCATAATGTCCAGGTACACTTTCAGTAGCTGGATCGCCGCAGCCCTTCAAACCGATCACCGAGGAGCCCAGCATCATCACACGGATGCCGCATATGATCAACCAACAATACAGGTGAATATTATTATCATATTTTTCATTTTGTTAAGACTGTACCTTTGAACCTTGACTTCGAACCGCATTTTGTGCACTGCTTTCAAATTAGTGAAAATAAAACATCGTTAGGAAAGCAGTGTGACTTAGAACCAAAAATCCGATGACGTAAATAAAGCATCCAGCAACCTGCCTTGCGTGGTGGATTATGTCACACTCTTTCTCACAGAAGCGAGGCTTGTGCCCCACCAGTGGGAGCGTTATAAGTTGATTAGTGAATATTATGCTAGTCTAGTATTCGCCTAAAATTCTCTGTCTCATAATATGTTTTCCCTAATAATATTTTTTTTTTTTCCAGGGGTCCGATGATGTACCCTGGCGGCGGTCAGTACGGGCCGCGACAGAACATGTCCATGTACCAACTGCACCCCGCACTGGGCCCCGCCGCCAGACAGTTCCCGCAGTACTACCAGCACATGCGACATCCCTCGCACCAACACCCCTCGCACCAGCAACACCCCAACCACCCCGGGAACTATCCGCCCAGGGTACCTTATGCCACGGCTACGTCACCCGCCCCGTCCGGTGCACACGGCCCGCCTGGTGGCCGGCCGCATGGCATGCCGCCCGGACAACACGGTCAACACGGCCCTCCCGGACAACACGGCCAGCCCGGTCAACACGGCCAACCCGGTCAACATGGACAGCCTGGTCAGCACGGCCCACCCGGTCAGCATGGCCCACCTGGTCAGCACGGTCCACCCGGACAAGGCCCTCCAGGACACGGACCGCCGCCCGGACATGGACCCATGCCGCCGGGACACGGCCCGCCCAACAGCACTCACGGCCCGCCAAGACATGGCCCCTCCCCGCCCGGCCTCGGGCCCCAGTCGCGCGGCCCGCACCCCGGCCACGGGCCCCTCGGCCTGCACCGCCCGCACGCACCCGGCCCGCCCGGCGCCATGCCGCCCACCTCCAGCCCGCACGGCATGCCCATCTCCGGTCTGCCCGGGCAAGGTGGGCCACTCGCCATGCACCGCGGTCTGCCCCCGGGCTTGGCTGGAGCTCTCGCTGGAGCGTTACAGGGCAGAACAATGGAACCCCCCTCCGCGTCTCCTTCGGCCCCCCCGCGCTCGACGCCACCCTCAGATCACGAGCCACCAGTGCGGATCAAGGCGGAGGTCAAAACAGAGCCCGAGTACCATTCACCTGCTGGCTCGCCGGCACGTGAGCCCTCACCCACTCCGCCACGCGACGAGCCGCCCAGACATCCCAAAATCAAACACACAGAGAACAAGGATCGACGGCCGCGCTACCCGCTGGGGCCTTACGCGCCCCAGTACGGACCATACGGCCCCTACGCACCGCCCCCCGGCCCTGCCGAGCGCGGCGTGCCCCCGGGCCCCCGCCCCCCACAGCTACATCACCCCTACGGGCCCGACACACGGCCGCGTAGCCCCGCGTCAGTGGAGCGGCCGCACTCACTGGACTCACCCAACCACGCACCACCCGGTCACGTACCTCCTGGCCACCCGCCGCCCGGTCACGTCCCCCCCGGTCACGGAGCACCCCCACACGGCCCCCCGTACTTGCCTCCACACATGCGCCCCATGGTACGGCCGGCGTACGGGCCGGTGCCGGGCGGACGCGGCAGTCCGGCGGGCCCCTCGCCGTTTCCACCGCCACACTACCCGGAGGTGACGCGCACGTCGCCTGCGGGCCCGTTACCAAGCGGACCTATGCCGGGCGGGCCCATGCCCGGTGGGCCCATGCCCGGCGGCCCTTTGGCAGGTGGGCCCATGCCCGGCGGATCCCTAGCCAGTGGACCGCTCCCGCTGAACTTGCGCGATGCAGGCCCGCCAGGCGTGCGGCCGGAGCGTATGGCGTCGCCAGCGCGTCTGGAGCCGCTGGGTATAGTGAAGCAAGAGGTGTTGGGCTTGGTGAAGTCCGAGTCGCTGTCACCGAACGGCCCACCGCCGGGCATGCTGGGAGTGCGCTCACCTAGCGCACTGCTGGGACCGCGGCCCGAGCCGGACGGCCCGTGTCCGTTGCCCCGAATGCCGGACGGTTGTCTGACCGGCTCGGTGTTCGGCGGACTGGTGAGCTACTTCTCGAGTCAGCACGAAGACGACGACATCGACGCGTGACTCCAGTACTCTGTACTCGCTGTACATACCGCGCGATAGATAATTATATTTATGCCCTGTACGATATTATGTGTTAGCGTAGGAGATTTAGTTTAGCCATAGGGAGTAAATATTATATATTATTATGAGTCTTTTTGGTCTCGAATAGGCGAATGTATTATTATTATTTTGGTTATGTTTAAGTGAGATTTATTTATATACGACCGATAGGTACTTACAGTATACTCTGAATACGAATTTTATTAAAAGATCGATGACATTTTTTTTGTAAAAATAAATGTTTTCTCCTACAAAACATGTATTATTTTACTACTCCCTTTTGTTGTTGTCTCGATTGATACTTCATTATCAAGTGGTTGAATCGGAAGATTCTATTTCAGAGAGATAGAATGCTATTGTGGAGTGCCAACACAGGATATCCCACCTCTCTTGCCCGTCGTGCACAACTAACTGCACGTTCTAGGGCCTAAATGAAGCAAACAGCTGTCGGACTTGAGAGTTATCGACTTGAAAATAAGATCGCAAGATTGCGTTTTACTTTTTCTGGTTTACGGCTTCCAGTCTAACCAGATCAGCAGGCAGTAAGTTGACCGAGAGCAGCATACCAGTATTTTAGATAGAACGCTTGCCTACATGGGGGTCTAAAACGGCCACTTTGGCAGATTTTAATATGAATTGCGTAAAAAATCGTAAAATGCACCTTTCATAATAGTAACTGCTTCTGTGACCATTTAGGAAAATACATCGTAATAGGAAAATAATAAGAAATGCGTTAAAAATCGTAAAATGTCACAGACGCAATTACTATTATGAATGGTTAATTTTACCATTTTTAACGCAATTCATAATTATTATGATCTGCTAAAGTGGCCGTTTTAGATGCCCTGACCTCCACAACCCAGTTAGTTCAGATATAAAGCAAAACAGCAATGTACTACAAAATACTTTATTTACGAGGTCTGCCGGCGACTTTTTTACTTCCTGCTGCTTGTTTGTTTTTGCCGCCAAATGAAAGTGGTTGATCTGAAAAAAAAATGTGTCTTAAAGTCACAAAATAATTCGAATTCTTTACGGGTTTTCATCATTTCAGACCAAAGAAAAGATGGATAAAATAAATGAGGAATGATATGAAGGAAAAAGGAAGGAGGAGCTCGTGGCTCAATAAGAACTGCCACTGGGGTCGATCTTTAGGTAAAGCTGTGCTTGCCTAGGTCGGTCTGTGGATGGGTGACCGCCCGACATACCGAGTTTCCTCCGTGCCTCGGAAAGCACGTTAAGCTGTTGGTCCCGGCTGCCATATATAATTATAGATCTTTGGCAGTCGTTACAGGTAGTCAGTGACCTGAAATTCTGACATCCAGTCTTACCAAAGAGTATCGTATTACCCAGTATTAAGGACGCGTTTACGGATTCTCGCGGTAATTTGTTTTTTTTTTAGTTATGCTACTACAGTACCCGGCGATAAATTTTGCACATCGACCTTTGGAAAGAGACAATCGGCAAATTTCGGCTTGGTAGAGCGTTATCTCTGTCGCACACTACCTATGTGACGTTTTGTCAGTCGTTGTTCAAGTGCGATAGAGTGCGGTCGCGTCCAATTCAAAATATATACTAAGAGTTGTTAACACCCCCAAATTTTAATAATTTAATTAAAGTTGTACTATGGCATCTTTAGGAAAAAGAGGGAAACCTTTACGAGGTCAGTCACGAGAAATGATTTACAATGTTTATAAATATTTTGTAACCGAAGCTGACAGATTTAAAAAAAATGAAGATGAAAATGTAAGTTGTTATTTTAAGAAGGTTCAAGAGCGAGTTGCAAATGCCACTGGAATTTTAAGAAGAACTTTGAACAATATTTTAAACGAAGTCAGTACTGAAACACATTCTACTGAAATTAAGTTCAGCTCTCCAAAAAAAGGGAGACCAAAAAAGCAATTTCGTTTGGATATGGACGATTTTGATTATGATGTTGTACGAAGAATGGTGTATGATTTTCACTTACGATTTAATGAACTGCCAACAATAAAATCATTAAAAGCTAAATTATCTGAAGCTATTAATTACAATGGGTCTGAAAAGACGTTGAGAAAAATACTTCACGAGATGGGATTTCGGTTCACTAAAATGGAAGATAATCGAAAAGTTTTAATGGAAAAGCACGGTGTAAGTCTCAAACGAATGGAATACCTCGATAAAATACGCAAATTTCGCGAATCAGGAAAAAATATCGTCTACATGGATGAGTCTTACATACATACATCCCACACTAAAGGGAAATCTTGGAGTGATGATAAGAAAAAAGGAGTAAAAAAACCAATTTCAAAAGGTCAACGTTTGATAATAGTTCATGCGGGAAATGAAAAAGGCTTTGTACCCGGTGCCTTTTTAATGTATAAATCCACGGACACTACAGGTGACTATCACAATGAAATGAATAACGATAACTACGAAAAATGGCTGGTTAATCAATTAATCCCAAATATACCCAGTGATTCTGTTCTAGTTATCGACAACGCACCCTATCACAATAAATATGTTGAAAGACCCCCCAACTCAAACACCATTAAACAGGAAATGATCAACTGGTTAAACAGACACGAAATTCCAGTTGATCCAAAATTAACAAAAACTCAGATTTACGCTATTATATGTCAGCACAAAGAGAGATATACAGAGTTTTCCGTGGACATAGTACTTGCTGAACATGGGCACACTGTGTTGCGGTTGCCACCATATCATCCGGATTTTAATCCAATTGAAAATATATGGTCACAACTGAAAGGCTATGTAGCTTCTAGAAATGTGGGTATGAATTTAACTACAGTAAAAACATTACTGACTGAAAAAGTAAACATGATCGGGGCTGAAGATTGGAAAAAGGTTTGCGATCATGCAATCAAATGTGAGAATGAATATAGAAGCATTCAACATGGTTTGGACAATTACACTGATAGACTAGTGATAAATACGGCTGACAGTGACAGTGATATTGACATCTTTGAGAGCACAGATAGTGAAATGGAAATAATTGAGAATTAGAATTATTATTTATTTTAATGGTGTTTATTTTGTACACTACAGCTGTAATTTTCCAAAATAATTAAATACATAAACATAATGTGAACATGTTTTTTTTTCATTTTATTTTACCCCAACCTAAAAAAATCACATAAAGAAAAATTGGTGTATTTTATATAAAGAATAAAAATAATTATCAAAACAAGCAAATCATAATTGTTTTAACAGCTCCTAATAGATACCGGACTGTTTGAATTTCGTGCGACAGAGATAACGCTCTACGAAGCCGAAATTAGCCGATTGTCTCTTACCAAAGGTCGATGTGCAATATTTATCGCCGGGTACTGTACAAATATTTTGTGTTCGCAGAGCTATGATTTTCAACACGAAGTGCAGCTAAAAAACGACACAGGTTCCACCCACAACGGTGGCAGAGCGCAGATTAAGTTTTACATTTAAATTTTTTGCGTAATTTATCTTGACAGTGACCACTAAAATGAACCTTATTGCAATCGTTTAAGATTCATTCGGAATAGCAAAAAATGAGAAAAAATAAGTTTCGGTTTTCATTTTTTCTGCGACTATTCATAGCATTTAGCTTAAAAAAAAATCCCATTATTAAAAATTTAGTATATTTGCCTACATACAGTATTTTTAGAAATAGTAAAATATGTTAATAATAGCACAAAAAATGTACCTAAACTCAACCCGGTGTCGTTAATTTTGTGGAAAATGGCAACGTAAGATCGATTTTACAAAGACTCTACGGATTTTTTTTCAAAGACTAAAATTTTCAATATTATAGTTCACATTATTTGAAGATGAAGAACCAATCTATACGAGGTAGTTATTAGTTATATTCGATTTTGTTGAGTTATGACATAAAATGTACCGAAAAAACAGCATAATTTTGCCTGATTTGTAAACGCGCCCTTAACTGGGTTGTGGAGGTCAGGTCGCTCCATGTAAAATACTGGTATTCAGCTGCATCCGGTTAGACTGGAAGCCGACCCCAACCTAGTTGGGAAAAGGCTAGGCAGATGATGATATGAAGGAAATAGGAGTAAATGACAGGAGAGAATGGAAGAAAAAAACGTGTTGCGCCGACCCCAAATAACGTGAAAAGAGCAGGAAGATGATGATGATGACTGGTTTTCATCATTTCATCTGTAATGTTGTTATTTCACTTTCAATCGTTATGATATTAAAAACGATGTCGGATTGTGTTTAAACTTGTCCGACTGTTCCTAGTAAATGAAACTGAAATCCGTGTTACTCACCTGGAGGTGCTATCTTGAGCGATATATCGTAGGTTTTACTTTTCGGTCTTTTGGCGGCTGGCTCTAGTTTCTCAGGCGTTTCTGTTGGTGTTACCGTCTCTTGTGTGGCGGCCCATCCGTCCTGAAAAGCAATTGGATCCTAGAGGAAAATTGAATAGGAGCATACGGTCTTGGATATTTGGAACAAAAATATTTTTCAATGCTCGAAAACTGTCTCATATCACAATATAGTTAAGGTTCAATGTGGAGTTTTCGTGGATTTTTATTAAAGTCAGTCAGTTGCGTGGTTGCTATAGTCGGCGGTGATTGCATTGAATATTTAATGTGTTTTTAAATGGATGAAACATGATTATTTATGAACAAATTAACATTGCGATTTAAAAATCAAAAATATTTGATTTTTTTATTTTTCATAATAGGCATGCGGCTTCATACCTTTGCTTCTCCTTCATACTGGCGAAAGCAAAGCGTGAAAAAAAGCAAATTAAATTAGTTTACACAAAATACAAATGGTGATGATGTTGATTATTTTATTTTTTCGCAAGTCCGAGTGGTATTGGTGGTTTTTTAACAAATTAACATAACATGTGACAAGAATAAGGCTGCTTTCACATTAGGACGTTAGCAGCGCGACAGAAGCACATTCCTTTACATTTTATAAGAACAGCCGTAATAACCCGTGAGTATTTGTTTATTTATAGTCGCGCTGCTAACGTCCTAATGTGAAAGCGGTCTTAACTGTCCGAATAATACTATCAGTATCTACAATAATACAACGTATCTTAATCGTAAACTTATTTTACTTATTTTGAATAGTGATTGCGAATCAAAGTTTTTTTTAAGTTTCATACTTAGCTACATACCTAATGATAGCGAAGATATAAATGATAGCGTGATGAATGACAGGGCAGAATGGAAGAAAAAACATGTTGCGCCGACCCCAAATCACAAGGGACAAGGGCTGATGATGACTTGGTCACATACCTCTGGATCCTCAATTTCCGGTGCTATGGGCAGGAAGGACAGCATGTGTTCGTCTTCTCCTTCTTCATCGGAACTGCAGAAAGCTGCCACAGGCTCGCATGTCGTCACATCCACCTGTTTCGAAAGGAACATCTAAGTCTAAATAATTTAGTTTTTCTATGCAGAAAGTCGTTGAGGAAAAGTGGCAATAGCGAGAACTAAAATCACTTTTTAAGTTACTTGTCTACAGCATCAAGTTTCTTTTGGGGGACTTGTTCTTTCTTTTTTTATGGATGGAGAGGGAGAGACCGCCAAAGAAAAGATGAATGGATTGTGTGAGGAATGATATGAAAGAGAAAGGAATAAATGATGACATGACGGGTGACTAACGCCCAAATACTCAAACGTCACTCAATTATAAGTTGTACTTAAATCTCGTGCTGTCTTTGTTACTTTAACGCAGAGTGACAGAGATAGCAGGAGTTTTGAGGGCTACTTATAATTGAGTGACGTTTGAGTATTTGGGCGTATGACTCTGATAGGGGAGAATGGTAGAAGAAAACATGTTGCGTCGACCCCAAAAAGAATGAGGCAAGGGCAGGAAGTTGATGATGATTTCATACATTGCCGATTATATGGTATCATTATGGAAATGCACATAACATTATAAGTGAATCAGAAATGTGGTAACAGTAGGTACATTACTGACAGCAGTGATCGAGTGTTCAAAGTGCGTTCAAAGGGTCCCACTCTTCAGCCTGTCGTAGTAAAAGGAGCAGTTGCATTTGGGTGAGATCAGATGACCTGGTGACTATTGCAGGCAGGGACCTGCTGGATGTGAGACGCACAGGACCGGTCTCGGTACCAGAGAAGTATGGAGAAAAATGATGATGAATTCAGCCTATCGCAGATCACTGCCAAACAAAGGCCTCTCTCAAGCTGACTCACAACATTCTAAGGACATCAGTTTTGTATAAATATTAACCCATTGACCGCCACGGTCAAGTAAGACGACAAGCCAAAAAGTACCTTATGTCGACAGACTTAGAGCACTAGTTTGCTTGTTCGGCTTGTCGTCTATACGTGACTGTGGCGCTAAAAAGGTTAAAGACTAGCTTTTGCCAGCGGCTTCGCCCGCGTGAAAATGACGATTTTCCATACAAACTTTCATCCCCTATTTAACTCCCTTAGGGGTTGAATTTCGAAAAATCCTTCCTTATTCCTTGTCTACATTATATAGGGAACCTCTGTGCAAAATTTCAGCTTTCTAGGTCCAAGGGTTTGGGCTGGGCGTTGATGAGTCAGTCAGTCAGTCAGTCAGGACTTCTCTTTTTATTTACATAGATTACAGCTGCACTTACCTCCACCTCCTCATCATTATGAGCCTCGCCTGTCTGGTCTACTGACCGATCTTCGTCTTCTACATCGAACTCGCTCTCCCGTTCTTCATACTCCACGTTTTCATCAAGTTCCTTGAAGTCGGGAGCGAATGCTGACCAGTTCTCTACTTGATTCTGCGCCCAGATTGAGACTACACCTGCAAATTAGGATTATTGGTAATGTTATAATAACTAATATCCAGAAACGAAGTGAAAATTATGTTTTTCGTACTACTCCTATATGATTCTCTGATTATTTTCGTTGCGGGATCCAAGACAGTTAAATTGTTTTTTGGGACATCGTCGAGCTTTTCTGGTGGTCTTTCAGGAGTTCAAGTGGTTTGGGAAAAGTGAGGTGGGCTTAGCCCAAAATATAATATCCGGAGTCCAGTAATTAATTGGAATTTAAACCTTATATCATTGTCGTGAAACACAAATGAGATGGTTTTGGGCAGTAGAATATGTAAACTGTATACTGTAGATTAATTTCAAGAGTAAACCTAACGATCCCCATAAAGTTGGGCAAAATTATCTGGTGAAACTCTACCGACGCTTCTTGCTTTCGTCTTTAAAGTGTGTGAAGTTGCGTTAGCTTTTTAATTTGACCCTGTGTATGTGTTTTACGCCTGACCCTTCTGCTTCCAGTAACAATGAATAGTGTAACATAGATCCAGTATTTGAGTTAGGGCTGCGAGTTGTTCGAAAGAGATACCACGGCCTCGACCCAAAGGGCTAAGAAGGAACATGGGTCGTTTATAGTCAGTAGAAGTCTGACACTCCCTACCGCTCTGCCCAGAGTGGTAAGAGTCATTTGATGAAAACGCATACGCAAAAAAAAAAAGTATTTGAGTTACCTGCACTAATACTAGCAATGATCGGTCTGATAGGATGCCAGACGACGTCCAAGAGCAGTTCTCCCTTCGTTCCGTGGAGGATCTTGACGAGGTTTCCGATGGACTTCTCCCAAACGTAAAGTGCGTGTTGCCGTGCTGATCCCGCGCAGATATATTCACCATCGCCTGAGAAGCAGCATTTTTTCCATGTTGTTCTGAGAAGAAAATGCAGGAAGTATAATTTCAGTGAATTCGCAAAAATACTGTTGTTTATTTTATGTTATTCACTAGATTAGAGCAGGCTTAATATTTTTGTTTTAAATAATTTATATATTGTGTTATAGTTAGGTATGTTGTATTAAAATTTAAAGTTTGTGTTTTTTTATAGATAGATTATTGATGTTATTATATATTGGTAGATACTAATAGTTGTTTAAGTTTTTCATTGTTTTTATAATTATTTTATATCATAAGTTAGTTTTAAACCGAGCTATCGCATTATGTGAAGTACCTGTAATGATAGTTTTAAGGGATTTTTTAATAAATAAATAAATTTTCAATGGTGTAATATGTGATAGTCTAGTCTAGCCGAGTATGAGGTCCTGGGTTCGATTCCCGGGTTGGGTAGAGTGCTACTGGGTTTTTTCCATCAGGAATTTCTCAGTAGTAGCCGCGGAGCTTAAATTTGTACCCGGTTGATGGGAATAGGCTCGCCCCGGCTCGGCTAGTTATGTTTAAGTCCTCCTATGTAATAACATGGAGGACTTTTTATGTAGGTGAACTACCTATTAGGCACACGTCTGCCTAACCCTTCGGGGATTACAGGCGTGATGTTGTCTTCTTGATACCAGAAAACAAAAAGGATTAGAACAACTTTTTCCAATGAGCTTCATAGTCCGCGAAATACCTACTAAATTGCTTAAGATATTTGGAATTTATTGCACAATTTAACATTTATTGTAAGCTAGCTGAACCCGCGCATGCGTTGCAATGCGTTTTTCCTACCTATCTACCTACTACCCTACCCCTACTAAAAAAAAAAAAAGTATCAAAGAACCTTTTAAGCTACCTCCCTACCAATTTTCAGCTAAATCCGTCCAACCGTTTTCATGCTATGTCGTGACAACGGAAAACGGGTTTCATTTTTATATATATATATAGATCGTCATAACTGTAGGTACTTACGAAATAGTCTTATTTACGGTTCATTTAACAAACAATCATCATCTGCCTATAATTTTCTCACTGCATGGACTCAGGCCTCCTCTCTAGGAGAGGGATGGGCTATAATGATCCACCACGCGGGCCCAGTGCGGGTTGGTAACAAACAATACCAGATATTAATATGTATAACTTACTTGTTGACAAGGTCCTGTAGTTTCTGTATAGGTTCAGGCTCGCCATTAATTCCATATTTGAGTACATCTTTTGATGCGTAAACTCGTATGACGCGGTCCGATGTGTTTACGAGAAAGCAGCTGAAATAAAAGTTCTAGTTAAATAAAAGACTTCGAAATTATCAAAACTACTTAAATAGTATAAAGAGGTAAAAAATATTTGTAAGTTTGTTTGTGTACAGGGGGTATTCTCCCCAAAAAATAATAATGATTACATATTTTTTTTAAACTTTGCCCCACACCGAATTTCTCCTGTATTGTGGGTGCGTTTACAAACATTTAAACTCACATACACAAACACACCCCAGACCCGAAACAACTATCTGTAGGCCACACAAATATTTGTTCCGAGCGGGGATCTAACCCGGACACGCAGCGCAGCAGTCTAATCGCTCAACCACTGCGCCAACCTTTACATTATTGGAATTATATTTATAACATATCATTCATATTAAACAAGCTATTACCATTTTTGTGGACGAAGTCTGGGCGAAGTGCTAGTATTAAATATTTTCTAATAGCCATTTGTTCAGCCTTAGGCCACATAAGGTTAACAAGGAAAGAAATGTGACCTATAGATATACATTTTAATGGCCAATTGCAAATCCTACAATTAATATTATAAATGTTTATAGGGCGACGATATCGCTCAGCGATAAAGCCCTTTAAATAAAGAAAAAAAAAAATTATAAATGTGAAAAGTTTGTAAGTATGGACGGATGTTTGTTACTCTTCACGCAAAAACTACTTTATGGATTTGGATAAAATTTGGTACACCGATAATTTATAACCTGGAATAACACATAGGATAGTTTTTATCCCGATTTTATCTTCCCGTGGCATAATTTTCGAGTTGTAGCGGGTGAAGCCGCTGGCAACAGTTATTGTTATTTAAAAGGCTTAACATAAAAAATGGTGTCCACTTACTCTCCTCTTCTGGCAAATTCTATACTTTTGATACTAGTTGTACTTGATGTGCCAACAACTATTTTAAAGCTAGCCTTCACTGCTAAGGTCTGAGTGTCTAATATTAATATCTTTCCTTTGGCATTGCCCGTGTAGACGTGGTCACCTCTTCTGTCAAATGATGCTATTACATTTACGTCACCCTGAAATGTAATGCAAAGAAATTACTGTGTTCAAAATTTACTATCCAAGATATTTAATCAAACTTATAAAAGTACCAGTTTGGTATAACTACCACAAACATGTCGCAGATGTTTTAAAAGATATATGAAAAGGTGCATTGACACTGAAATTACCAACATCCCTTTCATGTTAGTTTACTTTAAACCCTGCAAAAAGGAAAAGGAAACCCAAGAAGCAACTATTATGATGTTTTTTTTTTCCAAAATAAGTAACCTTGGTGTGGACGCACCTTTTCCTTACTTGTAGTATAGTATAAGGCAAACAGTTGCATATAAATTCTTGTTGAAACTTACGTCATCATCTATAGGTAATATCTTGTGATCCCCATCTGTATCAACCAGCAGTGCGGCATGTCTCATGGGACACACCAGAAATCTCTTGTCATTTCTAGGATCAAACTGTACCCTCAGTATTGGAGTGGGGAACCTGTATCTCTGTTCACACTCTCCGGAAAGAACATCCCATATGCAAACATTGTGGTCTGTTGATGCTGATAGGAGCTGTAGACAAAATAGTCAGTTTTTAAAGTTGAAAAATAACTTTTTAAGGGTCTAATCTTATACAAAATGTAAAACTTTGTGAGTTTGTATAGATAAATGGATGTTTGTAAATATTTCTTACAAAAGTTCCTATATGGATTTGGATGATATTTGGCACACTGATATTTTATAACCGGGATTAACAAATAGTTTTACTTTTTATTCCAGTAGTACAATCTCACAGAACTATTACCAAAATGCATGCAGAAAAACATGGGCATCAGCTAGTATCATAATTATTTATTTTATATTGAAGTTGAAGATTCATATTGATATAGAAAAACATTACAAATGTAACTCTATCTATCAATAACTTTTTAAACACTAAACCCATCTTACCTTTTTGCAATTCCTTGACCAGCTAAGACTACATACAGGGTACACATGTGCGGATATAGACTTAGCTATTCCCCGAGTAAGGAAGTCCCATATAAATATTCTGCCATCATTGCAGCCCACTGCTAAAAGAGTCCCTCTTCTATTGAAGGCACATGTTGCTGCCAGTGATATTGAGTCTAAGGTACCATCAAACTCCTGAGGAAAATATTTGTGATTAGCTGGTTGTAGGTATAGTTTTTTATAGGTTGGTAATGCTAACACCAGAGTAATAAAGTTTTAATTCATAGTTTTTCATTATGCTAAATAACACAAACACTTGTGTTTGTCATTGTAAAATGTATTAAAAAAACTTAAATATAAAAAGGATAAATGACTCTCTTACCTCAGGATAATTTTGACCAAACGATTCTGAAAAGGGCACGCAATATTATTTAGTAAATATGGTAAACAAAAACAAATTACAGAAAGTGCTAGAAAGTAACTTACCAAGTAATTCCAAATTCATGATTTTATTAAACTAGCTTTGATTTGTGTAAATATAACTTCTAATGATTCCAGATACTGAATAATCTATCTAAAACTTAACAAAATTAACAAAATTCTACGAAGCAAACACTAGACTTCTTCTACTCACGGACTGACGCGCATTTGACATTGTCAACTTTTGACAGTTTCATCTTGAGGCTTTTTTTTTCGTTCCAGGGGATAGGAATTTGGATACGTGAAGCAATTTTTGTAATTTGGATGCCTGAGTTCTAAAAGTCACTAAATCCATTTTCTTTGTTTTGAGATATAATCATTTGAAGTGCATAAAAAATTGTTTAAAGAAAATGGTCGTATAAATAAATTTGAAAAAAAATGGGATAATAGTTTATTGAGTAAGCTTTAATATGACGGTCTGAAATACAATATGTTCTTATTGTAATGATCAGTATTAAATAATTTACATATAGGACTTAGCGCAAAAGTAGTGGAGTTAGAGACTTCTAATGAAAATTCTTTGGAATTAGTGACATATTACCATAACTTATGACCTTACTAAAGAACAAACAACAGCAAAACTATAACTTCTTTTCATCATTAGCCCTAGCTGTTAATTTTACCACAAAATTAAACCTTCCTTCTAATCCTCTAATTACTTTAAAATCACGTTTAATCAAATTTAACACAGTTTCATTATTTTTATTCATAAATTTCTTCTGTGTGTCGTTATTTACAAAATCCAGCTCTCTTGCTGAAGAAGTGGCTTCTAACAGCATGTCATCATAAAATAGTCGTTTTTGAACAGGAACATACTCAAGCAGTGTCTTGATATCCTGAAATTTTGCTGGTTTTAATGATATCATCCTTTGGTAACAGTTGCTGAGATCTGCGATGATCTGGTGATCTGGCCACCGATGCCAACACGATACAATGTCATCTTCTTAATATTTTGACCTGTCATTTAGGTAGCAAATTCAGGGTCTCAAAATCTTTGAAAGCGTACATTTCAGCATACATCTAAGTATTCCAGTTATTGATGGCTTAACATGAGCACACAGATATTGCAGTTATTGATGGCTTACATGAAAAACGAGTCAAATTCAATGAAAAAACGGGAGAAGTTCTCTTAGATGGTGAAGTTGATCATGGTGAAATTGAAGATATAGATGTTTAATATTATAATGTACAGTATCATAGAATTAATACAACGTTTCGAATAGGTATTGAATTTCAAGCTCTGGACAAGAAAAACCTAGTTTTTTTTTTAAATTCAATATTTAAACTGTTGTTTTTATTAAAGGATACATCATAAACTTTAATTTCACTATGATGAACTCCAATATCTGATACAAAACTCTCGTTTTTCATTTAATTTGACTCGATTTTCATCATTCATTTTCATCATGATTCATTTCATTTGGCAAAATCGTGGCACTCTGTGAACTAATAAAATCTTGAATAATCCATGTGCTGAGTCGTAAATTTATCATATGCGGGTAGTTCTAGTTCGGTACACTTATCTGTTGCCTATTTATCAACACTGGTAGAATTTTAAAATGCATGGACTTAGTGACTTATCACCAAAATTTCACTGGACTTGGGTATTTTTTGCTTAAATTTGTGACTTAGTGACATTTAGAACTCAGTTCAAAGGATTTAGTGATTTTAGGAATTGGAAAAAAGCCACTTCGCGACATTTAATTTAGAAAAGGGTGAGAACATCTGATAGAGAAAAAAAAAAGATTTTTTTGAACTGGTTAACTCAATATCGGTAAAAATGGACTTAGTGACTTTTAGAACTCAAGCATCCATTTTAGTTTCTATAAAAGAAAAACTACACTAGGAAGGTATTTAAAAGGTTTTATGACCTCCACATATATTACTAATTTAACCAGTTCTGTTTTGGAAACTCAGAGACCGTACGGAGCATTATTCATCGTCATCATTCTCATTTATTCATTTAGTCGGGTCGGTGCAGCATAAATCTTCTTCTCCCATACTTTTCTTCTATTTGATCTGAGCTTTTCTTCTTAAATATGAGCCAGCCAGACAGCTATTTTTCATGCTTTATACAGTCTATTCATCAATTATTTGGTCTTCCTCTGATCTTTTTAGATGTCGTGCATTTAAATTGATGCTATTATTAACGCATATAACGTTGTGTATTGTACGGGTGGGAACCATAAGGATGAGAGACGCACAGAAGAAAGAAGAGTGGCAGAAGAAAAAGGAGGCCTTACCCAGCAGTCAGCAGTACAATGATTCCGGGCTGAAAAGCTGATGATGATTGATTTCCTAGAAAATAAAGTTGGCAACACTTTATCGGCCATCCCTAGTACGAAAGTGACAGTTGACACTGCACGACAGTGACCATAGACACTCAGTGACAGTCAAGTGACAGTTGCTGCTACATTTTTACCCGGGGAAAATAATGATAATTCAGAAAATCAATTAATTCGGAGTTTAAAATTGATGAAACTTATCACAAAAACGTCAAACTTCTTTAAAAGGTTATTATGTGCGTTTCCAAATTAATAAAACGACTGGTGGATAAAATGATAGTGAAGGGTGCAATACAACAACCCCACCCACCCACCCTAGAGAAGGGTGCGGTTTTGTTGTATTCATAACAATTCCTAACACCACCATACAAAATATTTTGTATAAACTAAATTATCATTATCATCGTCTTCCTGGCCTTGTCCCATTCGTATTGGGGTCGTTTTGTTATCGCTGTTGTCTGAATTAAATAAATTAATAGATTCGATTCTTAGTTTAAAGCGTAAATGATTGTTGAAATAAGATGGCTCGGTGTAGTGGGTGTGTGAGTGCAGGTGCAGCAAAAGATATTTTGAAAGAGATAAAATGAAGGGGCTTGATATGGAAACAAACATTGGTTGGGGTCGACAAAGCTTCCATATGGCTGTAGGCTTGTACCAAGGTTTGGCTCCCAGCCCTTAGGAAGAAGAGGCACCCTGGTGTATGCTGATTGCTAAGAGCAGCCAATAGGTGCAGAGAGAGCAGAGCAGTAGTGTGGCGGCAACAACTGGAGAATGCTGAACCGATTTTTAAATTCTTTTATCCTAGTGTTCATTAAAATTATAGATCTTAATCTTATTACAATCTAGCCTTATAAATAGACTACAGGAGTTAATAATAAAGTTGTTAGCCTGAAATTGAGTAGAAAACATTGTGCCTGTTTTGCGATTTTGGTTGTCTATCTGGTACTGTGCCTATAATTCTTACCGTAATGCTGATACCAATCTACTCCAAGTTCTGGTACCTCGGGTTGTTTGACATCCTGTGTACTTCACCATACCCGTTGCTTGACCAAGGGGATGGTGAAGTACAATGGGATGTAACACACCGGATCAACTCAAAATGGATTAAATGGCGACAGGTCAATTGAACAACTTGTGACCCACAAATGCTTAATTTAAAGGGGAATATATGACAAGTCTGTGAGTCAACCTGTCATATTGTATAGATTAGAATGCTGGACTGTGAAGTGAGAATGAATGAAAAACATGGATGCAAAAGGATTGCATGTAGTGGAGCTAAGAATGTTGAGTTGAATGTGCGGAATGACAAGAATGGATATTGTAAGTATTAGACAAAGTTTGGAAGTGACGTCATTTACAGAAAAATTAAAAGAAACTTGTCTATCTTGGTATGGACATGATTGTAATGAGGAGGAATGAAACACCTGTGACTAAAAAAGTAATGTATATTAGTGTTGATGCACAGACAAGTTTAAGAGGGCGGGCTAAAGAAAGGATGAATGGATTGTTTGAGGAATGATAATTATGATAGAAAAAGGAGTATAATTATGTCATGACGTCTGAAAGGGTAGAATGGAAGCAGAAATAGTGTTGTACCTACCAACCACAAATAGAATGGGCCAAGGGCAAGAAGATAGTGATGTGTGTTTCCTAATTGATACAAACAAATAGCAACCGTAAAACTCATTTTCAAGTTGTGTTTACAGCAAAGTGTAACCAAATTGGCGTGTCCAAAATGAATATAAACAGTTGGCGGGGTGTGCCATTGAGTGAGCTATATGGGGCTCAAACACCTTGGGGATCTCCTGAGTTCCCGCATGTTATGCCTTCTTACAACCATGCTGTGCTGTATCATGTGCCGAATACTGGATGTGTGGCAACCGATAAGCCTCCACAGCCGCAGATTGGGCAGGACAAGTGGGACGGAGATCATGTGCGGATGCCCTGCTCTGACCAGAGTCTCTATCCTTTTCCAGATGTGAGTAAGCTTCTTTGTTGTAATTATAGAAACAGAACATGACCCACTAACCTTTCTTTGTTCTATGTCTTGTCAGTGCTGTGAATAATTTTTGTTTATCATTGATTAAAGTCAAAAGAAAGAAATATTAATAAAAATTAAAAATTTATTAAAAAAAAATTTTTTTTTTTTGAATACTTATTAATTTTTATAGTATTTTTTTTTGTCATAGTATCTGTTTCGTATCATCTGAACAAACATTATTTTTTAAAGAAAGTTCAAAAAAGGAAGGCTTTCAATCAACAACACAAACAACTGACTATTATTTTGACCTAATTTTTTTTTTTAAATATTTCAGGGTAAGGGTAAAAAAACCCAACTCAAGAAACGTTGGGCCATAGTTGAGACTGCTCTTTCAAAGCCAATTCGCAACAGTACAGATCTGGCCAATACGATACTGAGTTACAATGGTAAATTCAAGAATATCTGGAAGTTTGCAGCATTGCATAAGCTTTTTAATGAGGTATTTATTTATGTTTATGCCGTTTTGACAATAAACTAGAGATGAAACTGATATCCGGTATCCGGCCTATCCGGCCTTGTTTCCACTATCCGGCTGGATACCGGATAGTAATACAGTATCCGGCCGGATACCGGATAGTAAAATTTTGAAAAATCTCATAATTTTACACAAGGCAAATCATACTCCAATAGGTTATGGGTTTTTGATGATGACATTTCTTGTTAATCTATCAGAATTCAAACATAAAATCACGACGACAAGTGATAAACAATGAAATAAACAATAAACGAACTGAGAAAAAAAAACAAACTACAAACTGACACGCGCGATAACACTCGAACGCCCCCGAGTCGACCCGATCTCCGATTACGTGCGACCCGAATGCGCCTGAATATTTCCGATCTCGTTCACCGCGCCAATATTCAAATCAAACTGATCGCGTCAACGCAATAAAGGGGCGAATATCCGGCAGCCGGATATCCGGCGCTCCGGCCTAGTAGCTTGCCGAATATCCGGTATCCGGCCAAACTACTATACGTTTCATCTCTACAATAAACTAAAATAAAAATAGATTTAAATAGATTGATTCAAAGGACATTGGTGAAAGCGCAATTAGCCGACTGGGCCTGTTTTACTAGACATTTGCTAATCTCTTTTGTCTGGCCTAAAATGTAGTACCTATTGCTGGTATGCTCCAACTCCATTATTACTCAAAACTATTCATTGTTAAGAGGTCTTCATGTGTAGAGGTACAAGTGATAGAGTTTCCACACAATACACATTAAATGTGGAACTGGTAGCGGAGCATACATTTAGGCCGCAAATTCGGAGAGGCGGCGCGTTGTTTTGAGCGTGCACGCTCGTCCGTTCGACTACTGAACGTATGGATTTCTCTCTAGGTGTATTTGTAGCAGCGTTTTTAGCGTGTAGTTAAGCGGCGTGATCAGTGTTTACAAACAATTAAGCGAGCGAGCATCGCTGAACGAGTATCGCTGAGCGAGTTTATTTTTGAAAGCTCGTCGCTCAGCGACAAAACGAGTAAAGCGAGTCGTTGCCGGCAGTGTGAACAGTCAGAGAGCAACTTTTTATATATGCATCTCTTTCGTTTACACGGAATGTACATTTATTGTGCGTTTCTTGAGAGAGAAAATCGCCGATAGTTAGTCGTTTTCTCGCCGGCGGTCGGACCACTGCCTGAAGCTGTGAATCGAGTTTTTTTTTTTGACATCACTCACGAGATGACACTTGCCCTTGAATGGCGGCCTCCGATTGGTCAACGTACTTGGACGCCCCGCTCGCACGCACGCTCTAGGGAAAACTAGTAGCGTGCACGCTGAACGCGACGCTGCACGCCACAGCGCTCGCTGGAACGCTCCGCTGCACGCCCCGCCGCGCGCCGTTCCGAATTTGCGGCCTTACAATTGGACATTATAAATGGTACTATTTTATCAGCAGTTATATTATTAGAACAAAATCGTGCAAAACGATAATTATGTTCAATTATCTTAAATTAACATGTCAAGGATTTTTTTATGATCTCCCCTTTCGTTGGAGCTCCACGTTTTTAACAAATACAATTTTATGTATACTGTTTTATTGTAAAACTAGCGACCCGCCCCGGCTTCGCACGGGTGCAAATGGATGTTATTATTATATAAACCTTCCTCTTGAATTCCTCTATCTATTAAAAAAAACCGCATCAAAATCCGTTGCTGGGTTAAAAAATATGATTTTTCTTTCAGTACTTAGAAGAGGAGGAATCACGATATTTCTTTGACGTCACTCTGCCAGAGATTGCTAAACTTGCTTTAGCTCTGCCTAAATTGGTGCAGGCACCAATACCATTGCTGAAGTAAGATTCATTATAATTATTTAATAAAACAATCATTTTGGAATATGCAGTCATTCTCTAATCTGTACAGTCCCTATTATAGTGTACAGATTGACTTGATTACCATTAAAGTAAAAGTTTTTTTTTTCATTATTAATGTAACCTAACCCTGTATAAATGTCCAGCAAATGCCTTGTTTTACAGACAAAACATGAACAAGTCGATATCTCTATCACAGCAACAGATAGCTTGTCTGCTCGCCAATGCGTTCTTCTGCACCTTCCCTAGAAGGAATTCTACCAAGAGGACTTCGGAATTTGCCACATATCCGTTCATCAATTTTAATACGTAAGCATACTTTTTTTTTCTAATGTTTGTTGTTTTACCAGTCACCCTATATAAAATTATATATATAAAAATAAAATAATTAAATAATATTACAATGAATACCTAATCTTTTACAGATACCAATTCTATGAGGCAACAGATTCAGACGCAAACTTGGAGAAAATGAAATGCATCTGTCATTACTTCAGGAGAGTTGTAACAAAAGGTGACATTCTTTTATTTTATACTAGCTTTTGCCCGCGACCTCGCCCGCGTGTATGTCGAAAACAAAAACGAAGACTTTTCATACAAACTTTCATAAAGGGCAGTTAAATATTCTATTTTTGGGTTGAATTTCAAAAAAATAATCCTTATTCCTTGCAAAATTTCTGCTTTCTAGGTCCAAGGGTTTGAGCTGGGCGTTGATAGGTCAGTCAGTCAAGAATTTTCTTTGCATTTATAGTGAGCGAGAGAAATGCATGGCTCGATTTTTATTCGGCAGAATCCGCTTTTCTGACATTTTACTAGATTTAGATTAGTGAAACGACAATTATCACTGACTCATCGTTTGGTTTTTTATTGGTGTTTTGGCATATCACTAGAAACCATATCAGAGGCCCTTGAGGCGGTTTAGGAACTCTGACACTAGGGTGTGTGGGGTCGTTAGACTGCTCACAAGATAAGAAGAAGAAGACTATAGATACTTTTGGTAAGAAGACTTATAAAGAAGAATATTCGACATCTACCTTGATTTCGGAAATCCCTGATAATTTCATTTCCCTGCGACATCATAAAGATGTATTCTAACGATGAATCAAAGAGTATCCGCCAAAGCCTTTTTTTTTTTTTGGTGGGTGGAAAATCATCGAATAACCCCCCCCGCTCTTGGGCAGAGCGAAGGGGAGTGTCAGACATCTACTGACTAAAAACCAAACCCATGTTCCTTCTTCTTCGCCCTTGTGTTGGAGCCGCGGTAACTTTTCGATATCCACAGCCCCGACGGGCGTCGGCCCTTGCGGGCCCCTCCTTGCTGACATCTCTTTGAGGCGCGCGTGGAACACGAACGCGCCGCCGACACGGTCTGTTGCCGTCATGACGACGGCCGGACGGCGAGCTAGCCCGTTACTCACCGTCCACAGGCCCGCGTAGTAGGTGGCCGGAGGTCATCGCGTGACCCCCGACGCCCGGAGCGCCTTCCGCGGCGGCTGGGACGTTGAGAGGATCGCTCCCTCTCTCGTTCCGCCACCTCCTTCGCTAGCATCACTGCTTCGCAGAAGGAGGCGACGGCGTCCCATTCCTCCTCGCCCCGGACCATGGCTTGCACCAGGGCCGGACGCGAGAGGTCACCGCCGCCGATCGCCGCTACGAGAACACGGCGGGGCTCTGCCCAAGCAGGGCACACCTCCACAGTGTGCTCCACCGTGTCCTCCGGTCGATCTTCGCAGTGGAAGCATCCGGGCGTTTCCTCCCGCCTGATTCGGTGCAGGTACCTCCCGAAACATCCGTGTCCGGTGAGGACCTGCGTCAGACGGAAGGTGAGGGCGCCGTGGCTCCTCTCTAGCCACTCCTCACGCGAGGGGACTTACCGCCACTATCGTGGCGTGCCCTGCGCTGGGTTGCGACAGTCGCTGTCTCCATGCCGCCATGAGATCGCACCGGAGGTCTGTCCGCCGCGCAGCAATGTGCCGCGGCAGCAGAGTGACCACCCGGTGTAGCGCCTCCGCGCGCCACTCATGTAGGCGCGCGAGGACTATCGCCTCCAGATCCCACGGCGGCAATCCGGCAAGGAGAATCGCCGCCTCGCGGGAGATCGTGCGGTACCCGCGGACAAGCCTTACGGCCATGACCTTTTGGGGCGCGTTCAGGTAGTGGACGGCCCGCTTCCTCACGGCACGCGCCCACACCGGGGCCCCGTAAAGGGCCATGGACCGCACGATCCCGGCATAGAGCCTCCGGCAGGAGGCGTCTGGCCCCCCCAGATTGGGCAAGAGCCACCTAAAGGCAGCCGCAGCCCGCTCCAGTCTGGGAGCCAAACGTCGGAAATGCTCCACGAAGTTCCACCGGCTGTCGAGGACGAGTCCTAGGTACTTCAAAGTACACTCGACGCCGATGGGAACCCCTCCCACCATTAGCTGGGATCCCGACGGTAGCCCATTCCCACGTCCATGGAAGCCCATGGCCTCCGACTTGTGAAGTGCCACCTCGAGACCCAGCTGCCGGATCCTCTCAACGACTATCGCAACCCCGCGTGTCATGTTCGCGGCCGCCGATCCGCCAAAGCCTCGTGTCCTGTTTCATTGATGGGTTTGGTAGACTTTCATCCCAACAATGGAGCGCAGTATAATAGGGGTTAGGGGAACAGATCGCGTTACAAACACCACCCTGCGCTCCACAAGCTAAATAGCCGCATGAAATTATTCTCTTTCTCTTACGTTTTTATGCCTTAATAGGCATAAAAACTGAAGTTTATTAATAATAATGAAAGTTTATTTCAGATCATACAATCCATAAATCAATAGTTACAGAATAGAATAGAATAAAAACAAACAACATTCACAAAATTATAAACCACACAATAGAAATTAAAAGAGAAAATAATTACAAGAAAATTAAATAACAAAAGTCAAAATTAATATAAGAATGATCATCATGCCAAATAGTCAATAAAATTAGAAATTACACGCATTAAATACATCACAAAACAAAGCAATAGCACGTCAGTATTGTCCGGTAGATATACACATCCACTTATGTTGGATCGGACAGTCAGTGCGAGAAGCAATCATCCTGAGGATGCCATTGCTGCTGTCTCTCACTCGTCGTAATAACGAAGCAACCCTTTTCCGAACTATAGCTGGATAGCCATCCGTTCGAGCTTCGGCAAACATAAGCGACGCACTGCAATAGGGAGGCAGCCGCAACAGCATCCTAAAGATGTTGTTGTATTGATCGCGCAGAACATTGGCAGCCCGACGGGCGGGTCCGACGGGGGGTTATTAAAGTCACCGTAAAATTGAAAAAATAGAGCGTTAAATTGTAAGCAATCACAATCTTACGACAGTTTACAATCTCACGAGATAGATTCTAATCTAACGGTATTTAAAATTTTACGGTGGCATTTAAATGTGTACAGCGCTCTAGGTTAGCACCTCATCAGCGCCCCTCTAGTTGCTATCTTACGAATATTATAAGCGCGATAGTTTGTGAGGGTGAAGGTTCGGATTATGAAGGAAGTATATAAGTATGAGGTATCTTTTTAATTTTTTCTTCGTTTAAAAACTCCACGCGCGCCCTTTTGTAACTTCGTGCACCTAGGCACGTCCTTAGTTTTGCTTAGGACGCAAATTCGGATATTTTTACACGGTGCAGCGGGGAATGGAACTCACCATGAAACGCCCCGCTGCACGTAGTAAAAAACGCGTCTCCGAATTTGCGGCCTTAAAGATAATCCGGCACTGTTTATAATAGTTTAATATCATGACTCTCCACGATTGTCTACGTTGTACACGCTCTGTATCGTTGCAGTACAGTGCCGTCCGGTACCGTGACGTTTGCGCGACGGTCGGTACCATACCGCGACTGTCCCGTGTGGCCGCGCAGCAAGCTTCTCGTCAGCGGGCTACCGCTCCACGTCGAGCCACTCAACGCTATTGAGGACGCTGATTCGCTGATACAAGTTGATTTTGCTAACAGGTAAGTATCATCTGCCTAGCGTTTTCTCAATTATGCCATGTTGGGATCGGCTTCCATTCTTAGAGTTGCAGCTGAATACCAGTATTTTACATGGATCTGACCTCCACAACCCAGTTAGTACTAGGTGATACTGTGGTGTATGCGTATCTATACAATATGTACGTACGTACGCGCCGGGCCCGCGCGAGCTGCGTCTCCGCACCCGCGCTCCCCTTCGCCAGTAATAAATCGGCTACGCAAGCGAACGGTCGTTGTTTCTCTCTCCGCCCGATCCCCCTAGTACTCACTACAGTTCAGATACAATACCCTTTGGTAAGACTGGTTGTCAGACTTACTGGCCAGATAACATGTGCACACTTAAAGTTGAAGTCATTTTATGCGAACAATTTGACCAAAAATGTTTGGATCTTTAATTTAAACTGGTCTCTTAATAATTTGATTGCAACTACATAATCATAAAACAAACTTGCCTCGAAATCACTTTCATTACTATTTCTAACCAAGTTCCAAAATCGAGGAGGTTCTATGTTTGGTGGGTATATTTTGTTTTTCTTTTTATACAGATTCTTGGGTGGTGGTGTACTGGGCCATGGATGCGTTCAAGAGGAGATTCGGTTCGTTATATGCCCTGAACTGATGATATCCATGCTGTTCACTGAAGCGCTGCGGCATAATGAAGCGATGCTGATAATTGGTAGGTTATATTTCCAGTTTTGGCTCAGGTTCAGGTTATGGTGTTTATCTCAACGCATAACTTGTAAAATCTATACACGCCCCGATTAATTTGATATTTATAGTGAACTATAGCGACCCGCCCCGGCTTCGCACGGGTGCAATGCTGAGGCTGAGGCTACATTAGGCCGCGACGCGACCTGCGACACATGAGCGATTAAAACAAGTAAATGAATGCTCACGTATATGGCTACACCGTACATCAATTCAATTCAGTTCAAAAAAATTCGCTCTTCCAGTCGCATCGCAAATCGCTGCCTACTGTAGCCTCAGCCTGATACTAAATACACTACAGAAAAACTGTGAACGTTGTATAACAGTATTTCTCCACTATTTAATAGATGTTATTATACATATAAACCTTCCTCTTGAATCACTCTATCTATTAAAAAAACCCGCATAAAAATCCGTTGCGTAGTTTTAAAGATTTAAGCATACAAAGGGACATAGGGACAGAGAAAGCGACTTTGTTTTATACTATGTAGTGATTAGTGAGATACCTACCTACCAATAACCAGGAAACTAAATAGCATAACTTTTTGTTTATTTATGTTTTGTTGTTTTTTATTTTTGCAACAATTACAACAAATCAAGACCTTTCTTTTGATGCATCATTCGCCTATCTGCATCATTAAGTTTCTGTGTTATCACAGACAATGACTACGGCTAGTGGCGGTTCTAGCGGCCAATTATCGTAGCGATTTTGTTGTTTTTTGCAACAAATTCAGGAAAAGAGGTGTGTATTGTAAGAAATTACAACTAATTACTGGCAAAGTTTCATCAAAATGCGTTGGCCACGCGGCTGAAATGTACATTTTAAACACCTCTCCTTGTATCGTCAGGTTGTGAACGCTACAGCAAGTACACGGGCTACGGCAGCACGTTCCAGTTCGCGGGCGACTGCCCCGACACCACGCCGCGCGACTCGTCCGCCCGACGTCGCTGTGCTGTACTCGCTATAGACGCGCAGCCTTACGCCGACGATACGCATGAGTTTGTGAAGGAAGCCGTCACTAGGGAGCTTAACAAGGTATGATATTGACCTTGCAACTCAACACAAAGTATTTATTTCAATAACGCCCAAATACTCAAACGTCACTCAATTGCACTTAAATCTCGTGCTGTCTTTGCTACTTTGACGCAGAGTGACAGAGATAGCAGGAGTTTGAGGGTTACTTATAATTGAGTGACGTTTGAGTATTTGGGCATTAGACCAGCTACTCAACTCAAAGCATTGATTTCAATTAGACCATTACAGGCTTTAAGTGCGTAGAAACACGTAATAAGTGCCTATAGAATTTGAGGGTTGTCCTCGATTTCTCTGTGATTTCAACATCAGATCCTCGGGAGTTATATAGTCAAACACATAAATAATTTTGAAAATTGATCCTCAATTGACGGAGATAATTTTGAAAATTGATCCACAATTGACGGAGATATGCGCGATGTGGTGCTGTTTTTCAAACGATGGGGCACTTAATATCGTGCCCTGCGTGTCCTGCTGGTTGTTCACTGCAGGAACTGATGGACGCTACCGAAAGCGCCAAACTAGTAGCCCAATTCTGGGCCGACACAATTTAGATTGCCATCGACACGCTAAGAAGAACATAAAAAAAGAATATATACAGCCGAATTGAGAAACCTCCTTTTTTGAAGAAGTCGGTTAAA
Organism: Diarsia mendica; assembly: GCA_949316265.1. Lineage (NCBI taxonomy): Eukaryota > Metazoa > Arthropoda > Insecta > Lepidoptera > Noctuidae > Diarsia > Diarsia mendica. The sequence continues at coordinate 3,699,962 of OX438895.1, read as the reverse complement.
AATGAGTGAGGAATCTCTACGTGACCGTTCTGAAGTGCCTCTGCCACTGTAACGCATCGTAACGTTTTACAAGACCCCAGCCCCCAATTTCATTACGTAATAGTTGACCGCTCCCTAACGTATTCCATTATCCCCAGGCCTGGGTCGGTTTTTCATTCCACACGGACCCCAAGAACCAAAACCTGCAGTTCCCAGGCGTGGCCACGGGCAACTGGGGCTGTGGGGCCTTCGGTGGGACCCCACACCTCAAGAGCTTGTTGCAGCTGATTGCTTGTGGTGTAGCCAGGCGACCCATGGCTTACTTCACCTTCGGGGATATTCAGCTCAGAGATGATATCGTGAATATGTACAACTTGCTTTGTCGGCATAATGTTACTATTGGTGAGTATAAGTTGTTATTTAAGATTTGTTTTTGAGTGATTATATTGCCCAGGATTATACATCGAGAGGAAACCGGCATTTCCTATAACCAAAAATTCGAAGACTTGTGACATCCACCAACCCGCACTGGGCCCGCATGGTTTATTATAGTATTTATATGAGATTGTTATTTTAAGGTATATTTTAAAGTGATTATCTCGTTGGTCTAGTGGTCGCAAGCGACAGCTGAGCATGAGGTCCTGAGTTCGATCCTCGGGTCGGGCAAAGTGTTATCGGGGTTTTTCATCAGGAATTTCTCAGTAGCGGCCACAGAAGCCCCCCCCCCAGAAGACTTAAAACATAACAAACGAAATGTGGGTGTACTTTTAGGTACACCCCTGCTTAACCCTTGCGGGATTACAGGCGTGATGTTATGTATGTTTTTAAGTAATTTTTCGTTGTCTTGTGAATATGTGTTTGTTTCTACATAGTTGTAAAAAGGCTAGGCAGATGACGAACCAGTTAATTTAATTTTACCCTTTCTTGCCTTTCCAGGTGAACTATACAAGTACATATTGAAGTTCACCAAAGAGAAGGATGTGTCGAGCAAACAACTGCATCGCTATTTGGAGGACGAGCTCAAGAAGCCGAAGGAACCGGCGCCGAATCCGTATGAGTTAGACACAGCTGTAAGTATACAGTCCTTTTACTGTTTATTTAGGAACATCAGCAATCAAAGAACATCTCAGTAAGTTTTCCTCAGAATTTGAGATACCCAAATGTCAAAATATAAGTTTATGTGAGTTTAAAGCTGGATAATTATCTTAAATTCCGAGTCTTAGCTAATTTTGATTAAGAGACACGGCGTCTTTCAAACGCGCGTTTCACAAACGCGCGTAGATATATTAGCGTTTTTACCCACGACGGAACGGAGACGGTATATACGTTTGGTGTTGGTAGTGCAAATACATGTTGCCATTTTTCTCCAAAACTATTAGTCCGATTTTGATGCAGTTTACAGTTCTGGGTTCGGGTTTGATTGGTGCATGTTCTTAGATAGGTGTTACGGTGACAACTCACCAGGGGGCGATGCAGCAAACATTTTTTTGTGCTAATCAAAGTTGCCATTTTTCTCCAAAACTACAAGTCCGATTTTGATGCAGTTTTCAGTTATGGGTTTAGGTTTGATTGGTGCATGTTCTTAGATAAAAAAAATAAAAATAAAAGTAAAAAGTTTAAAATGAAAAGCAAAATTAAAAATTTTGAAAAAACCCACGACGGTTAAAAATTAATTGAAAAAAGGATAAAATAACATAAAACACGCGCCTTAAAAAAACCCAAGAATGTCCGTCGGGAGCTGAACATTGCAAAACTAGTTCATTTAATGGCAGCCCCCGACGGACATTCTTGGGTTTTTTTAAAGCTCGTGTTTTATGTTATTTTATCCTTTTTTCAATTATTTTTTAACCGTCATGGGTTTTTTCATAATTGTTAATTTTGCTTTTTTTATAGATACAAACGCGCGTCTAAACCGCGTTCGAAACTCGTTTGAATCGCGAATGCGACAAGGTATTAAAGCCCGCGAAATTAGAATTTTCTTACGTTTTTTGCAATTTACCGATCAGTGTCTGGTTGTTTGTTAAATAAAATAGGATTCGGGCGCCTTATGATTAAAATCACCAATACAACCCTCTCAGTTCATAGTACTTCCTTCAATGCCTTTTTCATCAAATAGTCCCCGGAGGTTCAGCCTTAAGTTTCAAGTAACCCCAATCTAATCTAAGTCGCGAGTTAATAAGCGTATTTTGGGTTTTCTCGTTCCATCGAGCTCATCTCTGTTCTCAGGACAAGATTGAGGTCAAGAGAAGCAGAAAAGATTGAGCTAAAGAGAAGAATCCTTGTAATAGAAAAAAACACAATCTGGGCAGAGAATTTCAAACAGGTTGTGTGTTGTGTGGTTGTTGTATAACTTGCTTCTGCTGTTCTTGAGGTTTTGGTATAACATTCAACAAGTTCTTTATAAGCGAAATAATTTTAGGAATCATAGTAGTTTCAGAGATTGCTTTCTACATTCAAACTCGTGAACTTTACCTCTTTATAATATTATTAACCGATGCCTGCAGCATCGCCCGCGTGGCGTTTCATATACTAAAACCTTCCTCGAGAACCACTCTATTCATTGGTGACCGTCGCGACCGTCAGACCCGGTGGAGGACTTTGTTTTATGATAGTGATTATAATTTTTCTAGGTCTTACTTTTTAAGACCAGATATTTTTTTGAAGCAATTAAAATTATATCCATCTTGAATTTCAGACCATAACACAAAAGATATCGGACACAGTATCAGCAATCGAAGCCCACATCGCAAACTCCCCTGACTTCTTCTATCAGGACGACATGGATGAGAGCTTGTTTGAGGCCACCATACAATCTGAGCACGCAGCCCAACAGGCATATGCAGCCTACCAGGCAGACACACCATCCTACTCACACAGACCAGCCCACTACGCACAGATACCACCCTACTACGCACACTCACAGCACCAGCAAACTACACAACAGGCAACAACGGATACTAATAAGGTAGAAGAAAGTAGACAGACAGCTCACCGTATGTCACTATTCGATGCCATGACAAAAATGGAAAGCGGTGACCTACAGCATCCAGCAACGTCTAGTACAATGCTCGGTCACCAAAGAAGAAGCTCTCTATTCAATGAGCCCATGGGCAGCCCCTCCATGGAACACGAAAATGAAGGAAGACACAATAAGGGTGCCAGCAAGAAAATCACGGATTATTTCAGTAAGAAACCGAATTAATTTTATCCATGACGGGTGACTGTGGTGTTTATTTTTAAAGAAGTTTGTTCACATCTAAGTTGTATGTTTTTGGGGATTACACACAACACACAAACCTACTCAACCTACCCAACACACACAACCCTACACAACCTTTCAAGTGTTTGTCAATCCGGGTTTATTTTTAGCTATGATTGTTTACCTATATTTTATTAACACTTGTCTGGGTCTGTGCCAGTCTTAAGTAATGTGACACTATATCTGTTTTAATTTCTTACCCTGTTAATTTTCATTATTACATTTTATTGTTCTCAATAATAATTGAAAGTATTTTTTTTTTGTAAAATTCTCTCTGTCGAGCCACACGATACAAGCGATGCAATGCTGCAGTTTGTGACTCACCAATTATATTATGACACAACTGTTTTGGTTCTATTGATGAATAAACAGATTACAAATAAAAAAAAAAAAAAAGATAAAAAATATTAGTCCTGAAGCAAAACTCTAAATAAATATCTAAATGTGGTGTTAGCTTGTAATAAATGTATATCGTGTACTTTGAAATAAAATGTATTTCTTTTCTTTTGCCCTTATCCCAATTCCTTTGGGGTCGGCGCAACATGTCTTCTTCTTCCTACTTCTCTGTTACTTGTCATCTCATGATACAGGCGTCTCATTAGATCCTTCTTACCATATCATTGTAGTCGTAGGCTAACCTTAATAAAGAAATAAAAAAAAAGACTCGATCGAAATTCCTTTCATTTTAAACTTTTTATAATTTAAAAAAATATTATATTATATGAAATTCTACATGTGGTAGGTAAGTGTTGCCCATAAATGTATATCCTGTACTTTTAACGAAATATAATGTGTGAACAATTGTAGGTTAACCTAAATAAATAAATAAAAAACTTCAACCGAATTTACTATCGGTTTTTTTGCTGTGTTGTAACCTTTATTTGCGTATTTATTTTGTAAAAATTTACATTTATAGAAAAAATGTTTAAGAAAGTGAAAGTGGTCACCCTGATGAGTTTTTATTGTTTAATTTAAATTACGTAAGCGTTAATGTAAATATTGAAATTGTCTTATTTCACAGGACTACCGTTTTAAGGTTGTGCCTAAACTTTTTAGTTTTGTTTAAATTAATACGTGGGGTTACCAATATATTGTTATTTTTTATACTGTATATTATATTTACCTCCTGACTGTGATTCTTCCTAGTATTTAGCCACGCTAAATGTATTTTGAGCTATATAAAATGTGTAGCTAAAACTCTGTACTTGATACAATCTATGTACACTTAGGATTTCAATGTTAATAATAAATAAAACACATACAGTTCTGTAATTCAAATCATTTAATATTATCCTCCATTATATGTCTAGCATACTAAACATAATAACCGCCTTATTCATAAAAATAGTTAAGAGTTGTTTAACTTAAGCTTGGTTTATCTCGCATGCCGTCACTTTCATTTGAATATTATTGAAGTGAGACGGCATGCGAGATAAACCAAGCTTAAGTTAAACAACTCTTAACTATTTTTATGAATAAGGCGGTAAGTGTTTAATAAATAAATAATTGAATAGTAATTTAGCTTCAAAATATTTCAGCATACAAACATATTAATAACTCGTTAATATATTTAAAATTCAATAACTTAATTATATATTCAAAGTAACGTGTATGAACATATTCCACAATTTACTTATTATGTTATCTGTTAGTATACTCTACATTATTAAAAAAGTTTTAATGTTCATTATTATATTTTCTAAAGAAACAATTTTAAATTATTACAATTCGCACTAACGAGCCACAGATACAAGTGATGCTTAGTTTGTGGCTCATCAATTATTTATGAATGGCAAGTGTTTTAGTTCTATTGATTAATAAATGTATTATTTACTTATTACTAATCGTAGAAAAATATTGGACAAAAAATAATATCAATAAATAAAACAATATATTATTATAATATTTTAAAAATCTACATGTGGTGTTAGCTTGTAAGTAATTGTTGCATTTATAAATGTATGTACTATTAAATAAAATTTAATGTGTAAACAATTGTAGGCTAACCTCACCATCACTCTTTTGCCCTTATCCCAATTCATTTGGGGTCGGCGCAGCATGTCTCCTTCCATATGTGTCTGTTTAACTCGTCATCTCATGAGACACCTCCTTTCTTAGCATATCATTGTAATTGTTGGATATTATCATCGGCACGCCGATTCTTGAGTGGTGACGCAAAAGTGAGTTATTGGGTCCCTTTGGTGGTATGACCGTATGAAGTGAGACGCGGGGCGGGGAAAGTGCAGTGATTGGCCCGTAGCGCATCGCGTCATAGCCGTCACTCGGGATTTGTTCTTTACTCCTGCTGCACTTACCTCACGACCAATAATAAACGGGTGTGCGTTTTATTTGTCATATAGTGTACGATGCGCACAGCGATGTGTCACTGACTCTGGCAGAGCCACCATCAGGGATTTTCATTTTGAAAACACAAAAAAATTGTCGCTAATTAGTCGAAATTTGTCGCCAAATATCAGAATTTGTCGGTCACTGGTTCAAAAGATATAAGGGTTTATAGGTGGCCGATCTGGAGAGAGTCTCCCCAGCAGGGCCACATTTATATCTCAAAAACTAGGGCACCTAGCAAATATCTCTTTTCTCCCATAATTTGTCGCCAATTAGTCGGAATCAGTCGCCAAATATCAGAGTTTGTCGGTCACTGGTTCAAAAGATACAAGGGTTTATAGGTGGCCGATCTGGAGAGAGTCTCCCCAGCAGGGCCACATTTATATCTCAAAAACTAGGACACCTAGCGAAGATGTGTTTTCTCCCATATTTTGTCGCCAATTAGTCGCAATTTGTCGCCAAGTCACAGATTTAATCGGATCTTAGTTTAGGAGATATAATGAGTTCAATTAGTAAGGTATAGTCCAAGAGCTAGGTCGAAGAGTTCACGAAAAATACCAAGAAAAAAATATTTCTATTAATATGTGTAATATACTTCTAGTTTTATCGGTCTAAAGTCTTTAGAAATGTCCGAGAGAGATAAATCATGTTTTTATGTTTTAAATTACTAGGTTAGAGTGGCTTAAACTTCTTTGAAAACATTAAACCTTGCTCTTGGTCTATTTGGTGAAAGATGTACAGTCGCATGCAACTGTTTTACCACTTTACAATGTTAAGCTCTAATTAACTTTAGAATAATAAATAAATGTCGTACCTTTAGTAAAATGTTTAAAATACTTAAACGTTGAAAAAGTATTGTCAATTGTAATCAAATTTTATTATATAAAAATGAATTTCCATAAAGTTCGTTTGATGTGTGTTGTGTTGGTGTGTATTTTGAGGTGATTGCGAGTGTTGTGTTGTGGGTATGGACGGGTTGAGTTTTTATTTTATCTTAATTGAGGTTAGAATTATAAAACTTCTGTTGTCGAAATATAAAATGATTTATTACCTTAAAATTATTGTACTTTCAGAAAATGTTACAAATAGGTATTTGTAACATTTATAAGTAGGTACTTATTCAATATTATTAACAGATACAGTTTGTGACTTTGGATGTTAGGGGTAATCTCCGGTAAAACTGATCCGATTTTGAAATTTTTTTCACTTTTAGTCTAGGCTAATAACATTATGACCGATAATATTATGACGTTATGACCAATAGGAGCGGAGCCTCAATGAAAAATGTTGCAAAAACGGGGAAAATTATTTCTTTGGCTCTATATCTCTGTGACGCAGACGAAGTTGCGCGGGTCAGCTAGTTAGGTACCTATATATGGATTATATCTCTCAATAAAAATTTCAATGGGTGTTTCTTCATTGGACGACTCTGCTTGAAACCAATACCTATGCCGATCGATACCTTCTTATCTACTCGACGACACGTCACCGACAGCTACATTCTTCATTTCGCCACCGACACGACCGCGACCGACCCGATACGACGTCATTAGCTGTATCTACTACAAGTACCGTAGAAACTCAATGAAGTCCAATTACGTTGTTTTATATCCACATAATTACATGAAGTTACAGTCATCGTACCTACTATTATTGCTGTATTATTTAGGTAAATTTCTACCAACCCTGATTATTAATTATAATGATTTGCAGGTAACAATTAAATACTATAATTAACAATAATAACAAAAAATAATTTCTACTCTTTGCACTAACCATGCCAACAACATAAACAATATCAAATATATCAATAACAGTACGACATTTTACACATTTTTAGAAAATCCTTACAATTATACATTTATCGTGAAATTCTAATTACAATAGACATTTTAATCACAGTATAAACTGATAATACAGGTGAAGAGTGAAGAAGGGGAGCTTGTTTCATCTTACTTCTTATTTGTTGTAGAGCTCCTAAATTTGGTATAATAGGGGGTTCTACATCATTTATATCCATGTATTGATTAGCTAGCAAATTTCTAGTTATTATTGGTTTGTTTTTTGCTAAAATTTCTTCTAATTGTTGCTTATGGTACTTTGTTACTCTAACTTTTACAGACTTGATGTGTCTATAATTTTCGTCAATATTTGATATCGAACATTTCATTTCATAAAAATTTTCGGATGATATGCAGTTTTCTGAGTAATAAATATTTATTTTTGCTTTGCATAGTTTGCATTTGCCTTGGCAAAAAATGTGACCATTTGGTTGAACTGTGTTATTTTTAAATATCCAACTACATTCGTTCCTGCTCTGTTTCCAAATTTCTTGTCGAAGAATGGTAGTCCACTTTTGCTTTTGAAATCTTCTTGTGGACTTGTAGCGTGAATTGGGTATTTTAGGATCATTACGGTGATAGAAATATTTAATAGGCTCTATTTCTCGCCACTGATAAGCATCTATAAATATAGAAAATGTAATTCCACTATGATCTACTTGTTTTTCTAAATTATCATTTAGTACATAATTATCTTTGGAAGATGACGTTCTGGATGAAAATTCAGTCTCCGACAAGAGTTCCTGTTGTGTACCACTATACGAAATCGATCGTTTTTCTCTGTCTTCCTCTTCTTCAACATTTGAACCAAAAAAAAGTGCATAATTTCTCTTTAAGCTCATAAATATTGAATCCTTAGACATTTGTTTGTTAAATTTTTTAAACAGGAGATCATAAATTGCGTCATTTCTTTTTGGCTGTATTGGGTAAAGTACATCTTTATGTTCAAGATATACCTACGGTTTTCTGGCTGTCTATGTTAACTTTTAATCGGCGACCGCGTCTTGACATTTTCTATGGTTTCTGAAAGTAAAAAAGGGACTAACTGAGTACCTACGTTATATGTGGGTGAACGATTAGGTACACCTCTGCCTAACCCTTCGGGAATTACAGGCGTGATGTTATGTTATGTACCTATGTTTATTTTACTACATAGGTACAAATCTATTGAATTTTAGTTATAATATACTAAATGGTTCGGCCTGAATGAAAATATCCTCGCGAGGATAAACAACATGTAACTGGAATAATGCACACCCTGCCTGATACACCCCAATTAGAAAATTAAGTTACAATCATAATTTATGCACTGAAACACCTAAGTATTGTTTTTATTTAAATTAGCTATCCTAATTGTAGCTAAATAATATATGGACATCGACGGCTTACTTTAGCAGGTAGCGCCTCGGTATTGGTATCTAAGGACGCACACACAAACACGCTAGTGACGTGAAAAATCAAGGTAACTTACATATTAATCTGCACTCATACGGTGTCCTCTTTTCAAAACACTCTCAAATTGTCCACTAACTTGTTCAATGCACTTAAACACCCGTATTCGTAATTGTTCTTTTAATTTTTCGCACAAACAAACCTTCTCGCTGTATTTCCGGTGGATGACTAAAGAAAAAATCCTTTAGAGCAAGTTTGTTTGTTTACCTATTTTTTTTTAAGTAGCTACTTTGAGCGGCGGGCGCGAACGCCGACGCGCCGCACCCGTGACGTACAGCAGGTGACACCCTCGTTATATCTCGCTCGTTTCTCCGTTTTTGTATTTTCGGAATACCTAGAGATAACAACACTCGAGTTCGTAACTATTCATAATAAGTTCCACTTTAATTAAACTGGCTGACTTCAACTTACGTGACGGGCAACTCGTTCGAAGCAGCTCATCTGTACACGCGCATCTATCTCTTTCTTACTTACCGTAAATGAAACGGAGCGCAGCGATCTATCTGCCAGCGACTAAGTGGTAAGTGCACATTGTGTTAGATAAATAATTACATAATTATATGTATTGTAGATTTGTTTATAGGTAATGAATACAGCTTTCCTATGGTGGGTTGAAATTATAGAATAAGTTTACATTTATTTAATTATTTTTTTTTTTATTTAAGATGGGTCAGCTCTTGACCTCGAGGCTTGCCTGAGCAAGGATGAGGTCTACGATGGTGCGAGTCTTCCCAGTAGCACTGGCTCTCCCGCGCACCAACGGAACACAGCGAACTGTTTGGCGCTGGACTTCGGCGGGAGGGTGGTAACTAGCCAGGCGGACCTTTGCAGGCCCTTCCACCAGTGTTGGGATCATTCAGCCGTAACCGCTAACAAAAGTCAGCGATTCCGTTGCCCGGGGTAGACCACTAGGAGGTAGATCCCACAATTCGAAACAAACATTCCTCCATAAGACGTCATAGATCAGATACTGTCTAGAAACTACATAAAGTATTTTGTACTCGCTTGTACCACTGTATGGGGAAATTGAATTCTTTAATATCTTTTTAATTACACACCGACTAAATCTGTAACTTTGCGACAAATTGCGACTAATTGGCGACAAAATATGGGAGAAAACACATCTTCGCTAGGTGTCCTAGTTTTTGAGATATAAATGTGGCCCTGCTGGGGAGACTCTCTCCAGATCGGCCACCTATAAACCCTTGTATCTTTTGAACCAGTGACCGACAAACTCTGATATTTGGCGACTGATTCCGACTAATTGGCGACAAATTATGGGAGAAAAGAGATATTTGCTAGGTGCCCTAGTTTTTGAGATATAAATGTGGCCCTGCTGGGGAGACTCTCTCCAGATCGGCCACCTATAAACCCTTATATCTTTTGAACCAGTGACCGACAAATTCTGATATTTGGCGACAAATTTCGACTAATTAGCGACAATTTTTTTGTGTTTTCAAAATGAAAATCCCTGATGGTGGCTCTGCCAGAGTCAGTGACACCACAGCGATCCCCACTCTTCCACCGAGCGCTCAAGAACCGTACCCGTATTTATAACCTAAATAGAAAAATAATAAGACTTTTTCAACTTAACTTACTTTCAGTTTATTTTCTGTGCAATCTTTGGTTGCGAGTCTGTAAACAGATTTTTATTTTGAAAAATGTTTAAGAAAGATAAAGTGGTAACCCTGATGAGTTTTTAAGTTCCTTAAAGCCTGCAATACATGTTGGCCGAGCTTAGACCAACGCGAGTCTAGACAAATTGACACAAGGCAAGCGCTACTGTCTAGACGTTCGGCAAGTTTGAAGGAAGCCAATGCAAATGGCCAATATAGACGAGTTTTAAGGAGATGCCCACATGTTGGGAGCTGTCAGTTTTGATTGTGCATTGAAACAATACGGACGACGGCGAATTACCTCAGCCGCTGCTATTTATTTAATGAGCGCTTACAATTAATTTATTATGTCAGTGTATAGTTGTATACCGTGTATATAATATTTGCCTTGTCTTGCTATCTCTCGGTGTCACTCGCCTAGTTGGTTGAGTAAAGACAAGCGCCAACGTATATAGACCTCATTTGGCTTAACTGGTCACAATTAATTTGCCGTCGCTCGCGATCACTTGCCTCACTTCGGAGCGTTGTCAATTTTTCTGCACAAATCAAAGGCACTTGCGTGCGCTCGGCCAATGGTGTTCACATGTTTGTCCGTGCGCTATTATGCGGTTAACGTCCATCGTAAGCACACATACAAAATGTTGCTTTCTACGTCGTTGTCTTTATTCAACCAACAAGGCGAGTGACACCAAGCGATAGCAAGACAAGGCAAATATACCGTCCACATGTTGGTATTGGCCTTCACTCGACAACGCTCGGCCAACATGTATTGCAGGCTTAAGTGTTGCTGTTTCCCAAGATCTAAACTTTTATATTTTTTTAAATTAATATTTGGGGTTACCATATATTGTTGTTTTTATACCGTTTATGTATATTACATATTTACCTCCGGAACGCGATTCTTGCTAATATTTAGCCACGCTATAATGTATTTTGAACTAAATAAAATGTGTAGCTACTGTGTGTAGGACTTCAATGTTATTAAATAAATAAAACACATACTGTATTTTAATTCAAATTATTTATTATCCTTCATCATATTTCTAGCATATTACAGCAATGTAATAAGTGTATACTTATTATAATAAATATTGAAGTGCATGAGCAAGCCCTGTGAGCAAGCCGTATTCGTTCTGGGGCGACATTTGGTCGGCCCAATCGACCCGGGAGGTTGAACGAGCGTGTCATCTTATATCAAAAACGGTGGCAATCATCATCAGCCCCCAAGATGTAGCTCATGCAGTCCATCCGCTGCCTTACTGGAAATCTTGCACAGCCGGATGCACAACTTCTGAATTAAATGGTTTCAGAGATCCCATACTCGCTTGGCGTCCAAATTTCTTTCAGCCTTAAAGTCAGGGTCGTTGCTCCAGTTCTTGATGACAGGAATCACCCACCTGCTCCATCAATCAGGTAGAACTGCCTACAAAGGTTTCTACCAACTGTCTATAAAGTTCACACATCTATTCAGAGTGCTAAAATCAACGAACATATTGAAAGTATCTAATTCTATCATGTCTATCTCTCAGAATGGATGTAGGAACGGGTCTTACGGTACTAAGGAGCTGCTCCTGATTGATATAGCCATTAGCCAACAGGGTCGCCGCCCCCGAAGGGATCTGTCTACACGTTGGCTCATGAGGGTCCTTCCTAATGTAGGGGCAATGGAGAACGGTCCTTCGCTATCCCTATTGTGGACAGATCCAGCGAGACTGAACCGATAAGGACCGAGTGTGGTAGGTATATTCTAGAATGATAGTCTGAGTCCATGTGGCTTTGTTTATAGCCTTGAACACTCTTACGGCTCATTCCCACTAATCCGTCAAGCACGATTCGTGTTTTTTGACGAATTGTCTTTTTTCAGGAATCGTTATTTTGATTTGTATTATTTTTGTTTATTTGAGCGGGGCGAGCGCGCGGAGTTACACTAGGTCGCGTGGAGCAGCGGTGGCGGTGGCCCCAGTGGTGTCGGCCCCGACTTACGAACAGTAGGTCGTGGGTTCGAACCCAGGCAGGCGCATTACTTTTTGTAATTTATTTCATCTCCGCTGCTCTCAAAACGGTGAAGGAAAACATCGTGAGGAAACCGGCATGTCTTACAACCAAAAAATTCGAAGACATGTGACATCTGCCAATCCGCACTGGGCCCGCGTGGTGGATTATAGCCTATCCCTCTCCTAGAGAGGAGGCCTGAGTCCCTGAAGTGGGAACATATAGGCTGATGATGATGATGATGGGCGGCTATACATTTTAATTGCCCGTGTTCACACTATTACGGAATCGTGAAAAATGACGGATACCTACGTCATAAATAACGTTTCGTCTTTTTTGAATAGCCTTGAGTTTTAAATCACGAATCGTTATGACGTGTTCGTCCAAGACTGCAGTCTGAATCACGAATTCAGTGTGAACATCAGTCTATTCGCATATTTTGATGAATCGTGAAAAAACGCGATTCCGTATGCAATGTGAATTAACGTTCATCCGTCATTACGTATCGTCTTTTTTGACGAATCCTCGTTGATGGACCCAGTGTGACTGTGAATGAGAGTGTGCTAAGAGGGTTCAGGTCTAGGCTATCGGTCGAGGAGAGGTCGTCAGGTCATATCTCATTTTCTTCGAAATCGTATCAGTGGTTAACAAAAAGAATGGAACCTCTACCTACTAAGCTTCGTTTGAGAGAACTCCGTGGCGGCGCGGTCCTCCACAGTTCAACCGCGCGGCCGCGGAGAACTCAGGATTTAAGGGCGACCGTAGCGAGCTCGTAAAATTCTGCACCCAGTTCCAAATTGATAATATAAAATAACATAATAATACGCCTTTAATCCCCGAAGGGATAGGGAGATGTACCCAGTTAGTAGGACCTACACCCAACTTTCGCTAGTTATGTTTAAGTCCCATGTAAAGGGGGGCGAGCCTATTGCCATCAACCAGGCACAAATTCAGACGCCGTTGCTGCTACTGAGAAATTCCTGTTCAAAAAATCCAATAACACATTGCCCGACCTGAGAATAATAATTGAACCCAGGATCTCATGCACAGTACTAGACCAAACGCGACAGTCAATTTGATAGATTTTCTCATTGTTTATTAATAAATAAATTGTATCAGGTTTCGTTGGTCACGAACCCCCCCAAAATTTTCGCAAAATAGTTTTTTATCGGAAATTTTATAAATTTTTAATTTATTGCTCAAGAGAAACTAACCGTTCGCGTTCCAAGACAGAATGTTACAAGTTTACGAGTAGGTAATAGAGCCCATCAACTTGTAAAGCTTAGGTAGGTACTTATCTGTGATAGTTTTCCTTTTAATTTCGTTATAAATTACAGCTTCCTAGTACCAGAGCTCGAAGGACATGGCGAAACTTGTTCCTTGTTGACTACGGCACCCTAAAAACTAAACATTATTCATTTTGAAACAATAGATTGAAATAACCCTCCTTTTGGGCTTCGCCGCAGTCGGGTAAAAAGTGACTACCCCAAACATTTCAACAGGTCATTAAACTGTGTTCAAAAATCGTTGGCAGGTACATAGTACAAACAAGTTCATAATTTGAGCAAGTTCAATGCCCAACAAGGATCATGTCACAATATGTTACCAAACCATCCCCTGCAATGTCTCTGATATATTCAAAGATCTATCGGATCAAGATGTTTTGAGACTACCTAGTTTCCAAGAAAATGCCCAGTTTTATCGCTAAGCTTTTTCTGCGGAGCAAAAGCGACAGATCGATGCGCCTTATTTATAGAATTGAACAAGTTCGTCAAAACAAAACGTTTTCGTCTGATTTCTCAAGCCGCTGCCACAGATTTTTTTGAACCTGGAGACTGGATGATAAAACGAATATAGGTAGGGGTCGAATTGAGAACTTCCTCCTTTTTTGTTCGGTTAATAATAGATATACTTACCTACGTGTCCCAGGTTTAGTTTCATCTACGAGCAGCAAAATCTCACCTGCTTTTTTTTAAGAATCAGCTACAAAGACCTGTTATACGCGATTACACGTCTACCGTTCGGACTGGCTTCAGCACCACACTTATTTTCCTCCGTAGGTAACCTGCAGGGTCACTTCATTATTTGTGCAGTGTGGTGAATGCGAAATCTCTGATTACATCTTTGTATCACTTAATAATTTTATGAGCAATTTTTTTTATGAATGTCATCTCACAGTTCGACCTAGGAGCTTGTCGACTACTTAACCAGACTTTCCTGTGGGTGCTTTGAGTGTAAGGACAGCCAGGGGTTATGAGCTATGTTGTCATGAGCGTTTGTTCTAGGTAAACTAGTGAAACTTAACGGTAGTTCCGCAAACTAAATAGATAATTTTGAATTGTTAAAAATGATTAATAAATAAAACACATACCGTAATATAATTAAAATTATTTATTATCCTTCATCATATTTCTAGCATACTAAACGTAATAAGTGTATAATAATAAATAATTGAATAGTAATTTAGTTTTAAAATATTTCAGCAATATAGGTACATATTAATAACTCGATAATAGGTTTAAAAGTTCAATAACTAAATTAGACATGCAAAGTAGGCGAATTATTATTGTATTAGTTTCATAATAACGTGTATCTATGAACATATTCCACAATTTGCTAATAATTTAATCTGTCAGTATACTCTACACTAATAATAAAGTTCATAAATATAAAAATTAAAATGAACGATTAACTAGCGACGTTTCAAAAGTGACAATAACACTCTTTATTTATTTATTTTTTTTACAAATTCTTTGGCGAACTATAACAATATATGAGAATAAACATTTCAATGGCTAGCTATCAATGCACTGTAGTTGATTTGTTCTCAGTGACGGGAACATAAGGTACATCACTATGCTAACATTATGGACAGTCGGCCCAGCCTCACACACAACACTAACTCCAATCTTCTAATTGAATATCTATAAAAGTTAAATAGTTTGCGACTTTAACAAGTCTTTTAAAAACTTTCTTTGAAGATTGAATTAATTTATGTGTGTTCGACTGGGCTGACTGATCAATTCAATGATCGTTTAAACGACAATCATCAAACAATATTTTTCTAACGTATTTAGTTAACTAAATTGTTATAATACAACAAGTTGGGGCTGAGTGTTAGCGATGAAACAATCGACTGCTGATGCAGTCTCTGTACAAAGTTCTATATCGCGAACATCCGGAGTTGTCGATAATTAGCCTATCTATCGATAGATAGCCTGAAACTTTATCGATATCGATAGATGCGTTGAGAGTTGACAAATATTACCAAGGCAGTATCATTTAATAGATTAATTAATTTTGTGCTGAGTTTCATAAAACCATAGGGGAACTGTTAAGCTCATAATATACTCGGCAACTTTGATTTTCAACGTCATCTATCGACGCCCATAATAATTGTCTTAATACTAAAATAATTAATTCGAGTTAGTTAATAAAATGATATAACTTATGGCATAATAATGTACAAGTACTGGTAACGCGATACGACTGTGAGGACAGCAACATAAAGTCGATTCTAGTGTCGTATAGATACATAGTGTATTTGAATGGACGATCATTACAAAGCGTATATCACAGGCACCGTGTGGTGACCTTTGTAAGCTATATATATACGTAAACAGTTCTGCGGACTGCACTTCTGCTCAGGATTACTAGGGAAATATAAAACACCAATTCTGAAGGCATTTTTCATATATTTAGGGTAGAATGGCTGAAACAAGACTACCTTAGTTTATACATAAGTTTAAGATGGTCTTTTATTTACAAAGGAGGTAATATATTTTATTTTAAATGGCATATATTTTATATTTTTCATATACTATTTTACAATTTAATAATGAATGTACAGGTGGCTGGCGTCGACTTTTTAATCCATGATTAAATTAGTAACAAAGATCAAAGTTTTTACAGAATATTCATCGTAGATTAGAAGTCAGGTCCCGAACAATCCTGAACACAAGCCGTCCTTGCTTACTCTTAAACTATTCCAATATAAGTTATCCAGAACAATGTGAGGGACATAGTTTACGAGTATTTCTTTGGTTTATCATTTTAATACATTCTGGGTTTTATCAGGCGACTGAAACTCGTGGAAATAATTCGAGAACTTTCTTCTATACAATCAGAATTTGGCTAAAAGCTATCTTAAACTCGAATTGTACGTAGGCTGTACTTTATCTAAGTTAAATGTTTGCTTCAGTCCAGCCGCCTGTGTAGCCCGTACACTTTATCAAGAATGGCGTGTAACCATTCTAAAAAACGGTTAATGATTATGATTTCCACTTAGCATTAACACAGCGACACCCTGTCACCCGCCCGGGCGGTCCCGGGGCAAAAGGCTAGTAAGCTCCTAAAGATATGACGTCATTTGTATGTACAATCGATACTGTGGAACTGAGGAGCACACGCAGCTCCACCGCGAGCCGATGAGTCGCCGGCAGCTACAAGTAATCCCAGATGGCACTCTGTCAGTGTGTATGTCCACTAGCGGACTTCAGGGCTCGAGGTGGACCTTAATAATTTAGAACCAAACCTGTGACGTCTGTCCAGAGTCGATAACTACTAAATATATCCAGTAGGGTAGTTGAAGCGAAACTAGGGAACTGAATCGAATCGGTTTCAGTACATATAGAGTGAGATCTTTTTCTTTACGGACGGCGCGTTACTGTAGTCCGCCGACTGTACCCCGCGCGTCGCCAGGTACAGTCAACACACCACTTACAATCTTTAGCAGAACTATGAGAGTAATATCTTCTCTACCTAAATCATACTCCTTTAACTTGTCCTAAGGTAACTTTAAACCTCTAACTTAACCAAACGGTTATACCATTCATAACTCGTCTCTACCATTCTATACCGATAAAATTATTTCAATAAACCTTAACTAATCTAAAGGTAATGGATGCTGACGTAACAGTATTCTGGATAACTTATCAAAATTAAATTAGTAGTATATTTTCATCTCATATAACATAGTAGGTTTTTAAAATATGTCGATCTAATGAAGTGAAGTAAGTTAGGAAGTTAGACATATCGATAAGATAGTAAG
Organism: Diarsia mendica; assembly: GCA_949316265.1. Lineage (NCBI taxonomy): Eukaryota > Metazoa > Arthropoda > Insecta > Lepidoptera > Noctuidae > Diarsia > Diarsia mendica. The sequence goes on along the minus strand of OX438895.1, from coordinate 3,682,427 downwards.
TGATTGCTCTATGATTACAAAGTGCTCCATCACAGCTGAGCAGCTGAGGAACGCAACAGGACCAGATCACCGGAGAGACGTTCTAAGTACACAAACGAGACAGTAACTTGTCATAGTAATACATAAACGTAAGTACGAACGTGTGCTTGAAGCTAAACTATGCTAAGCGATAGAAAAAATAAATAACAGAAAAGAGATATGACTAGATTGTTTTGTTTCATTACTAGAACCTACTATTCATAAAAGCACTATGCGCCTCTCTCCATATTTTATTATATAAATAGATATAATATGATTAATAATTCCCAATTCTAAGTTTTGTTTTTTTTTCTGATTAAAATATTGGCATTCATCTTATGTACTAACTAGCGCCGATCGGAGTGGGCGGGCGTGTTGTATAGTGTGACGTCACGTCCGCCTCCCCGTCGACGGCCTACCTAAGTATACCGCTTACTAACGACCCGCCTTCGATTCGCATACCGCATACCAACGATGAGACGTTCCGAGTGCTTCGGGGATGTTCACGTACGCGAGCGCTACGACAAAGAGTATGCGAACGATATAAATATTTTATAAAATGCCTGGAGTTAAATAGTTTTTTAGAAATTCGTTTTCGTAATTCTAACAATGTTGTTGTTGATGTGTCGCGGAGTGCCGCGTGACGCGTGACAAGTGAGGATACTTCAGCAACGCAAGGCTCTGAGGTGAAGGTTGCTCGGCCGAGGGGAGGAACCAAGCGAAGCGCGTTCGTTGTCGCGAATGGGGAGCGTGAGATGAGGATGAGGTCGGTTACGCTACGAGACGACAGAGTATAAAAAGTAGCGACAGACTAGTGGACCCGAGAGCGGTGCGGGCGCCGGGCGCCGGGCACGAGTGTTGCCTGCGGGCACGCGAGTGCTGCCTGCGGGCACGACGTGCCTCCTGCGGGCACGACGTGCCTCCTACGGGCACGAGGTGCCACCCGCAGGGTACGAGGTGCTGCCTGCGGGCTCGACGGCAGGCATTTGGCTGTCTGCCCACGTGACAAATTATTTAGATACATTTAAATAATTGCAAAGCATACCCTGTATCCTAAAATCACTTTTATGGGCGATTGTTTTATACATTCTGAGAGGACTCATTAATCTATTACAAATGTTCGCGTCTCCGCTATATATTTTTAGGGAATTTTAATTTTAATCAGTATAAAGATATAAGTACACAATATTATTAATCGTCCCGGGCGGTGCCCGGGCGCATTACGCCTACATTACCCACAAGGTGATATTATCGATAGTCGATATACTAAGTATACGTGTTCTGGTTTGGCATCGATTGTGAACCTGTAACTTAAGTCGGTCGCGGCGCGGCATGCACTCCACGCACTAGCGACGCGAGCGCGACCACTAACACTCCATAACCAGACTAGACTCGCTGCCGAGCGGTCGGCTCGCAGTCGGTTTACGAAACGAGACCTCGTCGACAATTATCTACAACGGTAACATAAGAAACATTCATAAATAAATACAACGCATCAAATAAAAACAACTTCAAAAAGCGTAACAACGTATTGCACAATGGTGAGACAAGACTTTCAGAGAAAAGAACTAGAGACACTTAACACGATATTACATAGTTTTTTTTAAGAATATCGTTAAACACACTGCTTACTTGTAAATCATAATTGCCTAAAACTAGAATACTATATCAATATAATATAATTATTTGTGTAAATATAAAATTCTATGTCTTGTGAGTGTAATATTTGACTAGAGGCGGGCGGCGCGGGTGCGGGCCCCGCAACGTCCGCGCCGCGCCGCTTGCGGGCGCACAGTGTGCGAGTCCGCGCGCACGCAATATATCTAAGGTATCTTCGTATTATTTAATATTTATATTGGTACTTTTCTTGATTATGAATCTATTTTCTCATTAGAAATTACACTAGTGTGTTCTGTTGTTCGCGCACCACTCACTGTTGACTCCCCGGACGCATTTAGTCACGGTTATTGTATTTAACACCTTAACACGAATATTTTTTTATACATGGTTAATTTATACTACACACCCACAGCAAGAAATAAAGAAGGGAAAGCGCGCTCCTTGTGAATTGACATCGCGACATCGCGAGTTCGTCGCCCGCGCGTCACGCGACCTCTCTGGCGGCGATTGGCTAATTTACTATCTACAGATCTTAATCATTTAATAACATCTTGGTTCGAATGCAATCACATTCAAATCATTTGAAAGGCAAACAAACGGCATCATGTAATAGAAACATTTTCTGAAATTTTCCTTTGTTATGTACAAAAATAAATAGTGATTTTTCTCTATAGCAAACTTCTGAAAGTGCCTCTATCATGATAACTTTGCCTGTAACTGTTCGTAACTAAATTCCTTGCCACAAACTTGCTTAATTAGTTCAATATGTGAGGAGAGGAAATTACAGTCCTCGATCCTGAAAGCTGTATACTGCAAGCCAGCAGGCGGGAATGTAATGAAAGTTAAGAAACAGTTGAGAGAACAACACGAATAGGTCCGCCAGAGATCAGACGCGCGGCGCACGGTCGGCTCGGGAGCGTAACACACACATGCAATACAGAGACGAACGGCCTGTACAGTCCATTATGTTGATATTATATTTTTTATATCACAGCCCATTTTGGAATTTACAACACATAATAACACGATCTTTTGAAACGAAGGCCTAAGTATTCGGTCTTGAAGTGCACTTTGATTTGTACACAGCGTTAAATACAAACATTTAATTTTGTAACAACATCATTCACTAACATGTAGGTTTGTGAGGTGCTGGCCGTACCATGGACAGACAGACGCGCCAATAACAACGTGATACTGAATATTTTAGATGCTCTTACTTATGAGTTCTATTTCTACGAGTCGCCGTTTGAATAGACAGTGTACATAGTTGTCTTCTGGGTTATATTTTAACTTCGTGTAGGATGTGCTCTTTCTATATTACAATTTGTGTTTGCCTCCAATAACGTCGTAAGGGAATGTCGTGAGGTACGAGCCAGCGACATAGCTTACACACACATATACACACGCTTGTTAAAATTTAACAAAATATAGGACATTATTAAATACTCCAATAGTGATCTATGCGAGCACTTAGATTAGTGTGATCAGTTCGGCGGTGGGAGACAACAGTGTCCGCGCGGCGCCGCGGCGGCGTGTGCGCGCGCCCGCGCGGCGCGAGCGGCGAGCGAGCACACGCGCGAGCGCACGCCGCCCGCGCCGCACTCACCTACTGCGCGCACACACGCAAGCATCGCACGCGGCGCTGCAATATACAATAATTAAAATACACTTCTTTTTTTCTTACATTTTCAACTTACTTAATAAATTCAGTTTGGCTTAGTTCAAGCAAATAACTAGTATAATAAATTTATGTTAAAAGTTCAGTTAAACATTAAGTACTTAGAAGTAGAAGTATGATTACGAATGACAAAATTTTTATAACGTGTCATTTTTTTATAATAATAATAATAATTTAATCAAAGTTAATAAATTGTATATATAATAATATAATAGAGTAATTTAATGATTAATCGATAATGATAAGAATGAAGCATTCCTACGCGCTGATTTAATAAATTACTTTTTAACTAATTTAGTATACTCGCCGAGTGGGCTTGCATAATTGTTTAAGTAAGTATGTAGGTAATGATATTTCCTATACAATAAATGTGTAGTAAATTCCATAGTATTGATAACACGCGAACGGGCGCGCCTCGGGCGAGCCGTGCGGGCAGGCCGCCACCTGGAACAACAAACAACTTTTATCAATACCTTACACCAATGATAACAACAAAATTAACAAACGACATACCTATTCTGAAAGGTGGATGGATGAATGGATAGCATAAAAAAGAAGTCTGAAAGTGGCATATTGTGACTGAAAAGTTGTGATAGGTAATCGGTTGTCACGGTAAAAGCACGTGATGCGAAGAAACGAAAAATTGGAGACTGAATGTGGATGCTACATCTATAAGAGTAGCGGAAGACCCAAGAAACGAGATCTTGAGATGACAGTATGGAAGAAGAAGACGGCGTGTTGCACAAACACAAATAATATTTTTAATAAGGGCAGGACAATGATGAACGCATTTTGAAAAGGCCAAAGCAGCATGGTTCTCAACATACCATGGGCACGCGAATAGCGCGCAGGGACGGCGTCTTGGGTTAGTAAGGCCGATTGGCATCCTTGGGCCTCTTCAGCTGGACCTTCAGCCGCTTCATGCCGATTTGGAAGCCATTCATCGCCTGGATCGCCGCCTGCGCCGACGCCGGGTTATCGAACGATACGAATCCTGGAATATAAACAGTTAAGTAAGTATATTGCGGTTCAGGAATCTGTAGTTAGTCTTAGGACCTTCGATCTTATTATGAATATTCAATTGGCTGCAGAAATTGGCCTCTTGAAAATATGCCTATGTTGGTTACGCATGTGGTTACGCATATTCAAACCTTGAAACAACTCTTTGCGTTTTATTCAAAACAATCTTCATTCAAACGATTAAAGTACAGACATACGTATTTGAAGGTCAACTAACCAAAACATTTGCTCTGGTTGGTGGCACGGTCGATGAATACTTTGCTGCTGATGACGTTGCCAAAGGGCAGAAACATCTGCATCAACTCAGCATCTCCAAATTCCTGGGGCAGGTGGTAGATGAAGAGGTTGCAGCCCTCGGGGCCAGAGATGGAGCAGCCTGGGAACATAAGAAAATCTTTAAAGAACTCACAAATCTGCTCTTAACACCATCACGAAAAACTTATTGTAAAGGGGGGCAAAGGAGGATTTGGTATTGTAAATGAATTTATTTTAGTTCATAAAATACGTTATTATGGAAGAAATGGCTGATGGCATAGATTTAAAAGTTAACGCTAGTGATATTCGTTAGTTCGCTAGTGATATTCGTTTTATTATGAATGAAAATAGTCAAGTTACATTTATTGAGGACGAAAAAAGGAAAAAGTTTAGTCAAATTAAGTAAGTAAAATAAAATTAATACGTTACCTACGTGTTTTAAAGTTAACGTGTATAGACACAGAGTAGCAACACAACATATACAGAGATGCACATGACAGGTAGTATACAGTGACAGACCTGGGTACTTCAGCGCAAGCAAGTGAAGAATTAGACGTGGTGACACTGATAGTATGCCGTCTGTTTGTCACTGTATACTTGAAAGAACAACGACTATAACAACAAAACATAGTGAGGACAATAAGCATTGGAACTGCTATCCAGCCAAAAGCAGATCAGAAGAAGAACCGATCGACTATTAAAACGAAATAAGTTTTATAACAATGAAATCATCAATGGGATCTATATTTGAAATCTTTTGGCTAAATAACAAATAGAAGTACACGTGTAGGGAAAAAACTCTAGTAACATATTTTTCATTTTGTTAGTTATTTAGTCAAGTTTCATTGGTTTGTAATGGATGCTGAAAATAGGAAGAGCTGTAATGGCAGTGGGTGATGCGTCTGCTGAAGGACTGGGTTAATTCGATGGCATCTTCCTCGGAGCTCCACTTACCTTCTCTCTGCGCCGGCGCAATGGTAGACATCGGCGGCGGGATGGGCTGCGGAAACTGCCCATAAACCGCTGGATAAGCTGTAGAACATTAAGTTGCATATTTTCACAATGAACACCTATCGTTGCATACATATACATGCATATAACAACATTATTATAACAATTATCAAGCTAAAATCATATCTATTGATACAACATTAAGTATAATTTATTCACCTAAATTAATGTTGTCGTAAAAGGTATTAAAACATTATTTAATTTTGGTGGTGGTTTCAATAAAGTAATATTTAGACACGACATAGAACACGAACTACTTGACTTCTAAATTAACCATAATATCGAGTAGCGTGATTTAAACAGCAGACAGTACCCTGTAGGGGTATACACAACAATATTACATCGTTTACTAGCAATTGATAGATCTGCTTAAGTTGGAAATTCTAAAAATTCATGATAAATGAGCGCTGGTTTGTAGCAGATCCATCAATGGTACTTAGATATAATAATATAAACAAGTAACAATACATCCGTTCTTCTTGCACATCGGCATTGTAACAATATGAACCATTCATTCAAAATACACAGACTTACGATAATTAATTACTCATTCTATACGTACATAACTTGTGAATTGCTTTTTTGTTGCTAAAAGAACTTAAAAATTTGTAAAATTAGAATTTCTTTTATATTTTCTCTATCATGAATAATTTCCTTTAGCAACAAACGCTAACATAAATTAGACTTGACCAATAGTTACAACTGGTAACAAATATGAAGTACGTTTAAATGACTGAATGGAATTAAATTATTTTCATAGTTGGTATTGATATTTACCCGGGTACTGCTTAAAAGCTTACATATTACTAAAACAGTTTAGGATTACATATAATTAGAATATTGTCAGTATGTAAAACTCTCCAATCGTCTTTACAAAAAAATGTAAAATCAATCAATATCCTCAGATTGCCTATTGGTCAAGTGTGAAGCGTGTAACAGAAGCAGTGAGGGTGTATGTTGAGGAACGGTCTCACTCACCGACTCCGGGGAAGGGCTGCATGCCCGGGTAGGCCGCGTGCTGCAGGGCTGCAGCGTCGCCGTTCGGCAGACCCTGAGCTGTTACGGGCACCGCTGAAAAGTATTAAAGTGTATGTTGAATATTGATGTCATTTATGTACGAAGATGTGATGTGATAGAAACGTTCGACAGATCTGTCATTAGCGATTGATAGCATTAATCATGTGGCAGTACTGATTAATATGGCTCATTAGTGTCACAAACAATTCAGGTTTCAATAAGATAACGGTTTCTGACTATGTTAAGTTGTGAAAAAAACTCATGAACCATTTGAAACCATTCGATTGTAGCATATCAACGGGGGTTCTGCAGGGTTCAATGTTAGGACCATTACTATTTAAATTTTAACCCAGTGGTGAAGTTAGAGTTTGAATACTTACGTCCAGTAAAGGTCTGGTGTATGCCGTTGGTATACACTGCTTCCTGCGGAGGAGGCTGTCCGTTAGCAGTCTGCGCGGCCATGTTGAAGCCGGGCATGGTGGGCGATGGCAGTGAAGGCAGCGCGCCGTTCAGCGGTTGCCCCCCACCCGTGCCTATCGCCAGACCAGAGAAGTTGTCTGGAAAGAGAATATCATGAGAATATGATGACAGTAATGTGGTCAAAAAATTAGAGTTCTGTAGGCTATGTTACCGCTAAGTTTGACTTTTGTGTTATATCTAAAGTTAGCGGTTAAAATACAGATTTCATATACCAATGCTTTCACATTTACTAAAATCTATAACTTGATATCATTAAGAACGTAAGTAAAATAAATGCTATAGTATAGTTACCCGAGGAGGGTGGTACGACAGAGTTAGTCATGCCGTTGAGTGCGTGCGAGGCAAGCGCCGTCATCGGACTGATGTAGCCTTGTGCTGTCGCAGCCACCATCAGCGCGGCTTGTTGCTGGAAGATTAAACAATACAAATAATCAATTTTGATTATTTTGATATGTTATGATATGGAGGATGATTTATGAAGAAGTTCTAAAAGCAACAGAATCAACGACGCTTCGTAGCTTTTAGTAGCGGGTGCTACAATATGTCGTAATGTTTGGTAGCGGATACTACGATATTTTTTTGAGTAAGTTGATGTTGATGATTTTATAAGTACATGGAGTACCTAACTACATTAAAATGTTTAGTAAAACTATTACATCGAGTCGTGATCCATTAAAATCAAACTCAAAATTTATATAATTCAACAAGTACATACAACGTAGCTCAAGATAAATTTCCCAGTGCTACATTTATATGTCTTCTTAGAAGCTCCACAAGGCTATTGAAATTAAACGGGATCAAGTTAATGTGAGCTTTGTATTACATAAGTACGTAGCGCGTAGCTCGACGTAGCACATTGTCTACGAGGCGTAGCACTACATGCTACGCCAGATTATATTCGCACATAATCGTGAACTACATGATTACATTATGTTATGGTGGGTTATGTCTGACATACGTCTTACGTATGTTCTTTGGCAGTATTGTTGAAGAAAATCTTAGGTTTGGTTTGGTCGAAAACAAAAATTAAAAATTAATTAAAGTATTTTTAATGAAGCGTCACGTTGAATCAGAGACTAATAATATCAACAAAATCTGTTTCCGAAACCAGTTTTTCTTCTTAGAACTTCATGTAGAATGCATAAGTTTTTCTACCATTTACAACATATTAAAACTATCTCTGAAAGGGTCTAGACACATAACGTGGGGTATTTATGAAGTTGTAAAAAGTTTGCAACCACGGAGGTTGCAATATTGCATGCTGCACGTCTGTCAATTTTCATCAGTTCAAATACAGGATTTAGAACTTTTGTTTATGAGCCTGAGTTGTAGCGATATTGTTTTTGAATATCTTTAGAACAATGCATAACGTATTATTGAACATGATATGGCCGTAATATTTACAGGACTGATTTAGTTGGGTTAGTATTTTATCAAGATGTGGGCTGCAAAATGTATTCCCGTTTTACAAAAATCGTCCTTCTACAAAGAACCTTCAAGTGGTACAAGAAATTGTCTTTCAAATGTAGTCTTAAGAGATTTTCCAAAATTTTGAACCTGAAATATATCACGATGGATGTCTGCCGTACATTAGCTAGCTGTCTAATTGAAGGTTAGGCAGAGGTACGTTAGTACATATACTTTTGGTCAATTATATTTTAAGTCCCATGCATATGGCATCAACTGACCGCGAATCTAGACCCCATTAAACCTCCTTGCATCTCACATAGGTCGGTGTAACTCACCTGTTCCGTGATGACTTGAGCGTACGTGCTGTAGGCTCCGAACTGGTTGAACACGAAAGGGTTGAGCAGGCTCATGTTGCCGGCCATCTGCTGCATGCGTCGCAACTGTCGCTCCTTCTCTGTGTCCGCGAACTTCACCACGAGGCTAGATGACGCGCCCTGGAACAACGGGAGGGGTAGGTGAGTTTGGGAATGTGATGTGTCAGTGAGTGGCAGGTCGATTAGAGTTTTGGGGATTCATTAGCATAATTTTGAACGAGTATGAATCTAACAACCATAGAAAATATTGTCACCGATACCAAAAATGGTCTCTTTACGGTCATTTTACGAAGTTTTACGACGAATAAAAAGAACAATCTTAAAATTGCCTTTGTCAAAGTTAAGTGCATAAAATATGACTGAAAATGGCTTAAGTTGTGCACTTTACGTCTTTGATTTCGCCCCTAATAGAGAGGAAAATTAATCCCACCGCCGCTAGGCGAGATACGGCGTTGACCTCTTTAAAAATGCAGCAACAAAGCCCCTTGTGAATATTAAAACTGCAATAGCAGACGCGTAAAGTGCTCCCCGGACTATAACAACGGCAATCCCACAAACTAGGGTACAACAAAACGGTCGGCACAATACCGCCAGCAAAACGTTCACATTCATTATGTATTTGCAGTCGGAGTACAGGCAAAAATGGGCGCGGGTAGGCCCGGCACGAGCGCGCAACAGGTCTCCTCCCCATAGTTGCAACAAGTTATTTGGGCTCACATCCAAAAATGCATCGGCCGAGACGTTCCGCGAAGTTGCTCGGGCTGGAGGCTCTCTTGCGGAAAACTGGCTTCCTTCCTGGCTCGGTCACTATCTCGCAACCGGCCGCACTCCGGCGGTAAGGACGCGCTAATTGTCGGCGCGTGTTTGCTAAAAGTGTTTCACAGCTGAGTGCGCGCGTGGCCACGCATAACATTTCACTATTGAATTATTCCGTGACGGTTCGTTTTGTTTCGACGATTACATTGTTTGATATTTCCAATTTCCGCTTTATGTAAACGTTTGCGGCGCTTAAAAGCTTTCATTCCATTTTGTTTTGATTCCCAAATAAAAAAGTAAGTGTTTCGCAAGCATCAATGTATTAAAATGATTGTTGCTATATAAAAGTAAGATAAGATACTTTAGCAATTAGTTAACTAAACAGCGCGCGACGTTTACGAGTAAGCAAGTTTGTAATTTAATGGAGTTGGTTAAGTCATTAAATTATTATTAACGTAAAAGATTAATGGTAGTATTAAGGCTGTACGAAATTCGCTTTAGGTAACGGTTGATTAATGTTTATGTTATGAATAAATATTTTGTAAAAAGTTTAGTGAAGTGCTTTATTGTCTAAATTAGCCGATTAACTGTAATCTGGTTTAATCTTAATATTTGCGTGTATATATACAGGTTGTGTATAAATCTGTGCGAGGGTGATGCGACAAATGGCGGCGTCGTGTGCCGCGTGGGCGGCGGAGGTGACGCTTACAAATGTGGCTACATTACACCAGCTATGTGAGAGCAGTGAGTGATACACCCACTAAGTAGTGTTTGTGATCGAAATACAAGATGGTCACTAGTAGTCACTACAGTCTTCTTGAGGTCGCAGTTTATTAAACGTTTTATCGTCATCAAAAGGTCTTAAAAGTCAACAATAGAAGAGAACCTAAACATTATTCATTAAATCGCAGTAATCACCATGCTTGGTTAATTCAAATTATTTAAAACATAGGTAATAAGGTACAATAAGGTCTATAATGTGATCGTTGAAAATTGTTTAAAAATGATAATGCTAACGCATGGATTGAAATAAATATCCAAATAAAAAAAAATGTAGTTGAAGAATGCGCATGCGCATTTGCGCTTTATTTTTAATACATGTATTTAAAAAATTAAATGCTGTTACAGACACTTTATAATTTATATTATCACCGCTGCTCTCAAAACGGTGAAGGAAAACATCGTGAGGAAACCGGCATGTCTTAGAACCAAAAAATTCTAAGACATGTGACATCTACCAACCGGCACTGGGCCCGGGTGGTGGGTTGGTGGGGTGATTTTATTTTAAAGAAAGCTTACAGACTAATAACAAATATAAATATCATGCATAAGTAGGGACGTTTCCTAATTACAAGAACAACAACAACCACATGAATAAAACTTAATATGTACGTTACTTAATATTAATGAAAACAGACAAGTAACTTCATTTTCAGTACTACCATTGATTTCATCCAGCCACTAACTCAAATGTCTTTGCCGACTCAAAGCCACCAGAAATCTTTGACGCGATTGAAACAGTTTAAATCTACGCGAACCAGGTCAAGTCACCGTTCCTTTAAACGTGGCTCAACTGAAGTCTTACTGAACAAGTAAGCTTAATACTGGTAATTGATTTCTATTAATAGATTTAAACGTTCAGTTGATTGGCGATTTCTGCTTTTTAGGATGTAGGTCGAACGGTTTTCTGGTTCGGTTTTTGTGATTGATTAAGTACGAGAAATCTTTCAACTGTTGGCTTTGATCTTGTTATTTAATTGAGGTTCTGAAACGCCATAAAGTTGTTTTTGGAAGAATTTGTAAATTGGTTGCTGATTGAGAGTTTGCTCATAACACTAAAGTGCTGAACATTTTTGAAGTATGCCTGAAAAGGTTGTAGTCTGAAGAAATCTTGATGATATACTTAATACTGTGCATCATACTATGCAGATAATCAAAATTGACATAATATCACCCATGTATCATTGCTAACGCAATAAGTACAGTCGAACAAGCTAATAAGTATACAGGTAGAGTTTTTGATAATTCTAGCACTGAAAATATTGATTGAAATTTTGTTTTATAAAGCGTTTCGCATAAAGCGACTGTTGGCAAATGATGTATCATGTCACATCAGTCTCTAAATGTATCTGTATAATCTTAAAAGTAAATGCAAGTTAGCTGGCTGTATACTTATTAGCTTGTTCGACTGTACCTACTAACATGAGATGAAAATATGGGTCTTATTATCAATCATAAAAGTATCTAAAATCGTGTTAAAGACTTGAAACTACATTGGTAAGAACAAGTTGACTGCATAAAGAAAATCTAATGGTGATCAGCAAGATACCGGCAGCTATCACTTGTCTCAACTGCCTGATAATAAATATTAATTACACACAAAAACACTATATTTAAATAGCAACACAACTAAAGTCCACCCACGCTAGACATCATACCTCCTTTCACCGTTTTACAATCTTGCCTCGCTAAACTTTATTGCGTATTTTATTAGCCAATCGTGTCGCGACGCTAGCTTCGTGCAACCTCGTGCATCTTCGGGTAGCTTCGTAAGGGGGGACATGGGGCACATTCGTTACATCTTCTGTGCAATTAACGGCACATTATTAAAGTCTTAATTGCTCTTGTGTAAGTTCACTCTCGCTTGTATAATTTATATGTTTATGGTATACAGTATATTTTGTAGTTGTTGGAAAATGTGTTGTTTGGTGTGAAATTTGTGGAGTGCTAATTAATGTTTTGTTTAATTATTATAGATTTATAGAATCTAATCTAATTTAATGTAACGTTAGCGGTATGAACTTGCCCTCCTAAATATAATAATCACTTTTCGCTTTCATGAATCAATTGATATACTACTAGGTTATTATGTTCAAACCTATACTGTAAGATTAAATGCTCCTGCGCATGCTCGTAGACTGCGTAGCACTGTGCTACGGCGTAGCACGCATCGCTACGAACGTCACTAAGATGCATTCTGAAGTTTCTTCAATTAAAAAAAACCAAAACACTGAATTTTAGTCTGATTGAATAATTAGCACTGTATAAATTTCCCACATAACGACTTTCAACTGCAATGTTGTTCAGTTACAAAGAAACACGTTGAGTATAAGGACTTTATTTCCCGATGTACATTTAACGACCCATAATGAATTTAACAAATATCTTTGCCCATAAAACTCTTTACAGTGAAATGGCTATAAAATCAATAGGTAGCTACTACGGCAATAAAATGTTCGGACGACGAATTGTGGCCATTGTGGCCAATACCTATGTAGTGTATAAATATTGAGACAGTAAATATGTCACAGTAGCAGAGTGTAAACAACACACCTACTACGATTTAGGACCTAAGTCAAGCTGTAAATATTCCGAACTAAGTCATTGTGTAAACTAAAGGTTTGGTAATGAATGCCAAACAAGCTGGAAACCCATAAAGACGCGGGATTATTGAATGTGCTAGAATGTTTCCGATGCACCGATCCTTTTCCTGTTAGTAGCATACGAGTACTAGTAATGGCTGGAAACCAAGTCAGCATGCTTGAAAGATATTTCTCGGTATCACGTGAAGCCATGACAGAGACCATTTGAGTTTGAGTTTGAGACCCATGAGCGGCATAAAAACTCAGACCCACGAAAAAGAAGAATGGTTGCCGTTTCACAGAAAACGGAATCATCGACACGAAGAAGGAAAAGAATCAATGGATGTCCATCACCAAAAGTGGCCAATCGAAATGCCAAGCTGTTTGTGTCGCCAAATTCGGTAGCTAGAAGGTCCCATCTGAGCGACAATCAATGTAAAGAATAAGACAGTTTATAATGCGCCTTATATTATCCGAGTATTCTTCCTATAGCCAAAAACTTTCAACTGATTGCTAATTTTAAACCTATTTAACAAACCCCAACACACTCCCACCAAATTATTAACTCGCTTCAGTCTCGTCCTTATGATATAAGCTCAGTTCACCACAGAGGGCACCTAAACAAACAGAACACTACATACGCGTAGACGTTCGTGGACAGATCCAGATCAACAGTAAATAACCCACGCCAGAGACGAAGGGCTTCCTGCCTTCTGACACTTAATGCGAGCTCCAGGGAGGGACTCAGGGACGGCGGAAATATGTAATAATACGCCGTGTTTAGTCAAATAGTGGGGAACAGAGAGTAATGATTATTATAAACGGAGGCGTTGCGAGTGTTTTTGTTTTTAAGTTATGGCTTTGTTTGTATAATTGGAAGGAAGTAGGGATATCTATGACTAGACTAGAATATTCTAGGATAAACGAATAAATGTGTAAAAATAAGAACTTTTGAGTTTTCTTGAACTTATTTATTTGTAAGTTAGTGAGACATGTGAGTGTGATTGTGAGAATGCTAAAGTAAACACTAATGAATCCTTATTCAATCTTGTAGAGATATTATAAACATGGATAAAATAAGTCATGTCGGACTTTATCGTCCAGTCGAACAAGCTAATAAGTATATAACCAGCTATCTTGTATTTACTTTTAATAATAAACAGACACATTTAGAGACTGATGTCAAACACTGTACTAGAATTATAAAAACTCTACCTGTATACTTCTTAACTTGTTCGACTGTACACATAAATGTGCAATTTTTTAAGTTTTTTTATTGATAGGTTTAAACATAACTGACGGGATGTGGGTGTAGGTACTAATGGTTACACATCTGCCTAATCCTTCGGAGATCACAGGCGTGATGTTTTGCTATGCTATTTACGCTAAGACTCAGTAGAGCCTAGTTAAATCAATGACAACTTTCATCAATTTTACAATATTTTCACAAAAGCAACGCTCATTACGACGAAGTACTACCTCAGAAACTCCAGCGTATAATATCTCAGTAATTAGCGTAAATGAAGTGTTTATTAGTGAGTGCGGGTCTGTGGCGGAAGCGGGGCGGGCCGGCGGGGCGGAAGCGAAGCGGGGCACACAATGCGCGCCGCTTTCCTGCTGCAACACTGTGCTGTGTGTGCTTAGCCTAATGCGCGATTAACTCTTACTTATTAGTACTGACATTGGGAGAAGCTTAGGTATGAGTAACCAAGGAAAGACTTGGTACGGAAGTATGGATGTTGTAACAATGAAAAATATTCTTCAACTAATGTTAGTTGGCCAGCTGATACATTTGATGTTTCAAGATTGTAAAAAGTTTTCCTACAAATAATCGTAGTCTTTGTGAATTTTGACTACAATGTTGAGTATGTATTTTTTATATAAAAAAAATAATACATACTCACGAATAGAGAACCTCTGCATTTGTGGAAGTCGGTTAAAAACAATGATATTATTATTTTCTTTAAAACCTACTTAGCAAACACAACGCAGAATGCATTCATATTTCAACACTGTTGCCACAGATTTCCAACACAGTATTTGTCGTTGTATGATTACAGACACAGTGTCTCCCAGCGTGTGTCGGTCCAGCGGTCTCCTATGATACGGCAGATAGATGGCCTCTCAGATACCGCCGCTCTGCACATTGCACATCTGCACATTATGTCTCCGCTTACCGACTATTGAAATATATGTAGTATCAACTTAACTGAATTACTAGCTACATTTATTTGAACACGTTAAACTTTGGAAAGATTTATAATTCACTCAAGTGGTTTTGGTTGTTCGGTTCAATGATTTGAGCCTAATTTATTTGCGTACGAAACACCCATTATGATTTACTGAAATCGAAAAGTTAAAGAAAAAGAAAAGGTAAAAGTCCTCGACCAACTTCAGATACCTTTCCGTCGAACCCAATTTTTAATCTTTCTTCACCAATTTAATTAATTAAAAGTTATTCAAACTCTAAACGAGTTATACAATCGAGAACAAACCCAAATTTAAGGGAAACAGGGTTAAGTCAATTTAAAACTAAGGATCGCTCACTATAATAGTATAATATCGGATCATTTATAACTGGTTTCAGAGCAGATGTACCCGGCATCGTAGCTATAGTTATTACTTGTATTAATCATCGCAAAACCACAGAATTTGGTCTGCCTTAATTGAAACACAAATAGCTAGGTGTGATTGGAGCGATGGTGAGATTAAACTAGTTCAAACCGGTTTAAAGCCCCGACAAAGGGTGCGAATGCTAAAAGGTCGAGCGGACCTAAAGGCGTTTTTACATGAACTTAAGATGAACCAGTTTTGAACCGAATTGTTGCATGACTGTGATTAATGAATTATTAATATACTTTGAGTTATCTTAGCTAGATAAACGTTTTGTTCAATCCAAGTCGGGTTTATGTATTGATAGTAGATCCGACGTGAATATTATTAATTATAATTCCGTAGTCGACGAACTGTAATGTTGTGAATCAAACACCTGATAGAGATACGGAAGTAATCAAAACATGCGTAGGTTTAATTCAGACGAAGAGAGGCGTTTAAAATGAACTAGCATGCGATTTATGGAAACGGGCGAAAGTGATAATAGTGCTACTTAGAATACAAAACTAGCTACCAACCTAACTAGTTGGCGGCCTCAACAAAAATGATCTAAACCACTCAAAATTAACGAGTAATCCTTCCCCACAAACGGCCACCACTAAAACCTTTCTTGCGACTATAAAACGAGCTCAGTACAAACGCGGCCTTACCCTTGTTTTATTAGACCCTGCCCATAGATGGTCGGGCGTAATTCCTTCATACAAACGCGACCGGTGTCGAACGCACCGCGCCTCGCTTTGTTCGCTAAGAGGGTGGAATGAGCTAAAAGCCCTGCTCTATACGCCTCCAACTTAATTGGAATCTTTTAAAGTTTACTCGGGCAATAAAGGAGTCTGAATTACTTAAGTACGACGCTCGTACGACCGTGGATTTACCTTCAATGAACTTGTAACAGATGCTGGGATGTCTCGTGTTTTATGCGCGAGTAACGTTGCGTGTTTAATAAAGCTGTTTGTTATCGCGATAGTTCGCGAATTATTGTTAATGATTTAATATTGCGGTGTTGCCTAGTTTATGAACACTTTCATCGTTGTTTGAGCAGAGTTATTAGGCAGAGTGCCTGGAGTTACGATTTGTTTACGCAGTCAACATGCGCACTTAGGTATGTAAAGTTCATCAAAAATTATATATACTCACTTCAAACATACTTAAGTACCTGCCTACTTAAGTAACATCATTTTTATTATGCTCTTTTTCTCTAAAAAGCTATTACACAAAACCTCTTCAGAAATTAATGTCATTATTCCATACTTTATATCAAACGAGAATACCTTAAAAATTAATTTCACTCGCAGTCATTTCATATAAATGAGTTCATAAGCTTACTTAGATACAAACTCTTCGCACACAATACGTGGAGGTTATTTGGATTGGCCGCTTATTTTGGAGTTTGGGCCATGCAATAACTGGCTCTTGTATTATTCATCGGCCAATTATTGTAAAAGCAGTTTTCTGTTTCTTCCGCCCAGTTCTTGGCTCCCAGAGCAGGTGGAGTGGCCTTGTTTGGCTCAACAATTGGCTTCGGCCCTCTCAATGCCGTATTTTCATTATTGAATATTAGATCAAATGTCGTCGGGGAGAAAATCTCGTTGTTAAGACCGAACCGTTGAACGGGAATGAATACCTTGTATTTATTATTTACGTTCCGAATTGAGTCCGTTTGGGTATTATTTTGCTTTTTATTAATAGAAGTGGGAGTTTTATTGCTCTTGCGGGCGTTTTCTTTTACTTTTTTAAATGTTCGAGCAATAAGTATTATGACATCAATGTCTAATGTCTATAATACGCTATGTTCATAGTAGAATAGGCGAACATAATTTCCAGTTCAAATAATTACCATAAATGTTAGAATTAATTAGTGAACACAACGTACACAATCCATATCTACTCTTCAACCTCACATAAAACATACCGACGAAAGCATAAAATAAATTCGTACAGACTAATGTTAACACGATTACCCAAACGGAACACGCAAGTAAAATAAATCGTAATGTAGAAAGTTTGAAATTTTGTACTCATCGAGATTTGGGCAAGGGACTGATTACATTGGCGGCCCGAGTCCCGGGGGCCGCGGACTGTGAGGGTTCGTTAATACGAGCACATCCCTATTATGTGAGTACGTCATGTATGTACGTATGTATGTGCCACGACTATGTTATTTGGAAATGTTGGATTTGTTATTTTCGGTGATACTGATTTTATCTACGAGAAAAATACATATTATTATGAATCAGATCAGATAGCTCATACTATAGCTCATACTCGTGATAAATGAACAATAGCTTATTTGTGAGTATTATTGTCCTATTGAAATTAGATAAGAATCGAGAGTTATTTCTAAAAGTACAAAAATAAAGGGTTCCTAAGTTTGCTACCAACATAAAAGTTAAGCCCATTCACCTGCCACGAAAACCAAGTAACAAACAAAATTGATTACTCGCGGTCAATATGACTCAATCTAAAATTAAACCCATTAATCAAAGACTGACACTCATTACAATATTTTAATAATAAACGAAGGAGTACAGAAAGAGGAAAAACGCTAGAAATATAAGGCTAGCTACAGACTACAGGCTCGTTTAATTTGTGTAGCCTGTCGATATTGCAGTCCCGCACACCCCGCGCTCCCCGGGATTAGAGCAGGCCTTATTTTATCTTTTTTTCCACGAGACCATGTAATAAGCCGAATTAATCCGCGACAGGACGCAGTGTTGGGACACGACAATAGGTTGGCGGTAATACCCGGTAATCCCCGCTCTATTACGCTAAAGTTTCAGTAATTTATAGTGTTAATTAGAGCGTGCATATTTTTCGCTAATTTGAGTTTAGTGGAGTTTAAATTAAAGTTTAAAGGTTTGTTTCTTTATGATAAGAACTACTTGGAGTTTGAGAAAATATAGCATTGAACAATGTGTAATACTGACTTTGCTTCAATAGTAAAGTATGTACGACTGATGAATACAAATGATGATGAATGGAAACGATGGAAGGAATCATATGAAGGAAGAGAAAAGGATTACATCATAGTGAGACTGTTGTCAAAGGGGAAACTAAGAGAAAAATGTGATACATCGACCCTAACTAATATAGGAAGACTAGCACTTTGCCCACGGCTTCGCCCGCGTGGATGTCGGTTCAACTACAAAAGTGACGATTTTCCATACAAACTTTCATCCCCCTTTTCACCCCCTTAAAGGTTAAATTTCCAAAAACCCCTTCTTAGTGCTCCCCTACATTATAATAGGAAGCCGTGTGCAAAATTTCACATTCCTAGCCCCCCAGTAGTTTCGGCTGTACGTTGATATGTCACCCAGTCAGTTCTCCTTTTATATATATATGTAGATAGGTCCTCAAAGAAAAGATCATCGAAGGTTGCTTGCTAATTTATTCCTAAAACATAGATACTGCAATATTTAAGACGAAATCTCCATAACATCCAGTTGACCTGCTAATCTTAAAGCAATAAATACCAAATCCAGGAGTAGCAGGTGACGGCTGCCGCAAACTTCTTGCAGCTAATCCATTCTAAAACACCGCGCGATGATAAATGATAGCGAGCTTTAACAAGCTTCGTAAATTTAGGTTTCAACTTTTATTTTTATTTATTAATTAAGAAAAAACTCCACTTAACCCGCTTGAAGAAGCCGGCTATATTTTTACTTGGATCAAAAACTTATTTTCTATGAAATCGGTCGAGTTTTGTGGGATTAGTATTGGTTAAGATTTATTTATAGTGATTTATGTTGATGAGATGGATCTTAGATCAGATTTTTTTCAGAATTCTGTTTTTTTGAGAAACAAATGAAATAGTAGGTGGATAAGTAGGTACAGATGGAGGATCAGGGTGACATTTACTTGTCAAAAATACACCTACATAAATATTGTTGTTTTAGTTTTAAAGTTCTACACAATTAGACACCTAAGTCAGTTTCACACACGTAGGTAATTCTACATTTTATGCCTGCTTTTTAAGATTTCGTAGAAGCAGCCACGGGGCCTGTTTTTGTGCCTGGTTGATGACAATAGGCAGACAAGAGCGGGAGGGGGTAATTTGTCGATTTCCCAATCCCGCAAAAAAAAAACAAGCCCGTTTACTTGGGACTAAAACATAACTGGCGAAATGTCGGTGAAAATAAGGTACACCTCTGACTAATCTGAGGAGTGATGTTATGTACCTATGCCTGCAATTTAAATGGTGTAATCATATGAGTACTGTCATTTTCCAGTAGCACCTTTTTTAATTTCTTTTCGGCGATAATTTTTAAAAGTAAAATAATGAATTTCCAAACCATTGCTACTTATTGACTTATTTTAACCAACCAAATAAAAAACAGCCCATAACCCCATATAGGCTATGAAAGGCTTGGTAAAAACAAACGTCTCGTTATTTATCTTGGCCATACATCACGTGATTGGGGCAAGCAAACAACACAATCAGTCCCGTGGAGGCGCGTATAAATCATTCGCATATCAAATATCGAATCGAATCATACGCCGCGGTCGCGCCTTTGTTTGTGGTCACTAGAAGGGTGGAATGTCACTAGTAACTACTAGCTCTAGGTCATAGAGGACAAGATTGATAGCTATATTTGGTGTATTGATGACTGATAATGGCTGTTCCCAATAGATACTTAATATTTTGTCGCATTATACTATGCATCCGATTTAAATAGAAATGTGCGTATCGTGTACGCTTTGGTCTAATAATTCAGGAGAAAAAGTCGTGACTATGGTATTTTCTTTTGGTGATAATAACTAACAGAGAAAGGCTAATTTGAATAAAAAAAAAGACTCATTCAAAGCGGACTTCTCTGTAAAAAGGTATGTCTGGCGAAACCAAAAAAAAATACAAGTCGAATTGAAAACCGCTTCCTTTTTTTATCGGTTAAAAAGGCAAGTTTGAAGCAAAGCAAAATCTCTAGATCTGATGAAACAACAATAAACCAGACTTATTAGTAAAAAGTGTTGTTCATAATACGCATTGATTAGATTTCATTTTGCCAATTCGCTTTGTCATTCTACAAGACAATCATAACAACTAAACATGACACACTAACACAAAAAGAACAAAACAAAAATCTATCATACATCAATTGCGGCACACGCATCATCCGTTTACGGTCACCGAACGTCTTGTGTCTCCCACGTCTCACAGACGTACACACAAATTACATTACCAATAATATTGTTGATGCGTACTGGCTCAGAAAAGACCGGTAATATGAGAGTGGGCGAACCGTCTCGAACCGTGAAAGTCACGGCGGAATAGTGATGTGATCGGTGTTTGTCGATGTTGAATTGAGAATCGGTAAAAAGTTTTACGATTTTATTTCAATTCTCTGTTATGATTGGCAGATAATGAACGCACTCCTGGGACATAGGCTCTCTTTCGCTGCAGGTTAATAGATGTCACATGACTTTAAATTTTTGGTTCTAGGTCATGCCGATTTCCTCACGTGTATATTTTCTTTCATCATTTTAGGGTGGGTCCTATCTTCAGCATATTATTTCCTTTGAGTCGGTACCATTACAATCCATCTTCCTCTTACATCCTGCAATCTCTTGTTGGGATGAAAATAATTCGGGAGCGCAGATGTGCCGGACATGTTGTTAAATATAAGACGAATGGCCATCTACTTGTGAGAGAACTTGACACTTTATTATTTATAAATAGACTGGACCGAAATATATTTGGCCAGCATTTATTTACCGCTACTATAACTTGATTCCTCTACTATTAAACATTTATTTCTCTGTTTGTCTCTGCTTCACAAAAATATTGACTATTTGAAAACGCCTATGGTATTGCGACCACCTTTGTACCTTTTCGTTTTCAAATAAATATACGAGAAGAACATAAACAATGACCGATTATTATTGAAATAAAAAATACACTAAACCCTCAATAATTATTTATTACTGCAATACCTACCTCTAATTACGATTTCTCTGTACCTACTCCATTACCCAAAACTAAACAAGATATTCTATAGTAATCGATCTCCCAAACATCGATACAAAACCACACAATCGATAACCAAACACTAAACGACAAAAATAAGTTAAAAGAGGAGACACAAGTAACACATTATTTCCAGTAAGCCAGCAATCAGGGCTGAGATATAATCTTGTGGTATGATGAATGTGGTCGAATGTCCCGACTTCACTCGGATGGCTATCGTTGACCATCACTCGCGAGGTCCCGACTCTCCCCTCCCTGGGGTATCGACAATGATGTCGGGTTGGTACTGGTTGCCCAGTCCCACACTGACCCCTATTTGAGTCGTGTTTGCTATGTTAGTGGGTTGGACAAGGGGAATATAAAGTGGGTGGTTGGTATCGCCGAGATACAGGATCCATCCTTGTTCGGCATTCTGATGATGTTAAAAACTGGTATACTAAGCCATCACGTCAACTAATATGTTAATGTATCAATTTTGATGGTGCAATAAATATAATTAAGGCGATGACAATAGCTATTGACTTCTGATGTTTCAGTATTTTTGGTCACGCCCACAATTTTTCCGATACCCTAGCGCCATACTACCAAGTAAGAAACAAATAGTCCAGGATCCGCGGTCCATTTTTGCACTTGATTACTATCAAGCTAATTTTGATGAGACGGCGAGACGCCTAAGAATTTCCTGCACGAAAACTCTCGAATTCTCGATTGTGGTAAGTAATAGGGGTAGCAGGGATAAAATATGTTGGTTTGATGATTCTCAAAAGTGTTAGTACAAACACTTTTGAGAATCATCAGCTGGGTTTTTTTTTTGATAAATCTGATGATAATTATCTAAATTATTTGAAAAAATATTTGTCCTACAAAATGTAGGTATGGTTTGATCAAAGAGTCCCCTTCCTTCCTTCCAATATGTATCGATAACGATAATTAAAAATGATTACTAACTGGGTTTTGGGGATTGGATATTTTCTATTAAACCCACTCTTTACAAGTTACCTACAAAATTCCTAAAATTATAATAAGTGTTTGGCACTTACTCCACGCACCATCAATACTCCTGTACATCATAAACAACAGGCTAATACACTTTCTGGAGCCACAAATTCCAGAAGAGCAAGCAGGTTTTGTTAAAGGCAAAGGCACGCGGGAACAAATCCTGAACGTTCGCCAAATTATAGAGAAAAGCCGGGAATTTAACAGCCCTGTATTGATATGTTTCATACATTATACCAAAGCATTTGATTGCGTGGAGTGGGGCAAGCTGTGGGGGGTTCTTAAAGGCAATGGGAACGCCTCAACATCTTATTGACCTAGTCCGATGCCTCTACATCAACAACCGCTCTTTCGTCAAAATCGACACCGACTACTCAAATGCGTTAGGCAGGGATGCATCCTCTCACCTCTGCTCTTCAATGTGTATGAAGAGTAATATCATTCAAGACTCTTGAGGGCTGGGACAAGGGGTTTACTGTTGGTGGAAAGTGGATTTCTAATCTGAGGTACACAGACTGACGACACCGTTCTCCTTGCTACAACTTTTAGCAACATGAAAGAGATACTGCACAGATTGGAAGTAGAAAGTGGCAAAGTAAGGTTTGCAATAAATAGGCAGAAAACCAAGCTTATGGTGGTAGATCGTGCGGGAAAGCTATCGGGCGCCTATAACATCTAAGGCATCTATACTGTGGACAGCTTCGATTAACTGGGCTCCAATATAAGTAATGAAGGTAGCTGCGTCCCAGAAATAAAACGGCGGATAGTTATGGCTAAAGATGCTATATTACGCCCCCAGAACATCAGGGAAAAACGTGGTGTAAGTTTTAAAACGAAGGCCCGTTTGGTCAGACCACTAGTTTTCCTGATTTTCCTCACAACAATCCAAACAAGAGTAAGACAGAGGATAGATGCATTCGAAATGTGGTGTTTTAGGCGGATTCTCCGAATTC
The DNA here is from genome assembly GCA_949316265.1 of Diarsia mendica. Taxonomy (NCBI): domain Eukaryota; kingdom Metazoa; phylum Arthropoda; class Insecta; order Lepidoptera; family Noctuidae; genus Diarsia; species Diarsia mendica. The sequence goes on along the minus strand of OX438895.1, from coordinate 3,658,899 downwards.
CATGGACGGCCAAACGCAAAAATGTGTCTATCCTTTACCAACTCGATATCAAGACTCGATTGTCAACAGTTTGCCTACAGCGTATTTTGTCTTATTTCGGCCACATAATGCAAAGAGGAGATAGCAGCCTTGAAAAGCTGGTCATTGTTGGCAATACCGAAGGCAAGCGACCGCGAGGCCGGTCGCCATTTTACCAATTTTGAAGTGTCTGTCTTTCAAACGATTGGCTTTGAGAAAAAATTGTTTGTGGAACCTCAATGTCATTTTTAAAGACCTGTCTATGTCTATAGACACCCCACGCGTAGGTATAGGTTTGTTGAAAAAAAAAAATAGTTTCAGTTCCATTTATGACCCCATAAATCCTTTTTTTTATTTTTGTATAAAAATCGTAAAGCGGTTCACAGAATACTTGTAGAGTTTCAACTGTGTAGTCTCAATAGTTTCCGAATGAAGTGGCTGTGACATACGGGTGGACAGACGGACATACAGACATGACGAATATATAAGGGTTCCGTTTTTTGCCATTCGGCTACGGACCCCTGGTTTGTAGTAATTTTTGATGAGCTCGTTATCAATACATGTTGGATTTAGATAATGATCATCAGATAAAAATAAAATAGTTAGTAATAGATTTTTGAAAATCATCAAATAAATAATTATAATAATATATAATCAATATATATTTTATCCCTGCTGCCCCTATTACCTACCACAATCGAGAGTTTTCGTATAGGGTAATGTTGGCTCACGGAAAATTAGCTTGATAGTAATCAAGTGAAAAAATGTACCGTGGATCCTGGACTAACATTGTGACGCGGTCAATAATAATTTATAGATGAACGGATAGCTGTCAGTGGGGCGCAAAGTGACATACGTCCGTCTAGCACCGCGCCTAAGCGCTCACTGTCGGATTGCATACGTAAGAAAGAGAGCGCGATGACGCAACGCTCGAACTTCTTACAAACCATATAATGATTAATTATAAAATAATAATTTATTAAATAATCAAAAATTAAAAACAACCAAATTTTGTATTTAAATATGATACGTTATTGTTATAAATTTTACCAACGTACGTTCATCAGTAATACAGATATTTTTGTCGGAAGATCATTTTAAGAGGTTAGTTTACCATTTTTTTGTATCGAGAAAACTTTTCAAAAACGTGTTTTGAAAACAACGAAATTATCAGAAATATGTTCAAGATTAACATATATTTTTTCCGCCGTGTCAAACTGTATAGATTTGGCTAAAAAATTGTTTAATACAAGCCTATTTGGCTCTTGTCAGCGCCTTAAGTATTAAAGGTGGAAACTATTTTGACATAAGAAGTGTTGGATTTAAAAAATGTAAAAAACAAACATAAATGTAATCTTTAATCTTGAACCTAATATCCTTTACTACAATACTTACTTACTTCTTATTCAACTTTTCGAAATCGAGCGTAAGTAAGTATATCAAACTATCATCGGTACCTAAGTCTGAGCTAAGTACTTCTCAATAACCATAAACAATGTACTCTAAAACATCCATTAAAAATTCATAGCTATCACGCTGCCACGCTGGCAACATTTTAGCAGCCGTATCTTTTGTCTGTGCCCGCTGTTATATCTTTGGAGGATATACTGGTGCCAAATTAAAGTCCCAAGAACTGCGTATATATTTAATTATAAAAAAACAGAATGTTACAACGACGATGATAGTTCGGCAAGTGAAAGCGACCTGTCATTTTGTCTATATGAAAAAGTTACGCCTATATTAGTTACATCACGGAACGCCTCGTGTCATTGCTATTGCCTTGTTGAAGGCGCTAAAGCCGGAACATATTCCCGGGGATTGAAAGACTCTTTCAATGCTTAAGCTCTTCTGCTGTGGGAAGTCTGCAGAGCCGTACTAGTGAACGTCGCACGCAGCCCTTGTTGGTGTGGATGTCTGCTACTCTGGATATTCCATCAGATCCGGATATAAGGCGAAGAACGCGTCCAAGTTTCCATGCAAGAGGTGGCGCGTGGTCATCTGCTAGGAGTACCATATCTCCAACATCCAGCTTTGACGTATCTGTTCGCCATTTTGTTCTCTGTTGCAATTCGCACAGATATTCCTTTTGCCACCTTTTCCAAAAATGCTGCTGTGTCTTCTCTAGGCGCTGATACCGTCGCAGTTGACTTTCCTCAACTTCTACCAGGTTAGGTGCTGGCAGAGCGGTCAACGGCCTCCCAATGATGAAGTGCCCTGGGGATAAGGGAAGGAGATCGTCAGGACTGGATGAGAGTGGACACAAGGGGCGGCTATTGAGAATCGCCTCCACTTGTGTAAACAAAGTTGAAATTTCTTCGAATGTGAAATGGCTGTCGCCAACAACACGTTTTAAAAAATATTTTGCCGACTTAACCCCGGCTTCCCATATGCCACCGAAATGAGGAGTGTAAGCCGGAATAAACCTAAATGTAATTGATTGCTGACTCGCAAAATCAGACAGAGGCTCGTGGTGATCTCTTATGAACGCGCCTATTTCTTTCGCGGCAGCCACAAAGTTGCCTCCGTTATCGCTGAATACTTCCGTTGGCTTACCTCGACGAGCTATAAACCGCCTGAATGTCATCATAAATGCCTCCTTTGTTAAGTCGCTGACAGCTTCTAGATGGATGCACTTATAACGCAAACAAACAAAAAGACATAAGTAACATTTAACTACACGGCTCCCACGGCCTTTACGATTGATAATATAAAATGGGCCAGCAAAGTCCAAACCGACAGATATGAAGGGATAGTCAGGTGTTATGCGCTGGGGCGGTAAATTACCCATTTTAGGTTGTAACGTCGCGCCTCGTAGTCGTCTACATCTTACGCAATTATTGACTATGCGCCTCGCGAGACACCTACCATTGATTGGCCATACCGCTTCTCGCACAGACGCCAACAACAGTTGCGGACCGGCATGCATATTACTTACATGTTCTCTTTCGAAATATAATTTAGTTAATCTATGCGAAGCATGAAGTAAAATTGGATGTTTCTTTTCAAAAGAATGACCTGACATATCTATACGTCCACCGACTCGAATTAATTTATGCTCGTCTAAGAACGGCGATAACGATAATAACTTACTTTTATTATTTAAAGATTTACCTTTCAATAATAAATCGTATTCAATAGGAAACGACTGACCTTGAGCGATAACGCATAGCGAGTAGAATGACTCACGTAGCTCATCAGCTGACAATATACCTACGCGCTTATTATGTTTGCCTATAAGGTTGAATACGAATCTACGAACATAAGCAAATGATCTTTGTAATTTAGTTAAAGATGAATATTTATCAAAGCTAATGACGGGTTGATCAATTATTATCGAATGATGTACTTTTAACTCTGGTAGTTCTTCCGAATCATTAACGTTTAACTTGGGCCATTCAGATTCATTTTTTAATAAAAACCTAGGCCCTGTCCACCACAGTGCCATTGTTAAAAGACGTTTAGCATCTACCCCCCTTGATATTAGGTCCGCGGGGTTAGAATCCGTCGGAACATATCGCCACGCTGAAGTAGACGTTAGTTCCTTAATTTCGACAATACGATTGGCTACAAACACTTTTAACTTACTAACATCGCTACGAATCCAACACAATACTACTGTCGAATCGCACCAGTGCACTAGTTTATCCGGCTTGTATCGAAGTGACTTAATTACAGAATTTGTAAGTTTAGCAGCAAGTAAGGCCGCGCACAGTTCTAGGCGGGGTATGGTGGTAGGCTTCAATGGCGCCACCTTTGACTTCGCGCACAATAATCTGACTGTGACGTCATCAGTAAGGCTAATCGTTTTCATGTAAATACACGCACCATACGCATTTTGTGAAGCATCGCTGAATGAATGTAACTCGATGTATTTAAATGAGTCACCCAGCACTAACCTGGGCACTTGTAACGATGACAAGTATTTTATGTTTTCAGCAAACTTAATCCAATCGTCTGTTATCTCCCGAGGGACCGGCTGATCCCAGTCCAGTTTTTGTTGCCAAAGTCTTTGCAACATTATCTTAGGTATCACTACAACTGGACTTAATATACCCAACGGATCAAATATCTTGAAAGCGTTTGACATGATAAATCGTTTTGTTATTGTTTGAGTATTATCATGTGAAAATCCCTTTATTGGAAAGTGTAAGGTATCGCTAGAAGGTGTCCAGCCCAACCCTAGTGTACTTGAAGACTCACTAAAAATTAACTTGTCCTGTTCATTCAGAATAACATTATCAAAAATGGACGGATGATTTGTTTTAAATTTTCTTAACACGTTGCGGGACGGTAATGACTTTTTCAAATTATGCGATATGACAGTAAAATTGCCCATACAAGTTCCGACCACTGCTATATCCGTACTTACCTAGAGCAATACTAGAGAATAATAATACAACGACACTACTCGAGCCGAATAGAGAATCTGTATAGACCGATTACGGGCATAACCGTAGTGTGCGTGCGAGGACTTCATAGAAAACGCAATGTGTGACTTTGTGCGTTCTAATGCTTCTATACGTATGAGGGATTGATGTGATACGACAGTAAAAAGTGTTTTCCTTGTTCCTCTATACAAAATTTCGCTGTAATGCCCGTACCTCACTTTAGAAGAGTTTAAAATTGTACGGCGGAGCCCGTACTGTCATTATTCAACTTCAAAAAATCTACTGCTAATTCAGTGCGTCCCGCAACGTGTTAAATTGAAACAATTTGACTTTAATGCTTCAGATACAGCCTTATGTATATATAATAATTGCTGTGAATCATTCGAACCTGTTATCAAATCATCAACGTAGAAGTCCTTTTGAATAATGTCTTTAATGAGGTCATTATTCTGTTCCTGCCCTACCTGCCACAGACAGCGTGTGCTTAAGTAACTTGCGCTCGCTGTTCCATAAGTTAGAGTATTAAGCATAAGCGTCTGAATGGGTTCAGATTCGTCTCCTCTCCATAATATGAGCTGTAAACGCCTATCATCTTCGTGTACCAATATTTGGCGATACATCTTTTCTATATCTCCGGTGATTAAGTACTTGTATTGCCTAGACCGTATCAAAATAGAAAACAGAGTATCCTGTACGTTTGGACCCACCATTAATATATCATTCAGTGAGCAACCGGAAGTGGAGGGAGCGGAACCATCGAACACTACACGGACCTTAGTAGATTCGCTTTCTTGTTTCAGAACTGCGTGGTGACACAGGTAATAACTTGGGCTTAAGCTATCACTTAAATTACCACTTAACACCGATAAATGACCTAATTCTTCGTATTCCTTAATGAATTTGGCGTATTCTAATTTTAAGCTATGGTTTCGTTTTAAACGTTTTTCCATATTAATAAAGCGTCTCTTAGCTAACTTGTAAGTATCGCCTAAACAATCAGTAGTATCCTTAAGCGGTAATTTTACACAGAATCTACCAGTGCTGGTTCTTGTTGTGTGATTGAGAAAGTGTTTTTCGCAGTCACTTTCATTTTCACTCGTAATAATGGATTTTCCAGGAATCTCTTCCAGATCCCAGAATTTAGGTAACATTTTATCAATGCTATCATCACCACTATCACATTTGGAAACTATGCTGTGATTACAGTGAATATTTTTATGTGGCTTCACAGATTCCATGGGACCAGATACGATCCAACCTAATTGTGAACTTCTTATCTTAGGATTTTTGACACCTAATGAAAGTTGCTCATTACCTAGAATGTCCCAGAATAAGTCAGCGCCTATCAAGACATCTATGTCGGCTGGTTTATGGAACATGGGATCAGCCAGCTGAATATTTGTAGGTAGCTTCAGAGAACCAATATCTATGGGGAACCTTGGCAGCCTACCTGTCAATTCTTTCAACACAAGACATGAACAACTGATGTTGAAGTGACTATTTATTGATTGTATTTTAATATTACAACTTTCAATAGCATTGTTTGTTGATGTGTTGCCTATACCAATGACCTTTAGAGTGTCAATGGGATGGGACTTTAGTGATAACCTGATCTTTAGGGATTCAGTTATAAAAGATGATTGGCTGCCACAGTCCAATAGTGCACGAACTTTGACCTTTTGCTGGCCAAATGGATTCGATACCTCCACCATGGCTGTTGACAGTATAATTTGACTTGTATTATTAGAATAGTGTGCTACAATCTCACCCGGCTCATCAACCGTAGCGAAACTGGCCGGCGCTTGCGGCTGGTGCAACAAGCTATTATGCCTTTCAGTGCAGCCAGACTCTTGGCATGACCGGAATCGACAATCCTTGACGGAGTGACCCTGTCTCAAACAGTTAATACAAAGTTTATACCTCGTCACATCCGTCATTCTATCACCAATACCCTTAGCTTTAAATGTTGGACAGTCATAAATTCTATGACTTTCGTCGCAGACAATACACGAATAACCCTTCTGTCCTTTACTCTTATTATTATCACTAGTGCTTGCAAAAGATTTAACATTGTTATTCGGACTCCTTCTTTGACCTTGTTTATGTGGAGTCGTACGTTGAGGAGTTGTAGGCTTCTTTGAATCTATGTTAGCAGAATTATGATTACTGCGATTTGCAGATTCTAGCACACTAGCACGATCCATAATAAATTTAAAAAACTGCTCTAAATTTGGTCGCTTATTCCCTAAACTATTGCGATATTCCTCCCATTTCAACAAGGTTTGACTATCGAACTTCGCTGACAACATGAATATAATAATGACATCCCAATTATCCGTCGATTGCCCCAAGCTGACCAAGGCACGTAAGTTTTTAGTAATATGATCAACTAAATATCTTAAAGATTTTTCTGACTCGCCTGCAAGCTGTTTTATATTCAGTAGTGAATCAAGATGATAATCAATTAAGATTCTATTGTTATCATACCGTTGACAGAGCAGCTTCCAAGCTTCAGAATAATTCTTTGCAGAAACTTCAAGATTGGAAACAATTCTGGCTGCATCACCATGTAAATATGAATTTAAATAATAAAATTTATTTATTTCAGAAATATGATCATTTTTATGTATTAGGCTTTCAAAAGTATCTCTAAACTCTAACCAACGGAAATATTCACCATTAAATTTAGTTATTTGTATTTGTGGGAGTTTTAATCCTAAATTATGATGATCCTCTGAACACCATGAAGCGTTATGACCAGAATTGCGTCTTTGTTCGCATTCATTTTTTCGAGAAAACATGGCAGCCAAATTCTTAGCAGTGGCTATGTTCATTATTATTTCTCTCTCAATATTATCGCGCTCATCAATTTCAGCCTCAATATTTTCAGGACTCAGAACCTCTATTTCATTTTGCAAGTCATCAACCCTAACAGATAATGCCTCAAACCTTGCAAGTCTTAAATTTAGTTCTGTTAACTGAATATCATTTAGCTCATCTTCCTTAGAAATATTATTTAAATAATTTTTAAATTTAGTAATTTGTCCTTTTGCGGACGCTCTTTTTGTAAACAATTCTTTAAAACGCTGCTTACTTTCAGCCATTGTGAGTAAACAGTGTCAAGAAGTCAATTTCCAAGATGATATTGGGCAATTTCCAAAGTAAAATTAAGAAAATGAATGGGCTCACGTTCCTCGTTTCGGTGTCACCTGCTTATATGGAACTCGGGTGCGCACGAGCAGCTGTACGCCAACCGGACGGTCGGGAAGTTGCTCGTGACCAGGCCGAGTGGCCGGTAACGCTCGAAGGGGCGTGATCTGGAATAGTCGGCACACTACGCTAAACCAAAAGCCAGAACAAAGACATGAAGTTACCGGAAGAGATCATTGGCTGAGCCTATTTTATTTGAAAATATTAATTTAATAACGAAGCTGAATAGGCAAAATTACATATAATTCGAATCTGTTATAATTCAACGAAGTAATCTAACATTATTCTGAACTTTTTTACGATTTTATTTTTTATTGATGGTAGATGGAAAAAAAATATCTGATGCAATATTTGCAATTCTTAGGAGATTTCGGCACTTATATGCACGAAAAACCTTTAATTTACACAAATGGAATGCTATTCTCAATATTCGAATAGGTATTATGGGTATTTTGGGTGAATGGATGAATTGTAAACAAAGGATGGGCACTTAACTTTGAGGCGACACGTCAACGCCCTGCTCGATGTGATGCTTTGGCTGCACCACTGCTCGAACCCTGGCTCCTTGTATTGACCAGGCGACAGTCCTCCATACGCTGGAACCTGTGGCTTTTGTTCTTCCGCTGCAAGGCTCCAAATCTTAGAGTTCGTTGCCGCTGCGCGCGTGTCGTACTCGTACCAATTTTATTGAATTTTATTTCTTATTTTCGCGGATTATTTATTGTTCCCCTCATGGGCCACCATGTTATATCTTTGGAGGATATACTGGTGCCAAATTAAAGTCCCAAGAACTGCGTATATATTTAATTATAAAAAAACAGAATGTTACAACGACGATGATAGTTCGGCAAGTGAAAGCGACCTGTCATTTTGTCTATATGAAAAAGTTACGCCTACTCGTATATTAGTTACATCACGGAACGCCTCGTGTCATTGCTATTGCCTTGTTGAAGGCGCTAAAGCCGGAACACCCGCAAATTGGATTCATTCGTCCAATCAATACGGAGCGCCCACACTTTTCTAAGAACATTTTACCTGCGCTACGGAACCCGCCCAAGAAAATCGAGTTCCCTCTTCATTAGCTTCCAGAACTTGCTAGACGGGATTTTAAAAACTTTTTCATAAGGCGTTTAGGCGCAAGTCAAGTTTTCCATCAACAAAATTAAGGTGCTCTCTTAATATCAAAACTTTGTCTTAATGGATTTGGAATTTTATATTTATTAGGCCTGCGCTCGCTGAGTGCACATTAAGTTATCAATTTGTGCTAAACGAAAGACTTTCGGGTTTGTTTCATTGTAAATCGGAATGTAACGACTTTGGTTTGGACTTAGTTTGTGCTTCAAGCTCAGTTTTGTTTGGGTACGTTCTGTGGTATGTTGCTTTAAGTGGGGTAGTTATACTTCTACGTATATCTTTTAAATTACGAGTAGGTACATGAATAATATTTATTTACGTGTAACTTTCTCTATTCTCTACTTTACTAGGACATTAGTAAAAACATGCACAAGTTATTATATCATCGTATTAGAAAGAAAGCAAACAAGAAAACAAAAAGATATATCGAATAAACATCTTGTAATACCTACTTCAATTTGTTTTGTACAATATTTTTGACAATGAAAGAATTGAAATAAAATATTGCTCATTTCCAGCTGAAAATGTTTACATCTCATCAATGACAAATTGAATCATTACGAGCCGACCGCGACGACTGTCGACCACTGATCACGCTGACTTTTATTGAGCAGACCCAGTCCGCAGCTTTTCGATTCATTTTAACACCAAATTGAACACACGCCACTTCCAATTGGAAACAATGTCTCAGTTTAAATACCACTCATTTAACACTGAAATTATCTGGAGGGCGACAAACGACCCGGCGGCCATTAATTCAGCGGAGCAGCGCGCTGCACTTTACTACAAAAAAGTCAAAAGAATCAAACAGCATTAACCGCTTAAGTTTCGCAGGGGGCGTCGCATCGCAAAACTCACTTTTAGCTCATTAATTTTCATCTTTTCGCGTACAACCTAACATAATTCACCCTTGAACGCTCCCATACTACGTGATAAGGGTACTTTTATACTGGGCAACAGAGGAGCGCTCCGTTTTTATTAAATCTCGCGTCAAGTCGCTCGAGTGTCGACTACTGATAGCGACGCGCTGTTTATTTATAAAACAACGCTTTTTCCGCTCAAAGTGTTCCAGTTTTTTTTTCATCCGTGTCGGTGGAGCCCGTAATACGTATTGTTTTCTCCTTTTCAAATGTAGGGACGCGTTAAAAACGTCTCTGTAGTAACAAAGGATAGGCCACGTAGCGATGACGGGAGCGCCGAACGGCCGCAGGAAGCACCGTCGCATTAAGAGCGGACGCAGAAAATGACTGGACATCATAAATCCTGGATTCTTTCATTCACAAGTGATTTATATACGCCCCTTAATTGTACGCATTAACGTTCCGTTTTTGTTTTAAACATTTAAACCGTCTGTGACGGAGTGGAGTTATGTGGCGGTGGTATTTAGAGAGGTAGCCATGCGTGTCAACCTTACTTACATAAATACTAACGTATTAACCCTCCCCACTAGAACACAATCTCTCTGGATAAAATACTCGCTTCCAATAGCTCATGTATCATGCGAGTACATATGGAAAAATATGCCGACAAGCAGACGCCCGAATACATTCCAGTTGTTTTTACGGTAATAATAATGTATCAATCAATCAATCGGGAGAGTCGTTGATACCCCTCCCCCCTCACCTCGTATGTACCTGCCCCCTCGTATTCTTATTACGGTCAGTGAGTTCGCTACAAGTTTTTTAATCATACTTTTCGTGCGGTCTCGCGAACTTGTGTTGAGACGTGGAGCCGTGATTTTCACAAGCAACGCTACGAACAGTTGAGATGATGTTTTCATTTATGTTATAAGAACTCGGTGATAAATAAAATTAATCTTGTTGTTTTTATAGTTTGACAAAGTATTTTACAGCGACTCTTGTTGTTGCATAACTAGCTTCAGTAAGTTTGTGTTTTGTACTGAATATTTTCCTTATTTCGACTGTTAGATGTAGAAAACTGGACTTCTACTTCCCTATTGGATGTTATTACTGTACAACATAGACTATAGAGAAAAGACACAATAGGCGACAACAAAGAAAAAAATACACACCAATACATGTTTTAAAAACCAAACCTGAAAATACAAAGGTAGCTAATTCCGTTATTTAAATTCTCCAAAAGTTAAAAAAGCAGTGCTTATACCTAAAGGCAATATCATCGCAAAGTTAGGTAGATTATCGGCGCACTACAGTTACCTCCCTCCCGATGATTGGGTCCAAATATCACGGGCTGAGATTTCGTGGCAAAGTGCTCTTTATTCGGAGCACCGCAAGCTTTCTCTTGTTATTCTATGCAAATGACAGGCCCCAGCCGAATGTAGACTAAACGGGCATTTCGGAGATTCGAGTTTTTATGCAAACAGACCTAAGTTATTCAAGTGCGCGCCTTTGCATGAAACTTGCATACAAAACTGGTTGAATGCGCTAACGTTTATGCGCTTACCGGCGGCTTGTTTCTGTATTTTCTAGGAATTCTCTACACTGAGGCTGTATTTCTAACTAAGTGTCGTGGTTTACCTGGATTTATTTAACGATTTACTTAAACGGGTTTACAGATTTTCATCTTCGCTAGAATTGTATAAAAACTGAAATCTTTGTAACGCAGATCAACGCCATCTCGCAGCCGCAACGGGTTGTTGTTTCAGAATATATACAAAAAGAATCTTCGCAATCCGAGGGCTGCTTGTTATACCTAAATGAAAAGTAAATATTTTCAAATCTCTCGAAAGTTTATAAAAAGCAAAAGAACTGAATAATGTTCTGCATACATTTGAAAATGAATTAAGAATGAATCTCTGAGTTTTCATTGTATCATAATGATGTTTTATCTCATCTTCTGAGTATACTTTATATTAGAAACGAAAGTTATTTCAATGAAAGTCTGAGGGAATTGAAAGATGCTTAACTTACTAATCTGCCGAGGGTAGACCATTATAAACAATGAGATACAGATCTAGATCACCGGCATGGTATAAGATACGGTCGGCGGAACAACTAAGGAATTAGAGTCAGATACATAAAGAATGCACGCACACACGCACGTCTGAGTTACCGTATATTTTTGTAGCCGTCTTAACGTGTTACTTGGCACGTTGCCAGCGTGTGCCGTATCTTACCTTGTACCTTGATTAAATCAGATAGGTCCCGAAGTGGAAACAAACAAACGGTAAGGATATAAAACTGCTTGATGATTCGCAAATACACTGTGTTTTATTGGGCTGCGAAATAAATCTGAGTTGACGGATAACGACGTCTAGTTCATTAGAGGCAGTGCGTATTAGTATATTTTGTGACACACATATTTTTGGGTTAGTGGAAGGAAATGTGCTCAGATTATATCTTAGATCAGTCTTTACGTCCCTATAATATCATGAAAGTGATATGATTTTATTGCATTTCTTAACCTTTTACGATCCCCATCTTAAAAGGGGTGACCAGGTACTTGCAAAGAATCACACTTTTACCTAAACGATCATAAAATTTAAGAATCCCTCAAGGAGTTATACCCGTCTGCCTTTGCCGTTTGACCGTAGAAGAAACAAAGGAAAGTAGGCACAGATGCTTCACGTTTAATGGATATAATCGCTTAATGGCCTCTTACAACACCCACGTACATGTTCTATTCTTGGCCACAAGAACGACAGGTCCAATTTTAGACGTAACGGAGTGACCCTGTCATTACCCGTAGTTCATTTTAGAACTACCTTCGTATCGACATAGTATGGCATCTTTGTGGTCAACCAATTAGCATACAAATAAAAATTCGTGAGTGAGCAATAAATAATAAGTAGGTAACTTTTATGTAAATAAAATTCAAAACTAAATGGAAATTCAAAGCAATTGCCTGCGGATACAATTTGGTGTATGATTTAATGCCAACTCTGCCGTTTTGTAACAGGAGTAGGAGCCGTCGGTTGCTAGTTGTTTTATCAGAATTAAAATAACTATTTATCAACTTTGCAGCGCATTTGATCTGCAGGTAACAAACCAAAGTTCATTTACACCTGCCCATTCGAACGGCAAAAAAAATAATATGATACAAAACTTATACAAAATAAATTCGCATATTAATACGGACGAGCGTCTATGCCATAAATTGGCGCACTAACGACTGAATAATTGCACAATGATCCCTATTACAAATGCAAAAATGAGGATCCGTGATGCATACATAATGCTCTCTTGTGGCGTGGCCCGAGTTATGGGAGTACCTTTCTTTATGGATTTTTTCCGTGGACCCTTTTTTGTACTTTTTAGGGCGACTTTCACCATTGGAACAGAAAGCAATCAGTTCATCTAAAATACGTTCAAGAGCGGTCAACGGTATCATTACTATGGAATATTGAGATCATTGAACGCGGTTTAGAAGTGCTGATCGCGTTTAGTTTCAATGGTGATTTCACTGCTATACGAGCTGAATTCCTTGTATGATTAGGGCCACGTATATTGACTCAATACCACTAGAACTTACGTCAATACGATAAACTGTTGAGTCATTCTACCAAATTGTCTGCTAGACGGTAATTATGGCAATGACCATTTGACCCTTTATTGGAAGGCTCATGTTCAATAATAAACGTTTTCGTGGTGATATGATAATATTACATATAATATTATCATATCACCACGAAAACGCACGTAATCATAATTACAAAAAGAGGTCTATACCCAGCAGTCGATGAATTCAGGCTGTGGATGATTATCCTAAAGATAAAATCTTTTACCATAGAATGAAAAAGAAATAAGAACTTAGATGCTTAAACAAATAGACGAGATAATCGATTCAAGGCACTCCACATTTAGGTTATACAATCAGACGATTTCCATTAAAAATCTAGATTAAACAAACAGACTCGTTTAATTTTCGTGCGGTTATTTGCAAGTAACTTGCACCACGGCCAGCTCCGGCGGGCTCCTGCAAACATCCCGGCGGTAATGACTGGACAAACAGGCATCTGCATACAGCCTCCGCCTGAGAAATGCCTTTCACCCCACCCAGCGTCCAACCATGCACTTCTACTGAATTTATTAACGGAGCCAGCCCCACTATTCTCGGAGTACCATTAGTATTTTAGTCAAAACTTTTTTGGGCCATTTATTGCACTACTAGATTCTGCCCGCGGCATCGCCCGCAAGTCGGTCTTGCATATGAAGGGTTCCGTAACATTCTAGTAGATATTGAGAGATTTTCCATGTTATTTTAGCACCGTAGACTTCTTATAAGTTTTCCAGTAATCTATAAGTGTTGAACTAACATCTGTATATTTAAAAAAAATTTAGACTCAGTAGTTTCGGAGATAAAGGGGGGGGGGGAGGGGGATGGTCGGACAGACAGACACACGAGTGATCCTATAAGGGTTCCATTTTGTCCTTTTGAGCTACAGAACCCTAAAAACTTGGCTTTCTAATGGTGAAAGAATTTTCAAAATCGGTTCTGTAGATCATGAAGCATAGCAGGCTACCGTGCCCCTCTCTTTTCGCACTACCATTAGTATTTTAGTCAAAGATTTTTTGTATTTTTCGGAATTTTTAGGCAAACGTTTTACGAAAGTGCTGTTAGCAAGTTTCGGGGACCTTTATGGAAGTGGCGTTGAGTAGTTCGGCGATTTTATTGAAAGAGCTCTTGTCCTACATTTTTGTGTTCGACGTGCTTTTGTGTCAGTGGATTTTTTGTGGCGATTCTGACAAAGGTTTGTACAATGTTAAGATAGGTTGGTTCTTTGTTGTTATTCAACGCTGTTTTTTATTTTGTTCTCTTGATGATAATCTGATCTCGATCACAGCTTTGAAAATAATAACATCACATAACATTACGCCTGTTACTTTGTAGGGTTAGACAGTGGCCTATCTAATAGAACACCAACATTTTGCCATTTATATTTTTAGTCTCATCTACGAGTAATAGCGTGCGAGCCTTTATATTAACCAGACACAAATTCAGAGTCTGTGGCTGCTACTGAAAGCAAATTGATGGATAAACTCAATAACACTTTACCTGACCTGGCAATGGAAGCCAGGATCTTTGACTTGCGACCACTCGACCAACAAGGCAGTTTTGAAAATAATGTCACTATATTTTATTAATGCACGGGCATTGTAAAACATATTCAAAGCTGTCAATAGAATCTTGTAACCCAACACAAAATATGCCTTACACATCTGAGAACACGTTCCATTTTTCACCTCACATTTTTTGCTCCAGTATTACCATACTGAAACAAAGTTGTCTATTCCCTTTATTTTGCAGCACGTGATGATATTCCGCGTTGTGGAAGCGTGCCGGAGAGCCGGAACTCTAATCAAGGCTCCGTCACGGCGGACAGCCAGTGCCGGTCCGGTGTCTGTGGCCGGATACCCAGCTAACCTGAAATGACTGGCGAAAATTTGTTTCTTTGGCCGAGTGTGTGATTTAGGCCCCAGTATGTGTTGGTGATTGGTTTTGGGCGCATGAGTGTCTGACGAATGGTAGAGGTTATGATCGATGTGTCTGCCTTTGCTTGACTGGTTTTGTGCCATTTATTACGTAGTGTAAAAGGATTACTTCATATTCAAACGGATTATAAGTTTGTTGTTAAAAATATGTGATTGTTATGTATTACAACAACAAGAATTTAGGTCTCCAAAGCTAGTGTTTGAATAACGAACTGGTCACCAGAAACAAAAAACAAATCACTCAAAAATAGGACGACCAAAAGGAAAGAGGTCAAATTACTTTAGCTGTCGCTCTGTGGTTCAACAATATAATACTTATGGGTTCCCACAACGACATTAAGAAGACAAAAAGTTCATAAACACGTAACAACCCCGCCACGTGTAACCCCAACGACTCAACGTGATCTCCACTTCACCAAAAACTAATATCTCAAAATCTACACATTCTAATTAGCTCATAGCGGGAACTTCTCGCGCGCTCAATAAACTATGCATTTATGTATTCGCTTAATTACCAACACAGCGTGTTCTGGGGTAGACAGAGAGGTCGACACGTAATGGTATGCGTGAGCCCCCGGATAATTAGCCTTTGTTTCTCTATGTTAATAAAGTTATACTGTATTTCCATATCGATCTGCGGGTACTAAGAAAAACAGGGAATCAGCTGTTGTTCTCATGAGCGTGGGTGACGGGTTGATGATCTTTTAGTATTGTAATGAGCCTGAGTTGGGACTCAGTAGCTAAGACTTAAGGCACATAGAACATAGCTATTTATAACTAGATAGCACGTTTATTCACTTAGCCAAAGTGAAGTGATTCTTATGTAAATATTCAAAGTGAAAATTCCACCAATAATGTATTACACCTCACACAAAACGCTGACGAAAGCGGAGATAAAATAAAAACCAAATTGCCATCAAATTCAAACGTTGAGAGAGTCGAGAGCGTCAATTTCATGTTATTATCGCGTCTCATACTCGTAACAAGTTGAAACACAAAAACCGGATCTGAGCGAACAGCTTACACGGCAGTCAATCTGTTCCCGACAGCCCGCGCCAAACCATCGGGGACCCATTACGATGATTCCATAGTCTCGATAAAGCGTTCTCGAATATTCGAGAAAGTCGATCGAAAATATTCTATCATTACCTTAAGCTGCGTAGTAAATCGTCGATTTCATCGCTAACTTTGATAATATTGGAGCGTTCTCGTTTACAATATGGAGGGCGAAGCACGTTCGTCCTGGTGATACGTACATACATATGTAAATGTTTTCAATAAGGGTTCTGCCGACGCGGAGGGCTTCGCCGCGTATACAGATGATAATTCAGAGCATCATGGACTCGCTACCCACGCTTCACCATATTTTCACGCAGAATTTCTAGGTTATATATGAATGTGGTTTGGATATTTTGTAATGTATTTTAGATGGTGTTTCTGTTACATTGTTGATATTTTTCCATAACGCAATATGCCATTTTCGTATATTTTTAAAAAAATGTGCAATTGAATTGAAGAGAGTAACTTTTTGCTTGTTTAAAAGCGCAATAGCGAGCATTTATAAAAACGAGTACCTAAATAATAATAATTTAAAAAGAAAAAGCTACATTTAAAAAAAAATACTGCAAAAAAAATACAAATCTAGCAAAAAAAAACAGTCCAGTTAAATAAAACGTAGCGTTGAATCCGTGGAGCAGATAAATACGGCGGCACACGGTAGGTGCCTATGACAATAAAGTGTAGGCGTTACACCGAGCGCAATAATCTGCACCGGTCCTATCTGACTGTGCTGTTATACTGGTTACACGTAGGGACAGCTTTTGGGACGCCCTGATCTGATACACGTGAAAATATTGTACAAAAAGAAAAATAAATTTCTGGAGTGACATTTTACTTCAGAAATTCTTTTGTTTTTTTTAAAGGTATTTAATTAGTTCAGTTTAGGCCATCATGTTACTTAAAAATATAGGGTAAGGCGGTAGGGTACGTCGATCGATTTAGCAAAAAGAAATTATATATCGACATTCTAGTAGCTTAATTTACACTATCAATAAGTAAAACACATTTAAATTTAATTACATCCAGCTAGACTGATGTTGACATTACAATCTCAGCACACGTTTTTAATTTTCATTTCTTTGTTCCTAGACGTTCCCCTTAATCTGTCCAGCAGTGTACACTGTAGTGCACAGGTGTATGTCGCGACGTTGTAACACGTTACAAATGTCACTGATCATTTTTCTAACTAACATGTACGTGAGAACTGCGAAATAAACGTTATTTTTAAACGAGTTGTACGTGAATGCTTTTACGAACAGATTTTTGAGTTAAATGTTTTTTTTTCAGTTAAATAATGTTTGTGGTCAGCCATTTGTAGCATTATTTAATGGGTTTATTTTGATTTAGTTTTGCACCATAAGTAATTTCGGCGAAAGCTTAAAATTGATAAGATGTAATTTATTGAATACATTTAAGTTAATCTTATTTGATTGAAGACATAAATCGTAATTCTATTAAATCTATCGCTATATATTTTTATCACTCATAACAACTTAAATGTTAAAGGAATGTTTAAAATACTCTTCATTTACAAGATTATTTTGGTGCCTAAACTTAACAACGCTGTCAACGCGTCACATGACCAAAATTCCTCTATTGAATAACCAAAGCTGCTTTACTGTAGTTATAATTTTCCAATTTTATTCATTGGACTGTTTAATAACTTATTAATTTAATTCAGTGAAATCCCAATAAAATTCCCTACTCATGCATAATGCTGTCGATATTAAAATTCTAATTAAAATAATTGAATAAATCTCACGTTAAAGAGCTCAGAAATATAACTCCTAAAGCAAAGTAATATTACTCAGCCGCGAGACAGAATCCTAAAGTCTAATTACAGTGTGCTACGAAAGTGAAGTAAGTTCGTAGCATTTCGTAGCACTTTCGTAGCAGCTCGCGTAGACAGTGAGCCGAGCGTAGCATGTGTCTCTAATACATTTTGTGATGAGTTATGACTTAATTTTTAAGCTTGAAGCTTGCGGTAATTTAGTAAAGTGAACGTAAATATTAGAATATTAGGATTTTTATGTGTCACTTTCTCTTCAAACAGTTTTAATTAGAGTTGTATATTATGTCTATCTATTTGCAAACAAAAACATAGATGGGTTTAAAATCAAATTAAATGAATTTAGAGATTGTCCATCACGTCAATCATGGGTCATTGTGTAGCGAAAGCCTTTGAATTTTAGACACCAATTTAGTTTCAAAATCTGTAAATAAAATGGCTAACAATATGATACAAGCTAGTAATTCCCTCAATATTCTATATTAATAGCCCGCTTTTAAACGAAGAGGGTATAATAGCATCCATTGTAATCACAAAGCCATATAAATATTAGGTGCTTCAGTGGAAAGCCACAATTAACAATATAAAAGAATCTCGTTAACATTGTAACATGTTTGAGTATTTATTAAAGTGTGAGAAATAACTGTTGCGTTGATCTAGTGTTTCCTGGCGTTAAGAGCATAGACGGGCTGCGTATAATATACGTATATATAACTATTGCCGTCGCGCTGCGCTCTAGCAACCGGGCGCTATCAATATGTGAGTGCGATAGAGACAACTGCAGCTAAGAACGATAGTACCTATAAAAAACCTTGACCGATCGACGTTTCGTATTCTCCTGTTTTCTCCTCGAAACCTAAGCCAATTAAATTATATTTGGTATCAAAATTTAAAGGAAGAATAGATCTATGCCCCTATTACTTGTTTTTATTTTAAAAACTTTTCAATTTTCTTTGGTAGTCATCTGATTACGTAGGTAAAAACGGGGTATTTTTTTAGGTTTTTGGTAAGTCATTTTTATTTTTGTAATAAATTTTTTGAAAAAAAAAATGACAGGGGCATGCCTTCAATAGACCTGGATATTTATAAATAAAAACGATTACTCTAGAGGCATTATCCAGGAAGAGAATAGGGGAATACATTTGTATGGAAAAATGCAGCCCGTCTACGCTCTTAATACTGAGCGTGAGGTTCTGGGTTCAAAACTCGGATCGGGTAACGTATCATTGGGGAAATTGTGGATTGTTTATAGGTGACCTCAGTCTAAGCTTTTGGGGAAAACAGGCCTGATATTTTATTTTTTTAAAGTTATAGATAAGTAGATTAGAGTAAAAAAGTAGGTTAAAAGAAATACACAACAGAAGTGCCAAAAAGTGACTATTATATTAGTATTATACCGTAGGCATAAGGATGGCATTAAAAGCAAAAAGAATGTATTGTAACAATCTATTTGCTTTTAATGCCATCCTTATGCCTACGGTATGGAGGTCAAGATCGGTTGAACGGACTGTAGAGGCGGTTAGCTTGGAGTTCTGGTCTTGTGGTAGATGGAGTATAGGTAACCATATGTTATTAGTATTAAGTTATAGTCATAGTCAACCTCTGTGTTAAATAAGTGTGTAATAGTTATAAGTAAAAGTATCGTGTGATTGATGTTAAACTACCAACAAGACGTTACATATTGTATTAAAAAGAATTGTTAAGGGAGCTACATCTGCCAACAAACTGTTTTACAGTTTGGCAGAAGTATTAAGCTATGTAACGCATTTTATGTAACCATGAATAAACGATTTTTCATTTTCATTTTTTCATTTTTCATATTTCTGATTCCCGTTTCAATCATGACTCGAAATGCGATCCGTCGACCATTTATATGGCCTCACCAAAAATATAGTATTTCTATGAAAAAACGAGGATTTTAATTAATTTCGTGAGCCTTTCGGTTAAAATAATATGTTTGTACACAAACGAGGTGGTTCGGTGTCCGTGTGTAATTAGGATTGTTTTTCTGTTATTTTTATGAAAAGAATCAAGTGTTGGTATTGTCTGGCTTTCTGCCCTTTTGACCGTAATATTGTTATTTTATACATATGGTTCGTTACGAGTTTTTGTTATATTTGTTTTTTAAAGTAATATGGGTATACCACGCGGCATATAACTTGAACCTGCGCAGTAGTCGTTTTTTAGACGTCCCATACAAATAGAGCAGAGAACCTGCGCAGAACGACGCCATTTTGAGTCAAGTTATTTGCCTAGGAGTATAACCAGATAGCAAAAATGATTAATTATTATTTTAAACTTCACGTTATGTTTATATTGTTGAACGCTTCTTTGAAGTAATAAATAAATAGATCAATAGCTCAGTCACATTTGATAAGTCAAACAGAATTATTCATCGAGTAACAAACTTTCAATTTATATTATGCCATAGCTTTTAGACCGGTGAAAGAAAACGTCTTAAGGAAACCGCCATGTCCTATAACCGCCCATACTCGCTTATGAAGAGGCCGCTATATTCCCAGCAGTGGGAACATTCCAGGTTAATTACTATTACCTATGCTAAACTAAGCAATTACCTCATATCATTTTGACAATATTAAACTCGGCAAACTATAAAGTGTCGCGTCACCGCTCAAGGCTCTAGACCTATTATTTAGGCATTAAACTAGAGAAATGTCTATAAAACAATAATAAGTCAATGTTGACACGTTCACTCAGGTCGACAGCGTGACATAGATGAAGCGCGACAAACACGACGTGACAACAGACTCGTCACTTAATTGAATGACGCGTCACGCCGGAATTATTTCGTCACACAACGCGGTTACGTTGTCTACACTATACTCTCGTGTTAATAGCGTTAGGTTATTTGGGATTGGTGTTAATGTTCGTATAGGTATGTACTAAGCCTAGGTATTATATAAGGAGTAGATAGACCTTTCATGAAGCCGTTAACTGAACATTCTGTACATCAAACTACTAGGACCACTACGTAGAAAATATTGCAAGCAAAGAACTCTTTTTTGGGGAAGAAAACTCACGTTTCTTTCAACGTTTGCAGCTGAATACTCACACACACACTACACACACACACACTTGACTCAAATATCACACGTGACACACGTGACTTACATATCACTGGAGTTTTATATGGAGCGACGGCCTATTTGACCTCCATAACCCGGTTAGTTCTTTACAAAACAAATACTTTAAATACAGAAAATATTGCACAATCACCGTTGTTGTCTTATTGATCTAAAGTTTGAAGTTTTCCAGCTGCATATTTTAGATTATATTAAAAAAACCTACCAACTACGTTGCACGTGAGAGTTTTCATATTTTACTCATACGCTAGCAATGTTGTTCAACATTTTAGTTTGGTTAGAAATAACAAAGAAGGTTAATTAATATTCGCTTTTCTGCGCAACAGTTTTAGTTGCAATATACGGCTGCGTGCATCGAAACTGCACACATATTAATCGAATCTAAACAAGCGATGTTCAAACACGCTGTATGTAAAAACATAATTGAGAATCTGTTGACTCGCACATTAATAACACGCTCTTTTAATATAGTAACGTGGATGCCTAAGCAAATAGCGCGTCATTGTCGCTTCTTCATTTTAAAATACACGGGACGCTTTTAATAAGGGTCGTTTCACACTGTTTGTACTGGCGCGGGAAAATCTCTTAATTTTGCGCCCGCTTCGCCCATAAGCTGGGTAAATAGTTCGCAGCGCCCTCTCACCGCGGTTATCGCAGCCCCCAAGTTTGGAGCGACCGCGGCTAATGTCCCTTTAGATATTTCTCCCCAAGAAAAATATAGTGTGGCCACTTATCTACCGAGTTGAGTTAAATGTTTTACGCTATTTTAGTTTTAGAAGATTAATTTTGTTACGTTGAAAGACAAATTGCCTAAAAGTTTTAAGATCGCCTGAATTTGAGCCTTAAAACCCAAGTTGCGAAGAAATTAATGTTACATTTTTTGTAACAAATTGTAGAAGGTGACTACATTATTTTCGGGCTCACTAGGTTTACTTTAGATAATAAGTACCTGTGTTATACAGTTTAATTAAGTTTTTGCATCGTACATTTTTGGTAACTTAATAATGTTAATAAGATTTTTAATTCTGTAAAGATTATGAGCTAAAGTGGAATTTCTTTTCGTATCAGGTACTCTGTCTTTGAACAAAGATAACCCATCGTATTTTTTAGACTCGTTTTATACCTGGGTTTTCGTGCCGTGCTTTAGTAATAATGACAGCTTAACATTGAAGAGTAAACAGCAGTAGGTATTAATTTACACGTAGCTGCTTCCACTTATGTGACCAATCCTTCTCCACTTTACATGTTCTCTTTTACGACGGTTGCACAGCGTTTATTTGACATCTAATATCTCTTAATTGTCAATAGAGTTCCATGATAATAGCATGTATCATGCATACCTTCGAGTTTCCTCACATGTGATGAAGGTTATATGAATATTAGGGGTTGTGGTAAAACTAGTACGAGAAGCAAACAGAATGTAGTAATGAAGGAGTCAGTCTTCTGGTCATTTTCAAATCGCGTATTAACCTATACCACTATCCTTCCTTACATAGTATGTATAAAACAAAGTCGCTATTTTTGTCTGTTTGTTTGTCTGTATGCTTAAATCTTTAAAACTACGCAACGGATTTTGATGCGGTTTTTTTGAATAGATAGAGTGATTCAAGAGGAAGGTTTTAGTATATAATTTGAACGACATCCACGCGGGTGAAGCCGCGGGCATCAGCTAGTTGTGAATAAATATAGTAAATTCAAGTTCAAAAGTAACATTTTAGCACAATAACGCTTTGGACAAATATTTCTGCCTTACTTTTACATACGTGACTAAGTACTCCATGAAAATAGGTACCTTAGTGCAAAGCTACTCATGACGCAAAAATAAATTATATTATATGCAAACCGCACAGGTAAATCTCAAATCCAATATCAGCACCGTCTACAATAAGAAGCACTTCAAAAACTCAAAGCGAAAGAATACGACGATATATTATTATTATGCTCATACTCGTATAATAAGCTTCCGTTTCCGTGGTCCGAGGGAGCCATATTGTGTGCCTGAAGCACTAGAAATTTTCTCTTAATAAGGTCCGTGGAAGCTTCGCCGGGCCAATTATGAAAAACAACAGTGTACGCCTCTCCGCTGACCTCCGAACTTGGACGAATTGTTTATGTTGAAGATCCTCGTTTATTTTACGTGAGTTTATGCTCGTGCTGGTTTTTGAGTTCGGTTGCATGTTTTAATTTGTGTTGCAGGAAATAAAGAGTGTCGTATGATAATTATGTTGATCTTTGAAAGTTACCAACCCGCTCTGGGCCCAGTCCTAGAGAGGAGGTTTGAGTCATTACAGTGGGAACATTATAGGCTGATGATGATGATGAAAGTTGGCGGTTGATCTACCTATAAATGCGAAGATATTCTTAAAATTGTTAAGTAATATTGTAAAAGACTACAGTATAAACATAGACCCTTTACCTCTACTCACAAATACGAAAAACTTTTATTTTCGTTCCATAACATCAAAATTATCTACTCCACTCTATATGCGAAACAAATAAGGTCAAAGTAGGATACTCCTGTATCACAAATGAGGTTGCGACCAAAAAGATAAAAGGTATAATGCACACGACCTTCGGCAAGATTATCTGAGCCCACAGACAGATTTGAATGATTTTTTTTTACGTTACAGCGATGAATAGGCCGCCTGAGCCCGAAGGGGTATTTTATTTATCCGGATTAGTTCACTGGGATAGGGAAAGCCAAATGAAGGAGAAATTAATTTACCGTAGCCGTGCCTTTGACTGTCTCAATGTTAACCAAGAGTTAATTATGGCACAAAATGTCCGCAAGAGCAAGTAAATGAATTCGCTTTTAAACTCATCTTCATTTAAACACATGTAGAACTTTAGTATAGTCTTGCAATTTACTTATCCCTTGCCCCGTCATTTTCAATTAACCAGGCAAGTTAAGCCATTGTGAACTAAAACAAAGTTATCGAACAAAATTACTTTCGTAACACAATTTAAAGTAAAGCAGTCAGCACTTCACCACGGTCAAACAATACAGACAAAATTGGAAAACTAAATAGAATAAACTAAAAATAAGGGCTTCGAAATTTGTACAACGAAATACGTTTTCCAACGAAACGCCATACAAGTCAATCAATATTTGTACAGAATACAAGACTAGAGGTAGAGAGGGCCAGACAAAAACGTCATTAGGAGGAGTTGAGAGCAAATCCGGGGGGCGGGAGTGAGCGAGCTTTTGTGTCCTCTCTCGGCAAAAGGAATTATCGGGCTCGCCGAGTGCCCGCCGAATTTCTATTCTGACTCCAACAAAACCTCACTCGAACTGTGTTCGGCGTGTCAACGTTCCAATGCTAGTTTGCACTTGATTACAGAACACCATTTTTACTATATTCAGGATTATGTAGTCCTTTATGTCAGCTTAATTTGGGAGCTGTATTATTTTCTTTGCGTCGGCCATTCATGAAAGCATAGACGTAATTTTAGAGATCAAATTAGCTGATAATGTGACCAATTCACATTACCAGCTAATTTGATGTATTTTGATGAACATGTCCGGAAGAGGACAGTGACAGGCCGAGTGAAATGATTAATGAATATCAGATTGCTATTAATCAAAGTGCTCTGTTTCGATGTAACAAAATACATTTGCAACCAAATTGTGACTGATTACGAATTGATTGAAAATTGATACGTTATTATACACTGTCGATTTATTTTGTGATAAAGTACTAATTAAATTTATTGCTATTCAGTGGTCAGCGAATAAAGTTGAAACCAGATTTAATATCATAATGGCCTTATATTATGCCGGTGAAATAAACGAAGGACGGCTTCTTTCATTTAGTTGGGCTGTGGGACGCTTTTACCCCAACTTACCGTTCGTAACAATTAATATAAGTGGATTCCAGTTGAGGGTAAGCGGGGGTAAGTTGTATGGTTCCTAATTACAATTTGCTGAAACATGTGTAGTAAGATTATGAGTCGTATTGTAGAAGTTTTTATTGGGTTACGTGTAATGAATTGTATAGAATATTGTAGTAATGCAGTATAAAAATACCGTGATAGCGTCCAAGAACCTATACTTAGTTCTAATAAAAATATAGTAGCGGTACTAAGTCAGACTAACCGTCGTCGCTTACTTTTTCAGTCGGTGTAAAAGCAATTGAGAACAAAAGCGATATAAGAGAACATCAATTAAGGACATTAACTCAAAGATTATTCAAGAGATTAGCAAAAACGAATCGATTATTCGAATTAATGAGTATCGATGTTTTATTCTCGGCGTAGCGTCGGCAACGGCGGACGGCCGACAGAGGCACTAATTAAAAAGTTAAAACTGCTGGGTCGGACACTCGATTTTATACAACTTTTTTGCCAAAACCGAACTTTACTAACTATTTACAACTCTGTATGCATTTTTGTTAGTGTTGCGCTCGCTTTTAATATTCGATTTTCTGCTGGTTTGAATTGGTTCATGTAATGAAAGGGTCGAAGGAAAGTTAACTAGATAGGAAAAGGGTTACTTAATTTGAATTTAATTAAGTGAGCAGTGAACGTGGAAAGGAATACGATAATTAGCGATAAAAAACGTTTCTCAAATTGGAATTTATTTTGTTCACAATCAATTCTATGTATGTATTATCTTTATCGTCGCTTGTTATTTTTTTATAGACATTGCGGTGTTAAGTTTCGAGATTCTTAGAATAGTTACGTATGAAGGTCATCGCATTGGTAGTCACTTGTTTTGTAACACAACATCACGCCTGTAATACCGTAAGGGTAAGTCAGAAGCATACCTAATAGTACATCCATATTTCGTCAGTCATGTCAGTTGTGGGACTTAAGTCCCATGTATTAGGGGTGCTTGTTTATTAATTTCACGTATTATCTGTTAATATTTAACCGACTTCCCAAAAAAGAGGAGGTTCTCAATTCGATCGGTTTTTTTTATATATGTACATCGATTACGCTGCGATTTACGATCCGATTTACGTGATTCTTTTTTAGTTTGATGCAGAATGGTTGCCATTTGGTCCCATAAAAATTTAGTATAGTTTGGCCCAGTACTTTTCATTGTATGAAGATTTTTTTAAAATAAATACTATATCATAAAATGTGTGTGACTTTCCAGTGCCAAAAATACAAAATGTGATTATCCCAAGGAAATCATATAAGTACCTAATATGGGTTTGTGCAAGACCGTATTCCCTTCACAACCAACTAAAGAAACCCAGTATTACATAAGCCCATATCATTACTATGCCCAACTTGACCTCCGAGCAGGTTCTCAGTAACCTTTACGAGACTGAATCAATTTCATCTCGGAGACATCTTTTTACGATCATATGGAGGTATGAAAAGGTCAGATTCCTTTCTTAAAGACTAAATATAGACGCTTCATATACTTCAGTGGCGCCCTCGTGAGGTTTTATTGTGAGGCCGTTAAAATAGAAATAAAAGGTTATTAAATTTTAGTAGTTTTTTTTTATGTTGGATGTCTTTTCAGGTCATTGTGTAGGTTGATAGAGGTAGGTTGTAGATAATATAAAATATAGAATACTAGCTGCTAGATGCCTGTAAAATAATATACTAAAACCTTCCCTGAAACCACTCTATCCATTGGTGAAAACAGCGTGAGTTTATCGCGAAAAGATAGACAGACGCGGCGGAGGACATTGTTTAGTGATAGTGATACATAAGGTTATTTTAAATTACTGGCCACTATTGTTATATTCTCTTTGTGGAATTCACTTATATCCAGTTCAAACTAGAACATCAACATCACGCCTGTAATTCCCGAAGGGTTAAACTCAAACTCAAAAACTCAAACTCAAACTCAAATTCTTTATTTCAATTAAGCCATTACAGGCACTTTTGAATGTCAGAAGAACATTTCACAAAAAAAAACGAAACTACGAGTGCAATACGTCATTCCGAAAGCCACCACGGCGAACCACACGCCACCGAATGCCCGCAACAACGAACACTGCAAGCACGAAAGCACGCAGCGACGCAAACCGCAACAGCGAATGCTCGAGACCCCGAATCACGGAACAGCAAATGCACGCCGCAACGTGCAGCCGCCCCTCCGCGACCCGGAACCCCGCGCACCCGCCGCCACGGCACGCGCCGCCGCGCGCCCCCGCACCCACAGCACTCGCCGGCGGTAACATCCGGCGCCGCGCAGCCCGACGCAGCAACTCCCGAAACGACGCATTGCACTCCTACGCTACAGTCACAATCACAAGGCATAATAACTTGTGAAAGTACTGCAGTTGCCAGTTCCCTAACGTAGATCTCATGAAGAAGAACGGGCAAGAAACTCCATGGACACTCTTTTAAATCAGAATTTGTTACAAAATCTTGGTACATTATATCATTTATGTTGAGATGGTATATTATGTGAGAACTATGTAGCAAGACGTGCAAGTTAAGAGCGTCCAGAGTAAAGATGTAATAAACAAATCAAAACAAAAAAAAAAATCTACACCATGGCAACTAAGGAATGACCAGTCTCCACTGACAGCGCCCGTTCACGAACATGACGCATGGATCAGCACCATCTAACTCAACCATTTTGAAGGGAACTAAATGATCCGACACACCCGCCACCATCAGCGAGACATTTGAGTGAGCATGACATTCTCCCAGCCACCAGGGCAACGTCACTAAAATATAACTAAATGTAAAAAGTGGCTTTATAGTAGGTACATAGTACTCACACATGTGCCAAGCAATTATACAATATTAAGACATTGAATCTATACAATGCAAAGATATTTTTACAATCTTCTGCAGCCTTTAAACTAACTTCACATGATAGTCGATTTATTTGCCCCTAAGGTTGTGGAGCAGGACCAGCATTGAGCCAAGCATTTTTATCATCAATGTAATCCCCCAACTTATAGTATGCTTGCCTACATAGTGTGCGTTTTACACAAGTTTTAAATTTCGTCTCACTCAGTTGAAGAATGTGAGGGGGTATTTTATTGTAACATTTTAAACAGTACCCCATGAAAGATGAGTCTACTTTAGCTAGCCTGAAACCTGGCTGAACTAGTTGGTCCCTATTTCTCGTATTATAGTGGTGTCTATCACCTCTTTTACTAAACAAATGCAGATTTTTCCTAACGTACATGATGTTTTCATAGATGTATTGACAAGGAACTGTCATGATGTTAATTTCCTTAAACAGCTCTCTCAGAGAATCGCGCCTTCGTAGACCATATATGGCTCTAATAGCTCTTTTCTGCAGAATAAATATAGACTCGATGTCTGCAGCCCGTCCCCATAGTAAAATACCGTATGACATAACACTATGAAAATAGCTAAAATAGACTAGTCTCGCGGTATCTACGTCAGTAAATTGGCGGATTTTCCTAACAGCATATGCTGCTGAACTCAGCCGTCCTGCAAGAGATGTTAAATGCGGACCCCACTGTAGCCTCGAGTCAATCGTTATCCCCAAGAAAACAGTTTCATCGACAAATTCTAGTGTCTCTTGATTCAATACTATGCCACAATCAGTACTTTTGACATTTGGTAGAGCAAATCTTATGCACTTCGTTTTTTTCCCATTCAAGACCAAATTATTGACAGTGAACCAATTATGAACCTGCAGTAGGGCGTTATTTACGTCATCAAGATTTGTGGCACGTCTGTTTACCTTAAATATTAAAGAAGTATCGTCAGCAAACAATACCATTTCAGGTTGGTTTTTAAATAAATGGGGTAGATCATTAATATAGACTAAAAAGAGAAAGGGACCTAATATCGAACCTTGTGGCACACCCATACTTACTTTTAAGCCCGTTGAATTGACACCATTTATTTGTACTTGCTGATGTCTATCGTTTAAATACGATTTCATTAAACTGAGCGCAAGTTTCCCTAAACCGTAATGTTCAAGCTTTTTGAGAAGGGTTTCGTGGTTGACGCAATCAAATGCTTTCGAGAGGTCACAGAAGATCCCTATGGCATCTTGTGACTCTTCCCAAGCAGTAAATATATGTTTTAATAAGGTGACACCGGCGTCAGTCGTACAACGTCCTTTGGTGAAACCATACTGTTTCTCATGTAAGATTTTATTGGTGTTAAAGTGGATGAGCATTTGATTAAGCATTACCTTTTCAAACACCTTGCTGAAAACTGGCAAAACGGATACGGGTCTATAGTTATTAGTGTCTTTACTGTCACCGGATTTGAAAAGTGGTATTACCTTGCTGTATTTCATAAGGTCCGGGAAGACTCCCTGGTCCACACATAAATTAAATATTAAGGCTAAATACGGAGCTACAGTCTCAATAATAGCTTGACAAACTTTAATCGACAGTCCCCATAGATCTTCAGTTAATTTGACTTTAATTTCCTTAAAAGCTTTAATGACTGCTATGGGGTTTATATGTTTAAATTGAAACTCAACCGGGCAGGCTGAAACGTTCGCTCTAAGTAACTCAATAGAAAGCAAGGGTGATGAATTTAAGGTCTCAGTAGTCTTAAGTGGGATACTAGTGAAGAAATCTACAAATTCTTGAGCAACTTCGTTTTTAGAATTTAAAAGGCCACGTGAAGTCTCTAGAGTGATATCATTATTAATTTTTTTATTTCTATTCGTTTCACTATTGATAATTTTCCAAACCGTCTTTATTTTATTATCGGCGGATTTAATCTTGTTGCTAATGAATAAGGCTTTAGCTACTTTGCAAGCGTTTTTGAAGATTTTAGAGTAAGTTGCAACATATTTATTAAAAGTTTCAGAGTTAATGTAAGGCTTAAGACCGTACAGCTCAAACAATCGCTCCCTACTTTTCCTAATGCCCTTTGTTGCCCAGTCACTGAACATAAACTTAGGGCAAATAGATTTAGTTTTCGTTTTTATGGTATTATTAAACTCGGTGTGAATCACCGAAAAGAATTCCTCATAAAACAGATTTACATTGTCAATAATTTGGCTTGGAATGCCTAAATTACTAATTAAATTATCATTAAACTTATTTAAATTGCTGGGTGTTATTTGTCTAGATGTCATTTGTATTTTTTGTACTGGTGTGTAGGACTCGAAAACTACGGATTGACCGCTGTGATCAGAAGGTAGGTAATTTACAATGGATTTATCCAAGTATTCACAACCACAAAAAACATTATCAATACATGTAGCAGAATTTGCAGTAATTCGGGTTGGTTCTGAAAACACGTTTAACAGGTTAAATGATTTAAAAAGATGTAAAAATCTACTGGTATTCGAATTTTTGTCTAAAATATTAACATTGAAATCACCACAGACAACTAGAGATTTCTGACTAGTAGCAAGTTTTGCTAAAGCATCTTCCATTACTGACTCAAATATAGAGTAGTTTTGATAATTTGGGGGTCTGTAAACGCACACTATTATATGCTTATCGAGCTCAACACAAGACAGTTCAATATTATATTCAACCGATAGATTAACAATATCACTACGAGTTTTAAATTTAATACAATTTTTAATTAAGATTAATGAACCCCCACGAATCTTAGATTTACGGTTAAAGCAACTACCCACACAGTAATTTGCGTAATTAATTAGCATCTCATAGTCTCTTAACCAATGCTCAGTAAAACAAACAATTTCAAACTTTGTTCTTTCTAAAAACAATTCAATTTCAAGTTGCTTTGAAGAGAAACCTTGAATATTTTGATGAAATAATTGCAAGTCATTCTGCTTAGCCCCTTTTTTACATTTAGGTCTTTGAGAGCCAGAAGGTACATTGTTATGGTTTGGTATAACACTAATGGTACTAGTATCTTCTGTTGTCTTACTAACTAGTTTAAATTATCCGGAGTGCGTCCCAAGACTCCCATGCTATCAGGCAATGAAATCCTACTACTATTGGAACCCACTCGAGAATCGTCTAAAGTTACACAAGGATTGTCCAAAGAAAAATTTAAAACATTGTAAAAAGAATTATTAGTATAATTACTAATATTGGCCGTGTTAATTATGGAACTACGCATTGACATACTACTTATGTCTGAGTGAATATTATAAACTAATAGCCTAGCTATTTTGTGTCTACAACTAATAGGTAGATACACATTACCCCGAGTCAACTTAAGTCTATCAACAAAACTGTTGGTATCAAAGTAAATAAGTTTGTCACTATAGTGACCAACTAAGAAATGAACATGCCTGTTTAGCATGTGAATATAATTATTTTTCCTACTTGACAATTTTTTGAGGTATGGAAAAGCACACAATATTATTTTCCGACACTTCAACTTTAACAACTCAGTTACATAGTTTGTGATGTCTTCTATTTTAATTTTTGAGCTATTTCCTACAAATATAGTTATATCAGTATTTATATCATAAACATTTTTAGTTACTGAGGCCACTATCTGTTGGTATGTTGACCCTGGCATACAATGATTTTGATGGGAAAAACTCAGGTTATTACTTATTAATTTACCTACACCTCTGCCTATACTATCTGAGAACATTATTGGTTAGGCAGAAATGTACCTACACATCAGTAAACCTATATTTCGCCAGTTATGTTTAAGTCCGATATCATAGGGGGGGGGTATTGCCATCAACCGGGCACTAATTTAGACTCCATGATTGCTACTGGGAAACTCAGTTTCAGCTTTAATTCAATACAAAATATACTGTATCGCACCTTTGTCGCGTAATTATTTTAGAAAATAGCACACTGCATGAAAATAGCCCCGAACAATTCACAAAGAAACTGACACTTCTTAAGACATGGTCTTAAAACTATGCCCACCAAGGCCCACTGTATACACAAGGCTCATCAATCTGAAATCAGCACAATCTTTATAGCAGCAGTATCAGGGTTGCGTGAAGCCACGGCTCACTCTGTTTGCGTTAGTTCACTAACTATTCTAACAGCGTTCGTACGTAGCGAATAACTCAATGCTTTGTTGACGTGTGATGTGTCATGTGTCTTGGGTATAAGTGGAAGCGGGAGCGGGAGGTCAGAGGCGGTCTAATGAAGAACATACATTACTTTCAGAAATATGGAAGAGGAAGACATGCTTCGCCGACCCCAAATAAATGAGAAAGAGCCTAGAATAGGAGAATGAGAGGTTAGGCAGAGGTCTATCTAATAGTTCATCAAAATTTCGCCAGTTATGTTTAAATTTAATCTAATAGGGGTGAGCCTATTGCCATCATCCGGGAATAAATCCAGACTACGTGACTGCTACTAACACCCAATAACACTTTGCCCAACCCGGAAACACCAACGATGCAGTCAAACCTTTATTTTGATAATCAACTCTTTTTCAAAGTTAGTTCAGATGCTACGAAAATAACAGTTTTCAAGTTACGAGAAACAGCATAATTTTGAATAACATTCAACGGAGCTCTATCACGCTTATCGAAAGTCACCGGAGATTTGAACTCGAAAACCGCCAACTCATTCCTGATTTGATCGCAACAATCTTCCTTAACCTTGTAAATGAACAAATATGTTAGTTCCTACCAATTTGTCCCGAAGACGGAAAAATACAGGAAGTTAAATAAAAGTGTGACGCAGAATTCTGAAGGAGCATCGAATACTAGTTTATTGAAAGCGAATAAGTTATTTCCGTTGAAAAATATTTGTAAATACTTCGATGTTGGAGATAAGGAAGGAAACTTGGGACTGGCTTTGGACCAAAACAGTTGAACGGAGGAATAAGTGGGATTCGATTTAGTCGGCGTTGAATAGCGTTACGATTGGATTTTGAGTTTATACAGAAATAGGCTTAGAGGAAATGCCAAATAAGTTAGTCCTGTGGAGTAGCAAAGCTTTCCGTTTTCAGTAATATCAATTTAGCAACACCAATACTGATTTCATCTCTAGACTTCGGGCAAATTGTTAAGATGAATCATTCGAAATACTCCGTTCGACAATTAAACGTACAATTGTTTACTTTCCTACCCAAAACTGTAAAATATTCCCAATCAACCTTGAACCGAATATTTTAGCTACAAAATTGGAAATCAATTAAAGTTTAACTTATTGTAGTAGCTTGATGAGCTAGCGTCTGTGCAAATTGAAGTTAACGTATCGAATAGATATAGGTTTTTTTATTCCTTAAAAACATTTTTGTACGCTCTCTGACAAAATATAGCGCACTCATTATTACCTACATAATTATGCCATTATTATTGTACCTAATGTAAAACAAATGAATAAATGACTTATAAATACTCGCATTATATTCTCTGGTCCCTAATGAACCTGGTCGTTAATGAGTTGTCAAGTAGACCGCAGTCTCTCATGACTTGTGGTTAGATGTGGTTGCGTGCTTACCGGCATAGTTTGACTTCCGTGCAGGCTCGTGATGGCTGCCTGCGCCTCCTGGTGGGAGCTGAACTTTACGAACGCGCACCCTGCAACAAAATACATTGAGCGTTATGTGAGAGGTTCAGTTGTGAGATGCTAAGTGGAGGGAGCCATGGATGTTGATCAGAGATCGGCATAATTTGGCTGTTTTAATATGGGTATTCAAAATATGGTTCTGGAAGAGGTCTTACTTGAAGTTAAGACAAAATACTCTTCTTATTCCGATCTCTGATGATGACGAGATATGTTGTCGTTGACTTTTAGTCCTAAACATAAGTAATACAAAATGTTACAAAAAGCTTGTGAAGAACATTCATAAAGTAGTTTTCGATGATTTTACACCCACCAAAAAAAAAAAAAGGCTGGTAACGTTTCAAGCAGTTAGACTGGTAGACGTTTAGTAGTATACGATTCAAACATAACCAATTACTTTAGTATATTAGCTTTTAGTTTTGATGTTTCTGAAAAAGATAACAAAGGACATTATAAAGACTTCGTAAACGTCGCAATATTTTAAACAAATAAACTTGTTTATGACTGTTGGTCCTTTGATCCGCTTAACTTATACACTATAAAAAAAGGTTCCGACGAATTGAGAACCTCCTCCTTTCTTAAGTCGGTTAAAAAGGACCAAACCTAACTTCAGACTAATCCAATCACATTTAAAACGGAAATAATGCGAGGGAAAATTATAAAAAAATGTGTTGCGGAAAAAAGGGAAATCTTAAACAGGGGCTGGTCGCAGCGGGATTATCGCTCAATTTTTCAATAACAGGCTGTCGGAGGCTGTGGCCGTACTCGTATCAATCTTGCTCCCCGCAGCCCGCAGCCCGCAGGTACAGGGGATCGGGTCGTGGTCGGGAAGGTGTGTAATCAAATAACCATTGTGTGATAGGACGAGGATACTTTTAGACGTGTCGTACCGATTTTTATTTTTGAAACCTTGTTGTAATTGTAAATGGTAATGACTGCCTCGGGAGCCCATAATCACCGGTATCTTGGGTCCTGCGTCTGACACCGGTGGACCACAATTATTGTATTTATAAAGGCTGTTTTAGGAAATATTTAATAATGTAGAAAAGACAAATGAGTATGTAAAGGAAATAATAATTGTAAATTAGCAAACTTATTGCTTTATTTTACTTAAAGTAACTTATCAATCAATTGATAAAATAAATAAATTAATATTAAGTTCGTCTATTTAATATTGAGTAAGACCAAATAATCTCACAAAAAAAAAACAAGTTGCACGTGTTGTTTTGTAGACCGTACGCTACATGTCAGGAATCAATCATTGTTACGAAAAGGCAAAAACAATACATTAGCATTTCTTATTTTTAGATTCATCTGCATTGATGTTAATACATCGACAGAGTTCGACGTACATCGATCACGTGGCGTGGGTTGCGGGATGCGGGACGCGGGTCGCGGGACGCGTCGACGCGTATCAGCGTCATGTCGGCCTAATGACGACTGATGGGGACCTTTATGAGGTTACCACCACCCGAGCGTGCCAACACCGCTCTGCAAGTAAATCAGTTACGCGGTTACGGGTCGATCTTCAGATATATTGAGACTGGCAGGTGCCTCTCTCTCCACAGTAAACAATTATAATGCTCCATAAACTTGACCAACTCTAACTTTAACAGAGCAACCGTTCAGACGCCAAAGAATAAACAATTTGTTTACACAGAACTGGTAGGTAAGACTTCCGTTCAGTTCCACATTGATTATGCAGATAGCCCCGTTATTATCATCTGAGATGTTTTAAGAAGCGATCTCGCAAAGCATGGGCGAAACTGGTCCACTGGTTTCGACATAATCGAATATAAACAATCAACAAACTCACCCCCTTTGTTATATCAAAACGAATATTATACATTCCTCTCTCCGATGGGAACATAAAAACTGTACACACGAGTGTTATACTCGCTAAGTACGCTCGTAACTTCTTATTGAATCAGCTTAGAATCCCGCAAAAATAACGCGCCACCGAAAGGTAAAAAAATCTACCGGGAAAATTGTGGTGACTATTCTATCTTCCGCGGAGCTCTCGAGGAAAGTACGATTATGCTCGACTGGCTTTTATTCGTATTATCCTTTGTTCAACTGGATAAAAGACCATAGCTGAAACGTTTTCCAAAAAGGCGCCTCAAATAAATTAGGACGCACTTTTAAAGCCCGCACCATGTTTACATCCCCGCCTCCTACAAAATAGAGACAACGCGAAATAAGCGCCGATAGACGGGAGAAAAATACAATTTGTACGTCGCGATCGACGCGCGGGCTCGCATAAAAGAATAATAACGGGGATTGTACGAGGAACACAATTTAAATGGCGACAATTGGTGGAGCAAATTGAGGAGTGACGCAGTCGGACCGCGCGGCGCCGCGGGCGGCCGCACGCCGGCGTTACAATGAAATCGCTCGTTCCTACCTCCGGAAAAGCCATTATGAGAACGTCAGTTGGCGAGTGAGAAAGAAGTCAAAACTTCGCCGGCAAACATGGAACTATTTACTGCTTCCACATTCGGCGACGTGTGCTTGGAAGTTGGATGCAATTTGTTAACCCTTTATCGCGAGTGCAGACCCGACTGCGCGGAGATAGTGCACGCAGGGGGTGCGTGGTACGGCGGCACGGCGCGGAGCACCAGGTAACTTGGCGGCTCGCCAAAGATCTGTTTTCCTGTTGTTGGCGGACAAACTCACAGATCAGTTTTTATCGCGCGAAAGGCCTTTATA
The DNA here is from genome assembly GCA_949316265.1 of Diarsia mendica. Lineage (NCBI taxonomy): Eukaryota > Metazoa > Arthropoda > Insecta > Lepidoptera > Noctuidae > Diarsia > Diarsia mendica. The sequence goes on along the minus strand of OX438895.1, from coordinate 3,622,737 downwards.
GCCGACCGATAGGGGGCGCCTCCGAGCAAAATGTTTGCGCGTCGCCGTCGAACACAAATATTATTGGATGTATCGGAAGCATTACACGCTAAAAACTTTGGCACTCGACGTCGGATACGGCGACACTTAAAAACTGACGATAATGTGTAATGTGGCAGTACTGCGCACTTGATTTCGCGATACGTCTTTATTTCTTATCGACAATTCAAAGAGTAGCGATTCTGGCGACTCAATGGGGGAGGAGCGTTCGTTCGCGGAATATTTACTCGTCAACTTAACAGGATAATTTGTCAAAGGTTCTTTGAAGACAGCATTTTTTGTGTTTCTTTTATATGTTTGACGTCTGTCAAGTAAGGTAAACAGGTGCGTCGCGCACGTCATGTGGGCTCTTCAAAAGAACATCTTTGTGCGTTGTTTGTCAACTTATTTTTTATTATGATATGAAAATAAAGTCGGTGAAAAACATGTAATATGTTTCCAGAATTGCATCTCAAACGGGGCTTCTCAAAATATATCTCCAAACATATGTAACCTTTAACTAAAAGTAATGTCAGCTATCAAGATTCCGTAATATTTATCTAAGTATAAGTTGGCCCACGTGTGCGTCTGCGGGAAACTTGCGGAACTTGGTGTAAACATAGCAATAAATTAACTTCGCTAGCTCATCGGTTCTACACCATAGTGGGCCATTTCCTACATTTGAATGCACCTCATGCTGAGACAAAAAGCTTTTTTCATATAAAATAGACCCGCAGGACGTAAAGTTCACGATAACTTGATGTTATCTTGACTTTTGATGGTTGTTTTTGTGTAAAATGGCCTAGAACTTCCTCTAAGTTTTGTTTAGGGAAGTTAGAAATTGGTTGATTATGCAGCGGTAATAAGGAGTTATTAGAGCATGATATTTACGCTTAGAAATGCTGAATGTTTGTAAGTACCTACATCAAGTACTGGCTAGGTCTTGCCACACGCAAAAAAAGGCTAATGGGCCCATTTAGTCTTTTTCTTTTGTAGTAGGCGAGTCGTATCAAAAAGTTTCGGATACATCACACAAGAAAGCCTTATGGCCTAAGTCTGTACCTATTTTTATTCTCAAATAATATGCTCTAAGCTTAGGCATTGAATAAAAAACCTAGCCCTAAAAAGCAACGACAAAAAATACATCCACAAGTTTATATTAAACGCTATACCAAAACTGGTTGCCATATCTTTCTATAATAAATTCCCAGCAATTGGAATAGCACATGAAATATGCGAAGATAGCAAAGTTTCTAGACCCAGTATCTACCTAGGCTATCTAGGTATCGCCTGAACTTCATAATCAATGCCCCCGACGCAGGTACGAGTTTGTGCTACCTACTCGTATGCTGTGTATTGAAAATAATGTATGAACTGGGGGAATATGGTGACTGGAATATGAGTTTATTTAGAATAGAGTAGTGTTTAGTTTGGGATTATTATTCTTTTTATAGCTACTAGTTCCTATGTACTAAACTACCGATAAACTGTTTTGCAACTCGTTAGGAGTTTTGTGTTGTTATAATTGTGAAATCAACATGGAAAAATTTACTACAAGAATTTTTTTTAACGAATGTCACTTGTGTCAATTGACATTGACAGATAGGAACGCGGTTTAGATGTGCTGATCACCTCCAGTTCTATGGGTGGGTTTGAAGCCAACCTTAAGTGACTTCGGTAGGTAAATAATGACATACCTAGGGCTAAAATACTTAATTAGGCAGATATACTTAATTAATTGTTATCTAAGTGAAGTTTGTAAACATTCTATAACTGTCAGAAAATGGAATAATTTCATTAAACCATAATAACACAAGTAATGTATCTTTAGCTCTAATTACATAGTTAATGTATCAGACTATTGAACAGTCACATGTGACAGTCTGAAAGGTGTTAGGTCTGAGAACGGCTCGCTAAGTGACTTATTGTTAGCCTAGCCCAGCTGACCGACCCCTACCCATACAGCACCCATTAATGATGACACGTAAACGCGAAGAATAGAACTGTCTCCTCGGTGACAACCTTAACTTGATGACGTCATTGAGAACCAGGACTAGCGCGAGTCGGACTTGCACACGAAAGGTTCCGTATCCCCGTACTATATTAAGACTATTTTTTTTAAACGTCAAAAACACACGTTTTTTGTATGTTTATTTTTAGGTACTGGTTGTTATGGCAGCCAATGCGGTTATTGAAATACACACTCTCAAAAATGTAAGTGTTTGTAAGAATACAGTCCTGTGACAGACGAACGGACGGATGGATCGAATCCTTAAAAATAGGGTCCCAAAGACGCCTTTTGGGTACGGAACTCTAAAAAGGGCGCGAAATCTTGGAACATAGAGTTATACAGCAACTTTTTTTTGCGCCCATTTTTCGGCAATGGAAGTAATACTTACTGCCGATTAACGTTCGTATAAACTGGATTATATTTTCTTTATGACTACTTTGTCACAATTTTGTGGTTCTGTGTTATAGTTTTGGAGGTACTTCTGAGAATTTTACCCACGTAAAGATTATAGCCGGTCCTGTTAACTTAAATTATATGTTAGAGAGAGTTGTGTTGTTAAGAATTATATTTTTCGAGGTTTTAGAGTAATTAGAATAAGATGAAAGCACAGAAATATTGGGTTGACAAAATGTAACTTGTTTTCTAAGAAAAACATCCTTTGACATACAATCAGATACCCAAGCAAACAACTCTCATCATCATCATCTGTCTAGACTTTTCCCAACTATGTTGGGATCGGCATCCATTCTAACCGGATGCAGCTGAATACCAGTATTTTACTTGGAGCGACTGCCTATCTGACCTCCACAACCCAGTTAGTACTGGCTAACATGATACCCCTTGGTAAGACTAGTAAACTAACCTAACAGACAGATGTGTTGTTGGGAAGTTTGTTCCGCCACTTCTTCTTCCCGCCTAAAACACTAGAAAGTGTCGAAGTTTGGGCGTTTTGGGAGACTCATCATCAGCCTATTAATGTTCCCACTGCAGGGACTCAGGCCTCCTCTCTTTGAGGGGATGGGCTATAATCTACCACGCGGGCCCAGTGCGGATTGGTAGATGTCACATGTCTTCGAATTTTTTGGTTCTAAGACATGCCGGTTTCCTCACGATGTTTTCCTTCACCGTTTTGAGAGCAACGGTGATGAAATAAATTACACAAAGTAATGCGCCTGCCGGGGTACGAACCCACGACCTACTGTTCGTAAGTCGGGGCCGCCACCACTGGGCCACCGCTGCTCTGGGAGACTGTCTTTTGTAAATAAATTTTGACGTTCAAAAAGTGCTGATTAAACAGCCTAGTTTGAATAAATGACTTTTGATTTTGATTTAGTCAGATATTCGTGCCACCTGCAAAAACAAACCTCGCTATCGTTACATAAAATATTAATCACACATAACTACATAGAAAACCCATCGTAGTATACGTGGCTGAGAATTCAATATTACACGGCGCGCTCCTTCGAATCTTTCATTTTAAACTTGTCCGTATGAAGTTCACCGCCCGCTCTACGTTGTGGGGAAGAATGGAGAAGTGTGGGGAAGACTGGAGAATACTGGGTAAACAACGTTCGATCTATTATAACCACATTAACGAAAGCGCTGGCTGTAATTTTGTGTTATATGGAGGACGTTCGCGTGTAAGTTTGAGAAGTCGAGATTCGGAGAAGATGTGGTGATTTTGGATTGAAATAGTGTAATGGGATAAGTTTTGAGTGTTATTGATACTGTTTTTCTGAAGAGACTTTATTGGTTACGCAGTAAGGGTATTTTTAACTTGTTTCCATAACTAAATCATAGCTCAATTCCAAAGATTTCTATCAGACATTTTCTTCCAACTCTTTTACAAGTAAACTCCCGATAACCAAAACCTTTATAACTTGGGTAACGTTTGTTTCCGCACTCGTTTTTTCGGAAGCGAGAATTCCGCCACGGCTAAAATATTACGCGTATATTGGAAATAGGCGGTGCCTACCAAAAAGGGGTTCGTGTATTTTTACGTGTGTCCCAAGGGTCTGATGTTTCGACGAGAAATACCTCTCCGTATGCACACATTTGCCCTACTACTTGGTTTTTTCCGAGGCTTAACAACTTGGCCACAACTTACACACTCCAGTTACATGCGTATGCGTATTGCTACGACTGCAGACAAAAAAACATATTTGTAAAAAATAAATAAAAAGACCAAAACTAATGCGCACAACGTTTTCAAATAACTATGCGTTATGTATCGAAGTCCAGCAGTCGACCTCTTTTGGCTGAAATTAATGTATCGAACAAAAATATTTTAATTTTAAACTTTGTCCATGGAGTTTCTGGCCCATTCTTCTCCATGGAGATTAAATTGGGAAACTACTATACTTTCACTAGTTGTTATGCCTTGTGACTGGAAAGTACCTTTATCTTTTTGGTTTTTGACATTCTACAGTGCCTATAATGGCCTAATTTAGATAAATACTTTAGTTTGAAGAAAACAAGACGTAAGATTGAAAAAATAAATAAGTGAGGCACGTGCGAGTCGCAGTCGTGACGCAAGTGGCATCTCAAATCGGATCACTTGCAGTCGTGACCGAGGCATAACGCCCACACCGACACTGCAAACGTTCAGTCACTTCAAAACATCGGTTCAATGAGGTCGATAGAATTTTTCATTCGATTTAGTGAATCGTGCGACTTGCGCTGTTGACCCCGCCGACTCGGTACAGTCAGACCCCGCGTGCCCTCAACTGATAACAACTCCACTGAAACACACCCTAACTTCTGTGACACTCTTATCGCCCACAATTTGTTCCCGCCTTTGAAATATCGTTGAAATTTTTGGCGTTTTCGAATAAAAACATCACACTTACTGTAATAGGGAAAAATTTGCCGTCGATTGGGTTCTGAAATATGTTTTTGGGAAATCAAATTGAATATTGATTTTGCTGGCTGTCTGAGGACCAATGTTATTGGATTGTGCTAGTAATTTTTTATTTGAAAAATATGCATATTTACATTATATAAGCGTATTATAGTTTAATACCTCCGTAAATACATTTTCATTTTTTCAGTAACAGCTAGCAACAACGGACTCAAGATTTGTATCCGTTTGATGGCAATAGGGACATCAAATATAACTGGCGAAACGTGGGTGTACTTAGTATTAGGCACAGTTCTGCCTAACCCTATGAGTATTACAGATCATGTTATGATAAGGTAGATACATTTTTATTGCAAGTAACTGGCGTAGTTTAGTAACAGACATTCAAATTAGTTAACTGCTATCTTCAAACTGTCACAAAACTAGGTTCAAAGCTAAAAGAAATTCAGCAACAAAACTCAATGAGAACTGATGATTGAACTCACATTTAACCCTCCTCTCACCAGTACCATCTGCGACCCCACACAATATAACAGAAATAGAACGTCCGTATCACGTGAACCGAAGCATGAATTTGTAAACGATTGAATGAGCTTTATTGGCTGTCTTATGAACTACACGCCGTTTAAGATTTGCCCATTTTTCCCTCAGCGGGCAAAGAAATATAATAGCACGCTGCAATAAACATCAGTCGATTTCCCGACGGTATTGAATGAAGGCATTAGTTGTAATCATGATCGATATTTTGTACTTTACGCTTTCTTTTTTTGAGGAGGCTAAATGTGTTTAGTTATGGAACGATTTGACAACAAAAATATCATGAATATTACATAGGCAGGCAAGCTTTACGTGTCTCATGTATAATTATGATTACCAAGCAATTAATAATGCAATAAAGAGGCTCAAAATATTCGATAACGATACCACACATTATCAAAGGTGTATTATTCCCAAACCACGTCTCGCTAAACTACACTTATTATTAAAAGGCATCGCGCAGTTTCGTTTAATATTTAACATGGCCGCGCGGCGTATCACTTAAAATAATAAGGATTTCTCGTTGGAGATTACGCAGCAACCCTCCAGAGGATAATTAATGTTATACCGTGAATATTAGCTTTTCAATTAGCCGTCTTTTAGTACCTCAAAATGGGTCTCGTGTTTCAGGGAGCGCGGAGAGGGTTATTTCTTTCGCCCGTTACACCTGTAAGATGTAAGGCGATAGTTAATTAAAATCTGCTCTCTCGGGATTTGCGCGGCCCGCCTGCAGCCTACAGGTTAACCCTACTTTGTGCTTGTTTCTTGTCTTGGACGTAGTATTGCGCTGCGGGCACTTTTATGTTAGAAATGTTGCGTCAAGAGAAAAAATTGTTAGAGATTTTAGCTGTTGTGTGCTGGAAGCTAGTCTTGTTTAGAGGTTCTTTCTCTATCTCATTATCTTTATTTGAACAACATTGAGGGAAAATTGTTTTAAGGGGTAGAAACTTCAAAAACAGTGAAGGCCTCGTTAAAATGTCGTCAGTAGAAGTTTTACCGAGAATATTAATAATTCCTGAAACGAAACTTCTTCATACGTCCCAATAAAACTAGTGGTGCCAAGAAAACAGCTTCGGAAACGGTTTTTAAAGTGAATACGAATTGGCTTCTTTCAAGACAAAAGACAGTCGCGCTGCCAAAGTTTATTAGGGACTTTAGCGTGGCGTCCTTTGTTTTACAATCAAGTTACATTAGAACAACGGGCCCATTGCAAACTCTTCGACAATGGCTTGTTGAAGTCGTTTTAAACATTCCCGGGGTGAGTTTGCGTGTTAAAACGGTGAAACGGTATTACGGTATTTACGCACGATTGGCCGCCCATAAACCGATGAAGACGGCATAACGTGGCCTTTACACGCGTGTGGGTAATACCGTAACTTATCGAAAATTGTACGGTTAAGGTTTTGAGCTCGTCTCTAGAGGAAGCCTTTGTTTTGCACCGTTTGCGTAATTTGACCGCGGGATCACGGACTGTGCGCAATCGTATTTCGAAGGTTGTTTTCTTTTTTTTAGCGTTCATGTTACAAATAAATGTAAAAAAATATTACTGTTTACAGAGCAATAATAAAATATTTGGTTATGGATAATATATCTCAGAAAGCTATTTAAGGTAGGTCTATTTTTGTAAATTAATTAAGAGGAAATGCGAGTGCTGTCTCTTTCTACTATCGCTGTCTCTCTCCGTCCTCCTGCCCTCAAATTCGTGCGATAAGGACAACTGTAGAAAAAAGTTAGAATTCGAGGTTTGGCTCTCGCCTATTTCCTCCTCCAATATTGAACTTGTCTAAAAGATATTTTAGACAATGAATAAGGAGGTTATATACTACGCCGCTATGTTTTTCTTTTTTCGTTAATAGTTGTCAAATTTGTACACTAGGACTCTGTTAACAGCTATCTAAACAAGCAATTTTGAGCATTTTTTGAGGGTTCTAGTGCTTATAAAAATAATTTATCACCAAAAAGGAAAACATAGGGGCATAGAAATAGTTAATATTTATTATTCTGTAAAAAACCATTGCTCTAGGGTCATTAACCAAAAAGAAAACAGGCGAGAGCGTTTGTATGGAGCAAAGACCACTCGCGTTTCCTCTTAAGGTAAAAAAATTACGTAACAAATATAATGGCTAATAAAAATCAACCAAACCTGTTGGGTTACAAAAATCGCGGTTCTATTCAGTTCTATTTCTACAAAAACAATTAGGTATATTATTTAGAAATTTAAAACAAATATGTTATGACAGTGCTTTTCAAATTGTTTACTAAGAATAAAATTTACATCGCTCAATTGATTAATTTTATTCGATACTTACTACCTATTTTATTTAAAATGTAATTTCTATTATCAGATAGTTCATTGTCTCAAAAGTTATTTATCAAAATTGTGTTACACTTCACAACTAAAAGTTACTAATTGTGTTAACTTTGATGTATTGAGTTATCATCCAATTACATTAGTTTTGAATGATTAGAAATTAAGCCATTACTTACGAGTCATTAGATTGTTTGATCGCTAAAAATATTCCCAAAAAGTAAAAGCATGTTTAGATCTTTGGTTGTAGTATAATTAGATTAATCATTATCAATCTGAATTGCCGGCCCCTAAGATACAGGCGCAGTCTAGTTTGGAAACCTCTATCTTCAAGATAATTTAACTTGTACCGATTATATTCATAGCGTTAAGTAATATTTAGAAAATGTTTGAACAACAACAACAAACATTTGTTGTTTTGTTAATTTATTAACCCACAATGGGTTAATAAATTATTCCTAATTCTGTTTTTCTCTATATTGAATATAATGAAATACGGCACATAATTTTATTTTATTTTAAAAACACACCTACACGGCCGTTACAGTTTTGCCCCTTTTTAATTAATAGTTATCAGTCGTACTGACAACCCTTCACAACAAAATTCCAACATTCACACGCGCCTTTTTCAACAAAACGCGCCCACTTCAACCAATTTCAATTTCATTAAACCGCGATATAAATCGCGCGTCTTCGCGTTTTTACCGCGCGAATCGCGATGTAGATAGAACTGTCAGTGTGATAACGAACACGCGATCGCCCGCTGCGGGGCGCCACTGTCGGCCTAATGTCTTGATCGCTCGTCGGTAATCCAACTTTATTTGTATGTTAATCTTGAAGAAAAAAAGTTTTACTTAGTTGCAGGATAAGGTCAACTTGGGACAGTAATTTCTGAAGACTATTTGTTTACTGAAGTTGTGTATTTGAGGATCGCTTATTTTCGTACTACATACTAGCAAATTCGCAACCGGCGCGGCGTGGGTGTAGATATGACCAAATGTATTAAATGTGGACGAGAGAAAAACTTGTAGCAGGTGGCGTTCTGTGATTTCTACCTACCCCCATAGACAAAGGGCGTGAGTTCATGTATGTATGTATATTAGTAAATTGGCAAAAACTTTTTGTCACATAAAAAACTATCCCTAGTTACAAAACCCAATAATAATTTTCCGAATTCACCTACTTGTATGTTTTAATTAATAAACGTACCTAAGAAATCGTAAATTAAATCGTCGAGTAGTCATTCATAGACACGTAAATTTACCAAAACTGGAATGTAAGTGATAATGTTTAAAATATTACATTCACATTCATATTTTATGAACTAGTTCAATTGTCTAGAAAGCTTTTGAAAGCCTCTCATATTATAGGAATTCCATATCTTAACGCGTAAGTTGTATGAGTATCTTTAAATTATTAATTTACAGTTTCAAGTTTAGACTTGATAAGTAATAAATACTAAATTAATTACGTACCTACCTAATATTATAATAATAGGTACGTAATTAAATGCTGGTTTGTGAAAAGTTACTTAAAATGTTTAATAAGATTTTAAGCGTTTTGTTAGCGTAAGCGTAGTTGTCTATATTTTAAGTAATGAGCTAGTTGTATTCAAAGTAAATAATTAAGTGGTAAGTTATTTAATTTATCTCGTATATATATAAAATATGGTTAATTAAATTGTTAAATAACGTAAAGGACTCTGGAAAACAAACCAGAACAGCTTTGGTCCTTTTCTCACGTCAAGTGTCGGACATTTAAACCCAAGAGCAACGAACCGACAAAAATACGTACCTAAGAAATCGTAAAAGACATAAAAGCACTTAATACGAAATAAACAAACAAGAAACGCCCCGAAAATCGATCCAATAACCTTAATCGCGTCGAGCCGCAATATTAAACGAGGCATAAAAAGATAAAGGCCGCGCCACACGTATACTTTAAGTGTCTTCGCGTTGAGCGGCCCGTGCTGCCTTTAGTAGCAGTTTATAACTACTTTGCAAGCACACTGGCGTACACCAGCCCTTATGGAGGCAGTGAAAAGATATAGCGCCGACTTACGGCGCGCCTACTGAATACGAATTTCGTGTGAATGGTGCGTACCGATGGACAGAGTTATAGCGAATCGTTTGCTTTTTAATATTGAGTGTTTTTATGATAATACGAGTGGGGTTTTATCGATATCGGATGTGGCTTTGTGTGCAAACGCTGAACACCTCTACGTGTGCGAATGACTAGTCTGCTGAATGACTTTTCTTTTTATATCTTCGGATAATTCCATGGTCGTGTGAGTATTTTTGGTCGCACGAAATTTTGTTAGTAGGTATTTTTATACGCGGTGTTTGGGTCTCAATCAAATCAATCAATCAAAAATGTTTATTTGCAAGAATATGGTACAATAGGTGTTACATTATGGGTTCCAGCATATCCTGCCATTACATGGCGTACAAATATTTCTATATAATATCTATAAATCGTGTCTTATAATATTAATAACACTAATACATTATATTATTACTAATTATAAATTATTTAATTTAATATAATTTTATTGGAATAAATATTGCAATTTTGATGTAATTATATTTTGATGAATTTTGATGTCTTTGACTCGACGTTCAGAATTTAAAAAGGGAACGTCAGATTTTAAACGGAGACTGCGTGTTTACACGTAGAATGATTGTCTAAGTACCAATTGAGTCACGTAACAGTAAAATGTAGATATTATTTTATCTCAGCCCAATTACCAATTTATTTTCCACCACCGGATTACCATAGACAAAAAAATAATACCCTCCACCGAAACAGGAAAATCGATATAAACCGCTGCCCCATCCGGCGACAGGGCCGGTATCTATTCCGGACAATTAACCGGACGGCTTGCCCGCGTCTTATCTACTCCGGCAGCCCTTCTTAGCGGGAACTTAGCCACGAAATAGGTCAGTCAGTGCAGGCCCTTATTATCGCCTATTGTCCGTAACTCCGTAGTGGCCCATTATTGATTATTGATGGAGGAAAAACTTTCGGAATAGGGATATTGTTGTTGATTGTTTTGTGTTGTTGAATTGTAATTGTGATGTTGTGTGTTTGTTTTAATTAGTTTTTTTGGGTTTGTGAAGTGGGGCTGGTAAGTCGGAATTAGCTAGCAGTTTATTTGTTAAGAGGTAATTGGTCAATCAATAACATAACACACATAACATCACGCCTGTATTACCCGAAGGGTTAAGCAAGTGAAATATGATCACATTCATTTAGAAAGTTTTATTTTTTTTGCAAAAAGAAACAGAGACAAAGTCAAGCTACAAAGTTACGAGACTTTTCCTATCAGTCAAGTCTTAATTTGAAAACGACTCTTTGCCTCCCAAATTGCGTTTAGATTTACGGGAAAATAAAAAAAAACGAAAAAGCGAAGTCCTAATCGAAAACCGAAAATATAAGCTGCTAATTTTCGGGGCACTCGTAGCAAGTTCAGAACTAAGAGAACTAGGTTACTTTCGTTACAAACTGTACTGTATTTAGCTAATACAACTATTGGAGTTGCACTACAAAGTTTTGCTTCGAAGCTAAAATATATAGCCCGACTAGTGTCCAACTGTACGTCGATTTCTCGCGCGAAGCCGAATGTTTAACAATCTTAAGAAATTATATTGCCTAAAATTGAGTAGTATAACATGTTTTTTTTTGGCTTTTAAATTAAAATTTTACGGTGTCTATATACAGGGTGGAAGGGAAATCGACGTTACCACGTACGTTTAGTAGGTCATTCTGATCCTCCTCAACAGATTTTTTTTTATCGATAATTTAAAAAATAATAAAGAAACATACATTTTGACCGTGTAGGTTGTTGTTTTGTAGGAAACAGCAAATATTTTTAACAACCAACAAAAATTTCTATGTTGGGGGTTCAAAATGACGTACTTACTTATCAATCGCGTCTTCGTTCCCGTTCGTTCAATTTCGGCTCTTGCTAGATACCTTCAGACTTGGGCAAAAATTCGAAACATTTTGGTCGAAACCGAAGCTTCGGTCAGTCACTAAGCCAGACAGTTACAAAAACGTAGAAGGCAAACTGTTTAGTCAAATAGTTTTCTTTGCTGGTAGACTAATGAATGGGACATTACGCAGGGAAATAGATTGAAAGTTTAATAGTGGAGCATCGCTCAGATAGTGTAACGAGGACGTCGGTGATAGCGCGTGTTCTGCCAGTTAATAGCGCGATAAATAGTGCGGTGGTGAGCAAGTATGCGACGGCGAGCGGGTTTGTATGAGCTGCTTGCTGTTTCTTTTAATCATTACTGGGTTTTATTATATCAATGTCATTACTCGAAATTTTTAGTAATATTTTCAGTCGATTGCAGAAAGGTTACTTTGTAGTTAAGAAAAGTGTGTGACTCTACTTTATTTTTTTACTGAATATAAAAGTTGACTTTATTTTGTTCAATTCATAGTACTTTTGCAGTTTTCTGTGTCTTGAATTGTACATTCTTCAATTATCTGTTTGACATTCTCTAAGTTGGGTACTACTTTTAGTGTATGCAGATGCAGCTGAATATCAGTATTTTAGATGGCAAGACAGTGTGTATAACCCTTTAAACCCAGTTACTGGGAAATATCCATAACCTGAGATGTATCTATCAATTTTCATCTGACGTTTGTTTATCCACTTGGACCACAACCCATAGCCATGCTTCACGCACGCAATGCCTCTATTTTTTAGCCTCTCACCATTTACAACCGGCTCCCTTAAATGTTTGATAACAAAATTAAAATATTGCGAAATACCCCTAAAGGGCTTTCACCCAAATTACTATCGGCACGAACTTTTAATATATATTTTAAAGTTGGGACACTCGATTTAAATTACATTATTTTTTGGAAGATTTATAGTTAAAATAAATAGTTAATGCAAACTATTTATTTATTGTTTGCTTCGTAAATATAGTTTGAGATGTAAATATGATAATAAAGTTGATTTATTTATATGTCTGGGGGTTAATATAAATTTGTAGGTGACTTTGGAATTTTTTTAAAGCAATATTAATGTTACTGTAAAACTTTACCATTCTGTTTTGCGTATTAATTATATTATTTCTCTCTAGCAAATACTCAGTGCCGTTAAATATAATTCATTAAAAGTTCAAATATTTATATAGATAGACATAGTTTCAGTATATTTATAGCTTATCCGTAATAATGGTACTTGTAACAGTGCCGAAATATCGGAAACTCGAAACAAATAGTGTTACTAATAATGATAGTGACCATGTCAGTTTTAAAACGCATATTTATAGCTTAATTGTTTCTTAAATTGCCATTTTCCCTTTTCTTCAAAATTTTGTTTCACCCATTGCTATGGATACTGAAAGATGTACCTTAGTATTATCTATTCGTGGCAACAAGTCTAAAATTCAAGACCTCACAAATTCCTACAGACATACATCTTTCCAAGTACTCCATGCACAAATAAACGAGAGCGTCCATCTTGGATTTGGCATAATCCCGCAGTCCCGTGGTTATTAATTGCTTCAATAATATGCTAATACGGGCCAGTCGTTACGTGGTAATGTGGCTGTTATTGTCCAACATTTTTCTTAATTTTTATACGTAACGTTTACTGGAATGTTTTGGTTATATTACTGTGCTTTAGGGACGTGTTGGTGATGAAATTTAAGGACTGTTTTGGTCAAAATTAATTTAAGTGGTTATTAAAAAAGGGTAGTCTTTGTAACCGGTATAAAAGGTAATATGATTAATATGTGTCATAATATCATTAAATGAAGGCATTGTCTTTTGACGACCGAAAATATTGATTAGCGTTTGATTTACATTTCGTATTTTTTGTTGAGTTGAGCTTAAAAGTGCATTTTATTTGTGCAGTGTTTAAACATTCCGATCTATTATTCCTGTAGATCGGAATGTTTAAACGTCAATTTGATTTGCCTAGTTATATTATAATAGATATGGTCTTTTCAGGGATTTGTCGCCATTTTGCACTATTTTCTAAGTTGTTCCTAGAACAAAATAAACTGCCTCCCTCAGTATAAATATGTGCTAAATTACACACACGTCATAGTATGGTAAGTGTGTTATGAATGCGCACTAATGTTTGAAGTCATTACATATTTACATTTTTAGTCATTTCATAAAACGTTTAAAGCTTGAACAAAAAGAATAGAAAATAAAATACCTATATTTTGTTTGTTGAGGATCGAGAATTAAGGATTGCGGATGAGGCAGTGGTAAAGAGATTGGTTGAGATGCTGCGTGTCACGCGTTTGGTGACGATACGAAGTAAATATGAGTTCACAATAAGTTCGATTGTATCGAACTTATTATATCGAACTTATTAACCTGCTGTTTGTGTGTGTGAATTTAAATATACAGCAGAAATTAATTAAGGGGGGGCTACGTTTAAAAAAAAAAACTACTTTCATCAATCACATAGCCGTCGGTGAAAATCTTATCTTACTTTTAGTAAAATAGTTAAGGCTAAGTTATTATCATGAATATGCCAAACCTTCTTATACAAAACCTCTTTAATACCTTTTTATACCTATAATATACGTAAACCCAACGCTAAGCAGTTTCAGATCATTAAAGAAGAAGAATAGTAAGTGCTGAGCGGAGCTGAATTACAGCAGCTACGGGCTCGTACAGAGTACGTGTACGTTGTTAGCTACAAGTACAATTAATAAAACAACTAGAAGTTTTCCTACTAATATAAGAAAACCATTACCATTGACTGGCCTGTTGGTCTAGTGGTTAGTGACCCTAACTGCTATGCCGGAGGTCGTGGGTTCGATTCCCACCCAGGACAAATGTTTGTGTGATGAGCACGATCATTTGTTCTGTGTCTGGGTGTAATTTATCTATAATATGTATGTATTTAGAAATATATAAGTATGTTTATCAGTTGTCTAGTACCCATAACACAAGCTCTGCTTAGCTTGGGACTAGATGGCGTTGTGTGATAGTTGTGGAATATTATTATTATTATTATTACATACTTTGTCACCATAGTTCTGCAGTTTAGGCTGCGCATGCATAGATTGTTTTGTCAAAAGTCGTAGACAGATTTAAGAATTTATAAACTACGATTTCATTATTAAAAAATTACTACAAATAACTAAAAGAAGGTTCTATGCCTAAGAATACCAAAAACTATGAGAATGGTTAGTAGGAAAATTCATTCAATAATCTAAAGGCTGTGAGCAACGAACTTTAAAACACTAAGTTTATAACGTCTTTCGGCGTTTATAATCTTACGAAAGATTAGGCAGAGGTAGACCTTATAGTATACCCACATTTCACCAGGTAAGTTATGGTTATGTGATATAAGGGGGCGAGCCTATTGCCATCTATTGGGCACAAGTCCAGACTCCGTGGCTGACTGAGAAATTCCTGATGGAAATACCCAGTAACACTGCCCGACCTTGGAATCAAACCTAAGACCTCATGCTCAGCAGTCACGCTTGCAATCACTACGCAACAAGGCAGTCACAGGATTTTATAAAAAAAAAGTAAAAAGTACAATATGCTCTCTCTACCACTTTTATAGCACCACACCGCTAAGATTAATGTATAGAAGCCGTATAAAGCGGTGTGCACACACACACACACAAAGCGCTGCAGTCATGATCGTGATGAGTGGTGGCCGGCGACCGTAAAAATAATGGGCGGCTTGCGATCGAGTGTGTTCTGGCCCTGTTTAAATCTGTCGCTGAGAATGTGCCATTGTTTGTTGTACATTGTCGTTTTAGTGTGGAGGTGGTTGTAGTGGGTATGAATGTAGTGGGCAATGGATTTGTCATTCATTTTGAAACGCTGACGACCTCAAAAAGGTCTCAGGATGCGAACGGTACAGCCAGGTATAAAGGTGACAGAATACTGTCACCTTTATACCTGGCTGTACAGGACATTACAGGTAATTACATTATGACGCAGAATATCTGCGTCATAATGTAATTACCTGTAATGTCCTGTAATTACCGAAAGGTTATAATGAGATATACCTATGTGTACGTACTCTCACATTTTGCCAGTTAAGTTTAAGTTCTGTGTAATATGGAGCGCGCCTATTGCCATAAACTGAATACAAATCCAGTCTACTGATCAAAAACTTTGTAACACTGAACGTCAATGATTGAACGAATTTTCATGAAAACCGCGTATTCCCATCTTACAAAAGCCTAAAACTCAACAAGTCACATTCTATTCCAGTCATATAGCCCACACTTCTAATCTATTTCCCTCTATATCTGTAACTCACAAGTTAGTATACCACGTTTCTGTTCGGTCCCCACGTCAATAACTTGACGTAATGTCATTACGTTGATGGAATAATTTATTACTTTCCATTATAAGGCTGAATAAAGATCCTCCATACTGTTATGATGAACGTAAAAGAAAATATCAAACTTATCTTTGGTAGTTTGTTGTTAAAGTTGGATGAAACTCATCAGTTTTGTGGCCATAGAGAAAATAGACTTAGTAGAAAACCTGATATTTTTTCGTTTGGTTTACGAAAAAATATCAGGTTTTCTAAAATGGAAAGTAAGCAAAAGATTAGGTATAACTGAAAAGTTTTGGTATACCTAGGACCCTATTAACCCTTCAAAGGTAAAGGGGTAGAAATGGGTTTAAATGTAAGAGTGTAATGAGTGGGGTTTCAATTTAGGACGTCCAATAAGATCAGGAGTGATACCTAGCCGTTGAGCCATGATGATGAGCCACCTCTTCATTGTTTTATTTGTAAGTCTTAAAACGTAAACATATAAAGAGTATTAAGTGTATCGTTCACCTAATTGAACGAACTAATTTATCGCAAAATGACATAATGGGATAGTCAAAATGGCACTGATTTACCGACTGATATACTACCAGTTCGTATTTACCGAGACTTTAGTAGAGACTTCAGTACAAAATGCTAAACATAAATGAATACATAAATGAATACATAAATGAAACATAAATGATGAATATAAATGTGGATGGATGGAGAGGGAGAGGAAGACCAAAGAAAAGATGGATGGAGTGTGTGAGGGGTGATATGAAGGAAAAAGGAATAAATGATAACGTGACGACTAACAGGGCAGAATGGAAGAAAACAACGTGTTGCGCCGACCCCAAATGACATGGGATAAGGGCAGGAAGAAGAAGAAGTACAAAATGCTAAACGTACGTTTGTAGCCGCGTAATTTTCTATACTGGTTTCACCAAACGTTTAGACAGCTTTAAAGGCTTGAACTGAAGATATTTAAAACACCAGCCAACTTCAAAGTACTGCTCAAAAGTCTATTAACATCGAACAGTGGAAACGAACGATACGTTTAAAAAGATTAGACTGCATTTTAAATTACACGGAAGTATTTCCTTCACCGTTTTTTCCTATGTTCAGCACGTAACTTGGTAATGGATATTGTGCATGGTACTATTATCGCTGACGTAGATTGCTGAGTTTGATTTAGTGGGTTTTTTCATGAGGAAATTCTCAGTAGCAGCTACGGAGTCTAGAATAGGGTAGTTGACAAAAAAAAACTAATTAGTCCGTCACATAAATTACCAAATAATATTGGACACGTATTTTTTCTTTTTGCACGTAAACCAAAAATGAAGACGATACAGTGCTTCGAAAACTCGTGTGACGTCACATCGCACTACATTTTTTACCACGTAGTGCCGTCAAAAGCCCCCACTCCTGATCTTTGACGCGGTATAACTTCGTCAATTTTTATTAATTTGATAAAACAAAAAACACGTATCCAATATTTTTCGATAATCTAACTGACGGACTAAACGGAATTATATTTTTTTACCCAGGACACATCGCTATTGTGTGGGTTAGTGGCGGTAGGTGGTGCCTATTAGATGGGATTTAAACATACCTGGTGAAATATTGGTGTGGGTGTAGGTACAGGTCTGACTAACCCTTCGGGGATTACAGGCGTGATGTTATGTTATTTTATTAGATATTTTTTATTACCGTCACTGATTATTATATTTAGAAAAGTTAAAAACATAGCTGGAATAATTATAGCCGATTTTAATTCAAATCAACCTTAAAACTTAACGTTATTTAGAAAATTCCAAGTATTTTCTAAGCTTAATCGAAAATCCTTGAAAACCGTAACTAATTGGACCATTTTGTTTGATTGAAACGAAACCTTTCATAGGTTTCATTAACAGAAACCGTTCAAGTACACTTGATGTTCAATTCATATAGAATTAAAGAGTTGTTAATAGAAAAAGTATATAAGAAGCAATATATTTACATAGTACTTATATTACCTACATATATTGAAAGGAAAAACATATTGGAGTGACGCAATAAAGGCACAGACACACATAGGCCTCTGTTTAAATAAGCCAACATCAAAGGTGGCTCAAAATATTGCCTTCTATTGAACGCAATGAAACAATTTTATATGTTCACTGTTTTCCCTGTTTTATATTAGGTACTTCACAAACAGGTCCCTCAAAATGCGTTCTAGCAATTGAACTTACAGAAAGTACCTTTTTATCTTTCGCAAATATTACATCAATATCATCTAGATGTTTGTTTATGCAAGTATACACAAAGCTTGTTTATATTCCTGACCTATTAATCAATTTCAATTATGAAGAAAAACAAACTCCGCCGCGCAGCACAACTTGCCTAATAATGAGATTCGAAAAGTTCCAAACTAAAGTACGAATAATAAACAACGCCTAATAATATTCCAAACATGATTATGCTATTAAATCGAGTGCTGTGAGCAAATCGATTCGAGTAATCGAGTCAGTGGAGTAAACAGAATCGATACGACTCATCGCATTCGGATCACAAAGTGGATTCCAGTTTTTAAACGTCGCCATTTTCGGGGATGGGGCAGGTGATGCCGGCACAAAGTGATAGGTGCTCCATCTAATCTGCCGAGCGGCAGCTCAATCTTGTCTTCAATCGAATCTCCTTGATTGCGTCAAGCGTCGATATATAGGGAAATTTCATCCGTGCGCCTAATAGCATTGACACTACGCCGATATCTGAGCGAAGGAAACAGCCTTTCTTTTAAAACAATGAAAGCAAACATGAGACTTCACTTTATTACTCCGTTTGCAGCAGACTTTAATTAATTAGTGTAAGTGCCGGTGAGTCTCGGGAGATTGGTCATTAATTAAATGGGTCTTTGGCTATCGATCTACTGGCAAACAATACACTTTATTACTTTTATTACCCATTTCATTCGCTGTCTACCCGGGTACCCGGGTACCGGCCGTGCTGAGCTGCGGTTGCTTTTTACTATTAATGAGTGGCCAACGTGGCCGGGCATGGCGGCCAAGGAGTAGTGTATTATAGTTTTCTTTCCTTTCTCCGTTCAGTACAAAGTTATGTATTCGATAGTACATTAGTTGGAAGGCTGTTCGAACGGTAGCGCTAGTAACACAATCAACCTTGTGTAGACTAAGGGTTTAAGTGAATTATAACAACGTAGGCATGTTATGTTTTGCTTGTCGTAGTAATTACTTACAAAACAACGTGTACAAGCTATAATAATACCGGTATATGTACGGTAGCTGTAAGTTTCATGAATAATAAATATTTATAGGTGGATACTCAAATATGTAGGTATTAAATTCTCACTATACTTTATGTTCTATACTTTGACATCGAGGAAAACGAAATCTACATAACTTGACCAGAATTAATTAAACATCTGAAAATTATTCATAATCACTGATAATGCTACCTTAACGATTGGGTTACCGTGAAAACCAATAAATGCGGAGGATATCCGTTGAATTAATTTTATAACATTTAAATTTGATGGCAGTCACTTTTAAATATTCATTCGGCCATTAAGAGTGTCCATTAGGGCAAATCGTGGGCACCGGGCGTTATTAAAAATCGCCGGGGACTGCTAATAATGCGGTGGCTAATCGTGACGCTTCTTGTTATGAGGGAAATTGTTCTCGTATTAGGATTATACGATCCTTCGGTTACATTAAACTTCATACTTAAATCTTCCACTTCTTAAAGCGGAGTTGTGGAGGTCGAGATAGTAAGTTTTTCTTACGAAGGTACTTTGTTTGCATTAATTCAAATAAACTCAAAAGTTTTCTGGTAAACATGTCCAGAAAACCAGTATGCCTTAGAGATATTTCTCGACGGCATGTAAAGCCAAGTCAGAGGCTATTAGGCGGCATAAAAACTCTGACAACTGGTTAGGCACAAAAAACAAAGCCACACGCTAAAGAAGAAGAAACTTTTTAAACAAAATTATTTATTTATTTATAACCAACTTATACTAACAGTGACACCACACATATAAGTTATAATAATAATAATCATTTATTAAACAGACCTTATAATCCAATTTGTTAGTAATACGTACACATCTTAAACACTAAAGTTAGTAGGCACACACATTTAGAAAATTTTGATAATGATTACTAATAATGTCAAAACAATCAGCAATAGTAATTTCAAAATCAGAAAATGTCAAAATTAAATAATGTCAAAATCAAACAATGTCAAAATTAAATAATTTCAAAATCAGAAAATGTCAAAAAAAAATTTATAGGTCAATGTTAAAGGTTGAACGAAAAATTAAAAAACGAAATCTTATAAAAATTAACAAACCACATTATCATCGTATGTACTATATTTTATTACTCGGAATAGAATTATTTAACTCGGGGAGATAGTACTGGGAGTGGCAATGGACTCCAGGTATCGGGAAGCAGTGTTAAGGAGACTCAGTTCTGTACTTGCGAAAATATCTAATGACTCGTCATACATTAAAATGTTGTTGATGTGGGTAAGGGCTAGAAATAGTGGGCTAGTCTTAAGAGTTACGGTGCTTGTTTGAGGAATCGAAAACTTATTGATAATATTAATATTGACAAATATGAAAATGAAAGATTGCTTCGGTGATCTAGTTGTCGCGGGCACTACTACTAAGCACGAGGGCTTTGTGTAATTAGGTTTTTCCTTGAAGTTATTTTCAGTAAAAGCTTGATGCACCTCTTCTAATTTTATATTTGCCAAAATATGTTCAGCAGTTTAAAGGAACATATCCCAAGAGTTTACACAGATTGTTCACTGCCAAGAAAACTTTGTCTCAATTATCTCTCATATGTGCACTTATTACAACTAGCTTTACAAGTTTCCAACTACCACTTTCTTATTCAACTTCTGTTGCAAATAATTCTGCAGCCACTTTAATTTCATCTTATTACAGATTTAGAATGCCAATTAGCTACAATATTTCTCCATTAGCAGAGTGGCGACGGAAACGGTCGGGGGCTTGGCAGAATGCCTGCTACCTTCGTCTGAGTTGCGGTAAATATTTTGGGTCAATTGCAAGGAGAATGGGGTTTACTTGTCTTGTAGTTCAACGTCTTTGCAAGAGAGGGGTGTTTAGTTATTTATTTTTGTTATAAATACGTATACAGAATTATTAGAGTTGTTGCTATCCTATTTTAAATGAAGTGTGAAGTTTCCCCTGTTATAGTCTCTTAAGAAATAAAGTGACAAGTTTTTGTTTAGTGTTACGATTCGTATTTTTTTTAGTTTCCATTTTGTATTGTTCGTCTCCTATTTTATGGAAAGTGCAAATGGTACAAAGTTGCTGTTTTGAAGCGAAAAGTGTGTAATATTTTATTAAAAGTTGGGGGAAAAAGTATTTTTCGTGAAATTTTTCTTTGAGCGTGCGTCAAATAAAGTTAGGGTAGCGAAGTGAAGGATATTGTTACCGTCAAAGATTTAAATTGTGTGTAAGCGTGATGTTTTTTTTTAAACAAAACAAGACATCTAAGTACTCATAATAATACAGTTTTACAAATTAGGTAAGTAGGTACTATTTCTACATGATTTCTACAAACGTGTGGGTGAGTACTGCTTTCCTAGCTAGGTTATGAACACCTGTGTTAAAGAGAAGCTTTTTAATTTATTTGAAAAGTTGCTTTTATTTTTCAAAGGACTTACTGTAAACAAATGTTTCAAAGAGTCTATTAAGAGGAAACGCGAGTGGTCTTTTCTCCATACAAACGCTCTCGCCTGTTTTCTTTTTGGTTAATGACCCTAGAGCAATGGTTTTTTACAGAATAATAAATATTAACTATTTCTATGCCCCTATGTTTTCCTTTTTGGTGATAAATTATTTTTATAAGCACTAGAACCCTCAAAAAATGCTCAAAATTGCTTGTTTAGATCGCTGTTAACAGAGTCCTAGTGTACAAATTTGACAACTATTAACGAAAAAAGAAAAAAATAGCGGCGTAGTATATAACCTCCTTATTCATTGTCTAAAATATCTTTTAAATTGGTTCAATATTGGAGGAGGAAATAGGCGAGAGCCAAACCTCGAATTCTAACTTTTTTCTATAGTTGTCCTTATCGCACGAATTTCAGGGCAGGAGGACGGAGAGAGACAGCGATAGTAGAAAGAGACAGCACTCGCATTTCCTCTTAATTCCTACAACTACCCCATTAACAATAAATAACTCATCCAACTTTTAGGTACACCTTATCACAAACAGAAACCCCTAAATCATAACCGAAACTCCATACAATATTCTGGAATATTTCTCCGTGACAAAGAATACGTTTTGTGAGTAATTTCCCCGGGAAAGCGGGGCCGACCATTGTGATGACTGCCCATTGAGAAGGGTTACTCAGTCAGTTCCGGGGCAAAGAGCGGACGGGTACAGAAGCTTCACTCCACCTATCGAGCGAATCCGCACGCACACATAGATACTTTTCATATACAGCCAGTGTAGGCGCGTGACTGTCATTTGTTTGAGATTTCATTAAAATTAGACTAAAAATATTATGGCCTTATATTACCATTGTTTTTTTTAAATCTATTGCATAGATTCTATCGCGGGCCTTGTTGAGTTGAGCGTGGAGAGCGAATCCAGAGATTTCCTAACAAAAATATTCAGTTAAGATTCAACATGGTTGCTATGGTTACGGAAAATAACAAGGTTGTCAACTGAGGTTGTCAAATTAAATAATTGTTTGTCTCTCTGCTTTCTCCTTCTAAAATATTCTTACTCGTATAATTTGTGTACAAAGTTTTTTAAATATGAATAAACAAAGTGCATTTATTAATGAAGAAAGTCACGAAAAAGTAGTGAAAGAAAATTTGTGAGGAGTGAGTACTCTATAAACATTCATTTTATTATTAGTACGCATCTATCATAAGTTTTATTGGTTTTTGCATTACTATTCTGCGAATCGGTCTAAAACGATTCGTTTTCTTATAAAATATCTAAAATAAAATAAATAGTTTTCATATTTTTCAATGTTATGACACTTACGTCAGGCTGTCAATACTTTTTCTTTTAAATTTTCTGTCATAGAGTTTCTTACTAGCTTACTTAGTCTATGAAGGTTAGTTTTGATTTATATAATGTACATCGCGCGAAATTCGAAGATCAAACTCTTAATATCGTTATTTTTGATCAAATTTTTTGAATGAATAATTATTTTAGTGTGTAATTACACTTTAAATATCTATTATTGCATAAGTTGATAAAAAATGCTATGCAATAGATTTACCGCGGCAGTCTCCGAGTGCCACACGTTTTTTTTTGGATATCATACATTTATCAAAATATAAAAGTTTTCTTTTACGTATTTCGTTACTTAATTTAATACTTACTTTTAGTTTCATAAACCACATCTAAAAATCTGTCACTTCTATCGCAAACGAGCCTCTTTGTGAGTGTACCCAATTTCGCTCGTCTTAAAGAAACTGGTCTTCTGTACTTATTTACATTGTCAATTCCGGGGAAAGTCCAATAGCAAGGGAACTCTGACTTCACCGGTTTTATAACCTGAAGAATGTTTCTTTTAAGGCGATGGTACATTGTGAGGTATATTTTCACGATTAACTTTGTACGGAGAAAATTAAAATCACGTTTTATTACTTCAGATAAGACTTTATGTTCTGAGGTATTTATTTTGTCACAGTTCTTTTTTCAATTGGTAGTACTTTATTGTAGGTTTTGTACTAACGCTCAGTTTATGAACTCAAGTGACGCGTCTTGCGTCAATAGACACGCGCGTGTGTCTTTTGTTTTTTTCGTGTTGTATTGTCGCGTTGTGGTAACTCATCTTTGGGTCTTCGATCCATCCCAAACAAATTGCCAGTGTGGAACCCCTCTCCAGGATATGCGCCACCTCCTGTCCTGTCCATCCTCCACAACCACTTGCACCTTTCAAGATTTACTCAAAGGAAATGTTAGAGCTGTGCAGGTGGCTAAATACTGGTCTAACACAATAGGGTAGTTGACTGACTACAAAAACTATGATTCTGTTTAGTCCGTCAGTTAGATTATAGAAAAATATTGGATAAGTGTTTTTTGTTTTATCAAATTAATAAAAATTGTCGAAAATAAAGCTTGTCAAAGATCATGGAGAGGGGGTTTTTTACGTCATAGTCTGGTAAAAATGGACCAACCTGCGACGTTGCACGACTGTTCGAAGCACTGTATCGTCTTCATTTTTTGTTTACGTGAAAAAAGAAAAAATACGTGTTCAATATTTTTTGGAAATCTATCTGACGGACTATTTAGATTTTTTTAGTCAACTACCCTATTAGAGTTCATCTGCAAGTAAAGAAGGAGAACTGATCAGCACGCTCGAACCAATTTCTTTTGTTTGTTTACCCGCAATCGCTGTTGCAATACTAAACTATCGCTTAAACGTGCAATTCGTGGCCAAGTCGTAAAAGAAAATCGACTCTCTCAAAGCAAGCAGAGGTCAGAAAGATTTGATAAAGTGATTGAGTTCCCGATTGAGATCTTATCCTTCTGACAGCAGCCGTAAAAGATTTGTAAGATGACTTTGCACTTTCTCGAGGGCAAGAGTTTTGCAAGAAGATTATATTCTGTTGGCGTAAAAGGTCACATTGACTAACTAATTCTGGCAAATCTTCTAAGGTTAAGCTCTTAAAGCACTTGCAGCGTCGGATGAACGAGATAAGTCACGTTTAAGTTGTCAACGAGAAAAATTGGCCTAATCTCGACGGCGCATAGTTAATTCATGGAATTATTACTTGGGTAAATTGCATGAATTTTGAAGTGCGAATTATGCAGTTGGATGTCATGCTTGCTGTAGATTTAGTATAGAGCAAGGACTTGTTGGATTGAGAATTATTTTCTGAGTAAACAGCTGTGTCCTTTAAATGTCCGGTCAAACTGTTAAAGACAAATTGCGGTCGTGGCTCAGGAAACCGTGCTCTGGTAGATATTTTCATCTGCCTGCTCTCTTCCTATTAGAGGTCGGGTTTCAGTCTAAGCGGATGCAGCTGAATACTAGTGTTTTACATGGAGTGACTGCCTACTATCTCTGCCTGTATATACAGCCTATATTTCCTCCACAACCCAGTTAGTACTGGGTGAAACGGTACGCATTGGTTAGGTTGGTTGTCAGTCTTTCAGGCGACTGACTACCTGTGACGACAATCGGGACCAATGGCATTACGAGCTTTGCGAGGCACGGAGGAAACTAAGTATCAAAGTAGTGTAGTATAGTGTAAGTAGTACTGTGATCAGAGTTCGTAATTTGCCCGCAACAATTTGACTGAACTTCAAAGAAAGAGTTTTCTCTATATGACCAAGAAATCCATGCAAAAAGTGACCTTCTTAATTAAAGAAACGAACACCTTTTATAATATCTGAAAACGCCTGCAGGCATCCCCGCTTAGCAGCCTCTTTGCTTAGCTTTTGATGGTCCTCGGCTCAATTATAAGAAGTCGTGTTTGTCCGTGTTTGGGCCTGAAGCGCATGTTTCCTGAGCTTGTAAAGACCTTTTCAAAAGCCCTGTATTGAGTGCGGTTGAAACGTTTCGTTCAAACGCCAGTTAAAGAGATTACGGATGAGGAGTTTCCTCTTCTTTGTTTGTGTTGCATGGATTTTTTCCTCCTTAATTTCTTTTGGTTTTGAGTGTTTCAAAGTGGTGGGTAATGGGCGAATCGATTTTTGAGGAGTAAGTAAGTAGGGCAGGGAATTAAGTGTTTTCTTTTTATGTGATGTTAATGTGGCGCTTTTTGATGTGACAGGTAGGTTTTTATTCAAGAATTTTTCCCAACGTTTAAGAAATATCAAAAGTACTGTTTATTTACGATATAAAAACTAATTATATATATAAAAATAATTATGTGAATTTGTAGGTATTAAGAATTATTATTTGTATAAGATTTAGATGTGCCTTATTATTATTTAAGAGACTCATCGATCTCACAGTTAAACTGCGTAAGCAAATTTGTGGGGCAATGTAGTTAGGTGTAGTGGGGTGTGTAGTTTGTAGTTTAGTTTTAAGATTTTTGAAGTGAAATAATAATCATTCATTCATTCATTCAAGTGGTTGTAAGTCTGAGAAGCTGACAAACACTGGAAACTGTCGAATTTACGCAACATTCATTCACAAAATGATCCAATCAAAACTGACTAATCAACGAAACGGGCGAATTAAACCAACAACAAATAGCTCACAAACAACCCATGGTTATAAAATGGTCACACAGTGTCAATATTAACGTGCTTGTCGAACAATTTTGCTAAGACTATATCTTAGAAAATCACAGCCAGTTTTCCTACAATACATCAAAAAATGACACTACCACAAAAACACCAAAAATAACCTTTCCCCTTGCAAAACTCCTCTTACAGAAAACCAATCAAAAGCCTGCTTATACTACATACGCGTATACTAAAGGAGTTTCATACGGAGTAGTTGGAGGTCGCAACTCCAAGCGGTGGTCTAATCTTAGAGGATAATCCGCTATCAATGAGACGTGAGAGCCGCCTTTATGTGCCCAGCCTCCTCCCATCGATCTGCAGACGTATGTAATTAATATGACGGGGCCTTATTTGGAGGATATTTAGCGAAAAAAGGAATTAGGCTTTGGTACTTGGGAAAAATGGAGATGACGACAAAATAACTTTTATTTTATTATTTAGTTGGTCTCCGATTCTTTTAGAAGCAGAGAAGGTTAGATTGTTCATAAGGTTAAAAACACAATATTTTGCTTTGACAAATTTTAAAATGAAAGAACGGTCATATTTCTGTCTGCCTACGTTTTTGTTTGTCTGGCAATGTATATGAGTCAGATTACATTCACAACTTGACAAATAAACGACGCGTTTTTACCCCTAAATTAATCTGCGGAAGTCCCAAAAACATGGCAACCTGCCGCAATATCAAGGCGATTAATTGCCGCTTTTAAAAATACTCATTTGGCAAAAAAACCGCATAAATTGCTTATAACACCCCCGCCGCGTTGAAAATGTTCGGGACGAGATTTTAATTACAGAAATATTATTAAGTCAGTCGTCGAATAAAAGCAATTTAGGGGTAAAAATACGAGCGACCACGGGCGGGACAAAGGCCGAGATTTCCATATATAAAAAGCATAAATAATTTCGATTGTGGCCACCGAACACATAAATATAGTAGTACGTTTTGGCGCCCTCACACACGTGCGCAAACAGCCGGGGGTCGCGCAAATAATGCGAGTGTCACGTGAGGGGCGCGGGGGGCTAAGGCTCAAAGGGGGAGGGGGGGGGCTGTGAGGCTTCAGGACTTGAGGCACGAGGCAGCGCGGGGAGGAGGGGGGATCTCGGACGAAAAATAAATAGGTACACAATCTCTGGCGCACAAATACACACATTTCGACGGTGTAATGTGTTTGCGGTGCTACAGAAAATTTTATTTTCTCGTGTGACAAAAACGCGTGTTGCGCGCGGCGATACTCGAATTATGTGACGTTTGTTGTGACAAGAAATCGGAGGGATAATGTCGGGTGTGTTACGATAATATTGGCGGAATCGGGATAACATAATCTGGACGAACAACGGCTCTGTTACGAAAATATTGTACAATCGGGGTTCCAAAAAAGTTATTGGATGAAAACGACTAACACGTACAAACGCCATCACATCAAGCTACTTCAATCTGTTCAATTTCTTTAATAGATTTTCAACTTTATCTCTTAAGCATTAGATTCAAGGTTGATTGGGAATATTTGAAAGTTGCGAGTAGCTTGATTTGGCATCTGTACCTACTCTCAAACATCCTTCCATATTGAGCATACTTTGAATTTATACAACTGCAGTGTTTCTTCTGTTGGTTTTGACCAGCTATTTACAAAACAAATCACAAACTACCCTACCTTTAAACGTCAGCCTACGCAATCACTTCCTGTACACAAGCCCAAGTCAAAGTTGGCCACGTCACGGATGGGCACACATCTTCCAAGGAGTTGCTCCTCTTACTTGAGTGTCTATGCCTCTCGAGCCCCACCGGTTGGCCGCATGATTTACATAGGAGCCTCTCAAAGCCGTCTGTTTGTTCTGCCCGGTACGAGCTAGGACAGAATCGGAAGTAATTAACTTTACACTTAAAGTTAAGTGTACTTTGGACTTAATCGTGTTACGTCACGAAGCGAAGTTAAAAAGCGTGAGCTTGTAATTTGAAAAATGTTTAGTGAAAATTAATTAGTTAATGTTCTTAAGATGGTTTGGCACTCACCACACAATGAACAAGAATTAAACGAACATAGAACTAAACCTGGTTATTTTCTTCAAGTTAATATAACATTATGGCTGTATTTTTCTTTTCATGTAACAAAACTTGTCATTGCATATGAACCAGGCCCAATTCCTGGGCTACTACTACTACTACACTTTGCCTGACCTGAGCATCAAACTCCAGGGCCTCATGCTCAGTATTAACACTTGCAACCACTAGACCACCGAGGTTCTCTTCGTATTCTGACATTTAGGGGTGGATAGACTTTTGAAGGAATGTACTATAATATACTATCCCACTGTACTCAAAAATAATTCGTAAGGGTGGAATTAAAAAATGCTCCTTTAGTCTAAACCGACCTTTACTTAATTTTGTTTGTTCGACTGGATTAAACATAGAATTAATTAATTCCTCTGTAGCATCTAGCCTTTATCACTTTCAAACGATTAAAATAGAAGAGATCGATTATACTATTTAGAGAATATTCACTTAATTGAAACTGAAATAGATACGGATAAGGTCAGAAAGTTTAAAATATTCCGATGTGTCCTTTAAATTATAATTGTTGATATCCCGAAATTGTTGATGATAGTTTGGACTGCTAATAAGCTAATACCTTTATTTATACTCTAAGCAAACAAAGCATATAATTATGACACTAGTAATTTTATAAAAAAAATATTATACGAACTTTCGACTATGACAGATCGATTCCATTCACAGTATTAAGGCGTCTCGTCACACGAAACCAAGCCTACCGAACTGCCCTTTATAATTACGCGGCAAAAATAAAAACGCTTTTATAGACCAATATCTCATTGCTAAGGTGGGCATATGCGAGCAGACAAGCGACTTTACGACGGGCATAAAGCGTCGCAGAAAGGCGTGTATAACCCTATAATGCTGAGGTATAAGTCGGCTGTTACTTAACACCGTAACTTCTGTTTAAGGCCGCGCCTCCGCCTACAATGTCGGTAAATTCATGGGTGTCAGTTTAGTTGTATGGACGTCTCATTCCACAGTATCCCTGGGGCATCAGTATATTAAGCTATTGTGGTACTGCCCTACTTAGTTGATCTATGTAATTTGGGTTAAATGTGCCCTGTAATGAGGCGGAGTAAAAATGGTTGCGTTGAATATGATATAAGGATGTAATGAAGTTGTGTTGTTGATGAGGGTGTTTGTTGTTTAAAGTGGAAGAAACTGAATTTCTTAGTGTAAACTGTAACATAAGACATCATCTACCTAGGCTTATCCCAACCATGTTGGGGTCGGCTTGCGGTTTTACCGGATGCAGCAGAATGCCAGTATTTTACACGAAGCGACTGCCTTCTTTTAAATTTAAACTTTATAATAAAATTGTAACTTTAGACATGAATATAGAAAATCATAAGAAAAAATTGGGAAATTATTTGAAAAGTAACAGAGACATCATATCAGATTTCTGTGCATAAATCTCTGACAGTTTTCGATAACAAAGACATCAGGAAAACATTCTATAAGTTTTGGCTCTCCTCCAAAATCCTGCCATAAAAATTTTGAATGTTTACAGTAGATTCTACTTTCGATTTCTTCAGCCACAGAATCTTGGCTCGGGCCCCCTTCGTGTACAAACAAAGGTAGGCCAATGTCTTGTAAACTTTCCCTGTTTGGCGGGCCGCCAGCGCCACAGTACCATAGAATGCGGTGACTTTCGAATAAACCGAATAAAGATAATTTATTCCTATGATTTTGCCCGCGACGCAATCGCTTTCGAATTATTCCCCTTTTCAGGTTCCTCACGCGGCATTGAATTTTAGAGGGTTATTTTGAATGTGCGGTTTTTACTTTTATGAAATAAGATTATGTGATTTTATTTGGCAGATCATATATTTGTGCTGTAGAGAACAGCAGAAATATACAACTGGTTTTATGGTAAACAATTTTCACACGTGCTAGGGCGTATAGAGTTTTCTGATTCATGTATGTATGGTTCACATTTTTCGTTCACCCCCTTGAAGGACGTACTAGCAACTTCAGGATCCAAGGAGGTTCATTAAAACCTCTTCATATTCCCACAAACAATTCACAAATCCAAGCCTGAATTCAAACACATATCTACGACTTGATTCCTTAAACCCATCGCGTTAAAGACGAGAGTTGAAACTAATTCAAAGACAAACTAAGAGCAATCTTGGCAGTGGGTTCAGTTCATCAGGCCACGTGGGCCTGTGCCTTTATTTCACGTATACCCACTATGTATCTTTATCTGGCACTTGAAACTGTTTTATGGTGTCTAAAGTTACCCAGTTTAGCTTAGTGAAGTCGGGCCTACATACGGTCGTGGAAGGCGATTAGCTGACACTGTTTGTGTCTGTCGAGCGTGTAGCGTGTAAGGCAGAGGCTGTAGAGATTTGGAAAGTTTATGTCTTACAATTAATAACGCATGTAATCTCATATTGTACCAGTTATGTTAAAGTTCCATGTAATATGGGGCGAGCCTATTGCCATCGACTGGACACAAATTCAGACTCCGTAGCTGCTACCGAAAATTCCTGATAGAAAAATTCAATAACAATGTGCTCGCGTTGAAAAGTTCACATATTAGTTTTTAAACTGACATGGTTACCAACACTATTAATAATATTGAAAACGGGATATTTACCATGTTTACTTTTTTTTAATATCCCGTTTTCAATATAAAGTTCACATAGTTTAAGCATTAATTGGTTATCAGTCAAAATTTCACTTTTTCACAATTCACTTTGACCATGACAGGCATGATCTGTTGTAATTTTAAAGAAAAGGACAGTTTTAACAGTCGGAATTAATGAGCACCTTATAATCACGTTGAAGAGCTGTCATAGTCAAAACCAAAAAGTAAAATTTAAAGTACTAAAGATTTTAAAATTGATCAAAATCTTAACGAACCTATCTAAATGCTCGCCAGCAAGCTCCCAATCCTTCCTCCCCGTATGTCTCACCAAACTTACAGGCATTATTAGCTACGTGACGCTGCTCAGCCTCAGTACAAGGTTCACACCGACGTGTGCGCTGTTATCGCGCGCTATTTACCTCTAACGTGAGATTAAGGATTACATTATAATCTGATATGCTCGCTTAGCGCTCCGCCCGTGTTTAGCGCGCTCTCTTACGAGTTCAGTATAACTTGTAATTAGAGAATGTGATGTATGGTGTTTGTTATGGTTAATGGGCTTATTTAGGGAGTTTTATGGCTTGTGTATGGCTTAGGAAGTGTTATCTTACATGGCTGTAAATGTAAAATTGTGCAATCTGAGAGAATTAAATATAGCTCGTTCAGGCAAAGCTTCTGTAAAATTACAAAGTAAATTTCGAAATATTTAAGTGAATTTTTGAAAGTTTTGGAAGAAAGATTTTAAAAAAATCTACATTTTATTTATTTTATGTTTTATATATTAATAAATAATAATAATATAATTTTTATTTCGAACAACCAGGTCCATATGGGTTAGTAAACAATACAAAACAAATGTCACAAACAAACTTTTTTATGAATAATCAATAGTACCTACCCAAATAAATTCACATAATATGAAAAGTTTAATGAGCTACTGAAACGCCATAAAAGCTGTAGAAATCTAGATTTAAAAAATAAAAAAAATATAAAACAAAACATGTACTTTAATAACAACGTGCAAATAAAACGTCGTTTGAATGCGACTGCGGTCGTAATTTTTTATTACAACACAAGTAATACCGTCTCACTTGTCCTATTACAAGAACATCGTAACCGTCTTCGGTTCATTGTGACTCTCTTTGTGTTAAAAGTACTTAATATACGACAATATTCCATTCATATTGAATGGAGTAAGACGTCGTTATTTTTTCATGAGTCATAATTGAAGTTGTAACTGGTTATCTTTTTGAAGAGAATAATAAGTACTGAGTACATAAAGGGTACTAAAATTTTACATAACTGTCTGTTGTAATCGGTAACTGAACAAAAGACATAGGGTGAAAGCTAACTCGAAGACGTCCAGCAAGTATCTACCAAGAAGTAAGAAAAGAAACAAATGAAGGTGCGACAGTTGACCACTTCTCAAACTTATATCCTGAGTAATAAGGTAGTACCTACTTTATAAATAAGATTACACTACCTAAATCTTTTCAAAATCAAGTCGATCCATAAAAAAGAGACTGTCTTTCATGGAACAAAAATATATTGCAGCTACACAGCTCTTATAATTTGAACCCTAACCCCTTGTCCCTATCAACGGTTTGTAAAATTAATTAAGAAAACATCGTACTAGCTCTAAGTCGCACTAACTATCCCAAAACATGTTCTCATAATTCACTAGTAAGAGCATAAGACCAGCTTATTATAAACTATACGATAAAACGCACGCGTTTACGTATGTTTATTACGCCACCTGGCGTAACTCTGCGTAGTCTTCGGTACGCGATACGCTGGGTACGCGGCCCAGAGACAATACGCACTATATAATGGGTTACGCGTTTGCGTATGACACTGCTCTCGTCGTTTGTTTGTTTTCGACGGAGCGTTTCAATGAATTAGTGCGAGACTGCGGCGTCTGATAGTTTTCTTGTGACGCAAACAAATGGGGAACGCAAAATAATTATGTTGGATGTTATTTATTTCTTTATCAAAATGTTTGTAACTCCTACCGTGTATGGCTTAGGAAGTGTTATCTTACATGGCTGTAAATGTAAAATTGTGCAATCTGAGAGAATTAAATATAGCTCATTCAGGCAAAGCCTTCTGTAAAATTACAAAGTAAATTTCGAAATATTTAAGTGAATCTTTGAAAGTTTTAGAAGAAAAATTAAAAAAAAAAACAAAATTTATTTATTTTATGTTTTAAGTCACAAACAAACTTGTTTATGAATAATCAATAGTACCTACCCAAATAAATTCACATATATGAAAAGTTAAATGAGCTACTGAAACGCCATAAAAGCTGTAGAAATCTAGATTTAAAAAATAAAATATATATAAAACAAAACATGTACTTTAATAACAACGTGCAAATAAAACGTCGTTTGAATGCGACTGCGGTCGTCATTTTTTATTACAACACAAGTAATACCGTCTCACTTGTCCTATTACAAGAACATCGTAACCGTCTTCGGTTCATTGTGACTCTCTTTGTGTTAAAAGTACTTAATATACGACAATATTCCATTCATATTGAATGGAGTAAGACGTCGTTATTTTTTCATGAGTCATAATTGAAGTTGTAACTGGTTATCTTTTTGAAGAGAATAATAAGTACGGAGTACATAAAAGGTACTAAAATTTTACATAACTGTCTGTTGTAATCGGTAACTGAACAAAAGACATAGGGTGAAAGCTAACTCGAAGACGTCCAGCAAGTATCTACCAAGAAGTAAGAAAAGAAACAAATGAAGGTGCGACAGTTGACCACTTCTCAAACTTATATCCTGAGTAATAAGGTAGTACCTACTTTATAAATAAGATTACACTACCTAAATCTTTTCAAAATCAAGTCGATCCATAAAAAAGAGACTGTCTTTCATGGAACAAAAATATATTGCAGCTACACAGCTCTTATAATTTGAACCCTAACCCCTTGTCCCTATCAACGGTTTGTAAAATTAATTAAGAAAACATCGTACTAGCTCTAAGTCGCACTAACTATCCCAAAACATGTTCTCATAATTCACTAGTAAGAGCATAAGACCAGCTTATTATAAACTATACGATAAAACGCACGCGTTTACGTATGTTTATTACGCCACCTGGCGTAACTCTGCGTAGTCTTCGGTACGCGATACGCTGGGTACGCGGCCCAGAGACAATACGCACTATATAATGGGTTACGCGTTTGCGTATGACACTGCTCTCGTCGTTTGTTTGTTTTCGACGGAGCGTTTCAATGAATTAGTGCGAGACTGCGGCGTCTGATAGTTTTCTTGTGACGCAAACAAATGGGGAACGCAAAATAATTATGTTGGATGTTATTTATTTCTTTATCAAAATGTTTGTAACTCCTACCGTATTAAACATTCTGTTAAGATTCAGCTGTAGTGGATTCAAATGGTTTTTAATTTTCAATGTCCACGTTTAATATTGCAATAGTTTTGCGATTGCTAACCCAACTTGAGACAATTATCAATGTTTTGTTCCACTTGAACAGGAAAAGCCTAAAATACTTGTTTTATTTTTTTAATTAATATAAACCCATAAATTCAACTTATAACAGCATTTAAATCTTTCCATAGACACGTAATTTCCGCAATAGATTACATCACAAGTCAAAGTAAACACCAAACTCAAAACGACTTTATTCAAAACAGGAAAAGCAACGCAATGAATGACAGAACGACTTACCAAAGGAGACAGACGATCTTACCCGACAGTAAACTTAAAAATATAAATGCTGTGTTTACTTACAAGTGAACGCGATTCGCGCTGTTTACGACATCGCCCTCATTCCGGGCAGTGCGCGAAATTACCGGGAACCATTGTTCGGAGCCGTATAAAGACATAAAACGTAAAAATAACTCGACACCAATGGAGATATTGGTCCTTTGCAACGTAAAATTTTGTTTACAAACCTTTCTGTAATCACTTTGGTTGGTAAATGGGGATGTAAAGGTGGTCTGGTCTTTAAAATTTTATAGACATAACCGTGTGAAACGGAATTTAATAGATTGTAAATTATAATAATGTGTGCGGGAGAGCTTTGGATGGTAAATTGGTGATGCAAAATGGTTTTAAAAAAATCTTGTGGTGTTCAGAAAACGGGATAAAGGCAAGAAAATGGTGATGTTCAGATAACGCATTGAAAGAAAACGAGACTTCATTAAAACTACTATTGAAAAAAAAAAGTTTATGTATATCTTATTAAAAGGCAATAAATTGTATGGGTTAAGAAGTCGATAATTACCCATGCCAAAAAATAACAAATCTATTCACTATTCAAACACTGCTTATACCAAAAGATAGAGTACATCTATCACTGCTCATTAGGAACTAAAATGGCCGCCAGGACGCGGACCACGCTGCTTTCGATCAAATTATACAGCGTGCATGATGAATGTATGAGGAAATTACATGAGATACGGCATTGCTCATTATAAGGGCGCTTGTTCACTGCACGACGGAACGCAGACGGATGAATTTTACGACTGTTTTGTACGCTAGGTGTCGCCTGATGACTATTACATGGTATTGTAATTTTTTATGCTTATGACTCTGTAGCGTAATTCTGTAATTTTTTATGCTTAGTCATAATAAGTCGGGATGTGGCTGTCGCTGATATAATTTGTTAAATGATTGTTGTGTGGAAGTTATATTTGAGGAATGCTAAAAGTTTTTACGAGACAGTTAAATGCAGACAGAAATCTGTTCTGTCTCTTTTTGTAGCACAAAAACGTTCCATCCATTATCTTGCTGGCAAATAATAAACCTTCTGAGACAGAGTTGCTTCCATTCCATTTACGAAAAACTTAAAAGGAAGCACAGGACAGGGACACAAAGTCTGTGTTAAAAACTGCACTATCCTGAATAAGGTTCACAATCCGGCTGCTAGTTGAGCAAGCGCTATAAGAGTGAAAGGGACGCGCGAAATTCGTTTTCGACAGAATGTTAAGTGAGTTAAATCTCCAAATAAAAGGTGGGTTGCCTACTCAGCTAGCTTCAGTTGCTGACTCTGACTTGCTATGGTAATGAAGTTGTGACTCGGTCCCTTGTCGCGTCCCGTGGCCCGCGCTTCACCCCCTCTGTCGCCGTCGTGGTACAAAACAGTCGTTATCTCGGGCGATGATCTAAATGTAAGGGTTCAGTGTTGGCCGTGATTGCGGACGCCTCAGGACATACGATTGTTTCAGATAACAAGGCAGAGTTGTAAACTGGGTTATTGGTAGCTGACTGATGTTTAGAAAAATGTTTGGGAAACGTGTGAGGACTGTGAGGGCGTGTGAATGTTGTTACACGTGTCGGGGATTTTGCGTTTTGAATATTTTGTGGTTGTTATATTTTCAGGCTGAAACTTTTTAGTTATTGTTGCGAATGCTCCTAATTTTAGAGTGCTAAAATAGCCTTTCCAGTAAAGTAATCACATGATAAAGTATTTTTGTACAAAATAAGGGCGAAAAAAAAAACAAAACAAAAATAGATGGTTTATTTTCCCCCAATCTGACGCCCACACGGTAATTTAATTTGCCAAAGTTCATAAAAATAATTTAAGTGATAAAAATAACGTAGGCAAACTTTTCTTAAGTTCGTAAAAGTTTTAACAAACCTTTCGACATTTTCCTGACCTTACCTTAAAACTACCCTCGACTGTTTTCAAAAACTTTGTCTACCTAAATGATTTTAAGAATATAATATTTTTATATACTGCGTACTTATCATAAGGTTTTATAGGGAGGTTTCGTAATGAAAAGTGTTCATATTTTGCGAAGTTAGGAACTTCATAAATACTGTGTAACTGTTCTGTTCGGAACGGAGCAAGTTCGTAGAGATTGTATCTCTATAGAAGATGCGATATTCAGATAATGTTACAGCCTTTCATAATTATTGGAATGGCCGGTGATCATTTTTTGTTGCTCGCTTCCTTGAGGAAGTTGGTTAAGAAAAGGAGTTTAATTTTGGAATTAAAAAGGAAAAGAGTTATTCTTTTTTTTTGTTTTATAAGTGGTTGTGAGGTTAGATTATATGCAATGTCAAATCTTTTTGGTAGAAAAATGAAAAATCGTTCTTTGTTTTGATTTTTTGATCTTGTCCTAAAATTTAAATCCACATTAATATTACAAATACTTGTAATTATGACTGTCTGCTCGTTATTTTGTCGCTATTAAACGAATACTATATACTTTCTATGAAATCCGTGTAGGATCATATCTGACCTCGCAAACGCAAAACTTTTCCGTCAACATTATACTGTTGTCTTTTAAAAAAAAAACTTTGTACCTTATTACGCATTTCCCAAAATAGATTATCAGACTGTCGTTCTATTTCTGTCCCTTGCGTTATCCCAATTGATATTTAAATCGTAGAAGTGATACCAAGAGGTGATAAAAATGTCACGACTGGTGACCATCACTGACTTGTTTGCGGGTTCCGTGGCGATACTGCTGATAACAGTGATAAGGGACATTAGCATAAACGCCTTAAGTACCGTATCAATGGGCGGTAGAAACGTGACCAGTGCGAGTTAATCAGTGGGTTACTATGTTGTTTGTTTTTAACCGACTTCAAAAAAGGAGGAGGTTATATGTTCGTGTGTATGTATTTTATTTTTTATTTTTTTTAATGTATGTTACCTGATTTCTGCCCCATTTGTGGACCGATTCTCAAAATTCTTTTTGTATTTGAAAGAGTATACTCCTGAGGTGGTCCCATTTTAATTTGGTGAAGATCTGGTGCTGATCTTCGGAGATATACAATGGAACTCTTCAAAAATAGACGGCAAATCTGTCGTAATTGCTGGAATCGCTTGGATGTTTATTGAATATACATTATCATGACGTAACATCACGCCTGTATGCTCTGAGGGGGTATGCAGATATGTACAATACACATTTTTTAGTTGTTATATATGAAAAATATAGACACGTACATACATGTTATATATGAAAAATATAGGCATTTTTCTGACGCTATTCAAGTATTCGCATCTAGCAGTCATCACTTGTCTTCATGTTGATGAGCTGATAATGGAAGGTACTAGGTACTCCTCAACGGTTAAGAGTTGAAAGCAAAAATAGGGGAAGGAAGGTTAAGGGTTAGGTTTCTTGGTTGAATTATAGGTAGGTACTTATTACAACTAAAAATGAAAAAATAAAAAAACTTTTTTGCAAAAAAAACAACCGACTTCAAAAACACCAAAAAGAGAAAAATAAACTTCAGAAGAAAAATCAGCTTCTGAAGTCGGTGGCAAAAAATTAAAATCAAACAAACAAGTATCACCGACTTCAGAAGCTGATTTTTCTTCTGAAGTTTATTTTTCTCTTTTTGGTGTTTTTGAAGTCGGTTGTTTTTTTTTCAGGTTTGTTTGCTGTAAGGTGACTTACAACATTTTGTGTTTACCTCAAGGATAAAGGAATTAAGTGTTATGTTTATAGCCTAAGGTGTTCATTATTTTCGTTCTATCATAAATAATGTAAGTGACTAATTGTTTTGAGGAACTACAGTGCCTTTTTCGTTCGCAACACATCGCGGATTCGGCGAAATCTACATTTCTGGTCACATTTTTTCCACACAAAAACTATGTCGACAATCCGTCGAAAACCAGTCCCTAACTATGTCAAAGGGAACTCAAAAACCGATATCTATGTACAACAGTAAATGATCGCGCCAGGACTCAGCCGAACCTTATCTCGGGCCCATGGGAGACAGGTCTCAGAACAGCCGCCGTCCTAACGGGATCAAATAGACGCGATACGCGCCTCCGAACAATATTACAATTTCTGAACTTACAGCTACTCTTACCTCATTTCTTCGAGCCGGTCTCACTTCCTTGACCCCTCGCAAGTTGTGTAACTGTGTATGTGTATAATGAGTGTATATGACCTTGCGATGGTTTGCTGGTAGTTCCGGACGATTCTTCCACGTCGCTGCAAGCCACGCCGTTAACGCGAGCCACCACACTCACTCCGTATTAGTCTAACCACAAAAGCCTCGGTGCTTCCCAATAGCACTCCCGTGACAAGGCAAACCAATGATATTATCAATAACCCGTTCGACATTCACAGCGTCGCTAACCGTACTGCTTAACTAGTATAATTGGGTGCCGCGAAATGACTCCACAAGTCGATTTAATCAATGCGCGTGCGCTTTCACCCGATCTATGGCTACTATAATATTCGTTCGACGCCCAGCGCGACTCAATACGAACTACTTCACGCCGAGCCCAGCGCTCGACCTCTCTCCCTCCGCCCCTGTCGCCCCGAGGCGGAGAAAATCAAAAATCTGAAGGTAGATTATAAACAATCACCCCCCCCGGACCGACCCGTTGTCGGTCCGCTCAAACTCCCGGGAGTCGAGATAAAGTTGAAACTGCCCGTCTAAGGATCGAGTCCCTCACCTGGACGTCTGCGATCCTTGGAAACCCATCCTTGCCCGTAATCAGGTTAACAATGCGCCCCCGTCGCCAACACAACGGTGATAGGTTAGCATCCTTAACCAGAACGAGGTCTCCAACGCAGGGTGGGGTCGTCCTGTCCGTCCACTTAACGCGTTGCCGTAGAATATGCAAATACTCCAGCGACCATCGCTTCCAAAAATTTGGCTCAATTGCCGTAACATCTGATACCGCGACAACCGGTACAACTTGACATCAGTATATGGATATTCCGGCAAGGCGCTAAGTGGTTGGCCAATCAAAAAATGACCTGGGGTAATGGCCTCAAGGTCATTCGGGTCAGCGCTCAACGGGCACAAAGGTCGCGAGTTTAAGACCGCCTCAATTCTGCAAAACACCGTTGACAACTCCTCAAAGGTGAGAATCGTTGAGCCGATGACCCGATACAAGTGAGTCTTAGAAGACTTAACTACTGCCTCGAAAATTCCACCCCAGTGGGGGCATCCAGGTGGACTAAAGTACCACGAAATTCCCCGACTGGCGAGGCCTGAGCCAATCCCTCGCTCATTCTGACTTAAAAACAATACAATTTCCTTTAAGCACCGGTCGGCGCCCTTGAAGTTGGTACCACAGTCCGACCGAATCAGTGACGGTACTCCCCTTCTAGAAACAAATCGATCTAACGCCGCCAGAAAGGCCTCCGTAGAGAGATCGGCCACCAGTTCCAAATGAACGGCCTTGGTCGCCAGACACACGAAGACACACAGATATGCCTTAACCGACTTCGCGTTGCGAAGGTGCGATGTCTTGACCATGAAGGGCCCCGCGAAATCTGTCCCTACGCCAGCAAATGGCCGAGCCTCCGTGACTCGGTCGGCCGGGAGATCTCCCATTTGTGGCTGCATTGTGGCTGCCTTGAGTCGGTAACAAGGCAAGCAACGAAACACAACGCTCCGTATGATTCTGCGGGCCGATAAAATCCAA
The DNA here is from genome assembly GCA_949316265.1 of Diarsia mendica. Lineage (NCBI taxonomy): Eukaryota > Metazoa > Arthropoda > Insecta > Lepidoptera > Noctuidae > Diarsia > Diarsia mendica. The sequence goes on along the minus strand of OX438895.1, from coordinate 3,582,465 downwards.
AATTCACGCTGCAAAATGCCCAGAAGGGTGTTACAGCCTGCGTGTGAATTCTTGGTGTGACGGTCCCTAACCAACAACTCCACCAAAGCTTCTGAATGAAGCACTTTCCCATGAACGTGACCGGCGCGATCCAACCGGTTGGATCGAACGTTCGTGCGATAGTCGAAAGGACCGATCGCTTGGTCCAGGTCTTCGACAGCAACTCGGCCTCACAACTGTATGTGAAGGCATCCTGACTCGGTTGATACTGGACCCCTAAAATGGCCAACGCATGAAGATTCTCCGAATCCTCAAACAAATGCGGGTCTTGTTGATACTCAGTTGGCAGTCCTGCCAGTACCTCTGGGCAGTTCGACAGCCATTTCCTGAGTTCATAGCCACCGGAGGCCATGAGCGCCACCAATTCATCCCTTAAGATGAGCGCCTGCTCAATACTGTCTGAGCCCGTACAAATGTCGTCTACATAGACGTCCCTATCAATGACAGCAGCCGCGCGGGGAAAGCGGAGCCGTTCTTGATCAGCCAGCTCTCGTAGCGTACGCATGGCTACATATGGGCTGGGCTTTAATCCGTACGTGTTTGTGTTGAGCTCGTATGTGACCATCGGTTCTTCTGGGCTCTCTCGCCACAATATCAGCTGGAACCGACGGTCGTCTGGATGAATCTCAGTTTGACGAAACATCATCCGTACGTCCGTAACGAAGACAACCTGGTGTCTCCTGAAGTCCGTGAGAATGTCTGCAATGTCTCTGGTCAGCTTAGGACCAGCATGGAGACATTGATTCAGGGACACCCCGCTAGACGTCTCCGCGCTCCCGTCGAACACGACCCTAATCTTTGAGTCAGGTGTCTTCAAAACAGCATGATGAGGCAACACATAATGCTCCTCATGACGATAGTCAACCCTGGACACCGACATGTGACCCAACGTCAGGTACTCGCGCATGAACTCCACATACTTCTGTCGGAAGTTGGAGTCCCGCTTCATGCGCCTTTCCATTGCCACTAACCGCTTTTCTGCCAGACTCCATGAGCTCCCCAGCGGAGGTCGAATTGACAGAAATGGCAACCTTGTCATAAATCTACCCGATGGGAGGCGCACCGTGTTAAATCGATAGAATGTTTCGCACTCCTCATCACGTGGGTTATTTCTAAGAGCGGTGGGTGGCTCTTCCGTTGCCCAGAACCGTTGCAGGACGTCGGATAACACGCTGCCATAATATATGGAGCTATAATCCGTTGAGTGCTGTGGTTCCCGTACTGGGCCCAATAACGCGTAACCACCTGCAGTACGCATGGCCACAACCCCGTTTGGTTGCAGCTCCCGTTTGCCGCTTCGGAGCAGCTTCCCGAGGACGTCAGACCCAAGCAAGACGTCCACCCGTCCGGGGATCGCGAAGTGGGGATCGGCTAACTCCAATCCATTGGTCAACCCTTTTACCGCAGACGGTAACCGAGTCTGAGGGAGGACCCCAACCACTTCGTCCAAAACGATCGCCGTGGCATTCACCCGCGTGACCGATGCCGTGTCACCCATCTCGAACAGGAATGTCGTCTGACCCCTGAGGTGAGGCACCCGATTGCCACCTATACCTACGGCGCCATCCCGTGATGGCTCTAATGTAAGGCCCAGCTTTTTCACTAAACAGCTGGACACAATACAACCTTGTGCCCCTGAATCTAACAGTGCTCGCACGTGCACCGGCTGTCCGTCAGTACCCCTGACAGTAATCCTAGCCGTCGGTAATAATACCGTTACTGTCGGGGTGGGCACCACTGACGAACAGGCTGCTAGTTGCTAATAGGAGGCACCTCCCTCCTCCCCTGCCGGAGGGGGAGTAAATACTGTCCCAGTATACGGGTCCCAACCCGGGTAGTAACCCTCCCGACCCATCGGTGACATCCGTGCCGGTCGGAAGTAGCCTACTGGCATCCTTCCGAACGGTGGCGGGCGCGCCGTCAGCCGAGGGCGTTCTGCGAGAGGCGGGGAGAAGCGACTACTCGGGGGTGGCAACATGCCCCCCAACGCATTCGAGTACGCCGCGTAACCCGTCTGTACTACCTCCGGGCCCCTGCCCGAGTCTCGGTGCCTATCCCCCCCCCGCGGGGGAGACGACGGTATCGGGTTGTGCTCTGGATCAGCCCTTGACCCACCCCCCCGAGGGGGCGGCGACCGCTGATTCCTGGCCGACCCACCCCCCCTAGGGGGGGGTGACCGACCACCCGAATCTGGCTTAGGAGAGGGGGGGTGACCTCCCGGCGAGGCTCCGTGCACCTCCCTACTCTCCGCCAGGCATAGCAATTCGTGATGGGCTCCTCCGCAGGTTCCACAGTTAGTGGTCCTGTGGCACTCACGTACAAAGTGAGTCCCCAAGCAGCGGAAGCACAAATAGCGCTGCTTGACCACCCCTCTTCGTCTATGCACCCGCTGCGCCTTAAAGTCCGCGCATGCGGCGAGACCGTGCCCTTCCTTCCGACAGAAGGCGCACACTTCCGATTGGAGGGCGTGGTATTTCTTCCCCCCCCGACGGGGCTCAACCGGCTTGGGCCCGCTCGTACGTCGGGTTGACGGAGGAGGGTGCGACGTGGATGCCCCTTGGCAATCCGCCCGCCGGCACTCGCCTCCTAAAAACACCCTCAAGTCATCGTAACTTGGGAGGTGGTCCGTCGATTCGCCACCATGTGACTGCTCAAAGCGCGCCACCACGTCGATCGGCAACTTCCGTAAAACCCTATTGACGATGATATATTTATTGTCCCCTAACGACAACTTAAGTCGATCTAACGTGTTCACCGCAACCGTGACCGGATTAAGGATTTTCGACCTTATTTCGTACACGTTAGACACCTTCGGGATTTCAAAAATCTTATCAATGAGGCCATCAACTATTAATCGCCGATTATCATATCGGTCGATTAATAGGCCCCATGCCGTCTCATAACTGGCGTCCGTAATCTCCAGGTGGGTCAAGATGTCGTGCGGCTCACCGTTAAGCCTACCCATTAATTGAGCCATCTTGTAGGCGGGCGAGAGATCCGTACGCGAATGCACGACACTATTAAAAATATCGCGGAATCGCGGCCAATCGGCATACTCGCCGCTAAACTCGGGTACATGTACTGGTGGCAACGGCGCCTGAATTCCTACGCCTGCTGGCCGACATGATTCCCTGACGTCACCCATGCGCGATCGCTCAATGTCGGCCGCCGCCTGGATTATGCTCATGGACATTTCCCCACACTGGTCCACATTGCCCCGTACCACCTGAGCATCCTTGTCCACCGACGACAGATCCGTCGATTCGAGACATGCTAAATACTCAGCGTGACACTTTAACACGGCGTCATATCGTTCGTCAACTTGCCGAGCGCGTGACAATAACGCATCTTCACGATCGGTGCGACCTACCAACGTAACAACCGATGAAAACCATCTCAATTCAGCTTCGATTCTGGCTGCGATAGTTTTCGTTACTGACGGAGCCATAGTACCAACTTCAATACGCGATTATGCAATAATAAATAACAATAACCAAAAAAAAATAACAATTATTGTATCCGGAACTAACAATAATAATATATTCGTTGAGTGAATAAATCTACGACGCTATGCCAACTCTTGAACTTATTCCTCTACGTGCTCTAGAGGTTATTCCTCTATGTCTCAAATGTTGACAATCATAACACGATTTGTGATGAGGTTATATTTGTGCGTAACCGAACGTAAATAACAAATTATTTTATCAACGAATATTCACATTCCATGTACTTATTATTAATAACGCCAAACTCAACTTGAGGCGTACACTGGTATGTAGGTCAATGTACCACCACCTACAAGTCGAACTTGTAAACACGAACACAATTTTTACAAGTAAATTGGTACCAAGTACCTACTAATTTTTACAAGTGGGTATAACCACTGCTCTGCTACCAGATTTTGATCGCGCCAGGACTCAGCCGAACCTTATCTCGGGCCCATGGGAGACAGGTCTCAGAACAGCCGCCGTCCTAACGGGATCAAATAGACGCGATACGCGCCTCCGAACAATATTACAATTTCTGAACTTACAGCTACTCTTACCTCATTTCTTCGAGCCGGTCTCACTTCCTTGACCCCTCGCAAGTTGTGTAACTGTGTATGTGTATAATGAGTGTATATGACCTTGCGATGGTTTGCTGGTAGTTCCGGACGATTCTTCCACGTCGCTGCAAGCCACGCCGTTAACGCGAGCCACCACACTCACTCCGTATTAGTCTAACCACAAAAGCCTCGGTGCTTCCCAATAGCACTCCCGTGACAAGGCAAACCAATGATATTATCAATAACCCGTTCGACATTCACAGCGTCGCTAACCGTACTGCTTAACTAGTATAATTGGGTGCCGCGAAATGACTCCACAAGTCGATTTAATCAATGCGCGTGCGCTTTCACCCGATCTATGGCTACTATAATATTCGTTCGACGCCCAGCGCGACTCAATACGAACTACTTCACGCCGAGCCCAGCGCTCGACCTCTCTCCCTCCGCCCCTGTCGCCCCGAGGCGGAGAAAATCAAAAATCTGAAGGTAGATTATAAACAGTAAAAGCAAAAAAATGTCGACAAGTTGACGTTTTTATGATACGACCAGAGAGACATATTTCGGGAGCATACATTCCTGTAACCAAATTTCTATCGAAGCGTGATTGCGAGTCGAGCCTCTGGCGAAACAAATGAATAAACAAAAAAAAAAGCCTGATGAAATATTATGTTTAGGAGTGTAGACAAATTACTGTTCCCCGCACTCTGGTGCTTCCCGTCAAATATAAAACGGATTCTTTATTTGCCTTCCAGTCTCCCGTTTATATGTTTTCGGTTAAACTTTGTTCCGTGGTTAAATAAACCTTTATTATTTTGTTTGAAGCTCATTTTCCTAACCGGAGGGGGAAGGAGGGGAGGGAGGGGACCAAGCTATACGTAGGTATGTTGTTGTTGCTTGAGTTCACAGCATCGACTAAGGTTGTCTGAGAGCGTTGTTTTGTTCATAAGGAAAGCTTTTGGTTTTTTTGGAATTTTATAAATTCGATTTGTATCAGATTTTCAGGAGCTCATGGCTATATAATAGCAACAGCTGGGTTCGATCTTCAGGTGAAGCCGTGCTTGCCTAGGTTGTTCCATGGGTGGGTGTCCACCGATAACATACCCAGTTACCTCTGTGCCTCGGACACCACATGAAACTGTTTTAAGTTCGTTACATCACCATCTCAGGGCCAGTTGAAAACCAGCGTCGGGCACTAGCTGCTCGGCAGTTTGCTGAACTGGTCCTATTTGGCACAGCCGTGAGATGCACACTCTTTTTTTTTTGTTTGTTTGTTCATTTTATTTTTCATTGTTTGTTGTGTGCACTTGTGGCATATTGTGCTAAATAAATATGTTTTCTTTCTTTCTTTCACATAAACCATTGGTCACGGTTGTGGCTTGTGAAGGTCAGATAGGCAGACGCTCTATATAAGATACGGGTATTCAGCTGCATCCGCTTAGACTAGGAGCCAACCCCCAAATAGTTGGGAAAAGGCTCTTCAGATGTTTGCAGTCTTCTTGTTCTACTACATTAAACTCCTAAATTTATCTATGGCATACACAGACATATTAGATTTGTTTTGTTAGCTTTGCTTGAATTGGCAGCCTCAGGATATGTTACGTCTAATTTTCATTTACTAAACCTAGACTAAGTTTGTTTTGAGTCTAGCTTCACAGTAGGGTATGAATAGAATAGAATAGAATAGAATAGAATATTCGTTTATTTGCTTATAATGTAGGTATTTACAATAAGGTGGTTACATCATTTTAGAGAATCCTTGTACATTCTACCATTTTGGCATGCAAATATTGATGCTGTTCATCATCAGCTATGAAACAGCTACAACTTATCAGCTAGAAACTGCGATACGGAGTAATAACATTTATTCATTAGTAAATTAGTTAGTTTCTTTTTGAAAATTGTTACTGGTTCCTCCCTTATACAATTAGGAATATGATTAAAAATTGCCGGCGCCATACCGAACACACTTTTTTTCAATAAAGCTGTCCTAAATCGAACTGTGCGTAATATGTTTTGATATTGAGATCGCAAATTTGCATCTCTGTGTCTGCTTTCCGAGAAAGTTAAAAACAGATGCGGATTACATTTAACAAAAAGAGCAATTTCTAGAATATAAAGAGATGGAAACGTTAACAAATTATGAGTTTTAAAATATTGCACACAGCTGTCAGTAACCTTCAGACCAAATATTGCTCGTAGGCAGCGCTTTTGGGCTTTAAAAATGCTTTCTCTTTCGGTACAATTACCCCAAAATATAATACCGAATCTCAAAATGGAAACAACAAGACCATGATATGCTAGTAATACTGTTTTGATATTAACTTTTTTTCTAAGATTATAAAGTGCATATGCAGATGCGCTAAGTTTTTTGCAAATTGCTTCTGCCTGTGCTTTCCATGTCAGTTGACTGTCAATTAAAATTCCCAGAAATTTTATAACATCCACTCTGTCCACATTTTGACTGTTATAATTAATATTTATATCACCGATGCGAAGCCTTTGGTAAAAATGCATTATCTTTGTTTTTTGTAGGTTTATTTGTAAGTTGTTACTATGCAGCCAATTTATAATAATTTTAATGCTGGAGCTAATATCGTTTTCATAGTTTTTATTATTATCGCATTTTAAGAGTGCTGTACTATCGTCGGCGAAGAGTACCATGGGATGGTGGATTTGGCGTGGGAGGTCGTTAATATAAATTAAAAATAATAAAGGCCCAAGGACGCTTCCCTGTGGTACACCGAATTTAATTTCTCTTTTAGAAGACAAGTATTTTTGTTCTAATTTGGACTTAACACATATTTTGTAAATTTCTGTCATTTGTTTGCGACCAGTTAAATATATTTTTATTAGGTTTAGGATATTTCCTCGAATGCCATAGGAGTTTAATTTTTGAAGAAGTATGTTATGGTTAACAAAATCGAAAGCTTTCGACATATCTGCAAATATAGCACATATAGGCGTTTTGGTATCAACATTTGACATAATATTGTTCAACAAGTCAAAAATTGCCATGTTTATATTTCGATTTTTTCTAAAACCGTATTGCTCATGACAAAGTATATTAAATTTAATCAGGAAAGATAATATTGCTTCATATATAACTTTTTCTAATATTTTGGAAAAAACGGGAATTAGAGATATCGGCCTATAGTTCGACATATCGTCTTTACTGTTCTTTTTATGAATTGGTTTAACAATAACAGTTTTTAAACCTTCAGGAAATGTTCCTGATGATATGCTAACATTAATTATGTGAGTTAAGGGGCCAGCTATACAATTGGCAACAAATTTTATGACTTGAGTAGAAATTCCATCATAACCAAAACTCTTTTTGTTTTTAAGTGATTTGATTATTCTTATCACGTCTTGAGGTACGACTGGTGACACAAATATTGAGTTTGGATTATGATCTATTTTTTTAACGTCGTGTACAGGGTTATTTGGTATATTAGTAATTTGGTCAATGAAAAAATTATTAAAAGACTCTGCTATTTCTTTAGGATCCGTTATGAACTGATTATTGTTTCGTATCTGTGAAATTGGTTCCCTATTAATTTTATTGTTGTTTATTATTTGCCATGAGGTTTTGGATTTGTTAATCGAGTTTTTGATCAAGTAATTATTTTGGGCCTTTTGCGTTAATTTAATAATTTTTTTAAACCTTTTAGAATAATTAACAAAAGCGTTTTTATTTTCTGGTGACGGACTTAGTCTATTTTTCCAAAGTAAGTTTCTTTGCCTTTTACTGCACAACTTAATGCCACGCGATAGCCACTTAATAGGTTTTTCTGATTTTACGGTCACTAGCTTGTAGGGAAAGCACAAGTCATAAATCAGCTTAAATAATTCAAAGAAATTATCATACGCTTCGTTAGAATCTTCTGTGTGTAACGCGACAGCCTTGCTCCTCGGCGCATCAAAGCTTGCATGCCATGCGCGAAAGACGCGCATGCGTATGACAGAAGGCGATGTGTCAGAAAGGCGGCGACGTTGGATTGCGTGACGTTGGTTTAATTCTTTGTAAACCCTTTTTTTAAAATAAATGTTTGAAGGTGCTTACGTGATTTTATTAAATGTAAGCCTTTTACACTGGCGCCCAACGTGGGGCCACGAATCATCGACGACGCCAGTCGCCATTCTCATGAGTTCTTCGTTCGAACTAGACCTAAGCGATCACCAATTGTTTTGCTGAAGTGCGACGCTGCTATTCCTTCATCATGCCGTTCGTGCCGAGACGAGCCGCAGGCCGTCATCACGCCCGCGCCGATGACCAGGAGCAGAGCAACACGGACGACGAGGCCCGTGAAGTCGCCAGCGCCGAAGCGCCTGGTGAGGCGCCGACGCAGCAACAGCCGCCACCAGCGGCGGGACCATCGCAGGTCGTCAACGAGCTCACAATATTTATGGAAGCCTTCGCCAGGTCTCAGACGGAGGCTAACAAAAAGCTAATAGAGACGCTTTTTTCTTCGTCATTCGCGCGGTCGTCTGCGCCGACGACTGCCGATGGGTGCGCCGCAACGAGCTTGGGGGCCAACCCCTTACATGGAGGAGGTAACTTCAGTACGTGTTCGGCCCGCTTCGACGGCGCGACGAGGAAGGTCGGGGTTTTGGATGCGTTTATTGACGCGGTGCAGGTGTTCAAGGACTGCGCCGGGGTCAGCGACGAACACGCTCTGCGTGGACTACCCATGCTACTCGCCGGCGAGGCGGCGGTATGGTGGCAGGGCATCAAGAAGAGCGTACGAGACTGGGAAGATGCCATCAAGCATCTACGTGGGATGTACGGTATCGTCAAACCCGCGTACAAAGTGCTGCGCGAAATATTTGCCGAGGAGCACGTGGTTCCTCAGCGTAGTGAGGTGTTCGCATGTAAAATTAGGGCACTTATTAGTACCTTACCATATACATTGTGCGATGAAGCCAAAGTGGACATAGTGTACGGACTATTAGATCGTAAAATTCGCAAGCGTCTGCCACGGGAGTCAGTTAGTACTCTCGACGATATGGTATGCAGGCTGCGACACGTCGAGGAGTGCATGGCGGAGGTAGAGGTAGTACAACCTACTAAAACCGTAAGTAAGCATACTAAAACTAGTAACGTCTTACCACACGATGCCCCCACTAGCTCAAACACTATTCCCAATATACATTCGAACGCTAGTAATAAAAATACTAAAAACAATAACAAAGGTTTGTTTTGTTATGGTTGCGGCCAACAAGGCGTTGTAAGGTCAAAATGCGATAAATGCTCGCAAAGTAGTAAAAGCATTAAAACTAAAGGTACATCATCATTTAATTCGATTGAAATTAATAGCTATCTGCCTATCCACGAACGAGATTGTGAGTCGCATTATTTTCATTCCGAACATTCTTTTGATAGGCCATATTTTAGTCATTTTGACAAAGAGGCGTATTCTGGAAAACGTCCCTATTCTGGTTACTCGGAAATAATGTCGAATACCATGAAAAAGTCGAATTCGACATTTTCCGAATCCGATAGTTTTGATCGGGTCGAATATTTATCGAGTTATGTGTCGAATCACAGGGGGTCGGCAGAGCCTGTAGCTATTTTTGGTGTGGGTATTGTCCCCGACCAGTGTTGGCCCTTGGTTAACATAACTGTAGGAAATTCCGAGGGTGTAGTTTTTATTGACACAGGTGCTTCGCATTGCCTTGCCAGCCCGTCGCTTCATCGAGTATTGATGGATGCTGGTACCGAGTTTGTAGAAACTCAACGCCCCGTCACTCTGGGCGATGGATCGAGAACTGCGCACACGGTTCTCAGCGGTAAGTGTAACGTGAAGATACAGGGGCGCGATGTGTTGACCACGTTCTTAACTATTGTTGGGGCAGATTCGAGAACTCTTTTGGGTCGTGACTTTATTACTGATGCTGGTATTGTACTTAACTTGCCTCAGTTGTGTTGGAGTTTTGTTGATGATCCCAAAAGCAGGTACGATTTTGTTCAAACTCATAGTCATGTGTCGTCGAATTATGCGGAAGCTCCATGCATGGAGGCAACTCAGCTGTTTTTGAGAGAGGACGAGGGTATGCAATTGTCAGCCGAGCAGCGTACTCAGCTGAACAATCTGATTGCTAAGAAAGCCGACCGCTTCGCTGCTGACGGCGAGCCTACGATTTTCGCGACACATCATATCAAGGTAGGAGAGAAACAAGAACCAATAGCTTCTCCCCCCTACCGTTTGTCACCAGCCAAAAGGCTGATATTAGAGAAGGAGTTAGACAAGCTGTTGGGTACTGACGTGATAGAAGAGTGTGAGTCTCCATGGGCAGCCAACGTAGTCTTGGTGACCAAAAAGGACGGAGGTATGCGACTTTGCATTGACTACCGTAAATTGAATGCAGTCACAGAGCCAGATAGATATCCACTTCCGAGGATAGACGATGTTCTCCACGCGGCCAAAACCAGCAACTTCATGTCAACTTTTGACCTTCGATCAGGTTACTTCCAGGTTGCCGTAGCTCCAGAGGATCGGGACAAGACAGCGTTTGTCACACCGTTCGGCACATACCGTTTTAAGCGGATGCCGATGGGCCTACGTAATTCTGGCGCCACCTTTCAGCGGATGATGGATAGGTTCAGGTCAAATCTTCAAGACGTGTCCCTTCTATGTTATTTAGATGATCTGATCATCCTGTCAAACAGCTTTGATCAGCATCTTAAGGACCTTGAAGCTGTGTTTGACCGGCTTGAACTATTTAACTTAAGGATCAATCGCGAGAAAAGTTATTTCGCCCGGGATTCTGTCAAGTTCTTAGGGCATCTCATTGTTCCCGGTGGTATCCAGGTTGACCCTGGTAAGACGGCTGCCATTAACAATATGCCTGCCCCTAAGAATCACACTCATTTAAAGTGCTTCCTGCAGACTTCTAGTTGGTTCAGGCGTTTCATGCCTAACTATGCCGAAATAGCGAGGCCATTGACTTCACTTTTAAAGAAGAATAGTACTTGGCATTGGTCCTGTGATCAGCAGTCTGCGTTTGACAGTATAAAGCAACTGCTTGTGTCTGCACCTATATTACGTCAGGCTGACGAGACCCTACCGTTTGCCCTCAGGACAGACAGTAGTGGCTATTGTCTTGGGGCAGTTCTAATGCAGGGGGAGGGGCCCGATGAGCGCCCCATCGAATATGCTAGCCGTCTGTTAAACCAAGCTGAACGGAACTACTCCACTACAGAGAGGGAAGCCTTAGCGGTAGTGTGGGCGGTAACCAAATTCCGCGGCTACATAGAAGGCGCTGAGATCATCGTGAAGTCGGATCATCAGCCATTGAAGTGGTTGATGAACGTCAAATCACCGAATGGACGCTTGACCAGGTGGGCATTGACTCTACAGTCATATAACTTACGCATTGAGTACACCCCTGGTAAGTCCAACGTGATCGCCGATACCCTCTCGCGACCAGCCTGTACTATCGAAGCAGATTGCGACCTTTGCCGAACTGTAGTTGACGTTCCGACTAGAGGTGCTCGTGATTATCGTGCAACCCAGTTGGAGGACCCCGATGTCCGCAAGATTATAAACGATCTTGAGGCATTGGACGAACCATTTAGGGGGAGAGCGTGGGCCGATCGCGGCTACGTCATCTCCGACGGTGTACTTTATAGGTATGGACCGGAGTCGAGTGAAAACGACGATGCTTGTCTAGTGGTACCGTCAAGTGAAAGAAGTAAGGTTCTCGCTGACTACCACGACGCTCCCACTGCCGGTCACCTAGGCGTCGAGCGTACCTTGCAGCGTATCGTTTCACGATATTACTGGCCGGGTATGAGGACGTTCGTCACCGATTATGTTAAGGAATGTGTCCCTTGTCAAAGGTACAAAGTAGACACTCGTAAACCGTCTGGGCTGGTTCAGTCACCGGCCGTGACGCAGCGGTTCGAAGTCGTTGCTGTAGACCTTTTCGGACCACTTCCGCAGACTAAGTCAGGTAACAAGTGGATCCTGATTGTTGAAGACGTTTGTTCACGTTGGGTGGAATTATTCCCTTTGAAGAGCGCAACTAGTCTGGACTGCGCCGAAATCCTGGTAAATGAGGTTTTCTTGCGATACGGTGTTCCTCGGAGAATGATCAGCGACAACGGAGTACAGTTCATAAGTGAAATTATGCAGCAGGTGTGTTTCGTCTTTGGTATCGACCAAGCGCTGACTCCATATTATCACCCTGAAGCGAACCCCGTTGAACGCAAAAATCGTGACCTGAAACCGCAGATTGCCATCCACGTAGGTAAGGAACACTCAACGTGGGATATTCACCTGGCGGCCGTAAGGTTTGCCATGAATTCTGCCGTGACTAATAGCACAGGTTATTCGCCTGCTATGATAACATTCGGGCGTGAATTGCGTGCGCCCGCAGATGTCGTTAACGACATGCGCGCTATTGTAGATAGTGATAAGTTTATAGCTAACGTGACGCCTTTTCTTAAGCGTCTGTCAAATGTTCTAATAGATGCAAGGGACGTACATGAGAAGGCGCAGGAGACTCAGAAGAAGTACGCGGACGAGCATCGCCGGACTGCACCCGATTATAAGGTGGGTGATTTGGTGTTACTCAAAACCCAAGGGTCTAATGATACTGGTCGAGGGCAAACTCCAAAATTTATTCCTAGGCGTGACGGACCGTACAAGACACGCGAAATCTTAAGTAGTACGATTTATAGTCTTGAGCGTGTCAATGGGGAGATATTAGGAAAATATCATGCCTCTCAACTTACGCCTTTTATCGGGCAGATGCAAAACCCTTTGCAAGAAAAGCGGAAGAGAGGCCGCCCGCGTAAATCTTAAAATTCTCAGAGTTATAGTTTCGTTTTAGTTTTTGTTTTGTCCTAGTCCAAACGCGAGGACGTAGTGTTTGAACTAGAGGGGGAGCCTGTAACGCGACAGCCTTGCTCCTCGGCGCATCAAAGCTTGCATGCCATGCGCGAAAGACGCGCATGCGTATGACAGAAGGCGATGTGTCAGAAAGGCGGCGACGTTGGATTGCGTGACGTTGGTTTAATTCTTTGTAAACCCTTTTTTTAAAATAAATGTTTGAAGGTGCTTACGTGATTTTATTAAATGTAAGCCTTTTACACTGTGTGAGTTATATACGTTAGAGAACGATAGATTTTGCAGATAGTTATTAAATTTAATGAGATTTTCTTTACATATGTCACGAATTTTGGTTCTCCAAGTTTTAATCCTGCATGATTTATTTACCTTTATCTTACTTAATTGAGCTGTATGGTCTGATAGCCCTAAATCTATTACTCGACAATGACATTTTTGTTTGGAATTATCTGCAAAATTATCCAAACAAGTATTACTAATAGGACGTGTTGCTTCATGAAGTTGTAAATTAAGGTTGTAGCTCAGGAGAAAGCATTCAAATTCCGTAGTAATTCTATTATTCTTTAAAATATCTATATTAAAATCGCCACATAAAATTATTTTAGTTTGACGATTAGTACAAACATCTTTTAAAATAACATCAAGATTTTCATAAAATTTAGTTAAATTAGACAGTTTAGGTGGCCTATAGATACATAGCACAATTAAATTATGTTGTTTCATTTTAATAGCACAACATTCTATTATTCCTGTAACCGAGTGTTTCATAATGTTGGGTAATTCTACAAACTCATGACCCTTTTTGATTAGAATACAGGCTCCACCTCGTTTTATGTTGCCTCTTGCATAACATGCCGCGAGCCTATAGTTAGGTATATGAAGAAGATGTTCCTGGCCCGACATGATAAAATGCTCGGTTATGCATAAAACATCTACAATTATTTGTTTGCTTAACAACTCCTGAATGTGCACGGTTAATAGATCTGATTTATTTATAAGTCCGGCAATATTCTGGTGCATAACATAAATATGATCAAAGAAAAAACTCAGTATGTGAGATCGATTTCGTGTTTACATGATTTGTCAGATCTGGTTCAACTTCAGGTGGTGACATTGATGGGTTTAGATCATTTATAAGTAACAGTAGGTTTTGAAAGATATTTTTCATTCCTTGGTTATTTAATTTTCTGTTATATTTTGAAAACATAGTAAAGTCGTAAAATAAGTCTAAATTGGTGTCTAGTACTGTTATATAGTTATGTGACAGTAAATCTAAATGAAGTAAGTTGTTAAACGTTTCGATACGCCAGTTGAACATCGTTGAGTAATCGCTAAGTATGAATGTAGGTAGACACAAAATAATATTTGTATGTTGAATGTTTTCTAGTGTTTTTCTTAATCCTATTATAATTTCAACATAATTATTGGTTTTTTGAAAATCTTCTTCGCCAATTAAAATTATGCAGTAATCGTTAGACGTGTAATCCACAACTTTTTGATGCAAATTGCTGATAAGTTGCAGCAATCCGCATTTCGGTGACATATAGTGGCAGATCTGTAGGTTTTGGAATGTCTCTTCTGCGATGGATAGTATATTATTGGTTTTGTTGGCGCTAACAATGCACAACTTATTTCTAGTATATATAACATTATCCTCTATATCTGTCCTTTGTGATGTTTTATTTTGTTTTGTGTTTGTGGAACATAAAGTATTTGTATGTTGATTTTCTGTTGTGGTCCTGTTTCTGCTTAGCTTTTGTGATTTTATATCAGAATTAGGTGTTGTTTTTTTGCTTTGAGTCTCGGCCTTATTTCGTTTTTGAAGCAGGTAATCTTCTTCATGGGAAACATTCAGTTTGCCCTTATTTAGACTTTTCCTCTTAGATACGGTTGAAACTCTTTTAGGTGTACTAATAATATAATTTTGACATAAAATACAATGAGAACATCAATGCTAACATAAATTAGGTTAAGTTTAAATTTATATTGGTTATGTTTGCTTGAATACTTCGAATAATTTGGCTTAAAAAAAAATTAAATATATAATTCAATCGAGTTTCATGGATAGTCTAATAATTGGCCACTTAATTTTGAACAAAAGTCGTTTAGTCAAAAAATTACCTATTCTTTTATACAAAAGAGTGTGTTTGCGACCAACAAAAGATGGCCAAACATTAAAGCAAAGTTGGCTACAACACTATCAAAACCATTAAGACCGCATGTGGCGTCTCCCCGCCAACTTAACACCCAGGCCATAGAAATAAACGTCTTAATATGACACGTCGGAACCCATAATTAGGACCAAACACAGCGGGGTACCCGAATTAGAACTTTAATAACAGGCGCATACGACCTAAAATAGAAGTTAATGTAGCGATAAAAAGTTTCATATGGTGGATATAACGTTGGTGGAATGTAATCTGGGCGAAGCGCCGTAAAGGAACCGGTGACCAACCAACATGGAGGATTATGGGAGCAATTTGGTTGCGCGATTGTCCCGGAATGTGGGATGTGCAGTCTTGTTGCTCTACTACACACTATTGTGAATCGGAGATTATTTTTAAGGGTCACATATACGAAATTCTTGGTTCGAAACAAGAATTCTTTCCGAAAAAAAATCTTTAGTGTAAGCTGTTTTCAAGAGGAACTGAAAATCACTAAAAGCCCTCAAAGCTCGTAAAACAAAAAGATAAATTGGTTTAGTGTATTTTGAATGGAAAATAACATACAATTTCTTTACAGGTGTTTTAGAAAACATACATTTGGTTTTCCATATAATTTAGTCCTTTGACTAAACCAAGTCTTCTCTATCTAGTCTAGTAAGTACACAGTCAGTGAGCTCGGGTCATCCGACTGCCATTTATTCGTTATTCGAGGCAGACGGTCATCGTTCGCAGTAACACAGTCATTGTGACGTCACAGTGTATCCATTTGTGTCAGAACACATCAGGAACATACGTGGCCGAGATTCTAATAAAGGCACAAGGCGCTGTGATTACTTTGAAGTGTGTGATTTTGACTGTAGTGGAGGTATAAGGTTTTATTCGAGAAGGGTGATAGTGTTGTTGAAATAACCATTTTTGGTATAAAGGAAGTGCATTTGTGTAGAAGAATAGGGGGCTGATATAATCGCAATCTATAGTAAAATAATAAAGAGGTATAAATTGCTTGTATGTAGGGGGTAATCCCTGAAACTAAAGATCCAATTTAATTTAATTTTAAACGGTTAGAGAAATACATTATTCGCGGTAACTATGTGCTATAAATTATATTTATATCATGCGTATTAGCTAAGGTATAAAAATGTATGCGTGTGAAGACGCGGGCAAAGTGCTAGTCTTTTATAATAAAAGGTAAAAAGATTAGATAAATATCAAGAAAGACTATTCAAAAGTCTAACAAATTCAATCATCTTTATTTTATGCACAATTTCACTTACTGTCAAACTTCTTTGAAAGAAGAAAAAATACTATAAAATAAGCGGGTTATTTGTGTTACAAATTCAGTCAGTCTGAATCAAACTTTATATGTATTGTAAAATTGCTTAAATTCTTAAGATGTAATAAAAACTTTTCTCTGAAAGAATTTAGATATACACTGAAAGTTGAAAAAGAAACGTATTCAGCAAAAATGTTTGGAACTAAATAGTTTTTAATATTACTTACTTTTCTTTTCATTTGAAAATAGAATTTTTCAGATGTTTTGTCTGAATTTTATGTTGTGAGCAAGCGGCTCTTGTAAACGTGTGCAGTTTTAAGCTATGAGCTGAAAAATGAGCTTAATTTTGTGAAAACTCAGTTTCATAAAAGCTGTCTTATCACGTTTTAGTGTTGAAATTACTGAATGTATGTAGCTGTTGTAGCGAGATTTAAGGTAAGCATTTTAAAATAATATTCAGCTACTGAATAACAATTTAGGTTTTATTATAATACATAACTAAATTCACTGTTGGTTTTCAGTAATAATGTACAATTTATAAACATAACATAATACAACTCCTGTAACCCCCGAAAGGTTAGACAGTAGTGTATCTAATAGTACTTTCACATTTCACCAGTTATGTTTAAGTCCCATGAAAAAGGTGGCCAGCCTATTGCCATCATCTGGGCCATATCTAGACTCAGAAATGAAGATGATAGAAATATAATTACCGGCACGGTTCTTGAGCGCTCGGCGGAAGAGTGGGGATCGCTGTGCGCATCGCACACTTTATGACAAATAAAACGCACACCCGTTTATTAATTATTGGTCGTGAGGTACCTAAGTGCAGCAGGAGTAAAGAACAAATCCCGAGTGACGGCTATGACGCGATGCGCTACGGGCCAATCACTGCACTTTCCCCGCCCCAAGTCTCACTTCATACCACCAAAGGGACCCAATAACTCACTTTCAAGAATCGTGCCGATCATTTATACCCAAGAATAATTTGCCCGATCCAAGAATCATACCCAGGATCTAAAACTCACCAGTCGCGATTCATTCGATCAATGAGTCACTCAACTAACTAAAAAACACCAAACAACTATTTTGGTTTTGTAATGTAATTACAGACATTTTAGGACTTATCCACTGATTAAATCCTGACTGTAATGAAACTAAAGTACAGGTTAAAAGCTGTGAATAATCAGTGGTTAATTGGAATAATTAGTTTGCATAGCATTTATAAAATATTTATGTAGTTAAACATCAATTTTACGTTTCGTTGGACGCTCGTATTTGCACAACAGTTTAATATTTTTGAACGTGACCGGCTAATATTTGTTTAAATTATTCATATATTGTTTACATTATTATATGTAAATAATACTTTCGTATTATGATAATGCATTATTTTGCATTCATTATATTGTAGTTTTTAGTTAGTGCTGATATATTCATGACAGTGAATACTGCGCGGTAATTTATACATTGTATTAATTTTGGGAGAGACCTCTGTCCGGTACTGAATAGGAATAGGCTCGATTGATTGCTGAATGGATTGCAATAAATTAGCGTGATTTGATTGATAATTGCAAATTATTCTTTTATTTTTAGGGTTCCGTACCTCAAAAGGAAAAAACGGAACCCTTATAGGATCACTTTGTTGTCCGTCTGTCTGTCTGTCTGTCTGTCTGTCAAGACCTTTTTTCTCAGGAACGCGTGGAGGTATCAAGCTGAAATTCATATCAAATACTCAAGTCTATGGTCTCTTGGAGCTGTGAAAAAATCAAACTTCTAAGTCAACGCGATCAAAAGATACTCCCGTTTATGCCGCAAATTTTCGACACTCGCAAGGGAATCAAAACCTACAGGGTACTTCCCGTGAACTCAGAATCTTGAAATTTGGTACGAAGCAACGTCTTATAGCATAGATAAAGGAATAATTACGAAAACCATAAATTTTTAGTTACATCAAGATACTCCCGTTTATGCCGCAAATTTTCGACACTCGCAAGGGAATCAAAACCTACAGGGTACTTCCCGTGAACTCAGAATCTTGAAATTTGGTACGAAGCAACGTCTTATAGCATAGATAAAGGAATAATTACGATAACCATAAATTTTTAGTTACATCACATAATATATTTTTTTTACGGAACCCTCGGTGCGCGAGTCCGACTCGCACTTGGCCGGTTTTTTTTTGTTCTACGATTCATCTTTTAAGTCTCAGTCAATTTATTAGTACACACTAACGACCGCCCAATTTAGTATTACTGTTTTCTCGAGAAAATTCTGTATGTAACACAAAGATCGATCCAAGCGGCCAGATATTATTTAGCCACGGCATGCTCCCGTATAGTGTTATAGAAGTATAGATAAGTAATTGCAAAAAAACTCAAACGAAGAAGTGTAGAAGTAAGCTAAACAAACAAAAACAAAACAACATCACATTAGAAGATCTTAAGACCAGTGGAGCGACTTGACCATGACTTCGGCAACTTAGTTCAACGGACCGACACGTACTGGTCCATTGCAAGTCCGGGATCTAATATACAGTCAGCAAAAATGTTTGGTTTTTTTTTTACAAAAAAAAACCAAACATTTTTGCTTTGTGGGTGCGTTCACAAACATTTAACTCACATACACAAAAACCTACATAAATGTATTTACAACTTTATTTTCTTTGTCAAGCAGTTGTTTAAACTTTAAGAAAGAATTTATTATGAATCCTCTTCAAAATAAAGATCGTATCCGTTAGTGAGGCTTTTGAGTGCGCGTGTCTTTGGCCGAAATACTTTGTTGCACACATACAATATAAATAGTCCTCTTCTTTTTCACGGGTCACTAGCACGATACTTTTTGAACCAATAAGATAAAAAACAATTTTATGGGCCAAATGTAAGCCACTTCTACGAAATTAAAACAGCTTAAAAATTTAGCCTAAAATCAAAAATATTGGCCTATGTCCAGCAGTGGACGTCTTGCCGCTGAAATGATGATGATAAAAATTTTGCGGTCTGTCCACTAATCTGTTTGTCCGACAGTACAAGTCCGTACATTGCATGTACAAGTCCGGGCACGCCGATGCGCTTTGAGGACACAATCACCATTAAGTTAAAGGCTAATTAAACCCCTGAGAAACTTACTTGTCTCCCGCGGTAGCGCTAACTTCGTACATGTGGGAGAAGGCACGGGCGGTAGCGGGTTTGGGAGTGTAATAGATTTATTTTTGTTTGGTTTGACTGTGCTAATTGTAATTAAATATGGTTCAAAATCATAATATTTTGTTTCACGTAAGCCTAAAAGTCGAGAAAGGTGCACGGTTCGGGTTGATTATTTCCTATGGAGAAGAATCGGCACGATACTCCATGGTTACTCTTTTAAAATGTTTTGGTTTTTGGTCCAGTTCAAAAATAAATTCAAAGTAGCGCTAAAACCATGCCCTTGATTAAGTTTATCATTAAAATAATATAATCAGTTCGTAGATGAAGCGCTACGAGGGTGCTACGAATGCTACGAGCACTACGAATGCTATGAGTGCTACGTCGAATCTCCTAACACGCAGTGTCGTGGCTCTTAATTGAATCGCTGTTTGGCTCATATTAGATTGTCTTTACAATTGATCTTTCTCCATAAACCTGATATACCTATATTAAAATCCACACTTCCTTTATTTTACTTAGCCCGACCAAAACTACCAACTATTGAACTAGCTCATGAGTTCAATGTCTATGACACAGGCAAAACTTTCCAACCGCTTGTCACCCAAAGTTTGCACCAAACCAATACGGCTTCAATGTTCTTGCAGGCAAATTGTTTCCGTTCGCGTCAATTTACGGAATGTTTGACGTCAGAATCATTCGCACTGGGACTTGTTGCATTACGTTTTTAATTACTACTTTACTAACTGGCTTGGTTGAAAAAATCGGCATATCTTAAAACCGAATATTTCATGATATGTGGGATACGTCATCAACATCCCTCTCCCTTTTCCAGGGAGAAGGCGTGTTTCCCAGCAGTGGGAAGGTTTATGATTATATTTATGGCTAACTAGACTTTAACTACCAGTCGATAGAGATTGGTGGGAAAACTTACCATGATCCCTTTTCATGCGTTTTCTTGGGTAATCATGATGAGTGTCTGGGTTGTCGTTGTACTGGTACATACCTGGGAAAAGAGAAAAACCATGTTCAATTACTGTTTAGTATAAACATTGTTGCGTGTAAGTTAGTAGTTTTACCCTAAATGATCAATTAACTAATTAATTAATTAAAGTTTCATGACACAAACACAAACTTACTCCTCCCTCCCTGCCTCGAGCTCAGAATATAAGTATACTCTACACTTTGGAAACCATTACAGTCACTCTGTAAGTACGAATAATAAATTGTAAACACACAAAGATACATTTGACGAGCGCATGTATACCCCGCACAGTTAGTAAACGTCTTTTGATTTACTTTGCGACCCAATCATCCCCATATGACGGCAAGAAATGACTTTCATAAGTCGAGTAAGCATCTAACGGGAGCGAGTTTTACATACAGAGCAAATCTTTTAGGATGAAAGGCAGTATGAAGCGAAGCCTCTTATTATGAGCTATGGTACATCTCGCTATCTTATTTCAATTTGTACGCTCCATTGATTGCAGATGCCTCGAGCGGTCTTCGTTTGCAGTTACTGCGAGCGAAAGGAACGCAGCTATAGAGAAATGGATACACAAGAAAAGGATAGTACGTATTTTTCTATGGAGAGACGAAAAATATCGAAAAAAGTTATCGCATCAAAGTCTCGGAGCCCGTAAAGGTCTCATTAAAACTGTCCTGTGAAAGAATTCTGTCCAATTTATATGACAGTCGGCGGTAGATTGGTCGGAAAGTAAATAATGATATTTTTCGTCTATTGTTTTAAATTATGTTTAAGCGGGTTTGGTTATTTGGGTTCTTAATTGTGTTACAAAGTTTGTCTAACAACGTTTTAGAAGGGTTGGATCGACTCGCTACTATTTATACAAGTTGACGGCTCAGCGGCGCGAAGAAGATGTGTATTTACTGAATTATAAAAGTGGTAGCAACGATGTCAACGAAGGCAAAGACTATCGTATCACGAATAAATGGGACAAGGATTTCAGAAGGTGAAAGTTCAAAGAGTGTCGTCACCTTACACAATAAGTATGCATGGATAAACTGTACTCTACTCTTGTTTTTCGGGCATAAAATTGGGGACGGGAATCTTATTTCAGTAAATAATTTATACATTATAACGTACATGTCATAAAATGGATGTCTCAATGTAAACGTATTAAAGAACGCTTGATGCTCCTACATCAATATCCTGCCACGAATTTTTCGAAAAGAAACTCGTATGCGCGACATATCAAACATTCCCAGAAACGTTTACGGATAAAAATATTTGTCCAACAAATCTCGAGCACACGTAGACATATTGACAAAAAATTCATTTCCTAAGGAACGAGTGCGTGTCGCGAGAAGTTTTCTCCATCAACTGTCAATACCGTACATCCAGGATTTACTTTTAAAATATGTCATTATATTTTTTATATTACGTCGTGTGGGCAAAAATGTACTTATTTCGCGCTCCGCTGGTCTGAAAATGTGACATCAGCGCGAGTGTGAAGGAGTGTGTCGTGGTAGGACAAAATTTACGAGGTGACTGTAACCTCCGTATCACGGCCTCTTCGGTTTACGGTCACTGGTTTTTATTCGGCGACGAATAAAACAACGCGTGGCTATTGCACGGCGCGAGCGACGAGCGCATCGCTGAGCTATGGTCAAAGAGCAAAACGTATTGTACGCACAGATAAAAGTGTTTGTCCGTTTCAGAGTTAGAGAGCAATATAGCATTTCTATGTTGTGCATGTTTTGTGTTCGAATGAAAGAAATGTGGGTCACAGTGCAAGTTATTGAACTGAACTACTTTATACACGTGCGGAGAACTTTTAACGATTTGTGCACTGATCCGGTTTACTGATACGGAGGAGTAAGTGGCGGATTCGATACAGGAATGTGTCGACACAAGTTATAGGATAGGGTTTTTGATTAAACTTGACGACATTGTAAGTCCTCTAAGTACTAAAGTCTGTTCTCTAACATTCCAATAAAATATTAGAGAACAAACTTCTTCACTTATACATAGATTGATTGAGTCTTATATGTTTTTGAGTGACCGACCCATAGTCACACTAAACTACCACACCAGTGTGACTATGGTTAATTTTATTTACGGATAATTTAACCTGATCCGTAGTCATACTGGTGTGACTACGGCTGATCCGTGGTCACACTGGTGTGACTACGGATAATTTAGCCTGATCCGTAGTCACACCCGGATGAATAACCAAAATTATAGGCTGTTGCTAGTCGTCCGCTAAGTGGATGAATCACCGTCTCGCGACAGTATCCTTTATGGGCGGCATGGGCACCGGGCCGTAGGCCGACGAAGGAGGCCGGCGGAGGCCCGGCACTTCGGGGACAGAAGATATTAGTGTTATTTAATATGCGAGCGAAGCGAGCGCGCGTCATGGTGTACATGCGTTGCATGTATGAGTGACGTGACCAAAAGCTACGATACTGGTGTGACTACGGTTCAGCCGTAGTCACACCAGTGTGACTACGGATCAGGTTAAATTATCCATAGTCATACTAGTGTGACTACGGATCAGCCGTAGTCACACCAGTGTGACTAAGGATGAATATAATTAACCATAGTCACACTGGTGTGGTAGTTTAGTGTGACTATGGGTCGGTCATGTGCTTTTGCTGGACCAATTCATATCAGATTGGGATTTCTTCAATACCTTACCATAATATAATATCCCTATTATGCTATACAATACAATAGCAAGTTCGCGTGTGTGAGGTGTGACTATAGCTCGAGCTGCGACGCGCGACGCGACCGTTGCGTGCGAACACAAATAGTTAGAATTCATTGCGCGCCCCGCGAATACTGTCGCACAGTTTATTACTGTCTACCCGCTTGTGTTTTTAAACGACACTTTGATGTTTGCAAATTGAACATGATACTTTATGTTTGGCAGTGTAATATACTGGGGTTAGTTGAGCAGTCTTTTTGAAACGGCAGCGCTGCAATATACGTGGTTGAACGCGTTTGATGGGAAACGCGGGGTTGCTCACGGTTTATGGCTACGGGTTTTTGTTCTGTACCATTTTTTATGTACGACGTGTTGTTAATAATAACAGTGGTTTTGAATTGTTATTATAATCTCCTAGAGTAATTATTACTTTTATTAATTAATTATTACACAGATTTTTTATTATGTATTTTTATCCTGTGCCTGTCTGAGAAAATCAGCATGTCCTAGAATTCAAATCTCGAAGATGTCACAGACTTGCACTAGGCCCAGGTTTTGGATACCGGCCTAGTTCTTTATACCGAGAGGAGACTTCTGTCCTACCACTGGGAATGTCAAAGAATGATTCTATTTAAAAGAAAACTTAAAGTTACAGAAAAGTGGAAAGAAAATCGACAGTCTTACAGGGCATGTGATGAGGAGGTCGAATAGCAAGTTACTAAAAGAGTGATGAATGTAAATTGTGATGAATTTAGAGGAAGAGGTAAACCAAGGAAACGATGAATGGATTGTCTGAGGAAGATGATATGAAAGAAAAAGAGCAGTAAATGGTAGCGCGATGTTTGACAGAGGAGAATGAAAGAAAAAGACGTGCCATGGGACAAGATGATGATGCAATATTTTGCTAACTATTTCGATTAACTCTCTCTCTCTGTTTAATTATGATGAAATCTCATCATAATTAAACAGCAAGAGAGGGGGGGGGGGGGGTTGGTTTTTGGGGTTCATTGACGGCTCAGACCTCAAGTGTGTATGCGGCGTTTCTCCACAGTTAATGTCACACCTTCCATCTTGCGCTGCTTGTCCTGACACCTGTACACTTGACGACCTTATGACTGCATCAGCGAGTGGAGTTCGCATAGCTGAATTTTGGGCCAAAACGATTTAACAGAAATTTGACATCGACACGCTAAGAAGAAGATTAAACAGCCTTTCTTTACCAGCCCTTGAACCCCTCGACCACAAAAACACCTGAACACTAAGTTCAAGCTGCCATTATAAAACCTCATTAGTTGTCGTTAATTCAAAATATGGCGCGAATAATGTCGTAACAGGTATAATGGCGTAACTGCGAGCTCGGGTGTCAAAGGACGCTAATGACTCGTCACCGCAGTGTAGCACAAGACAGCACATTGGCCTACTCGTGGAACAGGGTGACAATTTGTAACCGTCTACTCCCTGACTAAAGTGGTGCTTTATTGAATTTTACTCTTTTTTACCCGACTACGCAAAGCCTTAAGGAATGTTAATGATTTTTAGTATGCACATAGATGGCTATAAGAGTAGAGGAATACCAAAGAAAGGATGTATGGACTGTGTGAAGGATAATATATATAAAAAAAAAAAAGATTGAGGTGACTACTTAGATGACGAGTTATAATGGAGTGTGGATGAAGAAGACTGCTACGTCGCCCCAAATAAATTGGGATAAGGGCAGGAGAATAATGATGATGACTCCCATTTTTTGGGCGAAATGCAAATAGAATATAACATGTAGGTATGGTACTTCTCGCGCTTTTTTTTTACCTTGCTTTTCATTTTAGACTACGCAACTCATTCATGGAGTTTCTTACCCGTTATTCTCTGCAGGACTCTACTGTGCTTTGAGATCGTTGTTATTTTCAACTTGTTCTATCTTTTTGAATGACCGTGTCCTTGACCGTTCAAAAGTGAACTGGCTTATTTGAAATAATTATACATAGAGTTTATGTTGGAACTGCAATGACAGGGTCTCAATAAAGATAAACTTAAAAAGGTCAAGTACTTCCACACTTTCGTAGACAGCTGTTTGACTACGTGGCTGTACACACCTGCCAATCCTGCATGTACCCCATAATTACACATGTCATCATTATTAGCCAGGTACATCAAATAATATGTCGCGTATAATAATTTGGTGACGCATCGGGTGTCAAAGGGCCGGTAATGACGCGCGCCCACCGCAGTGTAACGCAAGACGTTTGACGAACAGCCTGTTGTTGTTGTATTAATTACTACGGTGTTAGGTTCGCGAGGTGCTTGTGGTCGGGCGGAGGTGTGGTTTCAAAAGTTGCTTTGAGTTACTAGTAAAAAAATGGCGAAGGTGAGTTAACTTTTAATTGATACATCTGGTCTTACACCAGACAAGCAATTAGATTTTATTTTTTTCCAAGAAACATCCTTATTGGATTCCACAATGTGATTGCTTGCGTGGGTTTAAAAAAAATATATACCTACTTTTAGCTAGACAACAAGTTTATGAAGAATAATTTGAATAAGACTTAGGGCTAATTTTACAAACGTATCAGCGATTAGCACTTTCAAAAAACGTTCAAGATCTAACTGTGTCATTTGATCTCTTCTTAGACGGGATGATCACGTTCAATTTCATTAATAGAATTTGCCCAACTTTTTATGACGACTAATCTGACGTTCCATTTGAACAGTACGGTGTATGAAACTTACGTTGTCATAGAAACCGAATCTAAATCGTGACACAATTCATCAGCAGCTATTACACAGCCATTCAATCCGTTCACATATGAAAACGCAGCGCACTCTCAATACCCCTTTGACATCAAAAGTGTATTCCACTAACCGTATTGTCAATCACTATACGTCCGAACCATCACCTGAGTTTCGGCGACTATATTTAATCCCCTCCCCTACCCCTTTTATCCGAGCTTGTTGGGTCTCAAGCCGAGCGTGAAAAGGTTCCGATGTACCCCGAACACATTATGAGGACCAGTACGATGCGACACAACCTTATAAATAGATTTCGACAACGCATTGAAGACTTTCATCTGACAAGATGGAGGGAGCGTGCACGAATGACTGGGCCGCGGACGTACGCCGTTTGAGAATGGATTTAGGGCTTTTTGTCGTGTTTTTGGTTGATTTGATAGACTGGGAGTAGGAAGGAATGTGGACACATTCCAGCAAAGCAAATGTTTCGTTATGAGACAAAATTGAGGCAGTTTGCATTTTGATATTCCATAGATAAGTAGGATTTGGATGCATGTTTTGCTACAAATAACTAGACTCGAAGAAAATGTGGTCAACATTCTTAGATTTTGTAACAGTATTTTCATTTAAAAGAGTGTCCATGGAGCTTTTTGCCTATTTTCTTTCATAGAGATTTACCCCTTGGAATAATAATAACTTTCACAATAATGCTTTTTGACTGTAAATGTAGTTCCGCTATTTTTTAGAATTCAAAAATGCCTGTAATGATCTAATTAAAATAAATGGTTTTATTAATTACTATAATGATACCTTTATAAGTAAAACGTTAGGAGTTTTACAAAACTTGTGTCACTGTTAATCTAGATCACCCCACTACCAATAACTAAACGACAAGATAACTCAGCTCTTTTATCACATCTATTACTCAAAACCCTTTCACCCTCGTCTCCCAGAACACTCTTCCACTATTTCAAAAACCCTCTTTACAGTAAGCAGAGAATTTGCAACAAACCTGTATTCTTCTGACAATGTGTAATAAAACACAATACTCTATTCGTTCATCACATAATCTGGAGTGCACGGCGGCCCCCTGAGCCAATTTGCATCGCGGCGGGAGAGCCGACCTTTTGGGACCAGTGTTCAATATTTTACGTGGAGTATGCAGGTGTGAATAGGGGAGAAGTGGGGACTTGGATCAAATATGTAGGGTTACGTCGGTTTTCAGGCTGCTAACTAGATTGTGGGGCTGGAGCTATCAGGTTTATGTGCTGCTGTTAATCATGAGGCTTCTTATTATGAAGCATGGTTTAAAGATGCAGTCGGGAGGTGAGTTGAGGCTGAAATGTGGTCGACTTTCGTTCAAAATACTCTTCTTCTAAGCCACGGTTATAGTCTCTGGCTGTGGCTAAAACATAAATTAACAAACCGGTAATTGCGCTGTTTAAAATCATTTTATCTTGCCAAATATCATCGTTTTAGTTCTACAATCCGTATTCACCAGTTTTCTAAGATCACAGTGAAGTTTTACGTACGGAGTATAGGGTCAATAGTCTAGACATAAATAACGCGAACTTGTTTCACAATAAAGACACACTGGGGTCTTATCTTCAAAACTTTTAGAGTACAACTAAGTTCTAGAGTTGTAAAAAACCTTATAAAGAATTCGACGATACGATTATCGGTGCGAAGAACCCAACCTAGTCTGTAAGATATAAGTAAATTCCAGAAAAATCTCAGAAAGTCGAATGGACATCACTAGGGCATCAATAAATCAACGAAGGTAAGGTACCAAGGCAATAATGGTAAAGGCGAAATTTCACGAACCAGAAATAAAATCTATTCCTTAAGCGAAAGTAAGATTGATCGTGTTACTTCGATAAAGTTGGTATGAGTTCAGTGCTAGTCTCGAGTAGTTCAGTGGAGTGGGTACATAGTTCCTGGTTCGCTCGGGCTCTAATGTCTGTATGTGGACATACCGAGTGCGAGTGGCGATGTAATTTAAGTCTGGAGGAAAGGAGTCTTTGAGGTGGAGGTAATTTTATTTATTGAAATGTGGCAGTGGCAATGGTATGCCATTTATTGTTTTCTTTCTGGATTTTTGAATTCGTGACAGACGTTTTATTAATTTAAAGAATCCGGCTCGAAGGACCAATAAACGTAGTGAGTAAAATTGGTCATTAAATTAACTTGAAATAATTATGGACCTCTAATATAAGATAACGTTCTAGATAAAACATTATTAAGCACAAAAACCTACCATATAATTAGAAAGGCAGGCAAAACCAAAGTATGCAAATTTTAACAAAGTAATAAGTTCAAAAGATGTATCTCGAATGTTTTACGAACAAAAACATCATGATTCGGAGACCTCATTACATCACCGAGAGTTCTATGTGTTTTGAGGATGTAAGAAAAACACGCTGAGTTTATATAACGTTGTGATTATCTCCTGCTTAAGTTGTTATTGTTCATATAAATAATGACCTATTTACGTGATTATTTAAGTCAAAATAAAAGGCAGCACGTGTAGGAAGTGCGTGTCTATCTTAGGTAAATAAGTTATTTGCAAAGCAGTTTCTGAGCTTCGGAGCTCGATAAGAATTTTAGTTTTCTTAACCGTTGTGGTGCTTTAATTAACATACCTAATTTTCAGCCATCTGATTTTTTTTGCGATATAGACATTGTGATCTTAAGGTTCTCAGAACTAGACTGAAGAATAAATTTAAGAACACCGTTAATACGTCCTCCAAAAAATCCAAATTTCACGGTACCGTCACGGGGACACGTTATAAGTTTTTCTCATCGTTCAGTATTCAGCGAGGCGAGCGGAATGTATCCCCCAATCATATCCGCATGGGGGATCGAACCCGCAGATTGATATTTGATCCCCCAAACTCGAGTTGGGATCCACGAGGCGCTCAGAGAGTCTTGCCTCTCTCCTTCGTCGCACAATAAATACGAACACAAGTTTTCTGTTTTACTTCAGTTATTAATAGTAGTTTCAATTTCCCAGTCTGTTAATAACGTAGCGAAATTGTATTTTATATGAAATTCTTTGACTTTATTTTCAATTCTTGTCTCGAGTTTTTTAGTTTGGTATTAAAGTTCAGTTAAGATTTCAGTTTTCTATTGCTATTGTCGCTTTAAGCCTTTATTTTAAAACTACAAGGACAACATTTTTTTTTACAAATTATTTGTTAAAATTAAATCGTCCATTTTAATTTTAAAAGAATTTCTAAAAATCGTGGTTTTAAGTATTTCCACTTCTCTCATTTGGATCCGTTACGTTCCCTTATCAGAAAGGGACAAGATCATCGGACCATTTCTTTTTACGTCAAATGAAAGTTTGGCATGCGGGCCTAAGGTAAGCAATGCCTAATCAAAACCTACTTTCGCAAAGTATACGAGTATAAGGGAATTTCAGGAATTTCTTTTGTAGTAAGGTCCGACGTTAAAGGACCTTTGACATTTTTTCTGAATGTAAGGACTAGTTCTTGGATTTACGTTCTAATAGGGTACAGGGTTTGACATCTTATTATATACTTTCCCTACTTTAAGCTTCTTAACGTAGGATCCATATATGAGGGCAAGCAAATGTATAACATTTGAGCTTATCAATTGCCAGTATCTAACGTTACAAATTGTTACACGATGATCGAACCAAACGAAAAACAACAATAACGCATTTAATCACGCAATAACGTACACAAACAGACGTATCGATGTCCAGCGTGAATTGAACGACAAAATATACTCCTTAAATTATTGGGGTCGGGCAAACAGGGCGTGTTGGGCAAATATTGCCCGGCCAGCGAACACGTACGTTCGCTATTCATTAACTTATCCGGGGACTGTACAAAAACACGGCTTTAATTCGCGATCACGAATGAATGGATGTTAGTATGCTGGATGTTTCGGTGGATGATGGATGTTGTTGTCCGTTTGGTCCATCGAGCCGGATAGTGTCGTTGTCGCGCTGGATATTTATTTTACCAGGTGTGGCGAAAGTGAAAATGATCGCTTTGATTCATCATTTACAATATTTTCCAGTTCTGCTTTTATAGAAATATTTACATCGAAATGATAGCCTTGGGACAAAGAATGCAAAAGGTTTATCTAAATTTAACTTTCAATCATCACTGAAAAAATCTAGCCGAAATTTTAGCCGCTTTTAAGTGACAAAGCCAGGCCAATTATGACGTCACATCCAGCAAAAAGTACATTGCAGCGTCCATCCGGCCGACTGGCCAAACACTTGCCCCCAATGAGTCGGAACCGCTCCAATGTTTACGCCTGTTCTACCAAAAGAGTTTCATCAAACGCGTTAAGCGTAAATGTAAATATCGCTTAATTGGACCGTTTTAATGAATCTTTGGTAACTGGGATTTATTGTTTTCAGTTTGAATTGTTTTGTGGGGCTGGTTAAATATTGTTTTATGAGAAAGGTTCTGGTGTGATGCTGGGAAAAAATTCTTTAGGAGTTGTGCTTAGGTGGTTAGCAGTTTAGCACTTACGTCGTACCTTGAAGGATTTGGCAGAATAAACGATATATCTTTGGAAGCCCAAAACTGAAAACTACATTTTGTGTCACATAAACATGGCACTTGATTCTATGAGCACCATACTGCTATATCGCCCCCTATTACGTGGGACTTGAACATAACTGTAAAAACGTGTTCCTACTATTAAGTACACCTCGGCCTGATCCTTCGGGTGTCATAGGATGCTTACATTTTTTCAGAGCAGCAAACGAACTCGGAACCTAGTATTAAAATTAGGTAGCTTTACTACTTCATAATTTCTAAATGTCCTTTCCTCCTTACAGTCTCTAAGATTAAAACAAAAGAAAACAAAAAAATGCCATTCTAATACCCAATTCCGCTCATAAGTAGAGAAAGTTGGTCGTCCTCACAATATTCATAAGCTGTATACGACACGCCGTATCATTTACTATATTTACTCGGCACACAAAACATAATGTAATGAATATAAATTGGTGATCATCATAATTTATTTCGCTTTGCTTCGGCAAGACCTGTTGCTTCGATACGAATGCAGTTACTGAAGAATGGTTGGGTATATGTTTTGGGTTATTGTTATGGAAGTATTATTTTGTTTGATCATACAACATAACATCACGCCTAGAATTCGCAAAGGGTTTGGCAGTGGTGTACCTAAATACACCCACATTTCGCTAATAATGATAAAGACCCATATTACAGGGTGTGATTTCAACGAGTATAAATTCAGACTCTGTGGTTACAACTGTGAAATTCTTCCATTAATTCATTTTTTAGATCAATGTCGTCTAATTAGGACTTGTGGCTCAGTGCAAACAGCACTGACATTTAGGTTCTAAGTTTTAGATTCAACCTAGACCTTGTCAGACATTTTACTGAGTTTTTACTTTAGCACCTCAAAACCAGGAAAGAAATATCTTGAGGAAAATCAAAGACATAACATCTATCAACATGCACTCGGCCCGCTTGGTGGATTACGGACCACAAAACTCCACATAGGTCTATTTCCCAGAACGGGAATGTTATGTTGCTTACGCTATGTATTAAGGCAGAAGACATCGTGACATATTTCCTTGAGGATTAAATTATAAAAAAACGTTTAAAAAATATGTACACAACGTCCTTGACAGTAGCTTTAGCACTTCCATTACAGCAAGTGTCCCCCACCTCCTCAATCCTGATGAAGCTACCAAATAAAAATTAATATAAGAGCAAATATTTGAGGAGCGTCGCCCCAGGGGCCAGAGATAATATCGTCGGAGATGACCAACTTATAATTACTTTTTATTTTCCCTTCGTTGCACAAAATTAACTAACTACAGAGGTTGAGGTGGAATTGGTTTGTTGAGCTTGTTTATACGGCTTGATGTTGCTAAGCTTGTCACTTCATTAGGGAAGTGTCTTCATTAGGTATTGAGTGTGACGTCATACGTTTGGTATATAAAGAAGGTGGTAATGTTATAGGTTTTCTCATAAATACTATGCAACTAATTTAGTAATATTCTTCTGTTAAAGTATGGTGTGATGCCATGTTCTTCAGGAAGGTCGTTCGTAGTAATTACGACTGGCGTGTGTGTATGGCCAGATTTATGATCGTGAATGAAGCAAAAAAAGTATGTGAGGATCGTAGCAGGAGGCATTCTCCAGTTTCTGCCAATTCCAATGGGAAAAATAATGTGAGTTTATGTATGTGTGAAATGGATAAGTATTCAATCGCCTTTTCCTCATTATAGTAAAAAAAACTCATAACAACCTTGTTTCGCCAACCCCACAGAAAAACCATAATCACTTCCTTTTCTTGTTGATCCAAGCAATATCCAGAAAAAATGCTAAGAAGGGAATTATTTATAATAAATCCACCATCTCCATAATATGAGATTATTACCCTCATAACAATCCCAAACACACAGTTCCTGATTTATTACAAAAA
Source organism: Diarsia mendica (assembly GCA_949316265.1). Classification (NCBI taxonomy): domain Eukaryota; kingdom Metazoa; phylum Arthropoda; class Insecta; order Lepidoptera; family Noctuidae; genus Diarsia; species Diarsia mendica. The sequence continues at coordinate 3,550,100 of OX438895.1, read as the reverse complement.
TACGACGAAAAAAACGAGTATACACTCTTATGGGCGAAAAAAACAACGCGAGGGTGATCGGTTCCAACAGTCATTAAATTGTGTTTGTCCTGTCCACCCCTGGTCGTATTAAACCGCGTGTGTGTATCACTAGCCTTGTATGTACTGGGCCTAGTTTTAATTAAAATAAGTCCGCTTATTGCTTTTTAAAGAACATTTAATTACAATTTGGTCCTTTGGGACCGAATTATTCAGTAGCGTAGTTGTTATTTTTATATGGACATTTTTGCTATTTGTTTATTCTATAGGAGGATTTTCCTGTACCTTAGGCTAACTCTGGGTAGAGCATACAAAACATAATTATCCACATCTTCCTTGTTCAAAAACAAACAAATTAAATATCTTTGTTTTGTTTGGGTTTAATGGACTGCTTAACTTTAAGATGATTTTAACCTACAAAACAGTTCATTGCACCATCATTGGAACTGGGCTATTATGTATGAACTGTTTTGTAGGTTAAAATCATCTTAAAGTTAAGCTTAAGATGATTTTAACCTACAAAACAGTTCATTGCACCATCATTGGAACTGGGCTATTATGTATCAATGCCTAATTGAATCTGCAAAGGAGCACAGGATGGGTTCACGCGGTGACGCTTGTTGCAAGCATGCATTGGTCTTACAGCATAAACTAAACATCCACGAACTAGCATAGGTAACTAGGTAAGCGTGGCTTTACCTAACAATCGACCTTATTGGCTTATTGGTTAACCTTATTGGTTTAACAATGAACTCCTCCGTCATGATACATAGAATCAAGTATTGTCGCTATAGTCTACTTAGTTTGAAACCTTTACATTTGAAGTCATAATTATGCTGTAATACAATATTTCATATATATATATCAATATATATACAGCATTCGTAATTTTAGGCTTAACCATTCAAATGCAAACTAGACAAACAAAACGTTAAAATAAAACATAAACATATACAATAGAAATCGCGCCATAACGTGCGGGGCGCGTGGCCACTAAGTGCGCGTGCATTGCCGGCAATTATAGTAATTGTCGTTTTAATACTAACGGGACAGCCGACGCAGCCCTAGTGGCCCGTATCATGCATTACATTAGAAACCACTCGAATATTTATTTTAATCAACTTTTTGTTGGCGTGACGTGTCCGGGTAAAGGTGGAAGCGTTAGAGTAGCTCGTGCTATTCAAGTATTGTTTTCAATTTGCAGGTCAGGATCAGGTTTTATGTTGACTAAGGTATCATCATCATCATCATTTCAGCCAAAAGACGTCCACTGCTGGACAAAGGCCTCCCCCAGGCGTCGCCACATTGACCGGTCCCGTGCGTCTCTCATCCAGCGGGTTCCTGCAACCTTGACCAGGTCATCGGTCATCCTAGTGGGAGGCCTTCCAACGCAACGTCTTCCGGTTCGCGGTCGCCATTCCAGAACTTTTCGGCGGACTAAGGTATGATTTGCCACTATAATGCAATACAGCCAGTTGTAGCAACAGAGTCTGGATTTGTGCCCTGTTGATGGCATTAGACCCGCTCTCTATTACATGGGACTTAAATATAAATGGCAAATTGTGGGAGTATTATTATATAGGTAAACCTCTGCCTCTAACCCTTCGGGGATTATAAGAGTGATGCCATGTAATACATATAATTATTTACTCAAGAAATGCAATCATTCAAGCTAATAATAAAACTCTCTACTTCTCTATGGACTGGTCTGGCCATGTCTGCCGTATGCCCAACGCGCTGTGGGCCAAAACAACCACGTTCTGGAACCCTGACACAGCCAAAAGGCGACGTGGTAGACCTCGAAGGAGATGGCGGGACGAGCTTGACAGAACAAACGACCAGTGGTCCACATTGGCCCTGGATCGCAAAATTTGGAAATCATGGGGGGAGGCCTTTGCCCTGCAGTGGGATGACACAGGCTAACAGTAACAGTAACTTCTCCATAATCATACGATTTCTGATGAAAAAATGACAATTAAAATCAACACTTAGTGACTTGTATTGATGGCAATAAATTAGGTATTCTGTAAATTCACACCTTTTACGCAATTAACATAAAACTTGACAACTGATCTGTAAACTGAAAACAAAACGTATAAAAATTTTAATATCGCGGGCTAAACTGACACTTCCCGTTTAATTAACTTTTAGTTGGCGTGCCATGTTCGTGTAAAGTTATAAGTACTTTATGAGTAGACACGTCACTCAATTTAATGATATATTTACAGGTCCATAGGTATTTTAATTTTTATTGCTAAGTGCAACGACAGTCCATGAAAATAATGTTCGTAAAAATAATACGGAGTTGTGTTTACGTTTGTTAGTAATTACTTAGAAATGTTATGTTTATTAGTGAACGACCCAAACGTAAATATAATTGCGTTGAATGTTTATGTCACTTTTATTTTAGGAAAGTTATTAAGTAAATTATGTACCTGTTATCGTAATTTTGTTTATTCACGGTCTCTTCCTTGTTATTTAAACGTAGGAGTGACTTATACGTTTTGAAACATTATAGGCAGAGGTGTACGTAATAGTAGACCCACATTTCGCTAGTTATGTTTAAGCTTCATCTAATAAAAATAAATAAAAAAAATGTTTTTTTTTGTGAACCTAATAATAATATGTGCTTTTTCCGAAATAAATTATTATTATTATTATTTTATTATTATTATTAATAGGGGACGATTCTATCGACATCGACCGGGCACATAATTATCTGTCTACCTGGCTATTGAGAAATCTGGATGGAAAACGTCAATAATAATTTGCAACATTATCTCGTCGTCAAATATGTTTATTGATTTTGGAACAGTAATAGGGGATCGGACAAAAAAAAACTAATTAGTCCGTCAGATAGATTTAATTTCTAAAAATATCGACCACTTTTTTCTTTTTTCACGTAAACAAAAAATGTATACGATACAGTGCTTCGAAAACTCGTGTGACGTCATAAATGATAGTACATTTTGTACCTTCAAGTGACGTTTCAAGACGAAGATAAAGCGCGTCAATTTTTATTGATTTGATAAAACAAAAAACACGTACTTATCCAATATTTTTCGATAACCTAACTGACGGACTAAACAGAATTCTATTTTTTTGAGTCAGTCCGATCCCCTATTTAAACCTTTATTAGGTACTCGTATTCCTATTAATGCGTAAGTATCCTGTCTGTTGTTTGTCTGACTGTAATTTGTTCTTTTATCTGGCTTTACAGAATCGACAGATCATCATCCTCTTGCCCTTATCCCAATTCATTTGGGGTCGGCGCAGCATGTCTTTCATACTTCTCTGTTTCTCCTCATGAGACACTTCCTTTCTTACCATATCATTCTTAACACAGCCCATCCATAGTTTCTCTGGTGAAACTATGGATGGGCGAATATCTCTCTACTGAGAGTTGTGGTCAAAATATAGTATTTCATAATTGATTTAGTTTTGGAGACATACAATACGGCATTGACGGCACGGTTGGCGCAGTGGCTGAGCGATTGGTCTGCTGCGCTGCGTGTCGCGGGTTCGATTCCCGCACGGAACAAATATTTGTAAGGCCTGCAGATAGTTGTTTCGGGTCTGGGTGTGTTTGTGTATGTGAGTTTAAATGTTTGTAAACGCACTCACGATACAGGAGAAATTCCTAGTGTGGGGCAACGTTTAAAAAAAAAAATACCGCTGTCTCATGTAAATACTCCGAGACTTTAACCACCCGTAATAAATAATTCCAAACATATTTCTACAATCGTTAACCCTAAGGCCGTATAGCAAAACTAATTAAAGTATGATGTCCGACGGTGGCGTGCGGACATGGACTGTGACGTCACCCCTTGATTAGCGGACACCGGTTTTTATGTCCAGCCATTAGGCGTTAAGTGACTCGTAAATGTGTCCTAGGAATAGTGCCAGACTAACTGATTAGGGCTTAGGTAATGGTGCGCTGTACTAAGGGAATCACTGTCTGTCTGCGAATTTGAAGCCTTCACGTGAATTTCTGAAAGTCTGTGGAAAGGTCACAGATAAAGTATTTTTCATAGTCTACGGTTGTATAGTTGCTGCCAGTTAAGATCGCAATAGCGGTCATTGATCGTAGGTGACCGCTATTGCAATCATTGACCCACCTATTTTAATTCATTCATTTATTAAAATTCTTAACTTTGATAACCAAAAATAAGCCTGTTCATGTCTTCAATCGTCATCAATAGTGATCTTCAACCTTTTTTCTAATGAAAAACGATACATGGTTTATTTGTTTTGGTTTGTACAAAGAGAGAGATAAGAAAAGAACATGACCACTATTGCGTTCTTAATTGGCAACAACTATACCACTACTAACTACCTACACTCAGTTCCAGAATTGTTCGTTTTATGTGTGACAAGGAGTTCGTATAGCTTCTATGCATCCAGAGGCTTTGTAATAAGTTAGTGTGTTCTTTTTGGCTCATAATAATCGGTTAGTGACGGCACCATGAAACTAGTCATTACAAAGTACAACAAATTTATTTAAAAATACGTTCAGCCCTTACTGTGTCCTTAGTATTTAATTTTCCTATTAGTCCCGATGTATTTATTACCTTGTTAAATATTTTACTCTAGTATATTCACAACTAAATCTATGTTCGGTCGCCGTCACGTGACTACACGGACAATAATTACCGGACAACGGTTTATGTCAAGCCATTACTCGTTAAGTGACTCATAAATGTTTTGTGTGGACATTAAAAGTGTATGGAAGTTAAAGTTTTAATCATATGCCTGCCGAATGTACGAGTTTAGTGGCCGGTATTGCAGGAAATATTACTGTTTTGAGTTTTGGGTAAAAGGTGGGTCGTGAGTGCAATGAAATGGAGAGGTAACTGGGTGCTTTTTTGATAAAGAGATTCGTAAAATTAATTTTGTTTTAAGTCGGTAAGTCAGATATATACCAATGACTATACAAAATTTTTGACCCGATGTGCATCGTGGTGTTTCATGCCTATAATCTCCGAAGCGATAGGCAGAGGTGTAGCTATCTTATAGTACCCACATTTGTATGTCATTAGGTGCAGACGTTGGGGTGCATTAAAACCACTTACACAAGGGGTGTTAACCTAAATCGTATTTCAATATTATAAACGCCTGGTGCATCCTGCACGACTAGCACTTAGCAACGCAGTCTATCTGACCATTCCTTCACCGCGATGGTAAAGCCAAACGGCTCTCTTAAGGCGACATTAGCTGCCCGCGACCTTGAGCGCGCGTTTAACTCATCGCCTAAACAAATAAGGTTGAAAATGGCGATGCGTTTGATGCTCGTGACTGCCAAAATGAACGATAGTTCGCAGATTTAATTTATTAAAAAAAAAAATACGCTGTAATGTTAAAATATTTTTACATATGTCTTTAGTTGGTTAAATTTCCTTTCTGATAGTAAAAAAATAAATAACAGTTGTCACTCAAAATATTGAGCATTTCGAGACGAAAAAGTTTTTTCGTGTGATTTTTTTGTGATTTTGTGATTTTTTTTTTTCGAGGTTCTTGATTACTTTTAGAAAATATTTTTGCATAAGTCTTTTACCTATACATTTGACTATACACTGTATTTTTTTTGGAATTGTAATAAGTAGCAATACGGCTAACTCTGCGACGAAAAGCAGGTCGTTTTTACGGTTCCCCCGTTAACTGCGCCTTAAGAGCCCTTTTCATGGCCAAACTACATATATTAAAATCGATTCATGATGATTCATTAATGTATAGGTAAAAATTAAAACAAATCAGTAATATCCGGACGGAGCAGATATCAAAATAACTCACAGAAAGGTCTCATGAAAAAAAAAAACAAAAGTGAAAGCAAATTATGTGAAAGACGATATCCCGACCAAAAAACCAGAACAAAAAATTAATTAACAAAACCACAGCCAAATAAAACCCATACAAATCCACAGAAACGAGACACCTGCGTTTATTTCATCATTCCTGAAACGCTGAAATAAAAGCGTAGCTTTACGGCAGAATATCATATTTCGATACCCTTTTGTATTGGTGAAAAAAACAAAAAACTGGCCAAGTGCGAGTCGGACTCACACACGAAGGGTTTCGGACCAAAACGGCAAAAAAAAACACGTTTGTTGTATGGGAGCCCCACTTAAATATTAATTTTATTCTGTTTTTAGTACTTGTAGTTTCAGCGGCAAAATTTCAACTGTCTAGCTATCACGGTTCATGAGATACAGGCTGATGACGGACGGACAGACAGTGACGTCTTAGTAATAAGGTTCCGTTTTTTACACGACTGCCAAAAAAAAAAGAGTGTTATGTTTTTATTACACGAGTGCTTAAAAAAAAGATTGTCATGTAGGTATGTATGTTTGTGAGTTTCTTTATTCCACCATAACTTCTAAACGCCTTAACCGATTTTGATGTATGTGGTATCATTAGATTTTTTGCGTTATCTCGGGTGACACAGAGAAAAAAATCATGGTTTTTACCCTTTGAGTACAGAACCCTTAAAATCGTAGCTCATTCGTCAATATTCAGTGGAGTTATTACATTACGTGGCTGTCTCGGATCCCAGAGGAGACTCGCTACTCTATGCATACGTTAAGACGTACTGAGGACAGGAAACGACCTGGATTTGATCTGCTGGGTGAGTTGGAATGTTGCTGTTTACTTTTCTAATGTTGGTGGTTCGATTTAAGGGTATGTGAATTTTTTGTATGTTGGTTAGGGTCGTGGAAAGCATGTCAGTGTCTTAGCAATATGGATATGGCTTTACGTATAAGTTGGGTTCGAGTTGGATTATTATATCTTCTTGTTTAGCGATGCTGCGGTTCACGAAAGTGCACTGCGGATGGTGTATCATTAAAGTTTTTACTCGGATAAGGGTTTGTTGTTTGTTGTACCCTGAAACAGCGACACGGGGTCGTGGCAGACCACGTAGGAGATGGCGGGACGAACTGGATGTCTTCCTTGAGAATTAGAAAGAAGTTGCACAGAAACGCGACCGTTGGAAGGAACTTTACAACTTATAAACAACGTTTCGTATCATTGACTTAATAATGGCTCAATTCAAGTCCTTTACAAATCGAAGCAATCGTAAACTCTTCTAACTTTTCGTATATAATGTTCCCAAGACATCTATCAAACAGTACTTAAACTTATACCTCTTTTAATCCACGTGAGGGACATAAAAAACTATCCCATTCGGCCGCCGTCGGCGCGGCGTTCATTCTCCCACTGCGCTCATACCTTCACCCACTCGTATATTCTAAGGTAACCACACACTCACTCTTTCACGTTACACCTCGTAAACTGTAAAGGGATCCCCGAAATTTATCTTCTACATCGTTAGAGCGAATAATGTTGCCGACTATTTTATTTAGAGATGTGAGCCAAGCAACGTGTTCTCGGCGTTCACACTTTGAAGTATTCGTGTGGAGACGTGGTTTAATAACGTAATCGGGACTGATACTCCGAGGGTTTGGGCTTGTTTACAGTTTGTCGATTCCAATTATGAAGTGTTAATGGGATTTTTATTGAGAGGTATGTTAGTGATATCATACGTGAGTTGAATTTGAGGATGTCGTGTTTCGAGGTGATCGTGTTATCATTTTAGTCTTTCTACAGGTATAAATAAAAAGAGAAGTCCTGGCTAACTGACTGACTCATCAACGCCCAGCCCAAACCCTTGAACTTAGAAAACTGAAATTTTGCACAGAGGTTCCCCTTATAATGTAGATTAAGAGCGTATGCTACCTCAGATTAGCAACCCTATTTGTGGTGGTTCAAACTTCGCTTGAAATACTGTTAGAATAAAGTTCTAATCAGCTTGCACTACAAAGCGGTTGTTACGTCTTTCGCTGCGGCCGAATAGTGCGAAATTAGTGGTATTTTGCGATTTACAAAAAAACTATTGATTGGACTAAAAAATTAAAACACTATGACTTTAGTATGTTGCTTGTAGAATTATTTGGCAAAAAAATCAGAACGATAACATGTATTTTAGTATGGTTTTTACTCGTTAAAAGAAATTTTTAGAGGTATCTTCGCGATTTTTTTCTATCGAGCAAAGTTAGTTGTATTATGTTTTCACAAAACTATAGCACTAGCATATATCCTGAAGAATATCATATATTTTTCTGATGTTGATTACTGCAGCGAATCTTATACTTTTACGCATTATAAAACTCGCGTTTGAGGTACCATACGCTCTTAAGTATAAGGAAGGATTATTCAAACCCCTAAAAGACGGAAAGAAGGAATTAAAATTTGTATTTTTTGTAGTTTACACGGGTGAAACCGCGGGCAGAAAATAGTCTAGAATGTAGAAAAGAAGAGAAAATGATTTTTATATTTATTAGAAATTTTTTATTTTGGAAAGTATATTTTAAGTCTCCATTATTGCCTCAAACAGTCACAAGGATGATCCAATTACAGAAACGGCAACAAATCATTATTTTGTAGTTACAAAGATACTAACTATAACAGACTCTGTCTATATACTTAAAAAAAACGACATACCCAATAAACAAGTACTACAAAGTACACAGTCACCAATAAATATCACCAAAAAGGTCACGCCGAAAACTTTTCACGGATACTTATCACCGGTTAATACGGGGCCGATAAACATGGCGGCACATTACTCCGAATTAAATGAACTGGCAACACTGTTTTACACGTTCAATGTATGAGTGAAACTTTTCAGGGTAAAAATAGAACTTAAAATACGGTAAGGGTAAAAATAGAGGGAAGTTGAGGCTTGGGTTTCGATGTGCTAATCTTTTCTTAGGTTCTTGTAAAAGTTTACTCAGACCTAGTCATGCCAATGAAATTGTGAGCCTTGGGAAAAAATATTGGCACTGTGTTTCAGGTCATCACGCATATAGTCTTCAAAGGTTTGGGCAGAGTGTACCTAATAAGTCCCCCCAAATATTATGCCAGTTAAGTCTCATGTAATAGAGAGCTAGCCTACTGACATCAACTACTCTACACTAATCTAGACTCATAGGCTGTTACTGAGAAATAATCCTGATAGAAATATCTAAATAACAGTTTGCCCAATCTGGGAGTCAACATCACTTAATAAATCACTAACAACACTTTAGAAGACATCTCCGTTCATAATCCTTAAGCCAATATTACGTACTAATCCAAATCTACAAATCTCCTCGCGGCCATCATACCCTGGTCCCTCGACACAAATATTAATCAGTCATACCTGAACAAGTTCAATTTGTGCGGATCGTAAAATCTCGCCGAAACCCCCGGGTGATGTGTCATACGAATTAGGTGTTTGACAAACCGAGTACTAGGGTAGCAGGGTAACATAGGAGGGGGTGATATTATTTTTATGATTGGGAAGAACATGTTCGGGGTACGATTGATTTTAGGTTTTTTGGCGATGTACGTTCATACGTAATATATCATAGGTAAAGGTATCTTTTACGCAAAATATGATTCTACAGATGTTGAGAGTCTGTATATTTGACAATCTGCGAGTCTTTGGCTACCCTAGTGACTTTGTAGGATATTGTTACACGTGATAAGGGTTTTTTAGGGAAAAAAAATTTGCTAAACTTTTCCTACGTTTATGTAGGTAATCTAATGTACACCATTTAAAATATTGCGTAAGTTGTCTGTAGGTGAAGCGATTTAGTTAAAGTAACTTTCAAGAATATAGTAATAAGTATAAAGTTAAAAATAAGTTAGCGACTACTGATGACTTCTTAGACAAATAATCAAAACTAAAGCAACAGAAACGAAACATGTCAGAATATCATTAAGAAAACGCACACGCTCTGGAACCCCTTGAACAACTTAACAAATCTAAGAGCATACGAGCATACTATTATAATTACGTGAGAACAGTAATGAGTTTGTTTGAGGCATATCGCGACGCTTTGTGGGCTCGCACCGACGCGCGGCGCGAGTTCTTGAGGTAGAGAATAGATAGCTGTATGGAAAGCTAGGTCTGAACAACGAGCGAGGGAAGGCATACGCATATGTAGATTTCATTTAATATTTTTATCATTCCTGCACAATGGTTTTACCTGTCATATTATGCATGGATTTCCTCAAATAAATAAATACGTAGATCCGCACCTATGACGATCTAAAGCAGATTCTAGGTAGTAGTACTCGTAAAGTTCGTGGGCTAAATAATAACAATGCGTCAATATTTTACGATTACAAGGTCGAAACTTGAATGAGCTATCATCTATTACATACCGAGACTTTGATAGTGATTTGAAAATCATGTTAAGTCTGCGATATTTGCTAAGTGAAGCCCGAAAATCTGGCAAGAAGTTTAACTTAGTGGTAGCGTGTAACTCAAGAAATGGGTTGTGGAGGTCAGATAGGTTAGGTAGTCCTTCAAAGTAAGACACTGCAATTCAAACTCATCCTGCTATATGGGAAGTCTACCCCAACATAGTTGAAAAAGTCTATGCAGATTGACAGTGTACTCACACTGACATACGCATGCCTATGTGTGCGTGCGTGGTCCCCGATTTTATGAAGCTGGCATTCTGAATCACTATCTATTCTGTGGTGAAAGCAAGTGAGATCTCATTTATAACTAAATTAGTTCTTGCAACGTACGCGATTATATAGTGGCACCGCTTTAACGAGTGCTGTAATTCTGAGGATAGATTTAAATAGTGTTACTGGAAATGGTCTTTTTTGTTACGTAAATATTATTTTGTTGTAGGTTATGTTGTTGATCACGATTCTAGGATGAAATCGGACAGATGAGCTAAGATAATCACACATTGGGTACCTGAAGACGGTCATCGTAACCAGGGCTGGACCCAAGAAACGTTGGCGTGACGATCTGGAATAATTTTTAGCAGATTGGTTGGAGAAGGCAAATTGTAAACAAAGTTTAAAAATCCATAGGGCAGAGTGGGACAGAGTAGACTGATATAAACTAAAATGCTATGGTGTTTATCTTGACAACAATACCATTTGGCCTCCTATCGTAGGCGTTTGATATTTAGGTCACCAGTTATAAGGAAGTAATAATAAATTATTCAGCGGCGGTATTGGTTTATTAATATTTCAACGAGGTGGTCTAATTGAAGTAAATGCCTTAACGCTAAATGCCACGATATTCAAAAGTCAATCCAGCATGACCTGTCTTTTCAAAACTCTGTTGTAGTAACTTTACTATTTTTATAAAACCGTTTCTTTATCGCTAGCACCAAAATTAAATCTCCGTTCACAAAGATTGCAAGAAATCCAACTCCCAAACCGAAACTCGATCCTGAAGTATTAAAAATTAAAACCTAGTCAAAAGTTCTCGATAAACTTTCCGATATTATATCGTATATAAATAAAGGATATTTTTCCAAAGTTTTCTGTGAGCTCGATACCCAGGGTAGGAGAGGGGGAGCTGTGAACCTGGAGGGGTGAAGGGGGGGGGTTACAGGAGGAAACAAAACGGATCAGCTTGTATCTAGCCCTCACAGAGGCGAGGGGAGCTCAAATGGACGCAGATACAGATAAACCTAGATACGGTGGATGAATTTTATTCTAAATTTTGTATGGAACGGTGAGCAGGGGCACATTCGTGGAATATGGTGCATGAAATTATGCATAGCTGGAACATGAAAAGGTAAGCAGAAGGTTCAGGCAAATTACACAGTTACGTAAATAGAATAATAGAAACGAAAATAATACAAACTTATTCAAATTACTAACTTACTCGCGTGTAGAAAGCATCATACTTAATCTGTTTACTTAAATTCTTTTTAATTTTTTTATTCAGTCAAAGACACTCAAAACATCTAATTGGAAAAAAAATTACACAAAACTTAAAGTACGCTAATGGTAATAATATAAGTCTATTATACGGTCCAACTGCAAGACCAAAGCAGTATGTACACATGAATACTGATCACCACGCCTGCCCAAGGCAGATTGGCGATTTCAGACAGATAAAAAATTAAGACTTATTTTCATTATATTTTATATAAACTGTGTTTCACTATTAAGATTTACAAAACTAAAGGTTTAACATTTAATAGAATCTAGTAAGTACGTTCTTTTCTTTCTCCACAACTCATTATTATTCGCAAATCTTACAACACCCAATATAAGTCTACATCCAGCATCTTATATCCGTGTCCGGGTGGCTTGAACCGGCACAGACGATATGAGCACCTTATTTTTCGCACATTACACTTTGAAATTGTTTGAAATATGTTATAGCCGTCATCGCACGAACAAACTTGTTTAAACACTAACACGACTGCTGTTTTCTTTACATAAACTTGGTTTAAACATTTTATCCTATGTGTTCTGGGGTAGACTTGACAGTTTTTTTCTAAGATAGTCGGTTTCATGGGTAGTTTGTTTTAGTTTTTTTTTTTTTAGTTGAAGACGTTGTTTCACATTATTTAAAGCTGTTCATTGCAATCAGGTTGAAAATCAAGCACTAAATGAAGAAACTTAAAGAAATAGTTTAAAAAAATTGCAAGTAATGCTTTTTTTGGATTCAGATTTCATTCAAAGTCTAAACAAGATTAAAAATCCAATATCATAAGGTGTTTCTATGTTCAGTCGACTCAGTTCACTTTATAACTTAAATACTAACAAGTTCACAAATTCCATAACAAACTCCAAAATTCTAAATCAATTTCGTTTTCCAATTAAAATTAACAATACCGTTCGTAACCGCACCGCGCGCTGAGTCGGTCAAAAAGTCGTTCATTCACTCCATATAGCGTTGATGTAAATTTAGTTCACTCAATTTTGAATGCATTTCAAACGGACACCAAACCGTTTCCATTCAATACTGATTAGTTTCAAATACGTTTTATTGAAATTATATTGTGTAGTGCGGTGTAGAATTAGGCAGTATCGTATTATGTTCGGAATGCACTCGTCGGCTTACATTTGAACGGAATAGAGGAGTGAATAGTTTTGTTTGCTGTACTGGTACATTTTAATTGATGTTTTGGAACCGCTTATATCAAAAGCGGTTCTGGGGAATGATCATGTAGTAACGAGAAACTTTCAACTACGAGTAAATTATATTTGAAACTAGTGGTCCTTGTAAGCTAAATATTAACAAAAGGTAACAGCAAAATTAACTTCAATACATAACAACCCTTACATGTTAAACTACTCAGTTTATCTTTAATAATGCACCGCCAACGAGCTCATTAGAAATTTATTTACTGGAAGACAAGAGTCTACGTAATTTCGTAGCACGCTACGAAAGCGCTACGAAAGTGCTACGATACATCTAGTTGATCGCTACGCGCACGAAGGTTTGAAATAATTGAATGAATTGAACAAGTTGTGAGACAAGAATAAACTTTTATCATTCTCTTTGATAAAAATAAAAAGGGAAAGGAAACAATGACAAAGCGATCAGACAATAAACAAATACATAAAGGAGTTAACACGGGATTCCGATGAATTCTCAATAAAGTTGAAAAAAAAACCATAGACTGAATGTTCGGGTAACAAAGATCTGGGGGATCACAAGACAGACTCGGTGGCACATGTTCACGGTTTATGTGTGAGATGAGTCATAGGCGGTAGCGGGGATAATTCTTAATGACTAATATTGAAATTATTTGCCTCTTTACCAATTTAGATTATTATTGGTATCATGTCTGATATCTTAAGTGGTTTATTTAAACCAAATGTAGTGATATTAGTTAATCGGGATTTTCAGTGAAACCTTTACCTTAATTTTGGCATCTTCAAATCAAAAGTAGGGCAAATTAGAATAGCCTTCTTTGAAAAATTAAGAAACCCCTAAGCTAAAAACAATGAAGCGCACCATCATGGTAATTTCATTATTAACTTTAATGTTTTGAATAAACCTTTTTTTTAAATATTATGTTAATAAGAGTTTATGTTTATACATCTTATGTTTTTACCCAAACAATTTTATATACACCTAATCTTAATAGCAAAATATACTGCTGCAAAATATGCTACTAAAATTTATTTTTAAGACCTGTAAACGTTTAATCATGTTTTCACAAAAAAAAACATCTTTAACTTTGAACAAAAACGCTTATTGACTTTTTCCTCACCCGCTACCCTCTTATACCTCCGAACCATGAAAGTTTTAAGAGTGTCATTTTATTAAGTCCTCGCACAGATCGAGATCGGATCGAGAGCTGACATGTGTCGGCGACGTGTCGGCATTCCTCTCACGACTCCCTCTAACGGCCCTCTTTTAAAGAACAATGCTTTGGAGTGTACTCCGTACTCTTATCTGAGGTTGAGTGTTTTGACTTCGAGTGGTTAATTATTTTGGTATTTTTTCGATTTGGGTAAATGGTGTTTTTAGGGATTTATGTTATAAAACAATCATGCTGTCTCGTTTTTACTGTTTTTTGGAAAAAAATATACAATGTACTATTTGAATAAAACATGAAAAACAAAAAAAAAAACATTCTTCAATATTGTTTGTGAATTGTTAAAAAAAAACTAGCATCACATTATCATATACGAAAGTAAACAATGAGATATCTCATTGTTTACTTTCATAAGTGGTAGTTTTAGATAAAATATAACAAGAGAAAAAAAACAATTACCTACCTCCTGAAACAATCTCAACAAAAGAACGACCTTTAAAATTTTATTTAAAAAATCAATGTTCACGTGAGGCGTTTATCGGCACTCGCATGCATCCGGCAGATTGAGGGTTAAGATTCGCTCGTTTGTATTCAGCGCGCGCCTCCGAACGCGAGGTAACCCGCCCGTGCCGGCCCGGTAAAAGTTTCCATCGCAGCCCGCGGACGGGTCCTAAATACCGGGAGATTCTATTAGCGTATCGATGTTTTATGGCCGAATGAGGGTTCAGATATTCGACGGTGACGTAAAATTATAATTTATGGCTGAAAACGGATTTTTTTATTTTAATAAAAAAAATGTCCTTTTGTCGGCTGTGGGTTATTGGGGGATATTGACTTTTATCGTTCTTTTGTCTTTGGGTTTCTGTTATTGGTGTTGTAGACTGATATTAAGTTATTGTATGCACGTGGGGAGAGAGAATAATACCAAAAGACTATTAGTCTTTTGTGTTTCCATTATATTATGCGATTTCAGATTTATGTGAGTATACCAAGATTATAATCTGGACCATAAAAGAGACTATGACCTCTGAGTTTATTTCGGCCGTTTTTTTTTTCAGTCTTGTACGAAACTCCGGCGCTATCTAATTTTGAAAAACTCCGTGTAAAAGAGTACTTATAAACCTATTTACAAATTAAATAATTTTATTATATTTGTTTTTGCAGCTAAAATATACACAGAACCGTAACCCCAAAGAAAAAACATCAACAAAATCTGCAACAACCAAAACAAACACCTAAACTCACCATTTAAAATTTAGAGAAAACGCTCACGAAATCCACGAAAATTATGTTAAAGAAATCATTACACTTTCATACACATAGCACATACAGAACACCACCCAAGTTTGTTCCCAACATGGCAAATAAAAAGAACTTTTTACATCAAAACTTTATTTCGCGTTCCCCCGCGCTGATTCGTACGTGAGACCGACTATATTTTGTGCTGATTACTGTGTCTTGGAAGTATATGAACTTTTTGCCTCGAAGAGTATTTTTTTCCCTCCCGTCTTGAGACGACTCGGTTGCATTTCTGTTTGGCTGCGTCATTTTAAAAAGCGGTTTACGATTTTTGTTGTTCTGTTCTTGTTATATTTGGATGTTGACGTTGAGCTTTGAGTGTTTTGTGTTTTGTTTATCATTTGTATGGCATGTTTGAATAAGACAGAATCTTTAAATTCGGGAAGCTTCTTGAGAACTTGTCTGGCAGTACAGACATTATGACGTACCAAAAATAGTTCAGAAAAGTTATAAACGTGTTATGTATGACAAAACCTATTAGTGGAATATAATTTTTCTAATTTTGTCTAAGTTTATGTGGTTTTATTTGATTTTTATGTTCAAACAGTAACTTGTTCTTGTAAACTGCAATTATAAGTTGCTTATATATAAATAAACTATGATTGCACTTAGTGGCCGCAGATTATATCAAAACCTTTAGAATAAACTAGGGTATGCGCTTCGATAATCTTCGTCAATTTTCGGAAAAACGAACACGCCCTGATAAAATCTACACAAAAAAGACGCCGCAAACAAAACAATAGAAAATGTACCCTAACTACCTATAAACAACACACAATCTCCACCATCTCCTTACGTACGGTAAACTAAGTTTTTCTCTACATATATGCAGTATGCATTCAGTAATGAGGTGCAAGGAACCCGATATGCCGTCTAATACGTTCGACTTGTTTAGACTCGGCGCATTCACAAGACCGTCGAGTGTTTGTTTAAGAACGATCGAGGGTTTCTTATGTGCTAATGGATTTTAAAAGGATTGTTTTTATGGTATTTGTTTGTTAAAAGGTTCGAATGGCATGTTCAGGTGATATTAAAACTTATTTCGTCGTCCGCCTAGACTTTTACTAATACCATCAAACCCACCTAGGGTTTTCAGTCTATCCAGATGCAACTGAATTTATCTGACCTCCGGAACGCAGTTGCTGCATAACGTGATGCCTCTGAGACAGACTGATATTAGACCTTAAAGCGTCTCATTAATTATTCTGGTGCCTAGTTTTAAGAATAATACTGGCTTAACATGTCAAAATAGGTGAAAAGGTCCGGTGGTGTTAAGTACATTGCACACACACCGTACTCTTAATTATCAGAACTTCAGAATCATAAAATAAAATATTACTAAAGAAAATATAAATCCTAATGCCAAATTAATTTAACATTAATTGCTAAGTAGGAATCAGATATAAATAATATAAATGGAAGCCAAAAACTTAAAGCCTAGCTGATGAAACCTAAATTAATTTCGACGCCACAAAAAGCGTTTTATCTAAAAATTTAATTAGTCGCTTTTGAAGGCCCAGCGTCATGTTGTGGCGATATTAAAATGTTCACGGTAATATTAGCTATACACTTATATATTCTTAGTCATACTAATGAGAAGAAATTATAGTAATTGTATGTCCTGTTCACAACAAAACGATATTTTTAAGTGGGATAAAGGGCTATGGAGACCCTATGGGTTATGTCATGTACAGACGCGAGTAAACTTTATCGCAACAGAATTAGGTTAAAGGTTGATTGGGGAAAAATTTACAGTTTCAGGTAGCCGGCGCATGTTCCAAATGCTTACAAGTTTTAAGAGTTTAAGACGTTTAAAACCTCTCAGACTCAGATGAAAGATTAATAATTGAAGGAATTCGATTGCATTAAGCTCACAAAATAACCGCTCAAACACGATAATAATAAAAAACAGAAAACTGCATCCAACGACATAGAATTCCAATGCACTAAAAATGATAATGCTGAAAATTATGATAGATGATGAGATAGATGTGGCATCTACCAAAACACACTGGGCCTGTGTGGTGATGATTGTCCTAGCAGAAGTTCTTTTAATAAATGTATATCAAAAGATTCCCGATGACTTCTGATAAACACACTATAGGCTTATTATGTATATACATAATTTACTGATTACAATAAAAAAACAAACCCTTTATCTTTCTAATCCTCTTATCAGATCACTGGTCCCCCCACAATAGGTCTAAACTACAGTTGGTATTACTGATGCACTAACAAAGCATTTTCGGGTTTCGCCCGGCATCAGTGGGCATTGTGTAAAAGTCGTATTGCTAATGGATTAGCGGTGGTGCCCATCGTACAATGGATGTAGTGCATCTGGATGGAACGACACGGAAATTGGACAAAATTGATGTTCTGTGGTCGGTTTCCAGTTTTGCATTGTCCGATATGTCACGAGAGATTGATGGATTTTATACGTTTGTGGCTGTGTCTAGTGTGTCAAGTTTTGTGTGAGACGCGAATTCTGTGGATACTTTGATAGTATACAGTTCTGTAAGGATTTTTGGCAGTTAGATGAGATTCTCAGGACTGTGCTTTGGGTAATCATTTGTGGAATTGTATTGTAAAAACCACATGGCAGCAATAGTTCCAATTTAAGCTCCGGAGCAAAAACACCAATGATTTATTAAATTGTATTAAACGTAACTCCAAGTTTCGTCCAGCGGTCTTAAGAATAATCAATAAAATATTAAAATTTTCGAAGGAAGAAATAATTAGATAATTATGTTCTGATAGATTGAAAAGTCAATTAGTTGTTAATGACATTATTGGCTTCAACTTTTTAGTTATTAAATTATTATAAAACTTCCGGACCCAGTTGATATTTTCCTTTCTCGTGGTAACACTTTTCTCTTGTCTAGTTAGTAGCAAACTCGAACAAACTGCTGAATAGTCAAATTTGTGAGAGAATTTATTCAGACTTTTCCCCTATTATTCTCAACATAATTATTCTCGGTCCCGCTACAAAGTAGCGCTTCCAGCATATTCGGTGACATCCATGTAATCATTATACACATATCCTACATCATTAGTGAAAAGCACTTCGTGTATTGTCGTGTCGTCCGACCGATACGGCTTAATAGCTCCATTTTATTTTCGCCTTTTAATAAACAAAAAGCTTTAAAATAGGCAATGTTTTATGTTTGGCCTTTATTATTGATGATGGCCGTTTTAAATATGAGGTGGACCGCAGATCCGTGTAAATTAATCTGTAATTTACAAACGGCAAAGGTTGTTATTCGCTGATTGTGTATGGTTGATGTGCTGTGGTTGGCTGAAAATGGATCACCACGTAATTTCTGTGGTGTTACAGGAGATGAGTCGTAAATTAGGTTGTGGTTGTCACAGCAGTCTGTTTTGATCTACTGATAGTTTGTTGTGTCCGGATCAATACAGCGATAACTAGTAAGCTTTATTTTAACGCTACTTTATTTAATTAATTTTGGATTTATTTTACTTCCATACATTGTTAGTAAACATGAAACTTTCTTACAAAATGTTATACTTTAATACAGTATGTTAGTAAAACATGTAGGTTCGACAAAAAAGATTGGGCAATCAAACCCTGCAGTGACATTGACACTTTAATTTTCACAACACAAATCACTTCCGTAGACCAGATACTACATTAAATGTAATGCAACAAATTTTGTTGCTGACGCTGTTGACGAGGCATGTCCTGCCTCTTCGCTATAAAATATTAAATTGATCATCACCTTGCGAACAGAGGCTAACTACAGTAACCTAGTACTAGATATTAAAGCAAAGAGAGAATGTCAAAGCTCAACTTAAAAAACAGATCGGTGCCCTCATTAAATCCTGCAGCCATTTTATCGTGAAACAAACCTCGTTGCAGTTTTCTTGAAATACATTTGCGTAACAGCACCTACATTATTATTGTTCCAAAGACATGTTCTGTACTGCGGCCCAAATAAAGCAGGAAGTAACATGTCAAGTAGGAACAACTTAGAAAGGAAGACGAACGAAATCCCTTCGGAGCGAAAGTTAAAATTACATTAATTGAATTTCAGTGTTCTTGCGATGCTGTTTCATTACTCAGTGATTTATGACAGCTGTCTAAACTTTACTAATTAACGCAATTCATATTTTAGTTTTTCACAATAAAAATTAAGTATTTCTGAATTTTGTTGTGTGGGTGTTTGTCATTCAGGTTTAGCTCTGAAGTTTAGTTCGTGGGATATTTAGTTAATTTATTTGAGTACCTTTCTTAAGACGTCTCCGATATTTGACAATTCTTTTTTGGTGAATTCTTATTGTACATATCAAGCTACTAAAATCTGTCGAGTATCTTTAATAGATTTTAAATTATCGCTAAAGCATTAGGTTCAAGGTTGAGTGGGAAACTTGCGGCGCGACTTGCGTCTGTATCAGATATTTAGACAGCATGTGTTTCAACAAAATCGTCTATATTTTCATTGCTTTTCGTGATATTTAACGGGCAATCATCCTGCTGCCAATAATAGGACAAACCTTCTAACTTATGAAACTGGGAAAAGCCTAGGCACATGATGATGACTTAAGAACTAGTCGAGGACATGGAGCCGCTAGCCATGAATACTTATGATAACCATAATTCCCACCCTGGTGACACTTTAGCTGGCCTCAGCTTGAGTACAACTACAAATTGACAAATCTGATCACAAGATATTTTCTACGTTTTTAATATAAAGAACAATAATATTCTTTCGACTCCAATGTTATTATAAAATATAACAACATTTAATTTGTTTTCCTCGAAGCCTGGAGGTCGAAACTTAAGTAGGTACTTAGCCATTGTAAGGCCACGTCACAATGTGGAATGTTTCTTTTGAAATAACTAACTCTAGGTACAACGGAGATGTATATAAGACTCTCCTTGGACTCTCCTTGTCTATGAATATGTTTAAAGTCACTTTTCACCTGTTTTGTTTTATACTAGAGAGCTATTGCTACGCTGTCGGGGCTGCGGATTATCGAAATAACGCGGCCTCGGCACAAGGGCGAAGAAGGAACCTGGGTTGGTTTTTAGTCAGTGGAAGTCTGACACAGAGCGGGGGGGGGGGGGAGGGTTATTTGATGATATTCCACCCACCAATAAAAAAGGGCTATTCCTACGAAACCAATTTTTAAAGCGTGGTCTGATATCTAAGATCACTGATCAAGTAATACCTACTAAATTGATATTCTGAGAAACCGTCTTATTAAGTCTGTTCGCACAGCACAGCACTAATGCTAATATTATGCTCTCATAATATTCACTCGGTTGAAACTCACAATGTTATTTCTAAAACTGGGTTCCGCGAATGCCTGTGTACTTTATGTTAGCTCAAGTTTCCCTTCCTAATAAGAAAGTGAGCAACACAGACAGAAATACGTTACAAACGCAAAAGAGATAATGTGTAGGCACCCAAAATTTGTCTTATATACACGTCACAATTAGTTGACGAACAAAAGTCCCTGAGAAGTTGCGCCGCTCTGCCAGCCTCTTAATTGGCAAAAGTTTCTTGTCGACGAAAAACTGGGGGAGAGCGCCTCTGAATGAACGGATGAACGAGTGAACGATCACAGGAGCGGGAGACGCCGAGAGGTGTAATTAGTCAAAAATTCCCGCGAGGTATCCGTGCTGCCAGCCAGTGTACGAATAGTAGTTAATGTGTTTCGCTGCCAAGCAAATTACGTTTCTTAGAGATTACTGCGAGTGCCAGACTAAATTACTTGACAAAGTCAACGTAGTTGCCACCTAGGTAAGCTTGAATTTCGAAAAAAATAAACGTAAAAATTCATACCACAAAGACCGTATGTGGGCACACCACACATACTGGAAATTGACAAGGGAAAAAAGCAATTGAGAATGTGTAAAGAATGTAGGGCGCTCGGGTACCTATATAAATTCACCTGATCAAACACAACGATCCCACAGAAAGTAGATCCAAGACTGTTTACTATTTATTGGCAAGTCTTTGAAGAGGGCCGTAATAATCAAAGTTCAAAGTGACTATTACACTCAATCGTTAGAACCCAGTAATGGAAAAAATATTCAGGTCAACACACCAGTAAATTATGAAGTACTCAACAGTCAAAGAAGAAGTTCGTACATAACATCGTAATATGTAGCACAAAAACAAATATTAGTACACTCCCTCATGGTTACGATCAAAAAGTTAATGAGTTTTTTTATTGCTACACAAGTATAAAAACTCGCGAACATTATGACGAGCAGTCGTCACGTAATAAAAGAGGAACGGTACAAAATATGCTCAGAAAAATGAGCGTCACAGCGGGACAGAAAGACGTACAGTTGCTCTCATTAGCCTCTAATTACGGGGGTCCGAACGCTGCCGACCGCCGGCGGAAATTCAAATTTAAATTTCGTACGTTCTACTCTTGCAAATTGCGATTTTTCACCAATAAAAAAACGGCAATACCGAATCGAAATTTTAAACGGTTATTGTTTCCTTTTTATGTTAATGACTCGTATTGAAATTTTGTAACGGATGTTCGGGAATCGGCATCGGTCGTTTAACTCCGGGAACGGTCGGCAAGATTGAGTTCCCAACGTTTTTATTGTTGTTACTCGCTTTGTTCGCGTTACGGTCCTTAATTGTTTCTTTTTTTGGAGAACACTTCTCTATAAAGTTAAGGCTCCTTTCGAAGAGATAGTACAATATAAATTTTCTCATCAACTCCCAGGCTCTTTTAATAAAAATATAATAATCTCCCTCTACGGAACACTTCATTAAGGCGCTCAAAGAGGCTCGGCGGCGATTATCAGTCCCGATAGCGTTTAGCATGGCAGCACCATATTATATTAAAATATTTTTTTACTGGCAAACTCATCTTTGACCGCGAGCGGCGGGCGAGGCCCTCCCCTACTTTTCATAATTATCACTCCCCCCTGTCATCGCACCGGTTGAAATCGCGTATCTTTAATTTCGGCCGTCGCGTCAGCCCCGAAAATTCCTTGCATTCGTAAGAATTAAAGCCGGCGATAAAGGGAGGCGCTGTTACTTCTTATTAGCGACGACACTAATAACCGTTTTCGCTGTCCTCGCGTGACACTTTTATACTACACAAATTAAAAACGTCCGAGTGGTTTTCTGTGGGAATCCGTATAACAAAACGGATCGGGAATTCACGAGGACGACTTTGTATAAAGCGGGGTATTCGTGAGCCGTTTGAAAGGAGTTAGGCGTTGAGCATAGACGCTTACCGGGGCATGAGCGGGCTGGCGAGCTCGGCAGGCGCGGGAATATTAAAAGGTTCCGCGCGCTCGGCCGCGCCTCCAAGCGTGATGCGACGCACCGGACCATCATTTAAAACTGAGTTTTGTTTATAAACGTTACGATGTCTCTTTTTATTTGGTTCCGTTTTATTGTGCGCCTGTACCGCACACGCCGCGTATCGTTTACGTAAATCAGACGTGCCGTTAAAAATAATGGTGCGAAATGTAATGGATGTAAAATTTCAGCGTTATGGTGGAACTGGGGTGTTCATTGCGTATTATGTATTAAAGTGGCATGTGTTTACGAGGTGCAATTATTGTTAACTTTCAATTATTGTCAGTTCGATTGTTTGACAGTTGTTTCGCGACTGTTTCCGACTGTTCGAGGTTTATTTGTGGGTTTATGATATGGTTGTGATGTGCTGAAAATTTTAAATTAATGTGAATTTAATTTTATTGTAATGTTGTTGTTAATCGATATTATTTGTCAAGCTTTATTAACATTACAAGTAATGGCAGTTAATGGTATTAGGCCACGATCAATTCGGGAATAAAATGTATTTCTGTGTCCGCGATTTCACTCGTGTGGCCGCATATTCTTTTGGCATTTTCAGAGAATATTTCATGGAACATGACGTCGTAGTATACTCCTAACATTCTCTACAAATAATACAGGGTGCAATTGACACCGACGCTAAAATGGTTACTGCCTATTCGCTAGTTTTATTTCACAGTAGCAATGTAAAATTACGAAAATAAATAAGTTTTTTCAAATAACAAATCAAAGTAAAATGCTCCACCCGATTTCTAAGCCGGTAAAGGTAAGTAGAAAATAGAGCGATCTCCTTCAACTGTCATTGAACTACATTCACAATAACTTATCCTGTTGGGATCAGGGGATAAGCAGATAAGAAGCTTTGTGTACCGTTTTGTTGTTCGTACTTTGTGGGTAGGTAGACAGTTACGTGTCGCGACTGTGTTCGAAGGGAAATGTGTAGTAAAGTCCATTTCACGAAAGAAGTCTCGCGGACAATTGTGGAACTAAATTTGACAGCTGGGGAGATATGGAGAGAGAGAGAGAGATAGCAACATTATATCGCGCGAATACAGCGCTGCGTCTGCGGGACTTCTTTCGTGAAATGGACTTTAATATGTTTTTTTTACCTGACGACAGTTGAGTGAAGGTAACAAACATATTATTCAATTAAAGTACGTAATATTGATTGAATAGCTTCTTTGTTAATACACTTTTTCAATTTTTGTCTACAAAATTAAAACACATGATATATTATTTGCTTTGTGAATGAATTTTTGATAAAAAATACCAAATTTTCAGGTTTTTAGCAAAACTATGTAATGTCTTCTGTTTTACATACTATATTTTGGTACTATTTTAGTTAAACAACTAAAAAAACAACTTTTCAGAACCCAGTCAGTCTAATATTCCTGCTTAGTAGTCCGTAAACCTCATCTAATCTAATAAAATTCCCATCTTTTCCAAACATGATACACTCATGAAAATCCCAATAAATATGCTCAGAGCTACTCATTTAGTAAAATGAGTGTCCGTATAGTGAATTCCGGGCATGATTTCAGAAGCGGCCCCCGGGAGCGAATTAGTGAACCAACGTGACCTAACTGAAGATTTTTTGTCGTGATGAAATATTGTGCTGCGTTCTAGCGGGCGAATTTTCGCGAGTTTGATGCATTTGTTTTCATTGAATATTGTGCCTGTATTAGAAGACTAGTACAGACATTAACCTAAAGATTCAGATAAACAGTCTGTAAATTACGCAAAATCACCGCAATTATCTTTATATTGATCATCAGATTTTCTGATTAATAAAATTGTATGCAAATCGTATGCCTCCAACCCTTTTTAATACCAGCGACAAATTGTATCTGCAGTGACTAAACTAAATGTAACAATTTAAACGAAGCACGATGACGGCAGCTCGTGTAACCCCGGCCTTATTTACTTTCTCAAGAGGCTTGTTTTTACAATGGCCCAAGTTGAATGTTATCGACTTTTTGACTTCTAACGACTATTTTATACAACAATATGATAATTAAGGAAGCTTTGTAGCTTTTAAATGTTCTGTGACGAGATATTGTAGAGGTAATGTTGAGTTCAAATTATGAAGTACGGTATTTCGCTTTGGGGTTGTGCTTCTGTTGCGTTTTGGATGATGTCTTAATGTACAAGTGGAGGGTGAAAGGCGTTTTTGGTGGTTCTTAGTTATTTGTCTAAGAAACGATATCGTGTTAAACTACGTGGCTCTTTGATGGATTCTTATGAAATCTAAATTATTCCGTTCTTTGTATAAATAAATATCTATGTAAGAAGAAAAGGTGTCGCGCCGACCCCAAATAGAGTGTGATAAAGGCAGGATGATGATGGTCACCTTTGTATAGGATAGAAATGATGATGATGACGGTGTCGTCTACCAGATTTCGGCTGCATTTGATGACTTTCAAGGGAGATTGAGAGCTTTAGTGTGCTGTCCATTTATGTGCTCTCATGGGATAGGGCGCATTTTGTAAACCCGGTTTTTTTTTTTAAAAAACGGGTTTACAAAACGCAAAATAAAAAAATTAAATACAATTTTAAAGAGCAAATGGGTTTCAGTAATGGACTACGAGTGTAAAATATATGTTTTACATTTTAACAATAAGCAACAGTACAATACAGGGTGATATACAAATATTATGCGTCATAGCATAATGATGCAGCGACGATGACACATCGAGTCCGGGAGACGTCACCCGAGTTCAGTCTGTCACAGATCATTAGTTATGTACTGCATCGTTACACGCTAGGTTGTAATGTTAGGTAGAGAGTTTGTTATTGTGTATGTTATGTTCATGAAAACCCTTTCATGAACAAAACGTACGTAGACGGTAGACGGTCTGGCGAGAGGACGTGAGTTAATTCACGGCAAAACGGCAAACGGCGGTGAAGCGTGGTGCCGTTTGTCTGAAGACAATAACTGGAACAAAGTCTTAAAAACTTAAGACATAGTGTAAGTTACAAAATTTTGTCAAAGTAACCATGTAAATAAATTATTAATGTATTCTGTGATAGATAAAATTGCGACAGATTTAAAAAAAAACCACTATTTTATCATTAAAGGCTAGGCTGATGCCTATCCCTTTCCATATTACGTTGGGGTCGCCTTCCATTCTAACAGGATGCAGCTGAATACCAGTATTTTACATGGAGCGACTGCCTATCTGACTTCTACAACCTAGTTATTATTTAAGTACTGCATAATAAGAAAACCTTGTAAAGACTGGTTGTCAGATTTCGGGCTACCTGTAACGACTATCAATGATTTACGAATGACAGCGGAGGCCACCGTGGTTAATATGACATGACGATGAGAAAGGTATGACTTGTTTGATGGCCATCAAAATCATGTGCGGCTGCGATTAATTAGCCACGAGTTCTTTCATTGTATAAACAATAATTCCAAACCATAGTTTCAGGCGATGTATCAATAAGTTACACTTTTCAAAAGTTACAGCTTATTAAACATAAGCGACCGAAACCCATTACTTAACCCAAAGCTGGTCCCCAAAATATCACTCTTCAACTTGAAAGAGATACCTCAAAGCTACCGACGACGGTCCGTCAAAGATCATTAGTTACGTTACGATATTAATTACCGCTGCACACGTTATGAGCGGTATATCGGTATCGAATGGACCAGTGACGGAGCGGTATAACTAGGGTTATCACGGGAATTTGACTGGATAAGCTTTTGGACCCCTAGTCAGGAATTATGGTCTTGTCAATTAGCCAGAAGTTTCAAATTCTACATTGATATTATTTAAGTTAAAGCTATAATTGAGGATGGAGGTAATCGTGAATGTGCATCCTCTTTCTAGAAAGCTACAGTATTGCTGAGTGTCATGGAATATTTTTGTGGGCAAAAAGCATTCCAGTAATATTAATGAGATTTTACGATAGACAGAAAAAGCCAGCCAAGTGCGAGTTGGACTCCTGCATAAAGACTAGATTTCACATACAAGAATTAATCCGTCTTCTATAATTTGTGTTTACTATGAGAAAATCTCAACTGTTTACATATTACAGATCATGAGATACTCGTACAGGCCGCTGAAAGACTTATGGCCGGATGGACAGACAGACAGTAGAGGCTTAGTAATAGAGCCCTGTTGATTACCCTTCGCGTTTAGAATCCTAGAAACGATGAAAGCTGAAAAATAAACGTCCAGGTTTTTGGCAGGACTTTTTATTTTCCTACATGGTGATTATAGCCCTAGTATAACAGTTTCGGATGGGCCTGTGGGCATGTCACCGAGGGATATCTCAAGTTATATCTCTATTAGTATGAGGAGTGGTGTAAGGATAGATTTGATTGAGTGACGGTAGTTATCACACGTGTCATCGTAAACGTCAAACCTGGAACGTGATACGATTGCGTATCTATATAATATCGAGCCTATTTTTTCCGAAGGGTTAGGCAGAGGTGTATCTAATAGTACATCCCCATTTTGTCAGTTATGTTTAAGTCCTAGGTAATAAGGACGAGTCTATTGCCAACAACCGGGCACAAATCCAGACTTCGTAGGTGCTATTGAGAAATCTGGATATTTTGACGCATGGACCTGGATATTGTTTTTCTCATTTTGTTACTATGGTTCAGAGTAAAAAATAAGAAGTGAAGGATTTTAGAAAACTCTTTTCCTAAGTGAGTAGGGGTTAAAAGTTTTGTATCGAATTTTTGCTAATGGGTGAACAGCATAAATGTAACAAAATTTTCGTAGTTCTGTATTAAAAAGTCCCCACCGTTTTATTTTTAAAACCAACTGCATCGCAGTGAATACTCCATTGTCTGTCACCGCGATATTAATTAGTGTTGTGCGCGTCATCGTATCGTTCGGCACATCACTATGACAGAGTGGTATTTTATTAAACAGCGCTCAATTAAATATCGAAATCGAG
The DNA here is from genome assembly GCA_949316265.1 of Diarsia mendica. NCBI lineage: Eukaryota > Metazoa > Arthropoda > Insecta > Lepidoptera > Noctuidae > Diarsia > Diarsia mendica. The sequence continues at coordinate 3,522,487 of OX438895.1, read as the reverse complement.
ATGATGGAGGGGTTGGGAATGTTTTTTAACTGACATTTTTGCAGGAAAACTTTCTGATTAAATAAATAATATAATAAGGTTTTCTGTCTAATTTTTCGAAATGTACAGTATAAAAGAGAGTAAGATTTTTCATTTAGATGCATATTTAACTACTAAAGACCATCATCTGCCTAGCCTTTTTCCAAATATATTGGGGTCGGCTTCCAGTCTAATCGGATGTAGTATTTAACATGGAACGACAGCCTTTCTGACCTCCACAGCCCGGTTAGTTCTGGGTAATCTATCTATCTTAATAATATAAATAAAAAGAGAACTCCTGACTGACTGACTGACTCATAAACGCCCAGCCCAAACCCTTGGACCTAGAAATCTGAAATTTTGCACAGAGGTTCCCTTTATAATGTAGACAAGGAATAAGGAAGGATTTTTCGAAATTCAACCCCTAAGGGAGTCAAATACGGGATGAAAGTTTGTATGGAAAATCGACCTTTTCACGCGGGCGAAGCCGCTGGCAAAAGCTAGTATCTAATATGATACCGCTTGTTAAGACTGGTTGTCAGACTTTTAGGACACTGACTATACTACTGTGAAGGCGGCCGGTATATGAACTGAATTATTATGTACCTACCTAGTATAAGTTATTCCATTCCCATTTGTTACTAACATATTTTATAAGTAGTGTGTATTACTAACATCATATGGATCAAGGTCTGAAATAAAGTATTTTTATTTTTTTTATTTTTATAACCTGTAACGATTGACAAAGATTTATAAATAACAGCCAGGACCAACGGGTAAACGTGTTTTCCGAGGCACGGAGGAAACTCGGTATGTCATGTATCCGCAGGCCAACCTAAGCAAGCGCGGCTTAAGAGAAAATGCGAGTGGTCTTTTCTCCATACAAACGCTGTCACCTGTTTTCTTTTTGGTTAATGACCCTAGAGCAATGATTTTTTACAGAATAATAAATATTAACTATTTCTATGCCCCTATGTTTTCCTTTTTGGTGATAAATTATTTTTATAAGCACTATAGAACCTTCAAAAAATGCTCAAAATTGCTTGTTTAGATCGCTGTTAACAGAGTCCTAGTGTACAAATTTGACAACTATTAACAAAAAAAAAAAACATAGCGGCGTAGTATATACCCTCCTTATTCATTGTCTAAAATATCTTTTAAATTGGTTCAATATTGGAGGAGGAAATAGGCAAGAGCCAAACCTCGAATTATAACTTTTTACTTCAGTTTACTATTAGCTTAGCTTAGAGAGACAGCGATAGTGGAGAGAGACAGATGGATAGACGGAGAGAGACAGAGCTCACATTTCCTCTTAATCTGTAGATTGATCCGAGTGGCTGTTATTACCTAGCCACGAGCTCAAGTATTATTATATGAGTAAATAAAAATAAAACACACATAAATAAACGTACATGCAAGTGCGTAAAAACACACAACAGCTATTGCACGTTTATCAAAAGGCCACACGCGTCCCCAACAATAGGGCAGCTACACAAAAAGGCAGTAGTTAATCACTGGCCATGGGAAACAATAACATAGCCCTTGGGGTTCATAATAGCCGACCCAATTAATATCATCCCTCTCACTGCATTCTTCGACCTGAATAGTAATTATTTTATTGGTGTTTTAGATAGGTGTACAAAAATAAATTCCCGGTTTAAGAACTAAAAAGAGAAAGGAGGCCCAGACATATGTGGCTCTGGTTACCTGTCTGGAGGCACACCGTGAGGGTGGGTTTGAGAAAGCAAATGAAAAGAGCTTTTGAAAGGAATGGAAAGATGTCTTTGCCCAGACTAAAAATAGAGAGGTTCCAGTCTAATTTTATACAGATAAATAACTAAATACCAGTATTCCAAATGGAATAAGTGCCTATGACACATCCACAATCCAGTTTTTGATGAGTTGTTAGTTAGTGGTAGAGGACAGTGGATTTTCACCCAAAATTTTCATTAGGAAGATGGTTAAGGATCCTTTTCCTTGGTGATAAAAAGAAAGAAGTTAACGACTTATTTTAGTCAGGCGTATCCTGAACAGATAGTATATCTGTTCAGGATACGCCTGACTAAAATAATTCTACCAAAAGACTAAACCTTAATAATTCTTCATCCCCAGAAAAGCAATCTTCTACGTTTAATCTTTCTTCTTGATTAGTGGAAACGGAAGACCTACAAAGAGTACAATTTAAAGTTGAACGTTATTATATTCAAGATACGAACAGCGTTATATAAAACTACGGAGCATCGTTGACTAGTAGCCGGAGCTGAAGTCAAACGCAGGTTATTATTTTAAAACTTAGTTCACCAGTGTACAATGTTTATATTTTAATAATGCAACTAGTTTCTTAAATAAAGGAGGAGTTCGTTTGGACGTGAATATAAGCGGTGCACGTGGTCAAATGTGATGTTTTTTTTATACTTTGAATGTTTGGTCCGTCATAAAATAAGGTGGAAATTTCGAGTTCTGGAATTTTATTTAAGATTTAAGTAATTTATTTTTAAATACATAATTCTCCAGTCCTGTTTTAGGTTCGTAAAACATTCCAGTTTTTTTTCTGTTACTTATTTTCATTTATTACTCATTGTGTTACCACCCAACAACAGTGTTGGATAAAAAACACGTTAAAAATAACTTTTCTAAAAATGTCTTATACGACAAACTTTAATTATATGGGCGAGCTAAAGATAATAAGGTCCACCACGAACAAGCCCCATTTCGTCACGGAGAGGATCGACCATCGTGTTCCATTACGCTACGGAGAGGGACATACCATCAATGTTTACGTGACCCTGCTTTATTAAAATTCTTGGCTCCAATCTCGTTCTTCCGATTTTTCTTTATTCGACAAAGCTATGGGGGACTTAATTAATTTCCACTACGGTTCACTGGGGTCGTTCATTCTATATTCTTAGTCAAACAAGTGTATTGAATTTACTTTTTGAGGATATATTTCTTAACCTCCGTTCATGATTCCCCGTTTCGGTCAGGGGTTTTTGATTTTATTTGGACGTCTTATTTGCCATCTGCTTTCGGTTTGGTTGTAATAACAATAGGATGAAGATTTTATTAGTTGGGTTACGTATATTTAGAAATAGACGGAAGAAAAGACAAATAAAAGTATCGGAACAATATTGGGTTACAGAGCCGTACTAAAATCAAAAAGGTTTTTAATAAAGGGATTTTAATAAGGATCTGAGCTCGTTTTATGTATGCCAATATATGGGTTGCTGTAAAAATAATACAGCCGAGCTACGGGTATATCAATATCATATTATGAACTGATTTTAATAGCAATACGGAATTTTATTTCGTACGGAAATTTTTGCATGACATATTGCAAAATCATTATCTGTTTACTGTATAAACATATAACTTAGGAAAATTACGTGTGGCGGTAGCCCAGTGGTGGTGGTTACGACTTACGAGCAGTAAGTCGTGAGTTCGAACCCAGGCAGGCGTACTATTTTGTGTAAATTATTTAATCGCCACTGCTCTCAAAACCATGACACACACCAACCAATATGCAATATCTATCAACCTGCACATTCCCTCTCATAGAGAGCAGACCTGTGTCCCAGCAGTGGGAACATTATATACTGATTATACATACTATACTAAATTACACGTTGCAATATTAATTTAATTTTCATATTTTAAAGCCCGAAATATCACACAAATCATTTATGACATCTAACCCTTCTACTGCAGCGGTCACCGTGACTTTATCACCCTAACGTTCATTAACGTAAAACACGTGTTCCCCTGTAAAACATCACTAAATGGCTTTCAATAATTAACGTGACACTCAGTTGGAACTCGCAAATTGTTCGAGCACGACACGTCATGATTTCGTCTCGTCGTCGACTTAATGAGCAGAAATGCCGTATTGCGAAGCGTATGATGGTTGTAGGGTTGGGATTTACGAGTATCACATGCATAGAAGTGTTAAAGGTGAGATTAATATTTTTTGTTTATGTAATTTGTTGAATGCGGGAAACTTGATAAAACGTATTGTAGTTTGTGTGACCATTGCTTGGTGTTCATGCCAACCGCTGGCGCCACCTATCACCGGCGCGCCGAACTTGGTGATCGCTGAGCATTCACGCTGGCACAGGGGTTCATACATTCATCACCACCACCAGGCGGAGCCAGTGTCGCGCGGCCCCTTCCACGGATTGCAACATCGCTAGCTCACCGCAGCTATAAAAACTTTTTGTTTGTATAGAATCAGCCCTTTTTACCTTCTCTCTTCCTTCAACTCACATCCAACATTCATACAGAACCCACAGTGCAGTCTGTAATTATGTAATTTTTATATGAAGGAAAATATACGTCTCAAATCATCACGCCTATTCAATTTTTACACCGACGGAACAACTGATCCCCAACATTTTGGTCCTACGAGACGGATCTACAAGAATACCAGCCGGAAGAAGACTCCACATACACGGTGCCGACCACGTTGCCGGCACGTTGCGGACTTTGACTCGGACTGGAGCCGGGCGCTGAAGACAATAGCTGGCTGTGAAGACGATCGACCGAGTGCAGCGATCATCACAGCTGGTCCAGTGATCCAGCAATAACATCATACAAGAAGAAAAGGCAAAGGCGTAAGAAACGTAACGGTCAGGTCTCTGTTCCGTCCCGTCAATCCCACCCATCACATCCATATAGTTGCGATTTGTGTTAAAGCTGTGTTTCGTTTCAGTTCACGCGAGTGTGGCAGCCACGTGGACCAGGTGATATTTGCATGTGAGTAACCACACCACATCACACCACACCACATAACGCTCATCCATATTCCGTCAGAATGTCGGTCAAGGCAGTGGACGAAGTTCTTTCCGAATTAAAGAAACGTAGGGGTAACATTAAGGGTCGGTTAACCCAGTTTAAAAATTACGTGGAATCGTTCGCGGGAGCTCACTTAACAAGCTTACAAACAGCTGAGTTAACTTTACGTGTTCAAGCCGCGAGTGAATTATACGATAAATTCGACAACGTAGAAAATGAACTCGAACTACTCCTTCCGGAATCCGAAACAAACGCGAATCTACAATACATAGAAGCATTAGAAGATATTTATTTTACGGCAATAGCCAGTGCAAAGTGTTTAATTAAAAACGCGGAAATTACAAGTCGACTTCCAATTGCATCGGAACCACGTGTCAATATTAAATTACCAGACATAAAATTACCTGCCTTCGATGGAGCCTATGATCACTGGCTAGAATTTAAACATTCATACGTAACCATGATTCACAATCGTTCCGATCTAGACGAAATTCAAAAATTCCATTATTTACGCTCAGCACTTAGTGGAAGCGCGTTACAGGTGATAGCAGCTTTGGAATTCAGCCCAGCCAACTACGTTCACGCCTGGGAGTTACTAGAAAACCGTTATCACAACGAGAGGTTATTAATCAATAATCACGTAAAAGCGTTGCATAATATTCAATCATTAAAACAAGAATCGCCATCGCAAATAAGGAAATTAATCGATACTATTTTACGTAACCTGCGCGCTTTAAACTCACTGAATGAACCCACAGTTAATTGGGATACATTAATAATTTATTTAGTGGTCAGTAAGCTGGATTCGTCTACGGAACGTGAGTGGGAAAGCCACATCGGTGCCACGTGTTTGGGTTCACGAGAGAAAATAAAACTTAGCGATTTAATAACGTTCCTCCGAAGTCGAGCGGACACGTTGGAAATGATCGGCACTAGCCACATAAAGGAAAAAACACCTCATAGCGATTTTAAACATCAAAACGTGAACGAAAAACGTAATTCACATCGAGTACACAGTTACTCTGCGACTAAAGCGGCACGTTTTAATAATTTCCGTGGTGCTACAAATAAACAATGGGAGTTACCCAAGTGTGTCCTGTGCGATAGGGAACACTCATTATACGCGTGTACAGCCTTTCTTAACATGTCCGTGAGAGACAGAATTAAATTTGTTAGCGATAACAAGGTATGTGCAAATTGCCTGCGAACCGGTCACGCGCTAAGTCAATGTAAATACGGGTCGTGTAAACAGTGTTCAAACAAACATAACAGCCTGTTGCACTTAGACGAGAGGGGTAACAGCGCGTGTGATCGTGCGCCGGCAAGCGGAGCACTCGAACAAGCTCACAGTCTAGCTACATCAACGTTACGTTCGGACGACTCGAGCCATACAGTCATGTGTGAAGCAAACACTACCGGATTTAAATTAATAAGTACTGTTTTGCTCTCTACGGCGTTAATTGAAGTAGCTGATAATAATAACGTGTATCATACGGCCCGCGCGCTCTTAGATAACGGAAGCCAGAACTGTTTCATAACAGAAAAATTAGCAAAAAAAATAAATGCGTTATATATACAGTCCACTATTCAAATATCGGGTGTGGGACAGTCAGTCTCGCAATCACAGCATTCATGTGACGTCACAATACGTTCAAAATTAAGCGATTTCAATACCAAGCTTCGCTGTTTAATCTTGCCATGCATAACATCCAGTTTGCCTACGATAAACATCGAAGCCGGTAATATATATTTATATACCTGAGTTCTTACAATTAGCAGATCCGACGTTTAACGTAAGTTCAGAAATTGACTTGTTGATCGGCGCGGATAGATTTTGGGATCTTCTAGAAACAGACAAAATACGTTTAGCAAGTGGCCCATTCCTACAAAACTCGAAATTAGGATGGTTGTTATCCGGTCCTGTGCTCGCGACGAACCCAAAACCTGCTCACGTTCATTGCCACTTCAGTCAGGAAATCGATAAACAACTCCGGCTGTTTTGGGAACTCGAAAACATTCCTTCATCATCATGCGTGCCCTTAACAGATGATGAACGCACTTGCGAAAATTTATTCAATAACACAACAAAACGCGTTGAAAAGGGTAGATTTTCGGTTCGTATACCGCTGAGAGAACCACCAGATGTGTTGGGTGATTCTTATACGTCCGCGACGAAACGATTTTTGACCTTGGAGCGTAAACTCGATCGTTTGCCCGAGTTTAAACATTTATATTCTAACTTCATGCGTGAATACAATGATTTAGGTCATATGTCCAAGTTAGAAACTTGTAGTCAACCAAACTATTACCTTCCACATCATGGTATTGTTAGAGAATCTAGTTCAACAACGAAACTACGCGTTGTCTTCGATGCTAGTGCCGTTACTAGCTCGAATAAATCGTTAAATGATATTCAGTACCCGGGACCCGCGTTACAAAACGATATTTTCTCGATTTTGTTACGATTCAGACAATATAAATACGTAGCTTGTGCAGACGTGGAGAAAATGTTTCGTCAAGTTCTTCTCCAGCATGACCAAAGGTCACTGCAATTAATATTGTGGCGGGATAACCCTTCAGATCCATTAGATACATATCAACTGAATACAGTCACGTACGGAACTGCGTCAGCACCATATTTAAGTATGCGCTGTATTAGACAGTTAGCTTTAGAATGCGATGATGACGTCATCGCTCGCGTCATCACGGAGGACATATTCGTGTACGGTCCATCCTACTTACATAATAAATTAAATCATAAAAAAAAAAAAAAACGAAAGAGATACCGCGGCCTCGACACAAAGGGCTAAGAAGTAACATGGGTGGTTTTAGCCAATATTCAGCACGAAGACATATTCAAATTCGATAAATACGTTTCATTCACTAAACTTGTACGAATAGGTAGCTATGTACTTAGATTCATAAATAACTTACGCCTCAGGCGAGCGGACCGCGCGAAGCGACAAACCGGTTTCTTATCAGTAAACGAGTTGGACGCCGCGCTGAGAATGTTAATTATACTCGTGCAAAGGATTTCTTTTCCAGATATTTTGAATAACTTATTGGCTCAAATTCCTATCAAGCGAAAATGTAAACAATATAATAGGATTTCAAGTTTAAACGTTTTTATTGATGAACATAAAATAATTCGGGTAGGCGGTAGATTATGTAACTCACCCGACTTTACTTACGATAAAAAACATCCGATTTTATTATGCAGTAAGCATCCATTCACGATTTGTTTATTTAAGCACGAGCATGCACGATTATTACATGCCGGACCTCAACTTTTATTAGCTAACATGCGTGAACGTTGGTGGCCGTTGAACGCTAGAAATCTCGCTAGAAAAATAGTACACGAATGTATAACGTGCACACGTAATCGGGGTAAGACATTAGCACCTCTCATGGGCAACTTACCTTCCGAGCGGTTAGAACCTGGTTACCCGTTTATGCGAACCGGTGTAGACTATGCGGGGCCAGTTTTCATACTATCCAGAAAGGGCAGAGGTTCTAGACTAACTAAGGCATACATTTGTCTTTTTATTTGTTTCACGACTAGAGCCATGCATTTGGAACTCGTTACTAGTTTATCTACAAACGACTACATATTAGCACTAAAACGTTTCATTAGCCGGCGAGGTACGCCTCGCACTATCTTCTCCGACAACGGTAGAAACTTTGTGGGCGCGGAAAAGGAGTTTCCTTTATTTTTAGAAAAGGAATCAGAAGCCATCATTGATTACGCTTCCACTAATAGCATTGAATTTCGATTTATTCCTCCTTATTCTCCACACTTTGGCGGACTATGGGAGGGCGGGGTGAAGTCATGCAAGTATCACCTGAGACGCATAGTAGGTAACGCGCGACTAACTTACGAGGAATTTTCCACGGCTTTGACACAAATCGAAGCTGTCTTAAATTCCCGTCCAATGTCACCTCTTTCCTCAGACCCTTCTGACCTTTCCCCCCTCACCCCCTCACACTTCCTCATTGGCCGACCGTTAACGTCGCCACCTTCAAGGAATTTTCCAGACCAGCCAACTTCGAGTCTGACACGCTACGAGCGCATCGAGCAACTGCGCAGTGGCGTGCGCTCTATTAAGGCTCTTAGGCTTAGCCTACCTTACCAACTGAGCATTTCTTATAACTAATTAACCATGTAATAAAATAACACCATGTACAAAATAATAATAAAAAAGTTCAAACTCCTGTTAAAATACTTAGAGCAATTTTTCGCGTACGAATCTTTTAGTTACAGGCTTGCTTAGGCTAGCATTCGACTAGCCTAAAACCCATTCATAATTTTACGCACACAGCGTCACATCGGAGAATGATCGGTGCATATTTTCGTGTATATGAACCGCACACATGCATGTCAGCTCCACCGAGAGGAGGCGGCCTGTGATTGGCTGCAACAATACAAGGCCACGATTGGGCGGCCATCTTGAACCCACAAACTCGGCGCGAAGTTCAAATTTGTTTTTTTTTTTTACGTTTTTTGCAATTTGCAGGCCAGTGCTAGCTTGAATACTGACTACATACGTCTTACAGCCGCGAATCATATTTTAATAATCAACATACAACCTAGCACGGGCCTGCAAATTGCAAAAATGTAAGGAAATTAAGAAATTTGAATTTCGCGCTTAGCGGTCTTCGCTCTTCCGTCCACAGATAGAGTGCAGCACTGCCAACACATTTCATTGATCGTTTTCGTATAATCCTGCAAAATTTTGTTGACCGCTGTTGTGAACAAACTCGATATGAAAATTATGCAATTTTATTTGGTAGTATTTTTCTATCGGCAAATTAGAAATTATATTTTACGCGAGGAAGCCATTATTATTTATTGTTTCATTGTTGTTTTATAGCGCGATTTGTTTTGAAACCGAAAACGTACAGATATTGTCAGTATTAGATAACATTATTAACAGTAGTGTAGGTAAATATTAGCTTTGTTGTGTATTATTTGTTTATTCCCACAAATAATAACCAAGTGAAGTTTGTGCTGTTAATGTGTGTTTGCTAGATGATAAACATAAAGGTAATAAGTTTTCTCAATTATGATATTATCGTATAAGTAATGTAATGATAAGGTGCAAATTGTATCTAAAGGTAGATGTGTGAAAGCCACTTCGGATATTATCTTGCAAGTGACGTGTTTTGTACTTTTGTAACTACCTATCACCCACTCACTTGGATGAGATATTTAGGGTGGCCGAATCTTTCTTCTGTTTGCATCGTTAGAAAATCATGAGTTGCACCCTTGAATAATGTGGTGAGTTTTTGAATTGTATTTAGGTACCTATAACTTTTACAGGCTTATTTATTTTTACAAATGTGACAATTTTTTTTTGCTGTCAATATTTCGTGGCCTAACCACCGTGGGAGACCACTGCACGCCACTGCAACTGCGGCAGCACTTCTGGCGTCGCTGGTCTACAGAATACATCTCTGAGCTGCAACAGCGAACCAAGTGGAAGACCAAGCAGGAGGACATCACCTTGGACAGCCTTGTCCTCATCAAGGACGACCAGTTGCCACCATTGAGGTGGCGGCTCGGTCGCATTCTACGTGTCATTCCAGGCGGAGACGGCATAGCACGAGTGGCTGACATCAGGACAGCTGCTGGCACGATCAGGCGTGCCTTCTCCAAGATCTGCCCGCTGCCTCCACAACCTGTGAGCGGCGACGCCTGACTCCGTGCCGGGAACCATTTTGGAAGCAGCGCTTCCAAGGCCGGGGGCATGTTCATGCCAACCGCTGGCGCCACCTATCACCGGCGCGCCGAACTTGGTGATCGCTGAGCATTCACGCTGGCACAGGGGTTCATACATTCATCACCACCACCAGGCGGAGCCAGTGTCGCGCGGCCCCTTCCACGGATTGCAACATCGCTAGCTCACCGCAGCTATAAAAACTTTTTGTTTGTATAGAATCAGCCCTTTTTACCTTCTCTCTTCCTTCAACTCACATCCAACATTCATACAGAACCCACAGTGCAGTCTGTAATTATGTAATTTTTATATGAAGGAAAATATACGTCTCAAATCATCACGCCTATTCAATTTTTACACCGACGGAACAACTGATCCCCAACACTTGGTCCCAATCTAAAAAATGAGGGCAAACTATTTTGAAGTACATCATGACATAAACAGATTTTTAACCAATGACGTAATAGGTTGACATTTCTGTGTTTAGTTTCAAGCTGTCGTTGCCATCCCCATTATAACCGTTTTCGATAATTATAAGAAGTCATGCATTATCTTGACACCAGATTAAAGAGATAATTTCCAGACAAAGCTATAGTCGATCTATGATGTGACACAACAAGCAACTGTTTGTTCTTTTTTTGAACTACCACTTATTTGTTTTTTTTTTTGTTTGTTTGAATGGTTCAGCCCTACACAGGTGCGTAATAAGGTGGTAAACTGAGAGGTGATCAAGTGAACGAGGTGCGCCGTGACGGATCGCTGACGGCTACGCGACGTTTTTAAGCGTTCACGATTCCATACGCTTATTGCGAGTTACTGCGTTTTGTTTATAATTACTATGTTTAGTGCAAAAGTTGTTTTTTTGTGGAATTAAATTCAATTCAAACAAAAAAAGAACAACAAAAATCTATTTTACGTACATATTTTTTTAAAGATGTGAAGGAGAAATGTGAGAAGCACCCTACTAAGTAGGCAGACGATCTCATGAAAGTGGCCGGAACACACTGGATAGCTAAAACGCTAAATCGTCAAATGTGGTGAGGTTTGGAAGAGATCTACACTCAGAATTTGTTGGTCAAAGGTTGAAGAAAAGAGAGAAAGAGAAAATTTAACTCATCATGATTATAAATGATAAAAGACACAGCCGAAAGACGTCCACTGCCGGACATACGCCTCCCCCAAGTGTCGCCACGTTGACCGGTCCCGTGCGTCTTGCATCCAACGGATCCCCACAACCTTCACCAAGTCATCGCTTTCACCAATTCATCGAATGTAACTAATCCGTTGTAATTAGTACTCTTGTCAAAGGCAAGTATTTCCATACTTCACCAAACTATTTCTTAATAGTTACAGGTATTGAGAAATAGTTTGGTGCTATGGCTATATAGAACAACGACCCGGATACATGTGGCATCGTCCCAACATTCACCACCCCGGTTAAATGACAAGCTAACCCCAAAATACTTGGTAGCAGGGTAATGATAGTGACGCCGATAGAGTAATAGTTTGGACTTTATTAGTTGTAAGATTTTCAATGGTGCCGCTAGGCGATGAGTTAAGTTAGTCGGCAGAGCTACTCAATTGTTAACTAAGTTCAAAATTGTTACTGTATTCGATATTGGTGGATATTGAGAGCTGGGGTTTCTGTGTTCTGTATTAAAAGACAATGGGTGACACGTTTATATGAGGAGCTCGTTGCTTAATAATAACGGCCGACCTTCAGGTTAAGCCGCTCTTCCCTGGGTTGGTCAGTGGATGGGTGACCTCCCATTCCATACTCGTGTCACTCAGCTTAACGCAGAACTGGTTGCCCTTCAAGCCACTCTACACTATCTTTAACGACTGTCAAAGATTTAAAAATGAAAGCCAGGAATTACTTAACTTGCTTTCTCGGGCACGAAGAAAACTCGGTACGAAATAATGGTCACCCATCGACGGACCAAACTCAGCCAGCACGGTTTAACCTTAAAGGTCGACCATTCCAGCTGTTTTTATCTAGCAATGAGCTCATCTTATGGAAGCAATACAATAAAACCTTATTTATTTTTAGATTGTTGCTTCCGTAATTTCCTCTCTTCCTAGCCTGATTATCTAAATCATCACCTACTTTAAACAATGCAGCTCAATTTGACTAACAACCTCCCATATATGCGTACATTTAATGAAAAATGTGACGTTGTTTAATAAAGACGCTCATTAAATTTAAAGGCGAGCATCCTCGGCTAAAATAATTACAATACATGGTTAGCGTCACGTTGACTTCGCGTGACGTCATAAGACGTCTCGCCATGGAACGTACTTGTCACGAAGTTATTGCAAGTTTGCTGGTTAATTGTACATTGTGCGTTTTATGAGCTTGAAATATGATAGTAATGGGGTAAATGATTTATTTGCCAGACGTTAAGCAATTGGTTTTCGTAATTGCTGACACCAAGTGAGCAGGCGAATAATATATTGTGGAACGAGATTTACCCAATATTTATTCCAAAAATAATATTTTTTTCTAAACGTAAATAAAATTATCTAATTCATTTCACGCTACTACGAAACGGCAATAAAATTATGTAAACATCATCAATAAATAATAATAATTCAATAACACCAATATATCGGTATTTTGCGTCCATCAATTCAAATAGGCGGTGACTTAGCTTATAGGGCGACGTTTACTCGCGTCACGGTGACGCAGCGAATCGGGCGCGTTCGGCCGTTTTCGGCCGTTTACGCCGAACACGCGCTGACGTGAATTAATCGGCAGACGTTTTTCGCGTGAAAGAGGCTTAAGGACCGGCAGTCGCGTTGTTTTGTGTTTTAAAGAGGGTACGATTAATGTGAATCATTTCTTTTGACGCGCTCATTGTTGGCGTTTCTTTTTAAATGAAGTGTATAATTGTCTTCGAGTGTACTCAAGACATTGGGGAGGCAATTGGATGTTGATTGAGGATGTACATCAAGTGTATTCGCCTTAAAGAACAAAGATGTTGCACTTTATAGCCAAATAAGGAAAACATTTGCTTTTTGTTTGCAGCTTTATGTAGAAAGTAGGAGCAAAGTTAACTTTTTGAAATGATCGCATTCAGTGAAAAAGCTTTGAGTTTGGAAGTTGCAATTCAAAACAAACTTAATTCACGTTTATGAACTCTAACTTTTCTAGTTATGTATGTTGAAGCATTGTTTTGAACTCTGTCTTGCAGATTCTATTTATTTTCGTCATTTAAAATGGATATACACTTTTTAAATGGAACTGGGCTGGTCACATCTGCCACATGTCGCAGGATCAATGGGCAAAACTAACCACCCAGTGGATAACAAACACCAGGAAACGCCAACTCGACTGGCCCAGAAGAAGGTAGTGGGATGAGCTGGACTCTTTCCCTAAGGATCTGCCTACAATCACACTAGATTGCAAAAACTGGAAGGAGGGATGGGAAGCCTTTACCTTGCAGTGGAACAATATAGGCTAATAATAATAATTTCTCTGACTTGCTGAAGCCTTTAAAAATAAAACTCGTGTATTTTTTCTTAACTTCAAGATTGAAGATATTCTATTATCGGCTGACCTTGGCTCAGCCAATACGGCTATACAAGTATATTATGGCCACACTAGCTTACAGCCCATCATTACGGCGATATTGCCAGTAATGACAGACAATAAATCGCTTTCGCCTGTCCCCTGGGACATAGGGTTTAATGAAATCGTTGTTCGATGTTTAAGACGTTTGTTTACATGTGTTAGGCTTTTGTTAGTTTATTTGTTTACGTTGGCAGTGTATTTTGTTGATGATGGTTTAGTTTTAGAATTAAATGAAAGCATGTAGCAGAGTTTTAATGATTGTAACTTAATGCAACTGTTGGTGCTTAACGCGTATGATTAGAAGGTTAGACAGAATTTCGTTGAAAACCTACAGCTGGAGTTTTAATAGAATATAAGGCTAGCTTTATATTGCATTTCTTACCACTGACGTGCAGCTAACTGTACAGAAGACGGGCACGGACTAATCACATTTTTAGGGAGGCGATTAGAGTTGCTTCCTGGAGATCTATGCTCAAGGTTACGAAATAATGATACCCATAATTAACCGGACTTCTTTGATTCATCAAACCCAAATCGTTTCAGCAATTAGTCAGGTAATTAAGATTCCAAACAATTTTCTATAAATGCAAAATTAAGCCTTGAAAACTGTAAAGTCTCTTTCAAATACTCCATCACTTTTGTAACTATTCATCTTTTATATTCAAAAGACTACTTTGAATAATTAATTCTGAAAACTACGCTTTATTTGAGCGGTACAATTAGAGTCGGCTTCATCATTGTCCGGGTCATTCGCATTGGCCTGTTGTTCTTACGGAGGCTTTTTCTATTAAGTGCCTAATTAAGCAATTTATCAAAGACTGTAGGATGAGGGCCGTTGGGTCGAAATTCGAGATTTTTTCCTGTTGATGACAATTTTATGTAGTTAAGCTCGTGTCGTATTACCCGGTAATTGAATAGTGGTGGTCAGATAGATAATCGTTCTATGTGAAATACTAGTAGTCAACTGCATCCATTAAGACAAAACGAATTCAACATAGTCGGGAAAAGGATAGGCAGATGATATGGTATAAACGTGTATGGTTGTGTTTCCTGCTATCATACAATCATCGAATCAAAAGCAACCAGAGTAAGCGACCAGAGACTTGTCATGATAAAAGTTATCTCTTTTAATACAAAAATCCTTTCTACATTTTATTATCTCGTCCAATCTCAGTTAGCAGTTCACCTCACAAAATCAAACCAACAAAGTATTCCGAATCCTCTGGCAGCCTCTCACTAATTTTATCATTCAATTTCGTTTCCCTACAATATAAAGCTTAATTAAATACGTATTTCATATCTAAGGATCTTGGGGTACAAAGCAAGAAAAATCTTTTTTTCCACATAGTTGAGCATTTCCCTTGCCTCCGGCCAAATGTTTCATGTAACAAGCGAATCTGAGATACCCATAGCAAATACGGCCAGAGGAATGATATAGGCTCAGGGAAAATTTAATAATTCCATCCCAACTTTTCTATGTAATTGATATTTACAACGGTTCGAAAAACTCTTATATTTAAAAAAAAAAGTAATTGCGCAAAATAAGTAACTGAAATATTGATTGATAGTCAATATTATCGCCTTTTTCTCGAAGCTAATGAAAAGGAAGATTTACCTAAGAGGCGTAGCTTACAGAATGGACCTAAGATGAGATGCTTATGAAGATAGATAGGGGGCGATATTTTAAGGCCTGTGTCAGTGAATCGCTAGCTTACTTTGATCAGGGATGGATAAAAGTAGTGCCAGAGCATATATTTTTTTCTGTAGAAAACATTCTTTGTACAATCACATTTATATTTCTCATATCTTTAGAAGTTGAACTAATAACCTGTTTGCCTACCTAAATCAGAAAAGGCCTATAAAATTCATGTCCCAAAAACAATAATGTCATCAACAAAGCAGAACAACGTTTCCATTACAAAATTATATTAACAGAGAAACCATGACCCATTTCTCATAACGAAGGTCTACCCGCAGAAAGACGTCAAAGCGCTCATTAGTTGCAGGACGCAATTCCGTCGCTGTCACGTGACGCGTCCGCAACACGTGCCCGTCATGCCGCGTGACGTTTGCGCTGCGAAGTTGCGGGCACCGACCGCAGATCGACCGCACCGAAATAACATGCGGTGCGCCGTGCTCGGCGGCCCCGCACCTACTGAACCCTTTTTTACCCGAATTTCAAAAGTGAGAACACACGTCATGTGATTTTAAAAAGAAACCTCTTCTCATTTTAAAATGAGAACGTTAATTTGAATTCTGTTTTATACTAGTTTTTTTCTTAATTCAACTTTTGGCTGTACGTAAAGCTTTTACGCGTGAAGTTCTGATAGTAAATCTGTACTTTTTATAGATTCTCGAAATTGGTAGTAAATATTTATGATTAAAGTGATAATAAATATTTACGAGTGAAGAGAATAGATTTATTTGATCTGTTGCAAAGTGTGACGTTACTAAACATAACTAATCTGTATTAATTGGTAAGGAAATATTTTTCTGATTTGATTTCGACACAAAAATAAGATATTTTGGCTGCTTATTCCGGCTCACAAATAATAGGAAACGATTGAGGGAAATGTTTTATTATGAGATCCATGGAGGATGGATGTGTACTGCCATGGTCAGCACATTTGCAATAGATATGACGTCATATGTGGCTCTGATTATATATCATAAAAGGAAGATGGAGGATAATAGTATTTGCCTCTTTCACTATGCGAGACGTATTTTCCTTTGAGGTTTCAGTAGCACGGAAAGTCTAATTTTCTCTCTCCAACTTTGACCAAAGCCTTTTCACAGCTAATTACACTTCTATTTTCTTTCGCAGTAACAAATTTTCAAACATTACGGGCTAATAAAAACTAAGTCAGTGGCCGCATTCGCAACACTTAAGCCGTCATTTTATAGTAGGGCTGTCGAAAATCACGACAGGCCCCCCTGACTGGGGCCTTCTGAAATATGGACTCGTAAATTATGGGAGATAAGGAGTGGGTAGTAAATAGCAGGTTGGTTGAGTCACGGGTATGGATTTACGGAACCGTGTTCAATGAGATTTCAATTCTGTTAGTCGCTTTTTAGTTTTCTGGATTTACATGACGCGGTGTTTTTTTAAACGTATGTTAGGGCTGATGATAGTAGTTAATATTAAAAATAGTTTTTCGCCATGCCTTACTATATATCCATATTTACTAACCAAAAAATCTCTGAATAAGCAGCGACATTTTCCATACATATTTTGTGCGCGGAATATTTTGAAACGCTCATATTTCACTTTGGATATGGTCTAGATGAGTCTGGTGAGCCACTACAGTGTTTTGCACTAAACGAAGGCCTCTTTGACGTGATAAAAAATAACGGTACCTACCTCTACTCTACAATAGTAGGTAGACACCGCCATCCCACGCATAGTATTTTATATCATATTCCCATTAGATGAAGGTCCTTTTTTGTAGTTTTCAAGGTTAATTCGCTCTGACGTTGATTTATTCAATTTTTGGGTCATATGAAGCTCAGGTTGATGTGAATAGATTGAGAGGTTTTCCATATTTTGCGTGAGCTTTAATAAAATGTCAGTTTTGATTTTGTAAACGTACGAAAAAAAGATAGATTTTTTTTATTAATAAAGATTTGTGGCATCGTTAGTTATTCTAAACGTGGGTAGGTAAATTCAGATAAGTTGATCTAGCTAAAGAAATAAACTAAGGGGAATGAACGAATAAAAGATAAGGCAAACTTTTGCAGTTATCGTCAATAACTTTCTTTAAGGAAAACTTCAAATTCACCCAATTTATTCAAATTATTTTATTGTCTTTTAGAAATTATGCAACCATTGTTATTTCATGAAAAGAGAATAACACAAAAATAACAAAACTGCGGTTTACGTGTATAACCATACATAGTTATAAACGTGGACAAAGCAAAAGGAATATGATAGAATCGTGAGAAAAAGACGTACGTTTAATATGTTTGTATGTAATTATAACAAACTACGACGTAAAAAATAACAAAAGATAGCGTACCTTTGTACTCTAATGTTATATTATGTTGTTTTCCTGTGTTGTCTAGTAATTGTGTGTACATAAATAGTAAAATAAATAAATAAATAAAAAATCATTCTGAACCTAGTAATTAACTTCTTGTTCAAAAGATTCTTCCAACGCGTTCCGAACTCTTAATTCTAGTTCCCGTCGTAACCTAGGTAAGTACCTAAACATTGGATTTGTTCCTAACTGGACTCAATAGGATTATTCGTTAGCAGGCAATTTTATTAGCCAAGGTTTCGGTATTACCAGATTATGTCCTATTCCTTGTTAATAACAAATTCGATGGCGAAGAAGGATTACTGACTTCGATAATAAAAATCTTACAAAGTAAGCCCCAAGCGGCTTAAATTGCAAATGTTTTTGTAAGTAGTTAAGTTTGTTTTTGTGTTGAGATTGATCGGTATATAAAGGAGACTTTGGTTCGGAAGTGGGGATTGGTAGGCTCCGAGGAGAGTTTATTGAGTGATTTCTGAATAGCTGGTATTGTTAAGCGATAAGTTAGTGGACTAAATGAAATAAGTAATTAATTCGAAAATGTATTTTATCGATATGAATTTAAAGTTTTTTTAAAAATATAAATTGGGCCTGCTTTTGACAGAGGCGAGGTTGACGATGGAACGAAAACGAAACGAACGAACGGTGGTTTAAAATCAGGCATTTTAGAAAAATAAAGTGAGGTAGCACAGAAAGGAATACTTTGATTAAAGAAAGTACTCTCTCATTAGTAAAACAACTTACAATCCCCAACTAACCAACAAAACACCGATTTACATACACTAGAGTAACCAAACAATTTCTTTAACATACGTAGAAAAATATGTGTGCACTACCGACGAGAATATCTTCCTTTTATACATACATATTGATCTCTGGGTGGCAGTCGTCGGGTTATTCGACTCATATACGATCGTAATGCGGTCGTTTGCAATGACGAGAATAGCTGCTTTTTCTTACGGACCCCGCTTTTATTATGTTTTTCAGTATAGGCGCAAATTTTTCGCTGGCGACCTCTATAAGCCGCGCGATATTAAGGAAATCGTTCGGATCTACATTTGAATAGTTACATTTTGTTTCGTTATAGACTTGTCTGGGGATAAAATCGAACGGGTTTTCTAATGCCAGGGGATGTGTGTTTTGTTGGGTGTTATTGTTGTTACTGTTTTATAAATTGTAGTGTAAGCATCTTAAATGTCACAGCGCATTTAGAATTTAAATAGAACAAGATATCATCTCGTAAAAGATTGTCTGATGATCCTGATGGTCAGTAAAATCTGTTGTTACAGTAGGCCAAACGGCTTACTGTAACGCAACAGTTTGTTTAGTTTGAGCAGTTTGATATAAGAATAACAAAATTACTTAACGTATCATAAACCTTACGCCAGTAATCCCCGGAAAGAACCTAATTGAACACCCACATTTCGCCAATGATGTTTAAGTCGAATACAGATTCCGTAACTCAGAGTTTTTAAAATCATAAGTCAATATTCAAATTAAACACAAATGTCTCCCTAAACGTTCGCCTTTTATGATTTTTTAATGTTATAACAGTAACCAACTAATTAAAAATAAGCACTAAATTAAGTGGGGTCAACTATTGATATAAACATAAATGTATAATTGTTGCGTACTAAATTAATTGTCGATTTTAGAAACATTACCGTAAACAGGAGGATCAGAAAATACAACAGCATCATGATTACTAAAATAGCTGTCAACAGTCTTCCTATTTCTAGCTAGACGAGTACGTAGAAAGACATGCAGTTTTATAAACATGCAAGCTCCACAGAATAGAGGTCTATTACATTACATCATGTACGAATACAAAATGAGTAACATATGAGCTCTTCGCGAGTATGAAATGAAAAATGGCTGCAGTCACTTGTTATTTTTAACATCATACTCTAAACACTGCCTTTTTGAATAATTTGTTTGAAATGTTGCTACATTATAGTGAGTTATTATAAACATGTTTATACTTTAAAACATTATTATACGATGTAGAACCCAAGTTAATTATATCTTGTGCTGATTAAAAATAATATGGCCCCGTTAATGGGACAGATTCTAAAATTAATTAAAATGTTTTAAGTGACACCACATTAATACCTAGAGATTATTATTTTAATAGCTTAAATAGTTAATTTTTCGATAAAGTTGCTAAAGAAACTAGCAACTTACAAAGATCTAAATTTTACATTTAAATACAAATTTAAAAAAAAATGTAAATAATGAATTTTAATTTTATTTAGATGTGTATTTTGTGAGAGTACTTTTAATTAGCCACCTAGTTTGAAAAATATGAAAAAAAGTTCACAAGACATGATATGGGTTTAGGGTTCCGAAAGGATAGCAGATGACCGCTCCAGTCGACCATCTCAATTTGGCAATATTAAAATGCTTAACAATCATTCTCATATTATTCAATTCAACATTCATTCGCCTACAACGTGAAACTCACGTTACAGTAAAGTTGCGACGGCTGTAATGAAATTGTCGACTTGTCCATTATAGTGACAACCGCGGCGGCTAGTTTTACGTGGTTTTACCAGACCAGCCCAAAACTAGGTACGAGTTCATTTTATTACAATTTTACACTACGTTTTAGTAGTATAATAAAGGTCTATTTTTATTACTTTGCTGCATTTTGTTGCTGAATGCAATGGTTAGAATGGTGTTAAATTTTAAAGAGAGTAGCTTTAAAAAAAAGATAGAACTACTAACTTAACGTTTAGAATAATTAAAACTTAATTAATATTTACAAAAAAGGTACTACTTTTAGTAAAATAAACGAACTAACTAAATAAATAACAAGGCGCTTAGACATCTACCTACTCCTCCACATCATGCCCAAAAGACTGACAGCATTGTGACGTTAAATTGACAAAAAGGTGACGATGACGCCAAAAAAGCAGAATAATAATTGCATAATAAAGGGGTTTTATTCACTCAAAGACAGCAAATACACGTACATCACAAATTGTTTCCTTTCATAACTTACACAAAAAAAAAAAAATCTAAAAATAAATAAATAATAAATTTCTTTTGAAATAAGCAGTACCTTTGTGCTCTTCTATTTGTTATGTTTTTATCCTTTTTTGTATTTTGTGTGTGCATAAATAAATAAAATTCTAGCCACATTCACAGAAAAAAATCCCAACACTTTCACACAACACTTTTTGGCTCACTTTAACGTCCAAAATAAAAATCCCGGTATACCTCCGGTGTATCTAAGTGTGAAGTAAATTGGTGATATTTTACGAGTCAGTCATTACCGGGACAGTAAAGAGTCGGGTTGTTCCCGGGTTTACGACGGAATTCCCGTGACCCGGCGACCTTATTACGGCGAGGCTAAACGATAGAGAGTAACAAGATCGTCCGAAGTTATGACGAATATCCGATTCTGTTCGGAGGTAGCTGACCGAATGTATTGGTGAATTGAGATGGGTTAGGAATTTGGTGGTATTTGATTGTTGCGTTGAAATGACTAGTTTGAAGGGTTTTTTATGTGTTTTTCTTGGTTTCAAAAGTAATTATAATGTTTATATTTATGGATTCGTATATGCATGATTCTATGCGTGGTACATATCCCGATAGACAAAGAGGATTTGTATCATTTCTTAAAAACGGGATGCTTAATATTATTTTTTCCTGAGATTGCATTGGATTTGAATAACTCATGTTCAAATCCGGAAAAACAAGCAAATAACTTTTATCTTCTTTGGCTTAAGAAATCAAAAGAACCCTGAAAAATATAGCACACGAATATAGCTTACATCTACAAAAATTTTACACACCGTCTTCAAAAGTAACATAAAATCGTTCACTAAAATTTCTCTAGCGTCCCAATACGCGATCGTAAGCGGTCGCTAACGCTATTCGACTTCGGCTATCGATAATGGCTCCACGTAATACGGCCCTCGACACCGCCTGACGTGAGTGGCGAAGATAACGCTACCAATTGCAAATTAAAATGACATTTATTGACCGTTAGTAAATTTTGTTGCTTCACCTACAATCATTTGATTCCCTATTTAACTGGTGAACACGAAAATTGTGGTTTTTGTTCGTGAAATTAGATTTTAGGTCGTGCAAAAAAAGCTTTTTTCACTTTATTCTTACCCGACTGCCGCGAAGCCCAAAAGGAGGGTTATTTTTCGAAACATTGCTACATAATGAGTTATTTTTCAGATGTGTTAACTTAAAATATTAATAACTATACGATATAGAACCTCAGTTATGCAAATAATATAAAAAAAAACTTAACTCTTTAGTGGAACAAATTCTAAAATTAATCAAAGTATTTTATTTTTATATTTAGATTAATTATTTAAATATACAGCTTACAATTTTCAAAGTAATCAAAGAAAAAAGCTACTTTTGGAGATCACAAGTTACAGGCATGCACATTCATCATCATCTGCCTTTCCGGAACTATGTTGGGGTCGGTGTGACCTCGAATTATATACGAGTATTATATTAATTTATTGACCGAAATTTTGTTGCTTCACCTACAATCATTTGATTCCCTATTTAGCTGGTGAACACGAAAATTGTGTTTTTTGTACGCGAAATTAGATTTTTAGTCGTGCAAACGCTTTATGTCACTTAAGGGACGGGAAATTTCATAAACGAGGTTGAGAGAGCGAGGCTTATTAGGCACAGATTGTTTCTTTGGTACGGTAGATGAGGAATGAGAGTTAAAAAGTTGAGGCAGTTAATATTAAGTTTTGTTTTCTTTGATACAGATGAGCCTGTTTCGTACTTCGAGTGGCCTTAATTTGACATCTCGCTGTTTTGGTCTGAATCTTTCATTTCGATTTCTTGTTTTTTTTTATATAGTCTGAGAGATTTCTACTTTTAGACACTGGAATAATCATATCTTTTTTGATCCTGAAATAGATAACATCGGCCATGTGACCTGAACCATTGTCAGCAAGATTATTTATTTTTTTATAAGTGAGTAAATACGTGTAATGCCTAAAATAATACT
The DNA here is from genome assembly GCA_949316265.1 of Diarsia mendica. Classification (NCBI taxonomy): domain Eukaryota; kingdom Metazoa; phylum Arthropoda; class Insecta; order Lepidoptera; family Noctuidae; genus Diarsia; species Diarsia mendica. The sequence goes on along the minus strand of OX438895.1, from coordinate 3,499,360 downwards.
CACTTTTAAATGCTTTAGTCAAAGTGTGGGTCATTGTTTCGTTGAATATCAAATAAAAATAATCTGCTGTTTTATACAAAACTGCAATACCAATACGAGCAAAAAAATTGGAATTCCTGACTTTTTGTGGATGTGTGTACCTTGATAACAATGCACACCGTATGCGCGTTGATTGTTTCTCATTATTTTCCATTACTCAATTACATTTTAAACATGACACAATATTTTATAAAACCACGCTGTTTTCTACTTTAACAACACATAACACCATAGGATACAAGCGCGAGATTTCCCGGCCGTTCTCCACTTAATTACTGTATACAAAAACGAAGCCAAGTAATTAAGTCTCGTAATTAGCCAAGGATGTAGGCTCTTTATAGTCTCCAGACAGACAACCTATATCTACATAATTATGTATACGTACTAAGATTTGTATATAAAGTGGCCAGAATACGCGGACATTTTTGGAACTAAACTTTTTCGTACTGTTTTTGACGCAGTTCTATTTTGAGCAGACTGTCTTTTGTTTTTATTTTCTATGGTAGTTAAGGCGTGTGCTATATTGAATGTGTTCTTATTCCTGGCACGGTATTAAGAGTTTGACAGTAGCACAAGAAACATATTTACACATCTAGGTCATAGACCGCTAATAGAATATTTATGAACTTTACTAATATTCTCTATGTGACTGGGAAATAGCTTTAAATTTGAATGAATAATTATGTGTTCAAGATACGATTCAAATAATTACGAATTAATAAAGTCAGATAAATCAAGATATATATTTTTCAATACACTTCCTCGAAAACTAGCTCTTATTGCACTACGATTAGGTTCGACATGCATCATATTTCGCACGCGTGCGGTAATAAGAATACAGCGTGCTGTAATATTATTACCGCACGCTGTAATCATAGAGCAGCGGTAATTCGATTAAAACTTATGAAATTAAAAAAAAAACACCACTCGTGTTTTTTTTTTAATCTCGCCATTTTGATCTGCGTCTTTACAGCGTAAATATTTTTTGAATATTTAAATTGTGTTTGTAAAAAGAATACTACTAATAAACGTAAATATTTTAAACAATTATTTACTTTTATGAACAAGTAACCATTTTTTTGTGTTCTTAATTAAAAAATATTTAAATTTTATATTTTTCCTGTGAGGCTGTTTGGCGGCTTTATACCTTTGCTTCTTTTTCAACCTGGCGAAATCAAACCGCGGAAAAAAAGTAAATTAAATCATAGTCTCATCAAATTTGTTGACAAAAACACATAACGTTTTTAGTTAATTTCTTCGAAAGTGTATTGAAAAACGTCGTTTGATACACGTGGGAATTTGTTATTGCATTTCTCGACCCCATGAACACCCTCGCCATACGGCTCGGGTGTTCAATCTGCCTCGAATGCAATAACAAACTTTCCGCACTTGTATCAAAATGTACTATTTACATACTTTCTGTAGACGAAGGGCCTGATTATACTGGTCACGAGCTGGTATGAATTCAAATTGTGTTTATATTATTTAATGTTATGTTAAAGAACCTTTTTACTTTGTGGTTGTATTAATGTTTTAGATATTATTATGTTGTGTTAATTAGGTACTTTTTGTATTAAATTGGGTCAAAAAATTGGCTCGTGTGGTAATTAAAGGTTGGTGGATAAAACGTTGGTTGAAAATGTGGTCAAAAAATGTCCTTTTGTGTCCCACAATGAGCCTGCGTTGTGGATTTCATTCCACGCTCTCTCATAAAAAATCTAGTGTCCCAGCAGTAAAAATATTTAAAAAATCGCTATTTCCAGTTCATATTTTTAATGAGCTTCATGCAATCATACAGAACAAGATTATGCCTAAATCATACTTCAAAATATACGGAAGTGCGAACAAGAAGAGAGGTGTAATAAATTACATTTTTATCGCTCTCCGCTTCGTAATGGTATCTTGATTCATTAATAAAATTGCATTTGCAAAGCCTTTATGTAACTTCATTAAGAGCGTATGGTACCTCAAACGCGAGTTTAATAATGCATAAAAGTATATGATTTACTGCAGTAATCAACATCAAAAAAATATATGATATTCTTCAGGATATATGCTAGTGCCATAGTGTTGTGAAAACATAATACAACTAACTTTGCTCGATAGAAAAAAATCGCGAAGATACCTCTAAAAATTTCTTTTAACGAGTAAAAACCATACTAAAATACATGTCATCGTTCTGATTTTTTTGCCAAATAATTCTACAAGCAACAAACTAAAGTCATAGTGTTTTACTTTTTTAGTCCAATCAATAGTTTTTTTGTAAATCGCAAAATACCACTAATTTCGCACTATTCGGCCGCAGCGAAAGACGTAACAACCGCTTTGTAGTGCAAGCTGATTAGAACTTTATTCTAACAGTATTACAAGCGAAGTTTGAACCACCACAAATAGGGTTGCTAATCTGAGGTACCATACGCTCTTAAGTATAGAACAATTTTGGTTCTTGAAGGTATGGGCAATGACGTTTCTGGTTTGAATCTTACTGGCGTACAAAGTCTTATTAAAAAAAAGACAAAAAAGAAGAACATTATTATTTGTGAATTACAATGATATAAGTTTTATACGATGTTCGTACGTGATACAAACTATCACCATATATTCAGATTGATTTCATGATTCAGGAATAAATCGGCTTCTGTATTCAAACTGTTGTATGAAAAAGCTGATCAAAAAATTTTTACTTAAAATAATCTGTCTAAGCTGGAAGAGATCTAAAATCATGTCCTTAATCGTCAGTAGTAGTTTGGGCTACGATATCCCTTTTAGGCTGTAGAAAAAAACTGAAAAAAAATGTATCCATTTTCATGAAAGTATAAGGTAAACTAAGTCCCCTCCTCAAAAGAAAAATTACAGGCACTTAAAATTAAAAACCTGTCGATCGTCGACTATTCCATTACTCCTAAACTCAGTAATCTCCTAAGATTGAGGTCGAAACACCACTTAATTTATAACGGCAAAACATTAACGATAATGTTCGGACGATGCTCGTAAAAAATTACTTTATCGCTTCTCTGAGGCGTTCGTTATTAACTCGAATTAACAATTTGCAGCGCTATTCGGTACATCTGTACTATGTAGTTAATAACTTTATCGTTCAATAATAACGTTCTTCGGGAGTAAAAAGCCTTAATGTGTATATAAAGACGGCGCTGTTTTGGTGACTAACAAACCGCTGCGTCGTACTAAAGTTTACTGTTGAAACTCAATTAAAATTCGGCAATTTTGTTGGTCGGGACGAAATTAAATCGGAGTTACATGAAGCCGGTCTGTCGCTCGTCCCAATATGACGTATAACGGGACGTAGGCGGTACGGTAATACTATGATTTCAATGTTGACGATAAATAATTTGGTGTAGGTATATTGCTTTTAAGGTTGTTGATTCGGGGGATTAGATTTCGTGTAGATGCTTTAAAGTGTTTTCTTAATGACCTTTATTGACAATACTTTTACATTGTGAGGAAACCAGCGTACCTGGAGATATTTTTCGACGGCATATAAAGCCAAGTCAGAGACTCATAAAAAATCTGACATCCGGTTAGGAACTGGACTAGCCACACAAAAAAGAAGAAGAATAAGAATACTTTAACTTACGTGCTCTATTCAAATATCTAAAAATGTTCAGGTTATTCTTGTACATTTTGTACAAAGACTACAAAAACGGACCTTACAATTTTTGTTCCTATTACACCCATATACAAGTTGTAATACTTGTTTTCAATAAGCCTTGTAAAACACTTAATTTATTAAAAAATAATATGTGAATACAATCATGTGAACATGGTATCAATACAAAACTACTACTGTCCCTTACGGGATATTTTCTGTGATTATCCATTATTATGAGGTCCCGATATTTCGACGGTATTGAAAGCGCTAAGATCGCGGGATGAGTGTACTGGGAAGATATCCCGTAAGCGCCTGTAAAAGTTTAGTTATAAACCGTGAAAACTTAAATCTTTGAGATGTATCTGTGATATATTCGTATAAGTGGGTATTTAGATTTAAGTCAATGGCCGTTGCAGGCCGCGCGCCAGTCTCCAAATATACGTGTCTTGGTGAAGTCCATCTTTCATTGTGCTCCCGATAGTTCCCAAATCCTTCAGTGGCGACGAGAACAGACGATTCCACGCGTGATTAGTGCAATAAAACAATAATACAGTTCACAGTATCGTAATTATCCGAAATGTCGATCGGTAAAATCACCGAGTTTAAAGTCCACAGTGACGATTGGCGGTTGTACAGACGCCAGCATGTCAAGCTACCCGAAACTGTCAAATTTTCCCAACGAACCTTGAACCTAATGCTCTAGAAATAAAGTCGAAAATCTATCAAAGAAATCTGACAGATTGTAGTAGCTTGATGTGCTGGCGTCTGTACGTGGAACGCTTAGAACAATATTTTATAGTGAACAAGATTCCTAACGAGTTACAAGTGCCAACATTGATAACAGTGATGGGGGCGGAGTGTTATGAACTTCTCGTTAATTTGTGCACGCCGACTAAACCTAAAAACAAAACGTTGGCACAAATCGTTGACGTCATGGAAAAACACTTGCAACCAAAGCCAAGTGAGTTAGCGGAGCGGTACAAGTTTCGACATAGAAAACAAAAAGAAGGTGAAACAATTTCGGAATACGTGGCTATCTTAAAGAAAATGTCCAAAACATGTGAATTCGGAACTTGGCTGGAAGAAAGCTTGCGAGATCAGCTGGCGTGTGGCATAACAAATGATACCATACGACAGCGGTTGTTCGCCGAGAGCAACTTGGACTTTGGAAAGGCGTATAAGTTGGCGGTTAGCATGGAGGCAGCAGAAAAAGACGCCGCGGCCGTTGAAGGGCAGAGCGGGTCGAGAAGCGAGGGTGCATCCACGACGTCGGTGACGTGTCAAGCGATGTCAGCGGGGGCGTGGCGGAAGGGTACGGCGCCGGTGGCCACTCGTGACGTCCGCGGAGCGACAACACCGTCAGATACGGCGGCTAGCACTCAGTGGCGCGGCGCGCGCGCAGCGGCAGCGCCCGCACCCAAGCAGGGTGAGCGCGCGCAGCAACAGCAGTGTCGCGTGTGCGGCGGGCGTCACGACGCAAGGAGGTGCAAGTTCGGACGTTATGTGTGTCGTGTGTGTAACCAAGTAGGACATTTACGACGTATGTGTCCCAATATGTCGGAACACCACAACGTGGATATGGACGTCATTCAAATAAGGAATGCTAGTGAAAGTGACGGTGCGGAGAGCGATGAGGTAATAATTGTCGATGTTTGTAAACTTTCAGCGACCCAGTGTAGCCCTATTTATGTCGAACTGAATGTAAATGGTATCGACATTAAGATGGAAATCGACACCGGCAGTGCGGTGTCATGCATAAGCTGGGAGTGTTACTGTAGATTGTTTAATAAAGTAAAACTTAAGTCAAGTAATTTAACACTAAAGTACTATACGGGCGAGTTAGTAAAACCCATTGGAGTTATACAACCATTAGTGAAGTATAGAAATTGGCATAAACAATTAGATTTATATGTTGTTGAGAATGGGAAAACACTTCTATTAGGCCGACAGTGGATGGCAGAACTAAAAATACAATTACCTACAGTAACCTATGATTGTAATAGTAATGATGTTGTGATGTACAAAAATAATGTATTTGACGTGGCTGCTTTCAGTTCCAAATACTGTGACGTGTTCGCGGACGGGCTGGGGCGGTTCACCGGCGGCACGGTGAGAGTGCGCGTGCGCGAGGGGGCGCGGCCCGTGTTCATGCGCGCGCGCCCGCTGGCGTACGCGCTGCGCGAGCCGGTCGAACGCGCGCTGGACCAGCTACAGCGGGACGGCATTCTCTCTCCTGTGGAGCGGTCTGATTGGGCAACACCCATCGTGCCGGTCGTCAAGAAGGACGGTAACATTAGAATATGCGCTGATTATAAATTAACTTTAAACAAGGTGATAGAAGTTGACCGTTATCCGTTACCCAGAGTAGAGGAATTACTACTTAGTTTGAAGGGTGGCCAGCATTTCAGTAAAATTGACCTATCACAGGCATACGCTCAATTTGAGTTGGATGAAACGAAAAAGTATACAGTGATTAACACTCATAAGGGATTATTTATGTATAACAGGCTAGTGTACGGGTTAGCATCAAGTCCGGGCATTTTTCAAAGGCATTTAGAGCAGTTGTTTGCAGATGTACCACATGTGGGGGTGTTTTTGGATGACATCATAATAACGGGCCCGACAAACGAAGCACATATGCGTAACTTGTGCAAAGTATTTGATCGTTTAAATAAATACGGGCTCAGAGTAAAAAAAGAAAAATGCGTATTTTTTGCGGAATCAGTTAACTATTTAGGTCACACGATTAGTAAAGAGGGGGTTCACACGTGCCAAGACAAAGTAAAGGCAATAGTTAAAACTCCAGCTCCCACTAATATATCCGAACTAAGAGCTTTTATTGGCATGGTGATGTACTATGGAAAATTTATAAGAAATGTAAGTACAATTCTCGCGCCATTGTATAAGTTGCTTAAAGCAGGAACCTCGTATAGCTGGAATAGAGAATGTGAAGATGCGTTCAGTAATGTGAAGCATTTATTAACATGTAGTGAAGTGCTAATGCACTACACACCGGAGTTACCTATCATTTTAACAACAGACGCGAGCAGTGTAGGTATAGGAGCAGTGATATCGCACACTACGGCAAGGGGCGAGCGACCCGTCGCGTACGCATCGCGCTCGCTCACGCAAGCCGAGCGCGGCTACTCACAAATAGACCGAGAAGCACTCGCTATTGTGTTCGGAGTTCGTAAATTTCATCAATATCTTTATGGTCGTAAATTTATATTAAGAACCGATCACAAGCCACTCACTTATATTTTTGGTGACAAAGTCGGTATTCCGGTGATGGCCGCGTCTAGGTTACAGCGTTGGGCAGTGTTATTAGCTGGGTATACTTATGACATTGAATATGTATCTTCGAGTAAGAATTGCGCCGACGCATTATCACGACTGCCGTACAAAGAGTGTAAAGGAAATGTAAATATACAAAACGAAAATACCTATGTGAATTTCGTAGAAAACTATTTACCAATTACGAGCCAAGATGTTAGGAAAGCGACGGCTGTAGATAAAGTGTTAAGTAGGATTTTAGTTTACATACAATCCGGGTGGCCATCAACTTGTGATGATACAGAAAATATTAAACCATACTTTATGAGGCGTAATGAGTTATATACGGAGTGTGGTTGTATTATGTGGGGTTATCGTATGGTTATACCACCTGCGTTACAGAATAGCGTATTAAAACAACTTCATAGCAGTCACATGGGGATTGTTAAAACAAAAAGCATGGCACGTAGTTATGTATGGTGGCCTAATATCGACGCTGCGGTGGAAGCGTTATGTAAACAATGTGAGACTTGTGCAGCGGAGGCGGACGCGCCGCCGCGGGCTCCGATACAGCCGTGGCAGTATCACGCGCGCCCCTGGACAAGGGTTCACATTGACTTTCTAGGGCCATACAAGGGCCTTACCTTCCTAGTTATTATTGATTCTTCTTCAAAATGGTTAGAAGTTTTTGAGATGACAAGAACTAATGCTTCAAATGTTATAAAGGTCTTGAGAGCTACATTTGCAAGGTTTGGGTTACCAGAAGAATTAGTATCTGATCAGGGCCCACCATTTACTAGTATGGAGTTTAAAACCTTCTTAATTAACAACGGCATTAAACAGTCTTTTTCACCAGTCTACCATCCATCATCAAACGGGGCGGCAGAGAATGCAGTCAAACTTTGCAAGCGGGCTATTAAGAAAGCGTATAGAGATGGTGTAGATGTCGACACAGCACTACAAACCTTTTTGTTAGCATACCGAAACACGGTGCACAGCACTACCGGGGAAACACCGGCTATGCTGCTGCAGAGACGACCATTGCGCTCCAGACTTGATTTACTGCGTACCAACCAAGTCACCAAAGACAGGGTACAACAAGCACAGACACGACAAATGGAATTTGCGGGGGGAACACACCGCAGTTTTAGGGAGGGTGATTCAGTTTGGGCTCGTGAGTATGGTGTTAGTGATAGGTGGGTGAAGGGTACCGTAGAACGAGTAGACAGTGCCCGTCGATACTCAGTGGTAAAGGATAACGGCCAAACACTAAAAAGACATGTAGATCAAATGCGCCGCAGGTCACGCTTATCTGATGTTACCTGTCCAGAGACTGTGGACAATGGAGATCATGGGGGAGAGAGTGTGGTCGAGCCACTAAGCAAGGGGTTAGAACGGGTAGAAAAGGTAGCCTCACCAGCGGTGACTATCGGGAATAAGGGGGATAGTTCAAACTCGGAGATTAGTACTCCTGATGATTCTTTGGTTAACGCACAACCACAACCTCCGCCACCGGAGAATGGTTCCCCTAAGCGAACACGTAAACCAGTAGATAGATTTAGAATTGCATAACTTTGCATAACTAGTTAAGAATTACTCATCTAACATTATATAGAAATTGTTATTATGTATAAGTGGTAGTTGCTTAATGTTATTACAGTGTTATTAGGTTAATATTGCAGCTGTTAGGTATTAGTTCTAGTGCTTAGTGTCAATAAAGTGTTGTTAGGGTTAAAACTATTGTTAAGTATTAGTTGTAATATTGTTAGTGTATTAATTATTATAGTTACTTGTCTTATAGATATACTGTTGTATTGTGGTGGAGGTGTGATATATTCGTATAAGTGGGTATTTAGATTTAAGTCAATGGCCGTTGCAGGCCGCGCGCCAGTCTCCAAATATACGTGTCTTGGTGAAGTCCATCTTTCATTGTGCTCCCGATAGTTCCCAAATCCTTCAGTATCAATACCATCACGTATTGGCGTAGTTTTCACGTGTTGTAACCGAAGACAGTGACATACATGTTGTATATCTATGTGTACTCGGGGTTACCCAACAAACTACACGAAAACATACTATTTAATTCAATCGAAAACAAATAATAAATGAGAGACACAGAAAAAAAGGTAGAAAAAGTAATTCATCAAAAAGATAGGCCACTAACAACGACAAGTAAAGTTTTTCGTCCCCTACTTAGCAGTTCTACTGGCTATTTATATGGTGGGTTCCGTAAACCTTGGCATGAGGGTAGGTAGCGCGTAAATAATTCATTGACTACCCGCATTTGTTATGATGATAGTGAGTGCGTATATCGGTTGCCTAAGAGAGGCAGAGTTAATAGTGGTGAGGTATTCTTAGCTGGTTTTGTTTGTTTTCGTTATGAATAGTCTTTTTTTGGTGTGTTTGGATATTGTGGATCTATTGGGCGAGTTAAAATTAGAATGTTACAACTACTTTTTTAGTTGCCAGCTACAATTTTTCATTTGAATCGGAGTCGAAGTAACATAAAATAAGTTGTTAAGTGGTGTCGAATTTAACTAAAATTATTACCAAAGAATTTATTTAATTTTAAAACTTCGAATGTAACTTGGTTGAAATAACACAAGCTTGTAATCTTTGATACAGTCACATTTGTAACTTATAAATAGTACTAAGACATTTGTGTGCACTTCCCTATAACTACGACTGTAATTGGAAAATCGTCAACAATAATAGAGTTTTAAACTTCACATGTTTATTAAATACAATAAATTATCTGTTAATACGATTGAAAATAGTTTGACTATATGACTGGGACATTCTATTAATTATTTAATTTTAGAAGTAACCCTCATTAGTTAATTAATAATATACTTAATTCTAAGGTTAATACGTTAGAAATTGGCATAACAACATGTGTGACTGACCTTTGCTCGCACCGTCGGGTCCGCGAAGTATGGAACACTCTTCTATTGTGCCGAATGGTGTGAAGAGTTGGCGGACATCCTCCTCAGTCTGCTGTTTGCTGAGCATGCCCACGAACAGCTTCCGATCTGTGATGAGAAATATATTGTAAGAACCTTGACTATGGGCAGAAAAGTGGCGTTCCGTTGCTAGTTTTTTTATGGAAGTTTTACAAATAGTGTTTTACTTTTGAGCGTAGAAAGTCAATAGCATTATTATTTTTCTCATTTTACAGTTCATATCAAACAATCAGCAGTTTTCAAACACACTACGTAGCACGCTTCACAATAACACTTTAAATACAGACATGATTGAATGATTCAAACGTTTTGCTACGACAACGACCTACGCGGTGCTACGGCGTAGGCGCTGCTACGACGGGCCTACGCTTTGCTACGACGCTCGACGCTCAAACTCAGTTTCGGATTTGACTTGAGAATTTTAATGATGTTGTAACTAGCAACCGAACGGAGTCAAACAAAGAGACACACCACAGTAAGCCTAGCGGTGGTGCGTGGAGCGGCGGGCTTAAACTGGACTTCGGTGCCAATGGACCTGGTTCTCAAATAGCGACCGGGCGAGTGCAGGCCTCATCGACAGGGCGCTGAAGCGCTTTACATTCGGACAGTGGCGCGCGTACACAACGCCACATTTCCCCCGCGTCTTAATCAAAGCGATTGGTCATGGGTCGGTCGATGAGTCACTTAGTTTTTCGGACAACTGGAAGTTGCCCGGCAGGCGGTCGGGTTTGCCGAAAAAAGGGAAGTTCACGTGACGATCGCTTTGGTTAGGACGCGGCCTTAGTGGCACCGCAGTCGCGCGACAGTTTCCCGCTAGCACCACGGTACCTATTAATTTTGTTTTGAAAAACAGCTTATTAATTTTAAGCATAATAATTCAAGTATGAATAAGTTGTTTTTCGGTTTGATAACAATGCATTTTAAATCAATGAGTATGGGACGTAAATGCGCATACTTTGTTTGTCATGAGACATAAAAAATACTTTAAAGAATTTTAGACTTTAGATTGTTCGTAATGTAAACGTATGTGCATTTACGAGTTGTTTGTAGCGCCGTGTGCGCGCGCACTAAGTTGCTACTGTTGTCAATGTTAAGTCAAGGAAGAGACAGCCTAGAGAGAGTTTACAATTTTGAGGTGCATCGAGAAATTTATTAAAAAAACAAATTACAAATACAACTTTATCGCTAACGTATCAGGTAGATTAGGAAAATTTGACAATTTCGGGCTGTTTCGATATCTGAATACTAGATTTTTTCTTAGACAAGATTTTTTTCCCAATTAAAACATAATCTGAAATAGTTGAAATGGATCGGATGAATAAGTTGGTACTAGTCATGAATTTATGCGACACAACATTATGATTAACAAGTAATTAAATCTGAAGAACAAAAGCAAAAACTAAGGACATGGGATTAAAATTGAAAGGTTACCGTTACGTTTTGTGTCGTCATCTGTAACTGTACTCAGATTGATTTGCCATTTGTGACAAAACCACTTCTGATGTTATTTCAAAAAATATTCGTACATAAAATTAATTTCTGGATGCACATAAAGGTTTTCCATATTTCCTTCCAAATCAGCGCCCTATCACAGCGTGACGAGTGAGCCGCCACTACACGCGCCCGCTCCCATCACCTGCATCACCATATCACATGTGACGTCATCACATATCACCATACCCTATCACATGTGATGGAACAACAACAGCTCTATGATAACACATAACACACAGTTTTAGTTAATGAAATACAACGAACAAAATTCAAATTCAGGTCAACACAAAAATTAGCACATTACACTAAAACGTTGCAATGGTGAATCGACGAGGGTCCCGTAGATTATTAGGGGTCACACATCGATTAGGGGCTACGGAACCCTCTGGGGCTTTGTTACTTTAAGACTTCTGTGTGAGCATAGAAGTTCGCGGCACCCAATTCTTTTCATCTTTTTTTTAAAACGAGCGGCATCAATTTTGGGCGTCAAAAGGCTCTTTACAGAAATCGGCGTTCAGTATAATAGAACTTTTGTAATAAAAATTAATGACATAATAACATAAATCCACACTAATTACGCATCGAAATGAATACGAAAACAGAAAAAATAAAATAGTTTTTACAGCACGACGATAACTAATGGTGCAGAGTGAGGGTTTGCGTTCCACGTCTAATCTTTTAGTTAACAGTCGAGTTTGCCTTGACAAGAAACCAATTATCTGAGCGCAAAAAGGATTCACTAAAACCATTTTCGACTGTAAAAGAGAAAATTACATTTTTGGAATATGACAGATCTGAATCATAAAGTTGCGAATTTACGATTGAACAGATTAAACTGCGGTCAAACCGAGCAAACTGGAGAGCAGGACAAACTGCGGACAACCGGACTTTGACGGATAATTTACTGAAATATCCGTCAAAATCCGGTGTCAGCTAGTTTCTGCCTCGGTTGGTGGACAAGGCGTACTCGGCAAGGTTAGACGTGGACATTCGCTCACTGCGCGCGCTATTTGACAGACAGTGACAACAGTACAGCCTAGGGCACGCACAACAAACGCTACCTGTGTCCGCCTATGCGCGCCGTCTCCTCACGCCCCCTGGAACACAAGAACATGCTACACACGCTTACTCCACCGCTCCACATTGTAACTCTGAGTAACTTTCAATACCAGCTTTTCTCTCTGTGTGAAAATCTGATAACATATTATCCTAGCTTAAAGAAAGATGGAAGCCATGTTTCCACAATCATAATGACCGTTGATGACTCATCATCATCATCAGCCTATAATGTTCCCACTACAGGGACTCTGGCCTCCTTTCTAGGAGAGGGATGGGCAATAATAATCCACCACGCGGGCCCAGTGCGGGTTGGTAGATGTCACATGTCTTAGATTTTTTTGGTTCTAAGACATGTCATACCGATTTCCTCACGATGTTTATCAATGACTCTGAGTATATTCCACAGCTTACAGATGATTAAAACCCATATGGGTACAAACTGTCGCCATATTTACATTGTCTTTGCAGCTCAAGGTGTTGCTTATTGAAAATTTTAAACGTATTTAGATGTTTTGTAAAATATGTGTAAAGAATGAAATGGACAGACCAAAGTTATTATTTCTCGAAATATTCGACGCAAATATTATTTGATTAAATCTTGTTGAAATATAATCGTTTCAACATTATTTCACGTTTCAAGGATACATAATAATAAATGAATAATTTAAAAAAAAACATTATCATCGATAATAATAATTAGTTATAATTCGTACCTAAAATACAAAGGTTGTTTATTATTAGCAAAACAACTTTAAACCTGACACCCACATGATTCTACTATAAAAACAAAAAAAAAACAATCACGCGTGCTGTTTCGTGCGAAACAAGCAGTAACTACAAAAAAGCAAATAAAATACATCAAGCTAATATATCATGGAAGAGTCATATTGTTCAGTTGTTTTGCCATAGGTTGTTAAAATAAACAAATTATAGGCTTAACAATTTTTGTGTAAAAAAAAAACACAAAAAAAAATATTTTCCTATTTTTTTTTTTAATAATATTATAAATGGGCTTGTTCTTGACTTCAATCTTGCCCTAAGGGCAGAGATGATGTCGACGATGCATGGAACGAGCTTACCCAGAAAAAGCCTGTTTACTCGCGACTAAAATATATTATTTCTCTGTTAGTAAAGAACGAACTATAACTATTATCATCTTTTATCTTGCCTCTTCTTATCTGTATCAATTCATACCAGTTACTGTATAATACGATATCCCTTTTTTGTGGGAAATCATCAAATGACTCCTCCCGCTTTGGGAAGAGCGGTAGGGTGTGTCAGACATTTTTTTTTTTTTTTTAAAACGTTGCCCCACACTAGGAATTTCTCCTGTATCGTGGGTGCGTTTACAAACATTGAAACTCACATACACAAACACGCCCAGACCCGAAACAACTATCTGTAGGCCATACAAATACTTGTTCCGTTTTCTGATTAAAAACCACCCATGTTCCTTCTTCAACAACTTGCATCCCCGAAGGGCTACACACGACACCCCATAATAAGACTGGTTGCCAAACAACTTGCTAAACTAAATGCACTTTTAAAAACCCAGCCATTCAATTCGGTTCGAAATCCAGCCGTTCGAAAAATATTTAGTTCTTTTTCTAGCTACAACCGCTTTGTGACACCAAATGAAACGCTAACTTTCTTTAGTAGGTGCTGAAGTTGCAGTTAGGAAAACGAGATACTAAATTGATTCAGTAATGCATACGTTTTTAGTTTTAGTACCATTTTTTTTTTTTAAACGTTGCTCCACACTAGGAATTTCTCCTGTATCGTGGGTGCGTTTACAAACATTGAAAACCGCATACACAAACACGCCCAGACCCGAAACAACTATCTGTAGGCCATACAGATACTTGTTCCGTGCGGGGATCGAACCCGCGACACCGAGCGCAGCAGTCCAATCGCTTAGCCACAGCGCCAACCGTGTCGTCAAAAATTTGAAAATGGAAATATAATAGTGTAACTTAGGGCCCTCGCCCACGGCGACTTTTTGTACAACGCGCGTTTGTTTCGTGGGCGAGGGGCCTTTTTTGTTTGGAGAGTGGGAAATCATCAAGTGATCCGCTCTGGGCGAAGCGGAAGGGAGTGTCAGACTTCTTCTGACTAAAAACCACCCATGTTCCTTCTTAGCCCTTTTTTTAGGGTTCCGTAGTCAACTAGGAACCCTTATAGTTTTGCCATGTCTGTCCGTCCGTCCGTCCGTCCGTCCGTCCGTCCTCGCTTAATCTTTGTGACCGTTAGCACTAGAAAGCTGAAATTTGGTACCAATATGTGTATCAATCACGCCGACAAAGTAGGAAAATAAAAATTTAAAAAAAATGTTTTATTAGGGTAGCCCCCCTATACGTAAAGTGGGAAGTGATTTTTTTTTTAATTTCAACCCTAACGTGTTATATATTGTTGGAAAGGTATTTAAAAATGAATAGGGGTTTAGTAAGATCATTTTTAGGGTTCCGTACCTCAAAAGGAAAAAACGGAACCCTTATAGGATCACTTTGTTGTCCGTCTGTCTGTCTGTCTGTCAAGACCTTTTTTCTCAGGAACGCGTGGAGGTATCAAGCTGAAATTCATATCAAATACTCAAGTCTATGGTCTCTTAGAGCTGTGAAAAAATCAAACTTCTAAGTCAACGCGATCAAAAGATACTCCCGTTTATGCCGCAAATTTTCGACACTCGCAAGGGAATCAAAACCTACAGGGTACTTCCCGTGAACTCAGAATCTTGAAATTTGGTACGAAGCAACGTCTTATAGCATAGATAAAGGAATAATTACGAAAACCATAAATTTTTAGTTACATCAAGATACTCCCGTTTATGCCGCAAATTTTCGACACTCGCAAGGGAATCAAAACCTACAGGGTACTTCCCGTGAACTCAGAATCTTGAAATTTGGTACGAAGCAACGTCTTATAGCATAGATAAAGGAATAATTACGAAAACCATAAATTTTTAGTTACATCACATAATATATTTTTTTTACGGAACCCTCGGTGCGCGAGTCCGACTCGCACTTGGCCGGTTTTTTTGATAATGTCAATAATTTCGGAAATAATCGCTCCAAAAGTAAAAAACAATGTGTCCCCCCTCCTCTAACTTTTGAACCATAAGTTTAGAAAATATGAAAAAAGTCTGAAAACTAGAACTTTATAAGGACTTTCTAGGAAAATCATTTTGAACTTGGATGGAAACAACAGATGGAAACAGCAATTAACCAATATAATTTAGCCCCTGAATCGTATGAGCGCCTATACAATCCAGAGGTCAAGTTTCATTGGCCCGTAGAAGAAATTGTATAAATTATTATAGCATACCGTTTTGGTACGGAACCCTTTATGTGCGAGTCCGACTCGCACTTGGCCAGTTTTTTTTTTTTGGTGGTTGGAAAATCATCGAATAACCCCCCCGCTCTTGGGCAGAGCGAAGGGGAGTGTCAGACTTCTACTGACTAAAAATCAAACCCATGTTCCTTCTTCGCCCTTGTGTCGGAGCCGCGTTATCCTTTCGACAAGCCACAGCCCCGACGGGTCCTTCTTAGCCCTTTGTGTCCGAAGCGGCCGTGTCTTGTCCGGGGTCTTAATTAAATGATGATAAGGTTTTTTTTTTGGATACGTCATGTTCTCTTAGCTAAGAAGATAAAAGGTGGCTGCCAGAAATCGTAACAAACATTGCTAGTTGCACTTTGTATATGAAAAGGCATTTACCTCCCCAATTTTGGTCAGTTCCAAGCTATATTGTTGCACTCGACCACACATGTCCCAAAACACGACCAACCAACAACACCAAAACAACAATTAGCCATCTTTAGTCAAACAAACAGGTACAAAACTAAAGGGCACGGACTAAGAGTTGGAAACAATGCACAGTGCCACGTACACTACATACAGTCAGCAACAGAAGTAGATGGGCACTGCTTAAAGTTTCAAAGCAAGTTTTTTAATAAAATCTTGTTAGATATTACTCGTTGGAGAGTAAGGAATATTTAAAATAATAATCTTCTGAAACATTACAAATAACAGCTAGAGTCTTGAACATGAAATAATTAAAATTCCGAAATGCTAAGCTACTTCTGTTGCTGAGTGTACAGTCGGCGTCCGTCCCTAAACATTGTTCGGAATATTAGTGCCGGTGGGGAACGGTCATTAAATTCAGATTTATAAGCGCCCAGCCGGATATCTCTCCCGTGCGACGCTGCTAATGACCACGTAAATTGAGATAATTTCACACTGGACTTGATAATAAGGCTGCGGACATACGCACTAGATTTGATATGTGGTGGGGAGCAGATTAGGATGGTTTATGTGTAGATGCAAGGATTTTTTTACTGGTTCTTTTTGGTGTTTTTTTTTGTCTGGATTTTTTTTTGAGCGATTTATTCGCGGGTTAACGTCATGATTTCTATGTTTCCAGCCTTTCTGTACCACATATAATTATGCACTTATTCTCATTCCTTAAAATGTCATATCATATTATTATTATTTTAATTTATTTATTATTTTAAAGACGACTTATCAAGTAAGCCTGCGTATAGTAGTTTTAAATGTGTTTTCTTTTTTGGTATGCGATAGTAGGTATCATATATAGGTAGGATAGTTATAATAAAGTGTTTATTAAGTAAAATAATAAAATAGTTGGACCAGATGAATAAACGCGGACGAGACAAAAGGTGTAAGGATCGTAGCAGGTGGCTTTCTGTGGTTTCTGTCTACCCTTGTGGAAAAGGCGAGAGTTTATAAATGTAAAGTATTTTTTTTTGTGAGCCTATAATATTGTCCCACTGCTGGGCAAAGGCCTCCCCCATAGTCTGCCACTCCTCTCTCCGTGCGGCTTTCTCCGGCCAATCTTGTGCAAAAACCTCTAAGTCGTCAAGCCAGCGTTTTCTAGGCCTCCCTCGGCATGTAACGTATAAATTATGTTTTGCATCTGCCCGGCTCATAAATTATAAACAATACTTCTAAATTAATTCAAGAATACCTTTAAAATAATTTATCATAAACTAATAACCCTTCAAATAACCTAAAACACACACATACCCTATACCTTCAGACTTAAGAGACTAGAAATGACCCGCAGAATAAATCTCTCACACATAATCCCCAAATTAATTTGGAAACATATTCATATGTCTCTGAGGATTAAGTTAGCTGAGATTCTTAAACACAGGTCAAAAGTATTAGATATTCGGTCCCTACCTGCTTCACGAATAAATTATTACAAAAGGGATTAGAGGAATTTGTTTCTCGTTAGGTTCTTATTAAAATTATGAATAAAATTAGAAAAAGTGGATTTGAAATGTATTTTTAGAATATATTTGAACTTTTTACAACATTTTTCATTGACAGCAATGCAAAAATTATATGAACACGCATATAAAATGTCAGTGAACCGAAAGTCTGACAACCAGTCTTACCAAGGACTAACTGGATTGTGGATGTCAGATAGGGTCGCTCCATGTCAAATACTGGCAGCTACAACTTCAGCTACCTATTTGGTTAGACTGGAAGCCGATTTCAACATCATCTGCCCAGCCTTTTCTAAACTATTGCCGACCCCCACATCGTTGGGAAAATGTTGGACAGATGATGATTACGTAGCTGTTAATTTATTCAATTAGTTGTAGATGATGATGAGATAGCTAATAATTTATTCAATTAGTTATTAAGAGTCTGGCATCTGCACATAACCTTTTAGGAACTATAGACGTGATGTTATATTGGCTTGTGTAAATACGAGTGCCTTTGTAAAATCTTTACCTTCCGCAATATGTTTACAAAATTATTAACTTCAACGAAGCCTGCTTCATTAAACACAAAGCAAAATCCATAACAGACCAATTTACATCCAAAATATGTACGTTTCAAGCATAAAATCTGTTGTTAAATACAACCTAATTGGTGCACATCGGTTTCAAGTACCAAAATAATCTTACTTCTCTTTGCGAAACATTTCAAGTACTTGTATGAGCAATAAGTTCGGCTTACGTTTTAATCAACTGAATTGAGTGTGTATTTAGAGCTACTTACAAAAATATGTTTACAATCTTCGATAAATATTTTATTTTAATTATAGTGATCAGACCATCATCATTTTCTTACCGTTATCCTATTTTTTTTAACCGACTCCCAAAAAGGAGGAGGTTCTCAATTCGATTGGTATGTTTTTGTATTACTTATCATCTCAGTAGGTAGTCACATTTTTTTTTTTGTATTTTGGGCACTGTAAATAAACTAAATAGCTATGACTGAAGGTATTTGAGCTAGTCAATTAGTCAGAGAATTCTGTAAATCTGTCGCAAGCCACCTTTGCAGGTTTTGGGAAAAACTTCATAACATTTGTAAGCCTGCACGTGTACTGGAAACTAGGCAATACTTTGTTTTAATAGATTTTATAAAGCTATGTTTCGCCGACCCCGAGTAACATGATATAGGGCAGGAAAATGACCTTGTCTTCACTCTGTGTTTATCTAGAGCAGGTGAATAATAGTGTTAGCTGATCCAAAACAATGTAGCCAAAATATTAAGTACAGTTAAGAAAGTTAAGCTTCTTCCCTGGATGTACCACCTTTTCATTTACAAAGCCACTTTATCCGTGCCGTTCCGGCAATCCGGCAGCCGCAATGCTCCTCATTAGGCACTAATGCTGCACTATGGCTGGCCCTTAACGCCGCTAATAAATAAACTAATTATACGCTCAATGGCCACCAATTTGTACTGGGAATTGATTGGTTATTATAATATATATGTGAGTATAATATGTGTATGTATAGGCTTGTGGTTAGTTATGTAAGGCGGTTACGCTGAACTGACTTTGTGGTGTTTGTCCGTATGTGTGTGTATCGTGGATTATGATACGTTTAGTCTGAGTTTCTAGTCCACACGTGTATTATAATTACGTAATTGTGGTTTTAAGCTAAACATGTAACTAAACGCTTTCTGTTTATTTTGTTGTGAATAGTTTAGTTTGAATTTACTGGGTGTAAACGGATACTTTACAAAGCCGGCAAACAAGCATGATTCTGTACATCACTACAAACTAAGTAATTCTTCGTAATAATATTAACGTATAGTCTAGCTAGAACAGAGCCCACCCATGCCGTGCCTTGTGGCATTAAGTCCGCCTATGTACCACTCTTGTGCATGAAGTTTAAATAAATAAATAAATAAACAGAGCTCGTGGCTTAATAATAACTGCCACTCGGGTAGATCTGTAGGTTAAGCCGCACTTGCCTAGGTGGGTTTGTGGATGGGTGACCACCCATTACATGCCATTTCCTCCGTACATCGGAAAGCACGTTAAGCTGTTGGTCCCGGCTGCCATACATAGATCTTTGGCAGTCGTTACAGGTAGCCAGTGACCTAAAAGTTTTGAAAACTAGTCTTACCAAAGGGTATCGTATTACCTAGTATTAACTGGGTTGTGTAATGTTTGGTGTAGATTTAGTAGAAATAGACAAAATCTAAAAAAAACTGGATCAACATAAACAATAGAAGGAAACGCTTTAGACAGCCCTAAAATGATGACCAGGACACTAAAATTAAGGTCAAGAGGTGAAGGTTTATTGAGAAATACTTGGAGTCTGGACTCTCAGTCAATAACTAATTGAACCTAAACATTCTAGTAATTCCCGAAGTTTGGGAATCTCAAGTCTTTGACTATTGAAATATTTGATCTTGAGTTTTCGGTTTAACATTGAACATGTTTTAGGTAAGTAATAAGCGCAGATAAAACAACACCAATGTATGATTGGTTATGGCTTAAAATAAATCTCTAGTAGTTTTTCAGTTACAAGTGAAATAAAAGATAATATTAAACATTATATTCCACTTTCCCGAATAAAACTGTAAATGATGAAAACAGCATGAAAATTCAACGTGTAGCGACTTGATTTTTTGCCATGTAAAGATAGAAATAACAAAATACCTAAGCCTTCTCTGTATGGGCAGAATTTTAGTTGAGACAGAGCTGTTTGAGCAGATTTGCCCGGGATTATAAAAGTCTGGTATTACAAATAGTTCGGATCGTAATAATCTTTAGAATAAGCCAAAAAATCCTGACCCATATAACATTCCATATTATTTCTTCCCTCCAACAACCCAAGCTGCACAAATCTAATTTCGTAATACACTCGCCATAAAAACTCTCGTTGCCTCTTGCCTCGCACCTTTTCTGCGTAATGCCTCGTGGCCAATCAATCATAACAACATATTGTTTGCTTGCAAGGGATAACGTTTCCGTTCTAACGTGGATTTATGAGGGGTACCAGTATTATTGATAGGTTTCATGCAACATTAACGCCTTGATTGCTTGCTGTTCGTGTTTTATTTTTAGAGGCGTGAGAGTTTACGGGGTTAAATAAAATGAGGTTTCGGGTGTTTTGAATTTGGTGATAAAGGTGTTGCTTGTGTTGTATGTAGGTTGGATACCAAAGTGAATGCAACACCAAAATAAAGATTACCTCTCATAATATCATTATAGGTCATAGGCTTGCCCTTTATTACATGGGAACTAATCATAACTGGTGAAATAGGGGTATTTGATATACCTCTACCTCACACTCCCAGGATTACAAGGGTGATTTTATGTTATATTATCAAATATGTGCATTTGTGAATTATATAACATGATAGTATCGTCTGAAACGACATAGTATATAGTTTTTTTACCCAAGGATGGCTTATCTTTTATTATTCTATAACTATAATATTTCTGAAAGCTACTAAATTAAAACTTTCAGGTGACGGTCCAAACCACTCAGTTTTTACGACCATCAAAATTTTTATGTGCCATAAAATATTTTATCAACCAAAGCTATTGGGAGTCTACAAAAAATCCTTTATTTTATAATCTGTCTGTATGGATAGCCCTCTCCATGTAATACAGCAATTAAGAGGGACCCTCCACTTTAAGTTTTACGTAAATTCGTTTCTAAATTGGCTGTAGGTAGCTTAAAACCGTTGAAGCGAATTTTCAATGTTCAGTTGATTCCATTAATTAGGCATGCTGTGCTCTCCAGCGGGGCAAGTTGAATAGCCAATTACATTGATAATT
Source organism: Diarsia mendica (assembly GCA_949316265.1). Taxonomy (NCBI): domain Eukaryota; kingdom Metazoa; phylum Arthropoda; class Insecta; order Lepidoptera; family Noctuidae; genus Diarsia; species Diarsia mendica. The sequence goes on along the minus strand of OX438895.1, from coordinate 3,477,867 downwards.
GGAGGTCGCGCAGGTGTCTTCCCGACAAAGACGACGTTTGTGGTGCGAGTCAGAAGATGGATGAGGTAGTCGGGGTGCATTTAGGAAAGTGGATGTAACCTAGTAACTGGTTCTTTGGTTCAGTGATCTAAAGCGCTACTTCTGATTTTGAGGCCCGGAATTCGATTTCTCAGTTCAGTTTGCCATGTCTATTTTTAAAGTCTGCGAAATGAGTTCGTTCCAGCCCCCGTAGCATGGCGATTCTATCTCTATTCTACCAAGAATAGACAAAGATTTTTCCATACAATTTGACATGAAACCTTTGTATAATCTATCATTTTGTCGATTCTTCCGTCGACAAAACCCGTTTCTTCGGTGGTCATGCTAAGCCGGCAGGAGAAAGAATATTCTAGTATTTTGGTACAATACAAAGTATTATCTTTCAGAAAGTGATTGTTATGTTAAATACACTAGAGGAATAAAAATAACTCAAAAACAGAGAGGAAAATAGTCCAAAAATAAACTCAACAAATGAACTCGCCACAACCTTACAGCTTGCACCTGAATTTGAGTGTGACGAATTCCCGGAGTTTGATTCTATTTGGTTTATGTGAAAGTTATATAGCTTGTTTACGGTGAGAGGGCGCCACTGGCGTCCTCTTACTACGTGCTAAAACACTACACTTGAGACTATCTGGGCTAGCACAGGCACTGGTATGACAGTTATGAGCTAGTTCTTCCTAAAGCTGTTAGAAGTTTTGTTGAATTTATGGCTGTTAGGCCAATTTGGTGTATTTTTTGATAGACTATGTTTAAACACCTAGCAATAATAAATATGGTACTTTAAAGTTGTGAATGAAAACCTAAAATTAAACCTTTTAGCGTTACTCTACAAACAGTTTATTGCATGGAATAGTTCAAAATTTCAGATTAAATATCGCGCAAAGTAATCACTACCTTTTTCCGCAAAATTAGACCCTGTTGCTCCTACTGATTTGTAAGTTACAACATAGGTAAGATTATTTATTCTTTATATTATTGGAAGTTGTTTGCTATGTCACATTTACGGTTCTTTATTTCATTGCTTATAAATTCTTAATAACTGAAACTCTTACCAACAATATAAACCGCTGAAAGGCACATTAATCGGAACTGACTGTGGCAGTAGACAGGTACCGGGCGTGTCACGGACAGTCCTCGTTTCACGAAGCGGCGTCATAGGCATGTTCAATACAAGCCGTGACAACAGACCTTGGGAGAGGAGCTTTCAGCGCACTGTGGGTTTTTGTAATGGGTACGTGGAATTTTCTATTTTAGGATAGACAAATGCTACGTTTTTACAAGGAAGTGTCCTTTAGTTACGGTTTTGGAATATGTTTGTAACCGTCCCGATAAAACCACTTTGAATTTGCGGCAAAATCGAAATGGTGATTATCAAAGTCATAAATAACATTACAAAACACCGTATGTGGTATCATACCCATCATACTATCAACACAAACCACTACAAATTTCCTTGCACCCAAAAATAGCCCCTAAAACCAAGCAAAAACTAAACCATAATTAACATTATCCTATATCATAAACCGCATTACCGACCCATCTAGGCTGAAGTAAGTATCCCTGGTGTGGCTCTACACTGGCTCGAGCCACTAATCTGATAAGCGGTGACGAAAATCGCTTTATAATAACTACAAAAAGGTGGCTCATTAGAGGTTTTAAGTTAACACGGCTCGTGTTAAGTTTTGTATTTATAGAGGGTGGTTTCGGGTTGTTTGTTGTTAGATAATCCATACTAATATTATAAATGCGAAAGTAACTCTGTCTGTCTGTCTGTCTGTTACTCTTTCACGCCTAAACGGCTGAACGGATTTTGATGAAATTTGGTACAGACATAGTTTGGAACTTGAGAAAGGACATAGGATAGTTTTTTTTTTTTTTCGCGAGATAAACCAAAAATCTGCCGGAAGTCACTATTCCACGCGAACGAAGTCGCGGGCAAAAGCTAGTTATGTAATATTTTGTATTATGTTTAAATTGTTTTTTTACGTATGAGATTTGAATCATGCATATGAGAAAAGCAAAATGATTATAATAGCCTGATTTATCCAAAACCTCACCAGACCGTATACCACACATAATTACATGGAAATAACCGCAGATAATTAGAATCGGAATCAATAATTTCTAAACCATAAAGTTTAACCACATTTTTGACCGTAACCCTAGTTACATACTTACTGCCGTACTATAGTTAAAACGTACCATTTCGCGTGAAATTAATTACATTGGCTCAATTTGGCCCGACCAGATCAAACCGGTGGAAACCAGCGGAAAGCGGACACCACCAATTATGCCTATTAAACTTAACCACCGTATGTCTGTTTCCGACATTTGACGGTTGCCATGTTAATAAATTGCGTCGATAGTGGTAATACCAGGATGTAGGAAGTGCAGATTTTTAGGGTTCCGTAGTCAACATGGAACCCTGTCCGTCTGTCTGTCTGTCTGAAAAATCAAAATGGCGGGCAGATTGATATGGCACATCGGTTCTATCCTCTTTAATTAGAAATGATAAAACATAACATCACGCCTTTAATTCCCGAAAGGTTAGGCAGCCCACCACACTTCCCAAACCACTGTAACTCCTGTTAACCAGAATTAACAGTGGCGACCATAAGAAAAGCGCCGAGACAATGAAGCTCGACGAAGTCCCAGAGAAATGATTTAACTGTCTTGGATCTCGCAACGAAATTAATCAGAAAAGAATAGCGGAGGAGTAGGAAAAACATAATTTCTACTTCCCTCCATATCAGCAAGAGACAGAACAGAACAAGGCCGACGGCGACGGCCGGGACGTATACAACTGGGATAAGCCCAGTTGCCTAGCACCACCGTCCACCGATTTTATTGTCATTAATATTACTGGGTCCTAAGTTGTGAGCTGTTATATTTGATTCCAATAATAGGTATGACAAAAATGCTTGAACGCACGGAAATTTGTTCTAGTTTCTACAAGGTCCGTATAGTAAATAACTCCGAATGTAACCTGTACACTATTTACGTTCATTCTGCCAAAGACTCCACTTCCATGTGATGTGCAGATTGTTCAAATTCGCAGTCAGATGTAGATCATTGATAAAAAGGCGAGGCAACAAGCTTCAAGGAAAGGTTAGGCAGACATGTAGGTACCCATATTACACCAAAATTTCGATAATAACGTTTAAGGTTCATGTTTGCTTTTAACATCCGAGCACAAGTCTAGACTCCGGGGTATATATAATTCCATGTAAATACGACTAGTTTGTGTTTCAAAAGTGTTACTTCAAATATCTGTCAATACAGGAAGTAGCTGCGCTTCTAATGGCATGTAAATGTGCTCCGTTATTTTAAAATAAAAAAACCTGCACCTGAAAAGTTGTTGATATTTATCCAGTATGACACATATCGAAGTTACCCTTTACACATACAAGACGCCGAATCATTCCTAAATAGTTCTCTCGTCTTTGAGGTGTCCCAATTTTTGGCCAAAACCTTCTGAATCACTGGTCTTTTTCACTTCAATGAATTGGGTAATATCCTTTGAAGAACTTATAGGAAGCGAAGACAGTGAACTTGTAGAAGATATGGACAAACGTAACGTTTCATCCTCCATTCGGATAATAAAAGGCAGAACCACTGACTCATTAGTTCAAGATGTTTCCAAACTATCGGGCCGCAACTTGAAAGTTAGCAAGAATGTCGACCAAAGCCGGGGGGCGTGGCTAAAGTAGGATGTACTTAGACAAAGTTCGGTTTTGTCATTAAACTGAAGGTTTCGGGAAATCCCTTAGCATGTTACTTGAAAGTTCTGAGCTTGAAGGCATTGTGGAGTTTTTGATGTTTAAAGTTATGTGCATTATTTTTACGTATTTATTCACAATTCTTTATTGTGGATCATAATGGGAAATGATTATATTAGTCACAACTATGGAACCTGTCGGATACAGCATAGATTATGTAGGAGAGAGAAGGAAGAACAGTGGGTGTCTAATGTGACAAATTAGTTCATAAGTTAGACTGTTTTATTAATCCAGGATTGAATATATTGTTGTACATACCTAAGTAGGATACAAAATGCAATTGATTGCAATAAACGCTTCTTTCCCCAGTTTTGTTTTGAAGTTTATATCCAATAGAATATAATTTAATATCGAATTGAATGACTTTTGTAATAATTACTTCAAAATGACACATCAGAACAGAACCACGAACCACATAAACTTATCACGAAACCCCACTTCTCCTCACTCAACACGCAAGCGGTTTAAACCAGTTAAAACCAGTTTAAACCGATATTTTCAAGCGATGGTGATTAACTGTCATCGTTCCATTTTGTCGGAACAATTTTCATGAAGCCATCATTAGGCAGAAAGTTTTGGAGTATAGCTCTTATACCATTGGTCGACCGCTGTCCCTGTTCATTAATTTGGGAGGCCCTTCCTGGGAAGAGTTGTAAAATGGAGGATTTAAATGACATATTTTTCTTTGGAAGTTTACTGTATTAAGCATTACGTGTCTGTTGGAACTAAATACATCATATTTATTTATCCTACATAAGTTATAGTATTGTTTGCAGTAATTTCTAAGAATTATAATGATTCGAAATCAAGAACCGACAACCGATGGGGTAGGAAGGTTCTCGAGTGGCGACCACGAACCGGAAGACGCAGCGTTGGTAGGCCTCCCACCAGGTGGACTGACGACATCGTGAGAGTCGCGGGCAACCGGTGGATGCAAACGGCAGGCTGCCGTTCGTTATGGCGTTCTATGGGGGAGGCCTTTGTCCAGCAGTGGACGTTTTATGGCTGATGATGATGATAATGATTCGAATTGAACGAGTCATAATCATTCTTTTAAAGACGACAAAGTGTGAACCTGTGTTTCTGATGAAATATGAATAGAGCTCTTTCGTAACAAACCTTAGTGTGCCAGAGATAGACAAAAAATTGCAACATCAACTAGAAGTTTTCTTATAGTAGGTATATAGTTTTCTTAATACATGATTTATGTTTACAAAAGTGACTTTTCATATAAGCAATTTTCTCCTGAGAGTATCGATGACAAAAAATTTAATTAACATGATTATAACAGTTTAAAAAAAAGTTACAGAAAAGTAAAAAAAAAAAAACAGAAATGGACTAATCGGTCTTGTATTTTTGAGGATAACTGTAACTCGTTCCAAGTCATTTCTAGTCTTTACAACTAAAGAAGCTCACTGTAGGTGGCCAAACGAACGGTTGGTACCCATAGCCTTGTGGCGGGGAGTCGCTGGTAAGAGAGGCCGTCCGTCAATGTTGCCCTGTCTCTGTCTGAACGCTTAATTTATAGTTTGTTTTGATACAATCCAAATACGATTGATTTAAATTCACCTGTAGTTGAGATGGGATTTGTATTCTTGACGGTGAAACGGAAATTGTAAACCAAACTTTTATCAAGGATTTGGTAACTAATTCTAGATGCACAAAAAAACTGGTCTATGAAAACGGCAAAAAAAGGCATTAATGTCCATTTGCCAAATGCCATTGCTTTATCATATCTTCAAATGTTTAAGAACTTTATTTATATACCTAAGCTGTACCTACATGGTTACTATTTTAGCGGTAAAATACAGACTATCACTATACATTATACCTAATCAAATGAAGATAGGTATTTTTTTTTATTTATGTTTTTTTTGTTTATGTATATTCATATAATTGTATCAGTTACGCACATTTGTACAGTATTACTTAGAACAAGCGAGAACGCTTTCAAAAGTTATAATATAACCCATTTCATCCCTTCCGCTATGCAACAATGAGTTACGATTTGTCGAAATTGTTCAAAAACAAATTGTGCAACTTTTAGAATTGACATTGACTTGAACAAAAGATTTTGTAGAAGTTTTCTGTGCTTTTATTAAAGTTTGAAAGAGGCTCATTGAAAGTCATTTAGTGAAACCAGGTAAAATAAAATTATTCAAATGAGAATGAAACTTTTATAACGTTGATTAGAAATTAATTTCCAAACGGCTGATCTGATTTATAATAGTAGTTTATCTACCCAAATATCATAAACCCTCTCTAATGCGTTCAAAAACCATAGGCAATGACCAGCATTACCAACCAGCAGAAATTAACAGAACTGTAATGAGCTCATAACCTACTGAAAACAGTAGGTTATGAGTTTTAAATTTGGAACAGGTGTCAAATTCAAGTGAGTGTGCTATTCTATAGTGCGCGCGGAACTAGTTGGCCGCGCCTTAGGTGGCGACAGGGGTGAGGGGGCGGGTTGCCTACAGCTCTCAATGCACAGGAGACTATAATTAGACAGTGATGACCAATCTCGAGATATCGTGAACAATAATTTGTTCAATTTATTGAAAAGAATACAAATAAAAAACAAAAACATGCTTAAGGCGCGGCCAACTAGTTCCGCGCGCACGTATCTACATTAAAACAGATACCTATCGATACGAAACCCCAATTCAGTATGATTTTAATTATAAATCGCACGACATTTTGATCTCGAGTGACACAAGAATAGTGACTTTGTTCGTTTGCCTATGATTTAAAAAAAATTACAGATATCCGAAACGCAGCCATTTCGAGCTGTCATTTGTTCGAGCTTTTTCTTATTTCCAGTTACGAGTAGACAAATTTTCTGATAAGTTCTTTATTTCTGTCGAAAATGAGTGATAGTGACTCGGAAATTAACATGAACACTCCGCCAGATATCGTAAATGCAGCGACGAATGCAAATAATAACCTGTTTATTTTTGACTTTTGACTCGCCATAAGTCATAAGTCATTTATTCATTTGTTTAACATAGGTACAATAATAGTGGTAGGAAGGTAATAATGAGTGCGCTATGTTATGCCAGAGAGGAGAGCATACAAATGTTTTAAAGTATTAAATTAATTAACCCAGACAACTCACAATAATTAAATTAAATAATCCTGTTCACCAGAAAAATCAGCTACAAGTGACATTAAACAAATTAATTTGTAATAAAAAGAAATATAAATCAATGTCAATAAAAGTGAAATAAAATAAAATTAAAACATTGTTAATATTAATATCAGAACAGTACATGTCAGGGCAAACACTGAAATCAATGAATAATACTAATGTCAATATGCAAAACTAATGTCAATTTACAATACTAATGTCAAACTACAAAATCTAATGTCAATATACAATATTAATGTCAATTGGCAAGAACTACTGTCAATATACAATACTAATGTCAATCTACAAAAACTGATGTCAATACAAAATACTAATGTCAAACTACAATACTAATATCATACATTACTAAGCTCAATTTACAAAAACTAATGTCATTATACAATATTAATGTCAATCTACAAAACGAATGTCAATCTACAAAACGAATGTCAATTTAAAATACTAATTTCAATCTACAATACCAATGTCAATTTACATTACTAATGTCAATATTCTTACAATAGATTTCGATTTCGATTTTGATTTCGATTGTGTTTTTTTTCCTTCGGCTCGTTTCTTAAACCCACACTTCACTACAACTACTTTCACACTACAACACGAAAAACAATTAAAATTTAATAACAAATCCAGCAGACAGACTTAATGGCGTTGTAGCCGCAAGCAGTCACCGATAATGACCGCGCCGGGATCGAACCCCGGACCCCGGCTAATACGACCATTGATTGTTTAACGGTGCGATAGTATCGCTATCTTCTGTTCTTAGCTTTATAATGGCTTCATTTGTGACTGTGGCCGGTTCATTTGTAGCTGGATTAGGTTTTAAAGGGATATATGTGTGGGAGTGTGATAGTTTTGTGGGTAGTATTTTTAGATTGGAGTGAGTTTCAGAGATCTTCAAACTGAAATACTGAAGCGAAACATTATTTTCATGTACAGTACACATGAGAACCAAGGTTACCGACGTAGCCCGAAGAATCGCCAGACTTAAGTGGCAATGGGCAGGGCACATTTCTCGCAGAACGGATGGCCGATGGGGCCGAAAAGTTCTGGAGTGGCGACCGCGAACCGGAAGACGTTGCGTTGGAAGGCCTCCCACTAGGTGGACCGATGACCTGGTAAAGGTTGCGGGGATCCGCTGGATGAGAGACGCACAGGACCGGTCAATGTGGCGACACCTGGGGGAGGCCTATGTCCAGCAGTGGACGTCTTTTGTCTGAAATGATGATGATGAATGACAGTACACATATAAATGTTGTGTAAAATGCCATGATTAAGTTACTAGGACTGCCTCATTGGTCTAAGGGTCGTTACCGTGATTGCTGAGCATGACATCCTGTTTTCGATTCCCGGGTCGGGCATAGGTTCTCCCCCTATTCCTGATAGGACTTAAAAATCACTGACAAAATGTGAGTGTATTAATGGATACACCTCCGCCTAACACTTCGGGAATTATAGGTAGTAAAAACAAGATTTAAGAATCTTAAAAGGTAAGGACTACATAATTTTTTTGAATGATTAAAAACAATTAAAACGTGACGATACTTAACAAACATAAAATAATTCAAAATACTTATCCTACTATACATAGCATGCATCACATACGTTGACATTGACGTCAACATTACATACGTTGAAGTCAGCATTACCTTTCATAATCAGACATCTTCAACAAATAATTCACAAACTTCAAATGCAACCGTCCGAAGTTATTTATAGTTCAAATTCCGTCCACTAAACGTCCAACTTTGATAAAGGTCATACAAGACGATCTATTATTAAGACCGGCCGGCTATAGCTGATCGATTTCCCTTTGAATTAGTGATAAAACTTCCGTCTGATGGCAAGGCACGGGAGGTCACTGGTAATGGTTTAATTACACCGTGCTACATGGTTGACCCTAAGGGAACGTCTTTATTATTTCATGTAATTGGGATACGTTCAGCTTAGAAAGAAATGTTAAAGGGTATCCTTAGTTAAGAAAAGAGTTAAGAGTACAAGAGAAATAGTAAAAGAGTTACGTAGACACCAAACTCGCCGCAGCGTTTTATTATTGTGTTTTGACGGCTTTGATGGAATTGCACTTTCGATCTCTTAATTTTCTTAGATATTCAATGTGATTCAAATTCAAAAATGTTTATTCGTGACACCTATGTAAAAGTAAGTACATACATGGTTTTATCAATAAAGTTATGTATCACACATTAAGGTTAGTGCAGTTTGTTGTCTTTATGTGTAGAAATAATATAGATCATTCATTGATGTAAATTTTCATCAGCTAGTTTATTGGTGTGCACAATATTTTTACTATTACTTGAGAAGGGCTTTTTTTACTTGTTCTTGACTTAGATCCCTATTAAAAAGTTTATATATTCATTTTATTGGGTACAATCCTATTATCATCGTTATGTACCCCAAAATTAATGGCACAAGATAACAGACAAGAACAAGACCAGCCAATATTGCAGGCATTCCCACGAGACCTAAAATTCCTTAGCAAATTGAATTATTTACCAAACGAGCAGATATTAAACGATGTTATCGTCTATAAAGATGGGAATTATTATTTTAATGTTAATAGCATCAATAAATCCCGTTTGTAGTGGGCGTGGACGTCACAATGTTGTGAACAATTGAACACTTCTCGACATATTATATTGCATGTAACATAACAAAACATCACGCCTGTAAGCCCCGAAAAGTTAGTCAGAGGTGTACCTAACAGTACAGCCACATTTCACCAGATATGTTTCATCATCAGCCTATAATCATGTTCCCACTGATGGGACTCAGGCCTCCTCTCTAGGGGAGGGCCCAGTGCGGATTGGTAGATGTCACATATCTTAGATAGTTTTTGGTTCTAAGACATGCTGGTTTCCTTATGATGTTATCCTTAATAGGGGTCACCCCCTATTATTGTCATCAACCGGGCACATATCCACACTCCGTGGCTGCTACTGAGAAATCCCTGTTGGAGAAGTCCAGTTACACTTTACTTCACTACTACTACATTACTTATATTGTATGTAAAGCAATATCCGACTCCGAAAAAAATATTCACCCGTCGTTTTTTTGTAGTCGCAGACCAAAATGTAAATAATGCTAATGACTTCCAAGAGTTTTGAAATGGCTTAGCATCTAAATGATGTAAAATTTTTAGGCTTCGTCCACGGAATCGGGAGATGTGTAAAGCGACAGTGTTTATTTCTATCATTGAGTTTCTCCGCAATTGCCTTTGCAAGACGAGTCATGTAATGATTTAGGTGGTGTGTAAAACTAACAAGAATTAGGTAGGACATACAAAGGTGCTTTCTATATACATAGGAATATTAACCTACATATTATTTCCAAAATTATTTCAATAACGCAAGTCTTACATTGAAAGTTGGCCGTAAAATAAATGCGATGCGATCGAAACGGCTGCTATCCATTACGGGGCCCGTTCAATGCATACATTATGAATTTAATAGTCATTACGTCATGTTATAATGCTTTATTCGAGCTTCGGGCTTAGGTCGCTGCCATATAAGACGCATCAAGTTATGTAATAAAGTAAAGGATTTCAAAGGAAGATTCTGATATTGGAAGGACGTCGGCCATCCAATGGCTAAGATTTAGAATAATTTTTGTCCTAACATTACTGCGGCCTGGATTGTTTGGTGGTTGGGCAGATCAAGCAATTTATGAAAACTTGGTGAAAGATAATCAGGATTTTTGATAAGGAATTTCGTAGAACCCACAAACAGTAGTTTTTTTAGTTTCCTTGTAATATATCATCAATCATCATTTAGTTACAGAGAATACTTTAAACATGTTTCTAAAATACCTTTCTAATTTACTGTTTTCTGGATATTTCATAATCAGGTTCATTATCATTCTCATGGCCTTATTCCAAATCATTTGGGGTCGGCACAGCATGTCTTCTTATTCCATATTTCTCTATTTCTCGTCATCTCATGAGACACCTATTTTCTGGCCATATCATTCTTTAAACAGACTCATAATTTGTTTAACAAATGCTAGAATTGCAAAACGCAAAGTCATTCTTCGTCAAAACAGCAACAGAGGAAAACCTTGTACACTACACAATGATGGAAACTTGCAAAAAGTGTTTTCCTCTTAAACGCCACACCGTGAGTTGCACGAATAACCCAGGAATTAGAGGCAAGAGCTGCACTCGTACTACGCTAATCGAATAATCGAATACACCACTCGAAACGAAACACGATTTTTCATTCGATAAACAAACTCAAATAGTTGCGGAACTATGTGAAGAGGACCGATATTGAATAAACTAAAATTAAAGCTATGAAATTAACGCTAATTGGTCGAATATTGAAGTATGATATAAAGCACGTGTAGTGAATTGGAAATGTTAAATTTTGGTATTTATTAATTAACTGTATGTTTGTAACAAAAATGTTTTTGTATTGAAAATATTTTTATTTGAAATTCTTTTGCAAGCTAAAATTTCTCAGTTTGGGTTCAAAACTTTAAAATAACGTTTTGCCTTTTTTAAATTAATTGTAAAAAAGCATTTTACACGGATTATACTTACAAAATTATGGACTAACTGCTTCTTGTAAAGTCCAAAAACCGATAAAAATCATCAGAAAAAGAAATAGCTTCATCCAAAAACGTAAGAAACATTCCTGATTGAGCACATCTCTAGTGCCGACAGCTTGCACGTTTCGTGAGACGCAACCATCGGAGGAAGATTCCCACTTATAATTTATTAACAGGTCATAAGTGCTAAAATGTGTACATTCATAAGTCCAGAGGCACGTGATGGCTCCTCAGATAAATAATTCAACGTATCTGGGTGCTCATGTCTACACCCATTCGATGTCTTTCACTTTTCTCTCTCTTTTTTTTCTGCAAGAGGAAAAATAATTGAGGAAACAATTTGGTACGGACGCATTGATGAATTTTTGACAAGAGCGATCATGGAACAGGGTTGCTTTTTGTTTTAGATGCATAAGACAGAGTATAGAGGGTTCAAGCAAATTTTATTTTAATAAATCAATTTTCCGTTGAAACTTGAAGGAAGGATAATTAGGTTATTGGGGATAAAATTTAATGAATTTAGTTTAATAAAACTTACCAAAATCCATTTAACGAGGATGGGGCCAACCCCTTTAATTAAACTAACGTGAATATCTATCGTTTATTCATAATGCAGCAGTGACACACGCACACAAACCACTCTAATAAAAGTTTCAGGCTTACGTCCCAAAAACGTTGAACTAAAAAGCATTAAGAACCCTACCAAATTGAATTGGTACGGAACCTTTCGTTGCTAAGCTATTTATGAGTGGATAACAAGCGGTCGGGTTGGCAGGCGGGCCCCTCCCGGACAAAATTATAATTGGGATATAATATGCGGAATATGGGACCCGGAGGATTTTGGACACGAAGGCTATATATTTTTCCGGGTCAATCATTTTGTCCTACCAAACGCTATAAACGTATAAAATGTAACCTTCGTAAATGTAAACATAGTTCGTTGTGAAAGTAATGATGTAATTATAAGTATAGAACCAGATATGAAATACATATAAGTAACTAGAAGAGTGTTTAAGAAACTTGTCAAAATAGCAATGTATTTTTGGTGCTAAACTAAAAGTTTACAGCCAAATAAATACTACCATAAAGTTAGAAATACTATCAATCACTGATAGGCCGTATTTGCAGTCTGAAACCACGACAAAAAGGAAGCGAGTCCTCGGCCGTCCCCAGAGGCAGACTCGAGATGCATTTGAAAACAACACATTCAGAAAGTTTTAGTAGCAAACTTTTATATTTCAAGTTCGGCAGTCTCTCAGTTTCGACAGGGTTATTTTGTCGATGGCCACCTCCAAAGTTTGCCGCAAAAGCGTCAACATTTGGTGTCACTTTTCCTTCGGAAGTTACTTTAAAATATTTACGACTGGAACTTGGGCGGTACAAGAAAAATTCGCAGAGTCGTATGGCGAATTTATAGTTTGTCGATGGAGTGCGGAAGTTTCGCATTAGAGTATAATCTATCTTTGCTCTCTTATTTCTGTCGTTGTGGATTTATTTGTGTTTAAAAGTGCGCTGATGTAAGATTTCGGGAAGTTCATTCGCTTGTTTTGTTTTATGGAGATCCGATACTGTGTCGAGTTTCTTATATACTTGTAAAATCTTGAATCTTGAAACTGTCCGTAAACTTTACTACATATATTTCGAGCTCTTGTGAATTTTAGTACCTGATTTTATTTTCCACTTTAAAATTATGCAATATTGAAAATATTTGTGTTTATTTTGTGTTTTTGTGTTTATTGTGTGAACCACCCACTAGCAGCCAGACAACAATGGCTAATTAGAAAATAGCATGACCAGAATATCACCTAGGCCCAAGTTAAGAAAGACTGGTATTTTGGAGCTACCAACTACTTTCAATCAGCTAATAATGCATATTTTCCAAGAACCATGCATGGTTAAGGTCCAAAAGATGCTGAAACTACCAAAACCCAATACTTTTATACAAAAAATATACCCGAAGCTAAAAATTGGCACCAGATGACAAGCCAAAATATATGGACCATAAAAAAGAATGATCTACCTCGCCTCCATAATGATCTTCCCACAGGTGCAAGAGATATATTAATGAAAATCACAAGGAAAACCAATCGGTATTAAAACCGGTGGAATCTCATTACTTCCGCCGGTGCTCAGTCGATTTATCCACGTCATGGCGACAGTCACTCCGGGTGACAGTCAACAGGGCTCGTAGATAATAAAACACGCCACGAACATCACTATCTATCACGTTGTTATTTATGAATCTCCTTTAAAATATGGCTGAGGTGAGATAATAGAATTTGTAAGTAGGTAATGAAGTGTAAGTAATGAACTAGAAATGTAGAAGGTAGGCTAGACTTTTATAGGTTATACTAAAATAAAGATTAGTACTTATGGGGAAGTCTGCAACTAGAGAAGGCGACTGAAAAGTTGTGTGGTGGTATCAAACTCAAATATTTTATTTCAATTAAGCCATTACAGGCACTTTTGAATGTCAGAAGGACGGAAGAAGAACGAAACTACGAGTGCAATACGTCATTCCGAAAGTCACCACGCCGAACCACACGCCACCGAATGCCCGCAACAACGAACACTGCGAGCACGAAAGCACGCAGCGACGCAAACCGCAACAACGAATGCTCGAGACCCCGAATCACGGAACAACGAATGCACGCCGCAACATGCGTATGGGGATGTGATACGGAGGAATGGAGAAATAGTCGTGAGGAAAGTCTTGCGTATAAATGTGAATGGGTAGAAGATAAGAGGAAGACCAAAGAAACGATGAATGGAAAGGATGAAACGGCAAATAATGTAGATAGGTTTAAGTGCTTGGCCAGGCTGGCAGCGCGGTGCGGGGAGCGGCGCGGGTGCGGGAACGCGCGCGATTTGCCTGTCCGCAGTGGACCGCGATTTCGTTTCAAGAGCTTTAGCTTTAACTTATAAAAGTTAAAGCTAAATAAATAAATCCAATTTATCTGGTTATCTGGCGCAGACTAAAGTTTGCGCCAGATAACCAGAAAGTAGCAGTACGCGGAAAGTAGCCCGCGCCCGCGTGCCCACTACGGACACTCAAATGAAGTTCCATACGCTTAAGTTTGTCGCGCCGCGCCCGCCCCGCGCCCGCGTTTGCAGTCTGGCCAAGCACTAAGAGTAGAGGAAGGCCGAAGAAACGAGGGGTGGACTGAATAAAGAATTATATGGCAGGAAAGGAGGTGGTCTCATGAGATAACGAGTAAGTATGGAAGAAGAAGACAAGCTGCGCCGACACCAAAGGAATTAAAAAAAAAAAAATGATACTGAGACAAAAATAAAATAAAATTGATCTCGGTCCTCCAAAAAAAATGAGCGCAAAAAGAGAAGGTTTAATTACAAATTTTTGATTTTTTTCAGACTATTTAAACAGTCTTATTCATAAAAAAAGAATGAAATAACATTTTATCATTGAATAAGGACATTCTACGAAAAAAGATAGAATGCCTTTCAGAAAACGTACATTTTATTAGAAATAAACGTCACTTAGAAAATGTAGAGACAAGACGTATGACCCTCAAAGGCAAAGACATTAGTGAAGATAGATCTACGACACCTGAGTTTTTATCTAGACCTCAGCAAAAAGACGCAATACTCGTATATATCAATTTCATAGATTACCATAAGACTTCATAAACTTTTGGGGGGTATGAGGAACAGGGTGTAAAGCTCCTCATCCCCCGTTGAAAAGGGAGGATCCTCCGACCGGACGGGTGTTGTGTCCGGCGGGCTAACTGCCCAACAGTTGTAAGTCGGGAACTCCTTTAAAGGCTTATGTCGCGGATAATGTTCATAGCGCGATGTAGGATTTTTCTGACGATCGTTGTTAGTACGCAGGTGTTGCGATAGATGTCGCTAGTCGCCACAAACTAAAAACAGGCCAAGTACGAGTCGGACTCGCAAATTAAGGAATTTACTCTTTAATTTATTAATGTCACCGTCTCCGTAGCCAACCATGTTGGGGTCGACTTCCAGTCTACCCGGATGCAGATGGATACCAGTATTTTACAAGCAACGACTGCCTTTTAGACCTCAACAACCCAATTAGTACTGGTAAGACTGGTTGTCAGAGTTTAATGTTCCAGGTTGTCATTTGTTGTTACAGCGACAACAAAAATACACGTTCTGTGAAAATTTCAACTGTCAGCCCATTACGAATCAAGAGATACAGTTCGCTGAAATACAGACAGATGAACACACGGTCAGCGGAGGGTTTGTAATAGGATCCCATTGGTTCCCCTTCGCGTACTGAACCCTAAAAGGTAATAAAAACGCAGGCACAACCGCATAACTCACGTCTTTCTCACCTAGCTATCATTTACATTATAAGAATTTAAGAGGCTATATCTTTTTTACTTAAAACGCGCCTTAGTAATGATACTGAGATTCACAAAGTGGCATTTAACGACTGCGAACACGCGAACAGACAAATAGTTGTCGTTATAACACACTCTGTTATGAGCACACTTCATATTTTATTCAGGAGCATTTCCTCGATAAGTTTTAATAGAGTGGGGGGTGAAGTAACATCGTTTTTGAGGGGAAACGTCGATGTTACTGATTGTAGTATTTAATATTTAATGATGACGTCACGTAAGGAACTTGTTTATCTTTTTTTAGATTTTTAGTGGCTTTGTCAAATCAATTGTTTTTTTAAGTTAGGAACGTAAAATAACGTTAAGTATATAATCCGTGAAGGGTTAGGCAGAGGTGTCCCTAATAGTTCACCCACATTTTGCCGATTATAATGGGCACAAATCGAGACTGCTTCTAAATTCCAGATGGTTCTCAATAACTGTTTGACCGAACTGGGAACCAGACACGCAACCTTATGCTCAGCAATCGCGATTGCGACCACTGGATAAACGAGGCAGTCAGTTGATGTTAGGATGTAATTTATGTAAATACTACTACCACGTACTTATATAAGTTTTTAAACTGACATAGTCACTGACATTACTATTATTACTATAAACGGGATATTTACCATGTTTTCTTATTGTTTCGAGTTCCCGATATTTCGGCGCTGTTACAAGCACCATTCAGTTTATCCGTGATCATGGTGCTTGTAACAGCGCCGAAATATCGGGAACTCGAAACAATAAGAAAATATGGTTAATATCCCGTTTATAGCATTAATAGTAATTACCACGTACTTACTGATAAACATGCTAAGATACGATGGGATTCAACAAAATGTTCAAAGTTTTAAACGTTGAGTTAAGTTTCCGATTTGGTTCTTTAAATAACGGTTAGAAAGTAAATTAAAATAACAGTTAATTCAAAAACCATCTATAAAAATACCACACTTATTAACCTTTTCATAAAAATAATAAACCTAAAACAAAATGAACAACCTGGAAGTTGACTCAAAAATAATTAGATCAAAACCCGTGTAACCTAACAAATATTCCGGAAGTAGAATTAAATGAAATCATTCAGAAAATGATTGATCACAACACACAATTTTGTGTGTGCCCACTTCGGTGGCTCGCTTCAAAGTGAAATTTGATTGATTGCGCTGTACATTTTAAAAGCGAACTTCAAAAAACGTAAACCTTAGTAAGGTGCTTGCTTTTTAGGGTTCCGTAGTCAACTAGGAACCCTTATAATTTCGCCATGTCTGTCTGTCCGTCTGTCCGTCTGTCCGTCCTCGCTTAATCTCTGTGACCGTTAGCACTAGAAAGCTGAAATTTGGTACCAATATGTGTATCAATCACGCCGACAAAGTGGTAAAATAAAAATTTGAAAAAAATGTTTTATTAGGGTAGCCCCCCTATGTGTAAAGTGGGAAGTGATTTTTTTTTAATTTCAACCCTAACGTGTGATATATTGTTGGAAAGGTATTTAAAAATGAATAGGGGTTTACTAAAATATTTTTTTTATAATGTCAATAATTTCGGAAATAATCGCTACAAAAGTAAAAAACAATGTGTCCCCCCCCCTCTAACTTTTGAACCATAAGTTTAGAAAATATGAAAAAAATCTGAAAAGTAGAACTTTATAAGGAATTTCTAGGAAAATCATTTTGAACTTGAATGGAAACAACAGATGGAAACAGCAGTTAACCAATATAATTTGGTCCTTGAATCGTACGAGTGCCTATACAATCCAGGGGTCAAGTTTCATTGGCCGTAGAAGAAATTGTATAAATTATAGCATACCGTTTTGGTACGGAACCCTTCATGTGCGAGTCCGACTCGCACTTGGCCAGTTTTTTTTTAAATTATGTGAAAACGTGGCAATCGAAGGGCAGACCCACAAAAAGAACCGCTGTACCCGGTATCCGTTTAATAGCAATAGACTCGCCCCTTATTGCCCAGTTGCCCAGTTGGCGAAACGTGGGTGTACTATTAAGTACACCACTGCTTTACGCTTTGTAGATTACAAGCGTGATGTTATGCACGTGTGGTACCTAAAGCCATTATTCATGAAAACAAAATAATATTGTGAATTCCTTTCTTAATTGGACAACCATAGATACTTCGTAACTTACAAAAGCCCACTCATAATAATTTAAACACACGTCTTCTAAAATAGAATATAATCAAATCAAAAACACAAACTTCACACACCCCTACCACCATAAAACCTAATTTCTTACAAATTAGACCAATAAAAATAATCCAATATCCTCCTCACAGAATTTTAAACGAAGAAAAAACCACGACCGCTCCCCAGGATATACAAAATCACTTGGCGCCAATCCGGCACAAACTATTATCATTAAGACTGTACAGAGTTGAATTTAAATAACTATTTAACGGGGCAATAATGGGCAAGGCACGTACGTGCACCAGATGTTAATTGCTTGCAGCATTTAATAGGCACGCTCAGTTGAATACGGCTCTGGCGCCGGCATGGTTAGGTCACAACCACACTGACGTAATGGTTGTGATTTTACGACTGAACGTCTAGTCGACATTGATTTTGTGACTTTGCATATGAGTGAAGTTGTACTACTTTCTATAAAGAAGTAAAATAAAGTTAGTTGGTTTCGAATATTTTACTTACTCTGTACTCATACTGAAAAGACACAGAACTGATTTGCTCAGTCTTCGAATTTATTTAAATTAAATGAATAAGGGTATTTATATTTTCCACTGACACAGTACCCAAAGCCAAAGTGATAGTAGGCAAAAACCAGCCAAGTCCATTGTTTACCATAGAAACTATCTCTACCCAATTAGCCTAAAACATTTTCGCCTGAAATCTGTCTGAAAATGTTTTACCATTCTCTGAAACGGGGCCTTAAGAAATTCCTAGAACTCTTAATCCATATTACGTACTCGTATCTTAAAATACCAGCTAGCCACTTAGTGTAAAAACCACTTAGTATTCTGCTCAGCCGGTGAGCTAAAATGGCTTGAAAATGGCGTAATTGCAAAATCTGCAAATATTAAATCTAAAGGATTTTAAGGGTAGAAGAGAAGACGTAATAAAAAGACGCACGATTGAAGTCCTCCAATCGGTGCTGACCTTAATTTTGAGGCCTCCTCAACCGCACCAGTCTTCCGAATGGAAACCACACTGATTCTATACCGTGTCCGTCTACATCTGTCTCTTTCCGTCTCACTGGAACTGTATAGCTCTATCCAGCTCACTCGCAGTGCATTCATTCGAAATATATTTCGGTTTGTTTGCAATGTGAGAGTGTCGGTTTTGCAAAGATTTTAGTCTCAAATTAATCATGTTTCGCTTTGTGTAATGTTAAACGAATATGAGAAAGTTTTTGGAGTGTAAAACGTAACGTTGAATGGGAAACATAATTTTCGCAGAAAGTTGAGAAACTTTACAGTTTCTACGACTTTGCGGTACTGGGTGCTTTGGAAACATAAATCTTTTTGTTTTATTTCTTTAGAATACGTCGAAACGTAGTAGTGAACTACCGATAAGAGGAAAATATTCTCTGAACAAGAATAAAATATACACTATGTTTTTTTAAAGCTTCGTACTAAACGAGCGAGATTTTCTGTTTCAGGTTCTAACGATGTTTATTCTCATCATTTCTACAATTTTCAAAATAAAACCAATCATATCAAAGACAAATCTTTAAACCCTTCTCATCTGCCTAGCCTTTTTCCCAACTATGTTGGGGTCGGCTTCCAGTCTAACCGGATGCAGCTGAATACCAGTATTTTACATGGAGCGACTGCCTATCTGACCTCCACAACCCAGTTTAACTGGGTAATACGATACCCTTTGGTAAGACTGGTTGTCAGATTTCCAGGTCACTGACTACCTGTAACGACTGCCAAAGATCTATATAATTATGACAGCCGGGACCAACAGCTTAACGTGCTTTCCGAGGCACGGAGAAAACTCGGTATGAAATGGGCGGTCACCCATCCACAGACCAACCTAGGCAAGCGCCGCTTAACCTAAAGATTGACCCGAGTGGCAGTTATTATTACGTCACGAGCTCCTCAAAATCAAAATCTTTAAACTCTTCTACAGCAAAAAAAAACATTCACCATTAAAAGACGCAACAAGCCAGTACACTCATTAACATCAAAAAACAAAACTCGAAAACAAAACACATTTCACTCCACGCCACAATTTTCCCCCAAAAAATATGTAACGGCATTTCAGCAGTTCATAGGAAAGGTTTGCGTGCGCCGTATTAACAACATAATTCTAATGAGTGGCGACATCAATTAGTTATATTTGTCGTCAGCAATTCTCGTACTGCTCACGTTATTGCCACGGTATAAAATAGTACAGAAGGCTCAATACAACGCTATGTCGGCTGAAAGAGATGCCAGCAAAACTAAAGGCAAGGGCCGCTGCTGGGGCTGCAGGTTATTCGAAAGAAATACCGTGACCCTGGAACACAAAGGGCTAAGAAGGAACATGGGGGGTTTTTAGACAGTAGAAGTGAAATGAAAAAATGAAAAATTGTTTTTTCATGGTTACATTTCGTGTTACATAGTATATTACTTCTGCCAAACTGTAAAACAGTTTGTTGGCAGATGTAGCTCCCTTAACTTATTTTATATTTAGGTACATGTAACAACTTGTTGGTACTTTTCCATCAATCACACGATACTTTTACCTACTTATAACTAAACACACTTAACACAAATTTGCTACGAGTATGACTATAACTTAAAACTAATAACATGTTAGTTGCGTAACAGCACTTCACTTAACAGCGGTGAAGCCGCAAACATGAGCCAGTATGACATTACTATAGGTACTTACACATATTTTTACAACAATAATAAATGGCATCTACACATCTTTTGTTATGAGGTCTTTACAAAAGGTATTAAAAAGAAACTTTCCTAGTTTATTTTTAAAAGACATTTTCGTGGTACAGCTATTTTCTAATTCGGAAGGTATGTCGTTAAAAATTGTTGGTACTAAGCATTTCCTACACCTTTGTCCATAATAATTAGTACAAGTGGGTACTACAAATCTACTGATGCATTTATTCCTTGGAGGTCTTATGCGCACCGTCTCGACTTTAAACTCATCATTACAATAGTTTTCTAAAGCCAATAACAATACCACCCTTCGATGAACGGGCAACATCTTACATTCTAAGAATAATTCTTCATAATCACTACTTTTACAACGTGTTTTTGTATTTTTATCAACTAAAAGTTTCATAAATCTGATTTGTAACAACTTTAATTTATCTAAATATGTTTTAAATGTGTTACCATAACATGCCAGTCCGTATGAAAGTAGCGAGTCCACCAGTAGGACACTATCATCCGCTTTGCCCAAAGCAGGAGAGTAGTAATTGGATCATTTCTCACATACCAAAATATAAAAAAGGCTTAATACAACGAGCGAGAACGAATGCACACATAGTACTTATGCTAAATAACAAAACCGACAACCTATTTATTTTTTTGTTAATTTTTCCTGTTGTTACGAACATAGCTTATTTTAAAGCCACAGGATTATGTAAATAAGTCTTAAGTGCTTATTCACTAACCCATATGAACCTTGCTGTTTAAAATAAATAATTATTTCTGTTTGTTTTGATTTAACCCAGAGTTCTTATCGTTATTTCATGAAAAACATGCGTTTTTATACTTGTACCTTAACAACGAGTACAAATGCGACTGAAATATTGTTCAAAATTGCTAGATATAATACGTAAATACGTATGTCTAGCGAGGTGTTTAAAAAACTATGCCAGCTGATTCATGCATTTATTGGCATTACTAGAAAAGGCATTCGTAACAACTGAAATTTTTCGCTGTTTCAGGGTTAGTGCCATACATAATAGTTGTCCATAATGATAAGTAAAATGACTTATCAGGTTCGTCGTCGTTTAAACCTGTCCTTCTGTACCAATTTATTCCATGTTAACACAATGTCAGGTAAATTAAATTTCGTAGATACGAATCGGAAAATGTTACGTGGTGTTTACCTAATTGTTTTTACTTTTACTTTAGTGGATTATGTCATTTAGTGGTATTAAACGTGTTAGCTCGTTAATTTATTAGTTAAGGTGTTGGTGTGGATGGACTGAGTGGGAAGTTCTTGGTGTTTCTTGGAAAAATGGACGTCAACGGTTGGATGACAAATATGTGACCGTAGGTAACAGTGAACTTAACGTTGTTAATTGGATCGGATTGGCTGAACGGTTTCTCATGACGCACTCAGGTAGACCATACCCATGGGTATTAGATAGGTTTCTGTGGGATCGAATCTTAGCAGAGTACTTAATAAAATTAAATTAAAGAGCGAGGCTGTACATCTAGGCAATGGATCCTTGTGATCCATGGTCAGACGAACAAATTACGTCCTTAATATTAGAAAAACCTAGATGAAAATCATAATGAAGATTCCAATAATCTAGGTTCGACAGCTGAGTTTAATATTGTTCGAAGAACTAAAATGTGCATATTTTTTTTTACCAAAATTAAGATATTCATGAAAATCTAAGAGAACTATACTATAATAGCATAACTGTTTCTTGAAGCAAAGTTTTCTCAAAATTAAACCTGATCCCAAACTCGTAAAATTATACACATCTGGGGTTTGTTGATAAATGGGGATGTACTAAAGTACTAACACGCTGAAAACTAGACTTCTTTATACTTACTTACTATTATTGGTAGTAATACTGTATGTTAGCAAAGAGCAACTTGTGAACGACATAACGGCTATCGTACAAAATGATTTTATTGATAAAGGACATACACAGCGTAAAACTGCGTTATTAACTGATATACTGCTTTTTGGTTTTTCTGAAAGAAAACACACGGCCAACATTAGTGATCACAAATACGATAACCCATGGACACGGGTGTCACAAACGCTGCAGGTACCACAGACGGGATTCTCGACACTTCTTTAAACCTACATATTTTTTTCAACTATGATGAGGTAGACCTAATTTATCGGGGTCCGCCATTCTTCCATACTTCTTTATTATTCATCATTTCAGCAGCCACCACCTTTCTAGCCATTATCATCCTAAACACAGTTTAATCATCACCGCAGCAAGAGAGTTAGTTTATAACAATGCAATCAGTAACAACAAGTCACAAACAGTCAGTTGCTCATGTTCCCAAGCACACACTAATCAACTCATCAACATTCCTACCCCCTTAAATTCTGTCACAAACCCATTAACAAGTAATTAGATCCCACACGAGCAGTTAACACATAATTATAAACACATAACAGTTTCGGATATATCCGCGTACATCACTATCTTCGGATACTATTCGAATCGATATCATTCGAGTTCGAATCACTCAACCCTGGTCTAGTTCATGCCGTGTTTAAGTTTCGATAATTTCCTGAGGGATTATGGTGTATTTGACGATAGCTACAGACTGTGAATTATTAACTGGACCCAACCTCTTCGGGTCATTTAATTTTGGACCTTAGGATTGAATTACTGGAGATGTAATGTGGTTTCTAAGGCGATAAGGTATTTTGGTGACTCAATCATTATGTGAGTAGACGAAAACAATCATTGTATAACACATAACCTAGGGTTGTTGACAAAAAAAATACGTCACATAGATTACAAAAAAATATTGGACACGTATTTTTTGTTTTTGCATGTAAACCAAAAATTAAGACGATATAGTGCTTCGAAAACTCGTGTGACGTCACATCGCACTACATTTCTTACCACGTAGTGCCGTCAAAAGCCCCCACTCCTGATCTTCGCGTTATATCTTCGTCAATTTTTATTAATTTGGTAAAACAAAAAACCATATTTTTCGATAATCTAACTGACGGACTAAACGGAATCATATTTTTTTTACCCAGGACACATGGAGAGTTAGGCAGAGGTGTTCCTAATTATTTACACCTACACACACACACATTTCGCAAGTTATATTTAAGTCCCATGTAATAGGGGCGAGCCTATTCAGACTCTGTGCTACTGAGAAATTCCAGATCGAAAAACTATTTTTTTTGCTAATTTTGCAGGATTTCTTATTGTCTAAATATTTACTGTATACCATCTGCTACGATACTTGGTAAAGATTTTTGATGGTCACTCAATTAATCTTATAATTACGCAATTAATAAACAAATATTTTTTCTCGCAATATTGTCACCTATATCTAATTTCAAGGTGTAAAAAAAGCCCCGTCGGGGCTGCGGGTTGTTTGAAAGAGATACCGCGCCCTCGGCACAAAGGGCTCAGAAGGAACATGGGTGATTTTTAGTCAGTAGATATCTGACACTATCGCTCTGCCCAGAGCAGGAGTAGTCATTTGATGATTTCCCACCCTCCAAAAAAAAAAGGTGTACAACAATGAAACATAGGTACAAAAACAATCAATTAAAGTCCTTCCTCCACCTTACACCTTCAAACAGAAATAAAAATGGCGACGAATGCCCAAAAAACTTCGTCCTTCAAAATCCCGAATCCAAAAAAAGGAAAAAATCGCGTAATTCGCCGTATTTCGTAAAGGAGACGTCAATTTACGCCCTAATTGTTCCCGGGAAAGGTGAGAGCATTACATCCATACATTTTTAAAGCCGACGACCTCCCGTCATTATTGTTGCCGTCATTCATTTTGACGCGGCAAATAATAATTTCATGACATGACGGAATACGGCCCCTTGAAATGTTAAGTGATTTGAATTTTGAATATATTCCGAAATTGATTTTGATGGTATTCGTTTTGTAAATGTCGAAAGGAAGGAAAGGAAGCGAAAAGATTTTTGTTAGTTTTATTTTCAGGTAAATGAGTTTTTCTGAATGAATTATTCTTATTGCAAGGTTTTTATAATGCCTTCGTGAATTGAGATGGCCCTATAAATGAAACATGTAATAGGAAAGTAGAAATGTATCTACTTTAGATTTTAAATTAATAAGGATTGTGCCACTATCGCACTAGATGGCGAAAAGTGGAAGGAAGGAAGGGAGGCCTTTGCTCTGCAGTGGGACAGTATAGGTTTATAATAATAATAATTTTTTTGTTAACTTTTTGCCTTGTTTAACGATTTCTTGTGTTGTTTTTAGTTTAGTGTGTAGTACCTACAACTTGTCGGACTTAATGTATGCCTCAATACCCAAATAGTAATGCTGTAACATGAAATCTTTCTTTCTTTCTTTCAAAATATTGTAAAACCAGATAATTTTAAAACAGTTTTTCTCGTCGTTTTATAAGTGCCGATGTGAGCCTATGTGAAATAATTTTCATTTTGAACTATCACTTATCATTTACGAGAAACAGAAAAAAAAATATTAATTAATTTTTTCGGCAGCCTTTTCCTCACAAAGGAAAACACAATAATTTTAAACAGTGTTTCCAGCAGATAATAACGGGCCGATCTTCATTAAAAAGCAAACAACACACCATTTAAAACAGAGAGCGGATTACTGAACTCGATAATGGCGAAGTCGCGATCAAAAAGCTTTACTTCATAAATTATTAGTTCGTATTTCATAAAGTTAATCGCTTGAAACGGATCCCGGCGCGGAACCGGCCCGGAGACGGATCGGAGTATCGCACGGTCCTTTACTGTTAAGTACTATACAAGTTTTCGAACCTAGTAATGAATCTTAGCCCCGTATTATCTTACTATTATATTAAGGTGACTTTAGTTAGTTTTATGTAGGTTTACCCACTAATGGCTGAAAGTTAAATAACTGGTTAAATTTTTCATAATTTTATAATAATTTAGACTGTCTAATTTTTGTTCAAATACTAAGTAATAAATAGGTAATCAGTCAAGTATATTAGTATCAATCAGTCAGTACGTTAACAGGGTGGAAGGGATACTGACGTGAAAACGGTTACCACGTTTCCAATACATCATTCTGAGAAACAAAAAAACTGCAGTTTGAACATGTTTTTCTTTGCTGTGCTTTCACGTTGTTGTCTCTTCCGCCTCGTTATTGCAATACCACGAGCTGCAAAGACACCAGTTACCCTTACAATAATTACCCATAAACTGTTATTTTCAAGGTATAATAATAATATACAAATCAGAACTGAGAGATTTAGGTCTCCAGAATACTTCATAAGTTGACGATGAAAAGTTGAAACTAACTTCTAAAATCTAAAGTATCGCCTGTTATGTAGAAGTTAAGTGGAGTTCGATACATAATAATAAATAACACTTTTCATTAGTAAAATGGCACATTTGAGAAAAGATTACAATACATAGCAAAACTACTATAGAGATATAAATACGTGAATATAGTGAAACTACATTTACCTCCTCTATTTTCGCTATCCGCCGGTTTCACCTGTATTGCCCGGTTCATCTGGAACAAAAAAGCAATAAATTAATATCAAGTATAGACCCATGCAAACACAATCATAACAGTAAAGGAAAACTTCGTGAGGTTAACGGCATTTGGTAGAAAAATACGCTTTAGAATGTCGCATCTTATTTATCGTTCCTTTCATTTGGTAACAATTTCAGGGGAATCCCTCAAAAATAACTTGTCCGCCACATTGGGCTTAAAATGACGTGGCGTTTTTGCTTCCATTCTCCCTTGATGTCAATCTTTACGCTATCATTTAATACTTTTCGCCATTGCTCAAAAATCTGTCAATCTTTTCTTTGGTCTTCCTCAGTCACATACGATTCGCCCCTCCTCATCATATGTCCATTATCACGACATGACGACAGTTGATTCCCGGTCAACTTTTCTATAACTCCCTAACCTCATAAGTATACCCAAATATGAGCACAATTTGTCAGCCAATCATCAACTAAGCACACAGCATTAGAAATCGTCGACAATAGTCGTAGTTAGTGATAATTTCATCACCATTACCGCTCCTGCATTGTGTTTTATTCCATTATATGTTAATTTTGCGTTAATGTATTCTAAAATAAACGGCTGTGTTGATGGGCTTGCATAATTAGCTGGATATTGAATGCAGGGTAACAGCACACTCTTGATTGCAACGGATTATATGTAAACGGGAATTTTATGCGATTTTTTTTCTCTTTTTTTGTTGGTCTTCATAATCTAGAAAGTTAATGAAGCTAATTATTTTTTAATTGAAATAGTACAGTAGAGGAAGAGCAAAGAAAAGACGATGGACTGTGTAAAGGAAGATATGGCAAGAAAGGAGAAGGGCAAGACAATGATGATGATTGTAAAGAAAGTGCACAAATAGTAATCATGCATTATTATTGTAAAAAATTTTTTCACGGATTAAATTCAAGGACTCGGGGATGCATTTTAAAATTAGTTGTAGTGCAAAGTAATAGACCATGTCTTAACCAAAGCGATTGTTGTTGCTGACAGAGGGTGCCTTTTCACTAAATTAGTGACATAAGAACGAGATGCGTATTCGCATGTGTGCTCGCTATAGTTAGTACACGAGGATACAGGTTTTTAAGAACTGATTCGCTTAATTTAACTTGAAACAAACATTTGCTTTCAGACTTTATTTAAAACAGTCTCTAACTTTGTCTTTCAAATCCGAAATTGAAAAATCCTTGACACCATACTGCACATTCTGCGACTATCATTCACACATGAAGTTCTATAACTTAAACTGCAGGACACGCGAATTTACCCATCGAATATTCGGCGCTTGTTTTCATCGTTATTTGTAAGGCATTGCAATGCAATGTAGCGACTGGCGACAGTTTTGTTTTATATCTGGTACGGCTAATACCCGAAGTGCGGCTGCACCTAGTTTTAGCCGGTTAGAACTAGGTGTAGCCACTTACTCTTGGTTAAACCTAGTACGAGCCGATTGTTTTCGGGTAAAACTAGGTCTATCCTTCATCATGCCGGCTACAACTAGGTTCGGTCATTCCCTGTTGGATAAAACTAGGTTCGGTCATTCCCTGTTGGATAAAACTAGGTCTATCCGATATCACGACCGTCTCGCGGTAGTATGACTTTATGGGCGGCATGGGCACCGGGCCGTAGGCCGACGAAGGAGGCCGGCGGAGGCCCGGCACTTCGGGGACAGAAGACATTAGTGTTATATATATACGCGAGCGAAGCGAGCGCGCGTCATGGAGTACATATGCGAGGATAGACCTAGTTTTACCCGAAAACCATCGGTTCGTACTAGGTTTAACCAAGAGTAAGTGGCTACACCTAGTTCTAACCGGCTAAAACTAGGTGTAGCCGCACTTCGGGTATTAGCCGTAACATATCTACAGCCATCATATACTAATACAGTGTAGCTTAACAGAGGTTACCTTGTATAATTTAGGTTAATTTGAGTCATTGTGTGGTTTGGTTTAACGAGTCTAGCGGTGGTGAAAGTTACTGTATTGATGTTTGGGCATTCAGCTACTAAACTTAATTAGAAAAAAAAAACAAACGACTTCAAAAACACCAAAAAGTGAAAAATAAACTTCAGAAGAAAAATCTGCTTCTGAAGTCGGTGACATTTGAGGGTTGCCCTCGATTTCGACGAAGTTATTCGCGAACACACAAAAAAAAAAACGAAAGAGAAATGTTCAAAAATTATAAAAAAATGATCATAAAATGAAAAGTACTGGGCCAAACCATGCTAAATTTTTATGGGACCAAATGGCAACTATTCCGCATCAAACTAAAAAAGAATTACGTAAATTGGATCATAAATCGCTGCGTAATCGGTGTACATACAGTACTACATACATAGAAAAAAAAAAACATACCAATCGAATTGAGAACCTCCTCCTTTTTGGGAAGTCGGCTACTTGCATTATATGTGACTCGGTCTTTATTTTAATTAACTTAAAAACCTTTCAATACAAATCTAAAAAGTGGGTTTTGCAGTCACACCGGTACAAATTGCCAATTTTCAACTTGCACTTGAGACTGAACGTTTCGTCTGTACAATAACCAAAATAGTGATATTTGTAGAGAACTTTAAGTACTTTAATTTCTGTAAACAGACCATTTACTAAAAGTTAACAGTTTTCGAGTTTTAAGCAAAGAACCGGAAAAAAGCAAAAAAAAAACCGGTTTCTTCTGGTTTTTTTAATGTTGCGTCACGAAATTTTGTCCGCAAACCTCAGATTCAGATTTAGCACCCCAAAACACATATGGAATGAAAAAATCAGAACTACCCCAAAACTTTCCTACTAGGATCACTTTACAGAACAAATTTCCTGAATTATTATTTATGATGCTTGATACTGCACGAATTAGATTCGTTTCTGACCGATCAGCCAGAGAAATACTGAGATAGTTGGAAATTATAGTTGGATGTGAGTGTACCTACTAATTGATACACCTGCCTAATCCTTCGAGAATTACAGGCATAATATTGTTTTCTGGCCAATAGGGCCGGAAAGGAATGGAGGAGGCCATGGACGGAGGGAGGGTATGATGTTCACCAATCCACTGATCAACCTAGGCAAGTGCCGGTTGACCTTGAAGATGCCATGCAGCTGTTTTTATTTAGCCACGAGATCTTCACTACTGCATAATCATTCTCTTGCCTCAATTAATTTGGGGTTGGCGCAGCATGTCTATTTCTCCCATAATTTTCTGTTTCTCCTCATCTTATGAGACTCCTCCTTTTTTCCTATATCATTCTTAACACAGTCCATCCATCCTCACTACAACTCTCTTAATACGACCAAATTTCGCGCAGAAAAAATATTTTTAGAACTCTTGTCTATTAATTACAATACAAAGCCCAGTCATCCGCCAAGTCAAAGTTCCCGTCGTTTATTTACATTTCCATTCGCCGAACTGTTTTTACGGCCACTTACATTTATAACACTTGGGGGATCGCGTTCTGAATCTATAAGGCGCGTGGAGTATCACTTGACATAATACGTATTACTTCGCCCTTTGTGACTCCGTTTCGAGTTTAGAGAGATTAATTATATTTTTCTTCCGGAGTTATGATGTACTTTGATTCATCTTTTGGAAGAAATGTACGGATTCAGCTGAGTTATGATGTATTTTTACCCACGACGGAACGGAGACGGTATATGCGTTTGGGGTGAGAGGTTGTTTGTTTGTTTGTTTGTGCAAATACATGTTGCCATTTTTCTCCAAAACTACTAGTCCGATTTTGATTCAGTTTTCAGTTATGGATTTGGGTTTGATTGGTGCATGTTCTTAGATAGGTGTTACGGTGACAACTCACCAGGGGGCGATGCAGCAAACATTTTTTGTACAAATCAAAGTTGCCATTTTTCTCCAAAACTACAACTCCGATTTTGATTCAGTTTTCAGTTATGGGTTAAGGTTTGATTGGTGCATGTTCTTAGATAAAAAAATAAAAATAAAGGTAAAAAGTTTAAAATAAAAAGCAAAATTAAAAATTTTGGAAAAACCCACGACTGTTAAAAATTAATTGAAAAAAGGATAAAATAACATAAAACACCCACCTTAAAAAAACCCAAGAATGTCCGTCGGGAGCTGAACATTGCAAAACTAGTTCATTTAATGGCAGCCCCCGACGGACATTCTTGGGTTTTTTAAGGTGGGTGTTTTATGTTATTTTATCCTTTTTTCAATTAATTTTTAACAGTCGTGGGTTTTTCCAAAATTTTTAATTCTGCTTTTTATACATTGATTAGTTTACACTGAGCCAGGTTAATAACGAATATGCTGAAAAAACTGCACTGAAATAACGTTAAGCCATCAAGCTGTGGCTAGACCACGGCGAGTGCAGGCAGGCCAAGGAGGCGCTACCCGCCATCGACACCCGCCTCACCAAACAAGCGCTCCGGCTGACTAAGCTGCAACTACGCACAGTGACGGCTGCCATCACTGGACACGGTACTTTTAATAAGCACCTCTTTGTTATAGGTGTCACAGATGTCAGATGTGTCTGTGTCGAGCCTGCATGGAGGAAGAAGAAACAGCCGCCCACGTGCTTCTGCACTGTCCGGGCGTTGCCCGGTATAGGACCAAGTACTTCGGAGACCCAGGTACTCTCCGCGAGATTGCCAGTAACACCAAGGGACTGCTGGCTTTTCTCGGGGAGCTAGGGTGGATCGAGTGATATTCCCACCTGCACGCAAAATACGCGCATCGGACGTGGAGTTGCGGACACCAGCCCGTCGTACTTATACTTATACTTATAACGTTAAGCCATTGAACCCGGTTGTCATTTGTAGATATTTGACAGTCGTTACTGGTGTCAGTGGCCTAAAATTAGACAACCAGTCTTGTCAACACGTGTCGTATTACCCAGTATTAGCTGGCCGATGGGGCCGAAAAGTTCTAGAGTGGCGACCGCGTTACGAGATGTTACGTGGAAGGGATCCCACTAGGTGGACCGATGACCTGGTGAGGGATTGCGGGGATCCAATGGATGCGAGACGCACGGAACCGGTCAATGTGGCGACACCTGGGGGACGCCTATGTCCAGCGATGGTCGTCTTTTGGATGAAATAATGATAGTGATGCAGCAGGGGATAAAAAACAGCATTGATTCGTATCTATTTTTTTGTGTTTTTATTCACTTCAGAACATGATCGTAGTGATCTACGATACATTGAAGTTTAGTATAGATATAGGTTTTAGCAATGTGTTGCAAAGTTACGATGGTCACCTTCATTCAACACTCATAAGTACATAGAAAGGTGTGACGTGACCTATTTATTGTTTTTTTTTAATTTATAGCATTCATTCATTGATAGCAAAATAACTAAATGGAATATTAGAAAGTAAAAAGTAAGGAGGCCGAAATCGCCTCACCACTTCATATATTGTAGAAACCGGCCCTATTATCATCAACACGTGACGTGGCAAGTTTGTAAGTCTTCATTCCATGACATGACGACACGGCACGATAGTGACGGCACGGTTAGCGCAGTGGCTAAAGCGATTAGACTGCTGCGCTGCGTGTCGCGGGTTCGATCCCCGTACGGAACAAATATTTGTATGGCCTACAAATAGTTGTTTCGGATCTGAGTATTTGTGTATGTGAGTTTAAATGTTTGTGAACGCACCCACAATACAGGAGAAATTCCTAGTGTGGGGCAACGTTTTTAAAAAAATAATAAAATAAATAAATATATTTTGCCTGAGGGCTACAAACAGGGGGGAGGGGGTGAGGGCGCTTTTACTTGTGTTCAAAAGTACTTATTATCATCATCATTCTCCGGTCCTTATCACAATTTACTTGTGTCTTCAGGTCTTCTTATGTCTTCTTCTTCCGTATTTCTTTATTACTCGTCATCTCAGCAGTCACCTCCTTTCTTGCCAATTCATCCTTCACCCAGTCCATCCAGCGTTTCTTTGATGCTTCTTTGCTCTCATAGCCACCTTCATACTCAACATTTCTCTCATCGGTATATTTTCCTCATTTCTTTGCATCACATGATAACCGATTACCACACAACTTTACATTCACCGGCTGGATTTCAACCCATTGTTTTGTGTTTTTGAACACAAAACAATTAACTTTAGGTACTATTAATAAAGACTACAAGTTCCAGAAACCAATAGCTACCTAGTACTATCCATAACTAGCTTCAGATCCTAACAAAGTTACGACCATTTCAACATGCGTCGTAGAAAACGTATTACCCGAGTGGAGTACTCAAAAAGATTTTAAATTTCAAATGTAGTGTATGTAAAACTATTCTAATGGCCTTTAGGTATATTAAAGTGAACGTTTATGTCGTGAATTAGCAAGTGGAAGGTGGGAAAGAGACGGTATTATATGCGCTTTGCAGTGGGCGGGGCTTTGTACTCAACGCCTCTATAACTTTAGGTATGGCCTGTCACGAGCTTTATTTTTTTAAATTTTGTTTTAAGTTTTTTTTTTCTGTGTTTTGTTTTGTGAGTTGGATGTAGGTTAGAGTGTTTGTAGGGAATAGGTTTTATTTCGGTCAGTAGGGCAGTGTATTCTCTTAGATTTTTGTTACTATGCTATGTTTAATGAAAGTCAGTGTTTATGTCCTAAAAAAGGAGACCAAAGTCAAAATTAAATTAGACAATACGTAAACTTGTTCTTTGAATTTATGTAACTATGACCTAATAAAAATACATAATAACATTTGTGAAAATAAAGTCAGGTGACATTTGGTTCTGTAACCAGGTTTATGAACACTTTACAAAACCATAAAAAATTAAATTTAAATAAATATTAATTTAATACACAATCCTTCATCAATCTCGAAACCAATTAATATTTATCACACATCAGTACAAACTATAACAACACGCCTGTAATCCCCGAAGGGTTTGGCAGAGGTGTACTATGGCGGTCTTATGCGCCTGATCACCACTAAGCTCATTTTTGCTTGCACTCAAGAAATAGAATCGCTCGCTAGCCCGTGGCAGCGCCTCGGCACGATTTAGGCGATTTTTTTTTTAAATGATCAGGCGGAACTGTCTTCGATCGTACCTAATAGTATTCCTGTAATGTTTAAGTTCCACGTAACAGGAGGTGAGTCTTTTGCCACTAACTAAGCACAAATCCAGACTCCGTGATTGCTGCAAAACAAAACCCTGATGAAAAACTTTGCCCAACCCGAGAATCGAACCCCTCATACTCAGTAGTCTCGCTAGCCACCACTAGACCAAAAACCCAGTCCATTACCACAATAAAAAAAAAAACAGTGACTAATCAACGACCGCGCTCTAAACTTTACGATGTCCATTGTCTGTCCGTCACGGCACTATAATTTAGGGTGCTCTACAGTAATAACTCCATGGATAACATCTATATTATCCGGACACAATGGAGGAAGTAATAGCCTTCGGAATTTATCGTGGCTTAAAAGAGTGCTCGTCATTAGGTCGAACGTGGTCATTGATGACGAGTTTTGATCGATGTGCATTGATGTATGTTTCTGTTTCTAGTCTATCTATCTATCTATAGAGAAGTCCTGACTGACTGCCTGACTGATTCATCAACGCCCAGCCTAAACCCTTGGACCTAGAAAGCTGAAAATTTGCAGGAATAAGGAAGGATTTTTCGAAATTCAACCCCTAAGGTAGTTAAATAGGGGATGACGGATGGTTTTTTTTTGCGTTTAATCCTGTATGTCTATTTCACTGTGTATTATGACTTAGCTATCCCTTATCGACAAGTGATTATAAATTCTCCTTACTCCGTCCTTAGAATGGTGGCGATGAAACTGTGTACCTATAGTAATTCATAGGTTAAGTTTAAATCATATGTTACGGTGAACACAATTATTATTCCGAATCCTGAGCTATTTTACTGGTAAATTCCTCTGATTCCTGACTTCACTGAAAATTGTATTCGAATGTATATAATGTATATGATGACAAAATTACTTCGTCTGTATTGGTATAGTAGTAGTATTAATCTGTGTGTAAACTAAACTAGAACTAGATGCCCATCATCATCATCATCATTCTCCTGCCCTTATCCCAATTTATAAGTATAAGTTGGCTATAAAAAAAAAAAAAAAATTGGGGCCGGCGTAGCATGTCTTCTTCTTCTTTATGGGGTTCAGGTGTCCGCACTTAGTCCTTAAGGTGGACCATTGTGCGTGAGCCGTGGTGGCCGATTACTCCAACCAGCCCACCTCCCTCCAGAAGCAGATTGGACGTCCCGGTCTCCTCAGGGCATCCGCAAGGGATCGTGGTGTTCCCAGGGTCTCCTCACGAATCTTGGTAACGCCTGCGCACTTGAGGAGCACATGCGTCACAGTTTTCTCCGCCTCCATGCATGCCCTGCACAGGGGACTGTCAGTGATTCCTAGGGTGTGGAAGTGTTTATTCAGTGAACAATGTCCGGTGATGGTCCCCGCCATCAGACGCAGGCTATCTCTGTCTAGGCGCAGAAGGTGCCTGGTCAGCTTTATATCCAGGGATGGCATAGCATAGCAGGGATGGGATAGCATCGCTGTCGGTACGCTGTGACATGCTGGCCCGCAGGTTTGCGCGATGTACGGAGGCGGTCAAGAGACTTTGTTTAAGTCATTTTGTTCGTCTTTTTACACGTGCAGCCTGTGCACTAGTTATAGTTTGCGTGCGTACAGCGATCTACGTGTCCAGTATAATAACGCGCTCAGGATATTGTTGGGGCTGCCATGGCGATGTAGTGCGTCAGGGATGTTTGCGGAAAGGCATATTGATGGTTTTGCGGCCATCATACGTAAAAGAAGTGCTTCCCTACTTGCTCGTCTCCGTGGCAGTACCAACACTATCTTGAGTTTATTCACAGATAGATGGGAGTCTCCAATGCTGCGTCATTGGATGAAACTCCATACTGTATAATTTAATTTGTGTATTGTGTATTATGTCTATTAACACTAGTTTTTAAGATCATTGTTACTAACATTATGGGCGCTGCCCGAAATAAATGCAATTATTATTATAGCTTCCTTGGATTGCCTACATCCTAGTGTCGAGCTCCACCATTTCTCCGCTTGTATTCGAGTATGATCTTTCAGCCAGCTGCTTAGTCAATTAGTCATGCATGTCTTCTTCTCTAATACTTCTCTATTATAATACATGGATGGTTTAAAGCTTTGACACCAGGTTAGACTCTGTGGTTAGTACCACACTATAAAAAAGAAGAAAATTCACATCCAATCTCCTTTAAACTTCGTACCATGAAGGTGAATATATATTTAGGACTGAACTATTTGTCCATCGTAGCGTGTCTGCTCCCAGTTATGCATAGACAGGTCACGTCACACGCCAAGCACAATTAGCCACTAGTCACCAATGTGTAGATGCCTATCTGGCCACGAATAATTTGCTGCCGGTACAATAGGGCGATAATTTGACGGTTTTAGTTCGTTTTGTAGCTACAAAATGTAGGTAATTGAAACAGACTTATTTTAAAATTGATGAATTTTATAGCTGAGAAAAGGGAAGTGAATTATATTTATCATAACCGTATGCCTAGTTCTTTTAAAACTAGGTTAAGGTCGAATTCCAATCTGTTCTGAAAAAGGCTGAATACCAGGATTGAAATGGAGCCACTACCTATTAAAACCCCACTGCTATGTTATTGACCATTCGAGTAAACCTAAGTGTCATAAATTAAATACATCCGACATTCAAAAGAGACCCGTGAAATAATTTCCTGCGCACAAACATTTACTGCACCCGCAATAAATCAGAAACTAAATAAACACTTCAAGCGACGAAAAATGATTAAATTAAACAAACATCAGTGACATTCAATAATAATTTATCAACGAAAACGAACTGGCACAAAAAATACAACTCGAATTCTCAAATAACACTGGCCGGCACAAAATCGATCTCAGGAAAACATTTCACTGTCGAATGTCGGCTTGAATAAATTCCGTGGTCACGTGGTCAGCTGTCATTGATAACTGACGTATTGTCATGATGACACCTCGTTGCTAGGCAACCGGGTAACAACAAACGCAAATGAATCGAGAGATTATTTTCGACCATCTAATGGATGCTACCATTAAGTGACAGTAAAAGAAAAGTCGTGTTTTATTTATGTTGCCTCGTAATAATGTTTTTGGGGCATTAAAATTGTTCGGGTCAACTATTAATGGGTGATTACTTAAAAGTTTTATAGGCAGACGGTAGTGGAAATAATGTAATGAGGAAAGTAATTGACAAAATAAATGATGGCTCATTATTTTTTTTATTTTTTTATAAACATGCGAACGTAAAAGAAATTGTTATTTGAAAAACAGAACTGAAATAGTTTCTAGTCACTGGAATATAATCAACGTTAACTTAATTTAACTAAATTACTCCTATTCCCAATTTAACTCTCTTGGGGGTAGAATTTCGAAAAAAATTATATACTTACTTAATTAATCTTCCTCGAGAACCACTTTATGTATTAGTGAAAACAACATGACAATCAGTGCAGTAGTTTTTGAGTTTATCCCGGACATACAGACAGATGCGGCAGACGACTTTGCTTAAATATATAGTGATACTAAAACCATCCTCGAGAACCACTCTATCCATTGGTGAAAACATCATGAAAATTGGTGAAGTAGTTTTTGAGTTTATCGTGAACAGACACAAACTTGGCGAAGGACTTTTTTTTATAATATGTAGTGATTATATTTCAAATATTAAACCAAGCATAAATAATTTCAAGTACCCCGAAAGTCAAGCACAACTCCAACGCATATTATCGAATTATCAAAATCCTAGATGCGGTATACACTGAGAAAATTCCAAAAGGGTATTAGTAGCTTTTGCGGTGGTACACAGTAAAACCGATCGTAAATTAACATCCAGTTATCCAATTCGAGAACTTAAACAGAATTTGTTAAGTAGGTAATTTAATAAAATATCTGGTTCGGGTCGACCGAAGGTACTTCGTTACCAGCTAGCCAAAGGCACCTTGTCGAGAGTTAGGTATTTTCATTTTCGTGTAATGTTTTTTGGTTTATGATTGTGAAATTAAAAACCTGTGTAGTTTTAATTTCACTTGTGTGTTTGCTGATTAAAATTGACCTTTGTTTCTACTAGACAAAGGTTAAATGTGTAATTTTCTCGTTGCTCATCAGTCAATAGAGGATCGGACTGACTCAAAAAAATATGATTCTATTTAGTCCGTCAGTTAGATTATCGAAAAATATTGGATACGTGTTTTTTGTTTTATCTTATCAATTAAAATTGACGAAGCTATAGCGCGTCAAAGGTCATGGAGTGGGGCTTGAAACGTCACTTGAAGGTAAAAAATGTGCTATCATATGACGTCACACGAGTTTTAGAAGCACGGTATCGTCTTCATTTTTTGTTTACGTGAAAAAAGAAAAAATATGTGGTCAATATTTTTTGGAAATCTATCTGACGGACTAATTAGTTTTTTTTGTCCGATCCCCTATTAGGTCACTTTATTATCCCTACTGGCTTATTGGTCGAGTGGTCAACCACGACTGTTGAGCATGATGTCCTGGGTTCGATTGCCAGGTCAGGCAAATTTTGTTTGGTTTTTCCATTTGGAATTTTACAGTAGCAGCCACGGAGTCCGGATTTGTGCCCGGTTGGAACCAATAGGTTCGCCCTTGTAACATTGAACTTAAACAAAAGTGGTGAAATGTGGGTGTACCATTAGGAACACCTCTGCCTGGCTCTATTGGGGATTACAGGGGTTATGTTATGTTATTATCCCTTTCACAACGAGACTTCAACGTGTCTGTGTACCAATAAGGCTCGACAAATAAAAAATATATTAAAATCATACTTCACCGATGGTATATCTATATAACAGAGGAATACATACATACGTGTGGACCCACTTCCTGATAAAAGACTGTTAGCGAGTAACTTATTTAATATTATTTTAATTAATTAATATTATTTAACCAATAGCGCACATAATCTTGAGACAAAGATTGAGCGTTATTGTTGCTGTATTATTTTAACCTATGAATGCATGATGTTAATAAATAGTTTCATTTTTTTTTTATAATTTCTGCTCATCAACTTATAAGATTCATGTCAGGCCATTATATTCATAATTTATTTAAAAACTGACAAACTTTGTGGCAATGTGTCACTTGACTCCATTCGGTGTGGATGTCAGCAAAGAAAGTACCAAATCGTTCTCTTGCGAGTCGTAAAAGCGACAACTTTGAGGTTACGCAGATACGGTAATATGTATTAGAGTTATGTCTATGTATGAATAGATTCCTGCATTTAGTTTTCCGTTTTCTTACTATCCTAAGGGAGATGAATACAGCAATTTCTATTGAATTTTCAGGATTATAACATAACATCTCGCTCTTGACAAAAAATTTAAAAGAGTATTCTAATGTACGTGACTAGAAAAGTTATGAATATAAATGTGGATGGATGGAGAGGGAGAGGAAGACCAAAGAAAAAATGGATGGAGTGTGTGAGGGGTGATATGAAGGAAAAAGGAATAAATGATAACGTGACGACTAACAGGGCAGAGTGGAAGGAAAAAACGTGTTGCGCCGACCCCAAATGACATGGGATAAGAGCAGTAGTAGTAGTAGATTCTAAGGTCATGTGGAGAGGATGAGAAGAAAAGAAAGTCGATTAAAGAACGGTATTTACAAGGCAGATGTGAGTGGCAACATCGGGAGGAGACGCCCTAGAAAGACACACTAATCTTATTGGATTGCCGTTCTTCAGAAAGACAGGTGCGTAGTACTCGTAACCGGCGTGCGTGTATGGACAGATGTATGAACGTGGACGAGGCAAAAAGAGTATCCAAGGATCGTAGCAGGTGGCGTTCTGTGGTTTCTGCCTACCCCCATGGGAAAAGGGCGTGAGTTTATATATGTACTAGCTTTTGCCAGCGGCTTCGCCCGCGTGAAAATGACGATTTTCCAAACAAACTTTCATCCCCTATTTTACTCCCTTAGGGGTTGAATTTCGAAAAATCCTTCCTTATTTCTTGTCTACATTAGAAAGGGAACCTCTGTGCAAAATTTCAGCTTTCCAGGTCCAAAGGTTTGAGCTGGGCGTTGATCAGTTAGTCAGTCAGTCAGCGAGGAATTCTCTTTTTATTTATATACTAGCTTTTGCCAGCGGCTTCGCCCGCGTGAAAATGACGATTTTCCAAACAAACTTTCATCCCCTATTTAACTCCCTTAGGGGTTGAATTTCGAAAAATCCTTCCTTATTCCTTGTCTACATTAGAAAGGGAACCTCTGTGCAAAATTTCAGCTTTCTAGGTCCAAGGGTTTGGGCTGGGCGTTGATGAGTCAGTCAGTCAGTCAGCCAGGACTTCTCTTTTTATTTATATATTTTATTTTATTTTATTCTCTTCGGGAAACTTACAGCTAGTACAAACATTATACTTAAAAACTAGGAATTCTAAGGCCATTTACAAGTTTCCACAAAAAAATACATGGAACAAACAAGAAAAAAAAAGATAACAAAAAGAAGGAAGTAATTACTAAATAGCTTAGCTTAACTAGCTAGCTTTATAAATTAGGAAATAGGATTGATAAAACCAAAAAAAAAAACAAAAAAGAAGTAAAAACCATACAGATACAAAACACAGATACAGATACAACTACCTACCTACTTATCCATATATACTTTACTTATTATATATAGATATAGAAAGGTGTACGTGGACATCGCTCTTAAAACATTTCTCAGAAGCAGCCACGTAGTCTGAATTTGTGTCTGGTATTAAGCTCACCTCCTAATTTATGGGTCTTAAACATAACTAGTAAAATATGGCTGTAGGAGTAGATACACTCCTGTCCAACCTTTTTGTATTTATAGGCGTGATGTTATGTCGCTTGTAAGTATATAGACAGAAGAGTTAAGCAGCTACACATATTTTGCCAGTTATGTTAAAACACTGCCTGACCTACTGATACATACAAATTGGAGAAGAATGAAGATTATCAGTATGTTCAAACGAGCTGAAAGACGTGTTCTATAATAATATGTCCCCCAAGCCTTGCTCCGTCGACCAGCCAAGAAGAACAAAGGTAAATCTGAACCATTTCTAATCTTCATGATGAACCTCATAAAAAAACTTTCTAAACTTATTTTATCTCTAATAACCTAAAGACGGCTAAATGACGCAATTCAATGACTACTGGACAAATCGTTAACCCGAAACTTGGGCAAAAAATGAAGCTTGCCCGACATAACTGAGCGAGGTAATGGCTCGGAGAAGGGATATAGATACCTATATCTTTTACAAGTTTTCGGGGGCTACTACGCGGGCCTATGATAAAAACTTTTTATGTTCTGCTTATGTGATATCGTGCAGTTTGGAATCCATAACGCGATGTTGCTCGTAAGGGAGTATGAGAATATATGGAGTCGAGTAGGAGTTAAATGGAGTTATGGCCTGTGAAGATGTTCCTGTGTTTTTTTTTGGGATCATTGTTCTTGTTGGTGTTTGGTCGAAGTTTATTATTGGTTTATTGATGGTAGCTGTTGTGGTTTTTAGGATGAGTGCTTTTTATCATGTTTTGAACAGTTTTTTCACTGATACGGTGTTAAGATAAGCAGTAATTTGGACCTTTTTTAGTACCTATTTGATTTCACTGCTGACCTAAATATCAAAAGGACCTAGTCCTTTTGATATTTATAACTGTATGATGAAAGGTGGTTAGGTTAATTATTTGCATGACTCTAATTTTATCACAAGATTCCAAAGTAATTAAAATGTATTAATCAATAAAAAGCGCTCGCTAGCAGAAAAATTAAAAAGCGCTATCTTCAAAATCAGACCACAAAAACTTCACTTTATTAACACTTTAACAAAAAAAACCTAACACACTAACTACACCCAACTAAAACGTTCAAAAAAACAAAACACGACCTATTCAAAATCAAATAATGAATACATTCGTAACTCACACAGCCATACATAGATGAAAGTCACATTTGAGCGGCATTTTCCTCAAAGTGCCACGTCTCACTGCGTCCCACAGAATACCAGTACATTTGTTCCACAATACGAAAATTAAGGACAGACATGGTCAACACATGAAGCTCACTGTTATATACAGCCTCCGAACACCACGCATGGGCTGAATATTAATACAGTCATGCAAGAACAGTGTAAAATTGCATTAATTTGGCCTGTTTACATCCCGGAGTATGTTGTACACACATCACGTTCCATATTTCGTTTTTTAGAAGCGCAAAAGTTGTATGGCACTGATTAAACAACGAAAAACAACGGTTGAAAAATTTTGCTATTGCGTTTCATGCATTAGGCGTGTATTGTTACTAGTGGATGGAAAATTTCAGGACTTGTCACTTGTGATTCTTTTTTCTTGTTGGGTACTAAAATTGCACTTTTTTGAGGGCAGGATTTTTTTTCGGACGAAACAAAATAGAAAATCATGACTGGTCACTGAATCTGCTTTAAGTTTGCACTTTTTCACTTTTTATTACAAGATTATTTTTGAGAGGAGATTTTCATGACTGTGAACGTTTTTTTGGTTTAACCCTAAAATTGCACTTTTTAGCTTCAATATTTCACTATTGGAAAGAGTTTTTTTTATAATACTGACCTATAGATAGAAATCAAAGAAGATATTTTTGTACATATACAACTCTTGTTGCGGTAATAGCTTATTATGAGGTATTCATGTAATAAAATATTTATTAAGATGGCCGAGAAGCGAGGAATATTCTCACGCTGTAATTTACACTTATTATAAGTTAATAACAGCTTTAAAACTAACGAGTGGCATTTTAAATATTTTAACAGTAGATATTTAATCATCTCTTTCTATTTTAACAAAAGAAAATATTTTCATATCACTTCGTAAATTGATTACAACCAGAACTTATATTAAAAAGTTGAGCACATTTTTTCCAAAAAGTTCATTTATTTTCACAGATTATGCAACATGCATAATTAAATTTCACCTCTTTTTCAGCGAACTCTGAATGTCAAAATAGCTAATAAAAATTTTATTCACTCACTTTTTTAATGACATTATTAAACTTTTTTCTTTTTATAAACGTCGTACTAAGCTCTGAATTTAAATCTTTTAGTGATAAAAGTAAAGTGTCCTATCAGAGCCCTAATGACGGAGCGCCTTAAACGTTATCACTTCGATCTTTGGAGTAATAAAGATGAGAACACTGATAAGAGCAGAGGCAATTGTTTTAACTCCGACTTGCAAGACTTTATTGATTTAGGAGATTATTTCTGAAAATATGCTACTCAGAATTTTAGTAGAGTCATTTTTAAGTTTTGTTTTAAAATTTATTTCGAATTTAAGATGATTAAAAAATAGGGAGAAATAAAATAATTTAATTCCACCACTTTCGATGTTTTTGGAATAATTTAGAGCACTCTCGATGAGGGTATTTTTATTTTTAGATTTTTTTTAAATCGAAAAAAACAAATTAAATAAAAACTTCAAACTGAAATATTATCTCACTTTTATATTTTCCCAACAGTTCAATAAAGGAGGGTTAGTATTTTTTTATTTGGTTAATTTATAAAATAAACAACAATCGTCGTAAACATAACTTTAACAAAACAAACAAGAAACATATGACTTATGTTTAAACCACACTTATAAAGA
This sequence comes from Diarsia mendica, assembly GCA_949316265.1. Lineage (NCBI taxonomy): Eukaryota > Metazoa > Arthropoda > Insecta > Lepidoptera > Noctuidae > Diarsia > Diarsia mendica. The sequence continues at coordinate 3,434,997 of OX438895.1, read as the reverse complement.
TAAATCACAACTTTTTAACAGCCGAAAATAAAGCCCGCGAAACCTTAATCTGTAAAGAAAGAAAAATAAAAAAATAAATGAAAACAAACAAAAAATTACAATTTCAAAAAATATTGTTTCAATGCAAATGAGATGTTTACTCACAATAACAGGCGGCGGATATTCAACGTTCGCTGAACGAAATATATCTACGAGATGAACCATATGGACAGATGAATTAGTCCCAGTTGAAAAGAAAACTTGATCCAGGTTTGTGATGGGAGGGAGCGGATGGACGCGCGGTCGCGACTTTCGTACGTCACTTGTTACGGAACGCGGCACGTCTGTCTCGCACGGAGTTCCAAAGAAGACTGAAACACGGGCGGGCGAAGGCATACGCACGCGGGGAGGTACGCACTCACGCAGGCTTGACAGCCAATCGCGTGCGTGCGCCGCGCGCACCCCCGCGCTCTCGTCCCCGCCCCGCGCCCGCCCGTCACCTCACAATCGATGCCCTATATTGCATTAATTATTTAGGAAACACGCAATAAGATAACGCTAGGTGGCAGATAAGAGATCTTCGCGTTGCTTTAAATAAATCATCGTGTCTTCGTCCGTATCGGCCGGTTCGACCGGCGCGTGTGTACGATGCCTTCCGTGTGTACTGATAACGCATTATTTACGTTGTCAGTCCGCCGGACCTTTTGTTTTTATCTCGCTGTTATTTATAGAGTTCCTGAAGAAATATAATAAGAAGTAAAGTTGATTCATTCTTGAGGATTTTTATTTATATGATTCAACCCTGTGTCCCACCTTCGAGCAACGCAGGTTTTGTTTGTGTAGCGTTCAACTTGGGAACGAAAACAAACGAAATATATATTTTTTGGAAGGTTGTCAACTTGTCGTTTGCCAATATTAATATATACGGGGATAACGGGGTTCTCACCGGCGGCGGCTTTATTTTATGCTATGCTAAGGTTTTTCCAAAATTAACGGGAAACTTTCTATGAAACAAAATACAAGATAAAAAGAAGAAGCGGAAGAAAATATTTCCGATAGAAAATTGTTTCGAAGAATTTATGAAATAGTCGAGATAGTTTGATCTTTGACATCTACCGTCGCTGAATATTTACTCAGGAAAACAATAATTTCTTTCTTCTTTACAAAACTTCAAATTGTCTTCAGGGGACGTATTTTCAGGAGTCAGTTACGTGGACTGCTTGTAATATTGCATGTTGTTTTTTAATTAACTAAGTTCAATTTTAACGTACTTCATTTTTTTTATATTTAGGTACATATTTATAAAAGACAAAAAAAAAAATTAGGTACTTAAAAAAAACATTGATCATGAATTTGTTTTCTATTGAAGACAATATAGAATATTACTGTTTTTCCAACTTTAAATATAATATCGTTTTTGTCACCAAAAAACCAATAACGCAGTACCTGCATTTCGTGCTGATTTGCGAAGAGGAAAACATAGTCATAAAGAGTGTCAGTTATGATCTTGCGAGGAGGAACGAACAGGAAATAGGTTACCGTGTTCCTCTTTATAACAGTAGTAACGAGAATATGCATATATACCGTAATATTACTTTAAGTAGAATTTTACTTTACAAACTGAAATGACAATAAGAGATGTAATTTCATGTAAATAAATAAATATAAAAAAAAAAAAAAAAAATTTAATGTAACGTTTGGTATCTTGATGACGGAACCCTGGGGGGCGATGTAGATTCTGTTTTACAAGACTTTAATTTCTTAAAAAATGAACTACATAACATTGGCCTCGACCTTAATATTTCTAAATGCGAAATTTTTGTAACGGACAGTACCCATAGACAAAATACTTATTCAAAATTTAACGCAACAGCTCCTGGCATCAAATTCATTGAAAAAAACTCCCTTCGTCTCCTTGGGTCTCCAATCTTTGAAAATTCTTTTCCCGATTTTATCGAGGAAAAAATTCAAAATTTCAATGATGTTTCGGAAAGACTACTCCAAATTAATATGCATTCGGCCATCACCATAATTCGATACTGTTGTTTCGGGCCTAAATTAACATATTTCCTTCGTGCTTCCCCTTTATGGAGTCACACTCACCTTTTGGACAAAATGGACCAAATTATCAAACATACCTTAACATCAATTTTAAATGTGGCATTGGATGACCGAGCTTGGGCACAAGCTACTCTTCCCATACGCATGGGAGGACTCGGCGTCCGCAAAATTTCCAGTTTAAGTTTACCGGCTTTCATATCCTCGGTCCACGGCACTGAGAAGTTAATCAGGAATATCCTGGCTTCCACACTGATTGATTTTGATGTGCCGTGCTTCTCTGACGCTATCGAGGCTTGGAAACTCGCTTGCCCAAATACTGAAGCACCCGACCATCCATTTTCCCAGAGACGGTGGGATGAGCCGCTTTGCAGAGTAGTTCAGAACAATTTAGTCAACACGTCTGCTACTACTGCTGAGCGTGCGCGCCTGCTGGCTGTGGGTGAATGGGAATCGGGTCTTTGGCTTCACACACTGCCGTCGTCGTGCATAGGTACTTTGTTCGACGACACGACCTTCCGCCTCGCTGCTTCTTTGCGCCTTGGTGTCGCCTGCTGTTCTCCTCATCGCTGTCATTGTGGTGAAGCTGTCAACAGCCTCGGTCACCACGGCCTGTCATGCAGCCGTAGTGCTGGCCGTTTCGCGCGACACGCGAACTTAAACGACATCATCCGACGTGCTCTTGTCGCCGTCGGCGTACCAGCTGTTTTAGAACCCCATGGCTTGGCACGCGACGATGGCAAGAGACCGGACGGCATGTCTTTGTTTCCTTGGAAGATGGGTAGGCCTTTAGTGTGGGACGCAACATGTGTCGATACTCTTGCGCCATCACATCTTCCAAGTTCATCGTGCTGCGCAGGTGGAGCCGCTGCGGCTGCAGAAAACCTCAAGCGGCGTAAATATAGTAACCTTTGCGGAAACTATATTTTCGAGCCGTTTGGGGTTGAAACTCTGGGGCCGTGGGGTCCGAGTGCTCATAGTCTGTTTAAGGAAATCTCGAAACGCTTAGTTGACGCTTCTCGTGACCCAAGGGCTGGCTTTTATCTTGGCCAGAGGCTAAGTGTTGCCATACAACGAGGCAATGCCGCCAGTCTTTTGGGCACATTACCGGCTGACAGCGTTGAGGAGCAGTATTTCGATGCCTTTTTATAGTTTATTGTTAGTTTAGTTTATTTTATAGTTTTAAATTAATTTAATATGTATTTAGAACTCAATAAAGCATTTTCAATCATTTCAAAATATTGAAATATAATTTTAAGAATTTTGAAAATTCGAAAAAATATATATTATATTTCTTTTTTAAAATGTGAAAAGAGTTTGAAGACATTTTCGCCATACTAAATGATTCAGTTAATGTAGTATTTTTAGATGAAAATCTAAACTACTATAAAAAGCCGTCCGCTGTGGGTCCATTCAAACTTTATGAATACACTCAAGACAATTTTTAGTTCAGTACAAAACACACCTAAATATTTTGAGAGTGAAAAGTATTTTAGACACAGAGTTCTGTTATTATTGTGATGATTTTTTGCTTTTTTATATAACAAGTTAGTCTGAATTCGTAAGTTGAAAATAAAATGTGGTTATACCTACTTTAAAAATGCTTTTTTTTTTGATTTTGTTACTTACCAAGTGTAAGGTTCTCTACCAAGTATTTATTTACGTTAATATAATATGTTTTTATGCAATTAATACTTAAACTAACATAGTATTTTGAGAACTACTACCACAATTTTGAACTTATAGGTTTACTCATAAATAAAAATATTAAATCACAAAATAAACTCATATTTTTCGATCAAAACCAATTCTATCCACAGCACAACACCATAACTTAAAACCTGCCACCACGGAATAATCCCAGACACATGTTTCAGAGACGAAACATTTCTCCCTACATGTCTTGAGATCATCAATCATTCTAGATGCAGATCGCAGCTCATTGGGATGCGGGGAGCGTCTAACAGGTGGCCACAGCTGCTGGCCAATCAGACTTGAATGCCTGATGCTGCCTATGAAGATGTTTGGAGATACTGTAATTCTATTTCTGAGGTATTAGCATAGAACATGGACGTTGCGACGTTGGAGTGTCAACTATAGAATTATTTGTGATTATAATGCTTGATAAATGTTGTGTTGTGGGTTTTAAGTTAGCTTTTTGTGTGTAAATACAGTTACGATAGAGGCAGTGTATTGTTTAGACAGATTGACATCCTATGTTAAGGTTTGGTAAAACTCTGCTCCGATCCAGTGTGTCGGAAAAAGGTTTAAAAAGGTTTATACTCATAGCAATTGGTGATTCCGGGCTGATATGCTGATGATGATGAAAACTGAGGTTGCAACTTCATACATTAGACTCTGACAAATAATTTACAGAGGCCAACACATGAAGCTACTATGATCTGTCAATTTCTTTAATAGACCTTCAATTTTATCGCTAGATTATTATTAGGTCTAATGAAAGTTTGACAGTTTTAGGTAACTTGATGTGCTGTCGTCTGTACAGAAGTATCATTAGAGTCCAGTATTTCAGCTGATCAGGTACAGTCGAACAAGCTAATAAGTATACAGGGTAGATATCTTTATAATTCTATAACACTGAAAATATTGATTGTAATTTTGTTTTATCAAGTGTTTCGCAATAAGCGACTGATGTCAAACGCTGTATCGTTTGACATCAGTCTCTAAATGTATCTGTATAATCTTAAAAAAAGTAAATACAAGTTAGCTAGCCACTGTACCAGTGGCTACTCTGTACCAATTGAACTGAGACAGTTGTATAGTCGCTTCTTTTAGACTCAGGCCGCCTTATTACAAAACGTAGTTAAACCTGGTTTAACTTAGACCTGGTTTATCTCGCATGCTGTCACTTTCTTTTGAATATTATTGAAGTGAGACGTCATGCGAGATAAACCAAGACTAAGTTAAACCAGGTTTAACTACGTTTTGTAATAAGGCGGAGGAAGTTTCACAGTTGCAATTTAGATACACGCTTAAATAAAGTTGACACTCATTTTGTGCAATAACAATAATATTATTATACCCTGACAACTTCTGTACCTACTACCCAAAAAAGCTTGTCATGTTTCCTAATAATCTTGATATAAATAACTTCGCATTATTTTCAATGTGCCAGTCTTCTTTGACTTACAGATAAGGAAAAATAACGCGGGAAAAACTAGTGTTAACGGCGCCAATTTACCAACACGCAGTGTGCTTGCGTGGGGGGTGATGAATGCTCATTTCTCAGAGATCTTAGCATACTGAAAAGGTTATGTTCTCTGAGTAAATACTGCTTGTTATTGTCATGAATTTTAGATTACGTATAAAGAGGGCCGGTCGATTTTAGACGAGAATTTAATTGGGTACACAACTAGGGAAACCTACTTCAGAATTCAAGTGCCCGTAAATACTATGTTTTTTTAAGAGCCTAGTATAGAGGTTGTATTACGCAGTGTTTTTGCAATGACTTTCAAATGGATTGACTAGAACTTTTTAGTAGTCAATTAAATACATTTTTGATTTTTGTGTCTTTGATAATTTTATAAAAAAAAAGTCATATTTAGAAAATTTAATGTCGTTATCGCTCATAGATTGTCACTTTTTGGTTTTAAATTATTTCTATTGTTTGTAATAATAGTTAGTTGGGAAACCCTCTGCCTACTGTTAAAATTTATTTCTTTAGGTGCATTTAAAACTTTTTTTGGGTCACCGCTGCACCAGAAATGAATGTTCACACTAACCTGTCACTTTTCGCGTTTATCACAAACAAAAAAACAACTGCCGTCTTCCCCTATGAATCTCAACCCCCATTTCCACACGCGATAAGCAGCCAACACTACAGAATTATGTTTATAAATTTTAATAAAACACATCCCCTCATAAAGAAAGGAGGCCTGCCAGAGTAATGGCCCGCATTACTCAGCGGCGAGGTTTGTACAGAACACGGCACACTCCCTCTTTAATATTGGTAAGGAAAAAACGTAACTCAGTGGATCTAATTTAAGGTGCGTTTAATTGACCCTTAGATCGTCGGGACCGACATTTATAATGTAGGTATTATGTAAGGGATCCTAGCAAGGGATCGTAGGACGTTGATTAGGGAATAAAAGAAACGTAAGCGGACGGCTATCAGAAGGTTCGGTAGTCGTAAAGTGGGGTACGTTTGAGTTATTGGTAGTTATCTAATTGAGTGAGCACTTTGCTATTAGATTTTATTGTTGTTGGGGATAAGTTTAGTGTCGTAGAAAATCGGCTTTACGTCTACGAAGTCTTTTTTTTTTGGAAACTAAGAGAAGGACTCGTGCTTCCTTTATTGGCTGGAGATCTTTAAACATAGGGCAGACTGGAGGAATATGGGGAGGCCTGTGCCTGTAGAGACAATATCAATCTTTAAATAAATATAAAGAGAGGTCCTGACTGACTCATCAACGCCCAGCCCAAACCCTTAGACCTAGAAAGCTGAAATTTTGCACAGAGGTTCCCTTTATAATGTAGACAAGGAATAAGGAAGGATTTTTCGAAATTCAACCCCTAAGGAAGTTAAATAGGGGATGAAAGTTTGTATGGAAAATCATCATTTTCACGCGGGCGAAGCTGCTGGCAAAAGCTAGTGGGTCAATAAAAATAAGGGATCACTGAAATACCTAACCACCTAAATATTGACTTTAACTACCTAGTTGGTCTAGTGGTCGCAAAAGTGCGACTGCTGAGCATGAGGTCGTGGGTTCGATTCCTAGGTCAGGCAGAGTGTTATCGGGTGTTTTCATCAGGAATTTCTCAGTATCAGCTACGGAGTCTGGAGTTGTGCCCGGTTGATGTCAATCGGCTCGCCCCCTATTACATGGGACTTAAAGATAACTAGCAAAATGTGGGTGTACTCTTAGGGACACTTTTGCCTAACCATTCTCAGAATACAGGCATGTTTTGTTATATTGCCCTTAATAGGGATGTTTCCTAACTAAAAAAATATAATTTTATTTATTTAATTTTGTATGTTATTTTATATGGATATGCTTTTGTTTTTAATTAAAATCTTGTTAGTCTTTTTGATGTGTATGCGCGCACGCACACATATACGGTGTAAATGTGTCAGTGTAACCCCTTTCCCTAATCAGTAATAAACTAGCTATCAAGGAAGACACTCGTTTCATTATCTCCGCGCTCCTACCTCCAACGTATAAACATATCACTTTTCCACACACTGTGTCTACATTTCTTATCAAACTTTCCTCTCGCAGGTCTGCTGGAAGAAATTTCTTTTAAAATAAGTAAGTAGTACCTTTGTGCTCTTCTATTTGTTATGTTTTTTTATTATTTTTTTGTATTTTGTGTGTGCATAAATAAATAAATAAATAGACAAATAACTCTGTTCAGTCCGCCAGTTAGGTTATCGAAAAATATTGGATACTTACGTGTTTATTATGTTATCAAAGTAATAAAAATTACGGAGATAAAACGCGTTAAAAATCATGAGTGGGGGCTTGTGACGTCATTTTCCGGTAAAAATGTACTTCAATGTGAGGTCACACGAGCTTTCGAAGCACTGTACTGTATTGTCTTCATTTTTTGTTTGCGTGAAAAATTAAAAATATGTGTGTGTGTGGTATGTGTTTTTTGGAAATGTATCTGTCTATTAATTCAATTTTTTAAATTACCGTCTTCTGTATGTAAGTTCTAAAAACATAAAACGTAAAATTGAAATTGCTAAAACCCGTCTAAACACAAAAAAAAACCCTAAAAACATTTTCCAAAAAAGAAAGATGGCGGCATATTTTCATAACTTTCTCTTTTAAAAAACATTCGTTACATAAAGTACCTACACCTTTATATTTACAAATAAACATTTCTTTGATCGCGTTTGCCTATCTGTTGGCCATTAAAAAGTTTGTCTGTCAGTCTAGGGTAACTTTTAACAAGCTACGATGATCGACGGTATAGATCTTTTTTCGCTTATCTTTCTGCTGTCGAGTTTAGTCTGATGTGGGCCAATCAGATCGAGACGTGTTTTTCTTTTTGAAATAAAAATACAAAGTTTTAGTGAAGTGATTTGCTTATTAGGGCCGTTCATATTTGAAATGTGGGATAAATATGTGTAGCTTAGTAATTTTTAGTAAGGCTTAAAAGAGTTAGTATTTGGTGTCAAATCTATAGCTGTTTAGCTACTTCTCACGCTGAATAGACTATTGTTTTAATTATCTTTTTCGATGATATGTAAATAATACCACCGTAATACTATCCAACTCCTAGGTCAAGGCCTCTTCTTGACAGAGAAAGAACAAGCAAGCTTTCCTTTCCTCAATCGTAGTTTTCCCCGATGAAGAAATACCTTGATAATTCAGTATGAATTAGGCTCGCCCCCTATTACATGGGACTTAAACATAACTTTTGAAAACTCAAACTCAAATCATTTATTTCAATTAAGCCTTTATAGGCACTTTTGAATGTCAGAAGAACAATTCATAAAAACTAAAAAAGAAACTACGAAATGTGGGTGTACTAATGTACAGCTCTGCCTACCCTTCGGGGATTACAGGTGCGATGTTAATTATGTGTAAACAACTCTAACGTGACTGAAGATCATTAATGTAATGTTATATGATTACAGTGTAAAGTCGAGAACAGTAATTGAATCATTAAGTTTCACTATCGGAATGGAGAAATCACTAAGTTAATGGTTACTACAACATCATGTAAAATAACTTGTTGCAGGATGGAATTAGTCGCTTTATATGTTAACTAGTGACCCGCCCCGGTTTGTAACGTTTTAATGACTTGATAAAACATTGTGATTTTGTTATAATTTGTTAAGTATTATAAGGAATGTTTGGTTAGGACATTGCAGGCTTGAATCACCTGATTGTCTGATAAAAAGATGGTTCCGTGCTTCGGAAGGCACATTTAAGCCGGTGGTCCCGGCCGCCAAATGGCGGTCGTCAAACCATGTCAGAGGCCCTTGCGGCGGTTTAGAAACTCTGACACTAGGGTGTGTGGGGTCGTTAGACCTTACTGCCAACACGATAAGAAGAAGAAGATTTAGATATTACCTTGTCCTTGAAAAACGCATTATAAAAATGATATAAGAAAACGATACCATTACTCATAGTTGACACGATTTTTCCGTTGGCAAGCGTCCTGGTAATTATATTTTATTTATAGTTGGTCTCTGGGCTATTCTGTAGCGCTTTATTGCTTAACGGTGGGCCGTTAAAATGTTTAATGTATCTACCTGTTTTCAGGAAGTTAACTTTTAAAGTACCTCGGGTTTTGTTATCTCTATCGATGTGTAGGTAAAATGTTGCGTTGTAGTGAAAATTGACTGGCCTGTTGGTCTAGTGGTTAGTGACCCTAACTGCTATGCCGGAGGTCGTGGGTTCGATTCCCACCCAGGACAAATGTTTGTGTGATGAGCACGATCATTTGTTCTGTGTCTGGGTGTAATTTATCTATAATATGTATGTATTTAGAAATATATAAGTATGTTTATCAGTTGTCTAGTACCCATAACACAAGCTCTGCTTAGCTTGGGACTAGATGGCGTTGTGTGATAGTTGTGAAAAAAAAAAAAAAAAATTATTCAATGAAGACATTTTTAAGTCATCATCATTCTCCTGTCATTATCCCAATTTATTTGGGGTCGGCGCAACATATATATTACATATATATTTTTCTTATGGCACAAAGTATTTATGTCGTAAATATACTAGAATTAGGTGCATTATTAGTTAAACATCTACCTAGCCCTTGGCTGATTCTGTAATCACCTTTATCTACCCAAATATCATAAACCCTCTCTAATGCGTTCAGAAACCATAGGCAATGACCAGCATTACCAACCAGCAGAAATTAACAGAACTGTAATGAGCTCATAACCTACTGAAAACAGTAGGTTATGAGTTTAAATTTGGAACAGGTGTCAAATTCAAGTGAGTGTGCTATTCTAGTATCTACATTAAAACAAATACCTATCGATACGAAACCCCAATTCAGTATGATTTTAATTATAAATCGCACGACATTTTGATCTCGAGTGACACAAGAATAGTGACTTTGTTCGTTTGCCTATGATTAAAAAAAAATACAGATATCCGAAACGCCGCCATTTCGAGCTGTCATTTGTTCGGTATTTTTTATTGCATTACACTGGTAACAATGCTGGTCATTTCCCTATGGTTCCTGAACCCATCATAGAGCCCTTATGATATTTGGGTAGATAAATTAGTGTATGCAACTATACATAATTAGGCATTACAACACTCGTGTGATGCTATTAAGAAATCATTATGCACAGTCGCATAAACTACTATTAAGAGTAGCTATTTCTCTACAGTCTTCATTATTATAACAAAACATCTACCACAGGCAGGTTATGTTATAACATAACCTACACTAGAGTTAGAAAACTGTGAAAAATTGTTTACTAACATATTATGATATATGAATGTATAAGTTTTAATCTAATCTTTGCCAAGGTTCTATGAATAATAGCCAAAAATAGACAACGACAAAGATTTTCAATGACATCTAATAACAAAATCCCTCAATTCTAGCCTCCATTACTAAAAGACGTCCTCATTCAACGCAAACGAGATGATGAATGGCGTAGTTCTCGTTTAACTATTAAATAAGTGCTAATGAGATTGATTCTGTTTCAATTAAAATTATAAATCACTATAGCTGTACACCTGCCTAGCCCTTTATTCATTACAGGCGTGATGTTATGTTACACTAGAACTAGGTAGCAGTGAAAAATTGGGTACCTACGAACAAGATGGTGTATTCTTTCAACAAGAAAACGACAAAGATTTTCAATGATATCTACTTACTCGTAATAAAAAAACCTTCCATTACTAAAAAGACGTCCTCATTCAACGCAAACGAGATGATGAATGGCGTAGTTCTAGTTTAGCTTTTAAATAAGCTAAGTGCTAATGAGATTGAATCTGTTTTAATTTTATTCACTCTGTGAAGGATTTCTGCTGAGAGTGGAACTTTCTCTGCCAATGTTATTAGGTTTTTATTGATAAGTAGGCTTTTGAGATTATTGTTTAGGCTAATAACATTCGTAATGTTTTAAGGGGTAGGCAGAGGTGTGCGTATTAGTGGACCCTACATTTGGCCAGTTATAATATTAATAATATACAGCTATCCTAATCCTAACTTCCTAACTAATATTATAAATGCGAAAGTAACTCTGTCTGTCTTTCTGTCTGTCTGTCTGTTGTCTGTCTTTGCTTCACTCCTAAACTACTGAACCGATTTGTGTGAAATTTGGTACAGACATAGTTTGGAACTTGAGAAAGGACATAGGATAGTTTTTTTTTTTTTTTCGCGAGATAATCCAAAAATCTGCCCGAAGTCACTATTCCACGCGAACGAGGTCGCGGGCAAAAGCTAGTTTTTTATATTTTTAAATGTAATTTTTTTTTTGTATAGGAATATTTAAAAATATATTTTTTATTTATTAAGTTAAATAAAGGAAAAAATATTAATAATATTGTTTTATTTGGGACAACATATGATCCATTTCCATGTTTGTTTGTGTGTTTTTTTGTTTGTTTTCCATGTTTAAGTGCAATGAAATTGGGGACGAGCGTATCTAGACCCCATGACTGCTACTAAAAATATCCTAATGAAAAGATCCAATATTGCCCGACCCGGGAATCGGAGCAGCAGTCGCGCTTGCGACTACTAGGCTAACGAATCAGTCAATCAATCATTAGTGTAAAAAGATTTTGCTATATTCGTACTGCAACTAAGCTATATGTACTAACAGTGGTAGATCTCATCCTAAGACTCAATTCAATTAAAATTACAATTCCTTCATTAACACCCTCAAAATCAACTTCCCAAGCATTAAAATACTACCAAATCATCACTTCCAAACACCAACCAAAACTCAAGACTAAGATACTGTCGCCATATTTTATAACTGAAAAAGCAATTTCACATTGAAGTCGGCACTGTGCACACATGCTGAATGAGCGTTATATTAAAACTAGTATTTGCGTGGCTGCGCTCGCTGCGCGCAGCTCGCGGGTCTGCCTACCTACACCTACCCACTACCTACCTACACCTACCTACCTACACCTACCTACCTACACCTACCTACCTACACCTACCTACCTACACCTACCTACCTACACCTACCTACTACCTACCTACCTACACCTACCTACCTACTACCTCCTACTACCACTAAAAAAACATTACCCTAAAGTTTGCTTGTCGTCGCCCCTGAGTTTTGCTTCACCCACTCAACCTTCGTTACGCTAAGGAGGTCGCCGGCTCGCTTCGCTCGCCACCTCCCCCCTTCGCTCCACTCGGTCTCGCAGGTTCGCTCCACTCAGGACCTACCTACCACCGGAAAGCTATCATGACATTATCCCTACGCTACGGGGGTCGCCGGCTCGCTTCGCTCGCCCGCTCCCCCCTTCGCTTTACCGGTACCACCATTTTACTTCCCCGAGCCTCCTATCCTATACGAATCTGTAAACAAAAGAGAAAAAAAAGGGGCGAAGAGGGGGGGGGGGGTGAAGGGGGGGGAGAGGGGGGGTGTTTTTAGATTTCGACTAACGCAATGCCCCTCTCAATGAATCTGAAAAAAAAAATGTTCCAAGTCTCTTAACTTCCGAGATCCGAAAGGGGGGGGATGAAGGGGGGCAAGGGGGTCAAATTTTCAAAATGGTTTTTACTTCCTCAAGCCTCCTCTATACGAATCCCTAAAAAAAAACACGTTATTCTCTTTATTTCCGAGATCCGCCTAAAGGGGGGGGGAGAAGGGGGGCAAGGGGGGCCACTTTCAAAAATGATTTTTACTTTACCGAGCCTCCTCTATACGAATCCCTAAAAAAAAACACTTCAAGTCTCTTTGTTTCCGAGATACGATAGGGAGGGGGGAGAAGGGGGGGGAAAAGGGGGGGTTTGGGACTTTTCCCATAGGATTGAGAGTTAGTTGTTTACGAATCTGTCAAAATATACCCACCTCCCCATCCACCATCTGGGAGATCAATTCTGTCAATAAGTCAGTCAGTCAGTGGTAATTAAGCTTTATATAGTATAACTAGTATTTGCGTGGCTGCGCTCGCTGCGCGCAGCTCGCGGGTCTGCTTACCTACACCTGCCTACTACCTACCTACACCTACCTACTACCTACCTACTACCTACCTACACCTACCTACCTACACCTACCTACCTACACCTACCTACACATACCTACTACCTACCACCTACCTACTACCTCTTACTACCACTAAAAGAACATTACCCTAAAGTTTGCTTGTCGTCGCCCCTGAGTTACGCTTCACCCACTCAACCTTCGTTACGCTAAGGAGGTCGCCGGCTCGCTTCGCTCGCCACCTCCCCCCTTCGCTCCACTCGGTCTCGCAGGTTCGCTCCACTCAGGACCTACCTACCACCGGAAAGCTATCATGACATTATCCCTACGCTACGGGGGTCGCCGGCTCGCTTCGCTCGCCCGCTCCCCCCTTCGCTTTGCCGCTGTACCACCACCGGACAGGTTTCAACGCCCCTCAATGGTTTTATGTAAGAAAAAAAAAAAAAAAAAAAAAGTGAAAAAGGGGGGGGGGGTTGAAGGGGGGTGAGGGGGGGAGTCTCGAAAAATGATTTCGATTAACGCAAAGGCCCCTCTCAATGAATCTGAAAAAAAAAATGTTCCAAGTCTCTTAACTTCCGAGATCCGAAAGGGGGGGGATGGAGGGGGGCAAGGGGGTCAAATTTTCAAAATGGTTTTTACTTCCTCAAGCCTCCTCTATACGAATCCCTAAAAAAAACACGTAATTCTCTTTATTTCCGAGATCCGCCTAAAGGGGGGGGAGAAGGGGGGCAAGGGGGGCCACTTTGAAAAATGATTTTTACTTTACCGAACCTCCTCTATACGAATCCGTAAAAAAAAAAAAATACGGGTCTTTTAGTTTCCGAGATACGATAGGGAGGGGGGAGAAGGGGGGGGAAAAGGGGGGGTTTCGGACTTTTTCCATACTCACCAGAGTTACTTGTTTACGAATCTGTCAAAATATACCCACCTCCCCATCCAACATCTGGGAGAACAATGATGTCAGTGAGTCAGTCAGTGAGTGAGTGGTAGTTTAGCTTTATATAGTATAATAACTAGTATTTGCGTGGCTGCGCTCGCTGCGCGCAGCTCGCGGGTCTGCCTACCTACACCTACCTACTACCTACCTACACCTACCTACTACCTACCTACACCTACCTACCTACACCTACCTACCTACACCTACCTACACCTACCTACACCTACCTACACCTACCTACACCTACCTACACCTACCTACACCTACCTACACCTACCTACACCTACCTACACCTACCTACACCTACCTACACCTACCTACACCTACCTACACCTACCTACACCTACCTACACCTACCTACACCTACCTACACCTACCTACTACCTACCTACACCTACCTACTACATACCTACACCTACCTACTACCTACCTACTACCTACCTACTACCTACCTACTACCTACCTACACCTACCTACTACCTACCTATCACCTACCTATCACCTACCCACCACCTACTTACTACCTACCTACTACCTCCTACTACCACTAAAAAAACATTACCCTAAAGTTTGCTTGTCGTCGCCCCTGAGTTACGCTTCACCCACTCAACCTTCGTTACGCTAAGGAGGTCGCCGGCTCGCTTCGCTCGCCACCTCCCCCCTTCGCTCCACTCGGTCTCGCAGGTTCGCTCCACTCAGGACCTACCTACCACCGGAAAGCTATCATGACATTATCCCTACGCTACGGGGGTCGCCGGCTCGCTTCGCTCGCCCGCTCCCTCCTTCGCTTTGCCGCTGTATCACCACTGGACAGGTTTCAACGCCCCTCAATAGTTTTATGTAACAAAAAAAAAAAAAATAGGTGAAAAAGGGGGGGGGGGGTCGAAGGGGTTCAAATTTGAAAAACGGATTATACTTCCCCGAGCCTCCTCTATATGAATCTCACGAATGACACCACCTACCCACACCTACTTACCACCTACCTACACCTACCTACTACCTACCTACCACCTACCTACACCTACCTACTACCTACCTACACCTACCTACTACCTACCACCTACCTACTACCCCTACCACCTACCTACTACCTCCTGCTACTACTAAAAAACATTAACCTAAAGTTTGCTTGTCGTCGCCCCTGAGTTACGCTTCACCCACTCAACCTTCGTTACGCTAAGGAGGTCGCCGGCTCGCTTCGCTCGCCACCTCCCCCCTTCGCTCCACTCGGTCTCGCAGGTTCGCTCCACTCAGGACCTACCTACCACCGGAAAGCTATCATGACATTATCCCTACGCTACGGGGGTCGCCGGCTCGCTTCGCTCGCCCGCTCCCCCCTTCGCTTTGCCGCTGTACCACCACCGTTTTCAACGCCCCTCAATAGTTTTATGTAAGAAAAAAAAAAAAGCTGAAAAGGGGGGGGGGGTTGAAGGGGGGTGAGGGGGGGAGTCTCGACAAATGATTTCGATAAACGCAAAGGCCCCTCTAAATGAATCTGAAAAAAAATCGTTCCAAGTCTCTTAACTTTCGAGATCCGCCTAAAAGGGGGGGAGAAGGGGGGCAAGGGGGGCCACTTTGAAAAATGATTTTTACTTTACCGAGCCTCCTCTATACGAATCCGTAATAAAAAAAAAATACCGGTCTCTTAGTTTCCGAGATACGATAGAGAGGGGGGGGAGGGGGGGCAAAAAGGGGGGGTTTCGGACTTTTCCCATACTCACCAGAGTTACTTGTTTACGAATCTGTCAAAATATACCCACCTCCCCATCCAACATCTGGGAGAACAATGATGTCAGTGAGTCAGTCAGTGAGTGAGTGGTAGTTTAGCTTTATATAGTATTATTAGGAATCAGAAGTGAAATACGTGAACAAAATAAACAATGTTTAATATCTTTTGAATTACACTTTTACAAAAATATCAAGACAAACATTTTAAACAATAATCAAATAGAAATAGCACTAGCAAATGGAATAATCAGTACACGAGCAAAAACATAAACCAAAATTAGCGAAGCACACGATAATAGTCGGGTAGCAAGTCCTTTCCGAGCGCCGTCCAAGCAAAAAGTGACCGCTGCACCGCCGCTCGCCTCGTTTTATGAACTTCTGTCGGTTACCGTACGTCGACCGGATGCAAACCGCACGGCTACTGGCTGATGGCGTGACTTTGAGCCAACACGGCCTCTCCTGACGCTCTGACGTCCTCGTCAGCTTCCAACAAGGCGGCTGAGTCTTCGCTGTCTCCTTGATAGCGTGTCTCACAACGCCAGTGGGGCGTGCTGGCACAGTGGAGTGCCACGCACAACTGCGCCTGTAGGGCGCGCTGGCACCGTGGAGTGCCGCACACAACTGCGCCTGTGGGGCGCGCTGGCACTGTGGAGTGCCGCACACAACTGCGCCTGTGGGGCGCGCTGGCACTGTGGAGTGCCGCACACAACTGCGCCTGGGGGGCGCGCTGGCACCGTGGAGTGCCACGCACAACTGCGCCTGTAGGGCGCGCTGGCACCGTGGAGTGCCGCACACAACTGCGCCTGTGGGGCGCGCTGGCACTGTGGAGTGCCGCACACAACTGCGCCTGTAGTAGGGATGGGTCTTAAATTAATAAGCTGCTAAATTAACACTGCTAATTTTTTTTTTTTTTAGTGTCAACACCTGTTAAATAAGTTCTGATATAGCTGTTAAATCTAGCAGTCACAACTGACAGTGACAAGTTCCGTTTCTATTGAATTGGTTTCAACACGAGTTATTTAGCAACTAGCGAGCGGGTTGATTTAACTCACCGCTAAGTGCTAACTGCTGAATTCGGAAATATTACATTTAAAGAGAGTTAAATAAAGACTGATCTTCGTTACGAAGGTTTACGCGGGATAAGATAAAAAGATTAGAAGAAAATTACAAATACAAAAATAACAGACATGAAAAAAAAGAAATCGTTGTAAATAAATTGATTCTCATTACAAATACGCCAACAGAAAAAGTTAACAGTCCTAAGCCTGTGAAAAATATAAGGGAAATGAGAATTAATTATGTTAAAAATCTGTCTGTGACTAAATTTAACAGTTGCTAAAAATAACTGCTAATTTTAAGTGTTAATTATTTTTAGCATTAGCATTTAGCAGTGTTATTATTTTTTAACGCTTAAGCCCATCTCTAGCCTGTAGGGCGCGCTAGCACCGTGGAGTGCCGCACACAACTGCGCCTGTAGGGCGCGCTGGCACCGTGGAGTGACGCGCTTAACACGTCAGTAGCGCGCTGGCAGCCTGGAGCTACGCGCTTAACACGACAGTAGCGCGCTGGCAGCCTGGAGCTACGCGCTTAACACGACAGTAGCGCGCTGGCAGCCTGGAGCTACGCGCTGTACACGCCAGTAGGGCGCGCAGTCGGCCTGCAGCGACGCGCTCGGCCTGCAGCGAGGCGCTGGCCTTCAGCGAGGCGCTCGGCCTGCAGCGAGGCGCTCGGCCTGCAGCGAGGCGCTCGGCAACGTCAGAAGGCGCGCAGTCGCCTTGCAGCGACGCGCTCAGTAACGCCAGAAGGGCGCGCAGTCGCCTTGCAGCGACGCGCTCAGCAACGCCAGAAGGGCGCGCAGTCGCCTTGCAGCGACGCGCTCAGCAACGCCAGAAGGGCGCGCAGTCGCCTTGCAGCGACGCGCTCAGCAACGCCAGAAGGCGCGCTGGCACCCTGCAGTGACGTGCACGTTCACGGCGTCATTGTGGCAAAGCCCTGGCAACCACTGCTAAGGCCAAGCAGCGTTGCGTTTCGTCCATCCTTGTGTAATGGTTACTCTGTAAACAAACAAATTTACATCAGAATTTTGTTCCGCTCGATCACTCCTGACCAAACTTTAGTTCCATTGGGTGGCACCAAATTCGACTCTCATTAATTAAATCAAATGTACTGGAAATTATCGAAAATACAACACTCAACTACCTTGAGTCATATACCTAGTCGTTCACACCAACCTTAAAAATTCTATTGAAACAAAAACTGCTGAAATCATCGAGTAAAACCTTTAACACCAAGGCTCTCTAACCGAGTAGTACAACAAGAGAGTAATCTCATTCATTAAAGAACATTCAAGTCGAGAATCAAATTCAAAGAAACATTCACCAAACAAAACTTGTCAGACAAGAATACCAATAGGCACATAGGGATGTACGAGTATAAGCACATTGTTAGCATATCACACATACTTCTTCCACAACACTGTAGGCATAGGCTCCAAGTTTGCATACCCCTCAGTGGCTGTAGACATAGGCACATTGTTAGCATATCACACAGACTTCCACACTCACTGTAGGCATAGGCTCCAAGTTTGCATACCCCTCAGTGGCTGTTGACATAGGCACATTGTTAGCGTATCACACAGACTTTCACACAGACTTTCACACACGCAGCTGAGGCCACGCGCTTGACCAAACCACACGTTCTTATGTAATGGTTACTATGCAAAGAGACAAATCTGACCAAACATCTACGACAGAACCTGACCAAACATCCATTAGGTCCTACTCTCGTTGATAAAATGAAACGCGGCTAAACTGGAAATTATCGAAAATACAACAATCAACCACCCTTACATTGTCGTTTAAATCAATCTTAAAAACATTATTGCGTCAAAAAAATGCCAGGTTCACAAAAATCATCGAGTAAAACCACAGATCTCTAACTGACTAGTAAACAAGTCTATCTCCCGTGTGTATCACTATTTGACTTAACACTACGGTCTTTCCAGACCCTGACCTCAACCAGAGCTAAACGCACAACATACAAGAAACACACCCACTGTCTACTCGAGTTTCCTCAAAAACCTTCAATTTTAATCAGACTACGACTACACAATAATTACTGGTACTGTCTAACACAATACAGCCTATAGAATCTCTTGGCTTGCAACCACAACTTTACTTCATCAAAATCCTTATAAACATCAACTGATACGTAACTCATTGTCATCTTTCTTAGCCTATCATGTGTATTATAAAGCAACTTCTATAATAAAGCAAAACTTATCAGACTTTACAGTGCACCTTTATACGGCCTACGTCTTCACACGAAAAAACAAGTCAACTGATCATAAGGCGTACCGCATTGTATCGATGAAGAAATACAGGTTTCTTTCCCGTTAAGTCATACCATTGAATGTAATAATTAAAAAGTTAACGTAGGGGTTTGCGTTTACGCAGACCATGATTATTTGAGTTTGATGTGCCAACAACTGCACTTTTGGGTTTCAAATATACGGAAAACGAGACTTTTGACTGTATTTTGTTTTGTTCATAATTGCGGCTTTTATTTGAGCATCAGATATCACAAATCACAACGTTGCCCCTCACCAGGAATTTCTCCTGTGTCGTGGGTACCTTCACAAATATTTAAACTAACATACACAAGTACCCAACTTAAAAAAAAACTATCTGTAGGTCATACAGGTACTTGTATTCATAACGTCATTATAGCACAGTGACCATATCGACTTCACGCGGACACAATGACCGAAATTCGTGTTTAAAATGAGTCCACGTGCTGTTATTGGTCAACCAATCGTTAAGCGACGTATTAGCACCACCATGTAAATAACCACCAATGCGTCCGAGGCATTGCCAATCACCCCAGTGACCTTATAAACACACACATAACATCACGCCTGCAATCCCCGAAGGGTTAGGCAGAGGTACCCAGTATACCCACATTTCGCCAGTTATGTTAAGACATAAGCTTAACCATGTAACAGGGGTGAGCCCATTGTCACCAACAGGGCACAAATCCAGAAAATAGCACTTTGCCCGACCCGGGAATCGAACCCAGAACCTTCATGCTCATAGTCGCGCTTACGACTACTAAACCAACGAAATATTAAAATGGTTCGATCTTACTTGTATCAGGAACGAAAGTAAACCAATCCTGTCCGGAGCGTCGCCTCAACCGCGAGAGCGGTTACACAGGACTTCGCGTCCTCACGCGGCTCCTACGACGATCTCGTTCGCGCTTGGAACGGCGATCGGATCCCGAAACTTGCTATACGTGACCTTCCACTCCACATAAGGTGGCTACGAGATCGCTTAGAACGCAAGGCACTAGTTTTTGAACGCGAACAACTCGATCTATCCATCGCTAACTACTACCCGCTTTTATCTAAAATTAAAAGCCTGAAAACTAGTTTTTAACTTGTGGGCGAAAATAATCCACTATCCCACTTCTGATATTAGGAATCAGAAGTGAAATACGTGAACAAAATAAACAATGTTTAATATCTTTTGAATTACACTTTTACAAAAATATCAAGACAAACATTTTAAACAATAATCAAATAGAAATAGCACTAGCAAATGGAATAATCAGTACACGAGCAAAAACATAAACCAAAATTAGCGAAGCACACGATAATAGTCGGGTAGCAAGTCCTTTCCGAGCGCCGTCCAAGCAAAAAGTGACCGCTGCACCGCCGCTCGCCTCGTTTTATGAACTTCTGTCGGTTACCGTACGTCGACCGGATGCAAACCGCACGGCTACTGGCTGATGGCGTGACTTTGAGCCAACAGTATAATAACTAGTATTTGCGTGGCTGCGCTCGCTGCGCGCAGCTCGCGGGTCTGCCTACCTACACCTACCTACTACCTACCTACACCTACCTACACCTACCTACACCTACCTACACCTACCTACACCTACCTACACCTACCTACACCTACCTACACCTACCTACACCTACCTACACCTACCTACACCTACCTACACCTACCTACACCTACCTACACCTACCTACACCTACCTACACCTACCTACACCTACCTACACCTACCTACACCTACCTACACCTACCTACACCTACCTACACCTACCTACACCTACCTACACCTACCTACACCTACCTACACCTACCTACACCTACCTACACCTACCTACACCTACCTACCTACACCTACCTACTACCTACCTACTACCTCCTACTACCACTAAAAAAACATTAACCTAAAGTTTGCTTGTCGTCGCCCCTGAGTTACGCTTCACCCACTCAACCTTCGTTACGCTAAGGAGGTCGCCGGCTCGCTTCGCTCGCCACCTCCCCCCTTCGCTCCACTCGGTCTCGCAGGTTCGCTCCACTCAGGACCTACCTACCACCGGAAAGCTATCGTGACATTATCCCTACGCTACGGGGGTCGCCGGCTCGCTTCGCTCGCCCGCTCCCCCCTTCGCTTTACCGGTACCACCATTTTACTTCCCCGAGCCTCCTATCCTATACGAATCTGTAAACAAAAGAGAAAAAAAGGGGTGAAGAGGGGGGGGGTGAAGGGGGGGGAGAGGGGGGGAGTTTCTAAAAATGATTTCGACTAACGCAATGCCCCTCTCAATGAATCTGAAAAAAAAAATGTTCCAAGTCTCTTAACTTCCGAGATCCGAAAGGGGGGGGATGGAGGGGGGCAAGGGGGTCAAATTTTCAAAATGGTTTTTACTTCCTCAAGCCTCCTCTATACGAATCCCTAAAAAAAAAACACGTAATTCTCTTTATTTCCGAGATCCGCCTAAAGGGGGGGAGAAGGGGGGCAAGGGGGGGCACTTTGAAAAATGATTTTTACTTTACCGAGCCTCCTCTATACGAATCCCTAAAAAAAAACACTTCAAGTCTCTTTGTTTCCGAGATACGATAGGGAGGGGGGAGAAGGGGGGGGAAAAGGGGGGGTTTGGGACTTTTCCCATAGGTTTGAGAGTTAGTTGTTTACGAATCTGTAAAAATATACCCACCTCCCCATCCACCATCTGGGAGATCAATTCTGTCAGTGAGTCAGTGAGTCAGTGGTAGTTTAGCTTTATATAGTATAACTAGTATTTGCGTGGGTGCGCGAGCTGCGCGCAGCTCGCGAGGCGTGAAGGGGGGGAGAGGGGGAGCTTTGAAAAGTGATTTCGACTAACGCATTGCACCTCTCAATGAATCTGAAAAAAAAAATGTTCCAATACTACCTACCTACAACTACCTACCTACACCTACCTACACCTACCTACACCTACCTACACCTACCTACACCTACCTACACCTACCTACTACCTACCTACTACCTACCTACTACCTACCTACACCTACCTACTACTACCTACCTACTACCTCCTACTACCACTAAAAGAACATTACCCTAAAGTTTGCTTGTCGTCGCCCCTGAGTTACGCTTCACCCACTCAACCTTCGTTACGCTAAGGAGGTCGCCGGCTCGCTTCGCTCGCCACCTCCCCCCTTCGCTCCACTCGGTCTTGCAGGTTCGCTCCACTCAGGACCTACCTACCACCGGAAAACTATCATGACATTATCCCTACGCTACGGGGGTCGCCGGCTCGCTTCGCTCGCCCGCTCCCCCCTTCGCTTTGCCGCTGTACCACCACCGGACAGGTTTCGACGCCTACTATAATATTTCTTCAAACACCTAATGGCTATCTCTAACCGTTATGAAGTTACAGCCCTTTTAATTTTAGGGGAGGTTGGGGAGGGGAGGGTATACAAATTTCAACGCCCCTCAATAGTTTTATGTAAAAAAAAAAAAAAAAAAGGGGGGGGGGGTGAAGGGGGGGGGGTGAGGGGGGGAGTCTCGAAAAATGATTTCGATTAACGAAAAGGCCCCTCTAAATGAATCTGAAAAAAAAATCGTTCCAAGTCTCTTAACTTTCGAGATTTGCCTAAAGGGGGGGAGAAGGGGGGCAAGGGGGGCCACTTAAAAAAATGATTTTTACTTTACCGAGCCTCCTCTATACGAATCCCTAAAAAAAAACACTTCAAGTCTCTTTGTTTCCGAGATACGATAGGGAGGGGGGAGAAGGGGGGGGGAAAAGGGGGGGTTTCGGACTTTTCCCATACTCACCAGAGTAACTTGTGTACGAATCTGTCAAAATATACCCACCTCCCCATCCACCATCTAGGAGAACAATTCTGTCAGTCAGTGAGTGGTAATTAAGCTTTATATAGTATAATAAAGATAAATTAATATACGTCCACGGAACCGAGTGTGTCGACGCCTTTATATGCCGCCAAAACTTTCCTGATTTCATTAAAACTATTTAATTGACGAAATGGGCCGCATTGTAGTATTTTAGTGACGAACGGGAAAACTCCGTAAATCCGTATTTGTGCTTATAAATCCGTTTTCGTGTGTAGGTGGGGACGGATTTCCGAATAAACTCGAAGTGTATTGAATTCATTCACTAGTTTTGTGATAATCGTGATAATATAGGTTGTTTTCTTGTGTGTGTGTGTGTATCATACTCCATCACGCCTGTAATACCCGAAGGGTTAGGCAGAGGTGTACCTCATGGTACACCCATATTTCACCAGTTATGGTTAATTCGCATTTATCATTTTTTTTTTGTTTTTTTTTTTCGTATTTATTTATAGCGGGGCAAGCTTATTGCCACCAACCGGCATTGCATAAATCCAGACACTGTGACTACTACTGACCAATTCTTGATGGAAAAACTCAATAACACTTTGCTCAACACAGGAATCGAGCCCAGGACCTCATGCAGCCGCTAGACCAACGAGGCAAACAATAGGGTAGTTGACTGACTAAAAAAAATATGATTCTGTTTAGACCGTCAGTTAGATTATCGAAAAATATTGGATAAGTTCGTGATTTTTATTTCATCAAATTAATAAAAAATTACGAAGATAAGATCATGAGTTGGGGGATTTGACGGCACTTTCTGGTAAAAAACGTAACAAACTATGACGTCACACGACTTTTCGAAGCACTGTATCAACTTCATTTTTTGTTTACGTGAAAAAAGAAAAAAATTCGTGACCAACATTGTTTAGAAATCTATCTGACAGACTAATTAGATTTTTTTAGTCAACTACCCTATTAGTGTTGTACTGAAAGGTCTTATAAGGTTTGTCAATAATCACCGTTTGATAGACTAGTTCTATGACATAAAACAATGCCCCATTCTTTCTTTTATAGCCTACTAGCTGCTGCCCGCGACGTCGTCTGCGTGAACGCTATACAGCACCAAAAATACGATTACACTTTTTACTTTTTTTTCTTTTCTTTCTTCTTTCTTAAATGACTTTATGGTGATTCTCCTGAATTAAGTCATAAGTTGTGACTGAAGCAGATGGATCGATGGAGAAAACAATGAATAAGGAATACAAAATAGGGTAAAAATAACATACTTACAGGAATTTTCCATAAACAACAATTGTGGTTTGGCTATCCGCAGCCAAAATGTAAAGAGAGTCAGGACTGGTGACGCTGGAGCAAGCGACGTACAGCTGCCCGTGTGAGAAGCAGCTCGTCCCGAGGTCGACACCCGCTGCCCTCAGTGTTTGCCCCTGCGACTTATTGATGGTCATCACGAAGCAAACACTCACGGGGAATTGTACGTGCTTGAACTGGATCGGGAAGTTATGAGGTATGAGTGGAATACGTGGTATAAATACTGCCTCGCCGACTCCACAATCCGTGAGAATGTTCGCCTCAATAGTGTGTCTGTGGAGCGAGATGACTTTAAGGCGGGTCCCGTTACACAACTTCGAAGAAGATAGGTTCCGAAGAAGCATGATCGGGACACCGACCTTCAGCTTGATGGTAAGCGCTGGAAGTCTACTTGCTGACAGGGAGCTCAGAAATTCCACGATATAATGTGTGGCGTCATATTGCTCGACGACAGTGCTTATAGAGGTGTAGACCACTTCATTCCCCTCAATTTCCGAGATAATGCATTCGTTAATTGCCGCAAGTCTGATCATTTTGGGCGTTAAAATGGTCCGATCGCACACCCAAGAATTCTGCTGGTGCGGTATACGACTGATGTCCCCGTACACACAGCGAATGAGTTCTTCTAAGCTGGATACAACTCTACCGAAGTACCGAGAGACTCTGGAAGCGCCACCTGTCCACCTCTCTCCTCGCCGTCGCCAAGCCTTTGAAGGACATCGGAGAATTCTTGAGCACGTGCATTGCCGCCGTGCTGAGCTCTCATATTAATGGTCAAGCGCCGTGTACGAACTCGTGACCACAACGAAGACCATTTCAACGAAGCATTCACTTCGTCAGTCTTCGATCCCCGCGTCAGCACGGGCAGCGTGTGTCGGAAATCGCCACTGAACAGAACGTTCGTTCTTGTGGATGTCCTGCAAAGTTCTGTCCTCGGCCTCAACTGCCTTCCTGTTGGCCATCGTACACTCATCCCATACGATCAGAGAGCAATCCTTGAGCACGTGACCCTTATCACTGTTACGTGACACACCACAAACAGGCGTTTCGGCGCTTTCTAAATCGAAGGGAATTTTAATCATGGCATGTGCTGTCTTGCCACGCGGAAGCAGTGTGGCAGCGATTCCCGACGACGCTACAGCAATGGTAATTTTGACTTGCCTCCTGACCTCTGCAAGTATGTCAGTGGTAACAAATGTTTTTACTGTTCCACCAGGAGCATCCAAGAAAAACATTTTACCCTGGTTTTGCCCAACGCTTTCAAGGACGGTGTCATAAATTTGATTATGCTCTGAAGAGAACAAAGCGACATGGTAATTTCGTATGGTGGTCATTTCGCCAGGATCGTAAATTGTCTCAGTGTTATAGGTACTCCCGATTTCCACGGTCTTGATGCGGTGCTGATTGGGAACCCATATTCGACCAGTGGATTGCCGCCGATAGAAATGACCACGTCTAGAAGTGAACTGAGACAGGTATTCAGCACGCGTTCATCACTGACAATCTCGATGAATTTTATAAGACATAGATAAAGCAGCTTAAACTTATATAAACATATTTTTTTAAATTGGCTTGCTCATCTCTGAAACGAATTAACGATACAATGTTTAAGAAGAAAATACACAACTCCATCTATGACTTTTATAAACAACTATTAACCTCGCTAACTTCAATCAAATTTAAATTATTTATAACCAAAAAGGACTTACACATGTAAGTCGACTTGATGTTTTTGAAATCCCATAGATGGCGCTGCTTTAAATTGTTTTGATACTACAATTATAAAAAATATTATGTTTATCGGCCTAAGTAACTTATATTGCGTGATTTTTATAGTATGAAGCTAGCATATAGCATGGTTAACATAATAACAATATTTAAATATACGTCGTTAGATTACACGTTGTTACAGAATGCGTTGAAGAAATAAAGGTTCACTGCTCGTTCCCCGTAGGTGATAGCGTGATAATATGTAGCCTATAGGTTGACCCGACTTCCTAGTAATATTCGTGCCAAATTTGAAGTAAATCCATGCAGTACTTTTTGAGTTTATCCCGGACATACATACAGACAAACAGACAAACAGACAAACAGACAGAAATTCTAAAAACTATATTTTTGGCTTCGGTATCGATTGTAGATCACACCCCAAGTATTCTTTTTTAAAAATATTCAATGTACAGTTTTGACTTTCCTACCATTTTATTATATGTATAGATAATATTGTATTTAAAATTAAAAGTAGATTATTATTAATCTATAGACTCTGAATTGATTTGAAAACCATATACCTAGCATCAAAATAAAAACAAATACCTGGAACTTACAAAAAGTGAAAACCGATCGGGGATCGAACTCGCGAATAATATGTTTAACATTTTTGGAAATCTTTCAAAATTATAAAAAATCACAAAAAGTGGATACTGACTGTGATTTGAACTTGCGTACCTTTATTTACAGGTAAGCCTCAGTACCGATAGACTACGTACACCAGTGACAAAGAGTTTGAAATAGACCTTCTATTTTAATATATTATTATAGTATGACAGTTGACAGTTCGATTGTGATTCGATACCGGGAATTTAAAATGACGTAAGAGACTTCAGCTTTCCCTTGGATTTGCAACGCTCGCACCAGGCGCCTAAAGTGAAAAATTGCACAGCACGCTCGTCGTCCCTTGCGTTATTTCGTATTTCCAGTATCAAGCTGTAAAACAGTTGAGGATTATGGATAATGCAATACTGCTCACCCCCTTAAGTTATTATGGGGATAATATATAGCCCATGTGTTATTCCAGACTATAATCTACCTCTGTGCCAAATTTCATTCAGATCCGATGAGCCGTTCTGGCGTGAAAGAGTAACAAACATCCATACATCCATCCATCCTCACAAACTTTCGCATTTATAATATTAGTAGGATAGTATTCTTCTTAGCGTGTCGATGACAATTTAAATTGAGTCGGCCCAAAATTTGGCGACGAGTTCGGCACTTTCAGTAGCCTCCATCAACTCCTGTGATGTGCAAGTAGCAGGACAGGCTGGACACGATATCAAGTGCTCCATAGTCTGTGGGGCAAGACCACATTTACACTCCAGGGCAGAGTCGTCTATGAATCTCCACCTGAACAGGTTTTCCTTGCTTCGGCCTACCTGTGTCCGGAGTCTGTTTAGAGACTTCCAGGTTAACCATGGCAACTCGTGTCCTGGGTGGAAGATTTTCGGCAAGTGGCACAAATGGGTTGGGTAAGGCAACACTATCTCGCCACAACTTAAGTCTTTCCTTAGGGCGAAGGGCCTATAGTATTTAGGTACATTCATGAAAAACTTTTATTCATAGAGACCTAACAATAGAACCACACTAGTTTGGTACTTCGTAAAACTATATTGAGGTCGCGTGAAGGGCCATATGGCTCAATAGGCACCTATGAATTGAGACTTACATATTGCGGTCCCGTTCGGGTTTCGGCACCAAATATGCTTACATCATCGTGAGGGTGTTAAGCCCTGTTAGGTCGTAGTTATAACATCTAAAAAGGTCCCAAGAGTAAGTAAGTGTTTTTATTTCAGTGCCATATAATTTAATTGTGACGCTTTTTTCTCAGATTTCACTCAAGTCCCAAACTAGCAGACCGTAAAAATTTAACTATGTACCTACTTAGCGGAGTAGTTTTTTATTGAAATAGTTACATTTTATGCTCGCTAGTAAGAGCTGGCAAAAATGTATTTTTTATATTTCTCATACTTATTTTGGTGGCTCAAAATGGGGCCACGACGCTTTTATTTCGCATTCAGTTTATACCTCTCTCTATTGTTTGTAGCATCTCCCTTGTGTGTGTTTTTGTGAACCCAAAGATGAATCTTAGGAGGTGAAAATATATACAATGTTTCAAGAAAATAATCTATTTACTAAACTACCTAAATATTTGTAAGAAAAAGCTTAGTTTAACTTATTAATCACACTTAAAACAGGATATTTACCATGTTTACTACTTGTTTCGAATTTCCGATATTTTGGCACTGCTGCAAGCATCATGATCACGAATAAACTGATGTGACCGTATTGTTAACTTTACTTAGTTTAACTTGGCTAA
Source organism: Diarsia mendica (assembly GCA_949316265.1). Classification (NCBI taxonomy): domain Eukaryota; kingdom Metazoa; phylum Arthropoda; class Insecta; order Lepidoptera; family Noctuidae; genus Diarsia; species Diarsia mendica. The sequence continues at coordinate 3,406,621 of OX438895.1, read as the reverse complement.
AAGTGGAGAGATTTGGAAGAAACCTACACTCAGCATTGGGTGGCCAAAAATTTAAAACAGGAGAGAAGAGATTTTCTGAAATGGAATATTTTGTGCCCTAACCAAAGCGATATTCGTATCCATCATCTACTCATTTGTGCGGCGACCTCTGGCAGTACCATCTTTAATACCAGCCACAGAGAAACAATTCCTTAAAGCAACCTAATCTGGCTTATTAATATCTGCTCTTCCGGCATCAACATCATCATTAGCCTATAATGTTTCCACTGCAGGGACTCAGGCCTCCCGTCGTCGGGGCTGTGGTTTGTCGAAAGGTTAACGCGGCTCCGACACAAGGGCGAAGAAGGAACATGGGTTTGGTTTTTAGTCAGTAGAAGTCTGACACTCCCCTTCGCTCTGCCCAAGAGCGGGGGGGGGGGGGGGGGTTATTCGACGATTTTCCACCCACCAAAAAAAAAAAAAAAAAGGACTCAGGTCTCCTCTCTAAGAGACATTACATAAAGTATTGTGCTTGCATGGGTTCGAACCCACGGCTTACTGTTCGTAAGTCGAGGTCGCTATATGGGTTTCCGCACTTGCATAAAAAAATAACGCATTTTGGTTCCTACCTTTCATGCACTATTTTAATGGCTACCTAAATGTTCTAAACCCTCTCCACATACGCTAATCCCTCCTCTACTCATTCATACCACAATTAAATTTAATACCTCTGCTAATTGGATTAGAAGTCAGTTTTGCAGATCAAAACCCATAGACGCAAGATAGTTGGTAAAGAGCGCTTAGAGCAATCATTTGACCACGTTTGGTATTAGTTGGGACAAAATAGGTTGGTACGGTCATGGAGACCAATTCGCAAAATGTATATGTCATTTTTGTAAAATAATAATTGAAACTTCGAGGTAAGACTTATTCCATAATAAGATGAACTACCTACTAATCATGGAACAACGTAGGTTAATAAACAACAGAAGAAGAATGTTCGTAAATGTGTTAGTGAGAAAAATCGGGGTCTGTCATAAAATTGTAACTCAGAATTTGAATTCATGTCTCAAACACATTATTGAATGTGTTTGTGATAGTGTAACTTTTACAACTATTCTAAACCTTTTTCGGGGGTACACAGAAACCGCAGAACGCCACTTGCTACAATCCTTATTTACTCCTTTTGTCGTAGATCGGACATATACGCTCGTCGCACGTGATAGAATAGCCTTGTGTATATAAGAATATAGCATCAAATTAATAATCATCGTAAATATATATCTTGAGAACAGTAAGGTTCTTATTCCGAATAAACCTACATTGTCCTAATAATATTTTATAAGTCAAGCTTCAATAAAATATTTAAATACCAACTTATAATATTCACCTACCTTCCATCTCATCATCTCATTAAATTAATTCAAAACTATTTTCTTATTTTTCTTTAAATTACATATTTTCGATGTTTTATGAAAACAACAACATTATTCATGAGTTTGGGAGTAGTAACAAATACATTTATTCCTTGTATTACGAAAATTCTAAAACATTTTTATCGCAAGTACCTGACATTTCTAACTTTTCATAGAACAAAATATTAAAGCCAAGGCAAGGCCTTACCGATATTAACTATTTCGTACTGCTGCTCGATTTAATCCATGGCATGGCTTCGATGCTGTACCAGCAGCTTCTCAATCTCACGGTCAGAGTACGTGCTGTCGACGTAGCCATCGTTCCGGTCCTAGTCAAGTCGAGGCGGTGAGCCACCGACGTCACATCTCTCAGCATCAGACCAGCAGTAACTCCAACATGGATCATGAAAATATTAAAAAGGAACACAATTAGAAATCATATTAGCAAGCCAGGGACAATCCCACTTCTGATCTTACATCAGTGGATGTAAGACTATGTGTAAATGTATTAATATTCACCAATTAATAAACTTTGAGTGTCAGGATGATTACTAGTTATTTACTGTGTTCGAAAGTCTCTTTAAAAAGGTGTGTTGGGAACAGGGGTTTTATGAAGTAAAATCACAAAAGACAAGACTATTCATTTTATTTCTTTTGGTCTTGTCAACTACCTACATCAAACTCGATTCCGTTCGCTAGGTCCCTAGTCTTCGTGGAGAAGAACGGACAAGAAACTCCACGGGAACACATTTTAAAGTATTATGCAAAGACAACCTGACATTGTCTTGGACTGTCTCAAGTTACAGCAATTTATCAGTTTACATAAACAACAATCAATAAGAACCATATTATAGTACATATTTCTAACACATAGTTATCAGTAATATTCATAGCATAATATCAATTATCAATTAACTTACATAAACATTGTAGATCCTTAGGACAATACAAATAGGTTACAGCTTTCTCCACTTTGTAATCTTGGTTCAATAATAGGACGTTTACATGTGAACTTTATTCTACACACATGGAATACATATCCCATAAGAATATAACACTCTGGGTACAGATCCAGATATTACTCGTATTATCTAGCTAACTCGTAGAATAGTTGCAGCGTAACTACCCTGAATTGGCGGTAACATTTGCTTTTATAACCGTCAATTCATACTTATTATATCAACGATTCCCGCCAATGGCAATGGTCAAACATTATAGCCAAATAACTAATAACACATACAATAATTAGCTAATCTTAATTAGTGGAACTATTTTAAAACTCCATTAGGTAATTTAGCAATTTAGTATGTATTTATTTGTAATCTTTACATTTATTCGGATAAAATATGAACATCAATAGATAGTTCCGGGAATAGATAGAAACAACTGGATACATTGAAATTGCAAGATAAAATCTAGGAAACATTGTAAGTATCATATAATAATTACTACTTAATTTATTGGCAATATAAAGTAAATAAACATTTAATTTGACTTAACTATTTAAATACCACAAAGCTATCTTCGGTTTGGAAACCAAGTCTTTTAAGCAACAATAATAACTACTTCTATAAAATACTTCGGGCTATAAAATATTATTAGGACAATGTAGGTTTATTCGGAATAAGAACCTTACTGTTCTCAAGATATATATTTACGATGATTATTAATTTGATGCTATATTCTTATATACACAAGGCTATTCTATCACACGCGCTTTTTCGCGGTTTTAGTGATATTAAAATCATTCTGACACAACTAGATCTATCGTTGAAAGCACAAACAATACCAAAACTCCAAATACTCCCACAATTCACCAAAACACCAGCCTTCGTTATCTCCAGCTAAGACACTTATAATCAAGCAGCCACATCTATCGTCTAATCATCGCGCTCGCTCCAACATAGTCACAAGCAGGGCCGCTAATTAAGTACGCCTCTACGCTCATACGAACGGATTAAATTCGGTTTACCGGGCGCCAGAGCGGTTGCCATGGTAACGCGTCAATGCGATTTATGTAATTTTACCTGTATGTAGTTAATAGTGTTTAGTGGGTGTAAGATGAAGGAAGATTGGGATTTGACGGTGATATATAATGTTGAGGCATAATTATGAGTTTTATTGAGAAAAAGTAGAATATTCTTGTACTATGGACTAATGATAAATATCTACCGAATGAGAGAATTGGCAAAATTTAATTCTCTCATTACATTCATACTTCGTTTTCAAACTGACATTTGTATTTAATAACTCCTTTTACGTAACAGTTTCATAGATTACTATTTTACTTGCAATACACAATTTTTAGGGTTCCGTACCTCAAAAGGAAAAAACGGAACCCTTATAGGATCACTTTGTTGTCCGTCTGTCTGTCTGTCTGTCTGTCAAGACCTTTTTTCTCAGGAACGCGTGGAGGTATCAAGCTGAAATTCATATCAAATACTCAAGTCTATGGTCTCTTGGAGCTGTGAAAAAATCAAACTTCTAAGTCAACGCGATCAAAAGATACTCCCGTTTATGCCGCTAATTTTCGACACTCGCAAGGGAATCAAAACCTACAGGGTACTTCCCGTGAACTCAGAATCTTGAAATTTGGTACGAAGCAACGTCTTATAGCATAGATAAAGGAATAATTACGAAAACCATAAATTTTTTGTTACATCAAGATACTCCCGTTTATGCCGCAAATTTTCGACACTCGCAAGGGAATCAAAACCTACAGGGTACTTCCCGTGAACTCAGAATCTTGAAATTTGGTACGAAGCAACGTCTTATAGCATAGATAAAGGAATAATTACGAAAACCATAAATTTTTAGTTACATCACATAATATATTTTTTTTACGGAACCCTCGGTGCGCGAGTCCGACTCGCACTTGGCCGGTTTTTTTTATTCATAAAATTAAATTTCAAGAATGAATTTTTTTTCCCCTTTGTTTGACAACAAATACTTCAATGATTAACCCACGTAATGCACTAGTAATATCAGTTCCTAAACAACATCTGCTTCACATGGTTCAATGACTCCCAATACACAAAATGGCGACTTTTCTCTACAATTTGAGCGAAGAAAAACATTTTAAAAGTCCAAACGTCCGGCATTGCATAAGACTCGTACATTTCAGTGCACTATTGAGCTAATTTTCTTTGGCTTCTCTTCACTTACTGCATTTTACAGGTCTTCTTGCACCTACAGAATTTTTCCTTTGCCTTTGAAGATTGTGGGAAACGAAACGTATGCTCATTTTTATTCCATTCCTCTGTCTGGTGTTATTGAAACTGTAGTGTTTAATTATTTATTTATTTGTAGCATCGAATAATGATCGTAAAATACACGCTTTGGACTTGGAGTTGCGGATACTAGCCCAATGTACAATACAATACATAACACAACACTAAATAGTAACCACCCCCTACATAATGAAAACACACCTTAAACTTCCACCCACTCTTGTCTATAAAGTCTTTTCCTCGCAATAACTTGATTGACAGCCTTTTCGTAAAAGCAAGTAACTCGAACGCAGCAAGGTGACCCTTCAGATTCATAAATCAAGCCGATGCAAGGTGGCTTTCAACTGTAAAAGGGACCCTACAACGGCGTCAACGGTGCGAATTTTCGCGGGACTATGCGAATTACCCGCGAGTTATTCGCTCGTCATAAGTCTTGCGACAGTGACGGCAGAAAAAAAGCAATTGAAATAAGTTGCTAAGAGCATGTTTTAAGTTAGCACGATTTGCGACGTTTTGGAACGCAAGATGACCAATCAATCTTTTCAAACCAGTATGCGTATCTCTCATTATACGAGAAGTCTACACAAAGCAAGGGCATTTATAACTTGAAGTGTCGCAGTATTTACGTGCAAAAATAAGCAACTTGCGTTTGTCACTGGATGTACGTCGTATTGTAAGTCGCATCGCCTAAGGCCATAAACGGAGCCTATGACACCGATATCCTATCCACTCGCGTCACTTTTGTGTACGGTCAGCAATAGAAGTAGTTTAACACTACGGAATTTTAATTATTTAATATACTGGACTCCAGTTATTATTTTTAATGTTTCAGAATATTATTCGTTAAAATATTCCTTACTCTGTGGTAACGAGTAATATCTAAGAAGTTTTTATTAAAAAAAAAACAGGTTTGAAACTTTGAGTAGTGTTAAGCTCTTTCTGTTTCTGATCGTACCTGACTTCATATAAAATCTATGTAACGTACAACACGATAAGTCGGAGCTGTGTGAAAGACCCTTACAGCCATAATCCTACTGAAAATCATTTGACATCTTGTCAAAACGACTATGATTGATATTGACGGCCAAAGGCTACATTACAAATGAATGGCTTCTGTTTTTAATGATTACGTTTGAGATCCTTTGAAATGTTAAGTTTCAAAGACATTGTTTGAGTTCAATGCATTTTGATGAAAAGTAGAGGATTACAAGGGTATTAGTGTGGAATCCTAATTGGTTGAGTCGCTGCAATTTGATTTGTGAGAAGGAATGAAACCTTAAGAAAGAAATTGTTGTTTATTTAGAGTAATTTATTTAAGATGGACTAGTCTTTCAAATTACATAACATTAACATCATGTCCATAATCCTCCAGGGGTAAGGCAGGGGAGAAGAGTTCTGTTTCAAGTCCATGGAGCAAGCTTGTTGCCATCTACGGGCACAAATTTAGACTCCGTGGATATTACTGAAAATTATTCTAAAGCTAAGCCCAATAAAACTTACCCGACCCGGTAACCGAACCCAGGGCCTCGTGGTCATTAATCGTGTCAAGATTATAGGAATAATATTTATACTTTTCTTCTTCTTCTTCTTTTTATAATTAAATAGCCTTACATTGACAAAGCATCAAAACAACTTAACTATTATAGTATTCATAATAGCCTTGCAAGTGTGGAGCTCTAACACAGGCTCCCCACCGTCCAAGACTAGAATGAAGCAAACGACATAGCTGTCCAGGTTGCCACATACTGGGCTTACAAAATCTGAGTCAAAGATCCGAGAAGAATAATAGCGTCACACCTCCTTCCAAAAAAATTCGTCAACCTGCGAAAAAATCATATTATACCTCATACAAGGTCGATCCATATCACCAGGAATCATTAACTTAAGTCCAGATAACCCTTAACACACAGGAATAAGGTCTATAATTGACATAGATGGTGCTTGCCGTGTTAGAAGTCGGAAGTCCGCCGTGTCACGCCGGACCGGACCTGTTCACTCGAAAATGAAACCAATTAAGACTGTGGTCCAAGTTTGGTGTGTTAGCGAGTGTTGGAAAGACTAAGTTTAGGCAATCACTGCAGGGACTCAGGCCTTCTCTCTACGAGAGGGATGGGCTAAAATCCACCACGCGGGCCTAGTGCGGTTTGGTAGATGTCGAATTCGAATTTTTTGGTTACAAGACATGACGGTTACAAGACATGCCAGTTTCCTTACGATGTTTTCCTTCACCGTTTTGAGAGCAGCGGTGATGATATAAATTACCCAAAGTAACGCGCCTGCTTGAGCTCGGCCCCCATGACTTACTATTCGTTAGTCGGTGCCGCCACCACTGCTCCCTGTATTGTTGCGGGTTGTTCGAAAGAGATACCGCGGCCTCGGCACAATGGCTAAGAAGTAACATGGGTGGTTTTTAGTCAGTAGAAGTCTGACACTCCCTACCGCTCTGCCCATAGCGGGAGAGGAGTCATTTGATGACTTATCAATACACAAAAAACAAAAATAGTTTAAGAAATTTATCTCTGGGTCTTTGTTGCCGGAAAATAAATGGACGTCTATCTACTTTTGAAACGCCATAAGTGTGTATCTTACAGAACACTCTTTACCACTTACTTAAACTCGTCGACGTCTGCTGTCGATTTCAGTATTGACCTCTTAGAAATTACACTTTGGGAATTGGAAACAGTTTAGGCAATAACAAAAATTAAATCGTTACACGTACTGCTTAGATATTTCGCAGTTTCTATGTAAGAAAGTTTTAATATTGATTTTGATGAAGAAAGTTGCAGAAATTATTAGTACGAGTTTTTAGTTGACAAGATAATTACATTTTTGTTTTTGTTGTGTATCGGAAATTGTCTAATAACAATAAAAACCCTTGAAGAGAAATCGAACTAGACTTTTGTTTGTACTTATTCCACGTAGAATCGGAAAGATTTTCCGTTGTAGTAGGGCCATTTGTGATTTCCTTGAAGTTCGATTAGGTATAAATAAGCCATTGTAACTTGGATACAACGTCATACATAGATATAACGTCATCTACAGTTATACCTTGTGCTAACATAAGAAGGACCTCGCATACTCTTTTATAACCAGCACACGGGATACTTAATATTTTCCCCTCAAATCCTCAAAAGCTTAACTTACGAGGACCTCTTCGGATAACTCAAAAGGTCCAACCTTAAGTTGAATCAAACATTTAAGAGACAGGTCTCCGAACAATCATTCTTTTCTTACATTCAAAGCTCAGAACTTCAGTCAGAATGAATAGTAATTCATTTGTTTTAATCAAGTCTCTCCAAAGAGTCCACGTAAAGTTTTTTTATTGTCAGTTAGAGGCACCATAAAACTTGAATTCAATTAACCTTCTTCTAAAACACAGGACAAGCAGAATGCCTATAAAATGGGAAGATACGAGCAATTCGTTTAGACTCAGTGCCCGAGAAAGGACGATAGTGTCTAAGCAATAAAGTCCATTGTTATTATGTGAGTTTTGGAGATTTTTTCGAGGTTTATGCTTGGCCTCAGGATGTATGGAACTATAAAAGGATTATTGCTGGGATGAGTCGTACGTCATACGTCTTAATAATGTACGGAGTTAAAAGCCAGTTTATTTCTGCTTGGCTTTTTTGTTTCTTCTCAAATAGTGTTTACTTGCTATTTTGGTACTCGGATTGGCAGAGGCTACACGTAATCCGCTCAGTGAGGCCAACAAAAAATAGATAAAAACGTTTTAGTTCACCGCAGTCATTAGTACCACAACACATTACCGACATCCTCTTCAAATAAATAAAGAAGAAAAGACTAAACGAGATCGACTCACAAAAGCCGAACTCCGTGTGGACAGTCCCCAGCAAAGTCTATGAAAAACATTCTTTATTCTCTTTTTATGTCTACGGTAAGGTTTTTAAAACATAACGTGTATGGGAATAGGATTTGCTCACGTATAAAGCATTATGTTTTTCACTTTGAACAGGCTTAACAAGACAAAGAAGGAAGTAGTCGTTTTTATGATTTATTTGATTAGAGATGTATTGGAAACTCGGTTAGTTTCGTGACTTATTTAGCTTATAAATGGTGAATTTCTAGCAATGTGTAATAGCATTTCAGTCTGTTTTTCCGATGCTTTCAGTTTTGCCTCTTCATCATCATCATCATCAGCCTATAATGTTCCCACTGCAGGGACTGAGACCTCCTATCTAGGAGAGGGATGGGCTATAATCCACCACGCGAGCCCAGTGCGGATTGGTAGATGTCACATGTCTTCGAACTTTTTGGTTCTATGACATACTGGTGTCCTGTACCTACCGTTGTGAAAACAGCGGTGATGGTATAAATTACAGAAAGTAATGCGCCTGCTTGGGTTTTATACTTTTGTACGTATATGTCGCAGAGCGTAGTGTCCGAAGGTGGACAATAATGAATTGTCTAGACATAGTTAACGTTTAGTTCGAACATTTTAATATCGCTTGAGTGTATTTGTGACGCCATTACCAATGACAGATGACAGCTGACGACTGAATTGTGACAGTCGACAGCTATGATGACGTATGAAATTAATTGACAGATATTTTAGTAAATTACTTATTTCACTACTTTCTTTTAAAGAAAGGTAAATATCGGAACCCAGATCAAATATTCGAAAAACCGATGATTCGATGACCTATGAATTCGTACAACGCACATACAGTACTCATAGATATTCAGCAGGATTGGTGCATTCGTGCGCCATTCCAGAGGTTTTCATTTACATCTGAAAACATCGAGTCATCGATGTACACAAACGAATCCCAATAAACCGAGGCATGCAACGCGGGGTTGCCAGAGTTATTTCAGTTACGTTTGTGTTTGTATTATTCTGTCAATTAATACTGAGCTTTCGTTCGATTTCTTTTATTTTTTTTTACTGTATGATGTGGCAAAAAAAAAACAATTCCTACCAACAGCCACATATTTTTTTTTGGCGGCCCGTGTCTTAGTAGTGAGAACATTTTAGGTCGATGATGATGATGTAAAATAAGATAATGTTGTATTTTATAAATCTATAAAAGCACCCTAAACCACTCGTTCGCACCAATGATTTTGTCACAAAGTTAAAAGCTAGCCTAAATATCTAATTTAAACTTCACAAACGTTTCAAAATTCATATATCGTTGTACGACAAAAAAAAGTAGTTGGCTACTGTAAACATAGGACTTTCTGACTGACATGCGAAATATTGGCTCTCTGTCGCTTTCCAAATATCAACAGACTTGCTATTTATTTATGAGTTTTGGTTCATGTTAAATATTACTTTTTCATTTGACAAACGCTGAGTTGCTCTGTGTTTGAAACTTTCTGTTTTACACTGGATTTTCATTTTGATATGTGAAAATTATTTTTTATGAAGTTAGGTTTGGTTATTTTATTTGTCTGTGCGTTGCTTTAAAATTGATACAATCAAATGATTTGAAGTTTATAATAGTGATTTTTATTTTTTGTACATTTTACTGTTGCATGTTTAATCAGAAATCTGTCAGCAGCAGCATTAATTACCATATTGTGAAATTAATATTTAAACCATGCAGAACTGTTGCATATAGATAGGTTCGGTTCTTCCTTGTTATTTCCAAAGATGACACTTAAAATAGTTAGTGCGGTAGTGGATGTAACATAAACTAAACTCAATCGAGTCAAAAATAAATTTATAAGTATTTATAAAAAAATAATATAAAAAAAAACTAATTTAACAATAAACTAAAAAAATGTGTCAAAAAACTCCCCAATGCTCTCCGAAACAAACAGGTAATATCAAACTGGTAAAGTCGACAAATTAAATTAAATAATCAAATAAACATCACTATTCGAGCTGCCAGTATCAATTAGTAAATTATGCAAAGTGGATAGTCCATCGGTATATAATCTGATTCACTTAGGGCGAGCCTACCTACTCGTGCCACGTAACACATGTTGAATCGTAAAACCGGTAACGTACTACTTGGAGAATCTGAAATATGGTCAAAAAGACGATAGTAAAAATATTTAGTAGAATAAAATTTATGGTCGCTCTTTTGCTGACTTTTCAAGAATGAAAATAGTTTTTTTTTTAACTTTGGATTTCGAAATCACATTATTTATGCCATAACTGGATAATCCAACAGTTCAGTTCTGAAGCAATGAAGTTAATTCTGTGAATAATTTCAAAGACTATGTGTCATCTACCGGGGCTGGCTGGGCGTGGTGGATTACTATCCACCCTCTCTAGCAGAAAAGGGGGTCTATACTCCAGCAGTGGGAAAGTCAGGGGCCATTCATATTTACACAATTTTATGAAATCCACCTATCTACCTATCAAGTCTTCGTTTTCCAATGGCTATCAGTAACATCTAGGTCTCAAGACTTTATTTCAAATGTCAGATCAGGATTAACATCAATTATGCAAATTGTATGGTTGACCAGCATATAATTTGGTTCGAAGAGGCTGGGCCCATTCACGCCCCGCACCCAACGCGTTCGAACCAGGACCGTAACGTGTGGTCTACGTTGCGGCCTTAGGAATAGCGAAATACATTCGAAATTACACCTGTCACTTCTACGTTTTCACGTGTTAATGAGGACATTTTGTCTCTACGCACTAGTGTGTAGTGACCTGGATAGCTATCGTATGCTTTATTGAAGTCCTCTAGAGTGCAGATTCAAGTGTCACTTTGGTTAAGTCATGGTCAATAATTAACTTATTTTATTTATAGTTTGAAAGCCTACAAACTATTGTTTTTTCTATTATGATATTTATTACCTACGTTTTCATGTACTTATGTTGTGACTATTATGACTAGATCGATAGAAGTGGCTTCTTTGGTTGCAAAGATAATCATCATGACTGCGTCATTTAATGTATCCAGCATTTCAACTGACATTGCCAAATACCTTATGTTTTAAATCAATACTTGAAATTAAATGAAAAGCTTTCCATCCCCTTCTATTTCCGTCACCATTTAAACCAGTCATTCTATTTCCACTACAATAATTTCTCTCAACAAGACCAATACTTCTCCCTCTATCAGGCCAGTCCACATCACATCGCCTATTCCGCGGCCTGAGCCTAAGACCGTGCAACATTGTTTCCCCAACGTGACTGCCGGGAGCCGACGAGGATTAAGTTCTATACTGGTATTGTGCCTCAGTTTCAGTACGCAGTGGGGGCGACGTTGCGTGAAATTCTTCAGCGTTCCTGTATAGCAGGGGAAATATGATTCGTCATCATCCGATCATTGGTCGGTGTTTGGAGAGAGTTATTGAAGAGTTAGGGGATTAGGATCTGTTTTAGTACGTTGTTTTTCAGTTACATTTTTTTTATTTTAGTAGGTAATAAATGCCACTCGAGTCGATCTAGTTAAGCCGTGCTTGCCTACGTTAGATCGTGGATGGGAAGAAAACAAAAAAAAAACAGTTTTCTCCGAGCCTTGGAAAACAGGTTAAGTGTAAATCAAGCGAGCTTGGCTTTAAATTAAAAGGAAATTAAATACCCATGTTGTATAATTTAAGCTTTTTCCTGAAAAGGATCTTATAAATTACTAGTTTACTTGAAAAAGAATATTATATGAAAAAAGAAAGGAACATTTCTTCAAACAATTTCCAATAACAGACCGCCTTTCTTTCGTCGAAAAAAAAAACATCTAAAAACTGGAACTAGATGAAAGATTCATGCAAATCCACAAGCACTATTAGAGCTCACAGTGGGCAACGGATTATAATACTCCATGTAAATGATGGTTCAGAACTTTAAGCCACGTCACTCTTGCTAATGGGCCCTGAGTGCATCCTTCGACCGATAGACTCGGCAGTCGAATAAAGACGCGAAAAATTACGCTCCATTGGTTTATAGTACTACCTTAAGCCTTTGAAGCCCTTGCCTTCGAGTTCGTTGCATAGTAATTGGTAGATGACTTGAGTTTTGTTGGAGAATGAACGGTAGCATCTTGGTGATGTAAAAGAGCAAATAGCAAGATGGTCTACAATATACTTAAAAACTAGACTTTCTCATAGTGGTATTATTTCTTCACAAAATCATTGAGGAGGATTGTTACTCAGTAATGACACAGTTCACGGTCTACTATTATAGTCTAGAGAAGAAAAGCGAAAGAACTTGTACATAAATAAATTTTGTAAACCTAGGACTACCATCAATATCGTCTGTACCTCTTCCTGTAAGGTACAGCGGGGCAATCTCGACAGCGGGAAATTTTAACTAATCTTAATAACTTCTACATTTTTACTTTGAATGTTGAAATTTCCCGCTGTCGAGATTGCCCCGCTGCACCATAACCCATTCAAAGGTTTTATTGAAACGGAATATAAGACATCGATCGCGAACGATAACACATCGCTAAAAGCGATCTACTCATTCTATTTGAAATGTTTTTTTAATGAATGTTACTCTACAAAAAAATGAAAAAAAAAAAATGAATGAACGAATGAAAAAAAAAAAAAAACGAACGTTGTGATGTGAATGTGTATCTCTCTTGTTTGTTGTTGTTGTTGTCTCTCTGTTGTGTTTTATTCTACTCTAAGATCCTCAAAACAAGCCGCAAAAATTAAATAACAAAACTACACATCAAATCACGCGTGTTTTTCAAAGCATTAGTCCGAGGTGTCCCTAATTAAGAGCGTGAAAGGCGCAGACTTTTTCAGCAGAGTGATGCGCCCAACTTGCAGTGGACTGTAGCTGATAGGGTTGTAGTCTCAGGATGCTCAGGAACTTCAGGTAGATTAAATTAAAGACGATTTCTTCAGAGAAACAAGGTGCTGTGATGTGGAGTGTAGTGCGTGTGGAGTGTAGAGGTGACGGGTGATTTCTTCTTATATGAGTTGTCTTCAAGCAGCGGTCGAGCGAATAGTGAATCAGAATTTTTGGGCGTGCCCTATTTATAGCTTTTACATCTTAGCGCTAGGTGCGCCCGTGAGCAAATGTGGCAACTTATGACTGGCCAATGAGAGGCGACTATTTATGATGTATATGTGTGAGTGAGCTGTAAACGCATGTCTGTATATGTGTGTAAGCAACTGTTATTTATTGTACATAAGACACAAATTGAAATAAAGAGTTACATACTTGGAAATAGTAAAATCTAGTACATATTAGGTTAAAGTTGGACATACAATGCAAAAACTTTATATATCTAGGTTACATGTATAGATTATCTATGTTTTAGTTGTACATAGCAAGTTAAACAATGAAATCTTATGTGTTAGGCACTACAAGGCACTAAACAGTAAACAAAAGGTACACAAAAGTGGTTCTTTACGTTAATACATAAGGAAAAAGGCTCACAAATGCCTTATAAGTGAATAAAACTATTCTAACAAGGACTAATAACAAAAATAACACGTTATCATGGCTATATTTTACATGTATCTAGCCTTATATCTAAGCTGTTATTTACAGAGCGTATGGTACCTCAAACGCGAGTTTTATAATGCGTAAAAGTATATGATTTACTGCAGTAATCAACATCAGAAAAATATATGATATTCTTCAGGATATATGCTAGTGCCATAGTGTTGTGAAAACATAATACAACTAACTTTGCTCGATAGAAAAAAATCGCGAAGATACCTCTAAAAATTTCTTTTAACGAGTAAAAACCATACTAAAATACATGTCATTGTTCTGATTTTTTTGCCAAATAATTCTACAAGCAACAAACTAAAGTCATAGTGTTTTACTTTTTTAGTCCAATCAATAGTTTTTTTGTAAATCGCAAAATACCACTAATTTCGCACTATTCGGCCGCAGCGAAAGGCGTAACAACCGCTTTGTAGTGCAAGCTGATTATAACTTTATTCTAACAGTATTACAAGCGAAGTTTGAACCACCACAAATAGGGTTGCTAATCTGAGGTAGCATACGCTCTTAATACTACACCCACATTTCGCCAGTTATGCTAAGTCCCACGTAATACGGGGCGAACCTATTACCATGAACTGGGCACAGATCAGTCTCAGTGGCTGTTACTAAGAAATTCCTAACCCAATAACAAAACTAGCTTATGCAAATCCACCAATATCTCGAGACACTTCAAAAGCAATGCTTCTAAAACGATGGTCGCAGTGTATGGCGGGTGCGGCAGGCAATCAATTAACGGCACGCCCTGGTTACACTATATGTTTACAGTGCTGCCTCATTACTTACTGGACGAACGCTGCTCCTTCCCTATTTATGCCAAGGTTTCTTATTGACATGGCGGTAAAAATAGCACTGGTGTATGACCGGTTTTGAGGACAAGTTTCGACTTAGTAGCGTAGTATGAAGCTTGACTATTTAACTGAGTTATGGGAGAAACTGAGTCATACAATTTTTGCTGTAGGTATAGACCTTATTTGTATTAATACGTTGAATCTGAAATTAATTAATTAATTTGTCAGCTATGGAAGACTAACAGTTAACAAAACAGATCAAATATAGTACGTGAGAATTAATGACAATCTTTGCAATATTTTGTTCGAATTATGACATTATTCGAGCTTTCTGCAACAATTTTATGACAAACGAATTACTGCACAGTTTATCATTTGATCGACCGTATAAAACAATAAAGACTAGCGAACTGACTGACTAAAATAACAAAACATTTTAATCAGAACATCCCACTTGAGCTCACAAAACTTAATATAAGCACAACACATCTTAAAGCAAATTGCCTACAAGTAAAAAGCTCATAGCGCAGTGCATTACACCAGCAACGAGCAACGCGGCGGTTGCAATGAATAAATTTCAAAGATTAAGACATTAATTTCATTATTTCATACGCTTGCTTCCGACGCGGGTATGAATTTCTCTACTCGATCTATGGAAATTATGCTGCTGAAATAGGAGGTTCGGTTTGAAGTGTTTACACTAATACTTTGAAGTATATTTTTGGATTTACCTGCATATTTAATGCCCAATTTGGTTAGAGTTAGACAATTTTTCAAGGATTTGCAAATTCGCCTTCTATGCAGCAGGTGGCGAGTTTAAATATGAAATTTTTATGAAGTCATCATAAATGTTGGTAACGCAAATGGATAAAATAAATAATGAGTATATAAGAAGAAGTCTAAAAGTGGCGCCGCGCCGGTGACTTGTGTGGTAATCGGTTATCGTGGTATGAACATGTGTTGCGGAGGCATGAGGAAAATGTATTGAGTAGTGAGAGACCAGAGATCAAATTTCCGTGCGTTCAAGCAATTTTGTCATACCTATTATTGGAATCAAATATAACAGCTCACAACTTAGGACCCAGTAATATTAATGACAATAATATCCGTGGTGCTAGGCAACTGGGCTTATCTCAGTTGTATACGTCCCTGTGTGCCTATTGGCCTTGTTCTGTTCTGTCTCCTGCTGATATGGAGGGAAGTGAAAATTATATTTTTTCCTATTCCTCCGCTATTCTTTTCTGATTAATTTCGTTGCTGGATCCAAGACAGTTAAATCATTTCTCTGGGACTTTGTCGAGCTTCATTGTCTCGGCGCTTTTCTTGTGGTCGCCACTGTTGATTCTGGCTTACAGGAGTTACAGTGGTTTGGGAATAGTGTGGCGGGCTTGTCTCATAAAAAAAAGACCAGAGATACGATGGATGAACTGTGTGAATGATGATATGGCTAGAAAGGAGGTGACTGCTGAGATGACGAGAAATAGGGAAGTATGGAAGAAGAAGACATGCTGCGCCGACCCCTAATATGGATAGGGGCACTAGAACGATGTTTGTGAACTGTAGGTAAGCATATTACGAATTATTTCGACTTAATTCTTAATTTTTCTCGGGTTTATTAGCTTTGTAATTTCAATTGGACACTTTGGTCAAAAAAGCAAAATCAACTGCAATTTTTTTTTAGAAAAACAACACAGAAAAATTGCTGAATGGAAAGTTATAATTCTTAGAGTAACCAATCTCACCGCAGTCAAGTTGGTTCACCCACTTTCGTCCGCCCTTGGCACTCGTTCCCCTCTTTAATTACAAACCAGAATGCAAATAAGTTGCTTATACAATAAAAAAATAACTCTCCAGAATTTTAAATACACAATTCGTTACTTTTCATCAAAGCAACAAAAAAACTGTTTTGCTCTAAGTTGAAAGGCATTTGTTATCTAAGTTCTGTGATTAAGAGTTTTCTTGGCCGACGGCAAATGAAGCCGAAAAAAATGTTAACTTGCCCAAGCTAACTTGCTAACGTAATTGTTTGAATAATTAGTACCTCATTCGTACAATTAAGAAGTTTTTTTTTCATCTCCTCGGCACAACTTTTAATGAATAAATTTTGTAAATCGGCCTCTTGTCATATTTTTTTTGAAGATGAAATTATTATTTACTTTAAGAACCGTTCTACTGATAAAAAGTTTTTTTCCACGTGTATCCTGGAAAATGATAGTTGTACTGATTGTTTTTTTTTGAAGACTTACGTCTTAAAACTTTTTATCAGTAGAACCGTTCCTAAAGTAAATAATAATTTCGTCTTCAAAAAAAATATGACAAGAGGCCGATTTACAAAATTAAATTTAAAGTTTAAAAAAAAATACAATCTTATATGTACATGTACTCGTAATCGTTTTACGAAACTAAAACTTAACTTTGAAATTAAAACTTTTACGAAATTCTGTCTCATCTCAAATAGAAACTGTCATTTTCCAAGAAAACAGCTGTCAAATTTTACTACGTGTAGGTATACATATTTTTGCTAGCGACCATATAGACAAATACCTATATTTTTTTTCTATTTTGTGGTTCAGAATTTTCAAAGCCCCTAGGTATAAACAAGGTTTCTGCACCAAATACATTATCCTGGTGGGCCTAGTCCACAATGAGCGGTTATCTCAAAATATTTCACCATTTGCATCGGCACAATTGAATGGAATATCAAAATGGCCGGTGCAGGGTACTGCGTATAATGGCGGGTATACCGGGGCTTAGGCAGGAAATAAAAACTTACAGAAGTTCCGGTTGTATGACTGGTGTGAGAGGCTAATAAGTCCTAGTCATCTGCCTAGCCTTTTCCCAACTATGTTGGGGTCGGCTTTCAGTCTTACCAACTGCAGCCGAATACCAGTATTTTATATGGAGCGACCGCCTATCTGACCTCCATTACCTAGTTGGTACTGGTCATAATATGTTACACCTTGGTTGATTGATTGTCAGACTTTCGGGCTACTGGCTATGTATTATAGATTCTTTATTAAATAGTGCTAATTATACAATCTTAGGGATTTCTTAAGTTGATCTAACATAGAGTTATGGTAGCCTTAAAAAATCTGGTAGTATTAGATCAAAATGGTGGTCGAACCATGTGTATACCTACGAACGATTTTGACATACAAATAGTTCGTGAATTTTACCATCCATACTAATATTATAAATGCGAAAGTAACTCTGTCTGTCTGTTACTCTTTCACGCCTAAACGGCTGAACGGATTTTGATGAAATTTGGTACAGACATAGTTTGGAACTTGAGAAAGGACATAGGATAGTTTTTTTTTTTTTTTCGCGAGGTAAACCAAAAATCTGCCGGAAGTCACTATTCCACGCGAACGAAGTCGCGGGCAAAAGCTAGTAGTTGTATAAACAACAATCGCTTTTAAAACGTTTCTTTATCCTACAACAAACTTCATCAGGCCAGACAGCTTTAAGGTAGCTTCAGTCAATCCAATTTATTTTTGTCACTTGGTCTACTAGATCCTCTTTTCTAGCTAAACATTCTGTATTCATCTGCTCAGTGGTGTAGATCTACGGGCAGGGATCTGTTGGAGGGGCACTCGAACGATCCGAGCGTCATGCAAATCTTCTTAGAACTTAGTGTACTGCAAGTTTCTGAGCCGCGGTGCATGTGTGTTTAATATTTAGTAAACGTCATTATTAAGGAGTGTTTAGTTTGTATTTAGTGGGGTTTGAAAGCGTGTTGCTTGTGGTTTGTGGGTACTAGGGTTTGGCAGGGTGTGAATGGACTGCTGTGGTGGACTGAGCGAAAATGATGCAGAATGTCTTAAGGGTTGGGTTGGTCAAACTTTATTTTCAATCATAATTAAATTGAATACCAAGAGAGAGGAAACCGAAGTATGGACAAATTAAGAAATGGTGGAAGGTGACACTGAAGGGGACTATAGTTCTGTCAAAGCTTGTGAGACTGGGTCTCACAACCACCAAGTCATTCTCTCAACGGAGATTCCAAGTGGTACCAACGAGTTCAAAGGTAAAATGAATAAAATTATAAATAAAGTCACAGCAATAAAGTAACAAATACTTGAAGATCTCCAAGTAAATTATAACTCATTAACAACACCCGAAAACACCAAATTAAAACAACAAAACAGAATTTAATTAAAATTCCGAACCAACTCACAGAATCAACAGAACTGAAAAACACGAAAAACTTACCTATACACACAGACATCAGAATTCTTGGGCACTTTTGGCCGTGTCTAAGTCAATAAATTCATCTTATTTAATCAGGCGAAAGCACTTCCAATAAAATAGGCGGAAATTTTACAAGTATCCTAATAAAAGTTGGTGCGGAGTTAGGAGCCAGCAAAGTTGGTCGGAACGAGCCGAAATATTCAACAAATTCAATACCTAAGCAAACAATAGACACGGTTCTTACATCGCTATTTTGGTTTAAGTCACTTTAGAAAAAATAAAGTGGTTCTAGTGTTCTTTAAGGAGAAAGTTTGATAAGTCTATCGCTTCAGACAATGTCCCACTTATCATCTGTCTAGCCTTTACTACGCAGAAAGATAAAACTACGCCCTACCGTAGCCCTACCGTAGGTAAACAGAATCGGTTCAAAATCAATTTCAGTGACCGCCGTCTGACTTACAAAACACAATTACTGTGAAGCTCCCAAGATTTAAACTGCCTACGGTTTTCAAGTTTCTTAATCGCCACAACGATTGTCAAGGGAACCGACAACGGATCAAAGCAACGTTATAGTCTGGGTTTATAAAAATACAAATGGTAATTTAATTGTTTTAAAATATACCCCTAGCTGTTAGCGACTTTGCATATGGCAGACAAGGGGATTTAGCAATCCAATTCGTCGGCTTTCTCACAAATGATCATTGGATGCTTTTAATATATTACCATTGGCTAAGAACAGAAGCGCAAATTGTAGTCAGTGTCCTGATCAATTAATATCAGGACTGTACAAACTGACCGGGGGCCAAATGGGGGGGGGGGGGGGTTAATATAACTGCAGGACATTGCACAGGGGCAGTTTACGGCCCCCGGCTATAATGTAATGTGTCAAATCAGCTCCTAGCCCTCCTGGATCCACTTTTGATGTGCAATGAATATTACACATACCTCTTTTGATAAACATTGTAGCGTATATTATGATATTTGCAATAATGCGTCATGCAGTGATCCTTCACGGATTAGCGGATTCACAGTCAATACCGAAGCTTGAAATCACATTAGCATAGAAGAGGGTCAAAAGCTGATTATTGTAAGTTTAGTCAAATTGACATGCGTTGGTTTAATATTGCTGTGACTGGCTTGCCTATATTTTTAGGGTTCCGTAGTCAACTAGGAACCCTTATAGTTTCGCCATGTCTGTCTGTCTGTCTGTCCGTCTGTCCGTCCTCGCTTAATCTCTGTGACCGTTAGCACTAGAAAGCTGAAATTTGGTACCAATATGTGTATCAATCACGCCGACAAAGTGGTAAAATAAAAATTGGAAAAAAATGTTTTATTAGGGTAGCCCCCCTATATGTAAAGTGGGAAGTGATTTTTTTTTTAATTTCAACCCTAACGTGTGATATATTGTTGGAAAGGTATTTAAAAATGAATAGGGGTTTACTAAAATCATTTTTTGATAATGTCAATAATTTCGGAAATAATCGCTCCAAAAGTAAAAAACAAAGCGTCCCCCCCCCCTCTAACTTTTGAACCATAAGTTTGGAAAATACGAAAAAAATCTGAAAAGTAGAACTTTATAAGGACTTTCTAGGAAAATTATTTTGAACTTGGATGGAAACAACAGATGGAAACTGCAGTTAACCAATATAATTTGGTCCCTGAATCGTATGAGCGCCTATACAATCCAGAGGTCAAGTTTCATTGGCCCGTATTACAAACAAAAAAAGAATTATTACTACGGAACCCTACACTGAGCGTGGCCCGACACGCTCTTGGCCGGTTTTGTATTATATTATTATATAGGCAAGCCAGTCACAGTGCCTCATTACAAGGTTCATTTGAAAAACAGCCTCAAAAAGCGTTTGTTTGACATTATAAATTGCTGGCCCAAATACAGATTCAGTGGCTGCTGCTGAAAAAATCCGTGATTGACCAGCTTCTATATGTTACTTTGATTTGTTGTTAAAATGTGTTCTTTCTGTTTATACCAAATTAACGGTTTACGTTACTTCAGAATTTTCTTACCGATCTGGTTTCTCAAAGACTCTGAGCAGCGTGAAAGCCACGACAGAAGTATTATAGGTAATATCATCTGCTTTTTATTCGCAGGTTGTAAAACCGAATGGATAGTTGAAGAAAATGGGTTATTATGGTCATACGTGCCTCTTACCCGACGTTGGCAGTTATCATGCAAATTCACATCTTTTAATCTAACACGCTGGAGTGGTGAGAAGTATAAGGTATTCAGAAAATTTTCTCACCGTATACTTTGGGAACAAGACCTACACCAGCTTATTATTATCACACTGCTGGACAAATGTCTCTCTCTTACAGAGACTACAGTCTTGAACACCACGCTTAACCACACCTTGGTTAAGCGTGGTGTTCAAGACTGTAGTCTGTTGACTCTTGTCAACAGACTACAGTCTTGAACACGTCTGTTGTCTTAGTGCTGTTTGGCCATTACAGACGATAAGTCCAGGTTTTTCACAATATTTTCCTTCAACCATACCGCCGCGCTTGCTTACTTAGAGAATAATTCCAAAAGTATACCACCTCTCTCAAGCTATCAAATTCGGTGTTTGCCCGTCATGTATTAGGGTAGGTGCACACGTATCGAGAAACACTCGATGCTGTATCGCGCGGCGACGTGTTTGCTAAGCCCTCGTACACACTCGCGCGGGGCGTGCGCCCGACACGTCTCTCCACGCCGTGAAATATCGCACAATACACGTTCACGATGCGACATTTTCACACTTTTATGTATTCCGATTTGATTCATGTATAATTTAATGTCGTCTGAATATAAATAAGTTGATTACAGGATGAAATTATTTTGACGTTGTTTGAGTATTCGGTTTCGGGGATTATTGATGGAATTTTAGATTTCTAGGTATCTAACTGTGAGGTTCAGTGTTTGATCTAAATTTATATGTGAACTAGCATATACGATCATGTTTTTTGATTTACCTATATTACGATATATTTTCTCTTAGGCTAAGGGTACCGTATAACCCAGTGCTAACTGGGTTCTGAAGGTTAGACAGGCAGTAGCTCTATGTAAAATACTGGTATTTGGCTGAATTCGGTTAGACTGAAGCTGCCTCCAACAAACTTTGAAAAAGTCTAGGTAGATAATACTGCTACTGTGTATTGTCTCTGCATCACCCTAAGGTAGACTGGTAGAAAATGCCCAAGGCATTAAGTCCGCCTTTGTACGTTTTGTTGTGCATAAAGTTTTAATAAATAAATAAATAATGACGTTGTATTTTCTTTATCATTAAATGAAAACTCTAACAGTACATAAAACATTAACAAACAATAAACAACAGGAATAAAACAGCAAAGAATTAATAACTCACTTCTATAATCCGCCGTTTACAGTTGATATTTTCCACTCAGTTTTCCTACATTAATCATCGCTTGTATCACAAAGCCCTTAAAAAAGGGATGACATAGACCTATCTGGCGTCGTCCTATTGTAACCATTGTCACGCTGTCACCTCGAAGGTGCCGAGACATAATTTATTTTACGGTAAATAAATTATCATAATCTCTTGTTGATATTAGGTAAACTGATGTAAAGGCTTAAGCTAGTATTATGATTATGAGAATGTATTTTGAGTTTTAATTTTATAATACGAATTATTTTAGCGTGACAGTTACTGACACATTTTTGCTAAGCCTCGCTTGGTCTGTGGATGAGTGACCACCTATCACATACCGAGTTTCATATGTGCCTCGAAAAGCGTGTTATCTTTGGCAGTTGTTACAGGTAGTCAGTGACCTGAAAGTCTGACAACCAGTCTTACCATAATTACCCAATATTAACAGGATTGTGGAGGTTAGATTAATAGGCAGTCGCTCCATATAAAATACTGATATTCAGCTGCAGCCGGTTAGACTGGAAGCCGACCCCAACATATTTGGGAAAAGGCTAGGCAGATGATGAGTAACTGAGACATTTAAAAAATATTCTTTTGTTTAAAGAGCTTTGAAATTGCACCTATTCCAATATTGTAATTTAAAATCTCAAAAAACCGTTACGACGAAAAAATCAACAGCAGCGAGATTGAAAAGTATCGAATGCAAAATAAACAGAAAATATTTGACCGTGTAATTTTCCCATGACTTGTAAACAAGTTTGCGGCTCACTCGGTCGAAAATAATCCAGTCTAATTACTGAAAGACTGTACTCATAGCCAAGTTTGCTAATAAAGTGGATGGTTAAGTTTCGTACAGGCTCAACCTTTGAGCATAAAGCTGGGGACATACTGTAGTGTAACACGTCAAACTTGGTTGTAGGAAAGCGTGACCTCAGAGAAAAACTGACAGTCTTTAATGGCGTGAGTTTTTACGACATTTGAATGTACTGTCACTACAAATTATAAAACAAAGTCCTCCGTCGCTTCTGTCTGTATGTGTGTTCGGGATAAACTCAAAAAGTATTACACTGCCGTTTTCAAAAATGGATACAGTGGTTCTCGAGGTTTTAGTTTAAAATTTGACTGACGCGCGGGTGAAGCCGAGAGCATCAGCTAGTTGGATATACTAAGTATATCCAACTAGCTGATCAAGTCTTGTTCAAGTCTTGAACAAAACAAGCTTTTGTTGCTGTTTTACAATTATTGCATTTGTTACTGACAATCGGTTTTCCTAATAACAGCTTGTACTTTATATTGGATATAGTTTATTTTTTATATCAATGTTTTTAGCAAGGTTTTCATTTAAGTCTTGATATGAAATTCAAATACAACTTAATAGAAGTAAGGTAAGGATTTAATATGCTTAAATAAAAAAAATCTTTGCAATTTATTTTGTCCCAAAGGATCAGACAAAACCAACTTAAATGCAGAACAGAATTTAACTTTCAGTTTATTTTTCATATCTAAATAATGTATGCAAATGAAATAGATAACATTTATTACCAATAAAACCGATTTTCCAATAAAAGTTCAAAGAAACTCGTCAATTGAATTTACTTCTAAAAGTTTATCTCAATAAGATCTGTAAGCTGTTTTAGTAATTAAATCAATTAGGTTTAGGTCTATATTCATTTGTAAATTAAGTCTTTGTAGACTGTAATTTAGTCTAGACATCCAGTTGAAATAGTAGGTTAAGTGCATTGTCACGCTCACGCCCTAGATTGAAAAGGTCAAAATGAGGCTGTATTAGTAGGTGTATTCCTAATGTCACTAATTGGGTAGGTGGTTCAGATGAGGCCTTGTAGTGTTAAATAGTGGTCAATAGAGTTTACACTGGATCTGTGCTTTACCTAACATCAATTAATTGTGGTAATATTATATTTAATTCCTGTAGTAGATTCACACCGTTTACATGATTTTTTACCGCAAAACGGGCCCGGTCTTAAACTTGATCACGCCTAATGGAAAATGGTGGATGAAGTTAATGACGATATTATAAAGAAAATAAATACATAATATATATAATAATAAAATAGTCAGGTACGTAACACCGGCCCCGTCTAGTTTAGAGAAAATGACGTTTCAAAGTGTTTGTAAAAACCTATTTGCAATATAAACATTCAAATAAGTTTGGTTGGTTTCGTCCATGAAAGGGGTCGATTGGCAAGCTACCCCAATATCAAAATTAAATTGCATACTAAAACAAAATTCCAAAATCGATATAAACATTAAACAATGTTATCACGGTTCAATTCCTTCCGTAATTCCGAACAATTCCCCTCCAGTGTACACACACCCCACGAAAGTAAAGATCGAAGTAAAACTTTGGAAATTGATCCAAAGTGTACCGAGAGTTCGGTTCGTCTTTACCGAAGTACATATCTACTTTATAATAATATCGTATACTATATGAAGCCTTGAATACTGACAGGAGGTGGGGATTCTATGTGATAATGTTAGATGACAGGGATCCGTATAACTTTAACGTTGTTGGTATATTTTTGTAGGTAATATAACACTTTTTTTTTGTAGCGAGACTTTAGTGAAAAATCTTAATATGGTTACTAGCTGACCCGGCAAACGTTGTTTTGCCATATAAATAATTCCCTAGTAAAAAAAGATGAAAAATAGATATTGGCCGATTCTCATAGATACCTACCGGATAAGCACAAAAAATTTCATCAAAATCGGTCAAGCCGTTTCGGAGGAGTATGGCAACGAAAACTGTGACACGAGAATTTTATATATTAGATGGACGAGGCAAAGGAAGTATGTAAGGTGCGGGTTGATAGAAAGAGATACCGCGGCCTCGACACAAAGTGCTAAGAAGGAACATGGGTGGTTTTTAGACAGTGGAAGTCTGACAGTCCCTTTCGCTCTGCCCGAAGCAGGAGGAGATCTTAGATGATTTTCCAGCCTAAAAAAAGTATCGTAGCCTAGCGTGCTATAGTTTCTGCCTACCACCATGGGGAAGAGATGTGAGTTTATGCATGTTATAACAAGGTAGATGTAAGATGGAGTCAAACTGGCACAGACAGTCTGGAAACCGGACACTGACGAATATGTATGTGTACTTCAGTACTTTATTCCACGTTCAGTTGGTTCAGGCGACTTTTACCTTCAATAGAATGATTTGTCACGTCAGAAAAGTGAAGTATGACCTAGTTAAAAAAAAAAAAAAATATTTTATAAATATTTTAACATTTTAATTTTTTTTTTATTTTTTTTTTTATTATTTTTTTGTTATAAATATTTTTTTCTTTCTTTCTTTCTTTTTAGTTTATTAGGAAGGTAAAAGTTTCAGATTATGTCAGTCGCACGGTAGCATTACGTGATAGGTTAGTAAACATCGACTTAAACGTGGGTTTCACCTTTAAAATCTTATCTTAAATTGATTTTAAAATCTTCGATACAATTTCAAGGATGTTTTTTCTTCACTTTTGTACTCAAAAACACGTTTACTAACAACGTCAGTACGAAACATGTTACAATTGACCCTTTTCTATCGGCAAATTGGAACAGAACTACAAACGAACAACAAAACAAATTATTCGTAAAAAATCGGAAATATTCGTAAAAACTCGGAAATATTCGTTTAAACTCGGAATTTCGTTTAGAACAAGTACAGGTAGACGTAAAAGTGTTACATAGTGAATGGTTATAATTGAAAAACGTCATGCGCAATGTGCCGCCCTGCGGAGCGGGTTGGATTAGGGTCCCCTGTCAAAACACCATCCTACCAAGTCGGTTGGTTCAAGTTATAATGGTTCGCGAGTTGTTAAAAGTTCCTGAATTGATATTGGTTGTCAGAACTGTTAATTTTTTTGTTGCATATTGTTAGTGACCTGGGATAATACTGATTGTTAACTAGTACATATTATTTCTGTGTTTATTTAGAACAACACAATAATTATAATACTTGTTCTTAAACCTTTTGTTTTAATATCTGAAAAAATAGGTTTATATTTTTTTTGGGTTTTGTTGCAATGAAGGAAAAAACTCTCAAATGTTTAGGCTTCGTACCTAATTTAACATCATGACATAATTAGTGAGCATTCTATATTATAAAGTGAAAAGCTCTTGTAATAGAACTATGTTAAGAGGGAATATGGTGGTGCATTTTTCCATACTTAGTAATGTCCCTTTTGTCTTCCTGAATAAAAAATCTCTAAAAATATTTTTCTAGCGCAGTACATTTTAACATAAAATATATTTTTGTGATATAATTGGGCTTAACTGCAGCCGTCCCTATTGCACTCTACGGAGGCAAGCTTGACAAAGTGTGACGGTAATAGTTTCTTTAATATTTTAGCTTTTGGCCCTTTTTACCCGACTGCGGCGAAGCCCAAAAGGAGGGTTATGTGTTTGATTCTCTTAATCGTAACCAACACATTCGGTCACCAAGAAAATCGCTCCCGCCACAACCCACCTCTTTAACCACAACACAAATAGGAAATTATTAGGCCGAGGTTGCCTTTTGCAACCTTTGCGCCACTAGATGAGCACAAACTTTATTTTTTAATCATAAACGTCGTTTGCATAAAGCACCCTCACAGAGCCATAATGACATTGTCAAGTCCCATTTTATCTATTTTATATTATAATAAAAAAATTAAAACGATATTCTGCTATAAAATTGAAGGGTAGTTAATAACTACTGGTTTACAAAGGCCCTCTATTGTCTCTAGACTGATTTTAAATACGTGGATCGCAATGCCGGAAATGAGTTTTAGATATTTTATGACGAAATATTTGTAATAATGTCAAATACAGAGGTTTTTGAGCAAAGGGAGCATCGGACATCAAAAGCAATGTCTCTCTTTTGTCAAAAACTAAGTTAACATTGTCTTTTTCATAACCGAGGGTAAGATACAATATTAATTTGATTGCATTATTTTGCTACAAAAGAATATTTCTAAGTCATTTTAAGTAGACCTCTGAAAGTGACAAGTGATTACTATATCCGTATGTCCTATCTCAACTACTTGCATACATAAAAGCCGAGAGCCACATAATCACCTATTAAAGATTTGGTCCATCCAGTACGGACAAATTGTCACAGTCATAATGTTCGACGATGCTTTGTACACTAGACCATAGTCTGTCTAGACAGTCTGCAGAGGCATTCAACGCAACAGCGACGTCGAAATATGTTAATATAATCACGGAAGACATCCCGTAAGTGACAGAATAAGTTTAGTTGTAACAATGAAAGCTTAAAACAGTCTGACATACAACCTAAGTTTCACCCAAGACAAGGTCATTGCAGCACTCAAACCCCTTTTAGAAAATGGCTACCGAACATTCAATTTTAATACCTTGCGAAAAACAATCGTTTTTATATGGCAGTAATAAAACGATCGAGACGCTCGCGATAGTGAGGGAACAATTTCTTTATTATTTTCCTCAGCTAGAGAGGCTCTTTAACAAGCAATAATTGTTTCTCTCTTTATGAGGGGAGTTCCCAGTAATGATTTAGTATCAGTTCCCACCATTCGCGGCGCAGATTCTCTGACTGTGGAGTTTTAATATATATTATTAGTTGTATCGTTTTATTAATAGATTTTATTCGTGAATTACATTATAGGGAGTGAGTTTTTTTTTAAAACAGTCTCTGTTTTTACCCGACTGCGCCAGAAAGAGGGTAAACAAAACAGTCGGGACCCATTAAAAATCTCATACAACTAAATTCTTCTCAATGATGGGTCCCGATTGTTGAAGTCACTATTTATTTTATGTTTGTATCGATCATGAAATTATTTCAATGGCATAGTTCTGTTATTCAATAATCTTAGCAGAATTCTAGGATACTGACTGAACTTGTTTATTTCTTTTCAGTTTTGTTTCAAAGTAATATTTGTAGCAGTCGGGTTTTTTTATTAATTTCCACATCAAAGCTTCACAATTATAATTTAATATACTCTCTGAAATCTTTAACAAACCCCGTCACCTCACATTATACTCCAAAAACACAATTGATGCATACCTGAAACAAACAGAAAAACATTTTGTTAATAAAGTCCGCAACAGCGACATCAAAGGTGAATTAAAGCAACGTAAACAACGAACGCGGATGCAAATTAAAAATCGTTCTGTGAAAAGAGCCATGGACTGTTCTTTAATTGAACAGTGTGACTTGCACCCTTGCACAACAGTGTGCAACTGTGCAAATTTGCACGACGCGTTGTGTAAACTAGTGGCAGGGTGCGAGGTTGCACGCGTTTGCACGACGGCCGTAACGCATCAGACGTGTTGGTGGGGAACACGCACTAGTTAATGAAAGTCAGGTTGTGACGCGGAAAAGGTGGGATTTGGAAATGAATGGGGATTAGGGGCAGTTTAGAGGACAGTTCTTGTTTAAAAACTGATGATTTTCAGGGCACTTGAACTGAGTGTTCATATTTCATAACAATGTTGACACTCGGCTCATGAACGCAGTTTAGCTTGTGCGGATCGTGTTCAATTTTATTAGTGAATTTTGTGAAAACACCAGTTATTTTCAAACCCTTCCCTGAAATTTCCTCTTAATGACGACGCTATCGAATGGTGTAATCATACAGCAAGATTTTTCCAAAATCAACGGGTTCGTATTCTGGCTGGGAATATTGATTTATCAAAAATCATTGATACAGCATTATTTTTCATAAAAATCTTACAAGACACTCCTTGAAGTATTTCATATTCATCATAGTTTCGGAAATAAAAATGCTAATTTTAATCTCGTAGAATACATTCACTTTCGTACCATCGATTTATTATTTCTCTCTATAATAATCTTAATAGAACCTCCTAAACTAATTACGCAACATTGTAATGAAAAGCCCTTGTTCAACTAAGTACCTATCTATTACAAATTTTCCATTTCACTCTAGCACCGCAATCTTAGTAAACAATCCCACTACAGCAGCATAGTTTAGCACCAAACTTTTTGAAAACAAAGTTATCTCCAACAATTAGCCAATCAAACGGCAGCATCCGGATCGTGTCAGCACCGGCAGATTTAATTGGGCGATCCCCTTTGTTCAACTTAACCGAGTCAATCAACATTACCAATAGTCGAGCGTTAGTTTATCCCGTTCAATATTTGAATAAAACTGAGTCTACAGTCTACAGATAGGTTTGTAACTAATGCTCAATTTCGCTCGTATAATAACTGGAATGTATCCGTTGTAGGTCATTCTATATAGTCACTATAGTAGTTGTGTAGTAGGAAATAGTAATTAGAACTCATTATTCGCAGGACGCTCGCTCGCTCTACTTGTGAGCTAGTGTGGAGGCGACTAATATGGATCTAGTAGGTGTAAACGGACCTAGTTTCACAAATCGATGTGAAATTACACTTAAAATTCGAAATTAAAAATGTTTTAAGCTCCAAAGTGTGTTTGATATCCTTCAAAACATTTCCTGAAAAACGATCACTGTCTTTTAAATCAAATATACAAGATATAAATATTTTTGTAAAGTCCCACCCTACATATCACATTGACACATACATCTCATATCAAACGAATATTACACAAACCTGTGGCACGTAATTAAGCTCCGAAGTCGGCATTCCGGGTCCACTTTCATCCTGTTCACTGGACCCAAATAGTTGTCCCCCCGACCACACGGAGCCACGATATTGCTGATCAAAAAAGGGTTGAAAAGGGCACCGAACGCACTTTACGCATCACTTAATTGGCACAAGCATTTAGCCTGTGAAAGTCGAAACAGGCAAATTGGATTTGTGTGTCCATACCGGGGCCTCTTTGACGCAGACTGATTCACAATTTTACATTACAGCGACGAAGTAACTAGATTACGCGTCAATTGTATACTATCTTCCGTTCTTTAAAAGCATGTGTGGGCGTGTGGGGATATTCAGCGTGATTTTCGGCCTGTGATCGATATTGTTGGCGAGTGGTCGCTGTGGTGTGGCACTGCAGTTTTTAATGGAAGCGTGATGGAGTTTATTAATTGATTGATGATTTAGTTAGCTTTGTAGTGTCGTCAGGAGCGCTATCACTCATATTGGCGATGGTGATGAAACAAAAGCAATACGATATTACTGAAGTGAAATATTATAATTATATATTCCAGTTTCGTCGTAAAACTGATACAACTGAAACTTAGAGTTTCTAGACAAACGTTACGAGAGAACAACATAATAAGCGTCTCTAAACTTCAGTTTACGACGGCCAGCGATACGCAACACAATTGAAACTCTTCACTTCTCCGCATTACCTTAAATTAAAATTGACTGAGCAAACTCGCCGAGCGAAGCCTGCACTAAAGGAATAATACCAAGTATTCGTCAAACAGATCGGGGAGCCGTTAATGAAATCATTTTGTTCTCAAGTAAAACAAAATGGGAAACAATTATTAAATGTTAATAGGTTTAGTACTGCGCGGTACGCACTTCATTAAACCGTTCCTTTTATTACGTTTAAAGTGGCATTTTATTTACAATAAAATCAGTTTTCGGGTTCGACGGATTGCCGTGTAAATACGGTCTACTCATGCATCTGTAATTTACGCTTTGGCCGGGTAAAAGAAAATCAAAGTGGTGTTTCATTAAAATTATAGAGGTCAATTTAAGAAGAATAAATAGGCTTAACGTCTTGTTTAATGCTCGTTTTCGACTTTTAATTATTACTTTGTTCGACGTTCAGTGTGTTTGAGGTTTGAGTGTTAATTAAAAACGAATAAATTGGGAATCAAAGATATCTTTTTTTACTGGAGTGGTTGGTATTGTCTACTTTTCAACGACAAGATTATTTTGCTCTTCTAGGTCATGTATCTTTCGGTAGGTAGATTTTAGTGAAGTTTGAATTTACTGGGCATTGTTGTCAAAGGTCGTTTTATATTTGAGTTTCTATGTACAACCGACCTTTTTACCTAGAAATTCAAATTCTATTACAAAATGTTTACGACTTAAAAACTAATGCATTGGCAATTCAATTATTTATCATTTCTCGTGAATTTCTAGGTAACCTCTATTTTATCACTTTTTATGATTAATTTACCTATTGTTTAAACCAAAAATTATTTAGTACGTCATTTCTGAATGGCAAAACATGCCACTACTTTGAATTTTATTTATAAGACCAGTTTGTGTTTAGTGTATGATATACTCATAATTTCCAAAATAAATATAATTATCTGTATATATTATATAATTTTTTTGGGGGTGTGAAATCATTCAACGACTCCTCCCACTCTGGACGGAGCCGAAGGGAAGGTCAGACTTCTACTGACTAAAAACCACCCATGTTCCTTCTTAGCCCTTGTGCCGAGGCCGCGGTATCTCTTTCGAACAACCCGCAGCGCCGACGGGAATTATCTATATCTGAAATACGTTAAAGTTAAACCAAAGTCACTTTACTTACTCTCCCTATAAATAATAAACACATATTCATTTAACCCTCTAATACAAACGAGTCCATTTCAAAGGGCATTACCAAATACCATCTGTAATTACCAATGATGTTTGCTCTAGGGACTGTTATCGTCAATTTAAAGTTAGCGGAGAGTAACTGGTGGGTAGTGCTGCCCTCTGGGGGCGACAAATGACGTGCCCGTATCATCTAATGGATGAATGGAGCCCTTGGATGAGATTGGATGTTATATTCGTTAATGTGTAGGATTAGCGTGTTACTTGGATGTTTTGAAAGTGGTTTTAAGTGTTTTTAGTTGGGTTATATGTTTTTTTTTGGTGAATATTGATGTTTTTAGGTAATACAACTTTAATTTTTGTGTAGGCCAGTAACAGAACTGGTATAAGTAAAATAATACACTGTGATTAAATAAAACACAAATTAGACACACATCAATAAATTAATAAGGTCTAAATTCCAGTTTTAATTCAAAGTATAACTGGTCCACTGTCCATTTGTGGTCTGTCATTATCCAATAAAAAAAAACATCTGTCATAAAATACCTATTCTTATGCTTTACAAAAATAGGTACCATTTCCTTTTTCCCTACCCTCCTAAAAAAAAGCGTTAGCCCCCATATGTACGAATCAAACAACAGACAATTCAAATACCAAATCAACTACCCACAACCACTGTCCATCAATTTATTGTTTTCGTTAGTATAACGAGTTACACAAATAAAATTGGAAATAAAAAGGTGTCACCCTGTCATCGGCGAACAACTTACTAACAACGTGACGGCAAATAACAAAGCGTTGACGAGGGGTAGCGGGGTGGACTAGGGGGTGAAGTGGGGGGGAGAGACGCCAAATAATATACCTGGCATGTTATACATGTTGTTCTATCGAGAACAATTACTGGACTTAAGTTGTAGAGGATAATATGGGTGTCGTGGATTTGGAAAGCAATTTGTAGTGTGAGGGGACAAAAGGCTGGGCTGCGGGTTTTACGAAAGAGATACCACGGCCTTGGACACAAAGGGCTACGAAGAAACATGAGTGGTTTCTAGTCAGTAGAAGTCTGACACTCCTCTACTCTACCACTCTGCCCAGAGCGGGAGGAGTCATTTGATGATTAACCCAACATCCAAAAAAAGGCTTATAAAATTTCTCTTTATTCCATTTAATAAAAGCCCCGATACGTAAGAAGAAGTTATAATGTATTTGTAAGGGACTTGTCATGATAATGTGACTTTCTGGGTTTCATTCGAAGGTCACGCAGTTAGCAGTCACGGAGTTTGAATTTGTGGCCGGTTGATGGCAAAGGGCTCGTCCCCATTACGTGGGATTTAAACATAACTGGCAAAATGTAGGTGTACTAAATAGATTAACCTCTGCTGAACCCATTGGAAATTACAGGCGTAATGTTATGTGCTGTAAAAACACAGCAAGAGACAAATAACTACCGTTGGACGTCAAAATTACTCATACTAAAAAATACAAATAGCCAATACCAATTATTATGAACCTCCAAACAATTTTATTAATACGAAAATTAATTTATTGTCATCGCTGAAGCTATGTATGGTAAAGTAACGCATTTGGTGAAGCGATGCGGGTAAAAATGCGAGGATTATATGCGAGTTATAGTATGAGCGGGAGAAAATATGGTGCGCCGTAAAAACAATCCAACCAGACGAGAGCTAAAGAAAAGCAGTTCACTCACCTGGCGATGGCACCACGAGGACTTGAGGATTTCTTCGTGGAAGCTTGACTTTAGGCAGCGTGCACAATGCTTGGTAGCCAGCGTCCGGTTTTGCGAGTGGTAGAAATGGATGCGAAGGGTTGCTAGCAAGCAAGCGAGGGTGGTTTTGCAGTTTTAATAACGCGTGAGAACGAAAAAAATGGCGGGCGGCGCGGTGGCGCGGACGCAGCGACGACAGCGTCTTGTCGCAGCGGCAGTGTACGGAAGAATGTGACGTTCGTTCGCGGGTTAGGTTCACTCGCGAACGGAGGGAGTGAATGCATTCCCAGCCCTCGCTGATTGAATGAATTAAAGGCGCAACCATCCTCCCCCCTTTGGAAATCCTTAGGATTTTCGAAACAAACGGAAAGGATAAGGAGAGGATCTTAGATTAAAGCGGAGCGAGGTCAAATGGATTGACTTAAAGTTTAAGTTTTAAAAGGTGAAAGGGTGTGGATTAAATTACAGATTTACTAAATTACATACTTAAGATTAACGAATTATAACTGTGCTAATTGGTAAATTAAGTTTAAATGATTGCGAAGGAAGGGGACACAACTTAACGACGGGGCGTTTGAAAATCCCTGCTGTAGTGCGTACTAACGCGACTCGCACGATTCCATCTTTACCCGGATATACTTGTTCAATAATTCCGGTAGGCCAGCGAAGCGGCGGTGAATCATCCTGGTGGATGAGAACAAGTAAACCCGGCTGAATAGGTACATCAGGAGTATTCCATTTTTGCCTCAGTTGAAGTGTATGCAAATAATCTACATGCCATTTTTTCCAATAGCTTTGGACTAAACTGTCTAACAGTTTTTTCCTGTTATGAAGGCTTACAGATGCGTCAACCTCATAGGCAGGCAACGACTGCAAAGGGGTTGTGTTTAGAAAATGCGCAGGAGTAATAATTGTATGCGGCTGGTCCGACAGCGCACACAATGGGCGAGAGTTTAAGACACTCTCAATTTGAGTTAATACTGTCAACAATTCCTCATAGCACAGTAATTGTTGCCCAATGCAACGATATAGATGAGTTTTTATGCATTTTATGTTGCTTTCCCAAATGCCTCCCCAGTGGGGTGCACGAGCAGGGATATTACGCCATGTTATTTTACGATTATTCAATTCAGTTTGAAATGCGGTAGACGTATCTTTAGAAGAAAGGAAAGTATATAACTCGTCCAATTGACGCTTTGCACCAATGAAATTGGTTCCGTTATCGGAATAGAGAACTGATACTGGCCCTCGCCTAGACAAGAAACGCTTGAAAGCGTCAAGAAACGTTTCCGAACTCAAGTCTGAGGCAATTTCAATGTGTATGGCTTTAGTAGTCAAACACACGAAGAGACAAATATATGCCTTTTGGCTTTTAACGCCCCTCCTTCGCGTCATAGTAATGTTTATAGGCCCAGCGTAATCAACGCCAGTGTGAGTAAAGGCCTTAGCTTCTTGCACCCGCGAAGGGGGTAAACTTGACATCATGGGTGTAGGATGAGAGGGCGCAACCTTAAAACAGAAGTTACATTGGCGTATGCGTTGTCGAATAATATTCCGAGCGGATATGATCCAATATCGCTGCCTTAATAAAGACATAAGAAGATGTGAACCGGTATGACAATTGGATCGATGGCAATCATCTATTAGTAGATCGACTAAGTGATGTCGACGAGGAAGCAACAATGGATGCCGACTTTCATAAGGTATAAATGTGCGTTTATTAGTCGACCACCTACGCGGAGCAATCCGTTGTCATCAACAAACAGATCGAGCTTTCTTAAAGAAGGAGAAGGTAATCTACCCTTTTTAATATTTTTTATTTCATCAGCAAAATGTTTGCTTTGCAATTCGCGAAGAATCACGAGTTCAGCGGTTTCAAGGTCAGAGACTTGAATTACCGGAGCGAGAGGTAACTTACGCAGAAAGCGCAAGATATATACCAGAATGCGTAATAATTTTTTCCAAGACGAGACTCTGAGAGCTAGCTCCAGAAGTATCGAAGAATCCAAATCAGGAATGACTGTTAGAGTAACAGAGCTCTTTGCTTCAGGTATAGAACCTTCAACAGAAGACGGTTTGAATGGTACAATTGGCCATTCAGCGGTTGGATGGCAAGCCCAAGGTGGACCATACCACCAAAGCGGATGATTAATGAGTTGCGAGGGTAATAAACCTCTTGATAAACAATCACTGGGATTTTCTATCCCATTGATGTGAAAAAAGCGGTCAGGAGATAGATTTTCCTGTATCTCAGTCACACGGTTGGCCACAAATACTTGCCACCGGTGTGGAGATGAATGAATCCATGACAGAGCGATCGTAGAATCACTGAAAGCGAAAATATCCTTTATAGGATAGCGATTATCAAAAACCGTATGTACTTGTTTGACAAGTTTAGCCAGAAGTAGCGAGGCACACAATTCAAGCCTTGCCAGTGAAACAGTCTTTAGAGGAGCCACCTTAGACTTAGCGCATACTAAATGAATGGATATATTACCGTTAGGGTTCGTTACGTGCAGGTATAAGACGCAGCCGTAAGCCTTCATACTAGCGTCTCCAAAGCCAAGCAAATTTATAACACAGTCGGCCGCGACACCTAAGTGGCGAGGTATTTGTAAGTTAACTAATAACGGTAATTCTGATTTGAGTTTAACGAAACATTTAGTAATGAGTTCCGGGGGCTCTTCATCCCACCCCACCTTAGAAAGCCAAAGATCTTGTATAAGAAGTTTTGCGTAGAGAATGACAGGTGCGACGAACCCGAGCACGTCAAATAGGCGAGCAATAGTTGACAATATAGCACGTTTGGTGTTACACGTAGTCGCGGCGGCGGTAGTGAACGAGAACACATCAGAAGTAGGTATCCATTTTAAACCTAGAACCTTCAGTGTGTCATCATCATCTGTGAACTCGATCACAGCACGATACGACTCCGGCAAGTGAGCGAGAAGTTCCGATGAGTTGCTCGCCCATTTGACGAGATCAAATCCACCGAACTTGAATAAAGCGAGCAGCTCGTCAGCTAAACGAGTACCATCTTCGGCAGAATGTACAGAAGTTGTTAGATCATCCATGTACAGTTCTCTCATGGCAACATCTGCCGCGAGAGGAAAGCGTTCGCGATAATCCTCCGCCAATTGACGGACGGTACGCATTGCCAAAAATGGACTCGAGCGGAGGCCGAAAGCCACAGAATTAAATTGGAAAATACGAATACTCTCGGTATCATTAAAGCGATATAATATTTTTTGATATTTACGATCTTTATCTGACAATGAAATTCTAAGATACATTTGACGTATATCAGCTGTAATTGCTACCTTAAAATATCTAAAGTTTAGCAAAAGCGAAAATAAGTCTGCCTGCAAATTAGGCCCTGTATGCAACAAGTCGTTGAGCGACTTGCCGCTATCAGTTTTAGCGCTTGCATCTAAAACAATGCGGGTTTTTGTTGTCGACTTCTCAGGCCTTACAACTGCGTGGTGCGGGATGAAGTAGCCTTCATTTATAGCGGACAAAGAATAAGGTATTTCCGACAGATAACCCTTATCTATATAATCATTTATTACGTCGTTATAAGCTTGACGTAAAGCGGGAAGCGAATGAAACTTTCGCTCTAGCGCGGACAATCTACGCTGAGCGTGAATGAAGGAGTTACCTAAAGACTTAGGTTCACCTTTAAAAGGTAACGACACAATATATCGCCCACATGAATGTCGCGAAACGGTCGATTTATAAAAATCTTCACATTCTTGATATTCCGGACCCTTTTTGTTAACAGTAGGTACTTCCTCGATTTCCCAGAATTTTAAAATTAAATTATTTAAATTATCTACTAACGGGCCGAAGGACCAGGCTACACTGTCATGGTTGACAGAAGGTACCTCACCCATGACAATATAGCCAAGCGTGGTTTCTAAAGCATGAGGTATGAAGCGAGCGGTGATCGCAGAATCAGCTGATTGAGAGGTAGATGCTGGTATAACCTTTTTCCCTAGCAAAACAAACGCGAACATTTGCGTACCAAGAATAGCGTCTATATTCCCAGGTACGTCCCAACATTCATCTGCGAGCGGTAAACCTATGAAATGATCCATCACGGACCTTTGTACCGCGCGAACAGGCAACGGATCAGCTATGTGATCAATCACTAACATGGTTAATTCGTATTGAGCGTCACTTACGCGCGACTGTATTGTAAGAGACACGTAACCCTTAATGGGAGTGGAAATCGTACCTACTGATTTTAAAGACGAGTTAACAAGCGGTTGAATATTTAGTTTTAATTTTCTACAACATGCGAGAGTGATAAGGTTGTTTTGTGAACCACTATCCACTAAACATCTTATAACAAAGCGTTTTCCATTTATCGGAACATAAACTTGTGCCGTTGGTAAAACAACTGACGTTTTCAACTGGTCACAAGATAAATCTATACTATTATTACGCGACGTCAACGCGATCGAATTCTTAGAATTAGTACATTCATTCAACCCGACACACGAAGATGTCACGACCGGCGACGCGCGAGCGACATGGCTGCTATGCATACACACCGACTGAGGGCTGCTGTCCAGTGCGCGAGCGCCCGGCAATGGCGACGGTTCCAATACACTAGGTTGCGATTGTTGCGAGCTTGTCTCGCGATTATTAAAATGCAACAATGAATGATGCTTTTTGTTACAGTGTTTACAAGTATTTGTAGAACCACAATTAAGGGTGGAATGTTTACTACTAAAACAATTGATGCACATTTTATTCTCTTTTATGAACTTAAAGCGATCTTTTACATCTAATTTTTTGAATTCTGAACACTCGTATAAATGAGTATGTTGAGATTTTTTACAAAACTTACAAGTGGGTACATTATTATTAACTTCATTTTCTGTTACTGCAAAACTATGCGAAGTTTTCGTTGCAGAAGAACGCGACCTATTTTGTAAGTTAGTCCCCTGATTATTTTGCGGTGACGTGGTTTGACGAACAGCTGTTGTTCGTTCAAGAACCTTTATGTGATGCCGTACGAAAGTAACTAAATCATCACTTGTGGGTATATCTTTCTCGCGGGCGGATAACTCGAAACTTTGTAATACTTGAGAATCTAACTTTTTTAAAACGAGATGAGTAAACAAGAAATCGGATAAATCGCCAATGTCTAACAGTCTTAACGCGGACCAAGATGAGTGAACTCTTTCAATAAAATCATTTAATTGACCGGGTGAACCCGAGGTAGGTTTTATGTCAAGTATATTATTTAAGTACATAGACCCAAGTAACCTCTTGTCCTGGTATTTTGTCACTAAAGAATTCCATATCGTAAGATAGTTAGACGCATTGGGAATTATTCCCGCGAATATATTTTTTGCGCTGCCATTTAATTTACCTACCAAATACTGTACACGCTGATCATCAGTTAGTTTTTTATTATCATGAACGTTAGTTTTGAAGCATTGGTAAAACAGTGGCCAACTTTCCGGTTGACCAGAGAAACTTAATAACTCCAATGGCGGTAAGCGGCAAACGTAAGATTCCACAGCGGGAATATCTACATTAGCGCGGGTAGACTCTAATATGGTATTACGTTTATATTGGATTTCTGTAAATAATGTTTCGAACGAGCTCCAATTACTAAAACTTATTTTATAATCAGGGTCTATCTCTAATAATAATGTATTATGTTGATCACAAAGATCGTTAAAATTATTATATAACTTTTCGATATTCGAAGAAGCGGCTAGAAATTCTTGTTTACTTCTAGTATCAATATTTGAAGGAATTATTTTCTTTGCAATCTTGAATAAGCTATTTATTTTCTCGAAAATAGTTTCTTTTTTTGCAACGATCATTTTCAACTTTGCTTCCGACGCCATTTTGTTGCGTCACCCAAGCTCCCGTTGTTCGAGTTATAATTTATAAAAAATGTGATATTGAAATGGTATAATGAACAACGTAATTTACTTGAACAAGCACAGTTATAAGCGTAATTATAGTAGGGAATACTTAAATAGCGAGATGGGGAATATTTTAAAGGTATATACTGGCTCAGTCCGACTCGAAATGGACCAAAATTATGATGAAGCGATGCGGGTAAAAATGCGAGGATTATATGCGAGTTATAGTATGAGCGGGAGAAAATATGGTGCGCCGTAAAAACAATCCAACCAGACGAGAGCTAAAGAAAAGCAGTTCACTCACCTGGCGATGGCACCACGAGGACTTGAGGATTTCTTCGTGGAAGCTTGACTTTAGGCAGCGTGCACAATGCTTGGTAGCCAGCGTCCGGTTTTGCGAGTGGTAGAAATGGATGCGAAGGGTTGCTAGCAAGCAAGCGAGGGTGGTTTTGCAGTTTTAATAACGCGTGAGAACGAAAAAAATGGCGGGCGGCGCGGTGGCGCGGACGCAGCGACGACAGCGTCTTGTCGCAGCGGCAGTGTACGGAAGAATGTGACGTTCGTTCGCGGGTTAGGTTCACTCGCGAACGGAGGGAGTGAATGCATTCCCAGCCCTCGCTGATTGAATGAATTAAAGGCGCAACCAGCATTATTTCCGGCTGATTTGTTGGAAAATATCCGTCCGCATTAAAAATGTATAGTACTCTTTTAAAATTCAACCTTATACGCTTTGAATGGCGTTTGATGGACGCCTACCTACCTAGAATATAGTTTATTGTAGACAAAATATTCTAGATTACCTAAGTTTGTCAAAGTGAACTTTAGACAACATCACGCCTGAACAAGAGCAGAGGTCGCCCAGTGGTGGCGACCCTTTTTTTTTTGTTGGGTGGAAAATCATCAAATGACCCCCCCCCCGCTCTTGGGCAGAGCGAAGGGGACTGTCAGACTTCTACTGACTAAAAACCGAACCCATGTTCCTTCTTTGCCCTTGCGCCGAGGCCACGTCATCTAGTACAAAAATCCGCGGCCAGTACAAAAATCCGCGGCCGTGGTGGCGACCTTGACTTATGTACAGTAAGTTTCATCACCACTGGTCTCAAAGACGTTTAAGAAAATCATTGTAAGAACACCGGCATGTCCTAAAACCAAAAATTCGAAGACATGTGGTATCTACGAAGTTGGTAGTTTTTTTTTTTTAAATGGGCTTACTCTTGACCTCAATTATAGCTTGTGCCCTCGCTGCCCCAGCAGTGGGAATATTATAGGCTGATGACAACTGCGTGTCCGTCACGAATTCAATCACCGAAGTAGGCTACAGAGAAATTACTATTAATATAATAAATGGGATATAATTTACCATGTTTGATTATTGTTTCGAGTTCCCGATATTTCGGCGCTGTTACAAGCACAACAACAACGAACTAGAAAGAGGGTAGACCGATTTGTCTGCTCATAAACATCCACCCGCAATGACTTCAGTTTATCCGTGATCATGGTGCTTGTAACAGCGCCGAAATATCGGGAACTCGAAACAGAAATCAAACATGGTAAATATCCCGTTTATGATATTAATAGTAGTGTCAGTGACCATGTCAGTTTAAAAACTTATACAGAGTTTCTGACTGAAAAACCTAATAACACTTTGATCGACTCGGAAATCGATCCCAAGACCTCATGAACTCAGCAGCGACTCGTGCCAGCCAACCTTAAAACAGCCTCCAAAGGTCTAAATCACCTCAGTCTTGAACATTAAATCCAAACATTATCCCCAAATTACTATAAAACTTCAACTTTTAATATATCGAGCGTCAAACAAGCATCTTGGGATTACGCACAGTTGTTGAGGGGGGCTTAACGCATATCTTCGAAAGAAACGGGCGCGTGATGTTTGCGCCCTCCCCATATAGGCCCAGCTTAGTTGAAAGTTGCCTAAATCCTTCGTACGTGACATAATTAAGACAGAGCCTCACAGGCATAGCCGCCTTTATACCCCTCCATCGCTTCCAGCGACCCCGTAAAGAACTTCACAGCGGAAGCTAATTTATTAGGAGCCGCTGAATGGCTGCCCGAAGCGCTTTTGTTGCTTGTAAGATATTGTTTTAAAATGAGCTGCGATGTAATCGAAATACGCTGTATCTATTGAGGGATATATTTTAGGCTCCTTTAGTTAAGTAGAGATGTAAACAGTGTCTGTTTTTGATGCTTACTTACAATATTCTTATTCATATTTATTGTTTTTTCGATACAAATACACTAGACGTTAGTACTAATGAATAAAGGTAGGAGTTTACTTTGCAATTTACAATATTTGACCCATTCAGATGTGTGAACACTAATGTTTTATTTATTTATAATTTGTGAATGTTGTTTGTGGATTTATGTCTGGAAATAAAATATTACACTTCATTTCAAAACACTGAAATTATATAACAGTAAGGTAAAACTAAGCTAAAATAACATAGAAATACAAGGTTAGCTGATGAAAACACAGATTTTCCCTGAAATAAACAACTAAGCTCAAACTGAAAATTCCTAGTACTCTGCAGCTTCATAAAATCCCTTTTTAAGCCCACTCACTCAACAAGGTGCAACAATATTAAAACGCAGCAACAATTTAATCAAATCTAAGACACCTCATTGTTTATACTTTTTGTTGTACAAACAACAGACTACAGGAAAATAGTGCAAAACAAATATCTAATCAGACGAAAGCTTTGCACCACAGAATATTACATACAGGGTGTTGGCACTGCGCTGTAAATTGTTTCAAGCACTACAAAGTGGAAATTATTTCTATTTAGACGAGTATTTGTGGAGCTAAAAGGCTGCTGAGTTCCTGTTTTCTTTAGATTTTATTTAAATTGCTTGTACTTTTCTGTTATGATTATGTGGAGGTATGAGTTAGAGGTGCTTCTTTGAAATAATATACTGGATGGGTGTTGTTGAGTGTGGTTTGTACTAGAACTGCATTCATATTCTCGTTTTATTTTACTAGGGATTTTTTACGCGGAAAGACATGAATATGACTATACTTTTCAATTTCTCACAACAAAGTGACAAGCTGAGGTGGAATTTTAGTACATCCATACGTTGTAGTTCAAGAAGCAAGCTTATTTACATGACCACCACAAATTTTAACTTCAGGCTCCTACTAAAAAAATCTTGATGCTAAATCCCAAAAGCATTTTGTCCGGTCTTTTAATCGAACAAAGGCATTAGGAATATCTTTAATATTTCTCGTATAAAAAATAAAAACGTAAACTCGCAGCCATAAAAATCTGTACAATTCACAGTCAGCTCGCGCAACAACAAAACTCAAGCCCTGGTCAGTGTTAATCCATTTGTCTGATACATGGAAAACGGCTCAACTGCACATCAGGGAAAATTTTAGCTCACACAAATCACCTTATCTATTTAAGGAGAATATCCTATCCAATTAGACTCCCTCGTGGTCTGAAAGCAAACCTGGATACTCGCCTTTTTTTTTTTTTTTTTGGTGGGTGGAAAATCATCGAATGACCCCCCCGCTCTTGGGCAAAGCGAAGGGGAGTGTCAGACTTCTACTGACTAAAAACCGAACCCATGTTCCTTCTTTGCCCTTGCGCCGAGGCCACGTAATCTAGTACAAAATACCGCGGCCCCGACGGGCATCGGCCCTTGCGGGCCCCTCCTTGCTGATATCTCTTTGAGGCGCGCGTGGAACACGAACGCGCCGCCGACACGGTCTGTTGCCGTCATGACGACGGCCGGACGGCGAGCTAGCCCATTACTCACCGTCCACAGGCCCGCGTCTACGGTGGCCGGAAGCCATCACGTGGCCCCCGACGCCCGGAGCGCCTTCCGCGCCTTCCGCGGCGGCTGGGACGTTGAGAGGATCGCTCCCTCTCTCGTTCCGCCACCTCCTTCGCTAGCATCACTGCTTCGCAGAAGGAGGCGACGGCGTCCCATTCCTCCTCGCCCCGGACCATGGCTTGCACCAGGGC
Organism: Diarsia mendica; assembly: GCA_949316265.1. Taxonomy (NCBI): domain Eukaryota; kingdom Metazoa; phylum Arthropoda; class Insecta; order Lepidoptera; family Noctuidae; genus Diarsia; species Diarsia mendica. The sequence continues at coordinate 3,363,229 of OX438895.1, read as the reverse complement.
CGGACGCGAGAGGTCACCGCCGCCGATCGCCGCTACGAGAACACGGCGGGGCTCCGCCCAAGCAGGGCACACCTCCACAGTGTGCTCCACCGTGTCCTCCGGTCGATCCTCGCAGTGGAAGCATCCGGGCGTTTCCTCCCGCCTGATTCGGTGCAGGTACCTCCCGAAACATCCGTGTCCGGTGAGGACCTGCGTCAGACGGAAGGTGAGGGCGCCGTGGCTCCTCTCTAGCCACTCCTCAAAGAGGGGACTTACCGCCACTATCGTGGCGTGCCCTACCTGGATACTCGCCTCACGTGGTTAACTCCAACCGGATTTGGTTTATTGGCTCCGAGATTAGGACCAGTCCATGCAATGGCTCGCACTGTCCAAGTGCCTAATGGACAGCTAACAGCCGTTGACAGCTGTTTCTCACTATTTATACGCTGTTGGATTAAAAACTGTCCATTCTATATAGTTTTTAGGGTGTATTGAAATTGAAACGGGGATTTCAAATAAATATGGGGTAACGTGGTGATAGTGACGATTTTAGTTACGATGATATTGCTTTGTTCAGTCATGGATAGATTAGGTGAAGAGTAAGTTTTTTGTGTAACCGGTACTCGTAAGTAGAAAAAATATTTGAAAGCCGACAAAGAAAGACGAAAGAAATATGTGCGATAAAAAAGGAGAGAAAAACTGCTATATTAAAACTGCTTGATAAACATCAAGCAGATGCAGAGGCAGATGGGCAGCGGTGGCCCAGTGGTGTCGGCCCCGACTTACGAACAGTAGGTCGTGGGTTCGAACCCAGGCAGGCGCATTACTTTGTGTAATTGATTTCATCACCGCTGCTCTCAAAACGGTGAAGGAAAACATCGTGAGGAAACCGGCATGTCTTAGAATCAAAAAATTCGAAGACATGTGACATCTGCCAATCCGCACTGGGCCCGCGTGGTAGATTATAGCCCATCCCTCTCCTAGAGAGGAGGCCTGAGTCCCAGCAGTGGGAATATTATAGGCTGATGATGATGATGATGATGATAAACATCAATGAGAAAGTTCTTATGGATTTCCCAAATTTAAAGATAATTTACTCGTCATCTATATATTGTGGCGAAAATCTGCGCACACTTCCTGAACCTTTTTATCAAGAAACATTCACGTATTCTGACGAAAGAACTGACCGATAAAACAATCACTTACCCATACCTACACCAGGAATACATAATGCACAGAGTCTTATCCCAACACATTTCACAAACAAACAAAGGAGCGAACATTTAGAAAGTAATTCGGATCCTAAGCGTATCGGCACCTTCAAAAAAATCATTAGGGAGCGTTTCTCATGGCACTCGTGGTGGTTTGAATAAAATATAGGGGTGGAATAAAGCGAGCCTTTTTATCTATTAAACGCATTTGCTGTTACAAATCTTCGCTCTCACTGGCGGCGAGCGTGCATAAGTGCGTGGGCGCTGCGTGACGAGCGGAGCGTCTATGCTAGCGGGATTAGTATAGCTTTGAGGTGAATTTTGATGTCTTCTTTCAACTTGAGCAGCTCTGTCGCTTGCCATATTTAATTTAAGTCTTGGGGCCACAATTACAGAGTAAATAAAAAAAATGGTTGAAGTAAACCAGCGGAATTAAAATATGCTACTTACTGCACTTCTGTTAAGCCGAAAGGAAGTTAAACTGACCATCAATTACACTTTTGCGAAATGAACGAAATGAAATTGTAAACATTTTCCTTTTTAAAAAATCACAACTCATTTAGTTGATATTTTTTTTACCTTTGCAAGAATAACTTACACCCAACTTTGAAACAACTCAAAACCAAAATTCGAAAAAAAAAACACCACATAATATTTCCCAACCGCTGTTCCCACTCTAGCCCCTAACTCAGAACCCCGCTACCTCCACCACTACAAACACAACTTAAAGGAAATGGCTGCCCCGTCTCTACCGGCTTGCATTTACGACATTACCCCACAAGCTTTATTTTGCACTCCTACACTCCTACTTCCAACTGTGTTGGTCCCACAATAGCTGTCACTGGTCATGATTGTTACCTAGACTTTGTTCGGGTTGACGGTGGAAAAGATTTTACGTCACTTTAAATGTCTGGTCTTATCATACATTCTTTTATGGTGTGTGGTGTGTTTTGGTTGAAGAAATGGTGAAATTTTTTGAGCATGAGAAAATAATAATAGTGATTCTCACAGGTCCAATTATTTTGTCAGGAAAGAAAGAGCATCCTGAATGCAGGTTCAATTTTAACACCACCAGCTTTGAATTGCAGTAAATACATATGGCAGGATGTCTTGGATGGCTTTCTCGTAAATTGGCGAGAAGAAGCGCACTATCGTGAGAAGTTTTTGCTGGAGTAAAAAAATACGGGAAAATAATTAAAAAAAAAACCGAATGAGTATGACAAGAAAAATCCAGCCATAAAAACCGGCCAAGAGCGTCTCGGGCCACGCTCAGTGTAGAGTTCCGTAGTTTCCCGTCCGTCACAATAAGTGTTCCCACTTATGAGTTTAAAGGTGGTTATCCATTAAGTTTTTTTTTTTAATATTTTTTTTTTCACTTAATGATTTTCCTAGAAAGTCCTTATAAAGTTCTACTTTTCAGATTATCAAAAAATGATTTTAGTAAACCCCTATTCATTTTTAAATACCTTTCCAACAACATATCACACGTTAGGGTTGAAATAAAAAAAAAACTCCTCCCACTTTACATTATGGGGACTACCCTAAGATTTTTTTTTTAATTTTTATTTTACCACTTTGTCGGTGTGATTGATACACATATTGGTACCAAATTTCAGCTTTCTAGTGCTAACGGTCACAGAGATTAAGCGAGGACGGACGGACGGACAGACAGACATGGCGAAACTATAAGGGTTCCTAGTTGACTACGGAACCCTAAAAACGAGCATATATTTTTTTAATGCTGCCTTTAAGAGGTTTTTAATGGAAGATACCATACCATAATATACATGTTGTAGAAAAGACCTTCAAACCAGTAAAGTCATAATTATTATAGCTCTGGAAACCCTGCTGCAAACATTGTTATCCCAAAGCAGTCGCCACTTGAATGTTTGCATGGCACACAAAAAAGCCGCACCTCTCCAAGATTTCTGTTTCCCTGCTCCTATTACTGGCAACTTCGTAGGCGTTTGGTTTAAGTGTGTCGCTTTCCGGTGCCGGTTCCGTGCCTTATAAGGATGCTGCTGAATTAGAGGTGCTAGATGAGGTCGCAAGATGGCTTTGATAAAACTCGTCTTGACATAGCACACAAGTAAACTAGTTGATTTAAGGACGTCCCTGATTACTCTTAAGTAACCAGTCAAAATCATAACCCTTTTTTTTTTTTAGTGGGTGGAAAATCATCGAATAACCCCCCCCCGCTCTTGGGCAGAGCGAAGGGGAGTGTCAGACTTCTACTGACTAAAAACCAAACCCATGTTCCTTCTTCGCCCTTGTGTCGGAGCCGCGTTGTCCTTTCGACAAGCCACAGCCCCGACGGGCGTCGGCCCTTGCGGGCCCCTCCTTGCTGACACCTCTTTGAGGCGCGCGTGGAACACGTACGCGCCGCCGACACGGTCTGTTGCCGTCATGACGACGGCCGGACGGCGAGCTAGCCCGTTACTTTGGCTTTGCCGTAGTCGGGTAAAAAGTACTCCGATATAAGAACTCAAAAATAAGTAGGTACACATTTTTAATACAGTACTTTCAGTCATTTACTTAAAGTGAGGAACTAGCCAAGCTCGCTGTCTAGCCTTTTCCCTTTCTACCACTCTTCTTTTAGCATTGGGGTCGGTCGGCTTCCAATCTTACAGAGGCAGGTAAATACCAGTATTTTACATACCGTACCCCTTAGTTGCCCGACTTTTAGTCCACGGACTACCTGTTATGACTACAAATACCACCAATATATAAAAGATCTACAAATACCACTCGGGGCCAATAGCCAAGCTATCCTGATTAATTACTTTCCTGAGCAAAAATTGTTCGATTCAGCGCCAACATTGTGAAATCAATATCGTAATTCCCTTCCAGTCACCGCTAAACCCACGTCTCAGGTAAAAAGACTCATTCTTTTGACAAACGCCGCGGGAACGAGAAGCATAGAGGATACAATTTGCGCAGAAGCAAGACGCCTTCCACTTACTGCGCATTTCTGACGCAAATTACTGAATAAATATATGCAGAAGATCTGTTTCAAACAGAAACTGACGCTTTTAATATGTAACGCAAACTTTTGGATTCATGAATGACGCACCTACCGTTCGTCCTGAGTTGGAAAGAGGGATGGTTCTTTATTTGAAAAAATATCGATTCCGAGAAATATTGTTTATTTCAGCATCCTGAAAATCTTGTTTCATACTTTTTCCGTGTCGTTTTATAACTACAGAACCTTGAGCAACTTATGAAAAAATATTGCATTGAAGTTGAATATTCCATCACTACAAGTTTATAACATACTGCATCATACACCTGAAGTGGTTTTAACTCATAACGACCTTCAACTAAATATAATAATATAGTCCTTCTCACCACAAATCAGAGTTGAGACTTCTGTGCCACATTCCACAGTGCGGTAACACGAATACGTGGTTCATTATATACTGATTTCAGAGCATTTAGTGTTTGCACCACGGATCTCCGCGACGTTATTTTCTTTGAGCTTCGAAATGGAATTATAAATGTGTTTGTGTGTTTGTTGCTGCTTTTGTAGTCTCTAAGAGGTTGGTGACTTGGAGTGGTTTTAGTTTGTGGATAAATATCTAGATTACATTTTACAGTGGCTTAATATAACAGGAAAAGAGCACGTGGAAGGAATTGAGAGAGGCTTTTGCCCAGCAACAGCAGCAGCAGCTTTTTTTTGGCTTATGTTTTTGTGGGACAGGCTAACAAAAAAAAATAACAGCTGCTTCCTCGATTTACAGATTAACTGGGCTTGCCTAGGTTGATACGTGACTAGGTGAATTACTTACCGAGTTTCTAGTCCAGACTAGAAGCCGACCCCAAAAAGTTTGTCAAAAGGCTAAGCATGACAACATTTGACTGTGTATTAGAAGAAAAAAATGATTTTGGAAAAAATGCTGTAGTATTTTACGTGTTTTTGTATTACACGTTCGATCATTTATCGATGCAGTCGGTGATTATTCAAATTGTGCCTTGTTGTTAAAGTATTATAATGAATAGAATAAGCAATGCTTATTCGGTGTAGTCTTTTTAAGTGTAAGGTGACCTTGTCTACGATTTGTGTAATTATTTCTACTGATCTCTAATTAGGAAAAAATACAAATTCTTTTTCATTTCAGTAATGAAAAATCTCAAAACGTTATGAATCCAATTAATAAATACCAGTCCATAAGCTTTAAAGGAACTGAACGGAAGAAATGCAGAAATACAAAACGAAGAACTAAAACGAGGCTGAGAAAGACTGCAAATAAAAGCAAAAGCATTGCCTTTGCCTCATCATATTAAATAAAAAAAATTGATAAAAATAAAATATCTAATCTGTCTTTTGTAAATACGAATCAAAAGTGGCAATCGTAAGTACACGGGGAGATGAATTAAACTCACTATTAGTCTGCGGTCTGCATTTTAATTAATTAACAGCAGGGGCTTCGGAAGGGTGCGGGGAGGGGGAAATGTAGGGCTGCCCCTTAGGTCTTATGATGTTTGTTGTTTCTTTTTACAGACACGGAATATATTATGTGTGTTGGTTATATTTAATGCAATTGCAGATAGCTTCATGAAATTGAACTGGTAACTGACCAATAGTAATTTTCTATCAAAATTAAAAAGAAAATGAATAACATTGGAACTGGTAAGTTTGATATCAATACCCTGCAGTGCATGATTCAGATATAAATAGTTTTCATTAAAGATTAGTCAGATCATAGAAGTTACGAACGAACACAATAGGGATTTTAACAAAAAAAAATCGAATTAGTCCGTCAGATTGATTTCCAAAAAATATTGGACACGTATTTTTTCTTTTTTCACGTAAACGAACAATGAAGACGATACAGTGCTTTGAAAACTCGTGTGACGTCGTATTCTAAGACATTAGTATGACATTTCTTAGCGAGCAGTGACGTCACCACCTCCCACTCAAATCTTTGACGCGTTTTATCTTTGTCAATTTTTATTGATTTGATAAAACAAAAAATACGTGTCCAATATTTTTCGATAATCTAACAGACGGACTAATAATTAGAATCATATTTTTTTAGTAAGTAAACATCCCTATTTTGTTTCATCAACTGATAAAAATATTTCACTCGTCTTCATAGCAATATTATAACTCACTAAGATAAGTTAAATTTGTGAAAATAGTTCCCATAATACACAGTCCTTTAACTGTAATTCAGTACTACTTATGTTTATTTTCCCTTAACTAGTTGGTAACCCTACAATACTAGAGCAACAGTCAGTGTTTACGCACGGAGACACTTCGTGACTTTCCGCCGACATTCGTTTTCTGTCGCCGAGCTTACCGAGAGCCTTTACTCCATTAAGAAAATTAATGTTTTGACTTACCCACCCGCCATCTTGCGGTAAAAAGTAAGTTCCTATAGGAAAACAATTACCTATGTTGTATAAACATAGGGTAGGCTAGTCTTTGTTATATTCTATTGATTTGATGGCCGGTAATAATAAAGAAAAGTACTTATCTGATGAATTATAAGGTTGGACTTTGTAGGTCGATGGTATTGTTCGTGGGAGGCACGTGTATGAGACGTTGCATGGGTGACGTCAGTGATGGATAGAGGTCAGGTAATAAGAGGTTAATGTGCTTTGACATCATATAGGACCTATCCTATATGATGTCAAAGCACATTAGCCTCTTATTGTTCATTAAGAACAGAAGCATTCCCCTAGGAATGTTTCTGTTCTTGGAGAAACTGAAAACGTTAAAATAAAGACGTGAAAATCTAAACGTCGTCATGATAATATAAATATTATGTGGTATTAGTAGTAGTCACATAAAAATATTAATAGTTTAAGAAATAACATCGTATTTTATTATTTATTATTCACTTATTGATATTTAATTTCAAAATGAATTATACTTACTAAAACTGAAGGTTAATGTTCCTACTAAGTTTAGAAAATTGCACTCTTGAAAGATCCAATCTTGATTTACGAGTAAAACTAGATTTTATTTGAGATTAGTATGAACTTGCTTGTTTCAAAAACGAGATCAAAATGTGCCACAAGATTTGAGCAGTACCTACTAAGCTTACTTTGTATATGTTAGTTACACATGGTGGTAGTATTTAATGGAAGTAGTAAGTGGTATCTACTTCTACTAGTAGATAGTCATACATTCAATCAATCATAATTGAAGTAAAGGCCTTATGACTGTGTCATGAAGTTGGATTTTGCTCCAAACTTTTTGCAATTGGTACCCTAAGAAGATTATAGTTACCTATTTCTAATTGTTGTTACCATTGTTACCACTGCTCCGCAAAGAACCTTAACCTTCAAAAAGCTCGTCATAACTTACCACAACACGTCCACACGTTACCAACAATACTGTCTGCCACGGCTCCACGCGACAGTACCCGGCATTCGTTCCCGGATTCATTTCCTTTCAGTGATGGATGGCACTGTATCTTCAATGAGATTTATAATGGTGTGTCACATTCCAACGCGTGATGTGAGTCCGTGCGCAGATTGATGCAGAACGAAAGTTTTAGTTTTAGAGTTAGTTTTGGACGCATGTCGTGAAGTTGGTTGTTGGAGTTATATTGAGTGACGTTTTCGGAAATGACCTTCTGTTTTTTTTTGCTAAGTTGTTTCATTACTGAACATTAACTGCCGTACTCAGCGTGCGTGTCGTATATTAAATGATTACTTTCACTTAGTAAGGTTTGACATACAAAACCTCCACTAAGTGTCAAAATCTGTACTAAGAGATGGCTTAAGTACGGCAGTAAGACTTACTTTTTGGAAGTTTATGTTTGGTTATTGTTTCATTGAACTCTTTGGCCTTGAGTTCTTTTAGAATGGAGTTTTGATAGAATAAGTTACCACTTAAACTGGTTATGGCCACTTTCGTGCTTCCAATCCTAAGATATTGTTGTAATTTATGTTCGTTTTAATTTTTGTAGAGTTCAATAAAGTGCATTTTTTCTTATGCCTGTATTTCTTTTCTACCTATACACATAGGTACCTATTATATAATCTGGTCTATTCTTTCTACTTATCTAAGTCTTTATTTTGTAACAAAAGAATAGAAATCAGTTGTTATTTACATTTTCAGTGCGACAATGTCCAAACACAGATTGATGTTAAACCAGTGTAAAGAGAAACTTTCAGGAGTTTCTAAAAGGATTAGTTTGTGGTAGTATGTTGTTAGTTATGCACAGGTGCGGTGTTTATACGAGTACCTGGCAGAGGTATCGCAGAAAACACTTGGCGCTTTACCCCATTGAATATTTGAACCGAATTGGGTAGGGGACTTGTCCGAAGTGTTAGTTTGGTACTTATGTTTACTGATTAAAGATAATCTTTATTAGAATGATTTAATTTTGTTTTTTTTTGTAAGTTTGTTGAGAATTCAGTTTGTTGTTTTCTTTTTCTTTCTTACTTTAACTTATTCACGTTTTAGTTGATGATAAGCAAAACCGTAATCAGGCTTTAATGTTCCCACTGCTGGGATACAGGCCTCCTTTTTATCAGAAGGAATGGGCTATTATCCCACGCGGTTACAGTGCGAGTTAGTTCTGTTAATGAATTAAACCATAATAAAAGTGATTTAAGAAATATTAATTATCTAAGTACACACACAACAGTAAATTCTAATGCCAAAGAAAGTTGTGGTATATTATAAATGCGGGTACTCGTTGTCTATGTAATTTTGGGCAGTCATCGATCGGCCATTAAACGTGTAACAGACACTCCTTGTTTTATTCAAGTATTTTCCAAAGATACTACAATTGGCGACGAGGCGATCTTCACGTGAGCAAGGAAAGGATATTTTGACATAATACGTGTTGAAAATAAAATGGCTCAAGAAAGAATGCTGTTTGGAGGACATAATATCACGTTTGACCACCGCGTGCAGGAATGGAACATCTTCAAAAGTCGTTTTACACAGTTTTGTTTGGTGAACGATATCACAGACGACACCGACAAGGCGCAAGTAAAACGGAGATCCCTGATATTGACGTGTTTGGTGGAAGAAACGTACCGCGTCGTTAAGGATTTGGTTTTTCCGCAAGAACTCGAGACGTTAGAATTCAAAAGTTTAATATCCAAACTAGACGGTCATTTTGCGTCTAAAAAGTGTACGTTTGCGGAGCGGTACCAGTTTTATAAAGCGGAGCAACGTCCAGGAGAAGATTTGTCCGAATGGGCGTCGCGTGTACGTCACCTCGCGCAGTACTGCGGGTTTAAAACAGAACTCGAGTCAGCATTGCGTGATCGGTTTGTCCTCGGGTTAGAAAATATCAAGGAGAAAGAGAAGCTGTTCGCAGAAAGCATAGACACGCTGACATTTAATCGTGCATTAGAAATAGCGCAAAGTGTGAGATGTGCAAGATTGGCGTTAAGGGAATCACACAGCAATGGCGCTGTCGCCGAGCCATCCGCGCTGCCAGCGGAGCCGGCGCATTCCGTGTTCGCGTTAAAACAGCGCGGCGCAGTCAGTGCACAGCGGCCAGACGCTGCGGGCCGCGCCGCCGCCGCCGCCGCCGCGGAGATCTCGAAAGTCGGGAAGTGCTGCAGTGTGTGCGGATACAAGAACCATAATACGGAACAGTGTCGATTTATAAACTACGCGTGTAAAAAGTGTAATCAAAAGGGCCATTTAAAGCGTATGTGTAGAATTAAGGTGAAAAGTAGCAAGTTCTTAACAGCGGATGACGATGACTCATTTGAAGGTATTTATGAATTGTTTAACATAAAATGTGTCAATGGCGAACCGATGCAACAATTAGTGACGGTGAGCAGTACAAGACTTATGTGTGAAATAGATAGCGGTAGCGCTGTCTCAGTTTTGCCAGCTGTTGTTTACAATTCGAATTTTAGGAATAACTACAATTTGAAGTCCAGTAATGCAGTGTTGAATTGCTATAATGGTAGTAAAATTTCACCGTTAGGTTGCCTAACATTGCCTGTGACTTATATAGGTCGTACAGAAAATTTAAAGTTTTACGTTGTAGATACGGGGCAAAGTAATAATAACAAACAACCTTCGCTGTTGGGTCGCGATTTCATTTCTAAGTTCAGTTTACAGCTATGTAGTGTTCCGTGTAATCACATTAAAAATGTTGACCATGTGACTTATTTAAAAGGAAAATACGCTCAGTTGTTTACCGATGAGCTGGGTACGTTTAATAAGCACAAAGTTACGTTGAAAATAAAGCCAGACGCTCAGTTAAAATTTTTTAAACCACGACCGGTACCGTTAGCTTTAAAACAAAAGGTTGAGGATGAATTGCACAGATTATTGGAATTAGGTATATTAGAGAAAGTCGAGCATTCGGAAGTAGCAACACCGATTGTACCAGTGTTACGACATGACGGTAATATAAGGATATGTGGTGACTACTCAGTGACACTGAACAAGTGGTTATATACGGATAGTTATCCTTTACCGCGTATTCAAGACCTATTCGCGAAACTTCATGGCGGAGTTCAATTTTCAAAACTAGATTTATCTAGGGCCTATAATCAGTTATTACTTGATGATACCAAAAAACTGACATGTATTAACACTCATAAAGGTTTATTTTGCTATAATAGGTTGGTTTTCGGCTTGTCAACAGCTCCAAGCATATTTCAAAGAATATTAGAAGAAGTGCTTGCAGGTATTGACGGAGTATGTATTTTTCTTGATGATATTTTAATTACGGCTGAAAATCAACAACAGCACCTTTTAAGGTTAGAAGAAGTGCTGAGTAGGCTTGAAAATTCAGGGTTTAGAGTTAAGGAAAATAAATGCGAATTATTTAAAGATTCCGTGGAGTACTTAGGATTTACTATTGATAAAAATGGATTACGTAAATCGAATTCTAAGGTAGAAGCTATATTGACTAGTGAATCTCCTAAAAATGTAAGCGAATTAAAGTCATTTTTGGGCATGGTTAATTATTATAGGACATTCATTTGTGGAGCATCTAGCCTCATGGCTCCCCTACATTTACTTTTAAAAAAGGGTATTAAATGGAAGTGGGGTGACGAACAGGCTCAGGTTTTTAATAAAATTAAACGCGAACTAGCTTCAGAACGCACTTTGGCACATTATAACCCCGAGCTGCCTACGATAGTGACGGCGGATGCGGGACCGCGCGGTCTCGGCGCGGTATTGTCGCACCGATACCCCGATGGCACGGAGCGCGTAGTCGCCTACGCTTCACGTTCTCTGTCAAAAGCTGAATGTAATTATTCTCAGATACAGAAAGAGGCTGCGGCTATTGTGTTTTCTATAAAAAAATTTCATCACTACGTGTACGGTCGTGTTGTGCCGTTTACATTGCGTACAGATCACAAACCGCTTCTAACTATATTTGGCAGCAAAAAGGGGGTACCAGAGATAGCGGCAAACCGTCTGCAACGTTATGCGTTATTCTTGTCGGCATATAACTTTAACTTAGAGTATGTTAAAAGTGAACAAAATGTAGCAGATTATTTATCTCGTTCGGTTGCCGAATACATTAAGTATAATAATGAGGTGTTGGAAAATGACGATAGATCAATGTTTGTTAATCACATAACAGACAGCATATTAAAGCCGGTTACACTTGAAGAGATTAAGCGGGAAACTGAACGCGATGAAACGTTACGCAAAATAATAGGTTTGGTTAAAAACGGTTGGCCAAAGAAGGTTGCTGATTTGCGAATTAAACCGTTTTTCGCTTGTCGGGGTGATTTAAGTTATGAAAATGGGTGTTTGCTTAGGGGTTACAAGTTGGTGATACCATCTATTTTTAGAGAACAGATTCTAGACATGCTACATAGTCCTCATTTTGGAGTAGTAAAGACGAAAACGGAAGCAAGATCGCGTTTTTGGTGGCCAAATATTGATAAGCATATAGAAGAAAAGGTGGGGGCCTGTACTAGATGTAATTCGCTTCGCAGCAACCCGCCTCGCGCTCCGCTTACTGTGTGGCCATACCCTGCGCGACCTTGGGAACGGGTGCATTTAGATATGTTCACGCTTATCGGCAAACAGTTTTTAATTGCAGTAGATGCGCACTCAAAATGGGTGGAATGTTTTCCAATGACACATACAGATAGTGAAGCTATTATTTCTAAGTTGTCGGAAATGTTCAGTAGATTCGGAATAGTGCGTACCTTGGTCACAGACAATGGTAGAAATTTTTGTTCAAGCCAATTCGATAAATATTGTTTGACTAACGGCATTCAACATTTAACAACTGCTCCATATCATCCGGCATCAAATGGCCAGGCAGAAAATACTGTCAAAACCGTAAAACGGGGCTTAAAAATAATGTTAAATGAAAACACAAGTCCAAAAATAATACAACGCCAGCTTAATGAATTTTTGTTTAATTATAGAAATTCAAAACACTGTACGACAGGATTTTCACCGGCTCAGTTGTTGTTCGGTCGCTCATTACGCTGTAGGCTCGATTTGTTGCGAGTTTCGGAGGCACATTCCAAAGGAATGAGTCATACTAATAACGCATCAGCTGTGTCGCTTGCATCCGCTGCTAAGAATAATGTCGTTCAAAAACAGACCTTACAGCATAAACAATACGGAGGCAGTCGTAAAAGTGAATGGTTTTGTAATGATGAGGTTTTAATAAAACATTTTTATAATAATGGGACAAAACATATATGGCTTCATGGTGTTGTAAGGCACAAAATCGGAAATAGACTGTATAATATATACGTGCCAGTGCTAAAAACTGTATTAAAAAAACATTTAGACCATATTGCAAGCTATAAAGGGACAAAGTCGCAACCACCCGAGTTAGAGGACGTCGGCTACTTCATACAATTGGAATCAGTAATTGATCCCTTAGACACGCTTACGGAATCTGACACCACGGTGCAGGTTGACTTAGAGGGAGAGGAGAGTGACAGTTCATTCTGTTCTGTTCCCGAGACTCCGTCCTCGGTTCCGCTGAATGACGAACATCAAACGGATCAGCCGTCAAATAAAAGTTCCGAAGAAGAAGAGGAACAGGATGGCGGAAGGATTGATTCACTACCTTCGGAACTAGATAATCAACCTGTAAGCACGGAACCACAGAGTACATACCAGCGACCGGTCAGAGCTGTTAGAAATAAAAATGTAAATTATAAATGTTAAGATTTTTAGTTTTATACATTATATGTTTTAAATTATTGGTGGAGGGATTGTGGTATATTATAAATGCGGGTACTCGTTGTCTATGTAATTTTGGGCAGTCATCGATCGGCCATTAAACGTGTAACAGACACTCCTTGTTTTATTCAAGTATTTTCCAAAGATACTACAAAAGTATAACTAGCTTTTAGCTATAACTTTCCCAAACCTTATAGGTAACACAAAAAAATATTCCACCAGACATTTTTTTCTCCGTATTTTACCAAACTATCTATTATTTCATTTTCTCTATCCATCCAAAATAAAACCCAATCACAAACTTTATCCATAACTGACGCGTTCTACAAGCGGGACATAATTACAAAAGTTTCACAAAAAACTAGACTATTCCGTAAGAGACCGTCCGATCTATCATAATGTAATTGAACCACTACGAAGAAAGCATTTATGGTCGAAACGAGACTTCAGCTGGGGGGAAATTTTCTTAAAAGGTTGCTTATAAGGTCTAGTTTACATGAGAAGGAAAGGTGTTGGACACACTGGCTGATAATAGTTGAGCAAAAGGTATCGATAACAGTTCACCTTAAGTATAGCTTTTCTGAACTCAATTGATAGAAGTAAAGTGGTTTTTCGTGTGTCTGTGTAACAACGTGCTTCTTCTTAAGTCCACAACGGGTTTTAATGCGACTTTCCATAATATAGAGAATTTATTCAGAAACAGCTGAGTTTGCATACGATTTTTTTAATTATTATTGTAGCGGTATTACGAAAACGTACTACAGCGCCATCAAATCAAAATTATATAGCGCGCTATTAAAGCGACTTAAGACCATAGGTATAGAAAAACCCGAGATCAACTGTCAGGCAGTAACCTACAAAGCTCAACACTAGTCTGTTCGAAGAATTCTCCCTTTTCTACGAGAGACGAAAACTTTGATGCAAATCGCTAATAGGTTCTAAATTAGGTTTTGACTATCTTCAAAATATTAATTAGTTAGTTGGTAAATGACGACTAACTTGCTTCGGTGAAGGAAAACATCGTGAGGAAACCAGCATGCCTGGGGTATAATTCTCGATGGCATGTAAAGCCACATCAGACGCCCATGGGTGGCATAAAACTCTGACGCCAGGTTATGCACTTACCACAAATGTTGAAGAAGAAAAATGATGAATTCAAAAAAGATGAGGTCCACTATTTGTTCTTGTAAAACTACGAGTAAGTCCACTAGTAAACACAAACTACGCGATCGTGACGGTTGCAGAGAAAGTTTCTCTTCCTTGGTTACTATAACGAACTCAATTAGAAGAAAAATAATAGGTGCAGGAAGAGGAACTTCCTTTTAACTTAATAGGGAAATTGGTTTATACGCCAAAGAGCCTCCATAGTAAACTGATTAAAATGTCGATACAACACATTTACCTGAGTGGAACCTATGATGAAATTATTGAAACCGATGATATTCTTTATTTTGTGATATAATGTCTTTACTAACAACTTATGGCGTACAAGCCCCTCCTAAAGACCGCTGTTTCTCATAGTTTTTACTATAAAAAAAAAAAAAATTTCGCCCACGGCTTCACCTTCAGTAAAATGTGATAGTTCGGCTAATATTATGCATGATATAAATATAATTTTCTTCCAACTATGCTTTAATTTCATCACAATCACACTAAAAACTCAGTACAAAGCGAGTCTTTAATGCTCTAGAGCAATAAAAATGTACGAAATTTCATTATTGCACAGTTTATTTTTTTTAATCGCACCGGTTGTCACGTAGACCTCTCTAAATGTTGCCCTGGAGGGCCACGTGGCAAAGAAAAAAAATAAAACAAAAAAAAACTCTGTTACATGTGTAATAAAAAAAACAAAGTTACACATATACAAAAAACACTTTTGTAAATACAAATGAAAGAAAAACTAACTCAGCGACAGGGGTCGCTTAAAACTAAAATGGGTTCTTTGGTGTGTGGTGGTGGATTCCTAAATTATAGGTTCTACAGGTTTCACAAGGTTCCTACAGCATAATACCACATAACATTAAAATTAAAGAAAAGATGCACCGACCTCCAGCATCCCTTGCGTTCTAGTGAAAAACACGCAGACCTGACAGAGAGCTCCTCCAGGTAACGAGCTAGCAATCCGGACAGCGCCGCCGATGCAGCCGGTGGCAGATTGACGAGCAAGTCCTCGTCTCAGAATAAACTCCCAAAAGGGATTCAGTTTCAAAATCCTTAGGTACTTTCTTCGATGTAAAAATCTCCTTAATTTTCGTACTATTAATTTCGTACTCTTCCTTAACTCTTTAAATTCCCGTTCTGAAAATGACACGAGTCTAATAAGTATCGATAAAATAACGAAAGACCAAACCGCTCATGTGCGCAAGCACATGGCGTGAAAAAAGACAAACAAGCAACTCACCAGATCATCGATTGTTCCATGATTTGGAGGACATTCAGATGTCTGACCCTCGCCAACCCATTACTTCCTTGTAACATGTAAAATCAGGCCTAGGATTCCTTCGGAGAACTCCTAGGCCCGAGAACGAACCATCGTACCTGGAAACAGAATCGACACTGAACTAACGAAACGAAAACTCCCCAATCCGGGATTTCCACGAATATCTTAGAAAGAAACTCACCTCACGATAAAACCCAAAAACTCATGGAAATGACGACTAGCGTCGTTAAATGAAAAATAAAATAAAATGCTTCTCAAAACGAAGTCTTTGCAAATTACCAGTCAACCTGTCAAGAGCTCAGGGTTACCCGCCTCAATTTCCAATTCCGACCTAACTCCCGGAATACAGGAATTCTTCCTAATCTAAATTTTGAAAGCGAACACATACCACAGCAATTTAAGCTTACTCAGTCGAAATAATATTACTGAATAACTTATAATGAATCTAGCTGAAATATTTACCACTAAACGACGTTTGAATCCACAACAAGTATTTCCCCAACTTTGGAACATTTGCAATGTTAGAAAAACCAGCCTTCGCCTGGCAACACAGTAACTCAAATCGATGCGCAGGATTGGTCAAGCATCTCATTGGTGGATGGTCTTCGCGCGTTCCAGAAAATTATAGTTTCCAGAAAAACTACAGGGATCTTTGAAAGTCTTTTTGTGGATTTCAATTCAGATATAGTTTCAACACCCTTGTGTAAATTATTTCCTGGTTTGAACCTATATTTAATTGCTGTGAATGTAAAATTTCAACCAATAGGGTGAAAGGGGCGGACCCACAGATCTGCCATTGAACTGAGTTGTAATTGCGCTAAGGCGCGAAAATTCAAATTGTGGTCTATTTAAAATCACCACGATATACGGTGCCAATCTCAATGGATTAGCTCTATTCAGCCAGCCGATATCAATACTTTTTTTTTACATACGTATTATTCGTTTCTATCCTACTTGTTTCCAAATTTAAAAAATTATTGCTGCTAACTACTAAAAAATGAAAGAAATTTTAAAAAGTGATTTGGCGGGAACTTTGTTAATTTTGCTTGACAATATTTTTGGAAACGATAAAGTGTGATACTATCTGATTTTGAGTGCTTCGGCTTCGAATTAAAATGGAATCATTTAGCGACACATTAACTCCGGAAAACATTCTAAAAATGAAGCCGACAGTGTTATAGAAAATCTTTGCACTGTTTGATATGAGTTTCTTTTATCTACTATTCCTTTATGTGATAGTTGAAAGATAAGCAGATTATGCACCTCGCCTTAAGTAATTTATTATTGCACCGAGTGCCTGATTTAGAGCCTGAGCGTCAGCGAGGGCTCTAATCTAACAGGCACGAGGGCTCGATGCAATAATCTACTATTATAGCCTATTACATCCACAAAAAATAGTGTTTCTCTCTATTAGTGTTTTTTTTTTTAATTGAATTAAAAACTAATGATTAGTTTCGGAGATTACCATACAAACTTACCAATCAATTTTACATTTTTATACGATTCGTATTTATATCGTGTTACCTTTCTAAATAATGACGAGAACCACAACAAATCCGCTGAGCAGAAAAATAATACCTACAAACAGAGAAAGAGGCTTAAATTTATCATTACGTGTATCAAAAAAGCACCTAATTTAAAAGTAAATTACCCTTATTTTTATCAAAAAAGACACACTCTTCTAAATTCAACGTTTTAACCTATGAATATTTACAGTACTGCATTCGAAACCTTTCCAACTGTCCTAATGTACCCGAGGCCTAAGCCGGCACGCCACCATTACTTATGCATTAACCCTGGCTAGGCCAGTAAGCGGTCCCCCAGGCCCAAAGGAGCGTTCACATGATTTTATTCTACCACTCGTCTCGTATGAAACTCGTTCGCAACACGAGAACAACTTTTGACAATCAATCTGTTACGTGAGACTTATTTTATTGTAATTGGTTGTTTTTCGCATGTGTTCTGTGCATTGTTGGTGAGGTCGTGAGAATGAGATGTGGACGTTAATATAGAATTATTATGGTTGTAAATATGCAGGCTGTAGCGGAGAAAAACAAGGAAACTGTGGATGGGCTGTGAGATGATGAGTGATGACGAGTATAGAAGAAGGAGACATACAGTGCCGACCTCAAATACATTGAGATAAGGGCACGAGAATAATTTTATTATTATGAGGGAAAAAAACAGTATTCGCCACTCTGCTACTAAATACTGCTACATGAATTTCTCCCATATTAAGAAGATTTGAAACCCAAAAACACACGTCTTGTTAAATTTTGTAACATTGGAATAATTTTTGACAGATTTATACTGAGATTGGAAAGCGATTATTCATCAAATACGGCAATTGCTTCCCTTAATTTAAACTAAAATAAAGAAGCTAGTCAGAATCTGCCACCTTTAATTTAACCACGAAATGACATTTCTCAATCCAAACTAAAAAAAATATATTTCAGCTCGCAATCTAAAATCCAATCCAGTTCTCTTTGATCCAAATACAAAAAAAAACACACAGAACTCAAACCAGCCAATTACCTAACCAATCCATCTCAAAGAATTTCCATCTAAAAATTACAAAGGCAAAGAGCAAAGTAAAATTATAACAAATCAAAAACAAACTGTATCTTGTGCTTGAAAAGATGATTTCCTGTATGTCAAAGAAATCTGCGATCTAGTTTCCGCCCTGGATTGGATATCGGCTGCATCTGAAATGAAACGCTCTTCACCGTATATTTTAAAGGTAAACCCGTTTTATTATGCCACATGTTGTCGGCGAACGATACGAAATGTATTTTTAAAGATGTCTTGGGAGATCTGTGTTTTGTAGTTATTCAGTTTGAGTTTTTAAGTGTGTTATAATTAGAGTGTGTTAAGTAGTCAATTGGCAAAAACCTGTTGACAGCAATGTGGACGAATTTTTTGACGCCCTGTAATTCTTCTCTTTTTGCTACTTGTATATATTTTATCATTATTTTAGTTCTGTAAATTGTAGTTTGTAAATATTGTAAATAAACATTGGCAAAAGAGGGTTAGGTCTGTTGATATTTATAGTAAAAAAAATATATCTTGTTTGATTGTTAATCACATCACCCAGTTGAGGTAAAAGAAAAAAAAAACTTGTATTTTCACAAATTACTTGCTCGAATTCCATAAAAATATATGAAACATTCAAACAATAAAGCTAAAAAATAAAACAGTTACACTCAAGCAACAATTTCCCTTATGA
The DNA here is from genome assembly GCA_949316265.1 of Diarsia mendica. Taxonomy (NCBI): domain Eukaryota; kingdom Metazoa; phylum Arthropoda; class Insecta; order Lepidoptera; family Noctuidae; genus Diarsia; species Diarsia mendica. The sequence goes on along the minus strand of OX438895.1, from coordinate 3,344,261 downwards.
CTACGGGAACTCGTAGCATGCTACGCCGTAGCTACCTACAGCTACGGCGTAGCACCAACCGTAGACGTCTACAAATAAAAATCCTAAGACGTTTGAAGGACTCTGTAAATGCAAAAATAAAAAGAAATATATCTTGAGTGGCGGTCATCAGAATGTTTTCTTCCGGCGGAATAAATTGAAAAGCTGGTTTTTTACAAGAAGGGAGGGAAAGGTAGACCGGCACTGAATTACTCAGGAACTGGGACGATCATTGCGGTCGACCCGACCGGTAGACGGGAGACGATGTAATTCTTGCTAAGAAACTGAGTTATTGAGATGTGTATTGATGCTGGTATGTTTTATATAATATGTGAGATTATTATTGTTGTATAGTTTTAACATCTTTGTAATAGTAATACAATTGAGCAAAATTGAGTAAAGTGAAAATAAAAATTATTTTGGGCACCTTTAAAATATAGATAGAGTTCACTTTATTTTATTGAATATATGGAGGTTCACAATGGCGGTATTTCAATACCCTGCTATCAAATTCACCTACTGCTACTTTGTAAAAACCCTCTAAAAAAATACACAATATCCAAAACAAACACAGACCATTCTAACGAATGAAACTCCAACAGAAAGCTGCAGTAGATGAAAACATGAAACTATCGAAAATCCGTACAAACAATGCAACTGCAAAATAAAAGCCCTCAGATATCAATAGAGACATATTTCAAACGGCAGGAAACGTAATATATAAGTGCTTCCCGGCCGAGGGAGGGAAAAAACTAGTGCCTTCCGGCCGACTGTGATTGTGTTACTGTGTGTCTATGGACGTAAGAACCTTTGTGATGTTTTGGGTTCCGGTTGCTGTCGAGATGTAGATGTTGGTATTTAGACGAGTTATTATTTGATAGGGTAGTTCTGTAAATTATTGTTAAATTTTAAGTAAGTAATAGAATTAGGACAGTGAATAAAAATAAAAATGATATACTGGAAAAATATGTATATATTATATTTTGAAAACCATATAATATTTTTTTATAGGTTGTACTGAGACAGAAGTTACCTTGTCAGACGGTAAGTGAGTATGAATGTTTTAAGTTAAATGAATAGGTTGTAATAGTGAAGGAGTTTTGGTGTGCAGATCTTATTTTGAAAACAAATATGTTTCATGTTTTGGGTCCATTCTGTCTGTTACCATGTTTTCCTGGCGTTATCTAATAAATTATGCGCTATACATGTCATACTATCTCAGTTCTGTATCTATCGTTCTGTGGTCTCATGGGAAAAAGAAGTGAGTTTATGTACCTATGTCATACTATTTCATCTCCAAGCTCACTCACTGAACCTCCACCCATCACACTACACCACATGGAAATCAAAACTTCAGCACAATGTCAGGAATCATTTTCACTGTTGACTGGGTCCCTCTGGGAGGGCTGAGGGCATTAGCCCTCAGACGGCCGGTCATTTGCAACCCCCGCCCTGCGGAGGATTGCATATCACTGTCGCTTCGCTTATTAGACCAATTATGGCTCGCTCCTGTTAGAATGTTTCTGAAGGATCGGCATTAGTCTTTGGAATTTGAATTTGTGGTATGAGGGTACTTTGATGGGAGATGTACTTTTGTGATTTTCAAGTTGTCTGATTAGATTTTAGGTAGAATATACCCAATTTTAGGGTTACATTGTGGTTGCTGGTCCATAGCAGTTGTACGTGATTTTATTCTGAACTGTGCTAAGGTTATAGTAGCAGGTAAAGATTTTTCATTTTGATATTGCAATTATAAACAGGTGTACTGTTTTGTGTATGTAACCACAACACAGGAGAAATTCGTAGAGTGGGGCAAAAAAAAATGAAATTGGAACAATGAATTAGTTTTTTTCAAATTATTTTTGAGTGGATGCATGTTCCGTAAATATGTGAACTTACCCACTCTTGAACTCAAACTAACCATCATCTATTCTGACACTAATAGACAGCGGTACCTATAGTAACAACACAAGGAAACATGTTATTTTAAATGTAATTAATGTTTTGTAATAAAACTTTTTCCAACGAAAACCAACAAGCTAGAAAATCAAGAAGCGCCACTTGGAAACTTGTATCATTGTTGCTGGCACAAGTTCGCGAAACATTTTGCAGCTAACTTAATTAGGAGTTAAAAACTTGTTTTAATTTTTTCTTGATAGTACTTGAAAGTTTGTATTGCAAAACGACTTTTTGTGCGTCTTTTTGTACGTTTACACTTATTTTCGAACTCGTTTGAAAATATGTTTTGAAAAGTTGTTTCGTTGGCTCAGAAGCGGCTTTCCCGTATCTCTAAAAGTGCATTTTTTTTTTCACAACAAACACCTATAATTATTTATAGTGCCGACTCAAGTCTAATTTTGAACCCGGTTGACGGTCTTCCCAGAGCGTATATGTCTATTCTATTCTATTCTTTTTTTCGTTAATGGCAAGCAAAGCCGATGTCGACTATTCTGCCAATGTCGAAAGTGAATTGGAACGGCAAGTGTGTGTAGTAAAAAAGAAAAAAAAAGAGGAAATTATAAAAGTCTTTGTAGCCTCCTACATCAGCCATCCTTGTCAAATCCATAGTTGCATTCGACTTTAATCAATGTTAAAGATGTCCATAATGTTATTTGGTATTGAAAAAGGTATATGTAAGTTTTTTTTTTTAAACTGTGTCTGTCACTAATAATATGTCAAATAGAGCGAAAGGTAGACGTACCATATCCAATTTAAGTTCAGTCCACGACTAACGATACAAGTGAAAATGTGTAACTTTTTTCTACTTCGCAAACAAATGAATACAGTCATATTACTCGTGTACTCGTGTTGGCTCCACAGTTCGTCGCAAAAAGTAGGTAGCAAATAAAACTTTTTTTGTCTGTCGCATTTATATGACATCGCATATCAACTTCATTTTTATTTGACGCATATATCCGCCAGAGGCATTTGTGGGGTTAACCAATTCACCTTTTGCCGTACCTTTTTCTTATAGACTTATATGGGTGCGCACTATGTACTGTTACTTTATAGTTCGGGATAGTGTAGTAAAGGAATGAAACGTACTTTTTTGTCGAGGAACAGCGGGGAGTTTTGCTAAGTTACTAGCGTATGGAGTCATTGCAATTGTATTGCTTAATAACTTGGGGAGAAATGTAATCTTTAATGTAAATATCGGTCTCTGTCTTATTTTTCAGGTGGATGTACAGTGAGATCAAGTACAGTTTTTTTAATATTTACAAGTTGCAATCTCCATATTTTTTTAAATTATTTTTAAAGGTAGCTGATGTTTTTTTAGTAAATTGATTTGTTATTTTTTTTCATAGCTTTAATTCCCATTATTAATTTGACTATTAGATAAATAAAACAGTGCAAAATTAAATCACGTGCAACTCTCCAAACCCACAACAATTGTCTCATAAAATACATATTTACATTTTTTAAACCAGTGTGTGTCATTAAAACAAATCTATGTCCAAACAAATAGTTTTAATTCAAGTCCAAACTAAAATATGAGTGTGTAAACAAACACGAGTATTTTGGTGCAGTGCTTCGTTTGCTCAGATATCCCCTGTGGCATATTAGTGGAATTAGATGAGAACATGACCTCTGGACTGTGTTGTGTGGGTACATGAGGAATAAAACAAGAAGAATAACACAGTTATAATTAATTATTTGTTGTAGTTGTACAAAGCAAACAAGTGTTGAGATATGGTGCATTTTTTTCAATTTTCCTTCTGTTTTACTTCACTACTTTTCATTATAATTCATATGTAGTGACAACGGACGTTTGATGTAAACTAGGTAGCATAAAAAATAATAATAATAATAATAAATATTTTTCAAGAGCTTTATTAAGTTTTCTTTTTCATGAAACACGTCGGCATCAATTCCCTGCAGAGTCAACGTTAAGAAAATTATTTATAAAACGTTTAATCCAAAATAAGCATACTTTAAGCACTACTCAAACCACACAAATAAACACAAACCAAAAAAAAACACTGCAATAAACAAAAAATACACATCCGAACAACAAAAAAAAAATTCGCCACTTCATTATTCTGCCTCAAATCGTAGGTGTAACCGCGTGGAATTTTATCATGGACGCCATGTCGGTTGGATCCGTGCGGATTCGTGCCTCACATGGTTACAGAAAGATTTAATTGTTGCCGACGGACGTGACGGCCGGGCGATACGTGGCCATCGGAAAAACTCGCCCGATTCCCTTTAGTTTGCCGCTCAGGCTGTATTGTTTAAAAGTAAGTTTTATTGAATTTTTCTGCTTGATTTTTGGTTTGAAAGTAGTTTGGGATTGGTTTTAGTGACATTGGGGTAGTGGGACCGCTGTGTGGTAATTTGTATTCCGATAAAAATAATATTTAAATTGTTTTTTACAGTCATTATATTTTGATTTAAAACACAGGCCAACTAAAATTGGGTTTTAAAAGTTTCTTTTTTTTTAGTTAGTGTTTCGTTAGTTTAGTTTAAACCCAACCCTCACTTTGTAACCGAGTAACACGTAAAACTTAAAAAAAAAAAAAAAAAAAACATAACACTCTTTTTTTTTGGGGCAGTCGTGTAAAAAAAGCTGACGCACACACTTAACCTTACGTTTTGTTATTTATTTCCAAGAAATTAACTAAGTGTTGACCCCTGAGAGTGTCTGAGGGCGAGAAGAAAAAACTTATGTCTTCATAAATTTGATTTAAGGGCAGAAATATAACGTGGGTCTTGAGTAATTCTTTATCTTGGGCTTCAGATACACGAAATAGAGTGAATTCGTACTACACTACTATTTATCTACATTACGGTATTACTTTTTTATGGAGTTAGCGTTAGTGTCTTTACTCTTTGTCGGTGTTAGAAATACATCAAAATATTCTTCAGTCATTTTGTTACGAGTTAAGCTTTGAATATATGTATGGTTTTCTTAACTTTGTTGCGAGAAAACATTACTTTCATTTAAATCAAAATTAACTGTACGATGAATGACTATTCAGAGGTATCTAATACCTAAATTGAGAATAATGGTGGTTACGCTTCGTAACTTATAGTTTTTCTTATATTTTTCTACATCACCTAATGATGATTGAAAGGCATTGGTTTACTGTTATAATTTATTTAATCTGTGCCATATATCGTTGATTAGGTGATTTCCTCGTGCCTTGCAGCGCGCGCGCAATGTCGCGCCGCGCCGTCATTGGCAGTCTCGCTCTAACCTTGGGATCGTGTGGGTGCGCATGCTATGTGTGACACTAATTAGTCCCATCGCGCCCTAAAACCCCTGAACTGAACCTATATAAACTGTTATCAGCCTACCCCAGACCTATGTTAGTGTGTTGTGTACTGCTGGCCAGCATAGTGTATCCAGAAAAGGCCTGTGAGCTGTTCATCCCGAAAGCGGACACGTGGCCGTCGCCTGCGCGCGCTTGGGATCGCTGGTCAAGGTATGTGGTACGATTAATGAATTGAACGATCTCCTGTGCCTTTCTTCCCGATTGCGTATTTTTTTGCTTTCAATTTCTTATGACAGAATCAGCAATTATAGCCTAGATTGCTCTAATAATCTAGGCTCAATCCGCGTGTGATTTTAGCGGAAATTTACAACTTCTGCAGGTTATACGCACCATTTTGGTCCTTCGAGCCGGATAAATTAATTTTGGGCCTTTTTACGGCCTATTTTTAAGTCCTAAAAGTCTGATTTTGAGCAAAAAACTTAGGAATTTTCAATGTTAATTGCATATCATCACACAACTCTCAACTCTATTGCTATAGTAATAAGGTTCAAACTGCCTTGCGTTTGCAATAGGTCAACCGTCAAATTAATTCTTAATTTAAATCTTTAAATTCACTATTTAAAGCTCCGAAGAATACATTTAATTGAATATCAACGTTAATTCATATCGCTAAATACGTTTATTTATTAAATCAATTAGTTTTCGGCGTAATACATATTTTTTTGTTCGGTTGTAAAAATTGTGGGTAGTGGGTATACATAATTATATCGTCGTACGTTGACTGTGGAATGTTCTAGTTCTGAACTTTGTTCGCGTACCTACGATTAAATTTAGTTACGCATTAGAAACTTTTACATACTTATTATGTTTGTACTAATCGAAATTGCTAAATGAATAACATTGATTGTTATTGTATGATACACTTGTATAGGTTCGTTAGGTTCACGCCTGTTATATTCGTATTGCACGAGCAGGTATACTTTATATAGCGAGACTCAACCGCATATGATTAGTTATTGCAATTAACCATATTATTATCGCGTCGCTTGTTATTTTGTTTTGTAAGGTAACTTGATTTCTTGACAGAAACCTTCAGGTAAAATAACAGATGTGTATAAACTTTACGCGTTAATTCTCCTCAATGGAAACAGCCGTATATTTATACATATCACACTCGCACTTCACGTTTGCAAACGTAGTATGTACTTACTAGATAACTTATTTCAAACAGTCATCTACGCGTCTACTCGTGAGGAAATTTACTGTTTCTTACGGAGTTATTTCGTTAAGAATACACTTGCATCGCTTACGAAAATAAGTTTATACTTTTTCTAAGTTCAACACTTAACTTATTGTTAGTTAAGAATCTGTACCTTCATATTACTTGTATTGAGTAAGTTAATCTCATTCAAGTAGAAGTTAGTGCAGACAAGTTTATCGCGTCGCATCCGACATAAATGCTTTTATCGGGTTGTAGGTATATCTGAGCTAATCATAAATATAGTATATAGTTGGGTACGTTCATAAGTTATTTGGCTTGCTTGCTATTTTAATTTATATTAGGTTTTGTTACGTGCACTCGGTTAAAGCGTTGGTAGTTTATATTTGTTTACCTTTCAATTTAATATTGTTAGGGTTTCCGCGTGTACGGAAAGTTCGTTCTGTACTATTATCTTAAGTTATAATATATTTAATTGGGTTATCGGTTTAATTTGCCCCTAACCTCACTCACTGGGGTTCCGTAGAAGATAAAGGTCGATTTAATATTATTATTTTTGTGTCATATTTAACTTCTGTTCACAATGAGTGACAAGGTTAAACTTAGATTATTAGAAAGTAAACGTGACGCATATTTTGCGCGGGTTCAAAGGATTTTGGATTCAACTAAATCTTTAACTACCGAAAGATTACGCCAGGCTTTCATCGCTCAGGCAAAACAAATTGATGGATTGCGTAGTGAATTCAATGGACTAATGGACGAGATAAATATGCTCAATTTGACATTGAATCCAACCTGTGAAGTAAGCTATGGCGCATTGCATTCATTTGATGAGTTGGTCGGCGAAATAAAATTTAGTTTATCTTCATTAACTGAGTCAAGTGATTTCCAGAAACCTAGCCCGTCAGCGAGCCCTAATGCTCACCATATACAGGTTCCTAAAATCGAATTGCCTACCTTTGACGGTGATATTCAGAGCTTTCCGTTCTTTTATGAGACTTTCAAACGTATTATACATACTAACGCAGATCTATCAGATTCGGATCGCATTCATTATCTGTTGAGTTGTATGAAGGGAAAGGCTAGGAATGTGGCCGAAGGTATTGTACCTTCTGGCGATAATTACCTTGTTGTTTGGGAGGCGCTTATCGCCAAGTACCTAGACACTCGCGCGCTCGCTACTAATTATCTAAATCAGCTGTTCTCATTGAAATCGTTCGGATCGACTCCCGCTAATATTGAAAAGGGTTTCGATAAATTTACTTCTACGGTTGCGGGACTCAAACAATTGAAAATACATAACTTAGATGATTTTATATTTATTCATTGGGGTCTTAAGTTAATAGACTCTGATACCGCAAAACATTTTGAAATGTCGCTTCGTAATCAACAAGAGTTAGATTATGATTATTTCGTAAAGTTTGTTCGTGAACAAGTAAAAATCTTGTATCGCACCTGTCCTGCGGCTAGTAAGGCCGCCCCCGCAAGTAGCCCCCGCGCCTCATCTAAGGAATCGCAGGTGTTTGTGGCTACTGAATCTAAATGTTCACTTTGTCATTCCACGCATAAAAACTTGTTTATGTGCAAAGCGTTTCAAAAGTTGAGCGTGGATAATAGATTTAAGTTTATAAAAGACAATAACAGATGTGGTAATTGCCTAAGTAGCCAACATACTGTCTCTAAGTGCCTATCGAAGTCAACATGTAGGAAATGCAACGGTAAGCATCATTCCTTATTGCATTTCGAGCAATCGACGCAAGCCCCTGCGCCGACGCCCGCTAGCGCCCCCGCCTCCGCTTCTGCGGCCGACCCAGCTACTTCCGATGGTGTGGCGTTGTGTACGCATTCTTCTGCTCAAGTCCAGGCCACACGTAGTACGGAAGTGCTGGCTACTGCCAAGGTGTTGGTGGCGGGTAGGAAGGGTAAGGCCGTGGTGCTTAGGTGTCTCTTGGACCCTGGGTCACAAAAGAATTATATGACATCGCGTTGCTGCCGTATGCTCGGTCTAACTATACATACTGACTCGATAACTACCGTTCGTGGTATTGGTGGCACGTCGCAGCCCGTTCGCGGCTCGGTGAATCTTACGTTCAGCTCACGGTTTTGCTCGCAGCCTAGGTATGAAATAGACGCTTTAGTTTTGGATCAAATAACCGGACAGCTTCCACTGGGTGCTATAGATACGTCCGTATTAAATCATATTGATCCTAAACTACTCGCGGATGACAGCTGGGGTGTGCCAGGTAATATTGATATGTTACTTGGGGTCAAGCTGTTCGCGAAGTTATTGCGACCCGGTCACGTGACCAGCATATCCGGTTGTCCCGACGCATTGGAGACTGTGCTCGGCTACATACTTCTAGGAGAAGCACCTATCATCGAACCTCCAACTGACACTCTGTCTTTCTTTGCGAGTTCTGTCGATAACTTCGATCTTCGTAAGTTTTGGGAGATTGAAGATGTTACTGCTTCATCCATTGGGAGTGTGGATGATAAACATTGTGAAGAGTTTTATTGTAGCACAATTACCCGCGCTCCAAATGGCAAGTATGTTGCAGCTTTACCACTGAAAACAGACGCGTCAGCTTTAGGAAATTCTTTTAGTATGGCTCGCAAGAGATTCTATAGTCTTGAACGTAAACTTAAGTCACTTCCTAACGTCAAACTTCTTTATGATGACGTCATACGGGATTATCTGAAAAACAATTATATTTCTTTGGTGCAGAATATCGTACCTGAATGTATGTTGCCCAAACGAAATTGTAAGGAGCGAGAAATGGAATACTATATTCCTCACCATGCTGTCATTCGAGAGGATAAGGTGACCACCAAATTACGTGTGGTCCTAGACGCCAGTGCATGTACAGATAACGGTACCTCGCTAAATGATGTCCTGTACGCAGGTCCAGTCCTTCAGGCTGACCTTTTCAACATTTTATTAAATTTTAGGCTTTTTAGTGTCGCTATTTCCGCAGATGTCAAATCTATGTACCTACGTATAGGTATACGTTCACAAGATCGTTCACTACAACGTATCTTATATCGGTTTAACGAGGAAGAAGAACTTCAAATTTATCAGTTTTCAGTGCTTCCCTTTGGTTTAAAGTGTAGTCCTTTTATAGCGATTCGCACTATTCAACAGTTGTGTCAGGATGAAGGAACACAGTTACCTCTCACCAGGGACATTCTGCAGCGAGATATTTATATGGATGACATAGTTAGTTCTATATCTAGCACTGCGCTAGCTATAGACTCGGCTCGTGAACTAATAGAAATATTCTCTCGCGGCGATTTTCAACTGACGAAGTGGTCTAGCAACAGTGTCGATGTTCTTCGGACTATTCCAGAGTCATTACGACTTTCACAGAGCGTGGACCTAAGTAAAGATCCGAACCAGAAAATACTGGGACTTCGTTGGTTCCCTGACGAGGATTGTATATTCCAGGTTAACCCTGATGTCCGCACTTGCACTAAACGGAATATTCTTTCTTCCATCGCACGTCTTTTCGACGTTTTAGGCCTCGTTGCACCGATAATTTTATATGCCAAGCTTCTTATAAAAGAGCTTTGGCTCCCACCACCTCGCATTGTTCGTCTGTGGGAACGGTTTCAATCTGAACTGCCAATCATCTCTGAATTGAGATTTTTGCGACAAGTCGGCGTCGTAGAACGCTGTAGACTCTCACTCGTCGGTTTTGCCGACGCTAGTGAGAAGGCTTACGGTGGTTCGGTTTATGCCCACGTTGTCAGACCTGACGGTAGTGTCGTGGTCTCGCTGGTGTGTGCGAAATCTAAAGTCGCGCCACTGAAAGTCGTTTCGCTAGCTCGTCTCGAGTTATGCGCCGCACTCCTCTTATCAACTGTGATAAAGCGAGTATATAATCTTTTCGCAGCTCGACACGCCATTGAGGTAGTCGTAGCTTTTTCGGATTCAACTGTAACTTTGAGTTGGATTCATTCCGCACCGCATCGATGGCACACCTTCGTAGCCAATCGTATTGCTAAGATTCATGAGAATCTTTCGGCAGATCACTTCTTCCATGTGAAAGGGTCTGAAAATCCCAGTGACTGCCTCTCTCGCGGTTTAACGCCTGCCCAATTAGTGCATTATCCGTTGTGGCTAAATGGGCCGCCATGGCTTAAACTTCCCCGCGCTGAATGGCCGATAAAACCATTCGTTTCAGGCGAGTCGCAAGAGCTTCCAGAAATGAAGCCCGTGGCTTTACCTGCTCTCTCGCACGAATGTTCTGACAGAAGTCCTCCTTCTGACAACATTTTGTACGTTCGCTCTACCAGGTTCTCGTCCTGGTTTAAATATTTAAAAACTATTTGCTTAGTTTATAAGTTCATCAAACGGCTTCCTCGAGGGCCCGTTACCGCGTCTGATTTAGAGTTCGCTGAATCTATTGTGTGGCGATCTGTGCAGAGGATTTACTTTGAATCTGATCTCGATCGTTTAGCCCGCAATGAGTTGTGCTCTAAGCCAGTACAACGGTTAAGTCCCTTTCTTCATGAAGGACTTATCCACGTTGGAGGTCGCCTAGCAAACTCTGAGCTAGATTTTGACTCTCGTCATCAGATCCTCCTTCCGCGTCAAGATCACATAGTGGAACTTTTAGTTTCCCACTATCATGTGACAAATTTCCACACAGGACCAACCTTGCTCGTATCTCTATTACGACAAAAGTATTGGATCCTGTCCGCGCGACGTATTGCACGTCACATTACCTTTAAGTCTAATATTTGCTTTCGAGCAATGCCGCGACATAACTTTCCTATAATGGCGGATTTGCCACGTTTTCGCGTTGAGTCGGCTCCAAAGGCTTTCTCTCATACAGGTTGCGACTACGCGGGACTCTTCAGAGTCGCCCGGTAGTAAAGTTGTGCCCTTTGCCAACGCAATAAGTTTAGTTACCTTAATATTAAGTCTTAATTACCGTGCACCACTGTGCAGTATTAGATTTAGTTACCGCGTAGAATATTAGCTAGTTAAGTATTCTTATTTGTTATATAGAGTCGCAACTCTAGAGTTCTTATAGCTTTTGTGGAGTTGTGATGATATGCAATTTTATTTACTTCTCCTTTGTGTTTCGAAAGTAGGAACTTTCAAGCCGGGGAAAATGGTTACGCTTCGTAACTTATAGTTTTTCTTATATTTTTCTACATCACCTAATGATGATTGAAAGGCATTGGTTTACTGTTATAATTTATTTAATCTGTGCCATATATCGTTGATTAGGTGATTTCCTCGTGCCTTGCAGCGCGCGCGCAATGTCGCGCCGCGCCGTCATTGGCAGTCTCGCTCTAACCTTGGGATCGTGTGGGTGCGCATGCTATGTGTGACACTAATTAGTCCCATCGCGCCCTAAAACCCCTGAACTGAACCTATATAAACTGTTATCAGCCTACCCCAGACCTATGTTAGTGTGTTGTGTACTGCTGGCCAGCATAGTGTATCCAGAAAAGGCCTGTGAGCTGTTCATCCCGAAAGCGGACACGTGGCCGTCGCCTGCGCGCGCTTGGGATCGCTGGTCAAGGTATGTGGTACGATTAATGAATTGAACGATCTCCTGTGCCTTTCTTCCCGATTGCGTATTTTTTTGCTTTCAATTTCTTATGACAGAATCAGCAATTATAGCCTAGATTGCTCTAATAATCTAGGCTCAATCCGCGTGTGATTTTAGCGGAAATTTACAACTTCTGCAGGTTATACGCACCAAATGGTTTACAGTGCTGGAATCCAATCCATCCATTTTAGATTTTTAGAAAATCTATTACTTCACTTTAAGACAGGTCTACATCCATCAGTGGTTGGGTTGATTAAACACCGATTGAGGAACATAGGTACTTTATATACACATGAATACACACATAGTACAAAACACACACTACACACTACACACTATACACACACTACACACACACTACACACTATACACTACATAGTATAAAACAAAGTCGCTTTCTCTGTCCCTATGTCCCTTTGTATGCTTAAATCTTTAAAACCACGCAACGGATTTTGATGCGGGGTTTTTTAATAGATAGAGTGATTCAAGAGGAAGGTTTTAATACCTTTTTTGCACCCGTGCGAAGCCGGGGTGGGTCACTAGTTTTACATAAAAGCGACAAACCTTACCTCCACTTCGTATCAAACCCTGGAAGGGTAAGGCAGAGGTGTATGGTCACCCACATTTTGCCGGTTATGTTTGAGTCCCATGTAATAATGGGTGAGCCTACAATTATCAACTATGCATAAATTCAACTCCGGGTTACTGAAAAATTTCTCAAACTCTGACAGTAGGGTGTGTAGGGTCGTTAGACCTTACTGCCCACACGATAAGAAGAAGACCATCTTTCTACCTTTCATCACCGTATTGTTTTTTTTTTCTTCCTCCGTCAAACGTCAAGCGATCATTTAATACTTTTTCTTTAACAATCAAATATAAATCTTTACACAATCCATCCATCGTTGCCTTGGTCTAAACATCCGACCAAAAAAAACAAACAATCCCACGCAGCTGATTACAACGAAATCAATCTGATTTTTTCACCACAAAGCCGTGTAACCCAATATAAACTAAAATAAAAGCCGTTTTGGGACGTGCGAAATACTCCAAGTAGTGCTCAACAGAATTTACGATTGCTCGCATCTTACTTTGTCCGGTATAATTAAACCTTCCAAGTACATTAATATCAATTATGGTAATCCGGCCAGAGTGGATCCAACTGCCGACCTTATTCGGGATCCCGGATCTTAGTTTGTGGTACAAGATTTCAATATGGCGATTTGATTGTGTGGGTACTGTGGGTTTGGGTTCATTTCATTTTGGGTTACAAGGTCCTGTTATTATTTAAGTATTTTATTTTACTGTCATACAGTCACGCTCTTTTCCCATTAAACTACAAAAGAGACCTGCACATAACACACACTAACACACGTAACACACTTATAATGGCTTGCTCTAAATTCCCACAGTTGAATAACATTCGTAGACAATATTCATCAGAGAATTCTTTAAAAAAAAATGAAGTTACATCAAATAATATTTTAATTAGTGTACAGTTTTTGAATTACGCTACGCTATTGGGGTTAAAGTCATGTAAAATTTTACTTTTTAGTTGTTTAAAATCAGAAATCGAAGTCGTTCTTATTTTGTATGTTATCGACATCTACATATCTAACATCAATCGGAGTTTTTTAATTGCCAACCTTATTACGACATAATTAGAGTACCTACTTGAAATATCCCACACACATTATGCTGATGGACTAGAAAACTAAGTTCGGACCTCAAAGCGGGAGGAAGCCAGAAAAACACCTCTTTCGAAGTAACCGTGCTCCATTTATGAGAAGCCTAAAAACTAACTCGTTAAACAAGAAGTTGGTGGTACATAATTATTGGAACTATTAGCGATGTAGTGCTTTAAATATATTTTTTTATAATCAAGTATTAGAGGACCTCGTCGGGGCTGTGGATTATCGAAAGGCATAACGCGGCTCCGACACAAGGGCGAAGAAGGAACATGGGTTTGGTTTTTAGTCAGTAGAAGTCTGATACTCCCCTTCGCTCTGCCCAAGGGTTATTCGATGATTTTCCACCCACCAAAAAAAAAGTATTAGAGGATTGAACTGTAACTAAGTATAATGGTTAATTGATTTAATACTGAAAACCCCACTGTAAATCTCGAGTCAGTTCCATCGTCAAACACATCTCTGTTTTCGGGACAAGATAGAGATCAATTTAAAAAAACCACAATAACTTCAGTTTATCCGTGATCGTTGACTCCTTGCAACAGCGCCGAAACATCGGGAACTCAAATCAAATAGTAAACAAATGGTAGATAACCCGTGTTTAGTCATCAGTAAATTATTATCAAAAATATTATCTAATGCTTGTTCGTCTAACTGTGATGTGTAAGGCTAACTAAACCTAACATGTAACAGAAGAATCGATATACTTTGATAATATTAATTTAGAAAATTAATTTCTGTTATTTTACACGCCATAATTAGAAATAGGTATTTAGTAATTTTCCTAGACTTCTAATCATTTTTGAATTACTAACGCTTCATTAGCGTTCAAAACCTAATCGCCTTTACCCCAGTACTTCGAACAGCTCATTTAAACGTATATAAAGGTAGAATCGTTTTGAAGACTTTCACCCAAAGAAATGTTACCTTTAAGGCTTTAGTGAGCTCTTTTATGTAGCAATCGCAGGCGTTCGACAAACTTTACGTTCCCTTTGGATACGTACAATTACAGTCAATAACTCGTTGTGAAATTGATTTTGAGTAGGGCTGGTAATATATCGATCTGGGGTTTATCGATAGGGACATATATAATATCACACCATCATTCTTATTATCCTCGAAGAGTTTAGCAGAGGTGTGATGCATATCAGACGCCATTTACGTTCAAGTTCCATGTAATAGGAGGCGATGGAAACAAAATTTAAAAATTATTAATTTCCTAATTTAATAAACTAAAAAGGTGCACATTTCTTAACCAAATATAATTTGAAAAGAGGGTCAAATGAACTACCTAGCTACCTGTGTGTTTAGAATAAAAATGTCTAATTAAGACTCACTTACGTAGGATGAAATGTTAAATTTAGCAAAAGAACGAATGATACTAAACTTGAGGTTTGTGAATATAATATAAGCTCTTTAACCGTTGTTTTTATTTCCATTGTACATTCATCATAAAAATATATAAGACAAAGAGAAATTTAGCTTTTAAGCAAACAAGCCTCAACTGTATAACAAAAGGGACCTATTTATATTACATTATCAGCACGCCTATGTCTCCGAAAGGTTAGGCAGGGGGTATCTATAAATAGTACACCCACAATCAGCTACTTACTTTTGATTCAAGTAAGTCAAAGGTAAAATTACAAAAACACCCTCAATGCCGTACATTCACATGAGCATATAAAATAACTAACTGAAAATATTTAATATTAATTTTATCGTATCGATTTTCTCACCCGGACATCACTAGTCATAGTCACTTCGAGGAAATAGGCGTTAGTATTACAGTAGGTACCTACGCATTTTACGTAAAGACGTTTATGAAGGCAATGAAACGCCGCAAGATTTTAGAGTTATGTTTCATTTTCTGCTGCGTCCTGAAGCATTTGGTAAGGTACAGTCAGCATTTATTCTTCAATGAAGATGATAATTTAAGGGCATCCCTCATTTTGTGGCACATTCTCCTTTTTATTGAAGCAGTTTGAGAGAATCTGCGTTTTGTTATTGGTGATTTTAATAAAATGTTTCTGGACAAATATCGTTTTTATTTATGAAAATGTTTTAAATGATGTATTGCCATAACTTTACTTTCTCTTTATAATACTCGCAACCGACGTGCGTGTATGACCAGAATAATTGTGATGTATAAACGTGTAAGGATCGTAGCAGGTGTCGTTCTGTGGTTTCTACCTACCACCATGAGAAAAAGGTGTAAGTTGTATGTATTTCTTGCATAATTTTTAACGTTGAAAATCTCCTTAAAAAGCAGGTTCATGTCCACGAACTACAAAAACAAAAGTACCAGTTACAAAACTCCACGTCAAACATTTCTTGAAGCTAAGTTGTTTCAAGCAATAGAATAAATTCAAGAACTCAAAATTGTTTCAAACCAGCCACTTTAAAATCACTGTTCAACGTAGTCAAGAAAAGAACATCAGAGTCTCAAACTGCAATCGTGTAAGTAGTGAAAAGTTACTTCGGGTACTTTAAAGTACCATTAGATAATCCATTGTCAAAGTAGGCTTTAGAACTTGCGCTGTGCATAGGCAGTTGGGAGAACACGGAACACGGATTTTTCTTTTAGTCAGATCAGGAGTTTATTTTTAGACTTTACTTTTCAGTGATAATAAAGGAACTTTATTTTACTCAATGTTATTAGTGGGTTCTCAGATTTAGTTTAAGATATGTTGAGAGGATCACTTAAATTGTATATTTTAAACGTAAAACTCTGAACAAAACTCTCTCTTCTATGTCATCATCATCATCATCATCAGCCTATAATGTTCCCACTGCAAGGACTCGGGCCTCCTCTCTAGGAGAGGGATAGGCTATAATCTACCACGCGGGCCCAGCGCGGATTGGTAGATGTCACATCACATATCTTCGAATTTTTTGGTTCTAAGACATGCCGGTTTCCTCACGATGTTTTCCTTGTTTTCCGATGCATGTCATAATTTATTTTTAATATTTTCTTGTTTTTTTTTCTGTTTGGACCTACATACTGTGTTTTGTCTCTGTATCACCCGAAGGTAGACTAGTAAAAAATGTTAAAGTACGCCATTGTATAATTTTGACTAATACGCAAAGTTTTAATTAAAAAAAATATTTTTCGTCAATAACTTATTTTTAACTACCCGCTAACCTAACAAATCATTCGCAGTCAGTAAATTGGGGACAACATCGTCACAAAGGTATCAGTTCCCGTGGACATTGTCTGTAAACTTGATATCCTTATATACCTTCTTAAGACACCCTTTGCACCCAAACTACCTGCAGTGAAATATCTCGCACCTTGCAAGAAGGCAAAGGAGAAGGGGTTGGGTAGAGAGGAGTGGGGTAACTATTAACAATAATGATAATGAAGTTATGATGTGGGGATGAAGATATTGCTTTTATGAGGGACTGAATGATGTGATGAGCGGTATTTAGTGAGGTCGTTATTGATTGTAATAGTGACCTCTATAATTCAAGTTTGTTTAGGATTTCATCGTGAAACTTTGACTGCTTACACGTGTTTCGAATTAGACTAGCTAAAATAAAAATACTTGCAAAATTGCGATCGCTTTTTAAAAAACTTTCCCTACCCTCCATCCAATAGCTACAGCACATAATTACGTCAACCTTCCGAACGCAACCGCATCTTTATTAACCCTAAAATGTTTACGTGGAAAATTATTTTACGCAGAGCGAGGTGTGTTTAAAAAAATATAGCAAAAACGCCGCCTCGGGAGGGACAGCCGGAAATAAAAAGGTCGTCACTGTAAAGCTTCGGATGTCTGCTAATAAAGGAAGCGGGAATCAGACTGTGATGCACAGAAAGAACGGTTTTATTATTATGTCGCTAATGTCGGAGTTATATTACATTTTTTTGCCGTGATACGCAGCGCAGGGTTATTGTTTTTGTCGTGTGACGATGTAATTTTTATTATGACATGTAAGTGCTGTTTTATGGCGAACATGTTCTTTGTGAGAGCTAGCGTGTCGGTTTTAAGGGAGCTTTGTTCGAGCTTTATTGGTGGAAAAACTATATGATAGAACTAAGTGATGCATTAATAATTCATCAAAGGAGCTTAAGGAGCAAAAAGTTTGTAGAGATAGAAAATTGATGTTTTACCTACCGTCATGGGAAAAAAGTGTGACTAAAATCTACTTAGTTGAACTAAGTAGCAATGTAGTCATCATCATGTATATTTAAAATGTCACTTACGGGATATCTTCTGTGATTATTATTGGTTTTGAGTTCCCGATATTTCGACGCTGTTGCAAGCGCCATGATCGCGGGTAGCGTCGAAATATCGGGAACTCAAAACCAATAATAATCACGGAAGATATCCCGTAAGTGACATTTTAAATATAGTTATGAACCGTGAAAGCTTAAAACAGTGATCATCATTTATAACTAAATACACTAACTACATCAAAACATAGTTCCCAAAATATCTGCCCAACATCAAATATCAAATTATGAATACTGACATCACCCAACACCAAAATATGTGTCTTTAATCCACTAAACTCGGCCCCGTGATTTTGCGGATTTCTCCTCGGGAATTTACGAATTTCTGTCCTCTCTGAAAATTTGCTTAGCGGGCCTTATAATAGAATCATGGCCGATCTTACTTCGTCCAGACTAAATTATTTTGACCTGCCTGCCTACCTGTGTGGATTTTGCGGGAATATATTTGTAGGGTTTTAGTTTTATTTGTATGTCTAGTTTATTTAAAATGTCACTTACGGGATATCTTCCGTGATTTTAATTTGTTTTGAGTTCCCGATATTTCGACGCTGTTGCAAGCGCCATGATCGCGGGTTGACTGGAGAAATGCGGGTGGATGGAAAAAATTGTTAGGAGCAGACGAATCTGTCTACCCTCTTTCTTTGACTTTTATTACGCGCACTACTGGAACTCGACACTAAGTCATGGCAAAACACACTCATAGTATCACCAGGTTTTTTGAATTCCTTAATATGTTGCTTGCTGCTTTTAAGCATTCTCAAAACTGGATTCCACGTACTTGACAATTTAAAGCCATCTTCTCGATTGAAATTTTTGTGTTTCTTTATTTCAATTGCTTGAAACAATGTCTAGTTTATTTGTCTGCTTCTGCATGTAGGTTATGTGATGGAAAATTGTTACTGGTTTGTCTTTTCGTAATCTTTTGTTTTTTCTGCATGTGTTGTGAAAGAAAAAAAAATGTTTTTTGAGTTTTACTTTAATATAATCGCAAAGTAACCAAAACTGGTAAAATGTGGGTGTAATTTTAAGTATACCTCTGCCTACCCGTTCGGGATTACGGGCGTGATATTATGTTATGTTATAATCTCAAAGTAAAGGACTTCTAAACTGAAATTAAATGACTATACTGGCTAGGAAATTCTCATTTTAAATTATCTGCCACTCAATTTATAATCCTAAACAGCAGCATCCTATTTTCCTCAATCTCAATATATTCTAAAAGAATACCCCACCAGTAGACGTACCTAAAATACCTCCACTTAATGCATTCTTCTTTAGGTACTACCAGTACCTACAGTAACCCGATAAAGTTGAAACGCTTGAGTGAGCGAACAAAATTGATTCCGCACGGGACCCCGCAATCCGGTCGGATATATTGTGTTAAATCACATGCACTGAGGTACAGTAGGATGTAAATAAAACGGGCGTACTGGATTTTTAAGTACACAATATTGTATTGTATGCAATACTGTCTTATTGACTGTTGAAGATGTTCCGATTTCGAAACGTATTGGGTTTGTTGTTTACTGTTGCTGTTGGAGGGTTAGAAATATGTTTTGTTTATTTTATATTTGTAAAGATGTTGTTTTTGAGGGGTTAACAATCGATTGAGGTCTAGTAAACGCTGGCGTGATGACTTTTGTGCGAGATTAGTCGAGGAATAAAACGAAGAGTGGAAGGCTTTGGGGTTGGTTTTTGCCCAGCAGTGGGACAGTTTAGTAGGACAAATAATGGATATATTATTGCTCTTGTTTGTGAGAGGTTTTATGATAGTATTTTTAATTTAAGGCGAGGTTGCACTACTTTGTTTTTATGTACGCACGAACTCACCCCCCGCCCTGCCGCGCGAGCGATATAATGCCTAAATTTTGACTGTTTTTTTCTCTCTTGGAGAAAAATGATAAAGAAATTATACATTATGTGACCCGAGATAATACACATTTTTTACGACCTTTATTATGATATAAGTTTCATTTTTCAAAGCCTAATATAACTCAAGTAAAACGATTATTTAGCCATCATTTGGGCATGTCTTTGCGATTTAATTGGATGCAGTGAAGTGTAAGTAATCGTGTATCGCATGCCCGACATATCATGATCGAAGAGTCAACATATGTAATACATTTTTTTCAAAATTGAAATCCGTTCCATGTACGAGTAAAACGCTATTGTAGACGACGTTTATCGGGGTAACCCCGCCTTAATTTCGCTGTACACGTGTTACAATGTGTTCAAGTGCGTAAGACTTCAATTTAAATGAAAAAAATATACCTAATATAAAATGGCTGGTTGAATCGAGTATTCAATTTGAATCGAGTTTTACAGATAGTCCTTAAGAATATTATATTTTACATATTTTATATTTACTTCTATAAATCTGTATGCGCTTAACGAATTTAATCAAGTGATCGAATATGGTATAAAGCTTTTAAATCGGCTTTATTTCAATTTATTAACAATTTTCACATGGAATTGTGAACGTAAAGTACGATTTAACTCATTGAACGAGCTTTAAATGTACAATAATTATTACGAAAATATACTGCTTTAAGTCTTCGATATATTAATCCTCTTGTATGATAAATAATCTGCAGTAACTAGACAAAATGTCCGAAATGTACTTCATTAAAATAAAGTTAAAGTAAAGAGTTTAAAATCCGGTTTCATTTATTTTTAGGGTTCCTTAACTCAAAAGGAAAAATCGGAACCCTTATAGGATCACTCGTGTGTTTGTCTGTCTGTCCGACCATTTATCCGTTATCTCCGAAAATACCTACTTAGCCTAAAATTTTGCAAAAAATACAGAAACTAGTTCCAACGCTTATAGATTACAGGAAAACCTATACAAAGTCTATGGTGCTTAAATAACATGGAAAATCTCTCAATATCTACTACAATGGTCCCTTAATCTGTCCTAAAGTCCGACTTGCACTTGTCCAGTTTTTTAATAACTGTACACTGCAGCGCAAGTAAACTGTAACAGAGAGGCGTATCATCTGGCGTATCGGTCGGCGCGAAGATGCAATTGTTCCGGCTGGCGTGCCCACTAACTAGGTTGGCCTTCATTACTACATGCCATGTTAACGTGCACCTATGTGTATCACATGTGACGTGTGTTTATTGACGTCGCGTTTCGCTGTAATTATTATGCGGGGTGTTTTATTTGCAATGAAGTGTAACGTACAATTAATTGAGGATGTATAAAGTTTTATTGTTTATACTTAAACGGGTACAGTTACGGGCATTAACATGTATACACGTAGCGACTTTTAAAAATGATTTTCTCCTGATTTTCTTATTGTAATTTTATGTAGCTACGAAAATACTGATTCACTGATTTATTACTGATTTGATACCCATACTATTATGAAATAGATCTTTAATCAAAGTTGTTATAGTTATTTCGCGAGATACTCACTCTCGAAGGTTCCAAAGTGTAATCTTATTATTGCACTTAAACGAACAACTGAAAAAAGTTTATTGGAAAATAAACCATTGTTTATTGGAAATTTTACCATTGCGATATTATAGGAACACAAGCAAAGTAGTAATATTATTTCACGAGAAAAATGCTTTTAATATATTATTGCTTAATGTATAGGTACTTACATATTAGTACTCGTGACTGTACATTGTACATGAATACCGATACATGAATTCCGATGTTAAATAATTTTGTATTTAAATGCTTTTATGAGTGTTTATGAGGATGAGTTTAATATGCGTTTAATTACTTTAGATGGTTATTATAAATGTTTTGAATGTATTGTAAGTGTTACTATCAGTTTGATATTATTTGTAATAATTATAACAACGCTGTTGTAAACATTTTATAGAAGCAATAAATACGTAAGACTCAGCGATACACAAAACTAAATATTTTATTTTCAATGGGCAGATATCCCTTCGATCAAGCGTAACTATTGTCCCGTGATCATATTTATTCTTCCGATACTGAATAGTCAACTTCATAAACATATGGAATAGCAGACGCATCTATCTACACTAATACCCCAAGCGATGTCTCAGTAGCAGCCACGGAGTCTGCATTTGTGCCTGGTTGATGTCAATAGGCTCACTCCCTATTACATGGGATTCAATCATAACTAGCGAAATGTGGATGTATTATTAGGTAGACTTTTTAAGGGAGTCTCAGACTTCTACTGACTAAAAACCCCTGTTCCTTCTTAGCCCTTTGTGTCCGGGGCCGCGGTATTTCTTTCGAACAACCCGCAGCCCCGAAACAATCTGTAGCCCCAAATTAGGTACACCTCTGCCTAACCCTTCGTGAATTACAAGTGTGATGTTATGTGTTAATACCCTGAGGGTAAAGCAGAGATCTAGTACCCCAACTAAATACTCACGTTAGCAAGACCATACTGATACTTTATTCAAGAAACACTAAAAGCATACTGAGACTTATTAGTGAAAACAAACAGTAATATCCTACACTACCCTCTAATATCCTATACTACCCCAAACGGATCTCAGGACCACGTTTCGGCGCCACGTTTCTGAAACCACGGAACACGATTAAGTCCACTCCAACACAGCGCTATTACAACAAACTATAGAACCGGTGCGAACCGGCTTCGTCCGCTCTAAACCGGTTAAGACCGCTCTAGATCGGTTCCGTCCGGAAATGTTCTTTACTACTTGTTAATGTAATCGGGCCCCACAAATTCGATTGAGTCTCGTGTGGAGGATTTTTTTAATTAGATTTTTATGTCGCGCTAGATTTTAATGGTGTTAATGGTGATCGGGGTAGTGATAATATTGAGGTAATCGTTGAGCATTTTATGGTGATGCTAGCCAGGAATTTAGCTGACAAATATTTTTTGACGTGCGAACGGAAAATGATGTTATTATAGCAGATCTGTAGTTAGTCTTTCCGTCAACGTTATATGAAAAATTTCAACAGATTTTTATTGAAGTAAAAATCATACCATATCCGAAATTACATAACATAACATCACGCCTGTAATCCCTGAAGGGCTAGGCAGAGGAGTACCCATTAGACCCACATTTCGCCAGTTATCTAATATTCATTTCAAAATTATTAAACTATTATTTCACAAAAAAATATTTTGAGGTCAACGAAAGTAGACTATTTTTTTGTATTTTTTTTCGGGTGTGTGAAATCATCAAATAACTCCTGCCGCTCTTGGGCAGAGCGGAAGGGAGTGTCAGACTTCTACTGACTTCTTCACCCTTGTGCCGAGGTTGCGGTATCTCTTTCGACATCCCGCAGCCCCGGACGAAAGTAGTCCTTAATTTTCATTTACACTCACGATTAAAAAGGTCACAAAAATAATAAATATTTTCAAACGATAATCCCACCAGAAAACTACTCTTAACGTAACAATTCTATCAACAAAGCGTCTGTAATTTCGTTCGCCTCCACGTTTTTCCTCAATAATGTCCATCAACCAGGTCAACTCATTAGACACACCACTATTTCTTTATTCGATTCCTGATCCTTTTTAACCGAGCGTACATAATTATGTTTTTTTGTTCTTTCCTGTACTTATGTGAGTTAATAGAGGTGTGCTAACTTTCTTTATGAGATTACTGCGAATGTTTATTTGGGATTCAGTTTAAGAACAACACATTTTTTTTACTTCCACTATAAGTGAAAGAATACAAATACAGAAGTTATTAATTTGTATCATAACCCTTCGTTTTGCTCCGCTGTTGTCGGGTAAAAAGTATGTCGTTTATAATACCCAAGTTTCTATGACTACGTAAATGATTTTCCGGAAAAAGTTTAGTAATCTGCAAATTACCGAAACCATGTATTATTCCGAATCATTTTCCAAAACAGTCGTTTAAAAATAAAATCTCGAGAAACCTCATAAAACTCCTCAGAAATAAGTCTAGTTAAATATTTTTTAATCAACTCTTTTCTCTTCAAATCAAAATTATTTTACAAAGCCGCCCGTTGCCTCTGAAATCCAAAGATTTAAACTTGACAGTATTATTCTGGTAAAATTAAAAGTTAACGCCGTCTGGCGTCCAATGACTTAATGGTATTTCAGTGTTTGCGTTTCGTTTCCGTTTTCACTTTTAATCTGAGCCAGCCCTCGGATTGAGTCATTTTACACTCACTCAACGCGGAGTTCATTTCTTTTTGTGTAAAATGAGGCTTTAATAATTTTGAAAGCTCAGATCACAAGGGGATCTAGGGGAGTTTAATAAGGTATTGTGTTGTTGGATTTGTATTCAATTGCGAGATAAGTAGGTGATGAGAGAAATAAAGGAGGTGGTTCATGTTTTATGTACTGGAGGCGAGAGTTTTTTGAGGGTGTTGATAAACATTTGTTTTGCGACTCCAAACATGTTTAAATATACTGATTATGCTAAGTGTATCAATAAGCAATTCTATATTAAAGGGGTTCGTGGTATGATTTTGAGAAATATAATTTAACCTTTGTTTTCTTAGCGGGTCGATGGCATCTAAATTGTTTCAGGCCAGAACTGAGTCACTAGTTTGGCACTTTCGGTAGCGTTCATCAGTTTCTGTATTGACCAAACAACAGGACACCCGTGACAAGATTTTAAACTAAGTACCCTATCGTTAGTATCTTTACCTATGTTTATTCTGTATTAAAGTCCAAACATGCATTTTGCCAAATTAATATGAAATGCTACTCCTCATCTCTTTGTTGATTATCTAATCCAGTCCCTATTTCATTAGCCTAATTCATCTACCTACCTATATTCTGCCCATGCAAATAGTGCTCGGAGCAATTCCAATTTAGATATTGATACCTGAACCATAGGGATTAAAAATGGCAATACGTACCGGATTCCCGTAGCAATGCAAAGTGTCAATCAAATTAAAAGGGTTACAATTCACGAATG
The DNA here is from genome assembly GCA_949316265.1 of Diarsia mendica. Classification (NCBI taxonomy): domain Eukaryota; kingdom Metazoa; phylum Arthropoda; class Insecta; order Lepidoptera; family Noctuidae; genus Diarsia; species Diarsia mendica. The sequence goes on along the minus strand of OX438895.1, from coordinate 3,319,455 downwards.
AAAAAAGCAATTTATTTCGTATGGCCGAACCGTCAAAGCGAACAGAATTAAAAGAGAAAAGACTTGATCCAGACGCATTTTTTTTTCAATTCAATTAGTGTATTACAAGCGATTTTGAATTGTCAAAGGTAGGATAGGGATCTGTACGTTTGTTTTTAGTTGATTGCAGGTTTAAGTTTTATTGTTTGTTATTTTATTCGTGAAAATCTAAACAAGTTGGTCGGTAGCTGCTTAACGAGAGTGGATAGCCCAGGATCTAGGTCCATAGAATAAAATATGCAAACCATAACAATAAATATATATATATATATATATATATGTATATATATATATATATATGTTATATTATGTATATTAACCATATTTGTTGCAAATATGGTTAATAGACAGTATAGTACTTATGTAACATCAAAGCTCAGTCATATTTTAACATTAGGCATGCAAACATTTACATTATTTATGAAACATGTACTTACGTTTTATAAAGTATCTATCATTACCTACTATTACAATGATACTCCCAATAGATGATTAAAAAAGTTTCCTTTATCCTTATATTTATCATTCATTAAATTAATAAATTAATTGTCACTATCAAAACAATTATCATGCAAAAAGTCAAATAATAAAGTCAGTATTTGTTAGTGTTAGTGATCACGTGTGTTGATTGTTTAGTATTCTTGTAGTTAGTATAGTTTAGTGTAACCCCACGTCCTAAAAAAAGATGCTCTCAATCGATGCGACCACACGTTTGTCCTTGAATGGGATTTTCCAAGAGCCAGTAGATACTGAACACGAAGAAACGAAGCAACCTATTTTCCCAGCATCTAAAAATACACGTCCTACTTGATCTTACTAGGTCAGCCTATGTCTTCTACTCTGCATTTTATTCACTGCTTACCATCTGAAACAAAATGATCCTATTCAACACATTTTCTAGTTTATTTAAGCACAACACTTGACTTAGAAAACTCTTTTGAATTTTCATTGTCACTAATTTTCACATTTTGGTTTCTTTAAAAAGTGTTTAATTATTGGTTTCTCATAATTTACTGTAGTTACAGACACTATAAATGTTACGCTCTGCAGATGAAGCAAAAAAGTCACAAAAGAATATCATAAGAAAAATTTTACTCATGGCTCCAAGCTGAACAAAGAAGACCAAAATGCAGCAATATTTACGAATTTATTTGAACAAAATACACCATACAAGTACGTTAATATTAAGTCCAATATAGCATGAACATCGTACGATACAACAACTCCTAAGCACCAACAGCTTTAATAACTTCGGACGCAAACCCCTACACGAACGTTCATCGAAAATTATGAAAACGTAATTATGTTTCGTCGTAATAGTGATTAATTAATTGATAACTTGATATGCGTGTAATATTTATGGCTTGATTAGGTTCTTGAGTGTGTAATTGTAATTTCGGTAGGGTAAAGTGGAATGTTGAGTTGATGAGGCCATGACATTTTAATATGTTGTACTTATAGCTACTGATACTGCTTCTTGGGTTAGGTTATGAAATACTAGAGTGGCTTGTAGGAAAACGGAGAATAAATGACAGAGAAATTTACTTCACCTTTGTACCTACTCTCAGTAACATTAGTGTAATGAGGATAAAGATTAATGTCATTTTGACAAACTGGTAAGTTGCAGCAACTAAAGCAGAACCTTATTTTAACAAGACTAAGGTTAACTACATATAATTTTAACAGTGATGTATAGTCAAAGGTAAAATTACTGAGCACCGTACTCCTAAGCTTAGTGTCGATGTGCAGGTTTACTGTGTGATTTGAGCAACGCTAATGCAGGTGCCATCCTCAAAACTATACATTTACAATTGCTTTTCCTACACAACCAGCAAACGTCTTCTTCCCTCCCCCAACACACACTCAAAAAAATATCACAATCATAATAAGAAAGAGCACACTTCCCCCACTTTCCCCGTTCAGGTCCAATATATCCGCGTGACGTAAGCCAAATCTTTGCGGCATATGGCCCTAGTCTCCCCTCACATGCACATGGCTTGCTCTCTTTGTTCAAATATAATAATAGAATGACTCGCAACATTCGCGAATAAGATCTGTAGTAGAAATCTCATTCGTAATAGTGCCCTTCGAGTGTTGTGATTTTATCGATATAGATATGAGGTAAATATTATAGTTAAGCTTGGGCTGTTTGTGTGTAGGTATGTGGGAATAAGAGGCTTTCTTTTTTTCCCCGTTGTTCTGCTGGTGGGAAGAGAGAAATAGGAAATTTAATTAAGAAGCAACGGTTTTCTAATACAAAACCAAAATTATATTGCTATGCTATCATAAATTTGAGTATCACTGACTCTTAATAGAAATAATACATCCATACAGTCACATTACATACACAACATTAAAAATCAATTCAATTAATAATAATATCATTTACTTAACTCAATTAAAATAATAAGAAGACTCAAGTAGAGGCAATAGTGATAACGACAACATTAAAAGCTTTTGGGTAAACATTGAGCAGACATTATAATAGTTGTTCAAATATACTAAAGCAAATCTTGAAATATGAAATTGACTACTTGAGATAAAAATAAACTCACCTTCTCATTCCTCCCTAATAAATTAAAATAACACCCTCAATCAATAAATCCTACTAATTGCAAAATTCGCATTCTTAAAAGGAGCCTAAAAATCGCTTGCAAATCAGGGTTTCGTTCGGATCGACCAATCAAACTTAACGATTCAATTAAACGAGAGGTAACAGATAGAGGGTAGGCCAATAAAATCCTTATATCACGGCCAAACGTGAGACATAAATAACGGGAATATTTGTAACTAGCTTTCGAAGGCGGATTTGTTCGCGTGAATTTCTGGATTCAGAAAAATATGATGAATGGTGCAGAATTTGTGGGGAATTTTCTTGTTCTTATTGTCGTTGTCTACGTTTTGTTTGTTGGTATTCTATTCTGTATCTGTACATTGATATTTTGTTGTTTCATTTTTATTTGGCTTCCATGTTCCTATTGGTAATATTAAAAATTCTTTAGTACGATGAATTCAATTAACCTTCAGCAAATCCTCGTTTGAGTTTTTTTTAATTGATTATTAGTCTCTGCGATAATTTACTCTCTATTCCGTACAAATTCCTATTATAGACTTCATTCTTACTAACAAACGCACCCCTAGTTTATCACAACACACCGACTTCATCTTCGATATCAAGATTCACCCACAAATTACCCTCACTAAAAATCGGTCTCACGCCTTCGTTCGAAGTGATACATTACAGGCGGATAAAAATATTTTTCTAACGTAAGAACCTGTTGCGTTGATACCGCCTAAGCCTGCCAGCGTGTTTTCGTTGGCCAAACCGCTCAGTTATCTTACTGCGATCAATTTCGTTCAGCTCACTCGTGTATGAGTGGACAAATTTTTGGGGGAAGTGAGGAGGACTCTTGAAACGGTTCTCATGGTGACTTGTGGTTTAAATGTTGGTGTATTTGGTAATGAAATTGAAGATGAAGATATTGGAGATTTGGTTGAGAAGAAGATGATGACGTACCTGTAACAATAAAAATGGTAGAATTAGACAAAGATGAAGAGGAAAACAAAAAAAATATAGTTAAAGTATTCAAAATTCTAAGGATCAAATAAAATTAGAAGCTAACAAATAATCAAATTATATAAACACTTAGAATACTAAATTGTGAGTCTAGCAGCTATTCAGAAGGCCAGGCCCTTCAGCAATCAAAAGTAAACGTAGACGTTATTCAGAATGAAAACGTTCGCTCTCAGAGAAGCGAAACAACGAAATGTACTTACTAAGAGAAAGCGCTTTTAGACCTACCAATTTTAAGAAGCAATTTAAAAGGTATGCCTAGTGGGGCTTTTTAGGTAGTATTTTGCCTTATTACATGAAATAAATTAACATCCAGCGCGAAGGTATTTCAATGAGCGAAGTTGTTCTCATACATCACCGGCGAGTCACAACATTGCCCGGAGACTCCGCAAATTGCCGCTTCCACCATTCCCGTACCATTTCCGTTGCGATGCACTTCCTCTTTGCATTGGAACGAATATGCGCCATCTCTTTCAGTCTTGCGGTGAGACCGCGTGGTGGAACGGAATACTTTGATGAGCGTAATAAAGAATAATAATTTTGTTCCGGTGAAATATTGAATTGGATTTGCTTTGTGTACGTCTTCGTTTCTTTTAAGCTGTTGTGAGAGAGCATCGTGGAGGTTCTGTTTTGACTGGTTTACATCGGAAGGATGTGAAATCTTGCTTGTGTTTGGGACAAATGGAAGTGTGACGTGATATTTTTCTCTGGCAGCGTACTACTTATGGGTTGGATTTAAGTGCTTAGTCATTATGGTCCTGTTAAGTATAGAATATTAAAACTATGTTTTTAGTATTATGTTTTGCGGTAGAAGGTTTTAGATTACGATGTAGATTCCTGAGTTTTAAGTCTTTGTGAACATAATTATCAGCATCATCTTCCTCATTCTTCTCCAGCACGCATCCTTATTTATTTGGGGACGGTACAGCATGTCTTGTGAACCAGCAAATTACATACATTGTTAAAGTTATTTTGTCGAAATTTGTGGGATACGTCACCGCCCCAAGAGCACGCAGCGAAATCTCTGCAACACTCGCGCATGGCGTATTTCTCAAAAATTACCAATTGCTACGTTATTTTCGACAATCGATTTGTGTCAAACGAATGTGGCAGGTAAAAATCGGTATGCTCGCATCGCTAGGGGCGAGCCGTGCCGGCGGTAATCCTATCGCGTCGGGTGCCCCGCCATGCCACCGCAAACATTAAAAAAAGGGCGAAAATGACATTTCCAATTTTCTACTGTTGCTCCGGGGCAAATTCATTTTATTTGTAGGCTCGGATTTTGCCCGTCATGCGCGCGAGGATTGGTCTCCACCACCTAGTTGGCAATATTTCATTCGCATCAAAGGAATTCTCACCCCCGACGCCTAGGTACCGAGACTTTATTAACGAATAATTCGAACTTCCTCCAAAAAGGAATTTCTTAAGAAAATTAAAGAATTTACCCCGCTTTTTGATTCCACTCCTTTTTTCTAGGCAAGATGAAATATAAATGAGACGAGTAGGTTTTTTTCTTTGAAATTTTAATATTTCGCTCGGAATGCGAATGTTCCCTATAAAGTTTATTAAGAATTTATCCGGAACGTGGACTAAAATATCTGTAGACAGCTATTTGATAAAAATGGTCTGCGTAATTTGATTCGGCTCGTTAATTTTTAATTAGTGAGCAAACTTTTTGGAACTGCCAAATTTTTTGACGCCTTTGTATAAAACTATTGCTGAGGGATTTTAAATTAAGTGAAATGAAATGGAGTGTTTACCACTAAGAACTTTTGGGCCGGCTTTATAAAGTTACTTAATTTAATTCTCTTTTGGTAAAATTTGTTACCTCGTTATGACTCGGTCGAGTAAACACTAGGCTATAGTCACCTACTATATTTTTTGATATTCTTGCGACTGCAATTTTCACAAAGTTCCTTTATAAAAACTTAGCGAGAATTTGAATGAGCTCCAAAGAAAGAATGAGTAATGTTGAATACTGAAAAATGCTTAAGTATCAGCATAAATCATCTGTAACAAAGAAATCGAGTTGCAGGAAAACTAAGAAGATCGTGTGAAATGGAATGCATAAGGTATTTACGGGCGAAAGAAAGATACCGGTATTACTCTTAAATATACTGGTACTTAAGGATCGAGAGAGAGATTTTTATTATGAGAAATGTTTCACAGACGTATTCGTCAGTCGTTAATAATTTCAAATGTCATCTAATTACAACAACATTGTATGGAAGTTTGACATTTCCAAGTGTCAATTTACTCTCTCAAATTAAAAACCACACCTTAGATGCGTTATTGAGCGATTCGTTGAAATTTACATGTTGGGGTTCGCATTTAGGTAGTTGGCTACAAGAATAAGTAAAATCATTTAGGGTAAGAACTATAGCAAAAAAAAAATGTAACAGCAAGGTTTCCCCAAAGTGTTAGGCAGAAGTGTCACCGTAGTACACTCACATTTCACCAGTTATGTTTAAGTTCCAATTAATAGGGGAAGAGCCAATTGCCATCAACCGAATACAAATCCAGATTGCGTAGCTGCTACTGAGAAATCCCTGAAGTGAAACCCAATTACTTACACTTTGCTTGACCTGGGAATCATACAAAGTTGTCGAGCTTTCAACCACTAAACCAACGACGCAGTCGAGTATAGCAAAAATGTTGTGAATAATTGCAGAAAACCGGTATAATTCGAAAAAAAAAACAGAGTTTATAAATTCTGTAAGAACCATCCAAGACGATGCATACCACTAAACCCTGCACCTAAAACATGTTTGTGTCACCCAAAACAATCGGCTCACAAACAACATTTACCACCCCCAGAAAATGAATGACGAAGCTTGTCACACGAATAGATTCATGTAAAATTCATGGCAATGCCGTCTTCGCCTCGCCGTGGTTCTCCGAGCGCGAATTTGCTATAAAATTACTCACAATCTAATCATGTTGACGCCTCGTTGGATTAGTGGCTTCGAAGTCTTGGCTTCCATTCATTGGGAGGAACATCCCGAGATTTTCTCCCGCTGATAAATGTGACGGGAGATAGCGGTTGATTGTTGATGCAGTTGCGGATTTTTTTATGAGTTTATTTGAGCTAGGTTTGAAAGAATACCGTACGTTATTACAAACTAACTTTACTACCGTAGTTGAGACTCAAGAATATTATTAATTATGTAAATTAAGATGTTAGGTAGTTTCATAGACAGGCGTCTGAATAGATTTTATTCAAGTTAGTGTCGCTTCAGAGACTTTATTTTATTGATTAGAAACATTTGGTAATGCAAACTCCGATTAAAATGTATTCTCTGTTGAGAATAAATTTTCTCGTTGTATTTTATACATTTCGATGAATTGTGACTATTTAATAAATTTTGCTTTAATTTACGTTCATTTCACCAAACGTAAGACATACACTTCCTTGACACTCCATCTATATTTCTCTCAATACTGCATTACAAATTTTTATTCCTAGAGAATACACTTGACGAACGTTAGTATAAAGACTACATTAGCTTTTCAATACAGATTTATTCATTCGCAAACACATTTTAAAGAATATCAACTTCACAATAAGTATGTTTATGAAACGAAACCAAAACATTTAAATAATTCCCTTAACAAAACACATACAAATGAAAAATACTTAAAACAAGACAAACTGGACACGCTGTCCGTTTCTCACGTTCAAACAATGTCCCGATTACAAACAAATCGACACATTGTGACGAAACCCAACGAACTGTAGCCCGCTTATGTTCACAAAGTTTTTAATACCCAACACAGAATAATTCTATTCACATTTCCATCTCAGTTGTTTGCATGAATACGGTGAACGTATTAAAAACATACTTTGAGTTTACGAAACAAGTCGTGATGGAAAACGGGAACTGGGACAAACTCGCAGAATAGTTGTATGAGATCCTAAAATTAAGTTCGAGTTACTGTAGTACTGACACCGTAGCTTTTGAAGGTATATTCGCTTTTAGGCAGTAATGAGTAAACAATATTTTTGCATTCCACATGAGTGGTGTTACGCGAATCGATAAAATAAGAAACGAGTACAATGAGGAAGTTTGAAAGTGGCACCGGTGACTAATAAGTTGTGTGGAAATCTATTGTCGTGTATGCATGTGATGCGGAGGAATGTGGAAAATAAAGTGATTTATGATTTGAGTATGTATGTAGATGCTAAGAGTAGATAAAGACCAAATAAACGTTGGATGTACTGTGTAAAGGATGATGATTTATGAGGAAGGAGGGGGTCTCATGATATAACAAGTAATAGAGAATTATGGAAGAAGAAGACATGCTGCGCCGACCCCTAATTAGTTAGGCTAAGTGCAAGACAATGATAGGTAATTAATGAGTAAACAATACTATGAGAAATGATAATTATATTAGACAACATAGATTCTAACTGCAAAATTAAAGATGTGTGCAGACTACAAATCGGCTATTCAAGGACTAAAAGTTTTCCTATATATACTAAGCTGGATTAAATATGCTAATACCCATACGGATCAGTACAATATAGAAGACTGCTCAGTTCGCAAGAAAAGAACGTAACAATATGTAAAAGATCCAACACAAAAGTTCAACTTCTTTTCATGCGGTACAATTGTCATGCAAAAACACCGTGTTTCAATATGAGCGTAATACGATATATTATATCATTGTGTGTCGTTGGAAAACGCGTCGCATGCTCACAAATCGCCTTAACGGTTCAACTCACGTGAAAGCACAAATTAAACTCTGTACCTGTATCAATGAATAAAACTCATGCGTTCTATGGGATCCCAACGTTTCGAACAATGAAGAGTGCTGGATTATTTTCGAACCAATTTCGAGACCCGAACTGAATGGAATTTGTACCTTTTATGTAGGATCGAATTCGATATAATAATTTTTAATATTTCCATACACGAAACGTACAGTAAAATTCTGTGAACCAGTGTGGACAATAGTCGGATACAAAAATATTACTCGGAGTCTGACATTGTATCTGTGAAACAATAGCAGGTTCGCACACTGATATTTTGATGTACTCGTCATATTTTGGGAATATCGAATTTTGTAAAGCTGGCGTGAGGGTATTTTGTATGGCAGGTCCCTTTGATTTAAGCCCTTTGGAAATATGTGTGCGTTCATGAATCAGTAATACCCTTTGAGTATTGCACTATTAAGTGCTCCTGCGTGGCCGAATATTGTTGGAAACTACGTAATTATGTTGGACTGTGTACCCGTGCCTATCGCTTTCACTGTAATTTCACATTGCTGACATTTGTATGATTTATCTTTGAGAATTTGGCTATAAATTATTGAAATTGAGTTTCAGAAACTTTTAAAATCAGTTAATAATAGCATCACACCAAATCGTAGAAAAAAACTCAAATTATTTCAGAAGACCACACGACCCAATTTTTCTACAAACCCCTGGTTTTTTAAGCAGGCAACCCTAAAACAATATTGTTACAATTCCGACGAAGATCCAACGGTTGATTGGATCCGGTAGGGGTGTCCAAATTAACCACCCGCCGGAGGTGTCTTGCACCTCACCAGTTGGAAATTGGATTTGCATTCACGGAGTCACAATTAGCTGACGGAATACTGGCCTCCGAAGACATCCTGATATATAATTCAGATAGTAAAGTGATTGGTTCACAAAACGTTGTTTAGACGGCTGCTCGGATCAGGCTCGGTTTCCTGAATTATGAGTTTGGAATATCAGATTATTATTTAGGGGTTCGAAGTGAAAGGTGCTCATGAATTGTTTAGGAATGTTGATGTTCATATCTGATTGTACCTTTAGGGAATGATTAGGGTTTGTCAGAAATTTCAAAATGTAGACAGAATGAAGTACTTTCTACTGTATGAATAACCTCGCTAATAAACTATTGGGTTTCATTCCTATGCTCTAACCTACTATCGAACTCCAATTCATTATTGAAAAGCATCGTTACAGCTGCAAAATCTATGACGTCATCGATATTTTTCAGTCGACTCATCACGCTACTTATAACTATGTAACGCTCGGCTGCCGGATGCCCTTGTCTAACATTATACGCTAATTAAATGGTAATCCACATACAAAGCAAATCAATTAAGGCCCAATAATTACAATCTACAGTATTGAAGGCTTCTACATACACGCTGTATATGTTCGCAGTGGTATTAGCAACAGGGGTGTTTTACGATGTCTGAATAGATATAGTTATACGGATTATATGTTACGTAAGGTTTTGTACGAGAGTAGAAGGTATTTTCTACGTGTTTATTTTTGAGAAATAAATATTATTTTTGGTTTGATACGATACTGAAGACTAGCTTAATATTGAGTTATCTGTATTGCCAGAAGTATTATGTATAGTATCACTAATTTCACTCTGAAAGTGCCTTCTAAGACTTTTCTCGATAAAGTGAATTGTGTAAATGTTGAGTTTCTTATTACAGCCCATTCCCTCGCATAAAAAAGAGGTCTGTTTCCCAGCCGTGTGGAAATTATAGGCTGACTATACTATGGTATGTTTAGAACCTTACTAATCAAACAATCCTCTGTACTACTCCGCAAGCTTACTGTTACTTAAAAAAGATTTCTATCTTTCTGATCTCCTTGCCAAATGCCGTTGAATGCGATCAAACTAAATCGTCGTAACTTGCACTTCGCTTAAAGGTCAAACGATTAATTACAAATTGTCATGTCCTATGCGAATGTTCCCTAGTTTGTAATAATGTAGCAGTCATCCACGTGATAATTTGATGTAGTTAGGGCTTGCAGCGCCTAATTACATGTTGGTTGGATTACGTAATCATTGTGTAGACTTTCTCGTGCTGGCGGTATGTGGAGGGTGTCGTGTGTAGCTACACTTACTGATTATTGGAAGTTGAGGAGTTGTTTGATATGATTAGGAGTAATTACTTTTGTTGTAGTTTGGTTATTTGAGATCTTAGTTACGCGGTTGATGTACTCACGCTTGTGTATAAGTGTATCTAAATATATTACGCAAGATCTCGTTTGCTTATTGTTACTTATTGCATCATATTGAAGAGCAGTGGTGGCCCAGTGGTGGCGGCCCCGACTTACGAACAGTGAGTCGTGGGTTCGAACCCCGTCAGGCGCATTACTTTGTGTAATTTATTTCATCACCACTGCTCTAAAAACGGTGAAGGAAAACATCGTGAGGAAACCGGCATGTCTTAGAACCAAAAAATTCGAAGACATACCAATCCGCACTGGGTATTCCGCGTGGTAGATTATAGCCCATCCCTCTCCTAGAGAGGAGGCCTGAGTTCCTGCAGTGGGAACGTTATAGGCTGATGATGATGATGCATCATATTCGTTAACTAGATAACCAGATTAACAATAGTGGATGATGCCTATGACCCACATGTGTATAACATAAATTAACATCAGGCTTGTAATCTCCAAATGGTTAGGCAGAGGTCTACCCATAGATTGCGGAGGGTCGCACCCTCAAGGTGGGCTGGTCGAGGGCGCAGGTCAAGCTCCTGGAGCCCAGACCTCTGAGGTGCTTTCGCTGCCACGTGGGGCAGCACGTAGGGTGCCGATGCACCTCGGAGGTGGACCGCAGCGAACTATGCTTCCGCTGCGGTCAGCCCGGTCACTGGGCTGCGGCTTGCCTGGCCACGCCGCACTGCGACGCATGTGCGGCGGCCGGGAAGCCGGCCGAGCACCGGGCAGGGAGCAAGGCCTGCGCTCCACCCGCCAAGGCCAGGGGAAAAGGGAGGCCCTCCGCCACCACCCCCACCGTCGCCAACGCCGAGGCCGCTGCCGCTGCCGCCGCCGCCGCTGCCGCCGCCGCCGCTGCTGCCGCAGCCGCCGCTGCCGCCAAAGCCGCTGCCGCCAAAGCCGCTGCCGCTAAAGCCGCGGCTGCCAAAGCCGCTGCCGCCAAGCCTGAGGGGGCCCCGGAGGGGGCTGAAATGGACTGCCATTAATTAATGGCCCCATTAAGCCTCCTCCAGGCGAATATCAACCACTGCGCCTGCGCTCAGGATCTGTTGCTCCAGAGCATGGCGCAGTGGTCGATCAACATCGCCGTGGTCGCTGAGCCCTATTTCGTCCCGCCCAGGCCAGACTGGGTGGAGGACCTCAGTGGCTCAGTGACCATCATTGCGTCGGCCGCCGCCGGCACCCCGGCCCTTGAGATGGTCAGGAAGGGTCAGGGGTGCGTAGCGGCACGGTTCGGGGAGATAGTAGTGGCGGGAGTCTACTTCTCTCCGAGCCGAACTCTCGCCGAGTTCCAAAACTCCCTCAGGGAGTTGAGTGTCGTCATCGGAGGCTATTCCCTTCCCGTACTTGTGCTCGGGGACTTCAATGCCAAGAACTTGGCTTGGGGTTCTCGTTACACGGATGTGCGGGGTAGGATGGTCGAGTGCTGGGCTCTGGAAACAGGCCTGGACATCCTGAACCGGGGTTCTGTGGCCACGTGTGTGCGGATGCGGGGCGAGTCGGTGGTGGACATCTCGTTCGCCAGCCCCGCTCTGTCGCAGCGTGTCGCTGACTGGCGCGTCATGGAGGGGGTGGAGACCTACTCCGACCACCGGTATATCCGGTTTGAGGTCTCTGCCCAGTCCCCAAGCGCGCCGGTCCCGCAGACCCCGAGTGGTCCGCGTTGGGCGCTGAAGCAGCTGGACCGGAAGCTCCTCCTGGAGGCCGCGATCGTGTGGTCCTGGGGGTCATCCCCAGCCAGGCCCGCCGACGTCAACACCGAGGCGGCTTGGTTCCAGGAGGCCATGTCCGAGATATGCGACATGGCAATGCCCCGAGTCCGGCCAGGAAGCGCCCGGCGTCATGTGTACTGGTGGTCGCAAGAGCTGTCGCACCTGCGTCAGCAGTGTGTGGTGGCGCGGCGCCGGTACACCAGGCATCGCAGGCGCCGCATTCGTCCTCCGAATGCGGAAGCCGTGGAGGCGGAGCTGTATGAAGGGTACAGAGCGGCGAAGACCGCCCTCTCCGAGGCTCGTCGGCGGGCCAAGGATCAGGCCCGCGAGGAGATGCTGGAGACTCTCAACAGAGATCCGTGGGGGCGCCCTTATAAGGTGGTGCGGAAATTCAAATTCAAATTCAATTTATTTGCTAAAAGTATTGGTACAGTTTCGGTCGTAACATAAATAATTTAGATCCAAATAACCAACACCCACACAGAATCAACTCCGCACCCGGGGCCCCCCGCTGACGCAGAGTCTCCGGCCTGAGCTCGTGGAGGACGTGGTGAGCGTTCTGTTCCCTTCGCGAGGGGAGCATCGTCCCCCGCCAATGGCTCCGCCACCTGCGGTGCCGGAAGCGGACCAATCAGGATCTGATGACGACATTCCGGAGGTGACTGGGGTAGACCTAAGAGTGGCGGTACGGAGGCTTAAGGCCAAAAATACCGCCCCGGGGCCCGATGGCTTGCCTGGCAAAGCCTGGGCCCTGGCCTCAGAGGCTCTTGGGCCCCGACTGGAGGGGTTCTTCAGCGCGTGCATGGAGAGAGGCCAGTTCCCGCGTCGTTGGAAGACGGGGAAGCTGGTCCTCATTCAGAAGCCCGGGCGCCCTGCGGACTCGCCGTCCGCATACCGGCCCATTGTGCTGCTCGACGAGGTGGGCAAGCTCTTTGAAAGAGTAATTGCAAACCGCCTCGCCGAGCACCTTGAGGGAATGGGTCCGGATCTTGCGGAACACCAGTTCGGTTTCCGCAAGAGGCGCTCGACGGTGGACGCCATCATGCGCGTGAGAGCCCTCACGACGGGGGATGCGGTCTCTCGGGGCGGTGTGGTCCTGGCGGTGTCTCTCGACATCGCCAACGCCTTCAACACCATGCCCTGGAGCTGCATCAGGGAGGCACTCCGGTATCACCGGGTGCCGGCCTACCTTCGTCGTGTAGTCGGGGACTATCTGACAGACAGGGCTGTCATCTACCCTGGTCAAGACGGACAGTGGAACCGGCGAGAGATGTCGTGCGGTGTTCCGCAGGGTTCGGTTCTGGGGCCGCCCCTGTGGAACATCGGTTACGACTGGTTGCTGCGTGCCGACCTCCCTGACGGCGTCAGCGTCGTCTGCTACGCGGACGATACGCTGGTGCTGGCACGGGGGGAGTCGCACGAGGCGGCGGCCGCGAACATGACACGCGGGGTTGCGATAGTCGTTGAGAGGATCCGGCAGCTGGGTCTCGAGGTGGCACTTCACAAGTCGGAGGCCATGGGCTTCCATGGACGTGGGAATGTGCTACCGTCGGGATCCCAGCTATCGGTGGGAGGGGTTTCCATCGGCGTCGAGTGTACTTTAAAGTACCTCGGACTCGTCCTCGACAGCCGGTGGAACTTCGTGGAGCATTTCCGACGTTTGGCTCCCAGACTGGAGCGGGCTGCGGCTGCCTTTAGGTGGCTCTTGCCCAATCTGGGGGGGCCAAACGCCTCCTGCCGTAGGCTGTATGCGGGGATCGTGCGGTCCATGGCCCTTTACGGGGCCCCGGTGTGGGCGCGTGCCGTGAGGAAGCGGGCCGTCCACTACCTGAACGCGCCCCAAAAGGTCATGGCCGTAAGGCTTGTCCGCGGGTACCGCACGATCTCCCGCGAGGCGGCGATTCTCCTTGCCGGATTGCCGCCGTGGGATCTGGAGGCGATAGTCCTCGCGCGCCTACATGAGTGGCGCGCGGAGGCGCTACACCGGGGGGTCACTCTGCTGCCGCGGCACATTGCTGCGCAGCGGACAGACCTCCGGTGCGATCTCATGGCGGCATGGAGACAGCGACTGTCGCAACCCAGCGCAGGGCACGTCACGATAGTGGCGGTAAGTCCCCTCTTTGAGGAGTGGCTGGAGAGGCGCCACGGCGCCCTCACCTACCGTCTGACGCATGTCCTCACCGGACACGGGTGTTTCGGGAGGTACCTGCACCGAATCAGGCGGGAGGAAACGCCCGGATGCTTCCACTGCGAGGATCGACCGGAGGACACGGTGGAGCACACTGTGGAGGTGTGCCCTGCTTGGGCGGAGCCCCGCCGTGTTCTCGTAGCGGCGATCGGCGGCGGTGACCTCTCGCGTCCGGCCCTGGTGCAAGCCATGGTCCGGAGCGAGGAGGAATGGGACGCCGTCGCCTCCTTCTGCGAAGCAGTGATGCTAGCGAAGGAGGTGGCGGAACGAGAGAGGGAGAGAACCTCTCAACGTCCCAGCCGCCGCGGAAGGCGCTCCGGGCGTCGGGGGTCACGCGATGACCTCCGGCCACCGTAGACGCGGGCCTGTGGACGGTGAGTAACGGGCTAGCTCGCCGTCCGGCCGTCGTCATGACGGCAACAGACCGTGTCGGCGGCGCGTACGTGTTCCACGCGCGCCTCAAAGAGATGTCAGCAAGGAGGGGCCCGCAAGGGCCGACGCCCGTCGGGGCTGCGGATATCGAAAAGTTACCGCGGCTCCGACACAAGGGCGAGGAAGAGGGAACATGGGTTGGTTTTTAGTCAGTAGAAGTCTGACACTCCCCTTCGCTCTGCCCAAGAGCGGGGGGGGTTATTCGATGATTTTCCACCCATCAAAAAAAAAAAAAAAAGGTCTACCCATTAATACACCCACATTTCGCAAGTTATGTTTAAGTGTTTAATACGGGGCGAGCCTATTGCCCTCAACCTGATGGAATAACCCACTGAAACTTTCCTTGACCTACAATCCGAACCTAATACCTTATGCGCAGTCAGCCCCGCTTGCAACCACTAGACTCACATGGCTGTCAACATACAAGTGTATAAATGTAAGTACTTAATATTTTTGATATTGCTCTGCCCTCGTTGATATCCATTACATTACCTTTCTGTCCAAAACAAACATTACGACACACATTTCAAGTCACAAAAATCAAAAACGAACTCAAGATTCAGTTCCCTAACTCTATTCGGTCGCATTTCTCGAAGCGGGGGCTTGTACTAAATTTATGTACATATACTAAGATACCGTATAAAATTGTAGGTCAAGACACGCAAATAAATACAGAGAGTGGATGTAAGAGGGATTTGTATAATGTCGAGCAAGGGTCAAAAAGACAAGCCGAATCGGGTCACAAGCTTTGACTTGAGAGGCCGCGATGAAAGGTTTTACATACATTTAAACTGTGTAAAGTAAATGTCAATTTGTTGGGAGTTTTTATGTTTATTTTGGTGGTTTTAAATTTGTTCAAGAGGTGTGTTTGGATCCTAAATTTTACAAGGTATGTTTGAGTGGACTGTAATTACTTAAGTAAAGTCAGGTTTGAATTGATGTGATTGTTTATTTTTTATAAAAATGTACTTTAGAATCATAAAATCGTCATATTGTTATCCCCAAAAGATTAGGCAAAGGTGTACCTAATAGTTTACCCACATTTCACCAGTTATGTTTAAGTCCCTTGTACTAGGGGGCACATCACAGGAGCTGATGGTCGGAACAGAAAATGCCAAACTCGTCGCAAAATTTTGGGCTGACTCAGTTTAAATATTGTCATCGACACGCTAAGAAGAGTAGGGGGCGAGCTTATTAATTCGTACTCCGTGGCTGCTACTGAGAAATTTCACTTTACCCGACCTGGCAATCGAACCCTGGTCCTCATGCAAAACTGTCGTGCTTGCGACCACTAGACCAAAGATATTCAGTTTTGATGTCTGGCTACTGGCAGCCCAAATATTACAGATGCAACAAATAAGTAAATAAGTAAATAAACAAGCAGCAGGCAAAAAGGCTTCGTAAAGACGAAAAAGCGAACGCAAAACGCGATGTTGGGAACAAAAACACGCTAATGTACGGCGTATTATCATGAATAATAAAAAAAGTACAGTCGAGTATCATAAAGTGATGTTATAGAAGTAATGGGGGGGAAAACGCCCCCGGGGGCGTAGGGTGCGCACTCGCAAAAATTCTGTTGGTACAATTTTATCTAGATGTACCAAGTTTACAATTTTGACAATGTCGGAAAATTTTGATACAACGTAATATAATTATGTAGGATTAATTTTGAGTTTACTGTATTGGTGGATAAAAGTAAACTATGTTTAGTATTTTTTGTAAGCATGAGCATGAGCATATCATTCGTGAAGTATTGATGGTGATTACTAATCCATAGCCTCTATATGTTATATAATATTCATTATTTTAACCGATTATCAAGAATGTTAATCCATCCAACCATCGCTAGTTATGTTGAAGCTCCATATAATCTTCTTTTCAGCTTAACACTAGGAAGTGTCGATGGGTGGGCGTTTTGGGGGACTGTCTTTATGTAAATAGTAAAGTAAAGTAAAATTTTGACGTTCGAAAAGTGCTGATTATCAGCCTAGTTTAAATAAATGACTTTTGATTTGATTTATGTTAAGAGGCGAGCTTATTTCAATCAACCGGGCACAAATGGTGGCTGCTACACCACTTCCATTTGATAATAACCCAAGAGCAACTCTAAACAAAACCATCGAAAGACAAAATTAACCACAATATTCTAAAAAAGAATCGCCCCAACATTTTAAACCGTATCCAGAAATTTTAAGTTCGTCACCGTATCCATCTCTCAAGGGCCGTAAGTAAATTCAATCTGTAGGCCGCACTCCCAAATCACCTGAACACTCACAGCGCGTATTAGGCTCGCGTATAAATCTAATTTGGATATATTTTCTTACATTTCAAAAGTTTCTAAGATGGAGTACGTCAGGGTGTTGTCATCGCGAAAAGTTTGGAGTGTGAGACAAATGGGTTTGCTTTGGTTGTTTGTTGTTTTAAGATTTTTTTTCTGTTGATGGACTGGTTTTTCTTATAGTATTATCTATACAAGTTTTACAATAATCCGCATTCTGTGTCTGGCTGTGTCACGTTCTTTTAAGTCCTGTAACGGATTTAGGTATATATGTTGCAGTCAAAACTCTAAATCAGTCAAAACTACTTTTGACCGGTCAAAACTATTATAACAAATTATTAGGTGGTGTCTGTTTTATTTCTCTACTAAATTATAATAACCTAAATATTGTTAGGAAACGTATTAGGTTTGTTAGGTTTTTTTTGTTGACTTTGGATAACTTGTACGATAGCTATCATTTATTTCATAATAAACGCGTTTTAGCGCAATAAGGGTTTTGACTAAACCAGTCAAAAGTAGTTTTGACTGTTTTAGAGTTTTGACTGCAACATAATATACAGTTTACACTAATCGTTGTGTGAATGATTCGTAAGCACAAACTTACAAAAAATAAACAATTTATATCTTTTAGCGGTATTTTCTCTAATAGTTTAATAAGCTTTATATTACTAGTTGATCATTCTTCTTTGTAGCATATCAATGTTAGACTCTCTAAATGTGTCTGCCCCCAGGACCGGGCTACTAGTTAGGCACTTTCGGTAGCGTTCATCAGTTCCTGCTGTAAACGAACAAGTTCAGTAACTGAAGAACACGCTACTAAGGACCCCATTGTTTGTGGAACAGCTCTTCATACATTATTTTTTGGAGGGTGGTAAATAATCAAATGACTGCTCCCGGTCTGGGCAGAGCGGAAGAGACTGTCAGACTTCTACTGACTAAAAAACTACCCATGTTCCTTCGAACAACCCGCAGCCCCAACAGACATCGGCCCTTGCGGACCACTGCAATGACCACAACTTACTATTCGTGTTAATGTGTTTCTCTGCTAGACAAAGATTACAGATGATCAATAAAAGGAATTTTCACAATAATTTCATCAAGACCCATCTTAAAACAGACCGAACGGCAAAATTCCCATTAACCATCGATTTTGCCTGGCATCGTAATGCGCTGCTCATATGTAGCTACAATACATCTTGCTTTGTCCCATTCAATGTGTAGACGACGAAACGAGGCTGGCATACTGATGTGTTACTTTTAAAATTTATTGCTGCAACCCCTTACATGGGGTTGGGGTGGTGTCGATAGAAAATTTGAGTCAAAATGTCATAAGACTTGTCTATACTGCTGCTACTTTCAAGGTCGAGAGGTTTTTCTTTAATATTTCCAAAGGATTATACAACATAACTATAAAAATGATTACGCACAAACTAATCTATAAGATTAAATCTAAAAGTTTACGTTATAGGAGCTCTAACAGAGATTTTTGAAAAAATGCCGTTTCTCTAAATGACAGTCTATAGACTTAGTCTAAAGACTAAAAGGTGAAAAATACATTTAAGATTTTATCAATCGAAAATTCACAATAGAACTTAGCCATTTTTCATCGACTATCGACAAAGATATCGCGTCAATACAAACACTACCCGACGTCGACGTTGAATAAGAAGTAATGAGTTTTCTTTTACATCGCACCTGACTTCTGGCCTCGCAGACGCCTCGCAGACTCCGCTAAACAGGATTAAAACCTTTTTTATTTCTACTATTGCTTTACCTTCATTCACTCTTATGTAGCTTTGAACTGAGTTCAAATTATTTTATTTATTTCTTGCTATTTTTATTCTGTTTGATGTAAGTGTTATACTAAAATATTTGATCTTGTGATTTTTTTAGCAGTCTTTTTCCTTTTTCGTTACTCGAAATTGGAACACTTTGCAGTCGATTGGAAAACCATTACACCTTACCTTGACCGTTACACCTTTTTTTTCTTACATTTCATCTAAATGAAAAAGTCATTGAATTTCATCCAAATGGGAAAAATGATAGTAAAAATGTTCTAGTTTTAATGCCACCCGTGGGCCTTTGACTTGGCTTAAGGTACCGTCGAGAAATATCTCTCAGGCATGCTGGTCACACCGCACTCCAAAAAACAAAAAAAGGCATGTTGGTTTGGTTTCCTCACGATATTTTCTTTTACCGAAACTAAAGCAAATTATACAATACTCACGTGAATCCAAATATATCAGAGGAGTCTTATGATTTGGCAGACCAACCGAATACCATTAGGATAACAATATCACAGCTACGTGTACCAGTTAAGTTATTAATAGACTAGACACTAAAACTCCCAAAGACCTGATCCAGCCGCCATAACATGAGCTTAACTGAATCTTTATGTACAGACGATGCGTCACTAGAAGTTGCAGTTGCAAGCTGGTTCAATACTCCCATGCATTACCTACTTAGTGTTGATAATTTAAAAATTCCCTTAAAGAGTTATCCCGACTAAACGCGAGAAACGCCGTCGCGTGAGATGTCCTACAGGGTGTGAACAACAAGATTCTAGCGATTTAGAAACGGGGAAACCTGTTATTAGTAAGACCTTCTAAAGTGATATTGGTAACAAACAAACGACCAGAAGGTGATAAAGGTTAGAGGAGACATAAAAAGAAATTTTATTCTAAGAAGATTCAGGAAAAGGAAATAATTATGGAAGACAATTTAAGTGACTGTTGAAAAGTACAAAACTTATTTAAAACTAAGTATTAACCCACATAGTGACAAATTAAATACAAAGAAACAAAATGAATCAGAATTCCACCAATCCCCTCTACAATGAAACTTTATTGAGGGGTTAATCCAAAGCCATATCGTTTGTAACTTGCGCTCGCTAGTCGCAGTGTCGCAGCCACGCCGCGGCGACACCGCACCGACAACATGCCATTTGTAAACTATTTGTATGCGGGCGAGTGTGCCGCCCTCACTTTTCTTACTTCCCTGTGACGAGCGACGGGCAACGCTACTATCTTAGCGCGCTTTCCAACTACAACAACTCACAAATTCAGTGTTAACTTCTGCAACACGGTGTCTTCATACGGTTACGAAGTACAAACACTACGAACACTGTGTCTCTAAACTTGGATGTTGGAAAACCTTAGTTTATTCAGTCACATTGGTATTTATGTGCCGTTCGAATATCGCGTGCATGCTCGCTGAATTAAATTTTGTTCGTGCGATGTTCTCGCTTGTGTGCTTGATACGTTGATTGAAAGGTATTTATGTACGTGCGCGTTGCTTTGCAATGATCTATTTGTCTGCTGATCCTGAATTTTCGGTTGGAATTGATTTGTTAGGAATTCTATGCAAATAAATTAAATTGCTACCATCACTCGCTGCATTGGGATTGTTATTTGAATTCCTGGAATCTATATTCCGTTGAACGCTTTGTGCGTCATAGAGTTAGTCCATGCAGACATTGTTTAACAATGCAAAATACAGGCACCGATAGATAACTGGAAATGTGAACTTGTGCTGAATTTATTGTAATAAATAATACTTAAACAGGTTTTTGCTTATGATTGATTGATATCTACATAAGAATCTCTGAACCAGCCTACAATAATTGTCGTACTGTTCGCGTTTGCTTAACCAAAAATGTTTCAATCATAAATACCTAGACCTACGTACATAGCAATAAAGCTAACGTTATCTAAGAAATTGGCAAGGACCGTCATATGATGAAGAATATAAACCACAGTAATACAAAACCGTTGCAACGTTCGATGCATTTTTATAGCTCAAGCAATAAACCGCTGAGGGTGAGACGAAAACGACAATAGTGCACTTAAGTTGCTCATAAACGGTATATCATATCCCACCGAACAATGTTATTTATATCGCAGTATTGCTGAACATCTACAGATTTGAATAGATACGTTTGTAGCTCCAAGACATTTTGCAGTTTATGTATTCAATTTTTCCAATGAAATTAGTCATGCTGCAGATATTGAAGAAGTTGTACCAGAGTAAGTGTACAATGTAGATATAAAATATGAGCAGTTTGTATTTTGATAGTGCGCCATTGCTTTAGTATTTCCTGCTTTTAGTGATGCAGCTCGTAAACTCAGGTTTAAAGATGTAAATGTAAGGAGCCACAAAACTGTAAGATAGGAAGATACTAAGGTGGATAAATTATTTTATTATTGTTATAAGTTCCGAACAAAAATGTTTTCAGTAAATATACATTCGAATTTTTTAATAATTTTAACAATTGCGTTGAAACTGATTTTAACCGGGTCAGAGCGACCCAACATCAGATCTGATAGTTTCTTTATGATATTTTTTACTGGTACAAATAAAAATTTAGTACCCTCTTTGTCATGTTACTAGTGTTAGTGATCATTTTAGTCATCAAAGTAATTTATAAAATAATCTACATTCCCAAGTAGATTTTGTTCATAAGCTCCTAGTATTATATTCTTTTTATAGCCAGTACGATTATCTTCTTTTACAGTCTTAGAATTTGAGCTTTCAGCTACCATTGCATCTCTGAATTCGCATACATGGCTTCAAATTCTACGAAAGCTCTTTTCGGAGTGCATTTGTGCCCGTTGCCGTTTCAATACATTTAAGACTGCACTATAAAACCAAACTGTGGTGGTTTGAACTCGCATGATAATAATAATATGGCTGAAGACATTTAGAAAGAAATCGTCACTAACGAGAACTAGACTATCGATAGAAGGGAGATAATAGTATGTCTTAATGTTTGTAATAATAGCTAGAACTAATTCTAGATTTTTTATTCGTTATATTTTTTTTCTTTAAACTTATTGCTTGAAATTCTGTAATATCGCCGCTTGGGTTGTGGCACTGGTTCTTGTAACTTACAGTCACAAACTACTTCTGTGCTAGGTCTATACTTAGCACAGTAGTAAGAGACTATAAGTTACTGTTTATAATTTTTTATATCTGTTTGTCATCATCATTCTCCTACCCTTATCCCAATTTATTTGGGGTCGGCGCAACATGTCTTCTTCTTCCATACTTCCCTATTTCTCGTCATCTCAGCAATCACCTCCTTTCTAGCCATATCATCCTTCACACAGTCCATCCATCGTTTCTTTGGCCTTCCTCTCCTTTTATAGTCATCTACATTCATACTCAACATTTTCCTCACAACATTTCCTCCATTCCTTCGCATCACGTGTCCATACCACGACAATCGATTACCAATCAACTTTTCATTCACTGGCGCCACTTTCAGACTTCCTCTTATGTACTCATTCCTTATTTTATCCTATCGCGTCACACCACACATCCCTCTTAGCATTCTCATCTCAGCCACATGCAATTGCCTTTCATTTATCCCTTTTGTGGCCCAACATTCTGATCCATACACGACAGCAGGTCTAACCAGTTTTTATATCTGTTTGTATGTCTATATAAATAAAATTAACACAAAATATTGACGCTGAAAATGTGTCGTATTTTAAGTCTTTCTATATATTCCAGTTGGCTGTGTGCCTGACATTGACTACTACTAGTTGTTCATTCAGCATTACCTACCTCTACATACTTTTAAATAATTTATAGATAAGTATCATATTGTACGCACTCATCCAACCAGCGCAACATCGAAATTCTCCCCTACCCATCCTATCATAGGTACCGAAATACTTTAAATATGATTACAGAATTTAATATCGAATTATGAAAGCTCATTTCAATTAAGTTCAATTATGATAGAATTCGAATCATTTTTATTGGGAGGGTTGAAAATTTATTAAACATGAAGCTGATCAATGTTTGTATTGACGTTGGCGGCATTCCAACTGCCGTTATTATTATTATATGGTATATTACTGTGGTTTATGTTAAGGGTAGTACGGGGGATTATAGGCTTGAGTGTTTTAAGTTTGGATGTGTTTCTGTTGTGAGGGATAGGCGATATATTGTCTGAAAAGATGGTTTTATTTGAGTCTGGTATTATTTCCTGACTGTAAAATCATAACCCTCCTTTGGCTTTGCCGTAGTCGGGTAAAAAGAGAAGTCCTGACTGACTGACTGACTCATCAATGCCAAGCCCAAACCCTTGGACCTAGAAAGCTGAAATATTGCACAGAGGTTCCCTTTATAATTCAAACAAATAATAAGGAAGGATTTTTTGAAATTCAACCCATAAGGGAGTTTAATAGGGGATGAAAGTTTGTATGGAAAATCGTCACTTTCACGCGGGCAAGCCGCTGGCAAAAGCTAGTCTTTTATAAAAAGAAAAGATGGATGGAGTGTGTGAGGTGAGTGAAGTGAGTGAGTGTGTCCTTTTCTTTCATAATAAAATATGAAAGAAAAGGAATAAATGATAGCGTGATGACTGACTGGGCAGAATGGAAGAAAAATACGTTTTTCGCCGACCCCAAATGACAGAGGATAAGGGCAGGAAACTTCCTACCCGCTATCCTCTGATGATGATGATGATGATGTCTTCTTTTAGAAGAGACTAATTTGCAAGTATTACTATACGACAGATTTTAATCTCTTTACTACCGTGACTGAGTCAGTTCTGTGTTTTTTTTTCAAGTTTTACATGGGCCTCAATATTTTTATATCCTGTAAAACGGTGTTGTTGTTACCAAACTCACGTACGTTTTGCCTGTTTGTAAACAATTTATTAAATATGTAACATTGCCTGCTATAGTATTCTCCACAAAATAAATAACGACTATAATAAATATTACCCTACTAAAATGACATCAAAATTATAATGTAAAATTCATAAAATGTAGCGATGTTATAATTCGATTTGAACACAGCTTCAGGGCTCTCGATAATATGTCATGATGTTATGCCCTAAGTTGTAGGTTAATACGGGATTTAGTGGTTAAACCCATTAATTACCCTAATTAGGCCAACAGTTTTCAAATACCCTAATCGCTTTGTGGACACGATAATTGTAATGATGATTAGTGAATTATGAGATGTGTTTGATGCAGGATAATGATAGACAATTTAATACAGAGCAGAGGGAACCAGGATCATAAGGATTCTGAATAATATAATATGGAGGAACTTTGTGCATATAATATAGAACATCGTTGGACTGGACTGACACTTTAGAGTATAGTTTGTAGACTTTTTTTTAGGAGTGTGGGCAATCATCAAATGACTCCTCCCGCTCTCGGATAGAGCGGTATGTTCCTTTTTAACCCTTTGTGTCGAGGTCGCGGTATCTCTTTCAAACAACCCGCAGCCCCGGGACCCTTGGGGACCCCTGTAATGTTGCTGACATCTCTTTGAGGCGCGCGTGGTACACGAACGCGCCATCGATACGGCCTGTCTTCATCATAAGACGGATGGACGGTGATCTAGCCCAACACTCACCGTCCACAGGACCGTTAGTTTCTAGTCCAACATTCTTGCTTCTTATTTTCAACATGTTGATTCAGCAAGTGGCTAATTTGTGAAAAATAAAATGATGAGTTTCCACAACTACATGAGGGGTGTGTAAAGTTGACAATAGAGGGCAAGGCATCCACAGGGATTTGGCCGGTTAAGTAGAAGTCAGTCTCCTAGACTGAACTGCGAGATGCCATTCTTAAAAAAAATTACAATAGAGGGTGGACATTAAACTAAGGTGTTAAACACTTTGAACTTCGCCACTGCACTGCAGCCTTGAATCACCTGACTGTCCGATAAAAAGATGATTTCGTGCTTTGGAAGGCACGTATAAGCCGGTGGTCCCCGCGGCCAAATGGCGGTCGTCAAACTATTATGTCAGAGTTGAGGCGGTTTAGAAACTCTGACACTAGGGTGTGTGACCCCACACACCCTAGTGTAAAACCTTACTCTGCCCACACGATAAGAAGAAGAACTTCGCCATCCACCAAATAACAAAACATTTTCACATCAACAGGTATGTCCAGAAAATTATACCAAACCACCATACGAATAGCAGAAAAATATGGCATCTGTGTATTGAATATTCAAGGTTGAATGATTTCCCAAAAGTTTATGGCTTATTCACGCTGTTCACTCAAAACTTAGGCCACGGCCGATCGTAAGTGATTGCCGATATGTAGGATTGTAGAATATTTTTCGAGCGCAACTTATCGCGATACAAAACGGTTGAAATATATTTTAATAGCCGGATAAACTGTCGGATTGTTGTGAGCGCTTGCAGATATCATGATTTTTGGTTCTCATGTTTTATTTATAGTGTTTTATTGATTTATGTGAGCTTGGGCGAGTAACAATGTTTCAGCTGGTTATTTTTATATGTGAGTGGGTTTGTGTTGAGCAAGTTAGTTTTAAGATTCAAGTAAGTGGTGTGGTATTGAAATATGATTATTTTCATGAAATTAATAGTTACCAACCTGCCGGCGTGGCCCGCAGTGGGAGCATTATAGACTGGTTATGCTTTGTAACCAATGTTTGACTACAGTGCATAGCTGA
Source organism: Diarsia mendica (assembly GCA_949316265.1). Lineage (NCBI taxonomy): Eukaryota > Metazoa > Arthropoda > Insecta > Lepidoptera > Noctuidae > Diarsia > Diarsia mendica. The sequence goes on along the minus strand of OX438895.1, from coordinate 3,293,820 downwards.
TAATTGGCTGACAATTTTCTTCAAAGCTATACCTACGCATTCTGATTTTATTTCTTAGCTTTCGGTACCTAGGTTTTAGACCTGGTACCTCCTAGGTAGATGTTTACGATAGTCACATTGGGATTAATGTTAGAGTCCATGCATGAACCCAAAGTCGTTACTACGATAAACTAGAGATTTTATTAGATACTAACCTCCAACGAAATTCTTTCTGCCCAACCAGTTTTAACGACTGGTAATAAAATTAAGTATAAGTACTTGATGCACTACTAGTTTTAAGAAAACCCTTGTTTTGGGATAAGTTTTTAGTCTATCATATAATTCTAACTAGCTACATAATCAATAATAGATTTTATTAGCTAACTTTTAGCAACATAATCTGCTCGCATAAATGCTCTTGAACCAAGTTTCCGATCGAGTCTAAAATAGCTTACGGTTTGTGATTGAGTAAGCATCATGAAAATCATTATAATTAAGGAGGCACTATATTCAGATTTTGATATGATATTCAGATTACCTATTCTTTTGATTATCTCCTGTTCCATATTATTAAAAGTGTGTTGTTTTTCTTCCATTCTTTCCCGTCCTTGCATTAACTCTTTATTTGTTCATAATATCATTCTTCACACAATCCATTGAATAATCAATTTTTATTATTAAAATCAGGCCCCATGTTTCTTGTAATTCCGGGTACTTAGACGTCCAAAGCTAATAATTGAATTGTACTTGGGAATGGGGGTCTAAGCATCATATCACAGTCCGTGGCAGTTGGTTCTGGGACGCAAAGCGAAGTGCACTAGCAGTAACTTGTGAAAATGTTTACTTGGCGATAAGGTGGACTGGTCTTGACAGGGATACAGGACATGTCCTTTCATCCAAATGATCGAGAGACTTACTTTCTTTTTTCTTTTTGTATACTTTGAAAAGACGGGGATAAAAATTAATGGAATTCAAGGAATAATAAATTATTGCAAGATGTCAGTTTCTCTAATACGTTGTTAAACAAAACGATTGCATACAACGAAACCAACACTAACTCCATCTATGGCACCTTTTCTTATTTTAAAACTACATACATTTAAATTTAAATGAATCAGTCCAGTCTACATAACATTACATCACGCCTGTAATCCCGAATTGTCAGGTAGAGATGTATCTAATACACCCATTTCGACGTTCAATCCACAGAGCTAAAATTACAACCGCAATTAGATTATCGATACTTGCCCCTAAAGAACTTAAGTAATCTAAGTTAACAGATACCTACAATGTTTGCAGTATTTTTTCTTGAATTTGTGTTTTAGCTATAGAATGACCAACGTCCGCACTTTATCTGATACACATATATTTTGTTTAAGATGTTTCAGTAGTTTACTATTTATTTAATTACGCAGAGACGCACTCCAAGATTCTTTCGAGACCAGTATTACAATTTATCGAACTCATGGACTCTAGAGAGTACATGAAATGCTTAGAAAGTTGGAGCGCTCGGTGGTCTTACGGTAATCAAACTGTGAGACAGGAGTATACAGTGGTTTCTGAGGCTGTGTGTTTGTTTTGTTCGTAAAACTATGCTTTTTGGTGTAGGCAGTAAAATAGATTGAATTTTTGACTAGTTGATGGAATCTGTGTAACTTTTTCCCATGTTGGGGGGCCGGCTTCCAATTCTCAGGCATGTTGGATTCCCCATGATGTTTTCCTTTACCGAAAATTTATTGTGACAGCTATATAATACAATGCGCTACGAGGTGTGTCTTATGTTCGAACTCTATACCTATGATTGGGCAGTCCAACGTTGTTTTGTGTAACATGATAAGACTGGTTGTCAGACTGTAAGGCTTCTGACTAGATCACAATGGCAAAGACATGAAATCCTTAATAATATGTGATAATATATAAAACCCGATTCAAACAGGGGTTCATTTTCCTTCATTTGTAATACTTTTGGGCATTCACTATTCACTTGAAAATTTATTTTACAAGCAGACAGTATGTAAACTAACGACCAATAAAAACTTTCCACAGATAAACCTATCTATTATTTTTGTACAGATCAGGATGTAACTGCCACAACCAAATCCGTAGAGCTCTTCAAAAAAAAACTACAAAAAAAACATTGCAATATTCACCACCAAACATGCCGACCGAGCAAAAAAGCAAGAAACAAACAAAACTAAACATTATTCAAAATATTTTCCATTCGAAATCACAAACTAAATTCACAGGTTTTGCATACAGTGAATATCTCGAATGGGTCGGCCGTTTATTGAACGGAATCGAACCGGCGTACCGATGAATCGACAGTAAATTAATAATCATATTACTCTTTCAGTGGGATGCAAATATTTGATGATTGCGCTGCGGCGAATGCTGAATGCCGATACTGAGAAACGAGGATGTTGAATATTGCTGGATATGCTCCATCGCTCTCGTGAGCAAACACGTGCGGTGTGATTGAGCGAGCTTCTGATTGGGTGTCAGTTAGCTTTGAAAGCTGTTGTGCGATTCGATGCGATTTGATTGATTCGTACGAAGCTGTTTTTTTGTTGTTTTCTTCGATACAGAGTCGTTGAAGCATACGCTTTAAGGGTTTATCATATTTGCGAATACTTTTCGTCAACTTTAGGAATATGATGGCTGATTAACGTCGTTGATAGACTGATATGACACATCGAAATAAACGTTAAGCTGAATAAATCGTCGTCGTCTGCATTATAGATAAGACTTTATAATCATTCTTATTCTTCTTTATTACGAATCATTCTTATTCTTCTTAAATAATGATTATAAATTGTAATGTTTAGTTCGAATGCAGAATAAAATGTGTTTCCTTTAGTATTTTAACTTCTTGTTACCTAAGTAACATCCAGCAATATTTTTCAGTTTACTTTCTATCTTCCTTGTTGGAAGCTGTATTTATTTGTGTATTGTTGTGAAACATCCGTGATCGGTTTCTCTTGCGCTCGCTGTGCAATCGACACATTTAGTATTTTTTTAACATTTTCTTTCGACTGAGGAGTGCCGAAGGATTTTATTTTTGCAAATAATACAAGCATTTTTTTAATTTTATTGAATGGTAAAAATTATACACACAATGGTATTGTGTGTATAATTTTTAGATGACACAATTACATACATGATTAGCTCTTAGCTACATTGTTGAGGAACTGATTTCTTGTGTGTGAGAAAGGGTGCGCCATATACCCACGCCACGTGTACCTTGTATAACTCGCAAAATCAATCCAAGTTTGGTTTTTTCACGATATTTTCCTTTACCGTTTCTTTTTTAATTTATTTTAAAATGTTTTTGATACATAAACTGGAATACCAACCAATTGCTCCAATTAATTATTTTTAATCTGCTAAATTGTAATTTTTTTTCATATACTTTACTAAAATAATCGACTTTCATTAACTTTCCAAAGAAGAAAAACACATCTTCCGTTTTCCCAACCTCCCTTCTCAACATTTATATCACCAACAAAAGGAGTAAACCATAATTCAAGTCCACATCTAAAAGTCGGTTAAAAAGCCGGTAGAACTGAGGTGTTGGGCCGTGTGGATTGCACTAAATTATTCCCTCGGGCTCGCGGCGAGTTAATGAATTTATAATCAAATTACAACAGGACTACCGCCCCGTGAGAAATTTCACAGATAAATCTTTATAGCGTTAGCGTTTTATTTGTTTCGTGGTGACCGTGGATTAGGTTCCGTCGAGTTTCTTTGAAGGTCGTATTCAGGGTATTTTTGAGACGGGTAATTTTTCTTTAAATTCGCTGAGAAAAGGGTCTTGTACGTCCATTATTCTTAGATTTTAGTTAAATGAGGTTCGGTCAGAGCTCTCCCGTATCAATAGCGTTAGCAAATCGGGAAAGGACTAGCCATAGGAGTACTTTTATATACTTTTCCTTCAATAGTACTTTTATGTCAATCGCAGTCAGTGATATTATATTTATGCCATGTCTATAATAATACAACTTTAAAATCTAATTAAATGATTAAGATATTATTTATGTTTACAAAGAACACATAACACGAAATTTTCATTTATGTATGTTTGAATAATAGAATATGAATACGGACAGAAAAATCTAGTCATAAACATAATCCTGCAGCTTTCATTCCTTACAAATGAATATCTACAACTCATCCTACATTCGTGCCTATCACCAGTTCTACGCACAACTAACTATCCTGAATTATTCCGCCACACAATACCACATAACTGTGCCTACTAAATCTTGAACTGGAAGTGGCCAAGACGTATAAACGGCACATTATTTATTATCTACCATGCGAGAACCGAGTGAGCCCTTTCGTGAAAATATTAAGTAAATAAACGGAGTGAGCGAGCGATATTATGGCCATGAGAGAGGCGATAACGATGTGTATCGCTGTTTTTATTGTTGATAGTAGGTGGGGGGGGGGGGGGGGGGATGTTACGATAATATGGACTGAATGAAATATTGTTAGTTTTGTTTTAAGCTGGTTTGAAGTTATAATTAAGAAACAGCAAGAGACACAAAACCTTAAATTACTATCTTGATCAAGCTTAAATTACTATCTTGATCATGATGAATGTTGTGAATTGATTGCTCTTACTTAATTGCACCAAACTTTAATTGACTTCTGCCTAATTATTAGGCCTAGGCTTACGGGTGTTACCTACTTTTTACTGAGTCCTGACAACTTCGTAGCTGTTCCACCTGGCAAATGATAGAAGGAAATACACGGAGTTGGTGGTTAACTTTCAGAAATTAGAAAAGCAACAGAAGAGGAAAATTTTAAGTCTAAATAAGGAAGTAGATAATCATTATCATCTGTCTGCCTTTGTCCCATGTTATTTGGAGAAATAAGGAAGTAGATATCACGAATAAATAACCGCGAACCTCCAGGCCACAACAAAGCACACTGCTGGCTAAAACAAACCTTGTCAAATTGAAATGTTTCGACAAACACTAAACGTGTAATGAGACCGTTCTCTAAAGATATTGCCGAGCATTTTGTTTCTATCATCCTTTGATGGATTTCGACAGATCCAGAAATAAAGTATCCTTGGTGTTGAGTGGGCGATAAATCGATTTTGAGTTCGAAGATGTTGTATTTAGTGTTTTATTCTTGGCCGAATTGTGAAAAAGAAATGGAAAAATTTTAGCTGAACAACGGAGTCCATATTTTAATTCTAATATTGCTAAAAAACTCTTCTGTCTTTTACATTTTGTTACCAATCGGCTGAATGGATTTTGAAGAAGTTTGACGAACAGGTAGTCAATAATCTGGGTAACCAAACTTTTTATCACGGTGGAACAATGACCATAATCACATAAGTGTGTAATATAGATAAGTGTGACTAAGAATAATATTAAGACAAGCAGAAACCAAGTTCTACATTTTATCATCACTCCCAAAACCGAACCATCCATAATAAACCCAGGATGGGCCAAACAAAATAAATCCAAAATTATAATTAATTTCTCAAACTTTATTGCTCACAGTAAGCCAGTAAGCCGAAAATATTGAAAAAAGAGAGAAGCGATCACCTTTTTACGACATCGTAAGCGGGACCATTATAGGGGTCACTTGATATGGGATTTCTATGTAAGGGGTGCTACACAATCTTGTTCGGTTCGGTATGGTTCGACGCAGTCGGGTGACAAAAAGGAATATTTGTGTTCTTCTTTTGCTTGAATCGAGGCCGATCGGTCAGATTTTGTCTGACCAGTACGTAGCGGCTTGGGCAGCTCTGTCGTTTGCCTTATTCGAGTGTTGCAGGGTGTGATTAGATGTGCACGACGGACAGTGGAGAATGAGTGGAATATCCTGTGATTGGGGCTCGATACTCTCATTGTGTCTGAGATGAGTCAATTATAGTATAATAATTATACCCCATCTGGCCAGATTGGATCTGCAGCGACCAAATTAAATCTTAATTTTTGCTGAGATTAATTAATTCAGCCTACATCATCATGTCATCTGCCTCTCACAACCAGAATTACATAGCCACTTTATAAGATTTTTGAATCTATCTGCATAGTTGAACTACGTCGAATTTAGTTCGGGAAAAACTGTTAGGCTTAGTTCGGAATGAGCCGAGCTAACCCGAACATGATTCCGAGAAGGTTGACGTGGAACGGAGTCTGCTGCTCCCAACACGAGTCGAATGATAGCCAAAAACGTGTGCAGAAGATAGGAAGAGGACTAAATGATACTGCTCATTATAAAAGTCCAATTAAATATAATTATTATATATCCGGATTAAAGGTAATACAAATTGAACGCATGTGACGACCGCTAATCTTGGACTGAATGCTCGACTAATATCAATTAGTGTTTGATCAAAATGCTCGAAAAGCATTGGTGCATTATTAATTGTGGGTACCTAGTAATTGCTTCTAGTAAGCTTTGCTTTCAACAAATCGAATATAAATCGACCCGGACAAGTGAACACCCTGAAACTCGTCATTGCACGGATAATACTTTCGGCCGTAACACTAAAATAAAAATGGTTGTAAAACTCTATGTACAAAATCATGAAGTGAAAGGCTGTAAAAGGTGTTATAACTACTGCATATATACTTTATAGTATAGTTATGTTTAATCAAACTTTTGGTGGGGTGTTAAAAGTTTTTGGTCGGAATATGGCCGGCGTGAAGTGCTGGCCGGTGACAAACGAATGTTCTGGTTAAGGGTGCTTTTCCACCAGAGATGTACTATGCTACGTTGCTATGGATGCGTTTGATATCCACCAATCATATTCATTGGTGCACATAGCTTAGCACTGTGGTGGAAACGGTCTCAACTAAGCTATGTGCTGGCCTGTTGGTCTAGTGGTTAGTGACCCTAACTGCTATGCCGGAGGTCGTGGGTTCGATTCCCACCCAGGACAAATGTTTGTGTGATGAGCACGATCATTTGTTCTGTGTCTGGGTGTAATTTATCTATAATATGTATGTATTTAGAAATATATAAGTATGTTTATCAGTTGTCTAGTACCCATAACACAAGCTCTGCTTAGCTTGGGACTAGATGGCGTTGTGTGATAGTTGTGGAATATTATTATTATTATGTTTTTTATATGGAAAGATGCGTGCTATGGATGTGTGCTATGGTTGCGTGCTATGGATGTCTGCTATGGATGCGTGCTATGGAGGCGTGCTATGGTCGTCGCGAGTGGCGAGTCCCTACTATTGAAACAAAGCATAGCTCGAGCTGCGCATCTTCAAAGCACATCGTACTCGCACAGCTACGTAGCATAGCATCAGTGGAAACGGTCACATAGTTTCACAGCTTAGCTATTACATCATCGCAGCATAGCTGCATAGCACATCTCTAGTGGAAAAGCACCCTAAATCTGGTTTGTATGGAACGCGGAGTATTGTGTGGTTTGCCGGTGGACACATACCTATGTACTCTGTGAGTTTGCGGGGCATATAGGTGTTGGCTTTTTGGCTACATGGATGAATTTTGTTTTTTGTCATTTCTGTTTGTAGGTAAAATCATGTCATATTTTTATGTTATCTCAAAAACGTATAGCTAAAGGGTTAGTTAGGGGCGTGTAGCTATAAGAACACCCACATATCGACAGTTACGACTAAGTCCCTTATAATAGAGTTAAGCTTGTTGTCAAATAGGTACACTAATTCAGTGTTCAGGTTGTTACCTCAAAATTCTTAAACGATTTAATCCAATATCATTTAGCCCGACCTCTGAATCAAACCTTTTATTGCAAGCTCAGCAGGAGCGTTTGTTATTACTCAACCAAAAAGATAGTCGATACGTAATTTGCTCTCCAAATTAATTATAATTATCTTCTAACCCTGAAAACATCTAAACTATTCCACTTGCACCTTCCCCTAACTCCAAGTTTTCGGCTAACCAAATTAAAGTTTATTCGCAACAACATTCTAATATACGGCAGTGACGAATAACTACAAAATTTAAACTACAAGTAATGTTAAGACGAAGTTTTGTATAGGTGGGGAAGTTAAAACCACATACAAGTTATTACATAGTTGATAATTACAGATTTCGCTCCAAAGTTGAGTATGTAGTAAACTCAGTTGGGAACACTGATGTTGGTTATTATTTTGGTTTTAGGAGTGTGTAGTTTGTGTAGGAAATAGATGTAGGTGCTGGCATCTGGTGAGGATTGAGAATTACCGACTTTAAGAGAAGAGTGTTAGAAGCTATATTTGGGTGCACATGATGGAATGGGCCCACATATTCAGTACTTTCATCAAATTTTTCATCGGTAATTAAAAAAAGGCAGCTTTTCTATATATTTTGACCTTGAAAGTATTGCACTTTTGTAGAAAACAGCTTTATAAGAGATGTCACTTCCACAAACACTATCTTAAACAACCCTTACGCAATCGGGTAAAAATAAATAGATAGATATTGGTTTTTGATGTCAAATTCTAAAGCTTAACTGAAAGATACACAGATCATGCACCTTTCTTACAACCTCTTGATCAATATAATTTTCAAGACTGCCTAGTCTTCTCCTAATAAAACGTTTTGTACTCCTAACAAGGAAAAGCTGTAAAAACCCAAACGGAAACTCAAACATTTTCCGAAAATGGATGGGTAAAGAATCTCATGTAAATATAAAACCTTTTATATATTTTTAGAATAACCAAAAAAGTACGGGATTGAAAAATGTTTTTCCCTTCAAATTTTAACAAGCTGGTAGTTTTAAAAAAAGAAGGGAGTATCAAAACCGAACATCTAACAAAAAACCGTTAACGTAAAAGTGTGTGCCCCATAAAATACTGTTCGTCGGGTAGGGTTGTCACGGACAAAGAAAAAAAGGAAAACATAACATTTATAGGGAAAAAAAGCAATTTTTTTAAATGTTTATAACTATGTGTGAGACGTTAGTCCTGAAAATTTTTGAAACCTCATCGAATGTTGGATTTCGAATTCAGAAATGAGACTAATAATTTAAATAAAAGCTTAGGAATCTAGTTAATCATCATTTGCCTAGTATTTTCCCAACTTTGACGGATGCGGCTTCTAGTCTTAACTGTCCAGTCCAAAAACCAGCATTTTTCAAGATCGCCTATCTCATTTTCACGACCCAGTTGATAATGATTTCCTACTTATAAATTCTGCTACGGAAATAATAAAACAGAATTAATAGTAATAAAATTACCTACCCCGCTAGTCTATTCCTAGAACCATTTTCGCACATCAAAAGACCTCAACCAAAATCCAGAAGTCCGCAGCAACCCTACAAAGTTCACACCCGCGAGCGATACGCAACGGCGCGTGATCTCGCATGAAACGAACGGATTTCAGACCGCCTGAAACGTTCCAATCCTAACGCAAACGTTTGCGCAAGTTTTGCACTCAAAAGAATATGCTATATTGGTGTTTGAGCGAGATATGGGCGTTTTTGCCAATGTTTTCCCAGTGTTAATAATACCTCCAGGTTCAGCGATATTGTTGCTTTGGGAATGTTTTTATTGGTTCGAGTTGTGTTTTGGGAATCAATGAATTTTGTTTAACATTGAGTTTCAGATTTTATGGCCATCGTTTTGTCCTCTGTAAATTAACGGTGAAACCAACGATCAAATAGCAGAGACGGCTCAAAAACCCGATCAGGGTTTGATGTCCGCAGTTATTAGTCAGTACCGGATTGACCAATTCTTAACTTGAGATACAACGAATTTTCAAACACAAAAATCATATTCACCTGCTCCGTTGGTCTAGTCAGTGGTCGCTAGCGCTACTGATGAGTGTGAGGTACTGAGCTTAACTCCCGGGTCGTGCAAAGTGGTTTTCCCATCAGGAATTTCTCAGTAACAGTCTGGAGTCTGGATTTGTACCTAGTTGATGGCAATAGACACTGAAACTGCCTCCGTGGTCGAGTAGTTTAGGCGTTTGCCTTGTGACCCGGTGGTCGTGGGTTCGATTCCCACGGGAAGCATACTTTGTGAAGTTGTTTCCAGTTTGGTTAGGACATTGCAGGCTTGAATCACCTGATTGTCTTATAAAAAGATGGTTCCGTGTTTCGGAAGGCACGTATAAGCCGGTGGTCCCGGCGTCAAACCATGTCAGAGGCCCTTGCGGCGGTTTAGAAACTCTGACACTAGGGTGTGTGGGGTCGTTAGACCTTACTACCGATAAGAAGAAGAATGGCAATAGACTCGCCCCCATGTAATACATGGAACTTAAAACATAACTGGCGGAGTATGGTTGTACTATTAAGTACACCTCTACCCAAACCTTCGCGGATAACAGTTGTGTTGTCACAAACATCATATTTTAGACATAATTCCGAATGCCAAATACTAACCGAAAAAAAAATGCACCATTCCAATGCATAACCAAATTAATAGCGTACACATATCAGCCCCAAAATACCCAAGTCATACACCTACATACATGTACTACCTGCGAATTCAAAACATAATAATTATCGGGAACAGCAGCCGAAACGGTACGGTATCGGAAATAGAATTTACTTTGATACATCAAAGCTGTGTCGAACAACGTACAGTTGACGGCAACGTTTGTAAATGTTACCTATCATATGGAACTTGGCGTTTACGTATGTTTCAGCTGTGTATCGATAAAATTGATGGCGATTTGGTAAGCTCAAATGGTAGTAGAATTGCTTGAAATTATTACAGCACATTGAGAGCAGCAGTGGTCCAGTGGGTGAACCCAGGCAGGCGCATTACTTTGTGAAATTTATTTCATCACCATTGCTCTCAAAACGATGAAGAAAACATCGTGAGAAAACTGGCATGTATGTCTTAGATCCAAAAAAATCGAAGACTTATATGACATCTACCAACCCGCACTGGGCCCACGTGGTCGATTATAGCCCATCCCTCTCGTAGAGAGGTGGCCTGAGTCCCTGCAGGGGGAACATTATGGGCTGATGATGATGATGACAGTATACTTGCATGGTCCTGTCTTAATCTTTCTTAATTTTAAGGCACGCGCCTCTGACTTGACTTTACATGCCATCAAGAAATATCTCTCAGACTTGGTGATTTCCTTTTTTTTTTTTTTTTTGGTGGATCGAAAATCATCAAATGACCCCCCCCCACCCGCTCTTGGGCAGAGCGAAGGGGAGTGTCAGACTTCTACTGACTAAAAACCGAACCCATGTTGCTTCTTTGCCCTTGTGCCGAGGCCACGTCATCTCGTATTAAAATCCGCGGCCCCGACGGGCGTCAGCCCTTGCGGGCCCCTCCTTGCTGACATCTCTTTTCCCATTTTTTTTGTCCCTAAATAAATAAAATAAAAAATAAAATAAAAAAATCTCTTTGAGGCGCGCGTGGAACACGAACGCGCCGCCGACACGGTCTGTTGCCGTCATGACGACGACCGGACGGCGAGCTAGCCCATTACTCACCGTCCACAGGCCCGCGTCTATGGTGGCCGGAAGCCATACTTGGTGGTTTCCTCACGACATTTCCCTTCACCGAACCAAGTGATAATTTTATTAAACTAGCTTATGCCCGCTGCTTCGCCCCCGTGGTGTTTGATAATGGTCCTACGGGATCATATTACCGGAATAAAAAGTAGCCTATGTGTTAATCCAGGTAATGAACTATCGGTTTGCAAAATTTGTACCTTAGCTGCTTGTTTTCGGCGACTTTGACGGTATCGTCAACCTAACGAGCTTTAGGACGGCCCTGGTTTCTTTGGCCTAACCTTGGCCACCACTCGGTCAAAGCCTGCCTAGCCTTTTTTCAACCATGCTGTGGTTGCCTTGATGTCAGTGTCGGTTATAAATTGAAATAGCTGTTAACACTTACACACCATAATTATGTTAATGGTACATCACAGACTCTCAATTGAATCCATCCAAAGGTTGTCTCTAAAAGATCGCTTTTAGCGATTAGACCACTCGTTGCGTTACCATAATTAGGTAATCACGCCTATAATCCTCGAAGGGTTCGGCAGAGATGTGTACCTAATAGTACAGAGTTGTAGTGGTAGTTTTTTTACTTTTTATCCCTGTAATTTGTATAGCGTGCATAAAATAGATAGGTATAATAGATTCATATATACTCGTATACCTTACCTCTTGGTTGGTAAATGGTTTACAGTACAGCCTGCCTAACTACTCTGTCTATTATTGCACATGATCCCTCTAAATATTCGTACCATGCAAACAAGAGCTATTGGAACCACGATATTGATGACGAAGCACGAACGCATTTCAACGCATGAATGCTTTTGTCGGTTTTTCGTTCCCTGTATGTCCCAATATGTTAATAAAAGCGCAATGCACACATTGCACGCGGAGGGCAAAGGTGACAGGAACTGCAACTCCGCCCCTTTCACGGCCCAATTGTTGCAGGGATTTAACCCTTTCGCGAGCATTGGCAAAATAGTTGAAAAACCACTTTTTAATGAAATTGGTTTTTATTACGAATACTCAGAAGTGTGGTGAGGTTTATTGCAGAACAGTATTTTTAGATATATAATGCGTTCCTGGAATTTTATCTTCATATATTTTTTTTCACAAACTCTGGTTAGAACATAACACCACGCCTGTAATTTCCGAAGGGTGAGGCAGAGGTGGACCTAATACACCTTTACACTAGTTATGTTAAGTGTAGAATATAATCAGTCTAAAATATTCTAACTACCGGGACACAAGCTCCGTGAGTTGGAGTGGGCCATATTACACCATGCGAGCCCAGTAGTAAGTCCAGCCCAAGTAATATTATTTCTTTGAATTTTTGATCGATTCGGTTTTGTCATGGTAATTCTTTCACAGATTGGAGAGCAGTGAGGATGGTTCAAATTAGTAAATGTTGCTTGTGTGCATTTGAACTAAACACATGTTATCGACTAAATGAATAAGTAAATTAATTACAAATACCTTCCAAAATAAACTCTAAAACTATTAGCGACTATAAAATAAAAGGTTATTTCGAAGTTAAAAGGCGTCCCGTCAGCGGCGTCATTAATCATACGGGGTAAGAATTCGGCGCACGCCTCGGTAACAACCGACGCGTCCAGGTGAGTGTTTAACTTCGTACTTGTCTAGTCTGCTGTATTATTTTATGATTTATTTGAAGCCGGTTTTGGGGTTGGTAGAATATGATGTTTTTTGTGGTTATGAAAGATTTTTTTAATATTTGAGAAATTATTTAGAATTCCACCTCACACGAATATAACGATTTGAGAATTTATTTCCATGACAAAGGCTGAAACTAAGAACGCCAATTATTTCATTACTTTTTTACTAAATAAGGACCAACTAAACTACTAAATATTAATTTAATATTCAAAGGTTTACTTAAAAGGTCTTTGCAGTATGTGGAGAACTGGAGAGCAAAGTTATGCCTATGTTCAGTACTTGATTGCGAAGGCACTTCACTGTTTGAGAGAATGAAAGCTGTTTACGAAATTATGGTATGTCCTTGGATTTTTTTCTTCTAATTAATTTTTATATGAATAATGTCGCTCACAAACGAGACTGTCCATCGAGTACGAGTGGCATAAGGCCCATGGAGCGAGACATGCTCGGCACAACACTCTTAGATCGAGTGCGTAACACCGAAATGCATCGTCGGACGAAAGTCTACGATGTCAAAGACCGGTGCGCCTCTAGGATGTGGCCGATGGAGCAAGGTTTTGACCGAGTGCTGGTCAAGGTTAGGCCAAAGAAACCAGGGCTGTCCTAAAGCTCGTCGGGTTGACAATATCATTAAAGTGACTGGGAACACGTGGATAAGGAACTCATAGAACCGGGAAGTGTGGCAGAAAAAACGGAGGCCTATATTCAGCAGTGGGTGATACCGGGCTGATAATTTATGATGATGGTGATGAAATTTTCTCTGAAATGTTTTTATTACAACTATTTGCCAACGATATATATTTGTAGATTCATCTGAATCACAAATACTTTACCCAAAATTCAAATACTACCATCCACAATAAAACTCCCATGGGCTAGTTATATACCTTCCTATATATCTGTAAATAAATTGATATATATGTTAAAAGCGACACGTAACAACGCTGTTGACATAGGGCCCATTGCGTCGATAGGTCGACGGTCCGCTTGCAACCAATATGAAATGTTTACATTCGAACGTGCCCTAGGTAAACGTCAACAATACTATGTATATACGGCGATTTTGGACGAATATCTCCAATATATATCCTAATCCGTAGGTATTTTCATGCTTGATTTTCATGCGTCCCTTACATCAAAGGTTTAATTCCAATGAGTTTTACGTTTCAATGTGTTTCATTGGAATGAATTTTCATTGGGTCGTCGAACGATTAGTGCTTTATTTCTAGTATTTGTCTTTGTTATGTATGGTAGTGTATGATTCTAATTTAATTTGAACACACATTCTGATTTGGAGGTGTCTGATCATAATAAAGAAGTATGCAAGAAGAATACATGCGTACTACAGGGCACAAAGAAGTGATAAAAACATTTCAAACAAGTTTATTTCTTTTCACGCAAATAAACTGTGTTACTATATTTTCTCTTTTCAAAATATTGGCGTTTTTCGCTTGGTCTGTGCTTCGAGAAACCTGGACTTGAATCCAACTGGATACGCGTGGGACGAGGTTGGGACGACCTTGGGCAATGGGTGTGAGCAATCGAAACCCCGCCCCAGCTACAATTCGAGGCCCGAAACATGCGTTATTTCAGCCTATCCCAAGGAAAAAAGGTTCAAGTCATTATGTTTGTATAGAGGTACGAGTAATCCTTTTGTTTTTCTTTATATAATTTTTCCAAGTACAACGAAATTCTTAAGATACATTAAAAAGGCCCATCTCTTTCATCATGATTACAACATTACTTTCAAGAGCCATCTCAAAATCAAAATACCATGTCTCGTGAATAACGTTGTTTTAACTAATATGATTTCGGATAAACCTCTTTGCCATGTTACGTGTCCTTTACAAACAATATAATGGGCTTTACGTCAGCTATCAACTCAAAGTGAACGGTGCCATTAATTGGGCTGGAGACCTCGGCTTATCATGTGTTTGAGAACTAGTTTGTAGATATTGGAACTGTTAAATGTTGAGTTTTCTTTTATTATTTTAGTTGATTATTTTATAAATCGCAACATTTTCATTTGTGATATAAATACAAGAAAATTTTATCTTTAAACTAGCATTTGCCCGTGACTTCATCTACGTGGAGTATAGTCAAAGCCTTCCTCCATAAATGGACTATCAAACACAATTTTTTTTTTTTAATTTCAATCAATACTTCCTGAGATTAGCGTGTCCAACCTAACAAACAAAACAACTGTTCAGCTTTATAGTATAGTAAAGATAGATAATCTTAGAAGATGCTGGGAGGAGTCAGCCGAATTAACCCACCAATGGTATATACTTAAGCCCTGGATCGAAATAACTGGAAGTCATTGAGAGAGCTCTTTGCCCAGCGGTTGACGCAGGCTAACAGTGACAGTATATTTTTTCTTCTTTCTTTTCTTTTATCAGATTATCTTAGAAAGGATAGGACACTTAAATACAGTGTTGTGTGAATTCGTGCGTTAGCAAATTTATTATTTTCCTTTAGAATGACATCCAGTGTCTTATTTGATTCTTCAGTGACTCCAGTAACTTCGGAACAAGACTAGACAGCGCTACTAGCTTCTCAGTCAAACTTAATAAAACCGAATAAATAGATAGCTGCACAATAATGCACATCACAGTTTAGTACCGAGCTTCAATAAAGTGTATGAGCTTTAATAACGCGCTGAGACGAGCATATTATTCGCGTCTGAGAAGCAAGCGAACAACCCTATCATGTGGGAAATATTACGTCTTTAAAGACGAAAATCGTTTCGCTATATTTGCTTATATTAAAGTAAAAATGTGTTGTAAATATGGTCATGTTCCAAACACGGCGAGACACTTAATATCGCGATCTACCTTTATTATTGTTTACACATTATAGCAACTATTGGATGCTACTGAAGGTGCATAAACCAATTTAGATTGCCATCAACACACTCATCATCATCGGCCTAGTCTTTTGCTATGTTGGTATCTGCTTCCAATCCAACAGAGTGCAACTGTATACCAGTATTTTATATCAATCAACTGCCTATCTTATCTCTACATCCCAGTTAATACTGGGTAATAAAATTGGTAAGACTGGTTGTCAGGCTTTTGAGCTAGACTGTCGACGACCTACAAATGACAGACAGGCCTTGCCGACCGAATGATGTTTCCAAGGTATGGAGGAAACTGGGAAATCATGGCACGGCCCACCTTGGCAGGCACGGCTTCACCGTAAAGATCAACATTATTATCTAGCCATCCAAACACTAAGAAAAAGAATAAACAAAATCAATCAGCCCACCAAAAAGTTACAGGCCTCTGTCTACATGTCCAAAACAACACTTCGGACTAGAGCTGTGCAAATAGCGATGTTAATCTGTTGTACAACAATCCTTATCGCTAGAGACCGCGATTTTAAGCGTCAATAAACATCGATAATTGACGGATCCTCTATTAATATTGACTAACCACGAGTACGGGACGCCTCGTCTTACAAAATGTCGGATAGCATTAATGTTAGAGTGGAACTTTGTATAATTTTCCACCCTGTTCAATTAACCCTGAGCTTAGCGATATAACGCTAGCGAATGTTAACAGTAAAGTTACTTTTGTACAGTTAAATTGTGTGTGATTTAGACCGGTCTCACTCTATGCCGAGTGGTTTCGTGGCCGACAATATATTCAGAGGGTGAATTGGATAATATAGCCAAATGTCAAAGTTTTTTTGCATTAAACATCATACAAAATGTGTTTTTTTTTATATTAGACCACATTATTAAAGAATCAACTGGCATAGGCATAATGAACTATTTTTGGACCATATTTTTGTATTATTTAGTAAATGTCACCGTGACATCTGACAGGGAAGAATGGAAAAGAAATTAAACGTGTTGCGCCATCATCATCAGCCTATAATGTTCCCACTGCAGGGACTCAGGCCTCCTCTCTAGGAGAGGGATGGGCTTTATTATCTACCACGCGGGCCCAGTGCGGATTGGCAGATGTCACATGTCTTCGAATTTTTTAGTTCTAAGACATGCCGGTTTCCTCACGATGTTTTCCTTCACCGTTTTGAGAGCAGCGGTGATGAAATAAATTACACAAAGTAATGCGCCTGCCTGGGTTCGAACCCACGACCTACTGTTCGTATAAAACATAACGCCTATAATGTCCAGTGGGTTAGACAGACAAATAAGCCAGGTAAGTTTAAGTACCATGTAACAGGGGCCGAGTCTGTTTCGTTCAACCGGCTACAAATTCTGACTCTGGCCCGGCTACTGAGACATTTCTGATGAAAAACCCAATACAATTTGCTTGTGTGAAGTGGTTTCGTGATAAATCTGCTACCAGGCACGGGATATGCTATTTATCTAACAAGAAATAGTGCCGATGGGCTAGTTTCGGTAGGTCGTTCAATCTTTTTGTTTTGGAAAACAGACTGATACCAGAAAATACTTACTTCAAAGCGTTTTTTATTAATTCGATAATAGAAAAACAATTTCTACAATTACAACCAATATTGTCTAAAAGAGAAAAGGGATGTTAACCAAAAAAATCTAACTATTCCGTCAGATAGATTTCCAAAAAATATTGGACACATTTTTTCTTTTTTCACGTAAACAAACAATGAAGACGATACAGTGCTTTGAAAACTCGTGTGACGTCATATTCTAAGACATTAGTATATTTCTTAGCGAGCAGTGACGTCACAACCTCCCGCTCAAATCTTTGACGCGTTTTATCTTCGTAATTTTTTATTGATTTGATAAAACAAAAAAAATCGTATCCAATATTTTTCGATAATCGAACAGACGGACTAATTAGAATCATATTTGTTTTATTCAGTAAACATCCCTATTATGATTTTGTACACAGCATGTACTGAAGCGGTCTTAATATAGTCTGATGCCTATGGGTAGCCTACAAACTTTGACACCAGGGTAACCTAACCTAACCTAACCACTCAATAAAGAAGAAGAATATTGCATTTTCAAAATGTCCTACCAAGAGAGATGAATTAAAAAGAAAAGACCTACGACGTATCCTTGATCACTTCCATCGAGATCTACCATTATGTCAAAATCCAAATCCCTGCATTGCATATATCTCAAAAACCTCTATGACCGTCATATAAGAAAATCATCTTAATACGGTTCCGTTTTCCTTTTAGATCCGAACCATAAAAATCAACAAGTTAATGAAATCCTCCGTTGTACAGCAACAAAAATTAAGTCCTTTATAGGATAAACTAAAAATAACTCTCCTAGATAATCTATTGATGGAGAGATTGCCCTTTTTTCCCCAAACTTAAGACCGATGATTTGGCTCGAACGTTTATACAAACAAGTTAATCGCTTTCTACCCAATTGAGATTAATGTTAATAGATAGAGAATAAAGACAAAAAAACTGTTTGTTTTTAAAGCAGCTTTAATTCTTCATTAGTTTTTGTTTAAGAAATGTTTCTAATGAGTTTTAGGAATCAATTAGACTCTGACTTAGAAACAGCTTTTTTATATTTTTTACTAATTTAGAATTCTGTTTATTTTATTCCATTTTTAAAACTATTCAACTTCATAATTACTCAATAATTATTTTTTTCTCGTTTAATACGTGATAAAAAATGAGACAAGGTTTGAAACACGGCGCGCTGTTACAAAATAGGCATAGAGAACGTTGACGGGTCAACGTCAGCCGCATGCATGAGCCGCTGGGTACGCGTACCGCGAAGCTGGGTTCGAGGAGGGACAGAAAATGAGTACATGGTAGGAGTTGAGGAAGGCCTTTGCCAAGCAGTGGGACATCACGGGCCATTAAAAAAATGTAACGTCAATTTTGATTGTTTCAAAAAAGTTTTTGAAAGTGTACTCTGAAATCGCCGCAGAACCGTAACACACACGCCCACTAATACATTGGGATGATCAGATCAGGAGAATGGTGATAACTCTAAACTCGTCAATTTATCTGACAAAGCCGTAGTAATATGACTCGCCAATAGTACGAACGATGACTGTATGTGAAGAGTCCTTTGCCCTGCAGTGTGACAAGAGCTTAGTCCAACAGTGTGACATTAAAAGGTCGGCGGTATTATACTTCCCACTAAAATACCACAAAATCCTGCACCAAAAGGCATCATAACCCCACAAAAACCAACTAAGAAGTCAATAACGAACTATCAAACCAGCCAGTTCATGTAATAAAGTAATACTACAACAGTTTCCTTTTTCAAATGTCTCTCTAATCCGGGCTGCACTCGTTAATCGTTAGTGTTATGGTCGAAAACAAAGGATTTCTGGACCAAGGAGGATGGTGGATGGAGGGTGGGTAAAGTCGTTGTACCCATTGACCTCAAGATGGTCTGCAGTTGCACAATCGTCTTAGGATTGTGAGGTGGAAGTGACGGGTGAGAGCGAGATTTGGAGATCCCTATCTACTGTAAGTAAGGGACTTTAAGTCTTATTTAAATGGGATGGTAATTTTTTATTTAAATGAAATTAAAATATTTGATGAATAAAAAAATTAAGAGTTTTTTCTTTATCAAACACACATCACATAGGTACATCACTTTTTAAATTATCGTTTCTTTTCGTTTTTCTTCTTAATTTAGAAAAAAAGGAAATGAATAACTTTTAATCTTCAATAATGCAAAGAAATGAGCAAAGGGGACTTTCCAAAATAATTTGGAAAATCTTCTTCAATCTTTTGCTCATTTCAACACACCAGGAGAATGTAAAGTAAAAAATAAAAGTAAAGTATGGCAAAGTATTAAAGTATACACGCAAGTATTCGATTTTCATGACCATAAAATACAAACAACACTACCTACTCGCCACCACTTCCTAACTTAGTCCACAAAACAAGCGACAAAGTAATACTGTATGTCGAAATTCACCGGCTCAACTACAGGCTACAGACTACAGACTCAGTACAGAAAGCTATCTGGTACGCAAACCTTTGAACTTGAAGCATTTAACTAATCGAATACCTACTTGTCTCGGAAATTTCTAATAAGCGTCCGCAAGGCCCTACTAACTTGCGTTTATCGACGTTCGGTTGGTATTTGCTGAAATATTGAATCGTGTCTCGGGTTGGTCATGCCATGTTAGGAGGATGGAAAGGCATCTACATAAAGATATTTATAAGACCGATGTGTGGGTATAATATACAATAAGGAGAAGGCCTAGAAGGATTATAGTTATATGCTACTTTTTGTGATGTTATAAGGGTAGGAGCGATGCACTTGTAACGTTGCGAGTATGAACAAATGTGTGACCGTGGTATGATGAAAAAGTAGTATACCTCCATGGATAAATAGGTGAGAATCGTGTTGTAAAGATAGTTTTAAATTGATTTTTAAGACAGCTGTTTAATATTTACTGTTTTTTTTTTAAAGATTTTTGTATTGAAAACTATCACAAATGAGGGTGAGTCTCAAGCTTGAAATATCTTTGAGAGTGACTAGTCTAAATACTATAGTGGCACCACATAAATATTGGAGTACTTTAGTCAGTCTTCTCGACCTACATTGACTACAATAAATAGTGCTTAAATCATGGTGTAAGCTATTTTTTCAATCATAATTATGCAAATAAAATCATTATCACTTTCGTATTATTGCCCTTTTTCAGGCGGATAGTAAAAAAAGAAATACAAAACGTGTTAACACTCTGTAAAACATAACAGAAAATGTTAACGGAAGATTACACAAAAATATACTCGTGAAAAATTCGTGTCCAACAAAATAAGTGTTATATTTTAATTTTCACAGTGGGAAAAACAAATAAATGGAACTATAAAAACACGAAACGGTGTCAACTTCAATTAAAGCTATAAAAAACGGTGTTATAACTAATAACGAAATCGTGTTGAAGGCTTAATGCCAACCCTACGATGCATGGACACGGATAGTGGGAAACCTAACAAACAGAACTAAGCCCTGCTTTCAAAAGATTATGGTTTACTTTTGTTTGGAGTCCGGTTGATGGATGTAATATCTGAAAGAGTTCGTATTGTAATTATTTATTCTGATATGGGTTCATTTGGAGTGTTTTTATGGCCGCTTTTATTGGCTATAATAATTTTAAAGAATTACAAACCTCCGGTTGTTTTTTACAGGAAATTGATATTGGATTCCTATTGTTATATTTTATCTAGGTATAATCTTTATTTCATCCATGAACATACATACATAAACTCACGCTTTTTTCCCATTGGGGTAGGCAGAAACTACAGCCCACTAGTTGCAATGATCCGTACATACTCCTTTTGCCTCACCAGATGTATCAACGTAGGTTCATATGTATGTCTGGTGATACACGCACGCCGGATGCGACCTTTCTGAAGGACCTCACCAATGAGGTCAGTGTGTGTCCTTCTAGGGTGTCCCTTCCCGGCGTTGCCAATTACATCTGCCTTGTTTATACCCTTTGTAACTTGCCTTTCACTCATCCTCTCTACATGACCAAATAATTTAAACTAAGTTAGCCATCTCAATAATCCATTTGTCACTACATTTTAATCTTTTCCTTATGAGCTAGGCAGAAACAATTGAATCCTGATGTCACTTTTAACACGGGGTGCACTTAATAATACGGCACTCATGAATACCTTAATGAAAATAAAATGATTTTTAAATGTTTTCTTTCAGCACAAGTTCTAATTTCCCTTCAAAAAATGTCACAAGCTGTAAATACTCCTATATGCATGCGAGCTTTCGTTATTAAAATTAATAACATAGGAAATTATGTTTACATTGAAACGCAATTTACGTGGCTTAATTAAAATTTTCTCTAATAACGATGTTAACGCACAGGCTTTTTGTATACAGGCTGTAGTATTTTGTATACGGGTGTATACTGTATACTGGGTAGGACATTTTGTTTGTCACGTTGTCGCCCCCGGCCGTTCCGCCTTGTTTGTTCTGGCTTGACCGCCAGAGTGTCAGATTCACGTGTTTTTTGGTGAAAAAATAATACAAAATGTGTTTGTCATTTGTTTTACTTTGCAGCACTGAGCGAAGTTATTTTATTTAAAAATCTGAAAGTGAATTTAGATTTTTAAGTAAAACTAACATAATTATAATGTTAGTTTTGTCTCACCCGTTGAGACAAAACTAACACACACACGTTGAATTTAGTGTTTTTTCGGAAATTATTTGCACTGTTAAGGCGACATTAGCTGCCCGCGACCTTGAGCGCGCGTTTAACTCATCGCCTAAACAAATAAGGTTGAAAATGGCGATGCGTTTGATGCTCGTGACTGCTAAAATGAACGATAGTTCGCAGATTTAATTTATTAAAAAAAAAAATACGCTGTAATGTTAAAATATTTTTACATATGTCTTTAGTTGGTTAAATTTCCTTTCTGATAGTAAAAAAATAAATAACAGTTGTCACTCAAAATATTGAGCATTTCGAGACGAAAAAGTTTTTTCGTGTGATTTTTTTGTGATTTTGTGATTTTTTTTTTCGAGGTTCTTGATTACTTTTAGAAAATATTTTTGCATAAGTCTTTTACCTATACATTTGACTATACACTGTATTTTTTTTGGAATTGTAATAAGTAGCAATACGGCTAACTCTGCGACGAAAAACAGGTCGTTTTTACGGTTCCCCCGTTAACTGCGTCTTAATTAATAAATCTGAACTTTATGAAGTTAGTTATATCATAGTTTAATCTACTAAAACAAACTCTAGATTGATCTAAACATTATTCTACCAATATTGCATACACAAAGCAACAGTATAATATATTACGAGCTAACGAATAAAGTATCAGGTAGACCTATCATAAGGTTTATAAACCGATCAATTTCAACCCTAACCCATAACCCAAATCACCGAAAAACCCTAATCACCCATTAGACAAAAAAAGGACACCTATCACCTATCACAGTTCAATGCGTAACTTAATAACCCCGTCGACGCGGCTTTTTGCGTACACCGCTTGCGTCCCGCCAGTGGCCATTCGGCTACAACCTATTTCCAATTTGCGCCTATCAATCAAGTCCAATCTCACTGAGTGGATTACGGCCAAATGAAATTTGCATAGAAACCCGCTGTGCAGTACGTTTGTATCTGATATTTACTGGCTGTTACTGTTTGATTCGGTACAACGCGCTTGTTTATTAAAATTAAGCGGCGTTTTGTGTGTTGGTGTTGTAGTTGGTTGGGTGATTAGCTTTTATTTTTTAGGTTGTGGACCACTACTAAACTCATTCGTTCAACCTACTGAAAATCATCTACTTAAACATGAGTTGCCATCGCAAGTGAAATCTTTTCCAGAGGAGAGTCAGTTCTGGACGTGCTTCTTTCATCTCCATCGAGCTTAAAACTGAAAACTAAAACGGACTCAAACAATTTAAGCACACTAAAATTCCAAAAGTATTTTATGAGATTTCATCAAAATTCAACAAAACTCATTGAAGATACACACAAAATACTGAGATAATATTTGGGCAAGATTTAATAATGAAGAGAACCAAACTTTGGGTAGAGTAAGCAAAAACAGCTCAGTTAGTGATATCAAAGATTATTTGTACAGATTTATGTTAGGGGCTTCGCTCACAGCGAGTTTTTGACGCGATACTCTCGCCCGTTTCCTAAATGCTTCTGTATTGCTGCAAACACGCGCTAGCGTTGCTACTGGTGGCATAGAAAGTTCGCTTTAACACAATGATAAAGGATAATAATTTCAATCAATAATAATACTGTAATTAAAATTCTTGAAATGGTTACAGACTCAGTTTATAATTTATGTTTTGTCACTCTGTGACCATTTTAAGAATTGTAACGTAATTCATAATTATTATGATCCGATAATAATTCTGCTAAAGTGGCATCTAAAATGCAGACGACCGTTTTAATACAATAGATACAATAGAATTCCTATTATGGTATTATTGGATTTATTTCGATGGGTGGGCGTTTTGGGGGACTGTCTTATAAAAATGTAAATACAGTGAAACCTGGTTAAATGTGTCTCAGATATTCAAATCTGTCTCATGGGACCCCAGTATGAGTTCCAGTTATAGAGGTTCCTCACTTATCCAAGTCCCAGTTAACCAAGTTTCACTGTAGTAAAGTAAAGTAAATTTTGACCTTCGAAAAGTGCTGATTATCAGCCTAGTTTGAATAAATGAATTTTGATTTTGATATAGTTTTTTGTGTTTTTAAAGCTTCCTCTCTCCTACTATTCTTTGCCTTTTGCTGTGCCCGACAGGGTCCACAATGATCTCTTTTTTTTAATTTACCACCTAAGTACACATTGTGGAATGCAAATAAAGTTTGAGTATTGAGTACAAACGTGCGACTGTTTTTGGTGACATTGAGCTGGCAAGTGTAGCGTCCACAGGCAAATCAGTATGGATGCTGAATCGCGTATGCATCGCGACTGAAGTGCAACAGTATTGCGAAAGCAGCGTAACGGAGATCATACATCCAGCCAGTGGCAACATCGCGACTGTTTTACGGCCATTTTGTGTAGGCGTCCTCGCTGCAAAAACTCGCGGTGAGCGAGGGCCCTTAGTCGTTTACGCACCTCTGCAGAGTTTGATGGAATCTGTTAGGTAAATTAGAATATATATACAGCCTGTATATTTGAATACAAATAAGTTTGATCTTGATCACAGAAATAGGTCCTAGATATTTTATTTTTAGGTAGTTTTAAGCCTAATAAGGGTTAAGAACGTACGTCAACAAAAGGCACTGGAAATTAAACATATTTTCTTTCAAACGAGTATCAGTTTAAAAAATTAAAAGGCTTTTGCATCTTCAACATGCGCTTGAACAAGTCATATGTTGGGTCTGATTCCAGTCTAACCGGATGCAGCCTAAGCGTCCGCCTATCTAACCACCGTGTCCCTGTTAGTACGGGGTAGTGGGTAATACGATACCCCTTAGTAAGACCGGTTGTCAAACTTTCAGGCCACTGACTATCTGAAACGACTGTCAAAGATCGACTATGTAGGTAGGAGTAGTTATAATAATCAGATTTTGATATGATAGAGGCAATACACATAACTACTACATAGTACACACCATGAAAAAACAAAACTACAGACACTTTTTTTTTTTTTTTTTTTTTGGTGGGTGGAAAATCATCGAAAAACCCCCCCCCGCTCTTGGGCAGAGCGAAGGGGAGTGTCAGACTTCTACTGACTAAAAACCAACCCATGTTCCCTCTTCTTCGCCCTTGTGTCGGAGCCGCGGTAACCTTTCGATATCCACAGCCCCGACGGGAAACTACAGACACTCACACAGACTACACTACACTACTACAGACTTTCTTTTTGAAGCTGTAAAACAGAATAACAGTTGCTAAACAATAAAGCAACAGCAATAAAACAAGAACCCATAATTAAAGTTACAATAATGACGACGAAGCCGTGACAATGAAGTCTCAGCATAATGCTGACTTGTTTAATATAGTTTGTAACCTAATTATTATTCCGTTCGCTAACTAGGTGAAATCGCTTGCTAAACTTTAAAGCTGACAAGTTAGCAACCTGTGACAACTTAGCCTTGGGCTAGACACTACCTTTCATACCTACCGTCAACAAACGCTGCATAATGAAAGGGGAAGATTATACACTTGGCACCTGGAAGATAGGCCTTTTTTTGGATGGTGGGAAATCATCAAATGACTCCTCCCGCTCAGGGCAGAGTGGTAGGGAGTGTCAGACTTCTACTGACTATAAACCACCCATGTTCCTTATTAGCCCTTTGTGTCGAGGCCACAGTATCTCTTTCGAACAACCCGCAGCCTGAAAGATAAACCTCACATAATCAACTATTTATTGAATTTTTAGTTCAAGCCGGTTTTCCATGACATTTTCCAATGTGTTGATTTTTTATAATCATTTGCCTCCCAGCTATGTTTTCCAAAATAAATAAAAGAAAGATAAATAACAGTCTGGGTTCAAATTCACAAACTACATCTAACGATTCTCAGCCGATAAATACATACATACATACATAGACTGCCAAAATCATTACCCTTCCTTTTGGCTTCGTCCTTCGCTTCCGTAGTCGGGTAAAAAGAAACCAGAGGTATCACAAATAAAATAAAAAATCCAAAAGCTGTTGAAAACTTAAAGGAAGGGATTAAAGCGTTTGAGCGCAATCCAGCAACGTTTAAAGCTACCAATCGCGCGTTTAATAATTAAACTTCAAGAATACAAGTGTCATTTCACTTTACAACTCCGCTGCCAACCCTCCCGACGCCCAAATACTCAATTATGTTTTTAATTGAGCCACGCCGTGCATTTGACACGAATGTCCAACGGGTTTCGCTTTACCCCGTAATCGCAATTTTAATTGTACAGCGATTTTTATTTCGACGAAGCTGCTCGAATTTCGCTCAAGATTAGGTGGGGAAATGCTTTTTTCATATTTTGACTGTGACTTCAATTCGCTCAAATTGGGAGAAGATTAGTTTTAGCTTCTATTGGCTTGTTGCTATGTTCTTCTTATATCCGATGAAACTTTAAATTGTCAAGGATTCTTTGAAACTGAAAACTAGTAGCTAACAAACAAAACTTTCAAGTCAGGAAGTCACACAAAGACACTTGAATCACGAAGTCATCACATCCCATAAAATTCGAAACAACTACTCCATGAGTTTCTTTGAACTCTGAACTTAAAAGAAACTCGTACAATAAAAGCTCCTTGCAGTCCACTAAAGGCCCAGATAACAATAAAAATAAAACGGGGAACATTCTCCGATTCTCCGTACATTTCGATTCGGGAATATACAAATCGTTTGTATGGACGTGTCTTGTTACGGCTGGCTGGTTCCGTACACGGCTGACACCTGTTCTTGTCACTATCGAATTGGGGAGGACGTATGGACATGTCCGAACGTACTGTGCATGCTGAGACAAGATTCTCAGAACTAAATGTGTGTCTGTTTTTATATTGTTTGGGGGAAATAATTTTCGTTTCTTGTTGAATACTGTCGAATAATTCTTATTCGAGATAATGGATACCAGAAAATAAATATCAAAGGTAAATAAATTATTTTTCTGTCACAAACTTCTCAGTAGTTATTTACACCATTCAATGTAATATTTCTTACCAGAAGGTATCCCCATATTCTTGAGCGCCTTAGTCACACAAAAACATTTTATTTTATCTAACTTATTCTATATCAACTTACTTATACAACTGCGCAAGATGATACTTTGCTGATATCTCAACAACTTAAGCTCCGAAATCGATAAAGAAAACTTTCTAGTATGTTTCCCTCGATAAGTATCTAGAAAGTGTATTTCTTTCCAAATCAGCCTGAAGTTATGAAAAGAATAAGAAAAAATTCTGAACGACAAAAAAGTAATCTCATTATAAACCAAATCAAAGTAGGGAACATCAAAGTACAAACATTTTTAATCTTCACCTGTTCGAAGAGCTAGTTGACGAAATAGCGATCCTCGATATCACAAAACTTTCCTTTGATAAAAATATTACTCATTATAACTTTCTCGTACACAAAACTCATGCTGATTCCCCCGAGAGGTATCACATGAACGGACTTGTAATAGATGGGAAAGCAATTTCCTATGTTATTACCAACCTTAATTCGTTTTGCACCTGAGTTGACATCAAAACTTATAATCAGGACGTAATTACCGGTATAATTACGACGAAATTTTGATAGAAATTTAAAAGCAATCGTTCGTACCGTGTTTAACGAGGACGTTTTGAACACGATAAGTCGTACACTGTTAAATTGGACCCACTATGAACAGGAGCTTTGATAATTTTCATGTCAAAAGACGGATTGCTACGTTTTCGTTATTGAATTCGGAGTTGTCATTAAAGATGTATATTCAGATAGAATAAATTGTAATTTGTGTAGACTTAATTTCAAATAAAGTGATCATTTTAACAAGATAGGGATTTAAATCTAATTGAAGATTAATATTTATTACTTAGAACCTATTAAAATGGCTTATTTATTCTTGTTAAAACTATTCTCGTAAAAGATTACAGCTTCTACGAAAAAACAACATAACAAGAATGAATACGCTAAAACATTAATCCTGTTCTGAAAATAAAATTAATAAAAAAGCAAACAAAGCCTTTGCGAACAAAACGATAAAAACCAATAACAATATAAATGCCACAGAGTGAATTAATATCGAATGTTCCAGAATATTTTCTACAGAAGGCTCATGAGCATCTGCAGAGTGTTGTTTCTACAATCGCGCTCGTGAATGGTCGAGACCATCAATTGCAAGGGAGCAGACTTCTTTGTCTGCTGATAAAGAGTGCTCGCGAAGGTCCATTTCGAATGCTTGTCACTCCTTTTGTTGTATCCTCGGTTTTTAATTTTGAAAAGAATTTTGTTCGAGTATGTGTGAGAGGTTGAAGTGAATTTGATGTTGCTTTGAGTCAATTTGTGTTGATGTTCTGAGCTATAGTGGATTAGTGTCCAAAGCAATCGTTGCAAAAAGAATTTACTTACAAGAAAAGTAAGGTTTTGAGATATTTTTAGAAAACTATACTTTACTTACAACATTAATTTAATTTTCTAGCATGCTGTACGATGTCAACTTACCTGTAACAAAAAGAAAACAACATATTAGTAAAAATAACATTAAAATGGTTCCAAATATTCATTACAGAAACGCTCCAACCATTTATCTTAGTTTCTCATTTAATACTACCTCCAAATCTATTACACTTCCTTGTAAAGCAGGCGAACAAAATCTTCCTTCAAAACTTTATCATGTTAGAGAAAAAAATATCTCGTTCGCGAGGCATTACGCAGACGCTCCACCATCCAACTTTTCACAAATTTCCAAAACTTATAAAACAAACGTTGCTCCCTTAACATTCGCACAATTACCTGTTACAACTTGGTGAATGCAAATTCTGGCTATATTTATTTTCGCCGCCCTTCTGTTCAGAACTTTCTTATAAATAACTTAATCAGGGTCAATCCATCAAGCTGTCATTCTTCACAGAAATACTTTTCTGTTGCCCTAGCACCTTTATTCAATAACAAATTTTCAATACAAAACAAAGGGAAGTTTCACGAATGGGTCTCCAGTTTACTATTACTCATTTGGACCTGCCAAAAACAAACTGACACGACCCTGCTTACATGTTACATACCATGTTTAGAACAAAAATGTACAAAGTTACAGCGGAAAGTTTTCAATATAATTTGCTGGCAATATTGGGTGCGGGATTTGGTAAATACTAGCAACTACTATGTGATATATTTGTAATATCAGGTAATAGCTTTTGGTTACTGAGATAACAATTTTATTAAAGGAGAAAACTTGCTATTTTATACTGCGGTATATTTTACAGCTTCAATTATATAAGATTTCATTTAAAATGTTTGCACAAAAGGTTCGAATATGCCTTTATATACGCATATCTACACAGTTTATTACAACTTTGCTTTTGCCAAACCCATTATCTAAATAAACAGCTTTCATAACATCGAATACAGCATCTTATTTTCGGCTTTAAACCTTAAATTCCATCATAATTTACCAATATTGAATCTACTCCGTAACATAAAGCCAAATTCTTCACCTACAGTTGAACGCACAAAAATGTTGCGTTAGCAGAAAATTCGCATAAACATGTTTGGACTCCGGGTCACTATGCTTAGGTTGCGAACACGAACGATTTCAAGGGATACCTTTTAAGAATATTCGCTCAAGTACGATAAGCCCGCTACAAATTCAAATACTCGAGCGATAAAAGCATTTTTGATCTCGATTTTTGTTGAGATCTGTAAAATAAAATTTCATATTTCAGTAACATTTGGTGGATAAGATTATGGATTTAGTTGATTCAATCAAGGAGCTCGCGAGGGTTGTAAGGGGTTCTGAACTAACAACTGTTCTTAATCCACTCTATCCGAGTTCGAATGCCGCCCAAACGGATTGGATTACCTTTACGTACTTTATCGGACTTTTTCTCCTCAATATTGGATATAAGCTTTCGAGATTCAACACCCCTTTTGTTTCTTCCGTTTTTTGTTATGTTGGGTTACATTTTAGTTGAAGTTGTCTTCCAAATTCATATTTTCAGAAAATCATTTTTACTTTAAATACAACTTTCATCACCCAACATTCAAAGCATCTTTACCATTTCTCCTACAAGTAACACAGCTTCATACAAACGACGACAAATTTATAAGATCACGTGTTCCTATCCAATCTAAAAACAAAACGTTTAAAGAGAATAGTTTAGTTGCAGCAACGGATATTGTGAGGAGGTACCAGCACCCTTTATGCCTTTTATATCCTCCCCCGTCACAAACATTTAACACTGACTTCCAGACAGTAATATTGAGACTATTTGAGACTAGGACAAGATAAAATCTTGTGAGTTTGAAAGAGTTTCCTTTATTTGCGAGGGCAAATGGACAATTGCATGAAAAGGTATAGGTGCACGAATGAGGTTCTGTTCAAAAAGTTTTCGATCTAGATCTGTCTGTAATGAAGGTGGCAGAGAATTTTCTTTTGTGAATTTTCGAGGAAAGTTCGATGCACTGAATTATTTTGATATAATTATTATACATAGATTGGATTTGTAATGAAATTAGTGTAATTTGAGTTTTGATCATAATTTTTTAGACACCTAGTCGAAAGAGCTGTGGATTAACTTCATTAACTTCAAAGTTTCTTTTTATTATTAACCATTTATTTCGGACAGAATCCATATAAGTGTTAGTAACAATTTTCTTAAGATCTATGTTAGTAGGTACTTATTTTATAATTATTTTTTATAATTATTTTTAGTTTTACTGCATCGAAAACTCTTGCCAAAGTCACATATCCTTAAGTATTGAAATTTCACGTACATGGGTACTTAGGCGGACCTAATGTTCCAAAGCATTCTCTATCAGTCAACCTTACATAATATTACACGTAATATCACCTCAGACTTCATCACGATCAAAATCATTACCCCTAAATCGAATACACATCATCTAAATTGGCCTCAAAACTACATCCTTATTCACTTCTCGCTACCAGGAGCGCAGAGGCAGGAGAAGACAGCCGTCATTCCGCTGTAATACAGATAATTGCATTTAACTACGGGACACGGGGAAGCGTGGTCTACGTGCATACGTAACTCACTTTGCACTGTTTAAAAGCGCTCGTTCGTAACAGTTCTGTGGTTATTTTTATGAGATGTTCTGGGATTTGTGCTTTTGTTGGAGTGTAAAAGTGAAAATGGTGTTTGGTGGCTTGGAAATGCAACGACAACATTTTGAGAATCGTAATAAAACTGTATTTGTTTTTTTATCAACTTGAATGACATAATTTCGAAAGTAACTGTCACTGCCAATAAATTGGCAAAGCTAGATTCTTCGTATCGCCTTTTCTTAGCGATACAACTGGTTTCTAGGTAAGTTTTTGGTAACGCCAACAGACGCCAACATCTCCGTCTATGGGAGCGTTTTCACAGAGTTATACCGAAACCAAGAGTGGACAGGCGTCTTCCTAGACCTCATTCATCGCTTTCCATCAGGCGTGGGATGAGGGCAATGTCAAGAGCAGGCAAAGAAAAACAGTGGCGTCGCTACGGTGGTAGTGGCGGCTTGCATCGGTTTTACCTTTATAGGATCTCCAAAAAATATTTAAAAAAAAAACTTCAGACGTCAGCACCATCAACATTCCCAAAGACAGACAGCAACAATTACGTCTCGTTCATTTGAACTACGCCCTCTACAAAAGAAATTACTTCATTCTTTCTAAATTTCAACTCTCCAAGTTGTTCAGGGGCGTCTAACGGGCGGGAGTTATTTATCTTCGCTCTCAGTATAATAGAATTTAATTAAGTTAGGTGCGACATGCTTCAAGCGGCAGGAATTTTGCGAAGTTGCGCCAACTCGATACACGGCAGATCTTGTCGTGTATGGAAACGGTGGTTGTATTTATAAATAAATATTGTCGTATAGATATGGAAGAGTTTGGTTTTTGGAGACCTACTTTTCCAACCCGCAAAGTTCTTACAAGAAACTTTTTGTGTGTTAGATCTTATGTAAAGACTGCCGGAAACACTCGCGCAACTTGTTACATCCTCTGCATCGCACTCAAACAGAACTGATAATACTAAAATGGGGTGATATTTTAAGATTGATTTAGTGCACATCAGGTCATTGATTCAATTGTAATCCTCTCCAAATATAGGTTGTAATCCACCACGCCAAACCAGGTTGCGTAGGTATTTGCAATATGTCTTATACCTATTATTTTTGGTTCAGAACAGTTTTACATGAGTTGTGATGTACAATAAACCCAGAATCTTTAATCTTCACTCTCGTAATTATTGACGATCACGCTGATCCATTCCAAGTAGATTTCGACTGAGCACAAGTTTTAATCATCCTCACTAGCAGAAAACAATTCCAAAATATCGACTAATGAAATGAGTCCAGCCCCAGAATTATCAGACTACGAAAAGTCCTCGTTTCGACTCAAAACGGATAAAAGAAATAAACTACGCAAAAGTAGTAGCCAGTTGGAGAGACATCGCAAAAAGAAGTAGGTATCGCAAAAACAAAGATTCAGACTGGATGGCCGTGTATTGAACATTTTTGACACAATTTACCTGTTTCCCTGCTACCATTACAAAAGGTATATCCACATATAGAGTCCATTGGGAAGGCAGTGGAAATTACTGGTAATAAAAGGTTGGCGGAAGATTTGTGTGTCTGAAACGTATTTGAGTATCGTTTGGGAATCAAAAGAGAAAATATGGCTTTCTCTTTACATACATTACAGCACATTATTCTTGGAATTCACACAAATATGAACGTTTTAGATAATTTTATAAATTGCTTCAATCAATTAGGTACGAAAGGTTACGAAAGTTCTTATTCTTATTTACCCACAGGGTATGTTTACAATTTATAAAAATAAACTTGTTATTTAGCCACTCAATTATCCTAAGCCCAATATTACTTTACCTGGCCTGGGAATCCAAGCCGGGACATCGTAATCAGCAGTCGCGCTTGTGACCACTGGGACAACGAGACAGTCCGCTACGAGTTTATTTGAACAATAAAACCACTGTTGGTATCTCTGCCCAACCTATCCATTCTTTAGAATATTCCACCCCAAAGGAGATCAAATCATCTAAATAAATAAAGAGAGAAGTCCTGACTGACTGACTGACTCATCAACGCCCAGCCCCAACCCTTGGACCTAGAACGCTGAAATTTTGCACAGAGGTTCCCTTTATAATGTAGACAAGGAATAAGGAAGGATTTTTCGAAATTCAACTCCTAAGGGATATAAATAGGGGATGAAAGTTTGTATGGAAAATCGTCATTTTCACGCGGGCGAAGCCGCTGGCAAAAGCTAGTTACCAATAATTTTACTGCAACTAGAGTTTATAGGTCATATTAGTACACTAATATATTGTATCCGTTTATTTGGCCCGACTTGCACCTTTGGGAGTCCAAAGTTGGGATTCATATCGGCAACTATATTATAACAGGAGATAGTTAACAACGTTTAGAGATATCAGTAGTGTTTGGACCATGATTAAATGTTAAGGAACCAACAAAGTTTTTCATTTATAGAGTGTACTATTTTAGCGTTATTGTAGCTACAACAAACCGAAAATCAATCAGACGCAAACAATTTTTCCGTAAAAAAGCTATTCACCA
Source organism: Diarsia mendica (assembly GCA_949316265.1). Lineage (NCBI taxonomy): Eukaryota > Metazoa > Arthropoda > Insecta > Lepidoptera > Noctuidae > Diarsia > Diarsia mendica. The sequence continues at coordinate 3,260,153 of OX438895.1, read as the reverse complement.
ACACATGCTAATGCCATATAAAACTGGAATTGAAAATATCTAATATGCCCACTATAGTCAGTTTAATAAAACTTCTGAACTACATTATTGATGGAATAACGACAAATACTCATCATAATCTAGCTTATTATAGCCTATCTGACATAATATGGCGATGAAACCAAAACAAAGTAAATAAAACAATCTCTACTTACCATACTACTTTGAAGTCAACCATTAATCTTAAAATACTACATTAAAAACTCCTTACTCCACGAACAAAAAAAGAGTATCCTAACAAAATCTCTCGCACTTTAATCACAGCCTGATCGAATTTCCTCCCCGCAAAGTTTCAACAGGAAAGTGGGGAAAGCGGAAACTATTACGCTTTACATGGCTGTTTACATAGGGTACTTTACACTTGGAGGACAGTGTTTGCTATGTGCAGCGAGCGATGTATATAGCTCCTGCCTTTTGATAGACTGCGTTTAATTAGAACATGGGGATTTTCTTACATGGTGCGGGAACTATAACAAAGGTGCCTGTTGCTTGTCAAGAAAAGTTGGACGTATTGTTGAGAGAGTCGATAATATTATGTTGCTTGAATTCGATATAATCGTATTCTATAGAGGAGCTTGTGGCTAAATAGTAATAGTTGCTGAAGTCACTCTTCACTTTCTTGTGAAGGGCTAGGCAGATGTTAATGACTTCGGTGTAATTGGTTCCAATAGTCAAATAAATAGTTCTAAAAAGATCTTTGGGCGTGTGGCTAAATTTGAAACTACCATCGCTTACAAAGTTCAGAAATTACATTCACAGATTAACATAATTTTCATCAACAGCGTTGATTAATTAGCGTTGGACAAACTTCAGACTACACTAGTTATTACCAACATCGGCACCATAATGAAGCAGGCTTTTTAGAAAGTTGAATTCAGATTTGTTATTTTTAAAGTCGTTTTCCTCTGGACGCGGTCCATTTTTTTACCAATCTATACTAATATTATAAAGCTGAAGAGTTTGTTTGTTTGTTTGTTTGAACGCGATAAACTCTGGAACTACTGGTTGGATTTGAAAAATTCTTTTTGTGTTGGATAGTTCATTTATCGAGGAAGGTTATAGGCTATATAACATCACGCTACTACCAATAGGAGCGGAGCATAAATGAGAAATGTTGCAAAAACGGGAAAAGAAAATTCCTTTCTGTGAGCTTCTGTTGCGTGCGCTGCGAAAACATAGCTATTTATTTATTTATTTATTTATTTATGCAAGGTAGCTTCACAGCTTACAGTAAAATAACTTAAAATATTAATCAAAACAATACGCCAATTACGAAGTACACAAAAAAAACTAAGATAAGGTAGTCGAGAGTGACTCAAAATTGGCCTTAAAATGTATTGTGTGTGCATGTATGCGTGTGAGTGTTTGTGCGGTGTTGGTGTCTGTGAATGTGTGTGATGATATTGTGTGTGTGTATATGACTAACTGGGTCTGGCACTAGCGATGGAACTGTGAACACGCGTTTGCTCCAAGATTGCAATAATCTCTTTTTTAAGACGGTTCCGTGTGGTAATAAAGGGGTCGAGTGAAGAGAACTTGTCATTATATAATGCGGGTAGACGCAAAAAGGGCGACATCTTCAAATAGTTGGTGGAGGCCGAAGGGACTGCTAACAGGGAGGTATGTCTGGTACGCCTGAGTGGAACGTTAAAGTGAATTTTGCCGAGCAGTTGTGGGCAGTCAAATTTATTATTAAGTAGGTCGTACAATAACACCATGTCATTTATTTGCCGTCTCTCTTCCAGAGTACTTATGTTGTGGTGTCGACAGGAGTCCGGGTAATTTACGATGTCAATTTTTGTTTTATAATTTAGATGTTTAATAAATTTACGTTGTATGGATTCGATTATGTCAATATATTTCTTATAAAAAGGTCTCCAAATAACACTTGCGGATTCTAGTACGCTCCTTACATAACAGTAGTATAAAGTTTTTAAACATACTGGGCTGTTAAACTGCTGGCTGTTACGTATAACAAACCCTAGGGACTTGTATGCTTTACTGGTGATGTGATCAATATGTGCCTCGAATGTGAATTTTTCGTCCAGAATCACACCCAAGTCCCGGACCTGTGATACTCGCGGAATAATATCGCCACTGATGCTGTAATTGTGAATAATATTGTTGCGCTTTCTAGAAAATGTTATTATTTGGCATTTCTTAGTGTTTACCTTGATATTGTTTAAAGCATAGTAGTTACTAAGTCTATCTAAGTCAGATTGGATCAATTGACAGTCATTGGGGTTCTTAATTTTCATGAATATTTTTTTATCGTCAGCATAGAGAAGATGTTCAGAGTGAAGAAAACATTGTGTTATGTCAAATAAATAAATATTATAAAATAAGGGGGATAAAAGTGAGCCCTGGGGCACACCGGAAGTAACGTCCACATAGTTAGATCTGTAACTACCGATAACTACAGCTTGTCTCCTATTTCTCAGGTAAGACTCAATCCATCTTAACAAGTTTCCCTTAATACCTACGGCTTTTAGTTTTTCGATCAGAATGCAATAATCTACCCGGTCAAACGCTTTCTCGAAATCTGTGTAAATTACGTCCACTTGGGCACCGTCGTTCATACCAGTAACAACATAGTTGGTAAGTTCAAGCAGGTTGGTATTGACTGTGCGAGATTTTACGAATCCGTGTTGGGTAGTGGGAATACAATGTTTAGTTGCCGCGTAGATGTGATCGTATATAATTTTCTCCAGCATCTTCCCAAAGTTGTTCAGAAGCGACACACCTCTGTAATTAGTTACATCTTGCTTGGAACCTTTTTTGTGGATCGGAACTATTTGAGCTTCCCGCCATTGTCGTGGAAATGTACCCTCGTCGATAGATCGCTGGAAGATGATTTTAAGGGGAGCAGTCAAACCTAATTCGCATTTTTTAATAAAGATAACAGGAAGCCCATCAGTACCAGCTCCTTTCTTGCTGTCCAATAATCTAAAAACGGTTTTTATTGATTCGGGAGTGATGTCAATGGAGTGAGTAACGTTTGATAAGGGGGTATCGTCGTAACAAATATTATTATTACTATTACTGCTAGTGGGACTAAAGACACTATGGAAAAAAATATTAAATGCATTGCAAATATCCTCCCCGTTCGAGTACGTTACCCCGTCATAAACCATCTTGCGAGGGTATCCAGCCGATTTCCTTTTATTATTTACGTACTTCCAAAATTCTTTAGGTGATTTTATTAATTGATCCTCACATCTGGCAATATATTTGGCGTAAGATTCTTCTTGGAGAAGTTTTACCCGAGATCTTAACAAAGCAAATTCAGCATAATCGGTTTGGTAATTGTTTTTTTTCCATCTTTTGTGTACTTTGGACTTTTCTTTAATAGCATTAATTAAGGATGGAGGGTACCACTTCGGATATCGGAATCGCCCTGATACCTTTACTGTTGGGACATGTAATTCTATTAGTGAGTTTAATGTTTTATAAAGAATGTCGACACATTCCTCCACACTACACTGTTCGAAACAACGGTTCCAGTCCACGTTAACGAGCTCCGAATTAATTTTACCAAAATCAGCCTTAAAAAACTTTTTTATTATTCTAGGCTGAGAGCGAATAGGTTTATAACAACAATTCTCAATGCAAACTTCCAGTGGGGCGTGATACTTGTCTATTTCCACTAGCGATGTCTCGCTTAAGGTGCACTTTAAAGATATGTTCGAGATGACAAGGTCGAGAACATTATCACAGCAGTTTGGTTTGAGATTATATTGAGACATATTCATAAAATCCAAACAGTTAAGGAATTCCGTTGTGACTTCAAATAAATCAGAATTACTCTTAGATTTCCAACCGTGCCCGACCGAAGACCATGTTATGAAAGGTAAATTAAAATCACCAACTATTAAGTACATATCATTTGGGCATAAATTATAGGATTGAAGAAGTGAGTCTTTAAAGTCCTTCAGCATTTTAGAGGAATTGTTGTTGGGGGGTATATAGACTGCGGCCAAATGTAGGTCACCTTTCTGTGCCGACTTCGTAAAAACATTGTTCTTAATAGTTACCCAAATACATTCCGCGCATTCAATATGAGTGTCTGACTTTACGGAAGCAGAGTACCCACGTTTAACAAGAATCATGACCCCGCCGCCTTTCTTACCACTAGGGCGATCGTATCTAAAAACCTCATAACGATCGTCACATATTTCTGTATCCAGTATTCCGTCGCACAGCCAACTTTCCGTAATAATTATAATATCAAAGTCGTGCGATTCAATATTTCGATAAAACAAAGGTAGTTTAGTCCTAAGTCCGCGCGTATTCTGATAATAAATGTTTAACTTATTCATGTTGTGAATAGAGTGTGACAAGTAGTTAACCGAAATCTTATGAATGTTCGAAGAAAAAATAAATAATTAGGTGCGCGCGGGTACTTAGAAACTAATTTGCCAAATATGTGTCGCGAGCTGTGAACAGATGGTACTCGTAAGTAGTGAACAATATGCGAGCCAGGGGATCTCAACGCAGGGGCCGCTATGAGTACTAGTGTCACAGAACATGCTAGTGTTTTACATGATTTGCTTTGTGTTTTGGTATGATTGTGTTTATTGATGGGTGAGTGTATCTGAGTAGTGTGTAAGTGTAAGTGTGCTATGTTAGGTAATACAGAAGCGATAAGACATACGAATGGTGAATACAAGAAAACTAAGAAAAACATGCAAATTACTTTAAACTTAGAAACTTCTCTAAATCTTCTTCCGAGGTGATTGCCGCAGATGGTGATTTTTCGTGGCTGCGCATGTAGATCGAGCAGTTTTTTATCCAAACAAATTTGATGTCAAGTTCCTTGGCGCGTTTACGGCAGTTATTAAGCAGGATTTTATTAGCAATCGTGAGGTGTTCATTTATAAAGACTTTTGTGGAATTGCCTTCGAACCCTAGATCGTTAGAAGTAATGCCCTTGGATTTGTTGATTTTCCGAAAGTTGGCAATAATACAGTCCTTAGCATGTCTGTTCCTTAATTTCGCAATAATACGTTTAGGTTTACCTGCCTGGGATTGCAGCGGCTGTACTCGCGTTATAAACTCAATATCTTCCTTAGTTATGTCGGCGTTGATGGCGGTGCCTAATTTAAGTAACAGCTGTGGTAGATTTTCATCAGGTTTTTCCGGTATCCCTACTAATTCGATGTTGAGGAATCGGTTTTGCTGTTGGCTGCGGTTGTACTCTCTTTCTAAGACACCTGTTTTTAATTGCAGTTCTTTAATTATTGCCTCTCTATCCTTCATTGTTTTTTCTAAACTAGACAAGCGTTCTTCGTGTTTATTTAGTTTTATTGTCAAGGCATTACGCTCCTTTTTGAAGGTCTCAACAATTTCCAATTTAGCTTCAATCTGCTCGAATCTTGTATTGAACTCGTCAACTATTTGAGTTTTTATGCTGGACGCCAAGTTGCTTAGATCGGAACGTAATTGCTCAACCTGTTCGGGTAACTTGCTTAAAGTCTGTAGTATGGCCTCAATATTCTGAAGAGGTGAAACATTGGTAGAAGGGTTTTCCTGTGTAATTGGTTTCTCCGGTATTTGGGGTCTTGGGGAGTTTAATTGTGCAGTGTTTTTGCACTCCGGGCACATCCAAGTGCCCTGTCTGTCTGATCCCAGTCTTCTCCAGCCGACCTCAGCGAGGCTAACACAATGGAAGTGAAAAATCAGACGACAACTCGAACAGAGAGCGCCATCCGACACAATATCTGAACATTTTTTGCATTTCTTACTTGTGGAATTCATACCGCAAGGTTGGTCACCGCTGGCTGGTCGGAAGGTGGGGCGACGTCGCTACTCCGCGATGCTAGATGTCTCGAGTCGATGTCCCCGTGTCGTAACCGTTGCACGCAGCAGCTTCTTATGTTTTTATCAGCTTCGTGGTGAGATGTTAGATTTGCAGTACGGTGGATCTGCGTGATATATAGCTATATATGACGCAGACGAAGTTGCGTAAATGCTTAATTAATGTCGGATAGTCGATATATCGAGAAAGGTTATAGCTATATTTATGTGACGCAGACGAAGTTGCGTGGGTCAGCTAGTAGATTATATTGTAGACGATTCGATTTTGCGCTTTTGACACTGGCAGATTTTTTTTATGTCAATTTAGTGTTTAATGGGAACTGTTAACTTCATCAATACCTAATTTCAAATCACCCAAAACTCATATATCGCGAACGCAATATTCGTCCTTCCAGATCACCACCCACGACCTAATTAACTAATCGCAGCCTAATTTACAAAGCAGGATTACAAGAGCATTCGTACAATCAAACCAACGAGCGAGCGAGTAATTATCTTCAACACCTTCACATCTGAACTGAAATGCAAGTCAAGCGTTGTATGTGCGACGGCGTAAACACGCGTACGTACTAACCCGATTAGACACCCCCGACACATCCCACTCACACCCCCGACACATCCCACTTACACCCCCAACACACCCCGGACATGAAACCGCGCTAATAAGGAACACTTCACTTGTAATTTCCCATTTGTTTCTATTTACAACTTGTGAAGTGTTGTGTTCTGGATTATATTTTTTATGGATGATTTGCGGTGGGAAAGGGTTGAGATTTTCGAGTTTCTGTGCGGATTTATTGGGGTTAATTTTAAGGTTATGTGTGTTGAGTTTTTAGTGTATGTTAATTGAGTGTGTTTTATTTGGGTCCTGGAACATTGACTATATAAGTGCGTTATTCTTATTTAAGTAGTCGTCTAAGGCGTGAGGGTTTCATTTTATGGGTCCGATAAAGTATTATTTGGCCTTTCCACAACATAGAGTCTAGATTTGTACTCAATTGATGGCAATAGGTTTTCTGCTAATAATGAATTATGGGTGTACCCTCTACCTAACCCTTCACTGACAAAATACGTGATGTTGTTTAAATAACTACGAATGTAAATTATCTCAACAATATTTCTACCAAATAAAGTCCATTGAAACCACCACCCACGACCAAAGATCATAAAAAAATCCATACATTTCCCAAAACGGGTCAAACGCACACGAAAACGGGCTAAAACGTCATAAACAAAGACAGCTATATTGAAACTATAAACCGTTTTGGCAGTAAACGGCAGGCTTTGAAAGAGGTCTTGACAAAAGTCGGTTCTCTCAAAGCCCCTATACGGAACCGCGTCACGTATACACGTAACGTGGTGCCGATAAATGATTATTGCTATGGTGAACGGGCCGGTTTCTGAACCACTGAAACCTTACGGACCTATTCCGTGGACGCGAGTTGGGTTCTATTTGAACGGCCGTCGGATTCTGGATGTGTTTAGGACGTAGTTCTTGAAATTATTTACAGGTACGTTTGTTTTATAAAATGGAAAAAATATATTATTATATTAAGTGCGTAGTACCTACTCTTAACCGGCGTGCGTGTTTGACCAGATTTATAAACGTGAACGAGGCTAATGTGAGTATATAAGGATCGTAGTAGGTGGCGTTCTGTGGGAAAAATCGTGAGCCAATGTATGCTTAAGCACCGTAATTTTAATACGACAATGAATGAAAACACGGTCAATACTAGTTTATAATTTTTTTTTTAACTATTTTTAACATAACATCGAAATTAAAATAAAATGCTATCCAAGTTGGATTTAAGATGCGGTTTCTAAGTAGTTCTTGGAAATATATTGCTAAAAATAAAGCTATTGCTATAAAGCAATAAAATGATTACTTTGAGGTATTACTTTAGCATTAAAGTACCTATAATTATGTATGTAAAGTAATCAATCAACAAATCAAATAAATTATTTTAAGTCATGCCTACAGTAATAACAGAATGTACTTTCACAAACAAGATAGATAAACAAGATGAGTAATAATATTATGTTCCATTAACTTAATAGTAATCAAACTTGGGTAACCTAATTTATTTATTTTCACTTAGACTAATAACATTATTAAAATCCATACAGTTAGAAAAACAATTTATGTTTCTATAAACTCATCGACATGTGTATTCTGCCCATCCTGACCTACGGTGCTCAAACTTGGTCCCTGACCGAGTCACAAAAGTCCGAACTCAAGGTTTGCCAAAGAGCGATGGAATCATGGAACGTAGCGTAGGTATTGGTTATCAAGCTCAGCGACCGAATTCGAAATACCACAATACGCGCAAAAACAGGAATCGCTGATGTGGGTAACAAGACTGCTGGATTAAAGTGGAATTGGGCGGGCCATGTCGGCATAATGCATCAGGACCGATGGGCTAGGGTCGTCACGCAGTGGGTGCCAGAGGACGGGCGTCGTCGCCGAGGGAGGCCTAGAAAACGCTGGCGTGACGATTTGGATGCTTTTTTACAAGATTGGCCGGAGAAAGCCGCACGGAGAGAAGAGTGGAAGACAATGGGGGAGGCCTTTGCCCAGCAGTGGGACAATATAGGATAACAAAAAAAAAAAAAGACGCTAACGAATCACAAGGTTACTAAAGAATTGTTTAAAATGAATCTTCTTCCTGCCCTTATCCCATTCGACTTGGGGTCCGTGTAACACGTTTTCTTCTATCATTCTTCTCTGACAGACATCACAACATCATTTACTACGTTATTTTTGATATCATTCTTCACATAATCCAACCATTTTGTTTTGGTCTTCATCTCTATCCATCTTCTATATAAATAAAAGGAGAACTGACTGGGTGACATATCAACGTACAGCCGAAACTACTGGGGCTAGGAATGTGAAATTTTGCACACGGCTTCCTATTATAATGTAGGGGAGCACTAAGAAGGGGTTTTTGGAAATTTAACCTTTAAGGGGGTGAAAAGGGGGATGAAAGTTTGTATGGAAAATCGTCACTTTTGTAGTTGAACCGACATCCACGCGGGCGAAGCCGTGGGCAAAGTGCTAGTCATTAATAATAAATATTCAAAACGGATCACTGCGTAAAAAGTTATGTGATGTCAAACTTGATAACCTCCTCCTTTTTTTGTCGGTTAATAAAGGATACAAAACAAAGCCTTTTCCATTCACAGTATCAATGGTTCGCACGACGTAGTCCCAATAATATAAGGTCGAACAATCGTCACGTTTTCCACACACCTTTATGTAAATAAGGCTCACTTTACAACCAACCAGATATTGCACATACTGTATTATTATTTGCGAAAATGATCACTTTTCAACTTTCGTTTTAGAAATCCAATGAAACAGCAATGGAAAAGGGACTTAATTGAAAGAAAGAGGTCATGCAAAAATGTTTCTTTGCTTTGAGATTTTAAAAGGGAATTTGTATTCAAAATGCTGGCAGCTTTGTTAAAAGCAACTATAGAGACATATAATTTAATGTTTGTTTAAAAAGGCACTTTAATTTAATTTTTGATATTTACTCCTTATTAAACGAAATAAATATCAAAAGTACAGAACAAATAAATATAAGTTATATTGCAAACGTGTATGTGGTCGCCTTGCCTCTACAATGTGGGTTTAAAGTGTGTGTCTAAAGTTTGAGAGTGGATGCAATTTTGATTATGTCAATGATACGAGTAGTTTTGTTGTTAATGAATATTGCAGATATTTGTGCTGAACGCAATGTTTGTGGTCGTTTACTGTATTTACTGTAATTAATGAGAATTAGATCTCATTGAAAGTAATGTTTAATTTCAAAACAGTAAAAGTAGGTTATAATATTGTAAGTGCACTTATAACATTTCAAAAAGCCGAAAGCCTTTTTTACTTTAAACCATCCTAAAACTAATGAAACAAATTACACGGGACGACCTAAAAAAATAAATAGAAGCACGCAACAAATAAAACATCAACTTATTACAGTGGCAAAGCGTGGCCGTACTCAAGTTTTACCAGCTGTGAATTTCTCTCATAAATATTCGATTGGGCGCCATGCCCGGGGCTTGGGACGACCCCCTTTGTAATATTGAGATTCATAATTTGACCCCCAACTAACTTAGCGATCCACTGAATTCCTGAAACACTAATAAGCCAATATAAATAGAGTCTAGACTGAGACTTTTCGAGGACTGTGTTGTTTAGTAAGTTTTGAGGTGAGTCGATAGTTTTTGAAAATGCTGAGTCAGAAATTATTGTTTGTTGGTAATTTTGTAAATAAGCACCGCGGTTTCGAATTTCGTGGATTTTAAACCAGGAAGGTTGCTTATTTGCTTTCGTAAGTAACTTCAGCATCAATGCTCTCACATCTGCGTTAGAATCAAAGTGAGGAAACTGGAATGTCCTAAAACCGGTGAAGTGTAACCCACCAACCCTTCTGTTCATGCGTCGTTAATACTTGGTCCCACTGCTCAGTCCGATCAATCGGAAGGCGTGAATTTTTCTCACAAAGGGAAAGTTCCCAATAAAAGAGAAACAAATAGAAAATTAGTACAATAGCGACAGTGACGAGGGATCATTCCCACTAGTTCTACTGCACAGTTCTACGATAGAACTAGTGATTTTTTGCGGACTTCCTGGTAGTTTGTAACACTTTGCTACACTATATACTGGTTTTTCATCTCCAACAAAACATAGTTCCCACTAGTTCTACGATATCGTATCACCTTGAATCGTAGAATTAGTTGGAGAAAACATTCCCACTAGTTCTATCGTAGACCTGTGCAGTAGAACTAGTGGGAATGATCCGTGACGAGTGGGACAAAATGATATAAAAATGTTAAAAACGAAGCAAAGACATTCAGCTGATCATATTTTTTTTTCTAAAAAAAAACCTCCTTGTCATGTGGTTTGATTTTGATTTTCGACGCGGTGACCGAAAGTCTTTTTAATGATAACTACATTCCGGTAACTTAATGACAAGAGAAGCTCGTGAACGAATAAAAATAGCCGCTCGCCTCGATCTTTAGGTTAAGCCATGCCTGCCTAGGTTGGACCGTGGATAGGTGAACGCCCATTACCGAGTTTCCTCCGCGCTTCGAAAAGCACGGTATACCGTTGGTCTCGGCTGCCATATATCGACGTGGAAGTGCTAACAACTCCAAACTTATATTTTTTACGAAAACGACTTACCTATGAATGCAGTTCGATAGAGAATGAATTTGCGCGTCTACTGTTAAATGAATTAAGTTGAAATTCGCAAAATTGACGTAGCTAGGCACTGAAGAAATATCTCCTATGTTAAGGTCCTTCACAACCTGCTAAATTCTGGCTAGCTAACAAATGGAAACATCTCGTAACTTACGTGAAATGATTATAATTTTCAATGATTTCTGTTACTTTTTTGAAGTATGGAAAGTACTCCGGTCTTCAAATTTTCAGCCACACCAGCTTGTTGTTACAGGAGGTATCACCAAGCTGGTGTGGTTGCAAATTTCACATTAAAATCTTACATTATCTCGCCAAATACTTATTCCAAACAAATTTTGATTCTTACCTTACAAGCGGGTTCATTTAAGTATAAAATTGCCATTTACACATTTTTTCTTAAACTTCTTATTAAAATTAAAAACGGTTTTTTTCGCCTCCCGTAAAATTTGGTTTTTGTAAGTTAGGAGTTGTTAGCACTTCCCCGTCGATATGGATCTTTGGCAGTCGTTCGAGGTAGTAGACTCAAAGTCAGAGATACAGTCTTACTCAAGGATGTCGTATTACGCAGTACTTACTGGGTTGTGGAGGTCAAATAGGTAGTTGCTCCTTGTAAAGTACTGGTATTCAGCTGCATCCCGTTAGATTTGAAGCCGACCCCAACATAGCTGGGAAAAGGTTAAGCCGATGATTTTCCAGCAACTCTTTTAATTTTGATTTCTTTTTCCTTATTGTCACCCAGTCTTTTATTCCAGTCCCTGCCTTTAAGTTTATTCCATTCAGTGCCAATATTATCTAGATTCCTACAGTTGATTTCTTTCCGTTTCTGTCGAGAATTAGGCCATTTTTTACCGTTTGATTGAAATCGTCAAAGGAATCAATCTGTTTTGTGAATTCATAAAATAAGAATGGATTCAAGATTTCTTTTGTTAATCGTGGAATAAAAGAATATTAACAATTAACTTTTATCCTTTTATTGTTCAGTTTTATATAAAGAAAAAAGAAGTATTGGTATTATTATCTTTACATAGGGAACTTACTGAATAAGATTATTATATAACTAGCTTTTGCCAGCGGCTTCGTCCGCGTGAAAATGACGATTTAATATAAACTTTCATCTCCTATTTAACTCCCTTAAGGGTTGAATTTCGAAAAATTCTTCCTTATTCCTTGTATACATTATAAAGGGAACCTCTGTGCAAAATTTCAGCTTTCTAGGTTCCAGGGTTTGGGCTGGGCGTTGATGAGTCAGTCAGTCAGTCAGGACTTCTCTTTTTATTTATATATATAGAAGATGATTTCTGAGTTTCAGTATTTCGCGCGTGTAAACAAATCCTTTAGAATTGTACACAACATCAAAGATCAAGAGTTATACAAAGGTGTACCTAATAGTTACACCCTTATTACGCCAGTTATGTTTTATTTATTCCTATGAGGGCGATCCTATTGCCATCCACCGAGCACACATACAAACTTCGTGGCTGCTACATAGAAATTCCAGATAGAAAACCCAATCACACTTTGCCCAACCTGGGAATCGAAAATAATAATAATAATAATAATATAAATAATAATAATATAATAAAACCAGAACCTGATCCTACCATTAGATTAATGAGGCAGAGGAGTTGTACCTTTTTGGGAATTTGTTTTCCCATTTGTGACCTTCAACTGTTAAGTCTACTTCACAACAACCTAAATCTGTTTTCTCTTCATACACATATCTATAATAATAATAATAATATTCCACAACTATCACACAACGCCATCTAGTCCCAAGCTAAGCAGAGCTTGTGTTATGGGTACTAGACAACTGATAAACATACTTATATATTTCTAAATACATACATATTATAGATAAATTACACCCAGACACAGAACAAATGATCGTGCTCATCACACAAACATTTGTCCTGGGTGGGAATCGAACCCACGACCTCCGGCATAGCAGTTAGGGTCACTAACTACTAGACCAACAGGCCAGTCGTTGTCGTCATAATGCAATGCCATAACTCACCTGTCTGTTCTCCTGAACTCAATAAAAGTCGTGTCGTAAAATTGTACTGAGGAATGACGTATCCGTAATGCATGAGCTCCCTTCTCCTCGAGCTCAGTCGTTCAGTCAGACTGCGTTTGTACGGGGCTGTCAGTTTAATACTTGAAGGCTTTTGTAATTAAATGTTGAGCAATGACTAAGCATAAACCACTAAAATTGTTTATGACTCATCATCTGCCTAACTTTTTCCCAAGTATGATGGGGTCGGCTTCCAGTCTAACCGTATGCAGCTGAATACCAGTATTTTACATGGAGCGACTGCCTATCTGACCTCCACAGCCCAGTTTTTTTTTTTTGGTTTTTTAAAACGTTGCCCCACACTAGGATTTTCTCCTGTATCGTGGGTGCGTTCACAAACATTTAAACTCACATACACAAAAATGCCCAGACCCGGAACAACTATCTGTAGGTCTTACAAATATTTGTTCCGTGCGGGGATCGAACGCCGCGACACGCAGCGCGGCAGTCCATTGCTTGAGCCACTGCGCTAACCGTGCCGTAGTTATTACTGGGTAGCACGATATACCCGTTGGTATTACTGGATGTCACACTTTCTGGTCACTGACTGTCAAATATCTATAAATGCCAGCCGAGACCAACAGCTTAACGTGCTTTTCGACGCACGGAGGAAACCCGATATGTAATGGTCACCCATCCACAGTCCAACCTAAGCAAGTGCGGCTTTTCTTAAAGATCGACCCGAGTGGCAGTTATTATTAAGCCACGAGCTCCTCCACGAGGAATGACTGAGCATAAAGCATCAAATTATTTCAAGCCTAATGAGCAGATTAAAATGAACAAACAATGTAATTTTTATGAGCGAAATTTTTCCTTTGATTTAGTCATAAAGGATAAGATAAAGACAAAGTGGCTACTGCATTTTATAAAGCTTCGTAATTAAATTGAGCTTCTAATGAAAGTAGGTATTTGCTTATTAAATAAGAGTTTAAACTCTATGAATAAGTTATTTTTAACCCTCGACGGTACGGGGCAAGTTATTTAGACTCGAATTCTTCCGTCGAGCGTTTGAATAAATTGTGATTTAATATAACATAAATTTTGTAGGAGCATCACATCTGCGTAAAAATGTCAAAGGATAAAAACAAATCCTATAACTTTATCCTATCCCTTAGTGCTCAAAAATTGTTTTGCCTATAAGTTCAACGAAAAATGTCCCAAGCCTCGATCGTGTTAAAGATATCTTCGAAATATCAAAAAGGCCATACAACCACCACATTCCTATTAAAACTTTATTCGGCATAACTTCAATGTTTTACCGAAATTGCCCTTCCAAAATTGCCTCTCAGATGAACGTTTAGGCGACATTCTGGGACCTAACAATCGGTAGAAGTACTTAACAAATAGTTTCGCGAGTCAAAAGCTTGTTGGGTGATGAACTCATACCTGCTCGAAACTGGCTTAGCTTAAGCGATGAGAGCTGAGCGAGCGAAGTTGAACTTGTTAGTTGAGATTTAAACGAATTTACGCTGATGGTGGAATGTTTTAGCTCTTTATGTGGAGCATTTGGGAGGACTGAAACGTTCTCGACTGTTAATGAAATTTGGAACTTTCATATTGTCCGTATTCAAATGGCAGTGTTTAGTTCTCATTTTGGACGTGCTAATGAGGTGGTTGTTATCAAGAGTTATAAGTTTCAATATCTCTAAAAATACTCAATGATCACTGTTTGATTTTCGGTTGCATTTGAAGGTCTCCTGGAAGCCTTACTTTGACATATTCTATCGTGTTTCATCAAACCGACTATCATCAACAAAACGTCCAGCTAAAAGTCTCCAAAATCGCATAATCATTACTCAAAACTCACACAATAAAGCATAACCACAACAGACATTTGTCAGGCGATAAAAACAAAAAGTAAGCCATCGAGAGTGGCTCGCAAGCGCCACCTATGAGGCGTGACCGGCCAATTTGGTGGAGAAGTCTCGAGGGTCCAAGAGTAATGTCTCTGACGTCCACATAAGCACCATGAAATTTATCGACCTTACGTGCCGGACGACCAAAATAAAAACAAACTCGGCAAGTGTCAAAGTTCGTTTTGGGGCTTCCAGCGGTTTTTATATTCAATTACTGCAGATGCCGGGAAATTTTTGGAAGTGTACCGAATTCTGCATTTCGGTAAGCACGAGTATTTACATATAGGATTTATAGTTGTTGGTGTTGGGCTGCATAAATTGTAGCGGTTTTTGGGGTGTGTTAAATGAGCTTAATAATAAAGTCCTTATAATGTAGTAGATGTTATTTAACTTCGGTATACATCAATATAAGTGTTGGTCGATGGAGAGGGAGAGGAAGTCCAAGGAAACGATGGATGTATTGTGTGAGGAATGATATGAAAGAAAAAGGTGTAAAGGTAAGCGTGACGGTTGACAGAGGAGAATGAAAGAAACCCCCCCCCCCCCCCCCCCCCTAAGTAATATGGGACAATGGCACAAAGATGATGAATTAGCTGCAGAACATACAAAATGGCAGAAAATGCTAGACGTACTTACTGCAGGGTATCACCCATACCTTGTCGATGTTCCACACATTCGTACGAAGCGTTTGGCTAAGTCTTTCATTATTCGTACAGCCAAGGAGTGGAACACCCTGCCTGCGTCGGTTTTCCCGAGTTCATATAACCCCAATCTATTTAAGTCGCGAGTAAATAGGCTTCTTCTGGGTAAGCTCGTTCCATCGTCGACCTCATATCTGCCCTCAGGGCGAGATTGAGGTCAAGAGTAAGCCCATATAAAAAAAAAACAGCATCAGTATTCAGTATCTAAATTATGACAAAGGTGCCATAACTTTTGTGAAAGATGACCATTTCCCACAAGCAAGGAAACCATCAAAACAGATCATCCATTTCCTAAAGATGACTTTTATGACGACGGTAGCAGATAGATTCCTGTTTTTATGTCGTCTTCAGATCAATAGTCGAATAACTTTACTATCGGTACATAAATTCATTGATAGATGCTTTTCTTTCAACTGACTCTGCAGTTTTAGTAAAACTATTTTCTAAGTTTATGTATTCTTCAGACACATCTTTCTATCTTTTTCTTATATCGTATTCATGGGAATTTGAGTGTGAGTGAGATGCATTGATAGAGTTTCAAATAATGTATTATAGCTGATGACATAGGTTCGAAGTTTGATACAGTCAACAATTCGGAACATACTGTCTTGGTAACATTAATTTTAAATCAGTAACCTTACGTTTGATTGATTCTAGCGTTTGTACTATTAATAGAGACGTAGTTAAATATTGGCATTAGAATGTTACCGTATAAGAATGTAAGAATACGAATATTATAAAACAAAGGCATTTGAAATATTCATTCATACATGCAAACTCATAAGCATAATGACTCCGAATTTCCATGTAGACCGTATGAGGAGTAATCCGGAATAATTCGAGCAATAAAAGTTCCATTATCACTTCGCTATCGAACCCTAAAAATTTTATATACACGCCTTCCAATGGCTTATTATTTACTGCTGCCTACGAAACGTCGCGTTTTATACCAGCGATGTACAGTAAACGGGGTATTGCTACGGCTTATGAAAGTTTTCATATCGACTTTTATCGTGACATAGCATTTTATATTGCAGACGTATTACATACCTACTAATATGGTGGAGGCTGACATATCTTGATGCCTTATTTATTGGTTTTTGAGAAATGATTTTTGCGTTAAATATTTTTAGGACAGCGTGTTATTGGGTTAGAAGATTTTAGATGTTCCCTTTTTTGGCTATTTCATTCTGATATTCCGGGTAGGTTTTATTTATAACTGGCCAAGGTCACCTCTAAAATAGCATTGTCTTTCTGTATCGTATGGTGCCTAACCTGCTGTCAGAGATTTTATGCCGCACAAGTGACTTGGTTTTACGGCCGTCGAGAAATACCTTTGAGGCAAGCTGGTTTCCTCACGATGTTGTCCTTCACCGAAGGAAGTAAGTGATAATTATGCTATACGCACATGAATCTGAAACATCAGAGGTGCGTGTATTTGTCTCTTTGGTTCAAGTTTGAGACCTATTGACTTCAGGTCACACTACTAGACTATCACTAGTTTCGAACAACACTTAAAGTTACAATTAAATTAACCGAATAGCATAAATCTAGAAACACAGCAAACATAAAGTTTGCAACACAATATTAAATACAAAAGCTGCACCAACTTACAAACTAATCATAAAAAGTGCATAGAGAACAGAGTTTCTCCGAGAAAGTTGAAATAATATCTATGATGAGAGGAAAATCTCGAAAATTCAAGTTCATGTGGCACGTCTCTAGTGAAGGTAGACCGTCCCTTGCCCACCCTCGGCCACCCCGCTAGTGGCTAGTGTTGCCAACGAACATATGCTGCGGGATTTACATGTTTTACGGGATAGAATAGAACATCTTGAAGATGGTGGCAGAACTTTCAATGAGCTTCAAAGAATGTGAAACGTGTTAATCTATTCGAAGGTAAATAATAATTTTGTATAGATGGAAAAGAAAATCTACTTAATAAAAATCTTAAAATCACTCACCGACAGAAAAAGCACAGAATAAACTGCTGTTTACTGAAGCATTAAATTTAATTATTGCACAAGACTTTCATATTTCAGCAGGGGTTTATTGTATGAAAGTTTAACTTTGTTAATGGCAAATTATATAAGAAATGCCGCTTGCAATTGATAAAAAAGTCGATTAAAAAGTAAAAATTGACAGTTATAATAAGAATGGAACATTAACATTCCTCTACAAATACAAAACAACAACCATAATCTTTAACGACAGCAAAATCATAAACAGATTATAAAAATCACGAAGAAAAAAAAATATATCATCGTATTAATATTTTGTATCTAAAACCCGTCACGGCCCGGGGCATTCCGGGAACTTGGCGTCACTACCGTCCGCCCCGCACTTTTATCGTCGGATAATTGAATTTCCGCACTTCGCTACAAACAGGAAGTTCCGCTGGTTTACGTTCAGCGCTGAATATTGCATCCAGCGCTGATGGAGTTATTATTTTCAATATGACGATTAACCCGTGGTTGGTAGTTCGGGTAGTTTAAATGTGAACTTTGGTTGTTACGGTTTTCTAGAGGCGAGAGCGACGTTTAGAAGTGTATCGTTAAACTGACATAACATCACGCTTGTAAGCCTTGAAGGGTTAGGCAGAGGTGTACCTCATCGTAATACCGAAGTAAAACCTAATAACCCACATTTTTCCAGTTATGTTTAACTCATTGGGTGATACGCAGAGTTAAACAGACTCGGGTATAAATACACAATTAAAAAGCCATTGTGTCTCGCGTGGATCTACGTTCACAGTACGGCACATGAAGGATTAAGGCTTATGTAATAGGGGGCGAGCCTACTGCCATCAACCGGGAACAGATCCAGACTCCGTGGCTGGTACTGGAAAATTATATAAGGTCCCATTAAAATAGGTGGACAAAGGGGATAAAACCGATGTGGCATATCTACCTGTCCGCCATTTTGTTTTTTTTTTCGAAATCGCGGCCCATAATGAAAGTGGTATGTATGGATAGAGGACATATAGACGAACAAAAAGTGTCCAGTAACACGGTACCCAAAGTGTCACGTTACCGAGATATACATTCCATTGAGACCCTCACCTGACGACTCGGGTCTCAATGGCGCCTCAGCGGTAATCACCAACGTACCACACTTGTACCATAATGTACTATTATTTTGTTGCTTAATCAACTGTTTTACTTTTTAACTAATTCATGCAAAGAAATATATTTATCTATTCCTAAACATAATTTATTTAGTTCACAATATGAACTAAGTAAGTGATTTGCATATTCTATACACGCTTCCACCTCAATAGCTACACGACTAAATTACCGATTAAACCCGTAGCCAGGCTATTCAAAATGGTCCACTCTCCCTTATTGCTCTTCTAGTGAACATTCTCAACAGATGCATCCATTTAAAATATTAGTTGCTTGTTCACTTTTGAGAAATATTCAAGAATTTATAGTCTACTAGCTTTTGCTCCCGACTTTACACACGTGGAGTTCGATTATTATCCCTTGGTATCATACTACCGGGGCGTGCAAAATTTCATCCAAATCCATTGAGTAGTTTTTTCAAAAGAGTAACAATTCTCACAAACTTTCGCATTTACTCGTATAATATTAGGTGGTGATTTTCTAGGCATCCTCTGCCATCATTGGAGCCCCGTGCCAATTGCCTCCGAAGCCTCTTTAAATAGTTTTCGAAGGCTTTATTCGACGGGTTTTCTGCGCGCGACTGTTTCCCCCTTCAGTCTCCTCGGGCCTCCTTAGGAAGGCTTCCGCTCTTATTTACACAAGGCGAACCTTCAAAGTACCAAGTTGTTCGGTACTTTCTGTGAAGCTCGTCTTTTCAATTTCAGAAGCGGGTAACGGAAAAATGGGAGTTTTTTTTGTAAGAAGTGTTGGTAGTTTAACCTTCTCATTTTTGAGCAGTTTTTTGTTACACGGTTTTGTGTACCGTCTTAGACAAAGTTACTAGGTACTGTAGGGTTTAGCTAGGCTTAGTTTCACATGTATAATACGAAATTTAGTAATATAGTCGTCGTCACGAGAAAAATAACTAACATCCCAGCACGTCTGCAATTCCCGAAGGGTCAGGTAGAGGTGTGCCTCATAGTACACTCATATTTTGACTGTTATGTTGTTCCATGTTGAAGTGTCTGTATTAATAAACCACTTTTAATTATTAATTTAAAGTTTTATTGAATGCGAACACAATATGCGTAATACAGACCACAGAGAGCGCGAAAACCACAGACTCAAAATGAACACAGTTTTGGATGCGTTCTCACACATGTAATAATAACTTACCCAGCCTAAGTTATTAGATTTTTCATCAGGAGCCTGGGTTTGTGACGATTTGAAAAAAAAAATGCCATCCAGATCTAATTTCTATCGAAATCCGAAAGAAAACTGGATATAAATTATGCAGATGTATCCTCTACTATCTGTCGCGCTGAATTTTATTCCCCCTAGTCCAAATAAAAGATAGATATAACGACACGCGAGTGTAGTAATTCTTTCCCTCCAGATTCATTCATTCACATTAGCAGTGAAACTTCCATATAACCCCGAAACTTCGTTTACCTTGTTCTTTACTAAGACAGTACCCCTGTTCGAAGCCTTCCGCTCCAGGGAGGCTCTCCCAACTATTTGTGAAAAACAGCAAATAAGCTTTGTCAGCGATAGGCGAAGTCGAGTGTTCGTGCTTGACAATACGCTCTCATTCATTTCCGCTAAAACCCACTTTGAGGGTAGTTCAGGTTTGTTAGAACAAACCGACTTTTAAAACGGTGTTCGGTATTGTTTAAGACTTACACGTTTCTTGGTACCAATCTTCACTTTGGGGATGGTCTTTTATTTTTGTAGTGTCAAAGTTGCGTGTACTCTATCATCCGGTACAAAGTTTAGCTGTGGTTTTACAGTGCTTTTGTAGTAGCCACGTAAACAAAAGTAACTTTTATAACATAACACCATGTATATAATCCCTGAATGGTTAGGTAGAAATGTAGGTACACATTAGTACACCCATATTTCGCCAGTAATGTTTAAGTCCCATGATAGAGGAGGCGAGCTTTTAAATCATCATATCAGCCCGGAATCACCCACTGCTGGGTATAGGCCTCCCCTTTTTTCAGCCACGCGTCCCGGTCCTGTGCGTCTCTCATCCAGGTGTTTCCCGCAACCTTAACGATGTCGTCAACCCAACGAGCTTTAGGACGGCCCTGGTTTCTATGGCCTAACCTTGGCCACCACTCAGTCAATGCCTTGCTCCATCGGCCATCTCCGCGTCTATCAAGATGTCCTGCCCAGGTCCACTTGAGGCGCACCGCCCGGTCCCCGACATCGTAGACTTTCGTCCGACGGCGGATTTCGGTGTTACGCACTCGATCCAATAGGGTTATGCCGAGCATGGCTTGCTCCATGGCCCTTTGTGCCACTCGTACTCGGTGGACAGTCTCCTTTGTGAGCGTCCATGTCTCGGCACTGTGTAGGTAATCGTATTTTGCTAACTGAGAAATTCCTGATGGAAAAAAAAACTCAATACACTTTGTCCGACCTGGGAATCCAACCCAGGACCTCATACACAGCAGTCGCGCTTGCGACCACTAGACCAACGACCCAGTCAACTATTTTGATGAACAAAAATAACCTACTTTTCGATTTGTTCAATCATTCACGAGCTGATAATCCTATTACGTATCACCAAAAACGTCCACATGATTGAAACGCGACCCATTTCCCACATTAATATAATTACGTCATATACGTAATTAGATTTATATATGTAGCCGACAAAGCAGAGCTGTATCAAAGGACCCTTTGACTATTCAGTTGTGCCCTCCCGAATGCGAGGTACAATAATCTGACCGATGTCTGACTGCATTTACCGGTGGACCTATCAAAAAGTTCCAGTTGCGGCATTATTCGACTTTGACCAATGTCGTGTGCGAACCCGGGTCGCTCTCCCTGCTGCCCCCCTTACCCCCTCGACGATACGTACAGATGGACAGTAAGTGAACTGAAAATTGTAGCCATACTTCGTTTATACGAACGAGTTGCTACTTCCAAGGCGTGATGAACGGAGAAACATTTTGTTTGTTCTTGTGGAAACTTGAGTGTTTATAATATTTTCTTGTAAATTTTCTAATTAGAAGAAAACCTTCATGGCGCTCAGTTTAACGAAATAGACAAAGGAGTATTCTTAGAACATGATTAAAAATAACTACATTTCTGAGTATCCTTACTCTCATCTTGTTTTAAACTGTTGGTGTGTCCTACAATTTGTTTCTAAATAATTATAAAATTAAAGATAAGGGAATAAGACTCTTTCTAACACAACTTTAAAGTTTATATTGCTTTTTAATTTACTACTTTAGAAATATAGTAATGTTCAAACAAAATGAAATCGAATCAAGTGGACATACGGTCAACTTTCCTGTTTAGTCCAGTCAATACGACTCCCTGGCGGAATTAATCAATTTCACTCATAACTAACGATGTCACATATATTGAGTTGTCTGTATTGAAGGAGGAATTAATGTTGTAGCTTTATATTGCTTTGCACTGAAGTGTCTGTAAGCTGATCATTATTACACGAGCATGTTATTGGTATATCAATGTTGGAACATAATTGTTATTGGAAAGATGATTAAGTTCTACATCTATTTAATAATTGTTGTTTCGAAGTATATGACGTCATTAAAACACACCACATTTAACTAGTATGTTTTGAAGATACAACTTAAATTAAACAAAATGCCTAGTCGACTCTCAAAAATGCTTTAGAAATATTTAAGGAACCATCTATAATTCGAAGACCGAAATTATATCATTCCAAAATCAATGCTATGTGCAGCTATGTTACGAGTAGTTACCTCTGCCCACCTTATAACCATCTCATAAAATTAATGTCTCCAAAATTTGCTTCCCAGCCAAACCACGGCCAGACGCATCACCAGAATTCCAAAGGCGATGTTCAAAACTCATCCATTCAAAACGTTTCAATACTAACACGGTAAGCTCACCAAAGTTTCCTGTTTACCAATTAAAATTTCGACTTTCAACCCCACACACCTGAAGGGTTAAAGCCGGGCTGTTTTCCAACTAGTAGACACACCACTTAATAATTCCCTTTATAGTGAAGTAAGTTGCTTACAAGCTCTGCGGTGTCTAAGTAACTTCGGCACGGCACACATTACGTGGTCTCTTTAAATATTTGCTCGGCGAATTGAAATTATTTTAGCGTAAGACTCGACGGAATTTGTATCTAACATTAGTTTCATACTTTGATGATGTTTAATGAGGATGTTGGAATCATGTTCATCAGTTTTGTATTTGTGTTTACTGCCAGTATTCGATATTATGTGGTTTGAATTGAAATTGGAATTCGAACTGCCAAAATATGTTGTGTGCTGTGCGTATGATGCATATTTAAATATGGCTGCCGATGCCGATATGTTTGGAATGTCGCGACAAATAGTTGCTGATACAACCGTCAAATATTATCATCATGGTGATTCGATAAATTCTTTGTTATTGTGGTTACAGTTTCATAAATTACATACCTACTTCATGCCAGTCCACAGTCCTATAACACAGCGATTCAAACAAAGTTGTTTGCTATGCTATGTGCAGCTATGTTACGAGTAGTTACCTCTGCCCACCTTACAACCATCTCATAAAATTAATGTCTCCAAAATTTGCTTCCCAGCCAAACCACGGCCAGACGCATCACCAGAATTCCAAAGGCGATGTTCAAAACTCATCCATTCAAAACGTTTCAATACTAACACGGTAAGCTCACCAAAGTTTCCTGTTTACCAATTAAAATTTCGACTTTCAACCCCACACACCTGAAGGGTTAAAGCCGGGCTGTTTTCCAACTAGTAGACACACCACTTAATAATTCCCTTTATAGTGAAGTAAGTTGCTTACAAGCTCTGCGGTGTCTAAGTAACTTCGGCACGGCACACATTACGTGGTCTCTTTAAATATTTGCTCGGCGAATTGAAATTATTTTAGCGTAAGACTCGACGGAATTTGTATCTAACATTAGTTTCATACTTTGATGATGTTTAATGAGGATGTTGGAATCACGTTCATCAGTTTTGTATTTGTGTTTACTGCCAGTATTCGATATTATGTGGTTTGAATTGAAATTGGAATTCGAACTGCCAAAATATGTTGTGTGCGGTGCGTATGATGCATATTTAAATTGCCAATGCCGATATGTTTGGAATGTCGCGTCAAATAGTTGCTGATACAACCGTCGAATATTATCATCATGGTGATTCGATAAATTCTTTGTTATAGTGGTTACAGTTTCATAAATTACATACCTACTTCATGCCAGTCCACAGTCCTATAACACAGCGATTCAAACAAAGTTGTTTTCGAAACGATGCAATACTTTCCTCCTTACTTTTCCTTCACCTAATAGATCACTACTATTCTCAGCAACGTAGATTCGGCAAAAACATCAACCAAAACACAAAGATAACAAATCAAAAGAGAGAACTCTAATAAAAACTTCTTACAGAATGCAGGACAAATGGAAACATGAGCGGAGTAATCCACAATTACACAACGACATCGGTAAGAGATTCAGGATAAAATACATAATCCTCCGTGCGGGAGGGTAAAGCCGACCGCTCACTGCAACCGCTATAATACAAGTAAATAAAATGTGGGTTTAAAAGGTTTTGTTCTATTGTGTTATGCGTGTTAGTGATGAGATTTTGCTTGGAAGATAGGTGGTTAAGAAAGCTAGTAATGACCTCGATTGGAAATTAAAATGATTGTCTACGTTCTTACGGTTTGGTTTTAGAATTAAAATGGGTAAATAGGTACTTGACTGAACGGTTCACACTCTAGATTATCGCATAGCGTCAAGGCATGGGCGTGTCGTAATTATGTATGTGGTTGTAATCCTCATGATTGAGGAAAGGACGAAGAATATGAAAAGTTATAAAAATAATAATGTAATTTGTTTAATAACAGTTCTCTTACACAAACATGATAACTCATTTCAGCTAACAAAAACATTCATAAATAATTTTCGACATTCCCAGAGAGACCTACACGTGTGTTTTTATAAAGGTTGATGGAACTTGCAAACACGTGCTACGTTACTCGTGCTACGAGTATATTCCCTTTTTCCTTATAAAAGCCTACTTACTAAAATATTCTGAATACGGCATTTCTAACGAGAGTCTTGTTAACAATACAATAAGGTCTTCTTTTACAGATAATGTCTGCATTTTTAATGCACTAGTAAGTGGATGTCCGTCGTTATTGGTGCCGAAGGATATCGTGCCGTTTGTCGAAACTCGAACGAAGACTCGCGGGAATTCGGCCGACTTCGGATTTACTCCGCCCGGGCCTCTTGGACCCTCGAAAGTACTGTCATGGACTCAATTTGTATGGGCTTTTGATTTATTATGCAATAGCAGTAATGATTTAAAATTGATGACTTTGTTACTGAGAAAAAACATGTAGCTTCAAGACCTTCAAATTGTTGTTAGGCGCTCTGTCAAAATATTAATTTCATCTTATCGAGTTCCAACACAATTTCATAGTTAGTGAGAAATATCTAATTAATTACAGTCTGCAAAGTTTTGTTTACTACAGAATTACTTCTAATGACATGGCAAGTTTGTTACAAAACTAAACGTGATATTAATTTCAATGTATTGTTCTGTGCTATAGAATTTTATTTACGAAGCCATTAAACGCATCGACAGACACGATATCGAAAAGCTATTACACGGGAAACTTCTCAGAATCACACGTCACAGACCAAACAACGAGTTGAGCAATAATATAAATTTTTATAAGGAACATATCGCTTTCGTCCGCGACTGTCCAACGACATTGTTACGGGAGACTCGAAGAACTAAAGATCCACTTCTATTTTCCGATAGGGTGGGCATAGTATCATTCAACTTTTTTATTATCCCCGAACAGGTCAGTGGACGGTACATACTGTTTTTATCGATCTGCTCAGTCAAATAATACTGGTATACATGTATCTGATCGGGGGCTACTTTTACTGTTGCAAAAACAATGTTTGGACGTTTGCGGAGTGAGTTACTGTTGCTTCGGATTTGGGTTGTTTTGAATGTTAATCGAACCGTGAAATCTTTGTCGTTGAATGCACGTTGTTACTAACGTTAAGTGACACCTAAATGTCTAAATATTTATGCGCTGTTTAACTTTCAATTTTCGGTGCTTAGTTGAGCGTTGAAAATTTGACAATGCGTTTTTATTTAGATGGCATTTAGTGTTAGTGAAAGGGCACGAAACTACAATCAAATGTATAGAAAGTACTATCGAGTACCTCGGGTCACATCGGAAAATGGACACGACCATCATCATCTGTCAAGCCTTTTCCCAACCATGTTGGAGCTGACTTCCAGTCTAACTGAAACCGTTTAATTCTAGTATATTGCATGGAGCGACTGCCTATCTGCCTTCCACAACCCAGTTAGCACTTGGTAATGCGACACCCCTTGTCAAAATTGGTTGACAGACCTTCAGACCACTGACTACCTGTATCGACTGACAAACATCTGCAAATCAGCCAGGACCAACGACTTGACGTTCTTACTTACGGAAATTCGGTGTGCCATTCATGTACCAAGTCCAACCAAGATCGATCTCGAGCTCTTCATTCTAATTAGACACGACACTAACTTCCTATTTTAAGGGGAGGGGGATTTTAAGCGGGATTTGTGGAATAAGCCAAAAGTAACCTCTAAATCGAAATCAACAGTCCTAAAAACAAGTAAAACAAACACCAAACCACCATTCCTTTTCTCACCGGACTGCGAACATCACATAGCAAGTATTTGACTCCAAAATCCTCGCGTGGAAACCACTATTTACCGTAACCTCATCGAGCAGTAAGCCAATTATGGACCCCGAGTCTTTGACGTGAGCGAATCAAATTCAATTTGTCAACATTTCGCCACACTTAATCTGAATAATGAATCCGGGTAATCTTAATCCTGTCTATTGGCAAGCTGCCGAACAAAATTCTCGTGACAAAATTGGATTTTTTCTAATGAAAATTGAATTTTAAGTGGTGGTTAGTACGGTGGCTAATTCTTTGGCTGCAGGGTAATTTTTACAAATTCGTTGGTTTACACGATGTGGTATTTTAAAGATAGGTATGGTTGGCAGTTTAAATATTGCTAAAGTGAGAAAAGTATACACCTATAATACATCTGTATGAAAAATCAATTTCAAGTTTTCGTTTGCACAGTAAAAGTGGAAATTCAAGTTCACCCATATCATTTTCTAACAAAGTCTGCGAGAAACGATGCATAGATATTGCTTATCATATCCATAAACTTTTCGTAGAATTTTACTAGGTCACCTAGAACTTGCAATTCTAAAATTGCTTTCAAAGTTCACTTCTAATCTAAAAGTCCCAAGATCGAAAAATGTTTTTGAGAACCTAGATGTTTTAAAGAATCGTATTTCTAATCTATCTTTTCTTATTCCAATCCATAAACACTTCAACTATTTCAGATTTTTTTTCTGGAGGGTCAAATGACTCCTCCTGTCAGACTTCTA
The DNA here is from genome assembly GCA_949316265.1 of Diarsia mendica. Lineage (NCBI taxonomy): Eukaryota > Metazoa > Arthropoda > Insecta > Lepidoptera > Noctuidae > Diarsia > Diarsia mendica. Next base: position 3,232,911 of record OX438895.1, on the reverse strand, counting down.
CTGACTAAAAACCACCCATGTTCTTTCTTAGTCTTTTGTGTCCGGGGCCGCGGTATCTATTTCGAACAACTCACAGTCCCGAAAGGTCATCTATTTCACCGCAAAATTCCATTAAAATCCCCTAATGCAACAAAGCATACTATTGTCAGTATACCATTCATTTTCCATTACAGTTTCAGTCTGAACGCTAGCCGTAATAGGTGCGAGCCTGCGTTTGATTGAACTTGATTACCATTTTGACTGCTTGCCGGCCAGTAATACAGCTGCTGACGTCATGACCAGCATTAGTCTTTGATGTTCCGCATTGATGCAGCATTTAGTCTTTGGTGTGCCGCATCGATGTCATGCTTGCTTGCTTGCTGCACAGCAAAGCGACTTTGTATGGATGGATTGTCCAAAATGGCGGATTGATCGGTGTTGTGACTGTTTTGTTGAACGCAGATTAAAGAGATTTACGGCTGTGGTGATTACTGATTTTGAAGTGACTAGATCAAAATTAATTTGTTTTTCGTCGTGGTAGGTAGTAAAGTTGCTTGTGATGTCGATAATGACAATGATGTTGATGCGAAATTAGTTTGACGATTCGATACAACATAATAGATGATCCCCTAACAAATTCGAAAGTTAGGTTGTATTTCTCCTCTTTGCGGTATTTTTTTTGTTCTAGACCATACCTGGGTACCTTCTAGTTTCGAAGATACTGGAAGTTAAAGTTCCAACATTGCCCCAAGTTTTAAAAAAAATAAGACAGTGACGTTACATATTTACTTTGTATATACGTCCCGTACTATAGAAAGCGTTTATCCGTACCCTCTACCGTAAAATGTGAAATTTCCCTCAAAAAATAAATTCGATACCCACCAATAATTTATACGTAGAGTTACTTAGTTTGATGTACAGAATGTAACATCTTATATTAATTAATGTGATAGCTTTGGAATCAGATCGCATTAAAAACCAAATCAGACGACATCGAACGAAGAAAAAAAGCAAAACCACTAAAAGAGCAACAAATTACAGAAATATCTCCTCCAAGCTAATTCAGTGTTAATAAATAAAAGCACAAATTCGTTTGACGAGATATCTTCAACTTTATGCCTTTGATAAAAAAAGTGGGGAGGAGAGGCCTTCCAGTAGTTCGGTAGCGTGCATCATACTCAGGATCAAATTAAAAAACCGTTCGGCCATCGCCAGCGGCTACATAGGGGAGTCTTCGTGTTCTCTAATTAGAGGGTAGGTCGCGTTTCTGGACGCTCTTTGCTGTTTGGTACGAGTTACGAGAGAGTTCTGATGGCGGTATGAATATGGAAATTCAATGCATTTGGTAAGATTGAGTTTTGAGTTGTAAACTGTCTTGCGGTTTCAAACGTATGCTAATCATGGCGACGTTAAATGTTACTGTATTAGATTTGATTTGTACATTCTAAGACTTGGATTGCGATAACGATACCTTAATTTAGTTTAACGACAAAACTGGATGATTCAAAAAATTGTCAGCATCGTTACAAACTCTTACTTAAAACATTTATGTCAGTTGGACCATTACTGACAATTTTGAATGTCAGAAAATCAAAGAAAGCGAAGCCATACAGTCATATTATCAAAACATAACAATTTCTGGTAGTACGTTCATACCCTAAACACAATTATTCATAACCTAGTTCTTAATCTTGTTTAGGTGTTCCTTTTAAAACAGAATAACTCATTGATATACCTAATAAAACCCAATAATAATAAGTACTAAGGTAATAAGTACCTGATGATTTTTGTAATAGAAACAATCTCTTCAATTTCAAAATGTATTATTAGTAAGTAAGTTTGCACGCTTTATCTTTAAATAACACCCCGTATACCATGATTTACGCAAATAAAATATCTTATCTTAATTTTGTTTAAATTGCCCAGTCACCTTTTAAAAACACCACGTTTCTCTACGAAAACTGAGACGAAGCCTATAATCTTCATCCCTGGCTATATTCCGCCGCAGCGGCTTCGCCTACACCACACGGTTAGCCTGCGGCCTGACTGCCCCTGCTAGCACAGCAAAAGGATTACCAAAGTAAACAAAAGCTGTATAAAGTTAATCCCAAGGTAGCCCACAGTTTATTATTTAACAAATTTGTGTGATAGTGGAGCTTGGGTATCTTGTTAAGTAACTTAGGACGCATATTAAATTGTAACAGTTTGTTTTTGATATTATTGTCGGGCAGTTTTTAAGAAATAAACATAGATTACTGCCGCACTCAAAAAGCTTTAATGATTACTTAGGCCATTACTTAGTAAAGGTTTTGATAGTTTTGTCATACAAAACTATGTCAAATCTTTACTAAGTGACGGCTTAAGGCGAGGTTACCCCGATAAACGTCGTCAACAATAGCGTTTTACTCGTACATGGAACGGACTTAAATTTTGAAAAAAATGTATTACATAGTTGACTCTTCGATCATGATATGACGGGTATGCGATACACGATTACTTACACTTCACTGCATCCAATTAAATCGCAAAGACATGTCCAAATGATGGCTAAATAATCGTTTTACTTGAGTTATTGTTTTTGTTGAGTTGAGCTTTGAAAAATAAAACTTACCTATATACTAATAAAGGTCGTACAAAATGTGTATTATCTCGGGTCACATAATGTATGATTTCTTTATAATTTTTCTCCAAGAGAGAAAAAACAGACAAAATTTAGGCATTATATCGCTCGCGCGGCAGGGCGGGGGGTGAGGTCGTGCGTACATAAAAACAAAGTAGTGCAACCTCGCCTTATGTAATCATTAAATATCTCCGCAGTTAGTGTAGCAGTTTTTATGTAGAATAAGAATCTTAAATTCGTTCTCTGATATAAGACAGTGCTCAGCCGTTATCGCTGGGTTTAGAAGCATTACGATTATTTGGTATTTATGTTGATATTGTATTTTTTATAAAGAAATTAAGCGCTAATGAAGGATATTTCAAATCATCTAATTAAACCGGTCAAGTGTGATTTTGGGGTTTCGTACACTCGTGGTTGCCCTCATTGAATTACCCCCTTTAATTTATAACTTATTACTTATTACTACAAATAGTTAACTATTTGTATTATAGTGGTCATCTGCCGCATGTCGGAGGAGCAATGGGCAAAAATTACCACTCAGTGGACACCAACCAGCAGGAAACGACAACGCGGCAGGCCCAGAAGGAGATGGCGGGATGAGCTGGATTCCTTCTCAAAGGCTTGGCCTATCATCGCACTAGATCGCGAGAAGTGGAAGGAGGGAAGGGAGGCCTTTGCCCTGCAGTGGGACAGTACAGGCTAATAATAATAATTATAGTGGTAACAAAAATACCCATCCAGTAAAAATTGCAACTATCTGCAGATCCTGAGATACAACCCGCTGACAGACGGACGGACTGACGGACAGCGGAGATTTAGAAATAGCACAGATAATAATTTTAGTAGGATCTCGTTGGTTATCCTGAGGCTAAAAATAATTGAAACCTCATTGAGGAAAATGTATATTCAGCGAACAAATTCAATCGAATATAATTTTATCCACGTGCCCGACCTACGCATGAAAAATCTATTTTTACACAAAACCGATATATACGATAAGCCGTATAAAAAATTTACCTCAACATTTAATCTTAATCTGTTTTTTATTATTACACGTAACTAAAACATGCAACTATTGACCCCTGGTTACATTATACGGAGTCACCGGCTATAATATTGTTTTCCCATCAAATTCGTACATAAACACGTCCCCCAAAATTCAAACACACTGAATCGAGAGCTAATAATAATCCAAATTTTTTAATTTAGGTACATTGAAGAATATTTTTAACCAGTGAATAAAATTAATTGTCTATAATTTTATCCACGTGCCCATGAACAAGAATGTACTCATGAACAAGAATAATCTATTTTTACACAAAACCGATACATACGATAAGCAAAATTTTTACCTCAATTTTTTGTTAATCTAAATCTGTTTTTGTTTTTACACGGTCACTAAAACATACAACTTTTTGACCCCTGGTTACATTATATGGAGTCACTGGCTATAATGTTGTGTTCCCATCAATTTCGTACATAAACACGTCACCAGAACCATTGAAACTTATTGGATCAAGGTTAGTAATAATCTAAACTTCATAATTTAGGTACATTTAGAAAAAAGAATATCGAATATAATTTTATTCACGTGTCGACCTCTAAAACAACAAAATAAATCTATTTTTACACAAAACCGACAACAATTCACAAGTCATAACTAATACATAAGCAAAATTAAAAATGTTGAAAAGTACCTACGACGGTATAAATCTAATTGAAAAAGATTCGAATCTCTCTTTTCTGTCGTCACACTCTTGGCAGAGTGGTCATGGTCGTCATGACAGGGGTGGTGGCAAGCTTAACAATTCGACGCCATTCCTCTCGCACTCTTGCTTGCCTCGTGCATTCGTGGAGCGGACCATTTAGTGCATTTTTGATTTGGTCGGTGCAGCGCATTGGTGATCTACCACGCGCCCTCGTGCCCTCGGTTTTGCCCTGGACCACGAGTGAAAAAGAATAAAATAACTCAAAATAAACATAACTAAGGAATATCCGTTGGGGGCTGCCATTAAACCAGCTAAAGGTTTTCTAGTGACGTGATACAATTATTGAAGAATTGTAGATGTTTAACGACGACATACAATACACTTATGAGTATGATTAAATTTTTGTTGAAATTTCATATAGAAAAGGCAGCCCCCGACGAATATTCCTTAGTTCTTTGTTTATTTTGAGTTATTTTATTCTTTTTATTAAACGGTTTTATTTAGCTCACCCCGTTTGTTTTATTCTTGGGTCAAATTTAGTAATTCAAATTTCACCCTCTTCCTGTCAACCGATTAATCTGAAATTTTGTATACACTTTGGATTTTGGTGACAATACAATTATGTTTATTCATTATCATTATAAATTCAAGATGGCCGCCGCTACAAAATGGCGGATAATTTATGTTTTATTAATCCCATCAATATGGGTATCAAATGAAAGGGCTCAAAAAGCAGAATACAATATACTATATAAAATTAAAATCCAAGATGGCGGCTAAAAACTAGAAAATAAAAATAGGTAAAAAAACTTTTTAAGTTAAACGGTTTTATGTTAAACATACATTGCAATGTTTAAGATAAATGTACTAAAAACCAAAAAATAATAAAATAGATACAGTCGTGGGAAAAAACCGTGGGGCACGTCAATTCGGAACTGTCGTGCTGCGGAAATTAAAATTGACGTGCCCCACGGTTTTTTCCCACGACTGTATCTATTTTATAATTTTTTGGTTTTTAGTACATTTATCTTAAACATTGCAATGTATGTTTAACATAAAACCGTTTAACTTAAAAAGTTTTTTTACCTATTTTTTCAATTATATTTATATCGTCGTGGGTTTTTTTCAACATTTTTAATTTGGCTTAATTTTATTTCAGACTTTTTAGAGAGCATATTATACGAATTATAGGAAAGCTCGTCACCCACGAACTCATTCCTGAAATCCGCATTGAATTGAAATCAGACAATACGTTTTAATTTTAATAATATTGCAATATAATCGTTTCACACTAACATAGCAGCGCCCTCTAGTGAGTTAATATCATAAGACTTATCTTATATCATGCATCAATCAACTACGAACCCATTGCTGATGAAAACCGCATTGAAATCGGACAATTTGTTTTTTTATATTATTGCAATATTATTTTGCACTAATATTGTAGCGCCCTCTAGTGAGTTACAGACGTAGTTTTTATTATTTGGGAACATGCATTAAGCTACCACGTACACATTGCTGAAAACAGAATTGTAATCGGACATTTCGTTTTGATTATATTGCAACATTGTTTTGCAGTAATATTGTGGCGCCCCCTAGTGAGTTACTTACAGCCATGACACCTGTCTAAGAACATGAACTCATCGAACACAAACCCGTTATTGAAAACCGCATCAAAATCGGATCATTAGTTTAGAAGATAGGTGGGAACATTACTTTGCACACACAAACATCTCTCACCCTAAACGGAGCAGGTATATGACCTGCTCCGTTCCGTCGTGGGTAAAAATATATTTCCTGAAAATCTTTTTTAGGGATCGAGGGCCGAGAGAGGGCTAAACGATCATTTTGTTGATCCAAATCTGCTTTTGTTATTACACGTAACTAAAACATACAACTATTGACCCCTGGTTACATTATACAGAGTCACCGGCTATAATATTGTATTCCCATCAATTTCGTACATAAACACGTCACGCGATTAATATTCATGACTACCCACAAGTCATTATTCGCCAATGTTCACGTATTATCGATACGATTATTTCTATGTTATAAATTGATAGATTTGGTGTTCAAATTGATCTGTTGGGGTTGAAATGATGAGTTGCTTTAGAGTAACTTTATATGTCATGATTGAGACTGAAACAGTGTTCATGGAATCTGACTTATCTAGCCATTCTGGAAATTGAATCTGGCATTATCAGTCGAAAATTACCTACCTGTAAATTATTACATTTAAACACATAAAATAACATCAGGCCTTTTAAATCCCGAATGGGTATGCAGAGGTGTACTAAGTACACACATTTCGCCACTTATATTAACTGTTTGCTTGTATTTAATAGTATATTATGCAACTAATGAATAAAGGACGGATTTAAAGCGAGGGCCGTAGATGAGTCACGAGCAAGTGAAGGATTCTAATGATTGAATCACGAACGCAGCGAGTGATTCAACTGTTAGAATCCTGAACGACGCGAGTGATTCATGGCCCTCGATATAAATTCGTACTTTATTCAGGAGTTGCATACTATACTTTATACCATGACTACGAGAAAAGACAAAAACACACAAGCGGGTCGAAGCTGAAAAAGACGCTTTGTGATAAGTTCTTCGACTAACCTATAACGTTTGTGACTAACCTATAACGTTTGTATTTTGCCATTTTGTGTTCTTTTCCATTCTTTTTTATTTATATTCTGTTTACTAATAAAGCAAAAAAAAAACACAAAAAGATTTTTTTTGCGTTATTTAAATATTGTATAAATGACTACTTGTGGAAACTTGTAATTGGCCCTATTGTTGTTATAAACCTATCTACTGTGTCTACCTAGCTGTAAGTTTTCCAAAAATAATAAAATAAATAAATAATTCACTAAACTTTGTGTCCGTACAATTCACAGTAAGTATTTAAAATGGCGCCAATTCACTATTTTTTTTCTATATAGGCAGCAAAGAACACAAAACAGTTTTTAATCGAATGCCAAACTCTTTGTCGCAAATATCGACCAATCAAATCTCGAGAATTTATTTGCACCAAAGAGTTTTGAATTTCGAATCTAAGCGCAAGGAGTTTGTGTAAGCATTGAAATAGAGACCGGATATATTTTTGTGTTCCAAATTCAAACACCAAAACAGTGAATAAAAACAAAACAGTGATTAAAAGGCCTTTTTATTCACTGTTTTGCGAGAATAAAATAAGCTTTTTAGAGTAGGTATGGTATAAATATAATTTTTACCATTGCCACTCGAAAAAGGGCATTTTATTCATCGATAACAGTGAATAAAACGCTCTTTTAGTCACTGAGTGAATAAAGACATTTTGAATTAGGAACAAACACGAATTACGTATAGTGCGCGCGGATCTAGTTGGCCGCGCCTAAGGTGGCGACAGGGGTGAGGGGGCGGGTTGCCTACAGCTCGCAATGCACAGGAGACTATAATTAGACAGTGATGACCAATCTCGAGATATCGTGAACAATATTAATTATTGTTCAATTTATTGAAAAGAATACTTAAATAAAAAAACAAAAACATGCCTAAGGCGCGGCCAACTAGTTCCGCGCGTACTATACAAAAAAATCGCTGCTGCTGAAAGTACGTACTGGGTGGCTGAATGGAGCTATTCCATACCAAATTTTAAAAAAATATCCCGCCAATTTAGTTACGTTCTTTTCTGTCTTTTATTGTGGTTGTTTTGTGTTATTGGAAAATCTATTAACATATAATTAAGTAATTATAATAAAATGAGTTCTTCCGATGACGAAAATGAGAGACTGACTCCGGAATCATTTCGTTCTAAAGCAGCAGTAGACGATTTGTTTTGCTCCAAAATCTCGGGAGTTGTACCTGAAAACATACAATTTGTTCTGCGACTGGAAAACCATGAATGGCGCCAATTCCTTCTCTGAGTGCATATTTCTTAACTATTTCAATGAATTAACCAAGACTACGAAGCCGTCGACACTTTGGAGCATATATTCTATGATAAAAGCCACAGTGAGAATCAAACACAACATTGTTAATTCAAAATACTCAAAGTTAGTGACATACTTAAAACGTCTATCCGTGGGTAATAAGCCAAAGAAATCCAGAGTGCTTAGCTCCGAAAATAAATACCATGCTCCTATTTATTTTCTCACAGTCAATGGTAAAAAGTAGAGTACACAACACGTGAATAAAAAATTTATCTCGGTAGGTACTTGTATCCCTCGCTCCGTTCAGGATTCTAGAGTATAGAATCCCTCGCTACGCTCGTGATTCTACTCTAGAATCCTTCGCTGCTCTCGGGATCCAACTTCGTACCTCGAATTAAATTCCCTTTTTATTCACTTGTTGTATAATCTACTATTATGTAAGTAATTAAATCGTTATTCTCCCTACAGAAATAGCAAATGAAGACTTGTTTGAATTTTAGCACTGAATTGTAAGTTTAAACTTTCAATGTGAATGAATCATATGGAAAAACGTTGATGATAATGTTGGGACTAAAGTCCTGATCTAAAACCACACTCTAATACCGTCTTACCCACTTGGCCACCTTCATTACCTACTGTTCCATCTAAAAACGTAAATCCTAACTAACACCGCGGCGAACGCAATGAAAATCGTTTTAATTCACTTAAACAAAGCTCTGGTTCTTTTCCTCGGTTTAATTAGATCGCCTATTGGTAGCACCTGGGGCTGGTCTTTGTTCGTGCGATGCTCCCCACGAATTGTGTCTTCTTCCCTTAATGGAGGACGCTGTTACACCGTACTGTAATTCGCTGTTATAATAAATTGGAGAGTGTTGTTTAGATCGTGAATATTGTGTAGGTTTTTTGTTGTTGAAATTGCTAGAAGGTTGTGTTTTGTTCTAGTTTAAAAATATTTTTGAATGACTACTAGAATGTAGTACAAATAATTGAATAAACGTCACATCAAAATGTTTATGAAAATAAGAAACATTTTAAAAGCAATTGCTGCTTGTCTAGACTCTCTAATGGAGAAGTAGGTGTATTCGACGAAAAAAAAAGAGGTTACAATAAGATTGTTTAGAGAATAAAGTAGATTTGCGATAGATTGATTAAAGCAAAATAGATAAAATGCAAAAGCTCTTTCATTAGGCAGGTTATAGAAAGAAATAGAACCCGTCTGGCGTCCGTCTGTTTAAATGTAAATCATTTCGACGAACCTTACCTGGATGAATTATTCAGTACAGAATTAGGAATCAATTTCAGAATATTAATTAATGAAATTGACTGCTGTTTTAATTTTAATTGCCTTTTGAATCCGTTACAATAATTTATTCGAATAATTATATCCATTTCGCTAAACTTCAAGTTAAATCATCAGCAATTTGATTTAAATCAGAAATACAAGTACTTAGATATTGAAATTGTATACTTACACTGTACTATGACCTCATTTTTCTAATCTCTTACCAACCTCATCATCTACATCATAAAAAATACCTTCCATATAAAATAATCGCCATACTCTCAATACCAATAAACCTAATGTTCCACCTGATGTCAGAGCATTACGCTACTGTGTGATGTCACCCCATTTTCACGGTTAATGGAAGTGCACGGGGGACTATTGCGGGCCGATGTTCCGCGAAATGCACTCGATGAAAGGAGACTTCTCGAATTACCCAACATAACTCGCTGTTTAGTCGAGCGGCGAACGCTCGGTGTACGGTGTAATTGGCGCCTTAGTGGCAATTTGCCGAAGACAAGTAACATATTGCATGCTGATGTGTATGTAATAGAATTTATTGGTTGGTCGTGTACCTGCATTGTACATTAGAAGTGTAATGTAATTGTTTGATGAAGTCTCCTTTATATTCTTTGTTGAGTTAAGTGGTTTTATATCGGTAGCGTGACTCTTGGTAGTAACAAATTGAGTTACTTTACAAATTATGATTATGCCTACTTTGACTTAATATAAAAATACTCATAACATACGCGGTACGCCTATTACAGGAATAAGTGATGAGCAGACTCGTAACATTAGAACAACCACATTTTGCCAACTTTGATTATCTCCATGTAATATGGGACTTATCGCTGAATAGAAATACCTTCTAAAATAATCAATTGTTACGCTTTTTAGTCGACTTTTTCCAAAGAAAATTAAAAAAAAATGTTATTGTTTTAAGCTGTCACGGTTTTTAACTATATTTAAAATGTCACTTACGGGATATCTTCCGTGATTTTGATTTGTTTTTGGGAACTCAAAACAAATCAAAATCACGGAAGATATCCCGTAAGTGACATTTTAAATAAAAAATGTTATTGTTTTCTGTCAATATCAATCAAGTAAGTATAAAAACTAAGACACTTCAAACAAAAATCAGAAAGTTTAGCTAAATTTCTTTCCCGTCAGATGGGAGTTGGAACGAACATTTATTTTCTCAAAGTTACATACCTGGCCTTCGGGGTTGCGATGACCGTCTGTCAACTTGCATACACCCTCTTTACCTCCCGTCCATTGGGAGATGAGGTTTCCAGGCTTCATGCAAAGCATGAACATTGAACAGCATTCCAATTTTCATTTGAAATAAAACTTAGTTTTAAGTCACTCATGATTGGTTGTTCTTATTGTTTTGAAATTTTTTTAATCGGATTTTCATGAAAAATTTGGTTAGCCTGTAATTTAGGAATATACCATTCAAAATAAATAAGTTTTACACGCACAATTTTATTGGAAACTTTGGAAAATATGTTTTTGCTATTTTTAGTCGATTTTTTCCCAATAAAATCCCAGACAGAATAGAAAAGAAAATCAATCACTGCCATTTTCTTATTAACGTCAGACGCTCCCAATATTTCAGCCATCAATTAAAAACAAGGCACAGCTGAACATAATCGACATCGGAGCAAGTCGAGTGGACGAAGCACGTAAACAACTCGATCGCATTAACGATGCCATCAGCCGAAGCCTATTTAAATCTCAAGAGTAAAATGCACCGACTATTGTATGGGACAATGGCACGTTCTAATGCCGCGAAACGAATTGAGAACGGGACCAGTTCATTGTGACTCGAACATAAATAAGCATTTGCTTGAAGCCTTACGCTTCGGTGTGAGTGACGGCCGGGAGCGTGTGACGTAATTATTTAATTAGTTTTCTTTAGTACTTACGTGGTGAAGTAGAAATGGATATTGCATGTGTTTTGTGTAGGCGTATGGAAATGTAGCGGAAACTTACCTGGAACAACAAACATATTTTCGTTAGGTTTAGTTTTAAATATAAATCAGATAAACGACGACGATAAGCTGGTTAACAAGCTACATAGCCTGGCCCACCGTCGCAAAGTCGCATGTCTGTCGGTCTTCTACAGACTGTACTTCGGAGAGTGTGCGCAAGAGCTCCACGAGCTGATCCCACCATCTCCCTTCTTCCATCGGGAGACTAGACGTACTGCAGGGTATCACCGATACCTAGTCGACATTCCACACATTCGAACGAAGCGCTTTGCTGGGTCCTTTATTATGCGCACAGCCAAGGAGTGGAATTCCCTGCCTGCGTCGGTTTTTCCGAGTTCATATAACCCTAATCTGTTTAAGTCGCGAGTAAACAGGCTTCTACTGGGTAAGCTCGTTCCATCGTCGACATCATCTCTGCCCTTAGGGCAAGATTGAAGTCAAGAGCAAGCCCATTGATAATAAAAAAAAAAAAGATGCTTGTAGGAATATATAATTGTAAGAGAGAATTTAAACCGAGTTGGGTGTATTCTTCTTTTAATAGGGTATTTCACCAAAAAAGTCTAATTTGTCCGATTATCGAAAAATATTGGATACGTGTTTTTTGTTTTATCAAATTAATACAAATTGACGAAAATAAAATGTGTCAAAGATCATGAGTGAGGGCTTGTCACGTCACTTTTTGGGTAAAAAAGTACAGGGGCGCTACTACAACGTCTTAAAACAGTCCTGTTTAAGTCTTACTTTGCATTTTCGTACCATCACGTCCTTAAAACAATCTTAATGCAGGACTGCTAAAAATATCAGTTTTGATATCGTTTTGATGACGTCACCTCAAATAGTTCATTCAATTGGTACTACGACGTGCCTTTTGACAGCGAGCAGGATTGTTTTTATGTCAAATAGCAGGAATGTTTGACATTCTAAATAAGTTGATCTGGGGCGACGAATATATTATTGTTTTATAAATTATACAAAAAAAATGTACTACCGTGATGTAATTGGTAATAAAAACACATTTATATACGTGCAAGGGGTGTATTAAACACCTCTGCCCAATCCTTCAGATGTTACAGGCATAATGTTATGGTGTCGTAAAGTATTCGATTGGACTATGTTTTCAGTGGTTTCAGTGCATCATCTTTATCATTTTCAACAAGAAATTGTCTGCTGCAGGACGTAGGCATCTTCCAAGCATCGCCACATCGACCGATCCTGTATTTCTTGCATTCCGAAAAGGAGGAAGAGCTAGAGAGACTATGACTAGGCTGATGATGATTTAGTGACGGTATTAGGAGGAAGCACCGTCAATGTACCAACAAGAACCACTGTGACATGACTCCATCGGAGCCCAACGTGCATATTCGTGCCGCGAACCCAAACACTCCGGTGTACATTTCCCGCCTACACTACATCAGTACGGCGGAGGACATCGTGGAGTACGTGCGCCAGAAGACCAAGTAGGTATGTGGCGAGAGTGTGGAGTTGCTGGAGTCGCGCAGCTACGTTAACTTTGGGGCGTTCGTGGTGAAAGTACCAACATGTTATGGATCTGCATAATCGTGTTGGAAGAGGACATTAGGCCGCAGGGAGTGGTGTTCCGTCGTTTTCATGGGCAAGTGCCATATGTACCTACGTGCAGCACAAAGACTTAGTGCTTAACTGAAGTGTTACAAACATAGTTTTAAGGCTCTCTTTACTAATACAAATTGTATTTTGTCATATTTATGTTAGTCAGCTTTACATGACATACAAAGGTATGTAAGGCTGCCAAAGATGCCTGAGAAAAAGTGGATGTTGTTGTCGTTTGTATTTACATCATAAACATCGATTTGTAAAATGTACTGTTGCTAATAGATTACCTACCTATAGCTTGTATTGCTGGAGAACCAATAAACTACCATTAAAATAACTGTGTTATTGTTTGTATGCTTGAAAATGACGGTCTTAAGGTCTAACGACCCCATTGCACACACCCTAGTGTCAGAGTTTCTAAACATGGTTTGACGACAGCAATTTGGCGACAGGGACCACCGGCTTAGGGTGCTTTTCCACCAGAGATGCGCTATGCTACGTTGCTATGGATGCGTTATATATCCACCAATCATATTCATTGGTGCACATAGCTTAGCACTGGTGGAAACGGATTCAACTAAGATGTTTTCTATATGGAAGGATACGTACTATGGATGTGTGCTTGATGAAAAGCAGCCTTATACGTGCCTTCCGAAGCATAGAGTGCCTTCCAAACATTGCTACTGAGAATCAATCTAGTTTTACAAACTCGCGGGAACGCACAAGCGTGTTTAACCGAACGCTCTTACATCGTTTGAACATAGTCACCCTGAAACCATCCACAACTTCTTACACGCAGTTTAGCAGACCTAAAGTACTTGGGTACCTACTTAAATAAAACGATCAAAGTTAATAATGGAATTCTTTATTATACAGTTTAAAATATCGATTAACAACTCGTAGATCAGTCCATAATCGAATTTCCTGGAATTATTTTAACCAGCTCCATGATCCATAGTGATAGGTAGTGGTTTATAGGATGCATGGATGCAGTTTTAATGATATTCTTTCCATTGGTTGCTCTTCATCTCTCAAGGGAAAATAAACATTGGCATGTCCACGTTCACGTTAAGCTTTTTATTTCAAGCCAGCTTCAAAATATTATGAACCATCATTTTGGTACATATTTCATAAGTCCATCATAAATATATGAATATCGAAAACGGTTCATATTCACAATCACAGCACACAAGAAAAGTAAATACCATAATTTAATTTAGAATTATTATATAAACCTATGATGTAATTTTATTGAATTTTGTTGACAACCACTCACTGACAAGTATAATGACGTAATGCATTGACATGGATGCCACTTTTAATATAAAACGATAATGATACCAGCCAGTTATAAAAAACACTGGTCCGAATCTTATTATGTTACAATGAAGGGCTTAACCTCCTTCGAAACATTTTCTTACTTTGTCAAGGAAAATCCTCAAAGATTTTATAAATGTTACGATTTTAATTATGTATTTTCTTAAAACTACCTATAAAAATGAAAAATTGTATGGTAAATAATATTTCTATTTTCATTATAGTTATAATTTGTTTCATGACTATTATTTCGGAATACGATTCGGACCGGATTTTTGAGAAAGAGACAGTGCTATACAGTTTATGTATTGCTAGTTGCTTCTTTCATGTTAAAGCAGGGAATAGACAAATCTTACAGATCGTTCGTTCTTTCCCCGCACTAAGCAAGAGTAAAACAGTATTGTTTTGTAGAGGTCATGGTACCAAACAAAGTGTTATTGTTTTAAGCCTGAATCAAAACGTTCCTGCAATAGGATTGTTTTGTTAGAGGTGGTAGTAGCGGCCCTGATCTTGTTACGTCACACGACTTGACACGACTTTTCGAAGCACTGTATCGTCTTCATCTTTTGTTTACGTGAAAAAAGAAAAAATGTGTCCATTGAATTTTAGAAATTTATCTGATGGTCTAATTAGATTTTTTTGTTGAAATACCCTATTAAAAGAAGAATACACCCAACTCGCTTTAAATTCTCTCTTGCACCAACCCCACAGGACACAGGAGGGAGTCCCACGAATTAAGATCGCAGCGCTGGTGATATATTGACTGCGGTGAATGAGCAACAAATCATAAGCAATTTAACAAACAATACAGTCGGTAATGAGCTTCGGTCGCTTTTGTAGCGGCTCCAGGGTTTTAATTGAAATGTGCTGTGTTTGTCTTGTGTTTAACATAACCTTACATGACGCCTGTGATACCTGAAGGGTTAGGTAGAGATGTACCCAAAGGGTGTCCTCAAAGGCTCGCCCCTATTACACAACATCAGGCACAAATCTAGATTCAAATGAAAAAACCCAATAACACTTGGTGCGACCCAAAACTCGAGCCCAGGACCTCATGTACAGCAGTCACGCTAGCGACCACTTGCCCAATGATCCACCACTTTGTGCAATTAACGCAGAAAAAAGTAGCTGAACCAATTCTTAGCAACTCATTTAGAGATTCGTTAGCGTTCGTGAGGAAATGGGCATGTCTTAGAACCAAAAAATTCGAAGACAAGTAACATCTACAAACCCGTTGCTTGGTGGATTAGCCCATCCCTCTCCTAGAGAGGAGGCCTGAGTCCCAGCAGTGGGAAAATTTTAGGCTGATGATGATGATGATGATGAACAAGATTCTATTAAGTCTGAAATAAACACAAACAATTACTTGCACAATATAAGTTTAGTCCGTTACTAACTATGACTAAACTTCTAACAATTTCAGCCTTAAGATATTCAAACAGTCTCTTGGACGTAATATTAGATATTTTCACTGTATTACTTTGTTTTTCAGATCTTTCATAAGGTTTAGCAAGTGAAATTTATTGAAACATGCAAATTAAAACTTGTGAAGAATGAACTCTTTTACGTGCGTTATACGTTCATTGTAATAAAAAATCATTGGCTAGAGGATACGCCTTAGTCATCTAGAGACTACACAGGATTTTAGCGACAGAAGTCATTGATTTATTTGATGATAATAGATACACACATATATAAATTCATGCCTTATTTACTTGAGGGCAGACATGAACCACAGAACGCCATCTGCTGCGATCTCTACATATTCCTTTTCACGCACGCCGCCCGGTTGCGAGTAATACTCACCTAACTTTTTTGAAGAACCACTCCAATAAGGTCAGTGTATATCATTCTAGGGTGTCCCCTTTCGGCGTGTTTTTTGTTAGTCGGCTTTCACTTATCCTCTCTATGTGACCACACCTTCTTAGCATACTCTTTTCAATTTTTGTCACTACATCTAGAATAGATTGTAGATCTCCTCTTACAAAGTGTATAAACAGAGAGTATGTACCAGTCTTCTTCTTTTCGATTCGATAACTCAAATTTTGTCCGCCCAGTACGTAGCAACCTGGACAGCTCTTTCGTTTGCCTCGTTTATATTTTTGAATGTGCATCAGTAACATGTACCAGTAAGAGTTAGATACATCAATAAATATGTGACAGTTCACTTTTATTTAGACGTTGATACAGGTGTGTGAGTTAAAACTAGCATTTATTATTGTATAAAACTTTTGTAGTCATTCCATTGAATCCAATTATTTTGAAAAAAACTTTTCACCTGACGGTACACTTTCAATCAAGCTCCAATCACTCACGCCACTCGTTTCAATAACTCATCACTTTCATCGACACCGCTTTGTTTTCCATACAAGCAAACAATCAAACAGAAAGCACAATGTTTTTAATATCACTCCAACAATCGCGTAATACTAAAACACAGTTACACACGCATTCCAATATACCATATGAATTTACAGAGATCTCTTGTGAGCACACAATAAATACATACGAGTATTTCATGAAGTGGTATTGAATAACAATTGTTGGGGCCGACGCCGACGCGGGGCCTAGGCCGAGGACCGAGGCGCAGGCCGAACGGCACGCCGTTTGTGACACATATTAAAATGTACTGCCGGGTTTAAGTGTATTAGATTTTTACGGAGCTTTGGGTATTCCTTTTTTGTTGTTTTAAATGTTTGAGTATTGAACATGGAGTGACAGGTAGGACTGGTCGTTTGTAGTTAAAGTAGGTACAGTAGTAAAAGATAAGTTTTAAAATTTTAAGGTTTATAATGTTACATACACTGAATTTTATGGAATACGTGCAGTGGTTTTCAATTATTTTGAGCTTCCGATGTTATATTTCGATGCCGTTGCTAGCGCCATTATTGTGAGCCGCGAAAGATCTCCCGTAAGCGACAGTGTACCTTTAATAAATTAATTGTTTAAGCAATGTTTTTGAATGCAAGCAGGTATCTATCTTTCCAACGTGCTATCGAACACAATAACGATATTGAGCCGTCAAAACACAGTAACAAAACAAAAACTAAACAAAATTAAGAACAACTGTTACCAATAAAGATACCTTCAGGATAACTTCGAACATTCGACATAACCGTAAAGGATCTAAAATCCAGAAAGATATGAATAAAAATAAATGACGAAGTCTTCGACTTTCCAAAACGTTAAACAATACTGCGTTTCGGCGCAAAAAGTTTAGCGCTTAAAGAAAACCAGAGGCGTTTTCATGAAATAAGCGATCCTCTTTTCAGTATGATGCAAGGTGCTTCGTAGGAGGTTTGCAAAGTGATAGGTAAACTTTGTGATGATTTGAAATAGGTAGGTAAAATGTTACATGTTTATCAATGTTGAAAAATAAAGATTTTTATGGAAAAAATCTATCAATACTGTATCTTCTCGACAAACGTTTTCATAGACCAGGTAAGGTAAAATCTTTAATCTTTCTTGAAGTGTTTTGAAGCTTGTAGAAAACACATGAAGCTACCCAAAGCTGATTAGCTGACAACGTTCTTCCCGTAAACCTTGAACCTAGTTAAAAGCTTATTAAAATGACAGATTGGTGTGCTGGTGTCTGTCTTTACTGACTAAAATAACAGTTGTCTAATACAAGATAATATTTAGTGAGACTTTTTCAAAAACATTATGGAATATATAATCAGCCAGAATGGTTTTACAAATGAGCCATAAAATAAATCACAAGTCAATGTCATTTCTTCCTACTTTACCCTTACAAACCACATTATTTACATCTGCATTCCAGCACAGTCCTAGTAATATTTTAGCTTACAAGCACACAATACGCTCGCGGACCGCAGCGGGCAGTTCTTATAGATATATTTCGATTACCTCTCTATAAAGAGAAGTTATCGGCTCTGTATCATTGCAATATTGTCAGTTATTGTAGTCTATGTAACTGTGTGCCTTTTCTGTGCTTATTTGTTGTGTGTAACTCTTAAGTATTTCTGTATCGCAATGTGTTTATTTATTCACAAATAGCAAGACATCTTTTGATATTTGTGAATACTAAAACTCATTCACAATTTAATACCTAACTAAATCTGAGAATTAGAAAATATGTTACTTAATTTTCACTTGATTGGGGTAGGCCTATATTTCGGGGAGGTCTATGTTTCGGGGAGGCTCATGTCTAGCAGTGGACTCTTTTCGGCTGCGATGATGTTGATAATGATATTTCAATATTTGCTTTCTGGTAACAAGATCTATGTGTGATGCTGGCAATTTTTTATTTATAAAACAATAAAAACCTTTAATACTCGTAACGGTGAAAACTGCGAAACTTGACAAATAAATAATCAGGTAACTCACAAATCAGTACAACAAAATTATTCAAATATTTATCAAGTCCCTAGAAACATAAAAATAGTTTTTCCTAACATTCTAGACCCAGTTCTAGTGGAACCTTTATGTCTCCTCGAACAGACACAACTTATCCTCCACAGGGTTAGGTTGATATTGGTTATTGTGTGCCATTTTCTGTCGCAGCGAATAGGTTAGGTGTCTACTATGGTGCACCCGGCTCTCGTTCTCATTAGAAAGAGTAAGTCTTGGTTCTGTTGCAGTATTTTTTCCTTGTTTCTTTTGTAAAGCTTCCTTATATTTTTTCGCTTGAGAAAAGATGCCGTGTACTGGTTTGATGCAGTCAAAGTCAGGTTTGCTCTTGTTTGTTGAATTTACTCAATTAGTTAGTATAACGTAGTCAGTTAACGTTTGTCCTTCAATTTCAATACTTGTGGGTATTAAGAAATTGTAAAAAAGTTGGTTTGATTGATTACTTGAAAGTTTAAATGAACTTAGAGTACAAGTAGATATTTAATGAAAAACCACATCAGTTTGAGTCTGTTAATGCTAATACCTTGGCCGTTAACCGCTCTATCCAAGTAGAATCTGCAAGATAATGGAAAAGGACGAACACAACACACACTGCCCCAACTAGAGTGCCCCAGGTGTCCGTTTACCTGCACTCTTGAGGGTCTGAATAGCGTCTCTGACGCTGCAATAAACGTGGTAACGTACTGGGCCCAAACCGTGTACTATGGAAGTAACTTGTTTTTGATAAAGATATAATAGTAAAAAGACGAAAAAATATTATTGCACAAATCCCGCAAACAAAAACAAAATTTGCAGCCATGCAGTATAACATACGCTCAGCGCAGCTTTACAACAGAGTTAACAGAAAAATATACATATACACCAAACAACTACATGATTGTAAAAAACTTTTACTAGAATGGATAAAACCACTTTCGTATGAAGACACCGAAGCACTCTTGTAACATGACAACGTACACACATCAAACACGTGCAGTCAAACACCCCCACACACACACACACACACACACACGCACACACACACACACACACACAAATCATCATCTATTATACGCCACTCAACCTCTCATATTCATAAATATTAAGAGAATATTAAGAATATATTGTTAAGAAAATAAAATACAATTATCTTATCTCAATTTACGGAAGAGCGGAGTCTCCTACTACAGGCATTATTTGCTTAAAAGGAGACTCCAATCATCAACTAATGTAAGAAATATTGTTTTACGCAAATAAATATTTTGTATTTTGTATTTGTATTTGTAACATCGATACTCTACAAGCAGAAAAGAAGATCTCCGATCTTTTACAACAAATAAAACCTGTTCTACTAATAAATACTATATTTGGGAAGTCAGCCGATAACTCAATAAAAATAGGGTTTTAAAATGAGTTTCAATTCTCACAACAAGTTCTATAATTAATAATGTTGTCAAGTTCTAAACCGCAACATTGCAGTTACCTCAATTCCTTCGAACTCATCTAAAAACAACAACATCCAATTACCGAACCATCAGAAACAACGTTATATAAAATTCAATTAAGCCAAAATATATAAATACGTAAATAAAAACGTGGAATCGATTTAAAATGGCAACACCACAACTAATCAGGATGCGGGCCGCGTGATTTATTTCGCGTCAAAGTTGAAAATTAATTCACAACACCGCTAGAGGCGGTCGTAGAGTGTGGAGCCAGTTGAGGGTTATAGAAGAGGCGGGGTGTTCGTACAGCGGGGTATAAAGGTGTGGGGGTTATTAGTACTTGCGGGGTAAGATGTGGGTCTAGGTTATTGGGTTTAAAAGGGTAAATCATGTGGTTAAGACCGTGTAAAGCCTGAGGTATTATCGGAGAGTTTGTTGTGTGTACTTAATTGCCTTTTCTATCATGTGCCGTCTGCAATATAGAGTTACAAATATGTAGATTCTGTCAATTCTAAGATATCATTAACATAATATGTACCACATCAGCAGCTCCTGTGCTATTGGTCTACCCTGTTTGAATGGATTTGATGTATTTCACAGTACCTTAACCACGTTTACAATCATTCACAGCCCGATTTCACTACTGGGTACAGGCCTCTATTTGCTTGTGCCAAGCTCTACTCTCTTGTGCCAGACTCATCCAGGATATTCCCACAATGGTCCCACAATGGTCGCCGAACGACCAACACTACTCCCCATTTCTCGAAAAGAGAATCATCATCATCAGCCTATAATGTTCCCACTGCAGGGACTCAGGCCTCCTTTCTAGGAGAGAGATGGGCTATCCACCATTCGGGCCCAGTGTGAGTGGGTAAATGTCACATGTCTTCGATTTTTTTGGTTCTAAGACATGCTACATACCTACATGTTTTCCTTAACCGTTTGGAACCTAAACAATATCCACATATTTTTTTTTCCCAAACACGCCCGCCGATTTCATAACCCCACCTTGTCACGCCGGTGACAGAAACCCCGGTCTTTGCCGTGAAGCCAACGAGCGAGGAGCGAAACAAAGCGGTGGCCACAAACCGCATTCAGGTAATTCACATTCAAAAACATTCATTCAATTTAAACATGACTTAATGCGTATTTTGTTAAGAAATTAGATAATGTTGGCAGAATTTTGTAGGCTTTAATTATGTTGCCGGGTCTTGTTGTTACCTGCATATATGAATGGTTTAAGTTAGATAGGTACCAAGATTTTGTAACAATATTTTGACATATTTATATCAAAATATTGTTACAAAATCTTGGTACTGTTACGAGCTGGGTATGGGATAAATAAAAACACTACCAAATAAACACGAATTAACTTTATTACTCGCAATACACTTATTCACAATCGCAATACACTACTGAACACTTTAATCGCACTAGATTATCTTCGATCCTTTCGTTGTCTCTCTTAAAAGTGAACTGACTGACTTCGTCCTCAATCGGTCCTTTTATACCCACGCAAACAAAAGATATTCGAGATAATTCACCATTATTCAAGAAAGCATCCACAAAAAAACATTAACAAAAAATAAATTTAAAGATAAAAGAACCGACAAGGAAGAAGTTACTTTACGTCGTCGGCATACGGTCGAAATTACAATGATAACTGCCGGCGACTCCCGGCGCCTGACCTTGAATACAATGTAAGTTCTATACCTACTACGGAAATAGGTACCTAAAAGAATGAACTCGTATTTTCTAGGTACTACACAGTTATTAGCGCGGTTTCTCGAAGATTCTAGATGACCGTCGTAACAGTACCAATACCAAAAATAAATAATCTAATAATCTTGGTAATCTTGGTTGGTATCTTGGTAGAATGCGCAAGAAACTTCGTGGACATTTGTCCACGAAGTTTCTTGCGCATTTTTCTCCTTACAGATCTACGGGATCTTTGGGATGGGCTACACAGTACTATAACAATTAGCTTAGCTTTCTTTGTTATTTTTTTGATATTCAAAAGTGCTGTACTGAATGTAACTGTAACTTCGATGTTTTTATATAACTGACATTCATAAGTGCCTTTAATGGTCAAGTTAGGACACAAAGCTTTGAAGCGGATGGATGAAATACCAGATTCACCTGTATTTGTACTTGTATATTTTGGTTGGAAGAAAACCCCAAACCAAAAAAAAATAATCCAAAAGTTTGCCTTGATTATGTGAGAATACATAAATTTGACATTCAAAAGTTAATCAGTTACGAAATAACCTTAAAAACTTACTAAAATACTGACATTATACTAGTACATTAATCGAAGAACTAGTAACCAACAGTAACCTTACGATACCTCTGCCTTCCTCCACACATTTCTACCACAAAGGTAATGTACACCTTCTCGGTAAAATTGTTTACATTTGACAAACACGGTGAGGTGTGTTGTCGTCACGTCCTGCGTGACACGGTGGCGTGACGGCCGACGATTTGCGGATTATATTCTACGTATTTGATGTGGAGATTTAATACTGATGGATATTATATTGTTATGCTGATCTGGATGTTTATATCAGAATCTATAGTGGGTACTTGAGTCAAATTATCTGAATAACCTTTGCTAAACAGTCTCTACTGTACCCACTGCTGGAACACAAGTCTCATCTCTTGACCCAATCCTCAGATTGGGTCATTAATCCAGCTCGCGGGCCCAGTCTGTATTGGTAGATGCCACATGTTTCAGTTCTTTATATATGTCGCAGGTTTTTCATAAAATTAGGTTTTTGATCAAAAACCGGAAGATGACACATTTTATATCCTTTATGGGCGGCATGGGCACCGGGCCGTAGGCCGACGAAGGAGGCCGGCGGAGGCCCGGCACTTTGGGGACAGAAGATATTAGTGTTATATAATATGCGAGCGAAGCGAGCGCGCGTCACGGAGTACTACTGGGATTTGTTCAATTCACTAGATTTGTTTAGGGAAATGATAAAACCGTGTTGTTATTTTATCTTCCTCCGTGGTTTGATCAAATCCCTTAGGTTTTTGATCAAAAACCTAATTTTATCATATCCCTGCGACATATATATATCGTATATATATATATATATCGTGGTCGTAAGCGCGACTGCTGTCCATTCGGTCCTAGGTTCGATTCCCAGGTAAGGTAATTTTTTATTGGGTTTTTCCGTCAGGAACGTCTCAGTAGCAGCCAAGGAATATAGATTTGTATCGGGTGGATGGCAAAAGGCTCGCATTTTACAAGCTACAGTTCTTCAAAAGAATATTTACGTAACTGTCTTGCGTGTTGAGTTGTATTTAACAATCGTGACTCCACAAATTGCTGTAATATGCTTAAATTACTAACTCACTCAAACAAAATGTTACAACATCACACCTCGAGTAAATTAATAAATGGGAAAGTAGAGGCTTTGATTAAATAAAAGGATTATTTAATTACTAATACAAATAAAAACCTAGTTGGTTTTCTCTTTAAATACATATTTGGAGTTCCCCAACATTTCAATAAAATAAAACCAATTAACGTAACCATATCCTGAAGATAAACAAAGGATGATGAGTTTTGAAATTCAAATAGTAATAAATAATATTTCTGACCTGTACGCAGCACCGTAGACCGACAACTTTCCCTATTAAATAAACATAAACTATTCTACAAAATAAATAACAACTTTAGATTGAAATGTGCCCGTCCCAGGCCTCGCCTGTGTTTTCTAAAATTTATATTAAATTCATGTTTGCCTGTTTAAATAG
Organism: Diarsia mendica; assembly: GCA_949316265.1. Classification (NCBI taxonomy): domain Eukaryota; kingdom Metazoa; phylum Arthropoda; class Insecta; order Lepidoptera; family Noctuidae; genus Diarsia; species Diarsia mendica. Next base: position 3,208,958 of record OX438895.1, on the reverse strand, counting down.
GAAATGTGTACATATAAGTATTTTTGAGAACTCGTGTCTATTAATATTACCGGTTTGTTTTTAGTCATCATATATTATATTGTTTTGATATTCAAAAGAAACGATGGATTGATTACAAATATGTCCTCCATCGAAACACTGTTTTGAAATTAATCTGTATAAAATTCAATCAAAAATAAAGTTGCCAATTATTAAATGATACACAATCTGTAAACTAATGTTATTAGTATTCAATGATCATCATCAGCCTAGCCTTTTCTAATTATGTTGGGGTCGGCTTCCATTCCACAGCAATCTGATTTCCACAACCCGTATTATCTGGTAATATGGACCACTGACTCTCTCTGACTCGGTCATCTCTGCCTAGCCTTTTCCCAACTATATTGGGGTCGGCTTCCAGTCTAACCGGATGCAGCTGAATACCAGTATTTTACATGGAGCGACTGCCTATCTGACCCCCACAACCCAGTTAATACTAGGTAATACGATACCCTTTGGTAAGACTGGATGTCAGAATTTCAGGTCACTGACTACCTGTAACGACTACCAAAGATGTATATATATGGCAGCCGGGACCAACAGCTTAACGCGCTTTCCGAGGCACGGAGGAAACTCGGTATGTCGGGCGGTCACCCATCCACAGACCGACCTAGGTAAGCACAGCTTTACCTAAAGATCGACCCGAGTGGCAGTATTTATTAAGCCACGAGCTCCTCCTCTCTCTGACTCGGTATCAGTATTTAATATCAATTTAAAAGAGGCAGTCAAACCTATCAACTAGTTTCTATCTTTCGCTGCAATATATTTTATACTATATACGAAAAGCCAGTGAAAGATAAAACAAATTAGATTCCACAGCCAATGCTAAATGCAATGCATTTAATATCTGCACATAATAATTCTTCTACTTCACTACAGCACTATCTGATCTGCAATAATGAATCTACCTCTTCATCCCCAAAGTCTGCTTACCCCACAATATTTCCACTACATTTTGTGAATAACAAATCATCTTTTTGGCTTGTTTTTAATGTAAAAGCCGTGCAATTGTTCGGGCCATAAATAAAAATTGTTGCGAGAACACCTCAGCAGTTTTAATATTTTAATCCTCGCAGGGAGGGAACATAAATTTTGTTTGACTATTTGATCGCGAACGGTATTGTAGGAAACGGCGGCTGTTTCGATAATGTTTAAGAATTTTCTCAGGAATTGTAGCATCATGTTGAGATAGGAAATCTTGTCGCGAATCTCTTTAGTATTGCCGAGGGTACATAAAATGATAAATTGTTTTAGGATTTTGCGATAGCCAGAGGCCTAGAAAAAAGGACGGTGACATTATTGTAGATCTATGGGATTGGTCAATTCAATTCATTTATTGCACTAAAAATAATACGTAAACTGCTGAAAATTCTATCAAAGGTAGAAATACGAAAAAGCAGTTGTAAATTGTGTAGGCCCTGACTTCAGAGCATTAAATCATCAACTATTTTCGATTATGTTTAGGTTTGGAAAAACAAACAACTTAATTTGGGACTCTGATTTGAATAATCACGCCAACCTAAAACCCAACAAAAAATTCAAACCTCAATTACGCTCAAAAATCTACGAAAAAACTATCAAATTCAACTATTTCCCGCGCCGAAACAATTGGAGCTAATGGCAATAGAGTTCAACAATGCATTGTTACTGAATCGCACGGCTTTCCAGCACTCGCGAAATGCGGTGGTTTTATCCGCCCTGCCGATTCTGCTACGCTAATAAATCATGGCACTTTTGTCAGGTGTTACAATTTGTATCGCCCCGTGCTTCTGTGAGAAGATTTTCATTTTTTTTCGCCACCCTGTTCACAAATCATCAGAATTGTGGGTGAGTAATTGTTTAACGGTATAGGCGGTGAAGGATTTATGTGTAGGATGATCCTGGGATTTTAGTTGTGGATGTCAATGTACTAAGTATTTGCAGTAAAGTCTCTATTCATCATCAAGGAGGTCTGAGTCCCTGCAGTGGGAACAATATAGGACTCTAGGAGACTCTAGGAGAGGGATGGGCTATCTACCACGCGGGCCCAGTGCGGATTGGTAGATGTCGCATATCTTCGAATTTTTGGTTCGAAAATATGCCGGTTTTCTCACGATGTTTTCCTTCACCGTTTTGAGAGCAGTGGTGATGAAATAAATGACACAAAGTAATGCGCCTGTCTGGGTTCGAACCCACGACTCACTGTTCGTAAGTTGGGGCCGCCACCACTGGGTCAATGTCAATGTGGTCGTTCAATGTGGATACATTGAACGACCACATTGGGCCACCACTTAGACACAAGGTAAGGATTTACCTATTTAGTTATGAGCAATAGAGACTTATCTCTATTGCTCATAACTAAATAGGTAAGGATACATTGAACGACCTGAGACTTAGAAATTTCTTAGTAGTAGGTGGAGTCTAGCTATATGCGCAATTGATGGACAATAGGCGCTCTAATCATCATCATAATTCTGTCCTTATCCCAATGTATTTGGGGTCGGCGCAGCATGTCTTCTTCTTCCTTTCTTCTCTATTACTCGTCATCTAAGCAGTCAACTTTCAATGGACCCATATAAATAAAAACAAAGTTACTAAAATGTGGATGTAATATTGGGTACCTACTCCACCGCCTTACTATTTGAGGATTACTTATATAACATTCATGTCATCCTTGTGTGGTGACTGATGAGATCTGCTCTCATGGCTTGCTTATATTATTAAAGATTTCCTTTACAAACAAGGCAGGAAAAATGTCTGCAACCAAATTCATTTTCCTGTCAAAGGAATCTCCATTTCCATGAAAAATTATACATAACCGCACGAGTATCTCAAAAGATAGCAAACAAAATTTCTCAGTAATAAAAATCAAGCAAACGAAACCTACCAAACAGCACAGAAAACCATCACAGAATGAAATGAAACTCAAAGAGACAGACTAACACATTTATTTGAATAGTGGCACACGACTGCAAATATTTGAGCTCACATAGAAAACGTGTATTTGCACCACTGCAGAGGCATCTGTATGCAAACACTAGTAGTAATGTTATCAAGGATGTACTTTCGAACAAGGTTTTAAGTATGCAGCCAGCTAATATGCATTTACTTTTAAAATTACGATACATTTAAAGACAGATGTCAAACGATACAGCGCGTCAAACGCTGTATCGTTTGAAGTATCTGTATCATCATGACATCAGTCGCTTTATGCCAAACGTTATATTATATAAAACAAAATTACAATCAATATTGTCGGTGTACTAGAATTAATAAGATTTCTGCATGTATACCAAATAGCTTGTTCAACTGTACCAACGCTCAATTCAATTACATAGCTTTGCGCATTTGCGTATAGTTTTTGATATGACTTCGAGACTAACAGCACTGTTCGTTTCCCAGTAATGGATGAAACAAGTAATGAAGAGGAGCGCTTCACTAAATAATAATAGGCTCAGGTCTTGTGGTTTGAGTCGTGCTTGCCTTTGTTGGTCTGTAGATGGGTGACCATTCATTACATATACCTAGAGTTTCCTCTGTGCCTCGGAAAGCACGTTAAGATGTTGGTCTCAGCTGTTAAAGTGGCCTAAAAGTCTGACAATCAGTCTTACCAATTTACTCCGTGGCACGGAAAGCACACTAAGCCGTTGTTGCTATGCCGGGGCAGTCATTTGTACATCTTTAACAGTTGTTAAAGGTAGTCAGTGGCCCAGAAATCTGACAATCAGTCTTACAGAAGGGATCGTATCTCCCAGTACTAACTGTGTTGTGGAGGTCAAATGCAGTCTCTCCATGTAAAATACTGATATTCAGCTGCATTAGGTTAGAATGGAAGCCGACCCCAACATAGTTGGTAAAGGTAAATGATAATGGATACAACACATTGTGAAAATTTATTTAAACTAATAAGATAAAGAGGTAAAGTTTGTGTGTTTGTATATTTGTTAAATTGTAATGGGTAATCTCGGGATCTACTGAACCGATTTAAAAAATTCTTTCACCAATAAAAAGCCACATTATTGCTGAGTGTCATAGGCTTCTTTTTATCCCTGTATTCCCACGGGAATGGGATCTACGCGGGTGAAACCGCGGGACGTCCGCTAGTTCTAAAATAAATGTGTAACTGAAGCTCAGTTTGCAGTGCAGTGATTACACTTTGGTCGTAAAATACTTTTAAAGTAAGAGCAATGAGTGTGTTCACACTTTCGATAGTGCTCTCTGTTGTTTAATGATTTTGTTGGAGTGAATAGCTTTTTATGGATAACGAACTATGCATAATAATATAATAATAATAATAATATTCCACAACTATCACACAACGCCATCTAGTCCCAAGCTAAGCAGAGCTTGTGTTATGGGTACTAGACAACTGATAAACATACTTATATATTTCTAAATACATACATATTATAGATAAATTACACCCAGACACAGAACAAATGATCGTGCTCATCACACAAACATTTGTCCTGGGTGGGAATCGAACCCACGACCTCCGGCATAGCAGTTAGGGTCACTAACCACTAGACCAACAGGCCAGTCAAATAAAAGATTAGTGGACTGTATATATAAAGGCTTGGTGTATTGCCGATTAAATTTACAAATTATAACTGCCCGGACAAACAGATGATAAATTAAATAAACGTCTGAAAGTGTCGTCCGTCTTGGGAGGGTCCGAAGAAGCGAGTGTCCGGCAGTCGCGCAGCGCCCCGCACCTCAGCTCGGTTGCCTCGCGCGCGCGCATGTTGATCACGCCGCCTGCGTGTGCCGTCTGCGTGTTACTGTTGGGTTCGATTCCCAACACGAACTATGCATTGTTTTTACATGGATTGTGGCTTTCAGAATCTTATCTTTAGACCAGAAGGACTAGTCAAATGGTCATTGTATCACCGTATAAAGATAATGTATGTAAATTAAAAAATGTATAGAATTGACATGACTAATTGATTAGGGTTACTACAGTTTTAGACAAAAATTATTCGATTTTTCTTACATTCACTATAGGTAAGTGAGTACCTATAGTGAAAGGATATTTTACCCAGTGTTATCAAGGAAGCAAAAATATTATCAGTAATCAGGACTAACTGGGTTGTGGAGGTCAGATAGGCAGTCGCTCCATGTAAAATTCTCGTATTCAGCTACATCCGGTTCGTCTAGAAACTGACCTAAATATACTTGGGAAAATGCAAGGCAGTTGATGACTGTAAGTGAGACAATTCGTTTTGAAAGTAACTAAACATGAATTCAAAGCAACCACTTGAGAACTTGGCCTCTTAACTTCTAAGTCATCTCTATACCCAAGGTAAACTAATCTATATCATGACCTTTCGTCCATCCTGTGTAGGTACACATAGGTTATGTGTATGAACACATCCTTACATAAACAACAAATATATAATCCCATACAAAACGAAAACAGAACCCCCGCTTACAGGAGTGGAAGGCTTTAATATTTGTCACAGGAAACAGCCTTTATTTACCCCATAGGCGGAGGGTACATCCGGTGAAGGGCAGGCCCATTGATTTCTGGAAGGGTGGCCCCTTAATACCGTCCACTTGTAAATAAGCCTCGTATAATATTTAACTTGGATCTTTTAATAATAGGGAGCAGTTTTTGGCAACTATATTGGTATTGTGAATTTTTTAATATTATGGTTACTACGGTCTACCATTGCAATAGATATTGATGTGCGATGGTAAGCAGTAGAGGCTCAAATTGGAGTAATCTAGTCCCGATTTATTACTGATATATTTGAGATAAATGGAGGAGAGGTGTCTCATGAAATGAAACACCTCCTCCAGAAACAGAGAGGTATGGAAGAGGAAGACATGCTGCGCCAACCCCAAATGAATTGGGATAAGGGCAAGAGACTGATGATGATGATACTTGAGATAAATGTATGAATCTATATATCTATATAAATAAAAAGAGAAGTCCTGACTGACTGACTGACTCATCAACGCCCAGCCCAAACCCTTGGACCTAGAAAGCTGAAATTTTGCACAGAGGTTCCCTTTATAATGTAGACAAGGAATAAGGTAGGATTTTTCGAAATTCAACCCCTAAGGGAGTTAAATAGGGGATGAAAGTTTGTATGGAAAATCGAAATTTTCACGCGGGCGAAGCCGCTGGCAAAAGCTAGTCCTATATATACCGGGTTTTTATATTAATAACGTAACATTACATCACGCCAGTAATTCCCGAAGGGTTGGGCAGAGGTGAGCTGTATTTTGCCAGTTATGTTTAAGTCCCATGTAATGGGGGCGAGTCTATTGCCAATCATCATCATCATCATTTCAGCCAAAAGACGTCCACTGCTGGACATAGGCCTCCCCCAGGCGTCGTCACATTGACCGGTCCCGTGCGTCTCTCATCCAGCGGGTTCCTGCAACCCTGACCAGGTCATCGGTCCACCTAGTGGGAGGCCTTCCAACGCAACGTCTTCTGGTTCGCCATTCCAGAACTTTTCGGCCCCATCGGCTATCCGTTCTGCGAGCTCTATTGCCAATAACTACTATTAACAATAATAATAGATGAATATTGGCTTACAATATTTATCTTAGGGTTAGGTTAAAGGTGTCTTATTATTAGAAACAATGTCCGTTTCAGTCCGTGGGTGTCAGTTTAGTTACAAGTCTCTTGTTACAATAACATAATCCGTATTACATTAATATAGCTATTATGGTGTACACGTGTTTTAGCTAAAGTTACTTATTTATTGTTACGTAATACCTTTACTACAGATGATTTATTTTTATCCAAATTATCATATTATTTAAAGATTTTTCAGTAAAGTCAATTTGTATAACCCTGAATATTTGAATTTAATACAGTTAAAAAATCCCAAATCAAAATACCATCGTAGGTTTGCATATGAATCATGATCATCAGTTGGTTTTATTCAAAACTTTACTAGCTACTGTAGTAAAGTTTCGAATAAAACTAACTACGTATTAATAAAAAAACTGTCGCTAATGAAACGACGCTGTACGATAAAATATTCATAAATAAAACCAATAAATTAGCCAACATGACCCTCAAAAGTCCCTTCATAATATCCAAAATGTCTGGACCATCAAATATTCGAACAAAAACAAAGTTATTTGAAAAGTCTAACAACGCACGCACCTCCTAAAAACGAGAAATATTTAAAACATCCCTGGGCTAGTCCAAGCCATCTCTGGCTCAGGAATTCATTATGACGACAGAAATTTGTTTGCGATATGAAATTCCTAAGACTCCTCCGCCATTTCCGAACAATTCACGTCATTCCGATGACCGGTTTATGTAAGAACGGTTTTATTTGACTTTTATTATAATAATATGCTAATTTATGCTGGATTGAGTTTGATATCTTGAAGTTATTAATAAACCATGTTGAATTTTTAATTACTGTAAAATTATCGACTGTCATTGAAAAGGAAAACTGTAAGTTGAGTAAAAAAGTTGAGAATACAAAATTATTTACAACAACATAAACTAGTGAACCAATTTAGGTACTAACTTTAGTGTGATGTTAACATCACGCCTGTAATCTCCGAAGGGTTAGGCAGTGGTGTAGCTAAATATTAATATGGGGCGAGCCTATTGCCATCCACTGGGCCTCGAACCTCGAACCTGACCCAGAACCTCGGACACAGAAGTCGCACTTGCCACCACTAGAGCGACGAGTGAGTAACAAACCAATTGTTCAAATAACTAGTAAGCCTTTTTTTTTTGGTGGTTGGAAAATCATCGAATAACCCCCCTCCCCCCCGCTCTTGGACAGAGCGAAGGGGATTGTCAGACTTCTACTGACTAAAAACCAAACCCATGTTCCTTCTTCGCCCTTGTGTCGGAGCCGCGTTATCCTTTCGATAATCCACAGCCCCGACGGGTAACTAGTAAGCCTTATTTTCTTTAATGTTTACCCTTCCCTCCAAAGAATCGTTCAGTAAAAATCAAACTCAAAAGACTATAAATTTCAATTAATTAAGAAGGTTTCAGTCCAATTGAACCTGTTCCTACCATTTTAAATTCCGGTCTCCAATTGTTGCTAGGTAAATTTAAATATTTTACACTTGAAAAGAGCTATCGAACGTTCCTACATTTTAATGGGGAACGCTTCGCTAAGCAATGTCTGAAATGCGTCGATGTTTTTGTATTCAATTTATCGATGGAAAATTGAGTAAACATTTTAACGAGGATGCGTTCATGGATATTTTTACAAAATGATGTTGTGCGGGTAGTTACATAATGCATTGTGGTTTCATTAGATGATCACAAATTTCACATTTGGTTTAAATACAGTTTTCTTTAACAGATCTGAGAAGACCAATAATTAAAAACATTTTAAATTATGATCACAATCTCATCTCGCAGACGATTATGGACGCATTTACGATTGATAAGTCAAATCATTACTTTTTTAAACAAAAGTATGTTTATTAAATACAATGCTTTGTATTTTTAAAATGTTTTTGCTGCGAATTGTAGGTAGATGTGCAAGGTACAATTCTTAACTATAAATATAATTTTAGATATGTCCAGTTTCTCAATTTATAAATGTACCGAAGTGAAAATTTTTCACTTCGGTACATTTATTGAGAAGCATTAAATTGTATTTAATAAACATACTTTTGTTTAAAAAAGTAATGATTTGACTTATCAATCGTAAATGCGTCCTTAATGTCAAAAACTTTATGCATTTTTTGTGAATTTGTTTAGAATGCGAAAAAGCTGTGTTTACTTATCAAATTAAATATCAGGAACTCGAAACAATAAGATAGTGTTATTGACCATGTCAGTTTAAAATCTTATAATCTGTAGAATATGAGATAATCATTATAATGTGTAGTGTAAAGTATGAGAAGTTATCCTCTAGCTAGGGAGAGTTTCACGCTTATTTACCTTTCAATATCTTCCCCATCTAGTATCATATTTAATTCCTCCTTACAAAGAGTCCGTTAAACATCTAAAGCCGCATTCACATTTGTCTGACGTGTTGTGTCGTGATGGCTACTGTTCACATCTATATGACGCGTTATGACGAATTTTTAATCAGTCCCGTCTTGGCTCTTAGACAGTTTACACATTCGCAATGTGTACAACACAACACTGGCGCGTGCACACTAGTCCGACCCGTTGTGACGTGTCGCTGCGCCGCTCCCCGCACCTCACCCATTCTGACGCAGACCACGATCGCTTCTGATGCGACACAACACAAGCCTGAGACACACTGCGTCAGAGAAATGTAAACGCAACCATATTAATTGTATCAAACCGATAACTTTCTGATGCATCACAACACAACACGTCAGACAAATATGAATGCGGCTTTACTAAGTTCCAAAAATATCTACAAGTTAGCACCCATAAAGGAAAAAGCCTACCATCGATATTTTCAGCCATCCCTACAACCATTACTTGAACTTCAATTAGATGATATCTGACGTTTATAGTTCTTTATGCATCTTAGAAGTCAGATTATGCTTTCGAGGAGTGAGATAATGCCATTTAAATGTTGGTCCGATCATTATTCCCTTGGTGGAAGCGTAATGAAAATTTTGTAAAGGTTTTACGATCGTCAGGAGTGGTTTAATGAGCCATCTTAAAGGTGTACCTTTTTTGAGGGACATAAATTTTGTTATGTGCGTATTAGATGTAGATTGAATGAGTTTTATGTTGGTGTTGTAATTAGGACTTTTTTTCTGAAGTGGAACTGAGCTGGTCATGTTTGCTATATGCCGTATGCGTAGCTGCGGGGCAAAATAACCACGTTGTGGAGCCCTAACACAGTCAGAAGGCAACGCGATAGACCTCGTAGGAGATGGTGGGACGAGCTGGACAGAACCAACGACCAGTGGTCCACATTGGCCCTGGATCTCAAAATCTGGAAATCATAATGAGATGATACAGGCTAACGGTAACAGTATTTGGGTGTTTAGTTTGAGAATTGATTTGTCTCTCTGCAGTCTGTAGGTACATGACGGTTTAAATCATCTGTATAATTCACGTTGATTATATATTGGAGGCCTGAGTCCCAGCAGTGGGAACATTATAGGCTGATGATGATGGTGATGATTTTTAAATGAATTAATTATTGTTGCTGTAGTTTTACTTGGAAATGCCTTTCATTGGTGGAAGAAAAATCGTGAGAAAACCTGGACCTATTATTGATATTAATAGTTAACCTGTCCTGAGCAAACATACCTGGCCTTTGCCCAACAATGAGACAGAAAAATACCATTACCATTTTAATATTTCCCTATTGGCATTGGCTTCGTCACGTAAACTATTCATATGCCTTAAATTCCGTTCATCTGCCACATAAACATCAAAGCCCAGATTTCCTCCACTAAAACTTTTATGCTAATGAATTCGTCAACATTTATCAATCAATCTTAAATTACCGAAAGCAGATAGTTTGTTGTAAATAGCGTCGTGAGCTGAGCGCATAAGACGCAAAGTCGTCTGCTGAGAATACCTTATAAATTGCAAATACACCATTCCGCAGATCGTAAACGTCGTAACTCGTCCGTCACATAAACAATACTATCGGGAGGCTGGTGGTGTGAGATATAAGATAACAGCGATTTTTAAAAACCTAGCAAGTCGTTGAAAACTTTATCATACTACTTACTACCAAATACCATCTAAGGTTATTCTTCTTGCCATGTCGACGGCGCGTTCGTGAACCACGCGCACCTCAGAGAGATTTGAGCAACATTGCAGGGGCTCGCAAGGGCCGTCGCCTGTCGGGCGTCGGGGTTGTAGGTTGTTCAAAAGAGATACCGTGGCCTCGGACACAAAGGGCTAATAAGGACCATGGGTGGTTTTTGATCAGTAGAAGTCTGACGTGGGAGCGGGAGGAGACATACCTGGTGTCAGAGTTGTTATGACACCCATGGGCGTCTGACTGCAGTTTACATACCGTGCAGTAATATCTCTCAGGATTATTCATTTCCTCACAATGTTTTCCTTCATCGAAGCAATTGATAATTATTATACAATACACACATGGATCTTGCGTTCGAACGAGAGACTTTTGACTTGCAGACCGACGGTCATACCATTAGAATATCATTGCTAATTTTGAAAACAAGGTTATTGAAAACACCCAAAACGTAGTCTCTGCTGATAGGTAATCCATAACACAATGTATAATTGATTTATTTATATTTAATCAACAACGAAATGTTGGAATTTGACTCTAATAAAAAATACATGTTGTTGCAATGTAGTCATCTATCAATTATTATTAGTCCATGAATTCTGGTTGGGTATTACCTGCGGTTAAACTGATTCGAACTAATTGCGGTCAATACTAGAAGCGGGTCTTTGACAGATAAATTAATGCACTAATAAAGTATTCGTCAGTGTCTGATGCCCACTATCTGATATTACTAGTTTGGTCAAACTGTCATAAAACGCTATATAATGCATCTATGTCAAATTGAAAAGAGAATGCTTAGATGGTTTGGTCATGTGCTGAGGATGTCTGAAAGGCAACTATATATAACAAAAGGTATTAGGTTTATATACAAGGCACCTGCGAGTGAGTGGCAACGCTGAGAGGGGATGCCCTAGCGTAAGGACTTCATCAACAGCTTATAATGTTCCCACTGCACTGGCCCAGTGCGGGTTGATAGAAGTAGTTGGTGAAGTTTTTCAGAAAGTACAGGTTCGTAGTATCAACTGATGTATGAACGTGGACAAGGCAAAATGAGTACGTTAGTATCGCAGTAGGTGGCGTTCTGTGATATCTGCTTACCCCTGAAGAAAAATGGGCTTAATTGATGTATGTATGCTGCATCGTTACACCATGGTCACCGCTGCCAGCTTATGTCTTGCGCCTTCCCCACGTGAATCAATCAAGTATCCACTATCCCCTATCATTTACTTATTCAGATTTTATGTGTCGCCGGCACCGGACCGAAACTTTATGTACCATCAGCTGAGCGTTTATAGAACATCCACCGAAATGTGACCCGTTTTTCAGACAAAAAAACGCCGTTTACTTGGGTATAAAAACTATGGAAGCCGCGCTTCTGCGTTTTGGTGTTTTACGATTTTCATTGTGTGATCTTGCACGTCACTATTGTTTTTTATTGGCAGTGAACGTTTTATTGTTTTAAAGTTTTTTTCGATGGGGGTAGGCAGAACCACAAAACGCCACCTTCTACGATCCTTACATGCCTCTTTTGCCTCGTCTATTAGGTTCATAAGATTTAAAGTGAAACGTTGTTCATAATCTTTAATTTATTAAAACAGCTGCTTAATAAAACTGCAGTACAGTAGTTTGAATAACGCAAACATAAATGAGGAATTAGTGATGATGATGAATGATGTAAATTGATTTAAGGTGTGATTGAACCGTTACGGACGAAGTCGATGTACATTGATGTGTTTACAATTTCTCAGTAACGGTCTTCCCCGGCATTAGAAAATTTTGTTAAGATTGGTGATTGATTCGGTATTGTACAAACTTCCCAAATACTAACCAGTTACAAAAACCAACAATTCCCCAATTTCCTACCCAAATTCAAACATACGATGCACCATACAAATCCGCCGCCAAAAACGAGCATTGCCGTCAAAGGGCGCTCGCATGCTCTATTTATGATTAGGCGTAGACAGAGAATGGTATAGACAAGCTATTAAAATAATAAGAATTACGAAAGTGAGACAACACTATGGCAAAATGTTATGTGTGAACAGGACATAGCATCGTTTTTTCATCTCTTTTTGCGTATCGGTTTTTTGTTGTTTGCCATCACTAGCCATGATGGCAAGCAATATTTGTGATGTCAGAATATTTTCTTAGATAAAAATTGTTATACGCTTATTTTGTGTAATTTGCAACTTAGTGATATTCCAGAAAGTAATATTAAGTGTGTAGTGATGGTGAATTGCTGTATATAGGTATGGCTGTAAAAGCCGTAGTGAACGAAATCAACCAAACATAACCTTTCATCGGTAAGTGGCATTTTCCATCTATTACATCAAGTAAATCAAATGATTATTGTACGTACAACTATTTTCTGTCAATAACAAGTAAAGATAATTGATAATTTCATCTAGTACGACGATAATAATATCTTAACTTGTTTGTTTATATTACCCGACCAAAGGTGTAGCAATACAGGTTAGGTGGTTCTCTTTGTCAGTTCATGTCATTTGTCATTAATCGGATAATAACTATCGCTGTCTCTTACCGAATACGCTGATGCCTTGTCTATACCTATTCTCTGTCTACGTGATTAGGTGACGATTTCGCGACGCATACCAATGAGCGCGCGTCACTTGTCATCCGTCATACGTGTTCCGACGATCATCGGGAATCAACGCAAGTAATGTGTTTGAAGAACGCGTGGCGGAAGAAACTGTTTCCTGTTTTGTTTGTGTTTTGTTGGTAGGGAAAACAGGTTAAGAAAATTAGTAATGGTTTTTTGTGGGAGTAAGGAAACCAGAGTTTAACTTAGAAACTCATAAAATCGCGTGTAATCCTGGAAGGGTTTGGCAGAGGAAATAAAATAAATTAAAGTTCCATGTAATAGGGGGGGAGCCTATTGCCAACAACCGGCCACAAATCCAGACTCCGTGTCAGCTACTGAGAAATTCCGGTTGAAAACACTCAATAACACTTTGCCCGACCTGGGATTCGAACCTAGGACTGCAGTCGTGCTTGCGACCACAGTCTAGACCAACGAGTCAGAAACTAAGAAATTAAAATAATAAAATCTCTCATTACAAACAATCATAATTAATTCAAAAATTCCAACAATTTTCATAAACGCTCGAACATTTTACAACGTTCGAGAATTCTCCTCGTAAAAACCATGGGACACTTCAGGGGGCGTTTAGTGTTTTATATGCCAAAGGGATTTATGTTATTACCGTCCATATTTCTGCGGACTGAAGCCGCTGAGAGGTCACGAAATCTTGCCGAAAGGTGTCGCCGTGTCTGTCGTATAGCAGCATCCCTTTCCCACCTCGGTGTTGCTTTAAAGCGATGAATATGAGAAGTTGTATTCGGATCACGTAGTGGGCGCGGCGTGCGCGGCGCTCATGAACTCCGATGCCAAACCTCGCCAGATATAACGTTAACAATGAAAAAATTCTCTCCCCCCTACCAAGGTAGAAGAGTTGCGATGACAAGTCCCAACAAACTTGGTAATCAGTTGTAACAAATTTATGTGCCGTGCGTGAGAGAGTCGAATCGAGTTTCGCTTTCTCCTACAAATGTTATTTGTTGAGAGACGCCGCGGACGATAATTGTCAGTTGGATGTTCCTGCTTTATCATAATTATGTATTAAAAGTTTTATTGCGACAAATCTTTTGAGATTAAAAAGGATTTAAGTTAAGAGCGCAGGCCTGTTTAGGGCCGATTAGATGGTGCTTTGCCGACGTCTTTATTTTAATTCGTGTCGCGAAAAATTACGTCGTAAACATTTACTTCGGTAATAAGAAAACATGGATAAATTGTAAGTATCATTTACTTGCGTATAGTCACGAGCAATAATATAAATGCACTTGGCAAAGTTCTGTATTTTTCATGACAAAAACGACAGCAACTTTGAGATATAACCTACTTAATGATACATTTTTCGTATTTGACGTAACAAAACTAATATTTTGGAGCCAAATATTAATTTTGTTACGTGACAAATGATAAAAAAAAGAATCGTTACAATCGGACTTCTCTAATGAAAGTTATGCGTTACCTATATTATACCTATTATGTGCGTTATGCATGTGTCTAATTGAGAAACGCTTGTTTTATTTTTCCTCGCTTAAAAATTAAATCGTTAAATGTATACGTATTAGTGCTGCTGATTGTACCGTCTACGTAAAAATTTTGTAAACAAGTTGAATATCTTAATTTTCTTGTTTATCTGAACCCTCGATAAAAACGTTGTAAAAATCTTAACAATCAAGCAATTCCCCTAATTCTGAATGCGCTAACACATTTTAACAGCTGCTAAAAGTTATGCAAATGGGAGGAAGGCATAAAACATTTTTATCGTCGCTAGTTGCAAGACCAAGTTTAGGGAAATCGAGTAACTTAATAAGACATTTACTGGGCCATTGCTGAACGTAAGTTTTTTGTAGACACTGGTCCAGCAATTTGTCACGTTTCATGCTTTAACACGTTTTTGAACCCAATTGTGTCGCATTAAATCTTTCTGTCTTGTTTCTTAAATCAAATGAAAGCAGATTTAACTGTCTTTTTTTTTTTTTGGTGGGTGGAAAATCATCGAATGACCCCCCCCCTGCTCTTGAGCAGAGCGAAGGGGAGTGTCAGACTTCTACTGACTAAAAACCGAACCCATGTTCCTTCTTTGCCCTTGCGCCGAGGCCACGTCATCTATATAAATAAAGAGAGAAGTCCTGACTGACTGACCGACTGACTGACTGACTGACTGACTCATCAACGCCCAGCCCAAACGCTTGGACCTAGAAAGCTGAAATTTTGCACAGAGGTTCAATTTATAATGTAGACAAGGAATAAGGAACGATTTTCGAAATTCTACCCCTAAGATAGTTAAATAGGGAATGAAAGTTTGTATGGAAAATCGACATTTTCACGCGGGCGAAGCCGCTGGCAAAAGCTAGTCTAGTACAAAAATCCGCGGCCCCGACGGGCAGATTTAACTGTCTCAATGGCAAACACTGCCCAGCCTTTTCCCAACTTTGTTCGGGTCGACTTGCAATTAAATCAGATGCAGCTGAATACCAGTATTTTACATGGAGCGCCAGCATATCTGACTTCCACTTGGTAATACTGGTTGTCAGACTTTTGGACCACTGGCTATCTAACCAATGTGAACGATCTGCATTATGACAACTGGAATCAACGGCTTACGAAGGAAACTCGATATAAAATGGGTCGTCAATCATCTAATTGAGAGCACTAGAATAACATAAACTTTGTTTTTAAACTCCCAGCTCCAACTCACCTCCTAGTCGGTATTCTCTTAAACTTGAAAGTTTACGAAAACGCCAAAGCTTTGAAAAGCGTGAAAACATACAAGAACATTATCCACACAAAAATATTCGCATAATATTTCCGAACAATATATTGTTTTTCTTCCGTACGATAGATAGACAGAAACTACGAACAAGTTAAATACTTTAACGCATTCAAGTCGCGAAAAGATTTTAAAACCGGCAAACGGGTAAACTCATGCAAAACAAAGTTGTGATGCAGAACTCTTTAGAACACCATTCTGCTTAGTTTTCGTATTTCTTAATACAACCTAATGCTTTGATTTCGGGTAGAAGAGGTGGCGGGGAATACAAACGGGAGTTTTTAGGATTATTTAAGAGTAATATTTTCAAACTCAAGGTTTGCCAACGAGCGATGGAGCGCAGCATTCTGAATGTAAAATTAACTGACCGCATAAGAAACACCACACTGCGCTCCAGAACGCAAATTGCCGACGTAGCTTATAAAGCTGCCAGACTGAAATGGGACTGGGCAGGCCATGTCAGCCGGATGCCGCCGCAGCTGTGGGCCCGAATATTGCAGGACTGGAGCACTGACACAGCTAGACTGGGTCGCGGTAGACCCAGGAGAAGATGGCGGGACGCCTTGGATGGCTGCCTCACCAACTGGGGGGAAGAAGCTCACCATCGTAAAAAGTGGAAGGAATGGGGGGAGGCCTTTGCTCAGGAGTGGGACAATACGGGCTAAATAAAAAAAAAATAAAAAATTTTTAGACAGTAAGAAATCAGCTTGAAGCGTTGGTAGCAAGAGCGACTGCTGAGTCATGGGCTGTGGTCGTGTGGTGAGTCGTGGGTCGAGCAAAGTGTTATTGGTTTCTTCCATCAGGAACTCGTCAGTAGGAGCCAAGAAATCGGGCTTTGTGCCCGGCTTATGGCAAAAGGCTCGGCCCCTATTATGTGGGACTTAAACATAATTGGTGAAATGTGGGTTAACTAGTAGGTGTACCTCTTCCTAACCCTTCGTAACATGCGTATGATGATAAAACCAATATTTAAGAAAAATAAATAATGTTTCCATCATTGATTTCACAATATTACTGTGAATTTCTAGATACTCGGTAGGTATGTAATATGATACTTAAATTAAAAAAATTAAAACGTGTATCACTCGGAGACTGCCGCGGTAAAGCTATTGCATACCTCGATTGCAAAATTTTATTTATCAATTATTTAATTTGACAACCTCAGTTGAAAACCTCGTTATTTTCCGTAACCATAGCAACCTGGTTGAAAATATTTTCGTTACGGATTTTCTGGATTCGCTCTCCACGCTCAAGGCCCGCGATAGAAGCCATGCAGTAGCTTAAAATATGTTCTATATCATCCACTAAAGAAATTAAATTACCATAACCGTTACTATAAAGCTGACCTTACAAGTAAATACAGTCCAAATTCCCAAGTCCCAAACCGCCTTCGCTTATAACTCCCGCCACAACAAAAGCTGAGCTCGGATGAAAGAAAACTGCACCTAAAGCGAATACGTGAAGTCAATTTGTGAATAAACTTTCTCAGTTGGTTTGGCACTGCGATACTACGTAAACTACTTTACTAGATTTAACATTGTGCTTAATGTGTGTACGTGAACTAAGACAGCTCTGCTTACCCGTTATCTTACAATGCAGTTTCATTGTAAACGATTTTTGGATTTGCATGTTTGTTGTGTTTTAGTTGTCAACTGTTGGTGTTGATTTTGTGTTTGTTGTTGTGTCATCGTCTGGTGGTTGAAGGAGATTGTGACTGTGCTGTCTGTGGTTTGTCTGGTAACGCACTATTGCGTCTAATTAAGATGTTAGGTATACGTTTTATACAAAGAATTATATACTCGTAATAAGAACTCTGTTTCAGACCATCAGTACGCACTTACGAACTATGTTAGTAAACCATAAAAATAAAGTGTGCCTATACAGACGACGTAATCAGATTTGACACATGGACCGCAATCTAGTGTACGTGGTGTCGTATGATTTAACGGGAGGCGTGAGAAAGAGATAGCCTGTGTCACGCCACTCGTTCTGTCCAATACGGCGATGCTTCACTGTGTACACTTGATTCACTGTTCCCACAACGACCATATAGCACGAGTGTGTAATTAACATTAGAAAATTACATAATACTGTGCAGTTGTCACATTTTAAAAAGTCGAAAGAGAATTAAGTATAACATCAAGCCTGTAATCCCCGGAGGGTTAGGCAGACTTATACCCATCAGTACACCCACATTACGCCAGTTATGTTTAAGGCCAATGCC
Organism: Diarsia mendica; assembly: GCA_949316265.1. Classification (NCBI taxonomy): domain Eukaryota; kingdom Metazoa; phylum Arthropoda; class Insecta; order Lepidoptera; family Noctuidae; genus Diarsia; species Diarsia mendica. The sequence continues at coordinate 3,190,701 of OX438895.1, read as the reverse complement.
CAATGTAAAGTCCATTTCACGAAAGAAGTCCCGCAGACGCAGCGCTGTATTCGCGCGACATAATGTTGCTATCTCTCTCTCCATATCTCCATATCTGTCAAATTTAGTTCCACAATTGTCCGCGGGACTTCTTTTGTGAAATGGACTTTAATAAGAGGACAGCCTATTGCCAGCCAGGCACAAACCCAGACTATTTACGTGGCTGCAACTCAGAAATGCCTGATACAAAAACTCGATATAGCACTTTACCCGACCTGAGAAGTCAACCAGCACTCGTGCTTGTGACCATCAGAACAACGAGGCAGTTTAAAACAATAGGGGATCGTACAAAAAAAAACGAATTAGTCCGTCAGATAGATTTCCAAAAATTATTGGACACGTATTTTTTTCTTTTTTCACGTAAAATGCAGACGATACAGTGCTTCGAAAACTCGTGTGACGTCACAACACACACATTTGACATTTTGACGACACAAGTGACGTTTCAAGCCCCACTCCAAGATCTTTGACGCGTTTTATCTTCGTCATTTTTTATTGATTTGATAAAACAAAAAACACGTATTTAATATTTTTCGATAATCTAACTTACGGACTAAACAGAATCATATTATTTTGACCCAGTCCGATCCCCTATTCTATGGATATGTATACATTTTTTTTCAGCACAATAGTATGAGACATAACGTAACAAAAATCTACCGCTCCTTTTTAAAATCAACTCCATCATCAAAATCTCGGCTGAAACAAATCCCATACAAAATTGTTTCCGTAACCTAGTTAAGAGCATCACCGCGCTACAGTAACGATGATGGATCAGTAAAATTACCGAAAGTCTCCGTTCATTTATGTTGCTTCTTTTTGTTATGAGCATATTTTTTTTATCTTAGCAGAAACTGATTCTGGTTTTAAGTGTAATGATATCATCTACATATATCGTGTTCTCTACTTGTTTATTGCAATAGTTTCTTGAATCATTACTAAAGTTGTATGTAAGAATATTAGTAGAAATGCATACAAGTTACTACATCATTTGCCTAGTAGTAGTAGGGGTCGGCTTCCAGTCTAACAATATGCTGAATACCAGTATTTTACATGGTGCGACTACTTATCTGACCTCTACAACCTAGTTAGTACTGGATAATACAATACCCTTTCGAAAGACTGGTTGTCAAAATTTCGGGTCTCTGACTACCTGTAACGAATGTCAAAGATCTACATAATTATGAAATCCGGGACCAACTGTACAGTTGATAAAGAAAATAACATTATTTACTTAGTGCATTTCTATCTGATAACACCCCTCTTATTTAACTCCACTTCAACTCAAAATCCTTAATCACACACTCCCTTCAATAACATGTAACTAGCGAAAGTCTCAAAATAATCCTAAATCCGGTGAAATCAGTGCTACAGTGGCACTGTTGTGACGAACAGACACGTCGCCCGGTAATACAGTCATGAATATTAATGTACGTCACTTTATTTGCTTATTTATTAGCTACCGCGCCGATAATAACTCGGTGAGGACGTGATGTGTTTTGTGCATGACAAAGGTTATTGCTAGCCGAGTTTTGATGTATTCATGTGTTTTTATGGAAAGTTGGAAATATTCTTCTTTAACATAATGTTAAGTGCCAGATCTGGTGACACAGTTTTTATGCCGTGGGCCTCTGACTTGGCTTTATTATGTCGTCGAGAAATATCTGGTTTCTTTTCAAAGTTTTCTTTAACTGAAGTAACTTGACCTGCCGCGGATTTTAGTACTAGATGACGTGGCCTCGGCACAAGGGCAAAGAAGGAACATGGGTTCGGTTTTTAGTCAGTAGAAGTCTGACACTCCCCTTCGCTCTGCCCAAGAGCGGGGGGGGGGTCATTTGATGATTTTCCACCCACCAAAAAAAAAAGTAACTTGACCTATTATGATTATGATCCATGGTAGTTCGACGGCCATACTACTAGTCTATCACTGCTACTGCTAGTCAGAAACAAAAAAGTAGACGTTGTAATAATTTAATAGTCAATGTGTCAATTAGTGTTCTTCTGAGTTTAATTTCTAATTGGTTCATATTATTTCTATGTATTTTCTCCAATGCTGGTTTAATCAAAGACAACAGTTTAAGGCATAATCGAGTTATTAGCCATTTAATTATATATAACACAAATAACAACCCAGATGTCAGATTAGCATACAAAATAAACAAAACATAGATTCACAGAAAACAACCATTTATATAAATCTTACATATCCCTCAGCTGAAGATTGCGAAAAAAAATGTAGGCACATTTTAATAATAATATGTCACATAAAATCAGATAAAAACAATGTTGAAACTCCATACCCGTGACAAGATTAGTTTCAGTTGTCAGGACAAACATACGAACTCCATAGCCAAGTTTATCTATTTCGGAAAGTTGACGAAAAAATATTATAAAGTATTTTGGAGGGTACGTGAGACCCTCAAGGTGATAGATACAAGGATGTAGGACAACAAGATAGGTCGATGTTGTTTATTAAAGTGTAACTTTTCAATGTGCCCGGTTGATTGTAATAGGCTCGCCCCCTATTACATGGGATTTTAACATATTATCTGGCAAATTGTGTGTGTAATTTTGGTACACCTCTGCCGAACCCTTCGGGGATTACAGGCGTGATGTTATGTTTTCAGTGTGGTAATTATATTTTTAAAATATTTTTAGAAATTTACCGATCATAATCACTTTTCTGTCCTCGATTGTCCCATTTTCGTAGGCCAAAAAATAACCCAGAACTTTATAAAAAATCATTGGTGCGCGAGTTATACTCGCACTTGGCTGGTTTTTCTTTAAGGCGACATTACCTGCCCGCGACCTTGAGCGCGCGTTTAACTCATCGCCTAAACAAATAAGGTTGAAAATGGCGATGCGTTTGATTCTCGTGACTGCCAAAATGAACGTTCGCAGATTTAATTTATTTAAAAAAAAAATACGCTGTACCTAATGTTAAAATATTTTTACATATGTCTTTAGTTGGTTAAATTTCCTTTCTGATAGTAAAAAAATATATAACAGTTGTCACTCAAAATATTGAGCATTTCGAGACGAAAAAGTTTTTTCGTGTGATTTTTTTGTGATTTTGTGATTTTTTTTTTTGAGGTTCTTGATTACTTTTAGAAAATATTTTTGCATAAGTCTTTTACCTATACATTTGACTATACACTGTATTTTTTTTTGGAATTGTAATAAGTAGCAATACGGCTAACTCTGCGACGAAAAACAGGTCGTTTTTACGGTGCCCCTTTGACGGCGCCTTAAACAATTCTACTAAGTACATAATCATTCATACACAACTATTTAACACTTTTATATCCTTCAAATAAATTGCTCCAAAATTGAAACTATTTCCCTATAACCAAGGCCTAACTAGTGCCGTCCCGAGTTCATATCCCGCTCCCTTTCACGAGAGGATTACAAGGCCTCATTATAAATCACGGACTATTCACGTAACTATATAAAGTTACTATTTGCTAGACTTTGGCCTCTTGGGGCCCCGTCTATGTCTGTAGAATGATTGTCATAGAGCCATCTGATTTATTATTCTGTTAATCAGGGAGCCATTTTATCTGGAAAATACAGATCAGCGCTGTTTTGTTTTCGAAAGTCATTTCGTTTTGCATGGACTTTACGTTTATTGGATTTGGGAAATAATTATTTTCGAGGCGTTTAGGGAAGAGATTTGTGAAAATAAACGCTCCTATTTTCAAGCTGGTTAGTTATTTTAAAGGTAAATTGTTGCTGATTTAATAAGATTAGTTCAGCTTGATAAGGTGTGGTAATCGCTTGTCGTAGTATAGGCATGTGATGCGGGGAAATAAGAAAAATGTTGTGAGGAACGTTTTGAGTATTATTGTGGTTGTATTTAAGAGTGGAGGAAGACCAAATGGATGGGCTATATAAAAGGTGACATGGATTAGAATGACTGATGAGATGACGATAAGAGTCTAAGAAGAAAAACATGCTGCGCCTGCAAATGGTGATAATGTTCAGCTGGGATAATATCATAATATCTAATTATCGAATGCATAGTTATTGAAAACTAGGAATATTGTACAAGTTTTTCACTTTTGAAATGTATATCTGTGCGATGTCATCAAACACTCACTTATCCGAAAGAAGCATTGTATTTCCCTCAGAGCTTTTCCTCCCCTTCTTCAAGGAAAAAGCCATAAAAGTAAGTTAAGAACGTTAACATGTTTTACGTTTCCAGTTGTTTTAAATCTCTGGTGGCCGTCAATAGGTATATTGACTGGGTGGTTGGCGAGCACCTGTGTCGTAAAACTTTGATAAAGAGGATTTTAGCATAATTCAACGTAGATTTTCATTCTTACAGCTTGCCCTTCAACGATCTTGATAAGATGATCTAAGCTTGTAATTTACAATGATATGCTTTTAAGAATATTGAATATAAATAAGTAACAAGTTATGTAATGAATATTGCTGTTAACTAATTAGGTTTAAACATTTGTTTACAGACAGCTGATGACTGATACTACTGGAAGAAGAAAACGTGTTGTGCCAAATGAAATGAGACAAGGACAGAAAGATGATTTAAGCTTTTGTTTCAACAATAATAAGTAACTAAATTATTTTGTTTTGGTACAAATAAATGGAAAACTGCTAAAATCTATTTTCTTATTTCATCGATCAAGATACACTTTCCCAACCAAAATTCAAATCCAAAACAATTTCATCAGGTAAAACGCCGAAAACAACAGTGAACAAGGAAGACGCTATCAAACTGAATCGAACAACTACATTGCACAAACAACGTCGGAGTACTGAAACTGTAATGAAGTCCACGGAATCAACTTTAAATACATACCGAAAAACAAACTGGAGGGGATGGCACTGAGGGGAAGGGGGGGGGAGAGTTCAAACAGCGAACAACAAACGTAACAGTAAATTACACAGCGATCCGGTTTGAACCGGAACACGCCAGTTATTTGTTCAGATGCAATCTCTTCCCATTCCGAGTATATGATTAAAACAGTGCAGGACACCATTCCTATGGGAAATCATCGGGGCGAAAGCATTGCATAATTAGCAGTCGCAAAGGCGGTGGTATAGACGGCTCGTATTTTAGTGTCGCACGCTTTTGGTGGTGCAGGTTTTCCCATCTGCACTGGCTATGTCAATATGAGCTGTTTTGTACATTACGGAAGGTTACTTGATTCATTATTTAAACGTCTGTACTATAAATCTCATTATTTAGACAACTCGTTTGAAACTGGTAGCGACAAGTCAATTCATAATTATAAGTATCATTGGTTATTGAATCCGTTTCCCAACTAAAGTCCAACATCAAACCGAACGAGAAAACTCCGATTGATGGCATCGCATATTTGACATTACAGACATTGCTATAAGGTCGCCAATTAAACATACTCTCAAACACAGAACTTCAACAATCTTAACTATAAAGTTAATCTCTAATACCCTTCGATATGATATCGAAGACTTCACTAATACCTTTCAGCCGGCGGGCTTGCACAACCGTTTGTGCAAATGTTCGCAGTGGACATTCCACACAAATAAGTTCGCTTGCAAAGGGAAACTGAAATAAAACTTTACATATTCCTTGTATGTAGTCTACTTCAATTATAGGAGCGAGTGTCCAGCATGAAATTCTTTTTATATTAATTTTCAAATGAGACAGAGTTCGGATTTAGTTTGTCGTTCGTGTGGCGCAGGTATTGTGTATGAAAAAAGTTCTTTGCTTCAAATTCAAATATTTACAGCAATGCCTGTTTCATTGTTTGAAACGTACAATGTTCTAGAAATTAACTCTATATAGTAAATAACTTCGACGAGAGTTCTGTTAATAGAAGAGATAAATTACGAACGTATAGAATGACTTACGACCAGAAGGAAGTATTTATGTAAACCATTATTCAATCCATTTCTATTGTGTCAAAGACACATCAAAGCATTTCCAGCCCTTCCTATAGAAAGCAGTAAGAACACAATACAAGCTAAAACACCTATCAACAATACACCTTGAAGGCTTCATTAGCACAAATATTCTGAGGCTCATTCAGCAATTACAGGAATTGATGTGTCGAGACCACGCCCAGACGAAGACGATGAAAAGGCCCCAAATTATCCTGATGTCAACTAAGATGATTAAAAACCTGAAGCTTATCAACAACAACAATGCCATTAGTGGCAACCATTAGCTTGAGACGTTTAGATGTTACGATGAGGAGTCACGAAGATGTCGTGTTGTGAAGAAACAATTAAACCCTCTAGGGTTAAAGTCCGTTAAATCAGATAAGGATTCTGAATCTTACGTAGAAGGATTACCATCAGTATTCATAAATCAGTCATCAATTACTGATTACTGTCAGCCTGCATCATTGCTAACGTGCAAAGGCCTCACTGACCTCATGACTTCTAGCCCGATCGAAAGAGGGCTAATGTGAGCCATTGATGTGGCTTTACTAGGTCGTCCCCTCATTTTCTATGGGGTCTGCTGCTAGGCCGCCTAATAATACCAGGACCTGGCATTCTACAGCTAAGCAACCTTGGCCAGCTCAACCACACGTCAGCTTTATGACCTTCTGAACAAAGTCTACAATCAGTGTGCAGTTGCAAATAAAAAACTGCGCTCAATCGCCCTTCGTCAATAAATCAAAATAATAGCTCGACAGTTGACACACAAACCTTGTTACTTCGTATGTAAACAAGCATCCCTAACAAGATACAACACCCATTAAAGTCACAACACATCGTGACACTAATTATAAAAACGCAAACTTGTACACGTCATCAAGTCTGATGATTGATGAACCTTTCACCAACAATTTTTCCATTCATCATAGTTAATTTTATTGAAGCGTCGTGTGTGATGAATTATACTAAGCGTCTACCTGGCATACTAATAAATACACGTGGTTCGTTAGTCCTCTAATGGACTTAATTCGTTAGCTGCATTTTATTCTCTTGTCGTGAACATCGTGGGTTGTAAATGGTGATTGTGATCAGGTGTCATTTTGTGGGTGTGCTGGTTTATAAAGAAATGGCTTTTGGGTGTGTTACTTGTTTTAGTACTTGCTTGAGTGATTAGTTTGGTTTGTTTGTTATTTTTATTAGACATGCTAAGTAGGTATAAAGAGAACGCTAGGGAAAAAGGTATGGTGCTCATTTGTAAGGTTTATGTTTTATTTTTATTTACACAGAATACATTATGGAGATAAACTTACTATACCTATGTAGTTTATGTAAACAGAGCGAATGCTACTACAGGCAACATACGATCGATAAAAGAAAAGGTCCACGTTCACGTTCACCGAACAAAATATACACGAAGATCGCTTCGGTTTGGACACGGCCGCTCTCGCTTAGAAAACAAACACCGTCCCAATATATTAAAATAACTTTTTACCGACTTCCACAACGTAATTAATTTCAATAACAAAGACCTTTTAAATGTTTTCTTTGAAAAGGTTACGTTGAATATAAAAGGACCACTAAAAAGGGTTTTTATGTAATTGACCTGAGAACATTTAGCGGAAGTCATAATTATAAGTACATTTACTTTGAGTCGGTTATTAAAGTACCATCACTGAATAATATTATTTGTAAAATTCATTAGTGAACATAATGGAATTACTTCCAAGTTTTACCACTTGTATGTCAAGAGGGAATCAAGTAGGGATTATTTTTATCATCATCCTATAAGAAAGATATGGCTAGAAAGGACTGCTGATATGACGAGAAATAGAGAAGTATGGAAGAAGAACACATGTTGCGCCGACCCCGAATAAATTGGGATAAGGGCAGGTGTGGCAGAAAATAGGGGAGGCCTATACAGTAGCTGATTCCGGACTAGTATATAGTCCTCCTGACCGTTTTTCAGCCACGGCGGCCAATCTCAGCGGAGCTTAGCCATCTGCGCGGGAGATATTATAGTGCACAAGTGTGTGCGCAGGCACAGGTGCACTCTCTGTTCCCTTTTCTCTCATAGTCCGATGGGACGGCAATCCGACACGACCGGAGAGAGCTCAGGCGCAGGACCAACGGCTTAACCCGGACCAGCCACTGGCCGGACTAGTATGATGATAATGAAGGGCAGGAGAATTATGATGATCACATAGGAATCACCCACTGCTGAGTCATATTTAATTTATTATACTGCGGGTAATATGGCCGGACACTGAGATATATTGTAGTAATAACTGTTCACAAAGTTTTCTTGCTGGTAAACTGATCAATCATCATCATCTGCCTAGCTGCCCAGCCTTTTCACAACTATGTTGGGGTCGGCTTCCAGTCTAACCGGATGTAGCTGAATACAAGTATTTTACATGGAGCAACTGTCTATCAGACCTCCACAATCTAGTTAGTAGTGGTCGGTTCCCAGTGAACTGATCAATAAGTATTATTATTTTTTGAAGTATTGTATCATTAATCAACTACCTAGGTCAGATTTGAAAGTATATTGATTAGGGTAAATAGAAGACCTCACGCATAAAATATATACTAACGTTATGACTGTTTAGTAACTGATCAATAATTTTGTTTCAGTAAGTAGGTACATAATATTTTAGGATCGTTTCTTCGAGAACAAACCTAAAGATAGTTTTCGTTTTTTAAAACTTAGTTACTGGAGAATTTTACGAAAAATTACTAGATAATATTAATTTGATAAATAATTTGCTTAAAAATCTTTAATTATGCTATATATACGAGTATTACAATTTGTCATTCATCTTTTAATGTATTTTCATCGAGTTAGTTTCTTATTTTTAAGAATATTCCAATTCTGTAAAGTCAATTTTAAATGTAACCCGAAATCATTCAAGTCCAAGAAAAATAGCAAACATAAATCACCTCATTAACTCCCCCGAAATCCATAATCCCTATTAGGAACCGCTTGCAAATGATCCGAACACTGCAACGGTGACATACTGTAAACAATTTGCATATTCCCTGGGCGTACAAGACAAGCAAACAACTTCATTAAATCTGATCAAAGCATGGACGCCGAGCAAATCTGCTTGCTTAGGGGTGCTGAGAACGTTAGGATCGGAGGACCAGTCTGTCTTAAAGGACGGTATTAGTGTTAGAGGATGATTGTCTGGTTAATGATGGTTAAGGCTTAATGGTTTAATTGTGGAATCATGGTAAAGTATCGTCCTCAAAATAATTAGATGGATCAGAATAATTGGATGGACTTTAAAAGAAAACTTTTGATTTGACTCTGAATTATTGTTTTTTTCAGAGAACTTGTCATTGAAACACCGATTTAGTAATATGTACACACACACACACGTGTGTGTTAACTATACACATAACATCACGCCTGTAATCCCCGAAGGGTTAGGTAGGTGTGAAAATTAAAAGCATATATTTTATATCACACAAAATCCTTCGGTATTTAATTAATATTGCCATCAAGACTATATTGATTAAGAGATCATAGTGGTAAATAATGTCTTTATTTTGTTATTTTCCATTTTGTTTACATCAGTTACCTAAACATAGATAAAAAAAACTAATACATTGATTTTCAGCAGCAATTATTATCATCACATAATTCAAGATACCACGCTTATTACCACATGCACGATAAAGAAATCCACTACTAGAAAATAAGTATAATAACTTGTATACCAAACCATTTCTCCAGCCAACCTTTTGCATGTACACAAAGCAAAATACGGCACAATTCTCAGTGCATTCTAAGTCTCAGAATCATGGTTGCTCTCTCCCTACTGCGAGTGCATACGTCACGAATAAATCAGGCAAGGTTTAGATAGATGCACCTTAAATCCGGCACTGATCCGGCATTAAACGGCAATTTCTGTACGCGAGAACTCTAGACTATAGTGTCTAGTGTCGGGGAGAATTGCTTTGTGACGGCTAGTACTGAAATGTTTTGGGAGTTGGTTATTACTTACATTGTAACATAACAAACAATGCTTGCAAAAAATACAAGTTTAAATAGTTTATTGACAATTTGTTAATGTAGGTTTTTGCTGAGGAATAAAGCTGACGGAAAATCGCTAAACAATAGCTGAATTGGTTTGAGCAATGTATTGAAAAAAAAAGATGGCGATGATAGTACTCTTTCTAGCCACAACGTTTAGAAAACTTGTTTATATAAATTATTGTATACAAAAGAACAAATAGATACAGAGAAAGATGTAGTTTTTAGGGTTCCGAAGCCGAATGGCAAAAAACTGAACCTTTATAGATTCGTCATGTCTGTCTGTCCGTCCGTCCGTCCATTTAAAGTTAAGCAGAAACGAGAGAGATGTTTTTGAATTGATTGAAATAGCTACTCAAAAACCAAGTCACTATAAACAAGTACAAATTCACTTCAAAAATAAATCCAAAAAGTCTAGTAAATATATCAAAGCAGATAGGGCACTTGAAACCACTCCTCGTTTCGATACAGCCAGTGAATAGCAACAGCCTTTACAGAACGCAATGTCTCAACATATAACCTGAAGGCTTTGTTGCGCAAAATTACGCGAAATTCGCAACACATGTGTGCGCATCTTTTGAAAAGCCAACCGAGGATCTCACCCGCTTGTAAGAAAGATTCCCTAATGAAGACAGGGTGGGACGTTCAACACCCTTTTGTTTTCAACTAAGCCTGTGTTTTAGAGCTCATTAAATTAAAGGATGAGATTTACACTCGTTAGGGTGGCAACGGTCGCGTTTTTGTTCCACTGAATGTACGTTTAGAGGTTTTCCGTAAAGTTTTGTTAAAGAAAAAATGTGTGGTAAAACATTTTTGCAAATGATTTTTTTGTGTTTACGTTTTGCTTGTTGGGGTGTGTTTATTTTTGGAATGGATAGAGAATGGACTTATGTGTGGTTTGTTAATGATGTCGCAACACAATGGGATAATTATAACAGTTGTTACATTATTTTTAATGCTGAAAAAATGTACGAGTTATACCAACATTTTATGCAGACACTTTGGTAAAGGTGGTCGGAAAAAGTAAAAGGTACTGCAATGCAAAAAACATGATTTGCTTTAGTTCATAATTAACAATATTACAACAAACTAATGAAAATACTTACACATTGAAGAACAGAATCTCCCACGCTAATTAGAAGTAATCAAACGATGACTTACCTGTTAACAAAAATAAACAAAGTTTTTATTTTGCCAATAATAAGTTTAAAAAAATTGCTTCAAAAAACGTAAATGGTACAAACAGATATTTAATAAATTATAAAACTGTAAAATGTCTGAAACTGTGTAAAACGTGCAAAATGAATATTATATTATCTTTATTTAAACTACTTCACAATAATCATCATTACCTACCACTGTAAACGGAATATTTACCATGTTTACTATTTGTTTTCAGCGCCCGATATTAATTCAGCGCTGTATACATCCCTTTTTTCCAGTATTACAGATAATTCAAGTGAATGGCTGTTTTAAAACTTATATTTCACAATATCAAAGTCTGTGATAAAACTATCTGCCTGATGAGTTACCCAACGATAATGAGAGTCCCAAGTATTTTTTTTCCTAAGCTAGTTATTCAAAACATTGTTTTAATACCAATTAAACTACAAAACACGTCCCAAAGTTCTCCAAAAAACACCACTCCCATACATCGGTCACCAACTCACCGTTTACACCTAACAATACATTATTTAGAGAGCCCAGTAATGCTCTTAACGCGCCCAAGTGCTGTAATAGCACCTCAGACGTCCCAACTTGTAATGCGATTATTTCATATTTTCACACGTATTGTGTCCTTCTTCTTAGCGTGTCGATGACAATTAAATTGAGTCGGCCCAAAATTTGGCGACGAGTTCGGCACTTTCAGTAGCCTCCATCAACTCCTGTAGTGTGCAAGCAGCAGGACAGGCTGGACACGATATCAAGTGCTCCATAGTCTGTGGGGCAAGACCACATTTACACTCCAGGGCAGAGTCGTCTATGAATCTCCACCTGAACAGGTTTTCCTTGCTTCGGCCTACCTGTGTCCGGAGTCTGTTTAGAGACTTCCAGGTTAACCATGGCAACTCGTGTCCAGGTGGAAGATTTTCGGCAAGTGGCACAAATGGGTTGGGTAAGGCAACACTATCTCGCCACAACTTAAGTCTTTCCTTAGGGCGTTCGCCAGTGAGCGGGGGTACACACTTCATGAAGCTGTTGCGGCTTTTCAGCCTTTGCGGAACTATGATGTTATTGTGCAGAGGGTGTCTAGCGTCGGAGACCATTTTGGTTCTTTCACCAGAGCTCGCCACCGCTCTGCGAACTACTGGTGGCGCTATGCCTGCCAATGGATACAGCATCTGTACCGGGGTCGGCTTGAGGCAGCCAGTGATTATCCGGCACGTTTCATTCAGTGCTGTATCCACTAACTTTGCATGGGCTGATCGACTCCACACGGGGCATGCAAATTCACCCGCAGAGAAGGATAGCGCCAGTCCAGTAGTCCGCATAACGTCTGGCGAAGCACCCCACTTTGACGAAACTAGTCGCTGTAGAAGACTGTTGCGGGAGTGCACCTTCTGCTTAATATTATTGCAGTTCTTGCCGAATGTAAGCGACCTGTCCAGAGTAACACCGAGATATTTTGGGAAGTTGCTGTGCTCGATAGGTACCCCATCCCAAACGATGTTGAGTTTGCGGCTCGCCTCTCTATTGCGAAGATGAAATACGCAAGACTGCGTTTTGCTCGGATTAGGTTTCAGTGTGTCCTGAGGTACGGAAACGTAATAAGGAGTGTACGAAATATGTAGTGGTTGTGTGAGATAGTGTGTGTGTTTTAAGCTGTGTTGCACATCTGTTTTGAGTAGGAACTTGTGGTGAGAATTGAAATAAGTAGTAGAATATTATGCTTTTGTTCTACTGGTTCGTAGATTTGAATAAAACTGAATGAACCTTACAGTAACCAAATTACAAGTCATGGAAACAATATTTTAATTTAGTTTTATTTGTCTGGATTTATCATTATATTTTATATTAAGTTTGAAAAAGTCAAATATTTGAGAAGGTTTAAGGTTATTATAGGCTCTACGAGAGTAGACATAGATATAACACCTACTTATCTAGGTATACAACGTTTTTACTATTTTAGAATTATAGCAATTGAAACGACTACGCGACTGTGGCACTGCTACGGGCTACGACGTAGCACGGTTGGCTACGCCGTAGCATATTCGTAGACTATTCATTTGCTGGTAATAATAGTTCCAAAACAGGTAAAAGTAATATTTTTATGTATGTGATATGGCTATGTTACAGTACTCATGTGTATTTTAATGAACGGAGTGTAATTATGAAATGATTTAAAATCCATTTTCGCTGATGTCCAATATAATATTAATATTTGAACAACTTTTTAAATTACATTCAAATTCACGTTTTATTTTTTTTTCAATGCAAATTCACGTACATATTATAATTTCACTGCAATTCAGCATCATAATAACATGAAAACTTTTTAATATTAAATTTTCTAAGTAGAAATATTTTGAAGAATTTAAATAATATTATGCCTTTTTTTATTTTTTTTGGTGGGTGGAAAATCATCGAATAACCCCCCCCCGCTCTTGGGCAGAGCGAAGGGGAGTGTCAGACTTCTACTGACTAAAAACCAAACCCATGTTCCTTCTTCGCCCTTGTGTCGGAGCCGCGTTATCCTTTCGACAAGCCACAGCCCCGACGGGCGTCGGCCCTTGCGGGCCCCTCCTTGCTGACATCTCTTTGAGGCGCGCGTGGAACACGTACGCGCCGTCGACACGGTCTGTTGCCGTCATGACGACGGCCGGACGGCAAGCTAGCCCGTTACTCACCGTCCACAGGCCCGCGTCTACGGTGGCCGGAGGTCATCGCGTGACCCCCGACGCCCGGAGCGCCTTCCGCGGCGGCTGGGACGTTGAGAGGTTCTCTCCCTCTCTCGTTCCGCCACCTCCTTCGCTAGCATCACTGCTTCGCAGAAGGAGGCGACGGCGTCCCATTCCTCCTCGCCCCGGACCATGGCTTGCTCCAGGGCCGGGCGCGAGAGGTCGCCGCCGCCGATCGCCGCTACGAGAACACGACGGGGCTCTGCCCAAGTAAGGCACGCCTCCACAGTGTGCTCCACCGTGTCCTCCGGTCGATCCTTGCAGTGGAAGCAACCGGGCGTTTCCTCCCGCCTGATTCGGTACAGGTACCTCCCGAAACACCCGTGTCCGGTGAGGACCTGCGTCAGACGGTAGGTGAGGGCGCCGTGGCGCCTCTCCAGCCACTCCTCAAAGAGGGGACTTACCGCCACTATCGTGGCGTGCCCTGCGCTGGGTTGCGACAGTCGCTGTCTCCATGCCGCTATGAGATCGCACCGGAGGTCTGTCCGCCGCGTAGCAATGTGCCGCGGCAGCAGAGTGACCCCCCGGTGTAGCGCCTCCGCGCGCCACTCATGTAGGCGCGCGAGGACTATCGCCTCCAGATCCCACGGCGGCAATCCGGCAAGGAGATTCGCCGCCTCGCGGGAGATCGTGCGGTACCCGCAGACAAGCCTTACAGCCATGACCTTTTGGGGCACGTTCAGGTAGTGGACGGCCCGCTTCCTCACGGCACGCGCCCACACCGGGGCCCCGTAAATAATATTATGCCTTCTATAATTTTATTTTCAAACGATAAATGAAAATATAAAATTTTGCTACAGTACTCGTATCTTACAAGGGCCTGACAGCTTTTTGGTTTACCACAGAACGCCTGCTGTTAGACCTTTTTGACCTTTAAATAAATCAAGTTCTACTACAAATTATGAACCTTATGATTGATCTACTAAATTGTTAAGTTAAAGGTCACAACAAAATACGATTCCACATTTTCGGAAAACGCTTTTGTGTAATTGTTTGTTATTTAGATCAATTCCAAGTCCAGGCAAAGGGGCTGTGAATTGTTCAAAAGAGATACCGCTGCCTCGGCACAGGGACTAAGAAGAAACATGTTTGGTTTTTAGGCAGTAGAAGTCTGACACTTCCCCGCTCTGCCCAGAGCGGGAGGGGTTATTTGATGATTTCCCCCCCAATGGATTTTAATATAAAAACTCCATCAATCCAAAACTCAAGCAACCCAGAGTCTAAATATGTACCTGCCTAATTCTTCGGGGATAACAGGTGTGATGTCCATTAATAGATATTTGATTAAAAATTGAAGTGAAAAAAAAACTTTTTAACAAAAAATAAAACCGACTTCAAAAAAAAACCCAAAAAAGTGGAAAATAAACTATGGGTTTTGGGTTTTTTTTTGAAGTCGGTTTTATTTTTAAAGTTTTTATTTTTCACTTTTTCGTGGTTTACAATCATGTTCATACATATGACAACGTAGTTTTTTTTTTGAGTTTTGTTGATTTTTCAAAAACCGCTTGTCTAATTTCGATAAAAAAATTATGGGACCATTTGGAAAGTATGCCATTTGGTAAGTTAGTACTGCGTAATTAAGATACCCCTTGGTAAAACAGGAGTCTGTACTCTGTAACTCCCGTCAAAGATATACAAATGGCAGCCGAGACCAACAGCATAACATGTTTTCCGAGCTATAGAGAAAACTCTGTGGTCACCCATCCACAGATGGGTGACCACATACAACCAACAGGCAAACAAGGCTTAACCTGAACATCGACCCAAGCGGCTGCTATTATGTACTTACAAGCTCCTCAATTGACAACAACTCGAATGTATTATTGCTATACAGGTCAGTACAGCCATCAATAAGACTACCACACACTCTGACCAACATTTTATCCCGCACCGTTACATGTGACATCTTGAAAGGACAAACTGGGGGGCGTTCGTTTCTCGACCAAAGCTGTGCTACGTCGTCCTTATTCAATTTACATGCAAATGGGGGGAGATTGGGAGGGGGTAAAGGGAAGGAGTGGGGGTGCGACCGTGCCAATAGTACGCTGATGTATCGCATCAGAACGTGTCCTGTTGAAAGTTGGCGTGTGGTGCAAGCTTCGGAAGTATTCGGGTGAAGTCGGGTTTGATTCGGTTTGAGTTTGAAGTTGTTTGATTTGGATTGGTGTTGCAGGACTTGCAGGTGTGTTAAACACTAATGAGGTCATTGATTATAAGGTATGATATAAGAGCACACTTCACCAATGAAATTAAACGTGATCAGTACAATATAAACTCTAGAATCACTACTTCGTGTAGTGATTCTAGTGTTTATATTCCTAGTAATTGGACACTGAAATTTTTTGAATGCGGCTTAGCTGCATGGTTGACGTTTTATTTTGCACACTTTTTGAAGTGTAACTGGTGTCTACAGATTTACATTGAACTATCAGAATTAAGAGTTTCACATGGATATTAAGCAAATTAGGTGAGTTTTTCAAAACGGTCTTTTGTTAGTATGTCAATTTTTTTCTAAATTTTTATTGATTTATACAAATATTAGTTTTATTAAAATTAAGAGTTAAAACTAAAGAGTACTATACCACACACGCCTATGATTATCTAAAACCTCGCTCAAATCTCTCATCTCCCATAACTTGCACGTTCGACAGGCACGACAGGCACGACAGGTCAGCTCTGTGAGGTCTTTAATAATGTCTCAGTTAGCCACCAACCTGATTTATTGGTGACAGGACCCTTGTAACAGGAACGAATTGAGCATGGATTCTAAAAGGACTTAATAATATAATATTCCGTCATAATGTTACCTACGTACCATTTGAACTACATCATAATCTGCCTAATCTTTTCCCAACTACTATGTTGATTAGCCTAGTTGTCAGACTTTCGGGTTACTTGCTACTTGCAACGTCTATCAAACATCTATGAATGACATTACAAGAACTTTAACATGATTGGCGAAAAGCGGGTGTACTAATTGGTGGCTTCGGCCGTCTACGAAACCGTAGTTTCGTAACTGGTTTCGATGAAGGAATGATTTGTCCTTGTACGTAACTGGTTTCGATGGAGGACATATTTGTCTTTGTACGAAAACACGGTTATGTATCATAGTTACGTACAAAGAATTTACTGTTAAGGTTTCGATGAAGTGGTACCTCTAGCCCTTCAGTAAAAAAATAATTCGCTTAAATAGAAAAACATATCAATGAAACAAGACAATCATAATTATTCAAAGAAACGTTGACAGTTTTCGAAATACTTGACTAATATAAAACCAGTACATAAAGTCAATTGCAAAGGAACAATCGTACATAACAATAAACATATTCACACACAACGGATGTAGCCTCACAACATCAAGATTCATAATAATATAACAAACCAATTCTATACATTATCGCATCCAATCTCAGCCAGGATATTTCCATATACGTACCTACAATTCAATAATATCGCGGTATCCGTCGCAACCAGAACATCATTAAGGGCAAATTACGGGATAAAACAGTTGTGGTTGGCCTTAAGCTTGTGGTTGACGAAGGATTGCGTGCGGTTGTCACGAAAATGGCAAGAGCTTGACGCGCCTTCAAACGGTTGGTTCTTGTGGTTGTTGCCATTGATTTGTTGTTGTGTGTGGTGGCGGAAATTGTATGGTTGGTGCAACGTCTTGTGGTGCCTAATTGTGTCAACAGGAGATTACAAAGCAATAATAATATTTATAGGTTGAAGATTGATTCTCAATAGCATTATTTCAACTGAATAAAGGTCGCTAAGAATGGTCTTTTGGTTATCAGATACTTATAATCATCATCATCTATAGCCCGACTGCAGTAAGCGCCTCTCTTTCTTTATACCTTTGTCAAGAAGCTCCTGTGCCAGCCTCGTTCTCCAGGTTTAACACGCCATGGTCACAATTTTGTCCTTTTTGGAAACTATTCTTAAAGCATACTGAACTGAAATTGAATTCAAGAAAAGAACAATCGGTAGGTCCACGTTCCACAATTCTAAATCCTCATCATGCATTTGTTCACAAGGATCAGTTTTCACTTTTATAAGGGTCAACTTAATTGATATTAAAATAAAGTTCAATTAGAAACAAAGTCTCGACTCCAAGTAGAAGGTATTGCTAAGGATCCTAATACCGGATTAACCAAAAACAAACCCAATACAACACAATATCAGAATCCAATAAACAGATCTCAGTCAAGCGTCATTCCCTATCCCTTCAGAGCAAACACTGTCCCCGATTTTAATTAGGGACCTCGTACCAAGGTCACATAGGTAAAAGAACAAACAATGGACTGCGTTACGGCACATTTAACGTGCGCAATGTACATTGGTTTAACGGCAAATGCCTTCATTTCGGGCGCAGATGTTGAACGCGACTTGGATATAAAATTTAAAGATTATGACTGCTGCTATGTAATGTTTTGTGTTGATCTGATTGCTTTTGGGGATATTTTTTGTTTTTGAAAAGAAATGTTTTACTGATAATGGTATTGGGTCTTGCGATTAATGTCCTAAATGACTATTCTTTGACAGTTTTGTTGTGCTACTGTTTGGTTTAGTTACCAGCTCGTTTAAAGTGTTATTGTGATTCTCTAAGAAGCTGTTCAAAGTCTGGCCCAGCGTGATGACAATATACTTGTTCCCCGTTACATCAGACAAATATATCAGACGAAATGTGAGTCTTCTACAGGTTCAGCTAAATTTAACACTAACAATATTATTTTCATGATGTTATGTTATGTTGACTTAAGATCAAGACGCATCTTGAAATCAGTATTATTTGTATGGTTTTCCTTCGTGGTTTCTCCTTCTATTAGCATAATAATATTAATTTATTTCACTGTTTATTCACCCTATTCATTTATATTGTTGTCATATCACACCATCATCATGACTGATTAATTGTTTACTGCATTAACTTTACCATGATCCCCATACAAAGGTAACTAGATACTTCTTCCGAAACTCCAAGCTAATAAGACCCACTATCCTCAATATTTATAAGAACATAAGGATCAATTTGGTCTGAACACACAAACAAAGAAAGGTTTTTGCTAATGGTGTGTGAAGTGATTTAATCTAATTTATGTCTGTCTTTGCTCCGTTTGTCTTTATGGCTGTGGCTTTCGGGGAAATAGATACTTTTAAGTTGTTTAAGACCATTCCTAATATTTCAGGTTGGTTGCTCGGTAAATTGAAGATTCGCATAACTTTGGCTTGAATACTCTCGTCGAAGGAAATTACTGTTACCAACTTTTTATGGTGATTTTTGTTTCAACTTGTAACGATCATCTATATTATTATAGCTCCATCAACAATTTTAATTTATTTCGGCAATTAATCTAGAAAAAGAAATTCTCGGCGTTTACTTTTATAAATTCGAATACTGAACAACCCATATTTTATTTAAAGCTCAACATTTAAGACTCTGTCTATGAGTCGCAAAATTCCGGTCGGCTATTAGCTGCCGAGCGCTCCGTTATAATTGCGTTTCGCAACAAATTACAAGTTAGAATGAGGTAGAAACACGGGCCAAGTGGTTCGCAAGTCGCTGTACACCATACACGTTAAGTATCTTCACGATTATATTCGCATAAAGAGCAAATAGAATTAACGGGTAAGAATATTTCGGTGACAAAGTGTCACTTGATTAGGAATGGTCCTAGAGTAGTACCTTGCGGTAGACTTGACAGGTAAATTAGAGTTTTAAAGCTAATGAAATATTTCCTAGGTCGTTTGTGTTTGGATCTCGAAATGACATTCAATAGCATTAAAAAATGGCAATAAATAAACATTTCACTATTATTTAGTTAATCAAACGTACCAAACTTATAACAACAGAGTATCAAATGCGCATCAACACTCCCACAAAAGTATTCAACAAATAAATAAAATATTCATAATGTATTCGGTAAATCTGTTTGTATTTTGTCCCCTATCCATCTTACAACGTCTGTTGGGCGACGTGCTGAATAAACTTGTTTGTTTGTTAGATGAAAAATCAACAGGACATACACATACTATGCTATATGAGGTATACTCTGCATATACTGCTGCCGAGTCCCAAAATACGAGCTCGTCTCAGTTTGGGAATCAGTGTGCTAATGTAATTGCCCCACTGTACAATAATTTACCATTGTCATTTATAATTATGCTGTATTAATTTGCTTATTGTACTTTATTTTGGAAATAAATTATTATTATTATTATATTTTAGGTATAGCTTACTTAGTTTTATAAGCGTTATCAGCGTTTCATTTCGGAAAATGTTTTTAAAATGATGAGAGTCGCAAGTTTTATCTTCTGTTCTTTTTTGTATTGCTTTACTTTGTTTTGTGTTGTGTGTGAATAGATAAAAGTATTTAACAAAGGTGCATGTTGTAAATGTGGATAAAGGATTTATATTGATAGATAAAGGACTAATTTCATCTTATATCTTATACTTTTGATAAATTCGTTTCCTTTTAATTTTCGACTACAGTCAGCATAAAAGAAGACAGACGCTTGTATAAGCCCAAACAGATTTCGAATACAACATTGTAAAGCCACTTACTGACCTGTACACTAGCCTTGTTTACAGATGTCAAGAGAAATACATATTTCAGCAACTCGCCACTACGCCCGGCTACAGTTCATGTTCATGTCAGTTAATCCCGCACAAGGGATTGTATCTCTAGCTAACAGCTCTGCCTATAGAAACCTAAGGCAATTTTTGGTGATGTAAACTCGAAAACATATTTTAAAGTACTTGTTACGCATATCTTGTAATAAGTTAGGAGTCTTTGAGCTTATTACGTGGAAACACGTCTCTATTTTCTAATGAGATGACATTTCAGAGTCTTTAAGTCTGAGTATAGCACTAAACTAAAGTCAGCAGTGGGTGGAACAAAGCTGCGATTGTTGATGATGAGATCTATGAATGCCTACCTATTTATGTTTTAATCTCTTAAACAAGAAAATATAATTTAAAAAATCTTGAACATTTTATTCTGTTCCTATTTTCGTAAGTCTTAAATTCTATTGCACAAAATTGCCTCTCAATCCTTTTGTATCCAACGAATATTTGCACCGAAAAATTTCATTTTCTTCCGATACGGTTACGGGCCGTGTTACGGCCGGTTCATCCGACACAACCGGTAACATATTACAGGTCAGGCGGGGCCCACTTGATCACTGCCCGCTATATATCACACGGTTCTTAGCGGATACTTAGAACAAGCGGCCACTTAATACCTGCGGCTTTTCTATTGATGAATTTAAAAATTCTAGGGTTGAAGCTATTGATTTCATAGTGAAATGTGGATATCATAATAGATGATATAGATGTATGATTCACTGTAATTTGATTGGCAGATATAGGCCTGTTATCTTCCTGCTAGCTCCCATTTATAGTAGAGTTAAATAAAACGAATAAACTCTTTATCATGTAATTAGTTTTTATTTGTCATCTACAGATACTTTAAATGATCCTTCTAAGGTTAACGATTCAGAAATAAAATCCTTTGAAAAATATTACAGCCAAATTATTTCCTGAGGCAAAAAATAAAAGATCTAGAGAACTGTTAACCTTTCTGTCTTCTTACAAAGGTACTACCAGCACCGCATCCTTAATTTAAAAATGGCCAGTTCAATTTAGAGGGCGTCCTAATTAATTGATCTGGAGATCCGCGGAAATTGCGCCCTCACCCCTCCCCGCACCTCAACCCCCTCGCCAGTGTATCTTTGGCTTTAATTTAGAATTGTTAGCGCAAAGGGAATGCAATTTACGTAAAATAATTGTTTGATTTCGAATATTCGAGCCAACCCTTCTGTAATTTGGTTTATGAAAAAGGTTCTTGCGATCAGTTCTGGGAGCAGGGTTGCTAATGTAATGAGATCAACCCTGGACATTTATAACGTACGACGTAATGTTATTAAATTATTCGGGCCCTGAAAAAGTATTTAAAATATTCTAAAAGGCTGTGGAATTTTAATGATGTAAACATGAAAATAATTATAATGAGAACAAAAAATATGTGCTTATCATACGAGTACAATGTTATTACAACAATTTTATTACAATAACATTTTTGTTAATGTTACTTTAGATCATTAAAGTCGACCTTATTAACGGCTAGACAGTAGGCTTGAAAAGTTACTAATATTATACAATTTTACCTAACTATGTATGTAGGAGGTAGGCTAAAATACTAGTATTTTGAATACACTACATACCACATGCATACGTACCCAGCAGACTGGTTGTCAGAATTCCGGGCTTATACCCATAACGATTGTCAAAGATTCTTTGCTTCTGAGGCACGTAGGCTTTCCGTATGAACCTTACAAATTGGTCCATGGGGCTGTTACTGCTAAGCCCTTTTTTTTACTAACTTCTGCAACTCCTGAATGCTAGAATCAAGTGTGGCGACCATCAGAAAAGCACCGAAACAATGAAGCTCGGCGAAGTCCTACAGAGAGAATTTAACTGTCTTGGATCCCGCAAATCAATTGATCAGCAAAGAGTAGTGGAGAATTAAACCACGACCCTATCAAAATACCGTTTTTCTAAATTACAGAAACCTCAACTAAAATTTATATAACTCGTGCCCCTAGACACGCACGTAAGATAAACCAAGGAAGTCGCGTCGACACTCGCATCAGTCGAAACACCTGAGATGATAATGTATGCAAATTAGCGTTAACTTGGGCCGCAGACTGCGCGCGCTGTATCAAACTTGTTATTTGTGTGTTTTAAGTTGGTACGATGATTTACGTGCGCTGGATTAAGAGTGGGGTGTAGTGGTGGGTAGGATGGCGAGCTAGTTGGCTGATTTGTTGGGTTTTGATAAGGAGCTGTACATCTACAGAGTTACTAGTAATTTGACGTATTCCTTGCGGGACGTCATAGTAGGGTTAAAATGCAACAAAATTAAGACACCAAATGTTCTACAGAAATTCAGTAGTTTTTGAGTTACATAAGTCCATCAAGGAATACGTCGACCACCCTGTAGATGTTGGAGTCAAAGATCATCTGTGATATGAACACGCTTAGTCACGTGTCTTTATTTGTCTTTTCTTCTACAGCTTAGCTCGCCATACCCGCTGCCAAACACGGCCACGTGATGGCTTCCGGCCACCGTAGACGCGGGCCTGTGGATGGTGAGTAATGGGCTAGCTCGCCGTCCGGCCGTCGTCATGACGGCAACAGACCGTGTCGGCGGCGCGTTCGTGTTCCACGCGCGCCTCAAAGAGATGTCAGCAAGGAGGGGCCCGCAAGGGCCGACGCCCGTCGGGGCCGCGGTATTTTGTACTAGATTACGTGGCCTCGGCGCAAGGGCAAAGAAGGAACATGGGTTCGGTTTTTAGTCAGTAGAAGTCTGACACTCCCCTTCGCTCTGCCCAAGAGCGGGGGGGGGGGGGGGTCATTCGATGATTTTCCACCCACCAATTTAGGTATAAAGTTGGTTACTAACCTTGCTTGATTAACGTATTCTTAAATAGTATTGTGCACTCATACGCTTGTTCGTATGCTACTAACTGTCACAATTAAAGAAACTTCCAGAATATTACAAAAGCGTATTTTTTAAAGTAGGGTTCTAGGTTTATTATTCAATACTGGCATTGTAGGAATTCGTGTTTTCTATGAGGATTTTTCAGATGCAGCCTAGAGCGCAAGCTTGTGCCCGGGAATAAGTGACTTTACTTACAAGTTTCCATTTGTAAAAATGTATGTGAAATTGTGTTATTTTATACGTTTACCCGTTACTATAACATTCAATTGAGTCCAGTATTAAATTTTTACAACCAACTTGTCCAAGCTGCCAATCATTACGTCCGTATGTCTCGCACGTTAGTAAAGCAATGTTACTGTAATTGGTTCTGACTGTAGCAGGTGTTGGGCCGTGACTTACGACGTTCTACGCGGTGAGCAAAACTCACGACTTGTTGTAACGCAATTATGTCGCGGGTAGTTTTATATTATCTAGACATTAATTTAATTATAGAAATAGCTAATGTTATGGTTCTTTCTGTGTTTAAAATTGAACTTGATGGTAGAATGAACACAATTGATTTGTCTTTGGAATATCACGCTAGAAATAAAGCATGATTTTGTGTGATATTCGCTTCAAATGAAATACTGGTATTGAGTTGCATGTGTTCAGACTGGAAGTCAAACCAACGTAGTTGGTAAAGGGCTAAAAAGATAATAATAATAACTTTTAAAAGACTAAAACATAAAAAAATATTATTTCGTAACATTCATTGGAAAAAAGTATTCTAAAAAAAACATTAGTTGTCATCCAAAAATAAAGTACCTAGTCTATTTAAACAAAAAATCCAATAAAACCAATTCTCTATCTAAATTAAATAAAGCATGTAACCAAACTGGAATAGATTCAATATTACCAACTTGATCAAACCGTTTTATTACGAGTATTACAACTAAACCTATTTTTAGATAAACAAGTAACTAAGTCAGTTTTGAGAAAGAAAATAGACATGAATTTATTAAATAATACTGAATAGAGATATTATCTAGAATGATGAAATAACATAAAATAAAACGCTTTTCTAAGTTCTGGTTCAAACGTGGTCAGTAGATGAATAGACAGATTGTAATCTTACGTCAAAGAAGCACCTTTGAAGAAAAACGTAGTAAAAGATTATGGTGGGTTTAGACATGAAGAGTTTCTGTTTCTCTCTATTGAGTTCATATTTTCTATAGAAAGCGTGGGAAGGCAGCATGTGGGAAATAAGTAAAATGAAAAGGGCATCTGGCTCTTGTGATACAGGAACTCCTAGTACAAGAGCCAGGGCCACACTGATGTTTGTGAGTAACAACTTGTCAATAAATATTATTATTATTTACTAGTGACCCGCCCCGGCTTCGTACGGGTGCTAAAAAGGTATTAAAACCTTCTTCTTGAATCACTCTATCTATTAAAAAAAACCGCATCAAAATCCATTGCGTAGTTTTAAAGATTTAAGCATACAAAGGGACATAGGGACAGAGAAAGCTACTTTGTTTTATATTAAGTAGTGATTTATTTGTACTTTTATGCCATGATGACATAGTTCACCTTTTTTCAAAGTGTCCATATAAGTATAAATGCTGTAAAAGACAACCAAGCATTTGGTACATCTAAGAAAAAGCTATTGTTGGGAAATGGCTTTTATTTCAGGTGATAAATCGCGTTTTACGTTAAAACTTAATGTAACGCACTCAAAACATAGTGCTGTTAAAATTAAAACCATAAAAAGTAGTAAACACTTCCCGTTTATGATATTAATAGTACTTGTGAAAAATTTGGAACCGGTTCCCGGTATGGTCTAAACTTACACATTAAGATTATTATTATACTACAAGAAAAAAAGAGAAAAGGGTCTTTAAATCAATTAGTATAAAAGTTAACAAATATATTTATTTAAATGACCAATAACAATACTAGACCGGTTTAAACAGACCGCAAATCCAACACTAGGTCATAACAAAATGGGCGTATAATGTGACAATAATTTCATAAAAGAGAAATAACAACTTACCGGGTGTTGGGGCGGTACTAAAAGACACTTTACGACGACGCGACCTCTAAGTGATGGACAAAAAGATAATGCGTTTATTGTTATCAATCGCGATAAAATAATTGCAGTAGTGCAAATTTCAGCCGAGGGTCTGAAAACGGTGTATAGTGTGATGTTAAAGTACGTTCGTCTAAAAAACTTTGTTTAAAGTAGCTGATCTAATTGAAAAATACCATACAATAGAAACAAACAAGGTGAATGACTCATGTCACTCATAAATATTGTTTTTCTCGTATAATTTTAACAACCAACATCTCTCAAAGAACATTCATAAACAACATTGTTTTTCGTCAAATCCTTCAAATTCTCGGCAATCAAATGTAAACAGGTACTGTTTCTTAGATTATAAACAGGCGTCTTATTTCAAAACACCTTCGACTTAATTAAAATTTGTTTATACGACCAGAGAAAGCAAACGAAGAAACCCAGTAAACGTACCTAAATATTTTTTGTTACGTGTTTATTTATTGGAGAAAAGAACAAAAAAACTTAATTATAGGGCTTGAGTATTGAAAAGAAATAGTCGCTAAGAAACATTGATTAAATTGCTAAGAGAAATATGGAAAAATGTTAGGAACATTTTTGGGGTAATAGAATTTGTTGCTTTATTTTTCTTAGTAAAGACAAAGTACAAATTGGTCATTGTTAATGATGGGCGTGATAAACAAAATATTTAGTAAAATACTTAATTGTTAAAAGTGCCTTTACTTATTTAGCGAATCATACAAAATCTTCAAAGAAAATAAACATAGTCACCATTACAGTAAAAAAACGGTGACGATTTTAAAAATACTTGAGCAAAAAGCACGTTTTAAGTAAATTACAAAACCATAATGAAAATCACAGCGACTGACGAACAAGGAAACATTAATTATTACAAACCACCCCATAAATCAAAACACATACAACAAAATAATGTTCACTACAAAATCACTAACAAAATTAATAACTACCCGCATTCTGCAGATAATTATGATAGGGTACCGGCTGACCACACTACAGCGAATTTTGTCGGTCCGACGGGTCTGACGGTCTGACGTCAATGTCAGTAGCCCGTGTCGAATTTAATGAATGCTTAGCGATAAATAATAGAGTTCGTTAGATGAATTAATCAGATTTCGGATGGTCATTGTGACATTGATTGCTGTGCTACAAGCAACGTGTTGTGAACGAAAATAACTTTGCGCCCTGATTTATTTTGTGGGGAATGTTGTTTGTGCAAGAATGACAATTGTAGTGGTTTCGTGGGTGTTGTTTTTGTACGTTACAATTACATTTAGATTATTTCTTTACACTAAGAACCCCTTAAACATAAAGAGAAGATTAATTAAACCATGGTTAGACCTTCTGTCTTGTATGAATCAGATATGATGAAGAAATTGAATGCTAAAGAGGATGTGTGGTGTTTCGAAAATGGATAATATTACTACTTAAGAGTCTGAAAGTGGTGTCGGTGACTAAATAGTAGTGTGGCAATCGATTGTCGTGATATAAACATGTGATGCGGAGTAATTAGGAAAATGACGTGAGGAAAGTTTTAAGTATTTTAAGTGTGAAGCGTATAAGGGTAGAGGAAGATCAAAAAAATGCTGAATGGACTAATGATATGAGTAATAGAGAAGTATGGGAGAAAAAGACAGGCTGCACCGATCTCAAATAAGATCTCAAATAACTTTCAAAGAATTGAGATAAGAGCAAAAGAACGATGGATAAAGAAATAAAAAAGTTGATATGGCACTCGGAGACTGCCGCGGTAAAGCTATTGCATAGCATTTTTTATCAACTTATGCAAATAATTATTTATTTATTTTATTTATACAGTTTTTTTTTTTTTTTTTTTTTTTTATTATTATTTTTTTTAAAAGATTTTAAATTATATAAGTAAATCAAAAGTAACCTTCATAGACTAAGCCAGTAAGAAACTCTATGACAGAAAATTTAAAAGAAAAAGTATTGACAGCTTGTCAGCCTGACGTAAGTATATAGCGTTGAAAAATATGAAAATTATTTATTTTATTTTAGATATTTTATAAGAAAACGAATCGTTTTCTAAGACCGATTCGCAGAATAGTAATGCAAAAACACTTTGTACACAAATTATACGAGTAAGAATATTTTAGAAGTAGAAAGCAGAGAGACAAAACAGAAAAACTTTACACCTTTACACGTGAGGTTATAAATTATTTAATTTGACAACCTCAGTTGACAACCTTGTTATTTTCCGTAACCATAGCAACCTGGTTGATTACTTAATATTTTCGTTATGGAATTTCTGGATTCGCTCTCCACGCTCAAGGCCCGCGATAGTAGCTATGCAATAGCTTAAAAACATGTAGTCTTCAGAAATAAAGTGACAGTACATTTTAAACATTCAACATTTTGTCCACAAAAACTTTCTCCTCATCCTCATTCACTAACTTGGTCATTTCAAAAAACTTCTTTCAAATTACCATTGAAATAGTCCTTAAGATATTCAAAATGTTATTTTTCGGCCGAAATTTGTACGGAAGCAAATTTTCGCAGTTACCTAACAAGAGCACCACGATTTTTGCAACTGTTCCTTACGAAAATTTCAGCTTACATAACGTTATTATCCCGAGTAAAGGGCGCTCCCGCTTTGAGCAGCGTACAATGCTCGTTTCACTATACTACAGGGTTATACGTAGTGTAAGAAGCCTGCAATGCACTACATCCACCGTCTAGAGTACGCTCTCCTTGACCGGTCTAACTTAATAATAAAACCTCTTCGGTGGCAGTGACGTCTCGTTTGTGGAGTTCAGTTTTGATTTCTTAAAACGCTTTTTTATAAACTTTACAATCCTGGTTGCATTAAACATAATCTATTGATATTATTTTGTTTGTTATGTTTACTGACTAGCTCCCGACAGTATTCACTGATTCAGAACATTTGTTTATAATAAAGGTACACAAGGGCTTTCGCGAAGCTGTCAGTTGAACATCATATACCTACATCAAATTAATAGCTCTACGTAAAAATGATTGCAGGAATCAGACTCTTTTTGGAGTAATTAATTACGTTTAACGGCAGAACTCAAAGTAACCCACTCTAAACATAGCGCATAGATTCTCCATACGGAGGTATTTAAAGCAATGTTGTTATAACCTTTAAAAATATTTATTTTATAAATATGTACTTCTAAAATATAAGGAACTTTGACCCCAATATTCCCGGACCTAGAAGGTTAGCTCATAATAATATGATAAAATAAAAAAAATAACCGCAATGACGACGGGGAGAACGTCTTTCGGTTTCGTTAGGGGTATTTTTGCACCCATTATTTAATCTGCCTTGTCTACTTCAAGAACCAGTCAACCCAAGCGGCCCAGATAGCGGACACCGGACTTACACAATTATTACATTAAATTATCTGTCAAAATCCATTGTATACAGTCCCGTCCGGAGTTCAGTCCCCTCGATTTGTCCACGAGACCGGTCAATGTGGCGACACTTGAGGGATGCCTATGTCCAGCAGTGGACGTCTTTTGTGATCAATGTGGCGACACTTTGGGGTGGCCTATGTCCAACTTTGGACGTCTTTCGTCTGAAATGATGATGATGATTTGTTCGCACCTTCAGCTTAGCCTAGATGTACCAATTATCGATGTAACTGAAGTGCATACTTCTAACTGAATCACCCAAAAATTCACGTCCACCCAGAAAAACATCCAAACATACAGAACCACTTCATTACGAAGAAAACATTCACCCATTTTTTCCCAACCCTCGAGCAGCGCGTCTCTCGGAACGGAAAATGTTCCTTCCTTCCTTATTTGTCTAAAAACTGACGTGGACTCCAGAGAGGTATCGGAGTAACTTTATTTAGTTTTCTATTCCAATGTGTACGTACATCGTGTAAATGAAAAAGGGACGAAACCGGTGCATTTGTCAGTTGTACGGATATTTATTTTTTGTGGTAGATTTATGAGTGTGAATAGGTTATTCTGCCATCAATACAGGTTGTTCAAGATTTATGTTGAGTTGATTAAAGACTTCCTTGATGTGTTTTGCCGTTGAAGGGACTTGCAAGAAGTATAGTGATTAGTTTTGTAAGCTTTTAAAAATATTCTAGTCCTCGAGTATATTTTGTTGCTGCCTTTTCAGGATAGCTTTTACCTAATACATGTCAACTGTAAATATCATCAAATAAAGATCCAAATCCTCGGTTTTATTTTTTACACATCAAAATCGAATCGAATCAAACACTCTTATTCGGCTCGTAATAATCGGCGCATTCCATTCGACATCAACACACATCAAGATTAAATATCGTCATGAGGTAAAGTGACCTTTTTATCACATTGCAAGCAATATTTTAAAGTTTTTTTATTATTATTATTTCTTCATCATCATCTGCCTAGCTTGTTGGGTTCGGCTTCTAGTGCATTCGAGTGCTAGTATTTTACATGAGCGACTGACTACCTGACCTCCACAACCAAATTAGTACTGAAAGTTTCATCACTATAAGACAACAAAAAATGTGAAAACTTCTCCATCATGTCACGTAAAAAAGTCTGTAACATGCCACATGACATCTCACCAACACAAACAACACAAGATTTTACTCTCATCCATTTCCCCATTGAATATAGCAATAAATGGAATAATTAAAAGCACATCGGTATCCATTACGCCCCAAGCGTGTTTTTGTCAGTGCCCGTAACACTACCGCCGCTGTATCCGGAAAAACTGTCAGTCCATATCATTGTTTGATACACAACCGGGTTCTGTTACTGATGTTTTACGTATATTTTTTACGTTACGTTATAATTTTCTTTGTTGACTTTTTATAATGAATGCTGCAGTGATATACTTAAGCTTTTCTTTTTTCTGTACGTGGTGCTGTAATATTATGCATGTTTTCTTTGTTATGTTTAAAATTGGCATGATATAGTACAAGAAGATAATTGGCATTTTATTAACCAGCACTGGGCTCGCGTGGTGGATTCCAGCCTACTCCCTCCACATAGAGAGGAGTCCTGTTTCCCACCAGTGGGAACTTTACAGGCTGATTATAATTACATTATGTTTGTCATTAATGATTTGAAATCTTTGTTTGATAGGTAGGCAGGTAACTTCAGATCTTTTAAATCTTGTATTTTGAGTTATTAGAATAATATCTGTGAAGCTGTATTAGTAAACAACATCTTAACTGTACAAAAATATAGGCAGTGAGAGAACACCCACTTCAATTTATGTTATTTAACCAATTCACAGTAATAATAAACAACACGACTTAATAATTTACACAGCATTTTGAACAGAGTTTCGAACTCATCCGCTAAGCTTTCAAATATTGTTGAAAGGTAAACTACCCGAATCAGCCACGTAAGTAAAGTCACGGGATCCAGCTAGTTATACAAATATACCCGGTATAATTAAATGCCCGTTTTAACTCAGATCTGTTACGTTGATTAAAATTTCCATGTAGAGTTTCCCTCGAACCGCGCAACGTTTTTTGACTGGGTTTCGATTACAGTTTTTGGACAGGCTTCTTTCAGGTTTTATTTTTCAGCAGTGATTTTTGGCTGGAAATCTCATATTTTCATTTTAAAATGAAACCTATTTTATGTACGTAATGATGGTTTTTCATTACACAGTAAAATGTTGAGCTGAAATTATTTTTTGCCCGAATATAGTCTTGAATTAATGAATGGTCTCACCACGTGGGGCGCGAAAATATCAGTTATACAAATAACATTATTACAATTTGAACTGGACTGTATGGCCTACAATAGGAAAATATCAATGTACTAGGTATAGATATACAAATATAATTGTACTATTGCTAACAAATTCACTTTACTAAAGTTTCCTTCAAACGAGTAAATATCTCACGTGTCCACATCACAATTTTTCCCGATCCCTCTAACATTTATAAAAGTGTATTGGTAGAAAAACTCAATAACCGTCAAATGTATCAATAGAGACTGACGGCGACAACACTAGAAATCTTTTGAACAAAATGGGGCAGATTGTCGGCGGGCCCAGGACGCTGCCTTGCGGGAACCCGAGCGTTTCTCCTACATCTGTCGCAGACGACGCGTAATGCACATTTAATCTCCCAACCACTTCAAAATCTGCCAAAATGCTTTATTGCTCTTGAACAAGTTCTCAAGCTGGTTCTCGGTGCTCAAGATAAAACTTTACAGGCATAATGAATCTTAATCGCGTCGCCAATTCCCAAAATTGTTCGAGAGTTTTGTTTTAAAATAAAACTTGAATTTATCTCGTTTGCTCGGAATTAATTTTGCCTTTTGTTGTTGCGTAATCGGTTACCTGTGACGGGTGTTCCTTTTTAATTTCGTTTCGTTTGGTTGTATTAATTTTTTGATGGACGGATCTTTAATTGTTGTTGGAGTGTCATTCTGTTTATTGTTTTGGCTTTAAATTTAATATTAATAGTTTGATTTCTAACACAATTTAGGTATGTCAACGTCTAATATTAAACTTCCACTTATTAAAAATAGCACCAACACCTACCGGTAAACTACGGTACCCACGTGAAATAAAAATATAGATCAAAACACGAGCATAGAAAACCGATGCTTTTTTATGATAATAATATTAGTGCTGTAATAAAAGAAGTTTGAGTATGTTTTGACAGCCACACATCAAAAATGAATAATACTTTTCCTATCATTATTATAATTATCTTCCCCGGCATTAAAAGCAATTTTACTCTAACATTTTAAGAAGAAATAATCGTCATAAAACCCAATGTTAGGTCAGAACAGAACAATTAAACCTAAAATCCGAGGATTCTTAGATCCCTAGATTTGGTTCGACCAAGTCTTCGCCCAGCAACCGGCTGTCTCAATGGATTAGGGCTAGAAAACTTTTAATCCTTAATATCCTTTCCTAGGAAATGAAGTTTAAACTCCGTACATCCGTTGTGAATGAAATCGGACTTAAAGCCTTTGAGGACAGAGTTTTTGTGCCAAAATGGAAAGTTAAGTTTGTGCCTGACAAGCAGTTTCTTGTTTTGCTTTGTGCTAATTACGTCGTTCGACCTTTGTGCAGATGGTGAGAGAAAATTAATATCGGTAAAAGTTTCTTTGGTAATTATTTTGTTATTGATTTACCACTACCAATTAGTGAGACTCTTTGAGCTTAAAGTGTTAATTTAAATTGGGTTGCCAAGAAATAGTAGGTTGTTATTTAAATAATATTATTTTTTATTATTAACGGAGAAAAACAAAATACAGACGCTATGACCCTCAACACGTTATGAGGCGCAGGCATGGATTACGTACTGATTCGAATTCTTACAGAAGAAAATAATGTTTCCCAGCAGTGGGAATGCGTTAGGCAAAATACGTTATATGCTACCTATACTAATCACAGTTTTAATAAATATTTATCAGTAAAGCTTGTAAATAACTAAGTTTAATTAACAGTCATGATTTCAACACTCACAGGGAAAATGTAACTCAAACACAGGTAATTCTAAATTGCCAATTGCAATACCCGCGGAACTATACTTAGCACGCGGCCATTACTGACAGCAAATGACATTAATAATGGCGTGTTAGGACTGCATTCCGCAATAAGGGGCGCCGATGCAATTAATGATAGAACCACTCGAAGTAAACTAAATGATACGAATATCATTAACGTTAGTGCTTAAGTTATCCTTTAAGAAGAAAGTGATTTTTTAAATATTGTTGATAAAGTTACAACAATATTAATTAACATCAGAAGTGGTATTACTGACGGTTTAGGCAGAGGTGTACAAATCATCCTTACTTATGACAAGCGTAAATAAATAAATTAAATATAATGTCTCAAAACATTCCAAAGAGTCATTATGATATCGGTTCTGAATCGTACCCAGTTTACCAATCTTTAATATTACCCGAAGAGTGAATTGTTTAACTGAGTGACCACTTGCTCCAGATGAAAAATTGGTATTCAACTATAATCGACAAGAAGGTTACACTGTTACACAGTTTTCTGGACATACTCGAGAGAAAGCTACATCTTCAGTCTTAGCAACGTTTTTGAACAGCCTCAATATTAAAGCCACTCCAAACCCATATTATCATTAAAAATAATCACCATAATGTAATCAGTAAACAACTATTTTGCAACTACCTTCTACTAGAGAGGGATCCCGAAATTGTGCAAGTTTGGGGTCCCGGGTCCGTCAATAAGGCTCTAACAGGGATTAAGCCTGAACTCATCTCATTAGTTTGATTGCAAGATTCTGCAACCGTGTTGCGATCGTGACATAGTTGTGGGCCAAATTGATTTCCTTGCGAAAGCCTTCGGTAAGTCAGTAGTCTCACAAATCAAATTTCGGTCTGGAATCCATTAGGGAACGGTTCGAATGTGTAACGAGATGTAGATGGTTGAATAGTTAACAGTTAAGGAACGTTTAAAGCTTTTAAAGGTTTTGTGTTAGGAAGAATTAAATGAATGAGGGACAACTCTGATAATAATTGTAAGAATGAATATGAAGGTTCAACCAACCAGTGATTTTAAAGTAATTTTTCTGACCTACATAATTAAGTAGGTACTTTGCTATCCTCATACCTACCAATTATACGAAAAAAAAAAAACATAAATATCGGTCTAGCCGGTTCAGAGGAGTGCGAGCACCAACACCGTGATACAAGTAGATTGTAAAATATGTAGAGCTGCATAACCAGCCAACTTTATATTATTTTCACGGAAACTCCAAAAATGCAAGAACTCTAGTGTTGTTTTCAAACCTACTCATAACTTCTCACCCATAATACCTTTTATTGCATTATTCTCATCCAAAAATGCAAATACCGTTTATAAATAAAAACTTTTAGATACCGACGCGACGAACAATATACTAAAGCGCACAATACGTTAAAAAAGTTTTAAAAGTACACAATAACATACCATCCTGGGTACCGCTTTAAAGCAATAAGTCAGACGGTATTTCACACCTCACATTTGCGTGCCATAGTATCTCTAAAGTGAGGATAAACAAGCTAACTTTTGCCATTTCACAATGTGAGGATAGGGCCCGCTTTTATTCACACTCAAATTAAACTTGCCAGATTACATGGCTGCACCAATGCTGCTTCTTAGCTATCCTGCCGAAGAGTTTCGACAAGGAGTCTAGGGTTCTTGGAATGCAAGCTGGGAATAATGCATTGCAGTCAAATGTAGTCGAGCTTTGGTAGATGTTTTAAACATAAGTGTTTCTAAACTTTGGAATACATACAGGAGATATAAACTCATGAACGTGCATTGCAGTGAGTGTATTTTGTGTTTGTATTGTAATTCAATCCATTATAATCTATTACTTGTCATCTCAACCTTCCTAGCTATAATAGGGATGTTAACAAAAAAAATCTAATTAGTCCGTCAGATAGATTTCCAAAAAATATTGGACACATTTTTTCTTTTTTCTCGTAAACAAACAATGAAGACGATACAGTGCTTTGAAAACTCGTGTGACGTCATATTCTAAGACATTAGTATGACATTTCTTAGCGAGCAGTGACGTCACCACCTCCTACTCAAATCTTTGACGCGTTTTATCTTCGTCAATTTTTATTGATTTGAAGTCAAATCAGTAAAAATTGACGAAGATAAAACGCGTCAAAGATTTTATTTCAATATTTTTTTTTTAGTTAGTAAATATCCCTATTATCATCCTTTACATAGACCATTCATCGTTTCTTTTTTCTCCCTCCACTCTTATAACTTTACTTACTCCATGGTTTAATAAAACATGAAGGAATTAAATAGATAATAATTATAATTAATTGTGTTTGTGTCAGTAATGATATGGCCATATGAATGAAAATGTTATTATTCACAGATTTACTAACAATTCACGTAAAAATAAACTTACGTTATATCATCACAGGAGATACAAAAACAAAATATGTCAAACTTACACAAAACTCCTTCTATCCCACTTCTAACATTTAAAACAACAACAAAGACGGATGTTCGAGTAATTATAATCCAGGAACATAATACTCCGAACAGATTTCATGTTACATTAATGTCTACCTAAGCAAGTTTTGGTAAATCGATACAATTTGTATTGTACTTTGTTACAGTCCCATTCAGGTTTTAATTAATTGTCAGAAACTGCGGACCGTTTGATTGAAACACTTCGCAGAACTTGTTTGACATTGTTTGGACAGGTTCCTGAAACAATCCGTGTCTATTCGGATTACAAGCTTCTTATAAGTATTTCGGATTAATCAGAATACGATTTGTCATAAATGTTAGGGTTGTCTTACTCTTACGAAGCTAGGAGTCTTGCATGAATGCGCTGTGGGAATATAACGTAAATTGGAACGGTTTAAAAATGCTTCTTATGACTACTTTATCTCAACTTAATATTATAAATGCGAAAGTAAGTTTGTATGTTATATTTTCACCCCAAAATTATAAAATGATCATTCTGAATAGGTATAATTATGTTTAAGGTGTGCAGAAATGGATATAGGGTAGGTTAGGACCTTTCATCAAGAATAAAAGTTCTTATCCCGAGGGAAACTACAACGATGTTCATGGTAATAATTAGTACCACGTGTCTTTCGAAGCCTGATTAAATTCTATTATTAAAATAAACTTAATTAACGCGAGTTTTAACTTAAATTAACACGAGTGAAGACATGGTCGAAAGCTAGTTCATGATTATATAATTACAACTGCCTCGTTGGTCTAGTGGTCGCAAGCGCGACTGCAGAGCGTGAGGTCGTAGGTTCGATTCCCGGGTCGGCCAAAAAGTGCTATTGGGTTTTTCATTAGAAATTTCCCAGTAGTAGCCCGGAGTTTGGAAGTTGGTGGTATAATACCCCCGTGCCTCGGAAAGCACGTTAAGCCGTTGGTCCTGCGCCTGATCTCTCTCCGGTCGTGTCGGATTGTCGTCCCATCGGACTATGAGAGGAAAGGAACAGAGAGTGCACCTGTGCCTGCGCACACACTTATGCACTATAATATCTCCCGCGCAGATGGCTAATCTCCGCTGAGATTGGCCGCCGTGGCCGAAAAACGGTCAGGAGGGCTATTATTATATAATTATAGATGATAATTATAGTGTTTAAATATAAAACTTGAATGCTCCAGGACAGTTCCATTTTCAATTCAAATATTTTTCAAGTTTACGTCACACGTTCAAGCCAGGACCTCTAAGCATTAATATTGTTGGGAGTATAATCAAATTCGCTGGTAGTGAACCTCTTTGTTGGTAATATATTGAGTTACCTAACGTTTCTTGTATATCTTCTTTGTCATCCTATACTCTATCTGGCGTCTTGCCAAAGGTAACTCTGCCTGGAGAGACTAATTTTCAGTTCATTAATTTTAGCATCCTTTCTTTGTCAGGTTTATTTTGTAGTTTACTGTAGATACAACAAAGTTTTGAAATAGAGTTTTTTGTTCCACTTAATATACCTTTGACTTTATTATTGTTGGTTACGTATATTCAATCTCTGCTTTGTATAAGTATTATGCCTGTTACGTTCCAACTATTGGGACAAAATCGTTATCTGTGCTATTGGGAATAAGCCATTCAGCACGTGGCCCTGTACGGGTTGATGTATGTGTGCCCAGTGTGCCAGGAGAAGCCAGTTCAGGCACGATATTTTCTTTAAACCGTTTTGATAGCCACGGTTGTCTCAGAACCTGAAACTTTTGTTCGATGAGTTTTGGAAATACTGTAGTTTTACCACGCATGTTCGTTAGCTGATCACGTTCCTAAAGAAAGTCCTTTTTTGCATATTACAAGATATTGTGCTAAAAGTTTTTCAGTTTCATGATTCAACAGACCACGCGGTAGTTCTTACGATAATTTTGTCACACCTTGCATACGCCGCTGCGGATATGTGTCAATCATTTGTTAAAACCACATGCACCAATGAATCTACAACCTAAATTCCTTACCTACCCAAAAACAGAAGCCAAAAACCGTCCAAATCCTAACACAAATAAGTGTCAGTTATTCGGCTAGTAAATTACAAAGGGATTATAATAGATGTAACAGCACTTTGAAGTTCCAACGCAATGAGAAGGGCGATTTATATATGTCCGCAAACAATCTAATTTACATGTACAAGTCAGACGAATGGTGTAATTTTCTCTGTCTCATACCGTCTAAGGAGCTTATACTGTTCTTATTAGGTGTTAGGTGATCGCCTTGAGGCGCTCCGGTATGATGTTATGTTTAGGTGAAACTGTAATAGCCTATTTGGGTTGTTTTAGTAATAATTTAACTGAAATTGGGTTGTATTACACACGTGTGTTGATAAAAATAGTTGTATTACGTTACTATGTTTTGAATATACATACATAGCTAATGACGTTGGTGTTAAATAATTTGTTAACTTTTGATATTTAATTAACAAAATTGATATACGCCTAGTACTTTATTAACGTTTTTATGTTTACTAACAAGCTTTGTATATTATAAACGTGTTAGATTTAAAGTTTAAAGGGTAGACAAAGCATGTGACATACATGTTTTACGCCTTGGTGTATACGAATGAAAGAAAATAAATAACTCTCCGAATAAAGAAACCCTCTTACACATCTATTTACCAGACCACACCTAAAATTGGTAAGTGACTTTACAGTAATCAACGTTTCTGACAAATAGGCAATTTAGATCCAACCAATTCAATTTCAAATTTGAGTGAAAAGCCTCACCAAATAGATTTAATTGAACAAGGATTTATCACTGCTTATATCCGTAGTATATTCATGTAAAATTGTACTATTTAATGTTACAATACCAAAACTATTTAGTTTTTAATGCAATAGTACCAGTTTGTTGATGTTTTATCTATACAACTCAAGAATACACAGTCTAGAGACGCCTAGCGCCATCCCGTAGCGGTTTTCGGAACTCAACTTTCTTTTCAGTTGGTTCTTACAGCGTTGTTGTGGAAAAGTACACGTCAGACGCACATGGTCGTAGTTTCGTAAATAGATAAGATAAGAAATAGTTTCTGAAAACCGAACTTCTAGAGTAAATGGTGTAGATGTAATATATAAATGGAGCGTTTAAAATAAATGGTTTTCTCTTCTGGATTTCTTCAGTTTATGTTTTTTGCGATAATAATGTAACAGAAATAAATTCAATTACGAAAACAACGTTCTTCCTTTTTACCAAACATCAATCCGATCACGGAAAAAATCCTCTGTACCTAAATTTCGAGGAAAAAAAAATACAAATGTATAGGGACGATATTTAACAAATCTCGTTACGCATCCCCTATTTCGTCGGGATTTTCATTTCAACATAATGTCATTTAGATACCTGATTCCTTCAGGCAGGCAGGCCTTCATGAACGCGCGAGCGAGACGCAGGCACGCAGGGATGAAAGTAGAAGCGAGACAGCCTGCTGAACTTCACGTACAACTTTAAAAAGTTCAACTCTAATTGCACATTAAAAATTGACTTTGATAATTTTTAGAACATACTTTGTCATAGAACTTTGAGCTTTATTAGCGTTGATTTTAGTGTTTACCGGATTGATATTGTTTTGGATGTGGATCCATGAATGCTGAAAGGTAACTGGCGTCCGGCGAGTACGGCGAGCAACAGGCTATCGGAGGGGCGGAGTCTTGTATTGCCGCGACTGCGCATAGGACCTTTCGTTGCTATGACGACGCCTCTTTCAATGTTTGTGATTGCGCGAAACGTTTTTGAAGGAAACTTTCGCTTGTGATTGACGCGTAATGTTCGTAATTGTGTT
Source organism: Diarsia mendica (assembly GCA_949316265.1). Taxonomy (NCBI): domain Eukaryota; kingdom Metazoa; phylum Arthropoda; class Insecta; order Lepidoptera; family Noctuidae; genus Diarsia; species Diarsia mendica. The sequence continues at coordinate 3,151,539 of OX438895.1, read as the reverse complement.
CGCCTGTTGGCGGCATTTTAGGGCTTTATCGATGTATGGCTTCGGCAATAATTGCTTCTGTTATACAATTTGATTTTATTTGAAAAATGGTTTTGTAAAACGATGGTTCGTTGTCGAGGGAGGCCTGAAAATACTGGCGTGACGACTTGGAGACTTTTGTGCGAGATTTAAGAACACGATGAGAAGAGTGGAAGGATAGAGAAGAGACCTACGCCCTGCAGTGGGACAATATAGGCAAAATAAAATAGACGATTATGTCTGATCCAAACATTTTTTAAAATTTATATCCAGTAAGACTATACTAAATATATAAACTAAACTAACCTAAAAACAAACTAACTATAAAAGGGCATCGAAAAAGTCCTCCTCAACGCTGTCAGCAGGTAAAGTACCCAAGAGAGACTGGTAGCGTTGCCACGTTGTATGGCAACACTTATCCTCTGACCAAAGAAAAAGCCAGCCCTTGGGTCGGAGGAAGCGTCAACAAGGCGTTTTGAAATATCCTTAAAAAGGCTGTGTGCACTAGGACCCCACGGCCCTAAAGTTTCAACCCCAAACGGCTCGAAAATATAGTTTCCACAAAGGTTACTATATTTACGCCGCTTGAGGTTCTCCGCAGCCGCAGCGGCAGCGCCAGCACAACACGAAGAGCTTGGAAGATGCGATGGCGCAAGAGTATCGACGCAAGTTGCGTCCCACACTAAAGGCCTACCCATCTTCCAAGGAAACAACGACATGCCGTCCGGTCTTTTGCCATCGTCGCATGCCAAGCCATTTGATTCATTTTTAAATACATAAATCAATACCAATCCTTATCAGTTTAATCAGTACATACATTTGAAACCTACTTTATCAAAGAAAATCAAAGCCATGGCAGACCAAAATGTAAATTGAACAATAATACATACATTTCCATGGGAAATGAATAATAATGCTTAATAAATTAAAACCTATTTCTCAATAATTCTCATTTATCCCACTCAATCTACTCCGTTCCCATTCCACAACTTAACTAAAAACATACGAGACTTCTTTTAAACTCAGTTTTTACCACCGTTCAGAGTCGGGTCAATGTCACGTTGAAAGAGCGGCGTTATAGCTTACTGGCCACCCCGCTAAGAGCATCGCGCTATAAAGTTTTGTTCACTCTGAGTGAGAGCCTGTAGTGCTGTAGTGCTGTAGTGCCTGTAGTGTTAGTCTATAGTGCGTTCAACTTTGCTGTCGTTGGTAATGAGTGTGATTGGAAGGTGATTCGGTTTTTTTTTTTGTGAAAAAAAATGGATGATTTTAAGTTTTTTTTGAAGACTGGTCTCAGTGTGTAGGTAAATAAGTTATTGTAAATCTGTAATAACAATTAAACGGCAAGCTCATGTGAAAAAGGAAAAACAAAATATAATTTATCTTATATCGTCAATGCAGACATCATTAATAATTACTATGGCACACATAATTTTCTACATAAGTAAAAAGAGAAGTCCTGGCCGACTGACTGCTGAAATTTTGCACAAAGTTTTCCTTTATAATGTAGACAAGGAATAAGAAAGGATTTTTCGAAATGCAACCCCTCCCCTCCTAAGGGAGTTAAATAGGGGATGAAAGTTTGTATGGAAAACTATCGACATACTCACTGGCGAACCCGCTGGCAAAAGCTAGTGTATAATACAAGTAGCCTACTTATTATAAATATTGTTAATACGAATATATTTTTCGAATACAACATCACAACAAATTAATTTATTAATAACACAACAAATAGCTTCACGAAAAAAAATCAACTTATCTATTTAAAACCGACCTTTTTCCACCTTGATAAGAAAACAAGCAATTATTTTTATTACCGTTTTGTCTAAATCTGATAGTATCATGATAACGTTTAATTAAATACGTTAATCCTTACTTTGCTTACAAAACAATGGCGGTGGGTGTTAGTCTGTGTTTTTTCCTCCCATTAAAGTTAGTGTCATATTTCCAAGGAAATGTTTAAGATACAAAGGGAATGTAATTGTGTTTTTGTTTGAAAGATTAAACGATCTGTGTTTTTTATTTAAGTTGTAAATCTCAGTGAAAAACTGTACGGTTTTTGTAGGTTAGAATGTTTCATGTTTCATAGTAATTGGTTTAGAAACATTAAACAAAAAAAAACTAACTAACATTTAAACTCGATGCTCGCGACTAAATTGTAACAGCTGCTTGATTCAATCTTCAGGTTCAGGTTGACCTGTGGATGAGTGACTACTCATTATATGCCGAATTTAGCGTAAAGTCCATTTCACGAAATAAGTCCCGCAGACGCAGCGCTGTATTCGCGCGACATAATGTTGCTATCTTTCTCTCTCTCTCGCCATATCTCCCCATCTGTCAAATTTAGTTCCACAATTTGTTCGCGGGACTTCTTTCGTGAAATGGACTATAACACCGTTGGTACCGGTGTCATTTGTACATCTTTAACAGTCGTCACAAGTACTCAGTAGTCCGAAAGTCTAACAAACAGTCTGACATCATCATTTCAGTAAACAATAATATGTGTATATTTATATCTATAAACTGATCTGAAACCAGAAGGTACATGAAATTTATGAAAATAGGAATGATACGAAAACACATTTATGATGAGTTGAATTCCATTACGTGCTTGAATCTTTTATTGTTTAAGTGATATTGCGAGTAATACGCAATGGATTATACAAGGAAATCTTGATGTGTTTTGTGAAATTTGACGGCACGGTTGGCACAGTGGCTAAGCGATTGGACTGCTGCGCTGCGTGTCGCGGGTTCGATCCCCGCACGGAACAAATATTTGTATGACCTGCAGATAGTTGTTTCGGGTCTGGGTACTTGTGTATGTGAGTTTATATGTTTGTGAACGCACCCACGATACAGGAGAAATTCCTAGTGTGGGGCAACGTTTTTAAAAAAAAAAAACCTAAACATTATTTGTAGCGAATAACATGGGCCATGGCCATCAAAACAGTAGGTACTATTATAAATACTTTGAAGTTAATAGATTTAGTCAAAAAACAATACTTGGTAAATCATCAGTTTTTATAACAATCAACAGGAAAGCAGAAATAAATAATGCTTCATAATGACGTGAACTCTTTTATTTCTTTTAGGAATCACATAATACACCGCGTCATAAGTTCTTAACCATCGCGATCAGTAGCGCGAATGTACGATCGTCGTGTTCATACACGGAATTTTAATGAAATATTCGAATGGCGCACTTTATCCGCGATGATCGCGCCAGGACTCAGCCGAACCTTATCTCGGGCCCATGGGAGACAGGTCTCAGAACAGCCGCCGTCCTAACGGGATCAAATAGACGCGATACGCGCCTCCGAACAATATTACAATTTCTGAACTTAAAGCTACCCTTACCTCATTTCTTCGAGCCGGTCTCACTTCCTTGACCCCTCGCAAGTTGTGTAACTGTGTATGTGTATAATGAGTGTATATGACCTTGCGATGGTTTGCTGGTAGTTCCGGACGATTCTTCCACGTCGCTGCAAGCCACGCCGTTAACGCGAGCCACCACACTCACTCCGTATTAGTCTAACCACAAAAGCCTCGGTGCTTTTCCAATAGCACTCCCGTGACAAGGCAAACCAATGATATTATCAATAACCCGTTCGACATTCACAGCGTCGCTAACCGTACTGCTTAACTAGTATAATTGGGTGCCGCGAAATGACTCCACAAGTCGATTTAATCAATGCGCGTGCGCTTTCACCCGTTCTATGGCTACTATAATAATCGTTCGACGCCCAGCGCGACTCAATACGAACTCCTTCACGCCGAGCCCAGCGCTCGACCTCTCTCCCTCCGCCCCTGTCGCCCCGAGGCGGAGAAAATCAAAAATCTGAAGGTAGATTATAAACAATCACCCCCCCCGGACCGACCCGTTGTCGGTCCGCTCAAACTCCCGGGAGTCGAGATAAAGTTGAAACTGCCCGTCTAAGGATCGAGTCCCTCACCTGGACGTCTGCGATCCTTGGAAACCCATCCTTGCCCGTAATCAGGTTAACAATGCGCCCCCGTCGCCAACACAACGGTGATAGGTTAGCATCCTTAACCAGAACGAGGTCTCCAACGCAGGGTGGGGTCGTCCTGTCCGTCCACTTAACGCGTTGCTGTAGAATATGCAGATACTCCAGCGACCATCGCTTCCAAAAATTTTGGCTCATTTGCCGTAACATCTGATACCGTGACAACCGGTACAACTTGACATCAGTATACGGATATTCCGGCAAGGCGCTAAGTGGTTGGCCAATCAAAAAATGACCTGGGGTCATGGCCTCAAGGTCATTCGGGTCAGCGCTCAACGGGCACAAAGGTCGCGAGTTTAAGACCGCCTCAATTCTGCAAAACACCGTTGACAACTCCTCAAAGGTGAGAATCGTTGAGCCGATGACCCGATACAAGTGAGTCTTGGAAGACTTGACTACTGCCTCGAAAATTCCACCCCAGTGGGGGCATCCAGGTGGACTAAAATACCACGAAATGCCCCGACTGGCGAGGCCCGTGCCAATCTCTCGCTCATTCTGACTTAAAAACAATACAATTTCCTTTAAGCACCGGTCGGCGCCCTTGAAGTTGGTACCACAGTCCGACCGAATCAGTGACGGTACTCCCCGTCTAGAAACAAATCGATCTAACGCCGCCAGAAAGGCCTCCGTAGAGAGATCGGCCACCAATTCCAAATGAACGGCCTTGGTCGCCAGACACACGAAGACACACAGATATGCCTTAACCGACTTCGCGTTGCGAAGGTGCGATGTCTTGACCATGAAAGGCCCCGCGAAATCTGTCCCTACGCCAGCAAATGGCCGAGCCTCCGTGACTCGATCGGCCGGGAGATCTCCCATTTGTGGCTGCATTGTGGCTGCCTTGAGTCGGTAACAAGGCAAGCAACGAAACACAACGCTCCGTATGATTCTGCGGGCCGATAAAATCCAAAATTCACGCTGCAAAATGCCCAGAAGGGTGTTACAGCCTGCGTGTGAATTCTTGGTGTGACGGTCCCTAACCAACAACTCCACCAAAGCTCCCTTCTTGGGGAGAATTAGAGGATGTCGCGCTGCATAGGGCAAGTCGGCATTCCGTAATCGTCCTCCCACCCGGAGCATTCCATGCTCATCAATGAACGGGTTGAGGCGGACAAGACCTTTTTTCAATCGACCTGCGCCAGTCTTCAAGACCCTAATTTCGTCCTGGAACTCATTCCTCTGAACGACTCTCACCCAGAGTGAGAGAGCCTTTCGCTGTTCTTCAGGTCCCATTATAGGCGACATGTTTCGCTGCGCGACAGGACAACGACAATTTTGACAAAATCTCATTACCCATCCCGTTACTCTAAGTAACTTCCCTAACGAACTATATCGTTCCAAGAGGGTGTGGTCTACGGTGGCGGGTTCCACTGTAGTCACATTCAGCCTCAAGCCTTGGTCTGGGGGTAATGAATGTCGACCGCACTCATTAAATGGCCACTCCGCATGTGGCTGTTCCAGCCATTGTGGCCCCCACCAAAGAGAATGTTCAACCAAAGCAGGCGCCGGACAGCCGCGTGAAGCGCAGTCAGCCGGATTAATCTCACCTGGAACATGTCTCCAGACCAGAGGAGTCTCTGAGCTATTTATTTGTGAGACTCGGTTGGCCACAAATACCTCGAGCGTGTGGACCGAAGTCTGCAACCAGCATAACACGATTCGGCTGTCAGTCCATGCATAGACCGTCTCGTTCAGAGCCACCGTACCACGCAAATTCCGCACCACATGGTTCAAGAGCCGCGTCAGAAGGGCTGCACCTGCCAGTTCCATCTTCGGAATCGTCCAACGAGTCCGAACAGGTGCAACCTTGCTCTTGGCCAGTACCAAGCGTACCGTTCCCCTACCAGCGGTCTCACCTGTTCTCAGGTAGACTGCGGCCGCGTACCCCTTCTCCGACGCATCACAAAACCCGTGCAGGGTGACCTTGACTCCTGCCTGCGGGAGCAGTTTACGCGGGATCTCAATCTCTGAGATCTGTGGTAAGGTGGTGACGAATGCCGACCACTCCCGAGCCAGCTCCTCCGTGAGCTGATCATCCCAACCTAGTTGAGCCAACCAAAGCTTCTGAATGAAGCACTTTCCCATGAACGTGACCGGCGCGATCCAACCGGTTGGGTCGAACGTTCGTGCGATAGTCGAAAGGACCGATCGCTTGGTCCAGGTCTTCGACAGCAACTCGGCCTCACAACTGTATGTGAAGGCATCCTGACTCGGTCGATACTGGACCCCTAAAATGGCCAACGCATGAAGATTCTCCGAATCCTCAAACAAATGCGGGTCTTGTTGATACTCAGTTGGCAGTCCTGCCAGTACCTCTGGGCAGTTCGACAGCCATTTCCTGAGTTCATAGCCACCGGAGGCCATGAGCGCCACCAATTCATCCCTTAAGATGAGCGCCTGCTCAATACTGTCTGAGCCCGTACAAATGTCGTCTACATAGACGTCCCTATCAATGACAGCAGCCGCGCGGGGAAAGCGGAGCCGTTCTTGATCAGCCAGTTCTCGTAGCGTACGCATGGCTACATATGGGCTGGGCTTTAATCCGTACGTGTTTGTGTTGAGCTCGTACGTGACCATCGGTTCTTCTGGGCTCTCTCGCCACAATATCAGCTGGAACCGACGGTCGTCTGGATGAATCTCAGTTTGACGAAACATCATCCGTACGTCCGTAACGAAGACAACCTGGTGTCTCCTGAAGTCCGTGAGAATGTCTGCAATGTCTCTGGTCAGCTTAGGACCAGCATGGAGACATTGATTCAGGGACACCCCGCTAGACGTCTCCGCGCTCCCGTCGAACACGACCCTAATCTTTGAGTCAGGTGTCTTCAAAACAGCATGATGAGGCAACACATAATGCTCCTCATGACGATAGTCAACCCTGGACACCGACATGTGACCCAACGTCAGGTATTCGCGCATGAACTCCACATACTTCTGTCGGAAGTTGGAGTCCCGCTTCATGCGCCTTTCCATTGCCACTAACCGCTTTTCTGCCAGACTCCATGAGCTCCCCAGCGGAGGTCGAATTGACAGAAATGGCAACCTTGTCATAAATCTACCCGATGGGAGGCGCACCGTGTTAAATCGATAGAATGTTTCGCACTCCTCATCACGTGGGTTATTTCTAAGAGCGGTGGGTAGCTCTTCCGTTGCCCAGAACCGTTGCAGGACGTCGGATAACACGCTGCCATAATATATGGAGCTATAATCCGTTGAGTGCTGTGGTTCCCGTACTGGGCCCAATAACGCGTAACCACCTGCGGTACGCATGGCCACAACCCCGTTTGGTTGCAGCTCCCGTTTGCCGCTTCGGAGCAGCTTCCCGAGGACGTCAGACCCAAGCAAGACGTCCACCCGTCCGGGGATCGCGAAGTGGGGATCGGCTAACTCCAATCCATTGGTCAACCCTTTTACCGCAGACGGTAACCGAGTCTGAGGGAGGACCCCAACCACTTCGTCCAAAACGATCGCCGTGGCATTCACCCGCGTGACCGATGCCGTGTCACCCATCTCGAACAGGAATGTCGTCTGACCCCTGAGGTGAGGCACCCGATTGCCACCTATACCTACGGCGCCATCCCGTGATGGCTCTAATGTAAGGCCCAGCCTTTTCACTAAACAGCTGGACACAATACAACCTTGTGCCCCTGAATCTAACAGTGCTCGCACGTGCACCGGCTGTCCGTCAGTACCCCTGACAGTAATCCTAGCCGTCGGTAATAATACCGTTACTGTCGGGGTGGGCACCACTGACGAACAGGCTGCTAGTTGCTAATAGGAGGCACCTCCCTCCTCCCCTGCCGGAGGGGGAGTAAATACTGTCCCAGTATACGGGTCCCAACCCGGGTAGTAACCCTCCCGACCCATCGGTGACATCCGTGCCGGTCGGAAGTAGCCTACTGGCATCCTTCCGAACGGTGGCGGGCGCGCCGTCAGCCGAGGGCGTTCTGCGAGAGGCGGGGAGAAGCGACTACTCGGGGGTGGCAACATGCCCCCCAACGCATTCGAGTACGCCGCGTAACCCGTCTGTACTACCTCCGGGCCCCTGCCCGAGTCTCGGTGCCTATCCCCCCCCCGCGGGGAAGACGACGGTATCGGGTTGTGCTCTGGATCAGCCCTTGGCCCACCCCCCCGAGGGGGCGGCGACCGCTGATTCCTGGCCGACCCACCCCCCCTAGGGGGGGGTGACCGACCACCCGAATCTGGCTTAGGAGAGGGGGGGTGACCTCCCGGCGAGGCTCCGTGCACCTCCCTACTCTCCGCCAGGCATAGCAACTCGTGATGGGCTCCTCCGCAGGTTCCACAGTTAGTGGTCCTGTGGCACTCACGTACAAAGTGAGTCCCCAAGCAGCGGAAGCACAAATAGCGCTGCTTGACCACCCCTCTTCGTCTATGCACCCGCTGCGCCTTAAAGTCCGCGCATGCGGCGAGACCGTGCCCTTCCTTCCGACAGAAGGCGCACACTTCCGATTGGAGGGCGTGGTATTTCTTCCCCCCCCGACGGGGCTCAACCGGCTTGGGCCCGCTCGTACGTCGGGTTGACGGAGGAGGGTGCGACGTGGATGCCCCTTGGCAATCCGCCCGCCGGCACTCGCCTTCTAAAAACACCCTCAAGTCATCGTAACTTGGGAGGTGGTCCGTCGATTCGCCACCATGTGACTGCTCAAAGCGCGCCACCACGTCGATCGGCAACTTCCGTAAAACCCTATTGACGATGATATATTTATTGTCCCCTAACGACAACTTAAGTCGATCTAACGTGTTCACCGCAACCGTGACCGGATTAAGGATTTTCGCCCTTATTTCGTACACGTTAGACACCTTCGGGATTTCAAAAATCTTATCGATGAGGCCATCAACTATTAATCGCCGATTATCATATCGGTCGATTAATAGGCCCCATGCCGTCTCATAACTGGCGTCCGTAATCTCCAGGTGGGTCAAGATGTCGTGCGGCTCACCGTTAAGCCTACCCATTAATTGAGCCATCTTGTAGGCGGGCGAGAGATCCGTACGCGAATGCACGACACTATTAAAAATATCGCGGAATCGCGGCCAATCGGCATACTCGCCGCTAAACTCGGGTACATGTACTGGTGGCAACGGCGCCTGAATTCCTACGCCTGCTGGCCGACATGATTCCCTGACGTCACCCATGCGCGATCGCTCAATGTCGGCCGCCGCCTGGATTATGCTCATGGACATTTCCCCACACTGGTCCACATTGCCCCGTACCACCTGAGCATCCTTGTCCACCGACGACAGATCCGTCGATTCGAGACATGCTAAATACTCAGCGTGACACTTTAACACGGCGTCATATCGTTCGTCAACTTGCCGAGCGCGTGACAATAACGCATCTTCACGATCGGTGCGACCTACCAACGTAACAACCGATGAAAACCATCTCAATTCAGCTTCGATTCTGGCTGCGATAGTTTTCGTTACTGACGGAGCCATAGTACCAACTTCAATACGCGATTGTGCAATAATAAATAACAATAACCAAAAAAAATAACAATTATTGTATCCGGAACTAACAATAATAATATATTCGTTGAGTGAATAAATCTACGACGCTATGCCAACTCTTGAACTTATTCCTCTACGTGCTCTAGAGGTTATTCCTCTATGTCTCAAATGTTGACAATCATAACACGATTTGTGATGAGGTTATATTTGTGCGTAACCGAACGTAAATAACAAATTATTTTATCAACGAATATTCACATTCCATGTACTTATTATTAATACCGCCAAACTCAACTTGAGGCGTACACTGGTATGTAGGTCAATGTACTACTACCTACAAGTTGAATTTGTACATGAACACAACTTTTACAAAGTAAATTGGCACCAAGTACCTACTAATTTTTACAAGTGGGTATAACCACGCTCTGCTACCAGAATTTGATCGCGCCAGGACTCAGCCGAACCTTATCTCGGGCCCATGGGAGACAGGTCTCAGAACAGCCGCCGTCCTAACGGGATCAAATAGACGCGATACGCGCCTCCGAACAATATTACAATTTCTGAACTTAAAGCTACCCTTACCTCATTTCTTCGAGCCGGTCTCACTTCCTTGACCCCTCGCAAGTTGTGTAACTGTGTATGTGTATAATGAGTGTATATGACCTTGCGATGGTTTGCTGGTAGTTCCGGACGATTCTTCCACGTCGCTGCAAGCCACGCCGTTAACGCGAGCCACCACACTCACTCCGTATTAGTCTAACCACAAAAGCCTCGGTGCTTTTCCAATAGCACTCCCGTGACAAGGCAAACCAATGATATTATCAATAACCCGTTCGACATTCACAGCGTCGCTAACCGTACTGCTTAACTAGTATAATTGGGTGCCGCGAAATGACTCCACAAGTCGATTTAATCAATGCGCGTGCGCTTTCACCCGTTCTATGGCTACTATAATAATCGTTCGACGCCCAGCGCGACTCAATACGAACTCCTTCACGCCGAGCCCAGCGCTCGACCTCTCTCCCTCCGCCCCTGTCGCCCCGAGGCGGAGAAAATCAAAAATCTGAAGGTAGATTATAAACACGCGATCACACTTGATCCAGCAAATAAAAATGAATTAGAATCACATAAAATACACGCTGGGGTCGCTTTGATTAGAAAAAGGCCTCTTCTAATTAACAACCGCTTGATACAGACAATTACAACAATTGATTTCTGCCAGCAAACTTTTAAACTATTCCAAACCACCGGGACACACTAAATAAACTAATTCAACAAAGATTGCAATATAAACTTTGTGCATCAAATTTAATGTTTAACTGTTCATTAAAATGTTTATAATAGCTTACGCTGTACATTGCTCGTTTTGTGCTGGATTTTATAACAAAACTTGTACTGTAACCGTCAAGGTAAATGACGTAAGTAAAAAGTGTCGCTTGAGTTTCGAAGAATGGAGATATAATATTCAAATGTCTTAGTTTATTTTAGAGCAGTAATGTATAATAATAGTGGACGTGGGCAAGAAGGCTGCTAAGTTGAAGTGGGATTGGGCGGGTCACGTCAGCCGCATGCAAGGTGGCCGCTGGGCAAAGGCCTCAACACGATGGATGCAAGACGGACGACGCCGCCCGCCGAGGCCGGCCTAGAAAGAGGTGGCGTGAAGAGAGGGCTGGTTCGAAGCGGCACAAGATAAGAGCTCTTGGAAGGAGTTGGGGGAGGCCTTTGCCCAGCAGTGGGACAGTACAGGCTAAATAAAAAAAAATATAATAATTGAAAATGTGATACGAGTCTTTGAAAATATAATTATTTGATGTCTTTTGTGGGTACCTACTGTGAAGGTTGTCTGTGAAAAGGAAACCTTACATTTTGAGGTCTCGCAGAAAAAATCTGGGACAATTCCATTTTCGTTTGTCTGATTTGATGTAAATTAATTGATAGAAATTTCTTCAGAACCGTTTTATTCCTAATTTGTAGCGGTAAGTACTGTAGGCTTTTATTTATATACAAACTCATATACCTACAAAGGGAATGGAATTCGTCATCGCGGTTGCCGTTTACTATGTGCGCTTTGCCATGGTAACTATTCATTGCGTAAAAGGAAATAAAACAAATCCAATAAAATTTATTGAAATATTTTTTTGTACTGGTCATCTTAGTATGATATCCTGAAATCACTCCATTAATCTGCGAAGGGCTGTCCCTTACACGCTGTATGTCTGTAAAGTTATATTCTACTACATTTTATTCCACCTTAAGCTAATCAGCTAGTAGTGCCATTACTATTGCATTATTTCAATTTGTAAACAAAAATACAACAAACACTACGTGACCAGCAGCCATCCAAACTATCCAGCTAATCCTCAGAGACACATTCTCCTTGATGCGTCCCAACACGCAAGAACCGAAAGAAAAATAAACAAACAAAATCCCTCAGGAACCTCCAGTAAAAAATCTTAACTATAACTTGGTCCAACTTGTTTTTAAGACGGTGTCATTAAACCGGTAACCTCGAGGTTGCTGTCCACGAAAGATTGCAGAAGTAAGGAACCTTAAGGAGAACTTTCTTCATTGGCGATAAATTACCAAGTCACTTTTACAGCTCAAGAGAACATACGGCGAAACTTCCACATGTGCTGTCCAAGTTATAACAAGATAGCGTTTGAACGTGTTAAAGAATTTGAATGGCTAAATTCTTTGGGTATTTCTGAAGTTTGTAGAGTGGTGTTTGGTTAAGTATGTTGGAGATATTGAGCGGTGTGAGTTCTTGTTAAGTTGTAGTATGTAAGGATTTTGGTAGTGTGTGAAGACTGGGCTGAAATATTTTTTTAGTAACTGTGGTACACTACTACATAAATCATACTAATACTGGGTAAGCTAAAAGATAGCACGGAGGCGACCATTATATAGTAAGAGATATTTAGTTACACAAATAATTATTGTAATATTTATCATTATGTATGTTAGTAGGCTAGTTAGTCTCTGAGTTTACAGTAAACAAAACTGCTAGTTTAGTTTACGAGCCCTCCACTCATACTATTTTCCTTGTTGGAGAAGGGGCTGCAGAGAAAATATTGGATTTGCCTTAATCATGAATGATGAGAGAAGGGTTTTGATTATTTACATTGACAGATTACTCTTCTAGCTTAATTTATATATTAGTATTAATATGGTTGAATTCTTTTGAAAACGACATAAAAGCAATATAATAGTCATATGACAAAAATGAAATCCTCGAAACATCCACACCAAGTCATCTTCCCATAAGCTGGCAACCAAAAATCGATATCACGTACCACACATCGCGACCGCTCACCACACACACCACCACATAAGCCCCAGTTGCATTAAGTGGATAATCCCTGAGTTCATACTTTCATCTGTTTAATGGATGCAGTGAATTGCCGTTAGGCGCTTTTTATGCGCTCCTATGGCAGTATTGAGTGGAAATATAAGTGCTTTGTTATGGCAAACGTTTTTAGGATTATTCTTAGGTCTTGTTTACTTTAACCCCTTGGGTTATAAATTCTGCGTTTGTATTTTCTTTAGGCGTCCTTCTTTATGAAAACGTTTTGGTTGAATGAAGTTGTAGGAAGGTAGGTTGTTTCAGGTTTGTATGTAACAAAACAGATCCTATATAATCATTTATATAGAAGGCCTTCAATGCTTATCAATAAGGCCGGAGAATGGATCTCTGTCCGGTAGATGAGAGTAGGAGAAATTTGGATGTACTATTAAGATACCTACACTTGTACCTAAGCCTCATGGGAAGCATGATCTTTATTATGTATGTAAGACAACGCTATTCGTAAAGTACCGTTATTAAAGTAAGGTTGAAAATAAGGCATATAGCATAATAGTCTAACGATGCAGGTACCTAACTAAATCGCCATTTTGTATACACTGCAATATAAACCTTACTGCGCTGTTTCTTTAGTAGATTTAAGTTATTGCAGTTTATTAAAACATCGTATCCACGTTATACCTCATTACAGTTCAGGTACAGTTATGAACTCTTTCCTAACTTGATATTAGTCTGGCGGTGTGGCCCGTGTTCATTTATCAACCGTCAGTGTACGACGGAATTGTGGGGAAACTGCGGTGGGGAGACGAAAAATTAGATTGGTGATGATAGATTGAATAAGGTGCTTTGTAATGATGAAGCGTAGCTTTTGATTTTAGCAATATTTTCTAAGTAGCTTAACTATTTCATTTTACAAGTCAAATACAAATGTAGTTTTTCCCAAAAAAAAATGTACATCAAACTAGATTCTCGGCAACAAACTGATAAGTTTGGCGAGTAAATTGTTAATTAACAAAAATATGTATACGTGTGAACAATAAAAAAATTAGATACAGATCTACGCATAAAATTATTGCTGGGAAAGGACTTTTTTTTTTTGGGAGAAAAATCCTTTTATTCGGTACTTTTGGTTTGGACTCAATATAACGTACACAAAACTGTACTGATGCATGAATTGAAGAGTATACATAATACAAGCAGTTAGTCTGTTAACAGCAGTCAAGCTAACTCATACAAAAACATATTCCGATCTATTTCTAAAGATTTGCGAACACTACCGCGCTTACGGTGCTGCAGCCACAATATAGTTGCCGAAATGCACAGAAAACACATTTACCACAATCCATCATGCCGGATTTGTGGATTCCGTACGTCATACAAACGCCCGTAGCGTCCTTACTAATGCTGACGGCAGAATAACCTTGGATACAGAACCCTACATATTAATTTACATAGTTTTGATTAATTTAAGTTTTTGACTAGCTTTTGGGAAATTTGTAGCTTTTTTGAATGTGCAGTGTCTTAACCTGAAACAGTTACACGAGGTCGTGGCTGACCACGTAGGAGATGGCGGGACGAACTGGATGTCTTCCTTGAGAATTGGAGAGACGTTGCACAGAATCGTGACCGTTGGAAGGAATGGAGGAAGGCCTTTGCTCAGCAGTGGGACAACATAGGCTAGCTATAATAATATTATAATAAGTTTATTTTCTGTATCTGTTTGAAGACATGCAAGTTCTACGCAGTCAGTATTTGCACGAAAACACACCACCGTATATTATTATGAAAGTATTTAAAATACACAGAATATGAAAGGCACCTTCCTAGTTCCTCTTGTTAACTTTCAATTTCCGCGCACCGCCATTTTGAACGCGTCTGGCTCCATGCCCTAGACTTAAGACCGCTTTTTTATTCTTCCACAATATTTTTGTACGTTTTCACTAGCTTTGTAAACAGACTTGCACAGCTATTGTTGATTCTTACGTCAAATTCTCTCGAACTTACCTGAAAAGCAAAAAAGAAAAATAAGTACCTGTATAAGCCTTCTTAATTGTTGAGAAAAAATACATTGTTTTTTTTTTAAGTCGCTTGTTGTTTTGTTGTTGTTTCCTTGATTTAAAAATGAGTCTAAAAGGTTCTCTGATCAAAATTCAATTCTCCTTATTTAATTCATCTTGGAAATGTCGATGAGAATGGAAAATACGGGTTTATTAGTGTAACAGGAAAAATAAATAATGTCTGTGTCAAAAAGTAATTTACTAAAAATATAATATAAACAAAGACTTTGTCCGGTTTTTGAGACATGAATCTAAATAATGTGAATGAAAGTTATAGTGAGATAAAGTACATAAAGACTTGTATGTCTTTCTCAAATTCATAAGTCTGGAATTAAGTTGAATCTGGCGCTACTCATAATATATGAGATGATTATTTTTAACCATTTTATCACTGTATTAACGGATTAACACACCCTTCTTGTTTATTTTTTTTATCTTTCTGAACCTATTGAGTGATCACTTGTAATATAATAGATCCGTTTTGGGAGTATGAAGAACAGAGTTTAAAGTTCTTCATCCCTCATTGAAAAGCTGGGCTCCTCTGACCACACAGGAATTGTGTCTGGTGGGCCTGCACTGGCTCCATGTAGAATACTGGTATTCAGCTGCATCCAGTTAGACTGGAAGCCGACCCCAACATAGTTGGGAAAAGGCTAGGCAGATGATGATATTCTATTAAAACACAAACGCTTAACTAAACATGTAGGTAGAATACCTTCAAAACCAGTATATCCTAATAAGCCAAACAAACAAACAATAATTATTCGTGTAGCTGGGTTTGTAATAATTATAATTATAACAGTTGGAAGCTCCCATTGAATATTTTGTGCGAGTCGAGTCATTTATTACGAGCTTATTAGCAGCGCCCCTTGGGAAAGCGCTCAAGATACTCTGTCTAGGGAAACCAGGAGAATGTGTGGTAGCTAGATGTGCCATGTTCTGCAACATAAGGCTTGCATTTTTCTCTGGACTGCAATATCGTTCGACCAGGGTGACAAGATTTTTACTGATACGTTTAAGCACATCTTGTTTCAAACACTACATGCGTTTATTTTTACCCGACTACGGCAAAACCAAAGGAGGGTTATGATTTTGACTGGCTATGTATTATTTGTATGTATGTGAGTATCTTCATCTGTTCCCTCATAGCTCCTATCTACTTATTGGAACTCGACAAAATTATGAGGTATCGTTAGAACCGTCTTAATTTTCCGCTGAATATAGGCTACGTGACGTGTCACAAAACTCGTTAAGGCGCCCTCTAGCGGACAAAAAGTAAGTGGTAAAAAATAAAAATGGAGATAGATACGCCATGTTTGGTATCATTAAAATTTGAAAGGGTGTTCATTTCGAAAATATTACTCAAATTTAAAGTCACGCCCTCTAGCGGCCGAAACTTATGTGTTAAAAAAAATTAACAGCAAAATTGTTTAAATAAAAAACTAAAAAACTAAAACCCGACTACGACAAAAAAAACGACGCTGAAAAAGTATGAAACAAGATTTTCAGGATAGAACAAAAAAAAGCCGTAGTCACACGTTGTAGGTACCAACCTAAACACTTAAATACCGTGTGACTACGGCTTTTCTTTTTGTTCTATCCTGAAAATCTTGTTTCATACTTTTTCAGCGTCGTTTTTTTTTGTCGTAGTCGGGTTTTAGTTTTTTAATCGTTTGAACCACTAGTTTTTTTTAATCAATCAGGTTTACAAAAATCTTTCTTCCTTTAATATTTTTCTTTTTTTCTGTTTTACCTGCGGTTTCACTTACATAAAAATTTACCTCTTTATAATATTACTATTTCTGTGACAGCAGATTGAATTGGTATTTGGTAAGTATTGATTGAATTTAAGTACAAACTTTCACATTACACACACGCACACACACACACACACTTTTTTTTTTTGTCATTATCTTCTTCTGCTTATACCAAAACTATGACTAGCAAAAGAGAACATTTTGTTACAGATAGGATTCCTAACCTACATAATAATAATGACCTAATAACACAATTTTCGCTTCATCATTCTCTTTGCTGAATGAAACAGTAATCAATGAAGAACCATAATTTGACGCGATGACAAACTGAAATAAAAATATTTATTCAGAAACTAGGTCATTTATATTTTATGTAGTTGAGTAAAGTAAAGAAATTACTTCAGACTAGTTTATTGTACCAATGAAAACAGTTTGGAACTAATACCTATTGTCATTGGAAGTATAAATAAACACACAAATTCATCATCGGTCTAGCCTATTCTCAACTATGTTAGGTTCTTGCAGTCCAACCGAATACAGGTGAATATCCTATCTAAATGTAGCTACTATCTTCCTCATCTTCACAACTCTGGGTAATACTTGGTATATCCATCACTATCACTACATTTTTCTAAAAACAAAGTCCTCCTCCGCGTCTGACTCTCTCTATATCTGTTCGCGAGAGACTCAAAAACTACTGCTCCAATTTTCATGCTGTTTTCAGCAATGGATATTAGAGTGGTTCTCGAGGAAGGAGTTTACCGATTAGACTGATCTACGCGAGCGAAACGGCGGGCATCATCTAGTTTGCATATAAACATGCACCAAATTATAACTTTACAACCTACAATTTTTCTCACATCAGCAAAATAATTTCATCACAGCCCATTCCAGTGAAAACAATTCATGGTTCAGGTTTTAAATTACTCCAAGCGTGATTGTGAGCAGTTTGCATATCGTTCTAATTGTAATTGGACGGGACGGATGCCCGCCGAGCCGACGAATTGGTCGGCTTGATACATATACACTGCCTTGTTTATTATTATTTTAGGTCGGGGTTAGGATAACAGAAAATTATGTATACCATGAAAAGGTAAAGCATTTTTTAATGACTGACGTCAATGGCTATAAGATTAGAGG
The DNA here is from genome assembly GCA_949316265.1 of Diarsia mendica. Taxonomy (NCBI): domain Eukaryota; kingdom Metazoa; phylum Arthropoda; class Insecta; order Lepidoptera; family Noctuidae; genus Diarsia; species Diarsia mendica. The sequence continues at coordinate 3,133,766 of OX438895.1, read as the reverse complement.
AAGACCAACGTAACGATAGGTGGACTGTGATGAAGGATGGTTAGAAGGTGGTGGTGACTGCTGAGATGAGGAGTTATAGAGAAGTAAGGACGAAATAGACATGCTGGGCTGACCCCGAATGAATTAAGGACATATTGTACTCAGAAATAATGCGTTGTTGATGTGACATGTAATTATTGCACTGATTAATTATTTATCTATTATTTTTATTTTTTGACACTTATTTACAAATATATGTTGACATTCTCAATATTTTAATACAAATGATTAATTTTAATTATTTAATTATTCTAGTGACATTGTTATTTGCTAATGTTTGATTATTATTTGCCACGGTGAAATTACGTTATTAATTATATTATTGTTGCAATTAATAATTGTATAATAAAAAATAATGTTGTGATAGCTTTGACCAAGCTTTAAATTTGCATGCCTTTTTTTTGGTGGGTGGAAAATCATCGAATAGCCTCCCCCCCCCCCCCCTCTCTTGGGCAGAGCGAAGGGGAGTGTCAGACTTCTACTGACTAAAAACCAAACACATGTTCCTTCTTCGCCCTTGTGTCATAAAAGAGTAAAAGTCTATGTTTTGTTCAAAGTAAGTTAAATTTTCACCACTAAAGAAATTCTATTGTCTACCCTTTTTCCAAGAACACAGCTAATATTTTTCAATGAACTTTTCCATAAGGAATTACTCAGAAGCACTCCGGAGATTGAAATTGAGCTCAATTTCATTAGCCTTGTCTCTTGCAAAAACATAGGACTTAGAAGCATCGTACCTGAGATGGGTGACGTCGATTTAAGATAGTGCCGAAGTAGTAAAAGAATAAAACATGTGGAAATTGACTCATGTCGGAGTAGCATTGTTGTCAAAAACGCAACGATACCAAAGAAATGTTTTTAAAAAAATATATAAAAGGAGAAGCATAAATATATAGGAGGAGTATAAAAGGAGAGGAAGGCCAAAGAAACGATGGACGGACTGTGTGAAGGATGATATGGCTAGAAAGGAGGTGACTGCTGAGATGACGAGTAATAGGGATGTATGGAAGAAGAAGACATGTTGCGCCGACCCCAAATATATTGGGATAAGGGCAGGAGAATGATGATGCTGCTGCTGTACACCTCTAGTAAACCCATCGGTAATTACACACAATGATGGTGGTCAACAACATTCTGACTGATCCATAACATAAAGAGTAATTTATTAAACAGAAGTCTTTAGCTAGAATTATAGTTAACCAAGTGCGTTAATGGGAACTTCTTCTTAGCGTGTCGATGGCTGTCTGTTAAATCGTTTTGGCCCAAAATTCAGCTATGCGATTCCACTCGCTGATGCAGTCATAAGGTCGTCAATTGTACAGGTGTCAGGGCATGCAGCGCAAGATGGAAGGTGGGACATTATCTGCGGAGATACGCCGCATACACACTTGAGGTCTGAGCCGTTGCTGCGGCCAACCTGGGTTCGGAGTTGATTGGTGAGAACTGAATCGTTGGTAGTGAAACAGGTTCTAAGACTCCTGATTTACAAGATAAGTCACTATAATGTTTCTGTTGTATTTTATGAACGGTATTCTGTCACTCTTTTAAAAAGGACTCAATTATCAATTTTTTAGCTTAAAACACAAAATATATTCTTCCTAACCACATTGACTCCATTCACAAAAGTTATCTCGAAATTCCATTACACCTTTGCAGAAGGTTCCATAAATAATAAGAATACCGATAGAATATGTATTATTTTGTTAGTACCAGAAACATCGTTATTCGTGGTTCAATTCGGTTTGGCTTCAGTTTTGAAGATATACACAAGAGTTATATTTGATGTATGTTTGTGTGTTTGTATCTAGTATAATACAGTACCTACTGAATTTTGGACCGTGTAAGTCTGGTGACGTTGGGGGCTTGAGACACACGGATGGATCAAATAGAAAACAAAATTGAAACCTTACGAGGACTTGCATTGGTCTCAGCTGTCATTTTGATCTTTGAGAGTCGTTTCAGGTACCATATTACCCAAAACTAATTGGTTGTGGGCGTCAAACAGGCAGTCGTTTCACGTGAAATAATGGTATTTAGATGCATCCGGTTGAACTGGAAGCCGACCCCAAGATCGTTGGGAAAAGGCTAGGCAGATTCACATACCAAGCGGATTGATCCGAGCGACTCCATAGTCGCCAATTCCTTCGCTGAAAATTATTCACACCATAAAGTTTGCCACACTTGCAAACCGCATGTATCACTTCGCCGAATACCTCGAGCATCGTTAGTGCGCTTTGAGTCCTCACTTATTATGTTAACCACGTATAAAGAACTTCATTAGACTATACTTTGGACCCCTGGGCAGGTCTGATTACGTCAGTTTCCATATTTCCTTAACCAATCTATAAGATTCATAATATTGAAGAACTCAGTATGTGGTATGTGATAAGTGGCTCTCATAACACGATGATTTCTACTGATATGAATAGAAATTGTCAAGGAAGGAAATTGAAGAGAAAGTAGGATGATAATGTCGTGTTATGATATACAAATATACTCTCATTTGATTGAGGAATAAGGAAATACAGACACGTTTTTCCTTCCTACTGTTTACCTTTGCAAAGAAGTATGTAGGTATTATGGAGGATGCTTTTCTGCCTACCACATAGGAGAAAGGTTTGAATTTAAGTATGTGTGTATCTTTACTTCAGATACTACTGGACTGTTACTGTTACCCTGCATTTTCTACTGCTGGGCAAAGGCCTCTCCCTATAACTTTCAGTCGTATCGATCGAAGGCCAATATGAACCACTCGTCTAGTATAGGTGGCTAATAGTCTTCTCTAAATCGTCGCGCGCGCCATCTTCTACGAGGTCTTCCGCGATAACTGTTGGCTGTGTCAGGTCTGCAAAAAGTGGCTGTTTTGAGCCCACAGCTCATCAAGAACAGGCAAAATGAGGGAAGTTCAGACTTCCTTCAGTTTTATGAGTTTATGAGTACTCGGCTTTATGAGTTTTATCTAAGAACATCATGTAATTTCAATTGACTCCGTTTCTCTTGTATAATGCTAGAACTCACGTTGAATCATAAGGAAAAGTAAAATTAACTGAAGTCCAGAAACTATTAAGTTTTTGTGTCTTTAAAAGTTTATTGCCTGCATACCAATAAAATTTAGAAAAACAACACGGAAACTAAATCTTTATCTTACCCCAAAGAGACCCTCTAAAATCCTCTATACCATACTAAAATTAACCGAAACGACTTGCACTAAAAATCTAAACCGGCAATGTCTCAACTATTCACAGGCGGAGACGTATCACCCATTCCGTACCCGCGTCTTTCAACCGAACTGTTTTATAGTATGAACGTGAGACCGAGGCTAGTACTTAGTCAGTCGTAAATCTAGCCAGACGATATACCTAGTTTATGTAGGTACTTAAACTTTGTTATTTATGTATGTGTGTATTAACGGGTGTTGTGGCTTTTATAGGAAGGGATGAATGTGATTTTATGGCAGTTGAAAAACTATGGGAGTTTTAAAGGATTACCACCCTAGACCACTTCATCGCTCCATATCAAGCGCGTTACGGCCAAACGCACGACTACTTAGCATAAAAACAACTGGAAATGAAATCCCAAATATCTCATACCTCCATAGGGTTTTCAATAATGAGCAGATTGTTTCTGATCACATTCAAACACAAATGCCTATTTGCACCACAAATAATGTAATTAAATACATGATTATTTCATATGAAATAAAACGATGTAGTTAATTCGTTTAGCACTAAGGCATTAAGTTGTTTTTGGTGCAAAAAAACTTACTATTATTTGCCCTCATAAAACATACATATAAGCAAAACCATTCTAACACCAAATCAAGCAAATCTAAATAAAACTAACAAAATTAGATCTAAACCCAGACATTAATTCCATACGAACTATAAATGGAGTTTGATTACCAAAACAGACAGTAATAGATCCAAATTAAATCTTAATTACAGCAGACATACCTGAATACAGACATAAGGCAAATGTAATCAGCTTTCAAGTTATGATCATGTAATTAATACCTGGAATACCTTCATTTGACAAGATGCCACTCAAACATTTGCTAATGCTGAATTGATCAGGGTGTACTATATCAAAGGGATAGTTAAGGATTCCTGGTGGAATCAGATTTTCTAGGTAAGAAGTTCCCTTCAATCGATTTGGTGGTATATTCTCAGTTCTCAGTTATTTATTTATCTTCCATATATTTCTTAGTACGTATGAAGACTGTCAAGAGGCATTGATTTAATATCGAGAAGATTCGTACTAAAGTCATTTGTTCATAAAACACTGTGATCACTAATCACATAGGTAATCATCTTAATGCCCTCGTCCCATGTTACTTGGTCGGCGCAACAAGTTTTTTTTCTTCCATTCTCCTCCGAAAATTGTCACGCATTTAATTCATTTTCTTTCTTTCTATTTCTCTTTTATCTTCTACTAGTGACCCGCCCCGGCTTCGCACGGGTGAAAAATAGTACATTGTTACCTTAGGGGTGAAAGTAACTTATTTAGTTCCCGAGACGGGGTTTGGCGCCTGAGCGCAGCGAGGGCGCTAATAGTTCGAGGGACTAAATAAGTCTTTAACCCGAGGTAAACACTGTGCTTTTCATTACGAATACAAGGAAAGTTGATGGGAATAGGCTTGCCAATTACCTAAATCGAAAGAAAGAAGAAAGAAAAAAAAAACCAATTGACAAAATTTAAAAAGTAAACATAAGAGAAACACATCGGTTAAATCTAATCGGTTGATGGCAATAGGCTTGCTCCTAATTACATCGGTTGATGGCAATAGGCTTGCTCCTAATTAGATTGGTTGATGGCAATAGGCTTGCCCCCATACTTCGGTTGATGGCAATAGGCTTGCACCTAATCACATCAGTTGGTGGCAATAGGCTTGCTCCTAATTACATTGGTTGAAGGCAATAGGCTTGCTCCCAATAGGGTGTGAAGTGATTCTCCCTAATAGGGCTGAAAAGTAGTACTTTCAACCCGCTCCGCAGGTATGTCATGACCTACTTTCAGAGTATGAGTAATGAAAAAGGTATTAAAACCTTCCTCTTGAATCTCTCTATCTACTAAAAAAACCCGCATCAAAATCCGTTGCGTAGTTTTAAAGATTTAAGCATACAAAGGGACATAGGGACAAAGAAAGCGACTTTGTTTTATACTATCTAATGATGATGTAGTGATGTTACTATGACATAGAGAAACAAGAGAAATATTATATTCGGATTTCTTTGTACCTCTATCTAATCTTATGCTTGCTTGCTTCAAGTTGTAAATCACTCATGTAAGTTTTAAAACATAAAATAATAATAATTACTTATCCAGGTACATATTTCCGATTTGTAACTTCCACCAGTCTCCAATTTTACATCCCAACAACTCACTACGGCGAACCAAATAAAATCTCCACGAGTTCCAATAATGTTAACAAAAATAAATTGACCTCTCTGCGAATCGTTTTTAAAATTGCCAGATTCTGCCTACCCAGCACGGTTCGCGGTGTGAAACGAAAAAATCGCCGGTAAAGCCGAAAGCCGACGGCTTCGATTTTATTCACCTTTTTGGACGGTTCCGAATCGACTGGAGCAGTTATTATTGTATTTTGGAGAGGAAAAGTAATAATGCTGATGCTATGACTGGCGACTTTGTTGGAATTTATTTTTTTTAGTTTTTTTTTAGGCGTAGTTTATTACTCCTTGGATGTTATGAAAAAGCGTCGCTGACAATAATGGGTATTAATAGAAATACGTTATGGTTCCTGAAGATTTCTTTGTTAGTTTATTCTGGTTGTTGTGTGGGTTGCGATATGTCACCTGTAACAAGACTTATCTATGCGAGGGTAGATTGATATTATAGTTAACAGTCCATGGATAAGCTTGCTATAGTCGAGTGACGTTTATGTCATTTTTAAATATTTCAAAGTGTCACTGTCAGTATAAAATCATTTTTGACATTGAAGTGAATTGTCAGATAGCAAGTTCCCGACATGAGTCAGTCTTGAACGAGGCACCGGAGTGACAAGTTTAAGGTTAGTAAAATGGTGTGATTTATATTATGTACTGATCTAGACTGAGTAATTTATAATAAACATTGTTATTGCGTTGATTTATCCGTTGTTTCAATTCTATGATTCCCTTCTGAGGTCCGGTTATATCTCAGAAGTGGGATGAACGAAACACTTTTGTGTTGCGGTAAACCACCCCACGAGCTCGACCGCCGATATATAAAACTATAATCATTTTAAAACGGGAAATCAACGCAAATACAAGAAGAAAATGAAGAAAATGTGTGAATTAACATGACATGATAGTATTATGAACCCCGATTTAGCCGATTAAAGCAGATGGGTTCAACAGCTCATTTTCGAAAAATATTTTTGTCAATGGTTGTAATGGAGCAGGTAGATAGATAATGTTATAGAAATATTGGTTTAAACTGGTAATTGAGTGTGATTAACGTCAAGGAATGATATTATTTTAATAAAATTATTAACAGTTAACATGATGAATTTAGATTAAAAAATAAATAAAAGAAGAACGTAAACAGGTGCGTTCAAAAATTGATTTTCAGAAAAAAATTGTCAATGGTCGTAATAGACCAGGTAGATGGATACATTTTAGAAATGAGTATGATTAACGATTATGTTATAAAAATATTGGTTTAAACTGGTAATTGATTATGATTAACGTTAGGGAATGTTATTTTTTTTATAAAATATTTAACATCTTTCGTGATGAATACAGATTAAAAACAATAAATTAATACCTTGTTAACTATAATCTTTCCTGTAGTCTATTAATCTTTGTCCCATCATTGAAGGTAGTTTAGTGGGAGTAGAAATACAAATTAAATAGAGAAATTTAGTCAACAAAATGCTTGGAAACTGACAAATAACCACAAAATGCATCGCCATTCTTATGATGAATACAGATTAAAAACATAAATTCCGAAAACATGTAAGAGAATTAAATATAGTGACCATACAGTTACAAAAATAATGTTCAAATACCCACTATAATTTTAAATTTAGTGTCTTAGTGACTGTGTGTAGTGAAATTTGTACACAATACATTAACAAAATGTTCTGAGTTTCAGAAAAATGAGCGACAAGGAAAGCAAGGCGGATTATCGACGCACCAGCAACCCTTCCCGGTACTACGAAAGACAGAGGATGCGTAGTGAATCATCCCGTAGTCGGAGGCGAGACCCGGGGGAAGTGGAGAGGCGCAGTCGAAGCCGCAGCCGTAGTAGCCGTGGTGATGACCGACAACAAACGCAAGGATCTCGGAGGCGCAGTCCAGGTCGTGACCTTCGCCGCAGCAGCGCGTCGCGTAATCAACCGAGAAGCCGAAGCGTCAGCAGCACGCGAACGCTACTCGAGCAAGAACGTGAGCTGTCCAGGGAAAGGGAAAAACTAAGAACCCTTGAAAACCAGGTACGCAAAGAACGAGAGAGAGTAACGGAACGGAACCGATCACGTAGGCGTTTCGAGACGCCCGAACCTAGGCCTAGTAATCGTGAGCAGACTAATGCCGGCAATAGTAGCTCAACTCGGCACCGTTCCTTAATCACCCCCACGAAACGACGCACACCCAGTGATGATAAAAATGAAGCACATGACAACAAGAAAACTAAATTGATGACTACAGACTTGTTTGAAGATTTATTTTTAAAACTTTTTAAGTCTAAAGCAGGGGATCGTGAATCGTTTTCCAGTTCATCCTTTAATAATGTTGTACCAGACTTTGACCCAATGTCGAAGGAACAGACTATTCATATTTGGCTCGATAAAGTCGATGAATGCTCCGAGATTTATAACTGGAACGACAAGCAAACGGTTCACTATGCCCTGCCCAAACTCACCGGATTAGCTAAGACATGGTTTCAGGGTCTGCCCTCTATTAAGCATAGTTGGCTCGAATGGAAGTCGATGCTAAGGGAATCATTTCCTGCAACAGAAAATTATGCAGAACTTTTGACAGATATGCTTAATAGACGGGTACGCTTTGGAGAATCTTATGAACTTTATTATTTTGCGAAAATTAATTTACTGAACAGATGTAAAATATTTGGAAAACAAGCAGTGGATTGTTTACTTTATGGGGTAGAAGACAGGGGGGTTCGTGTAGGTGCTCAAGCAGCAAAATTCGATAAACCCGAAGATGTACTTGAATTTTTTAAGACCATTAAGCATCATAGTAGAAATCAGTCGGACTCTAATAAAGGTTTTAGTAAGGATAAGCGTCCTAGCAGTACATCGTTAGGTAATAGTACGGAAAAGAATATAGACAATACGGCATCAAACAAAAATAGTGGCACGAGAAGACAAATTAAGTGCTTCAACTGTCAGGATGTCGGTCACCCAAGCTTTAAGTGCCCAAAGCCAATCGTCAAGTGCACTAACTGTCAGTTTATGGGACACGACAGTGCCCACTGTCCTAAGTTAAAGGACCAAAAGAATCCCTCCAAGGATAAGGAGGTCCTGGAGGTTTCCTTCGCTGAAAATAGTAACGATAAATACAAGGTTATGACAAATATTAACGGAATCGCTATAGTATGCCAATTGGATTTAGGTAGTCAGGCAACATTAATTCGTGAAAATAGTGCTTTAAGATTAGGTTTAAACTGGAAAGGCGTTAATGGCCCATATTTGAGAGGACTAGGGAATGTACCATACTTACCGCTAGGGCGTACTTTAGTGAACATAGAAATACAAGGTATTTCGGAAAAGGATGTCGAGGTGTTAATAGTGGATGATCACTTAATTAATTATGACGTGTTGCTTGGACATAGTTTTACTGAAAGACCTTCACTTAAGATTATTAAAACTCCAACCGATCTAATATTTGAACGGGTAGGACTAGATAACTATTCCAAATTACATCTTTATACAACTTGTGATGTTACAATAGACATTGCTGAGATGGTATCAGTCCCTGTAAGGTCAAACGATGCTTGTTCTGGAAATATCTATGTAAGCGGATCGGTTAGGGGCTACGCAGGTCATGAGTACTACCTCTTACCTGGAGAATATGAAGCTCATAATTCTGAATGTCATTTATTAGTTCAAAATCTTGGTTCGAATCCAGTACACTTCAAAGAGAACACCCTGATTACACGCGCTCAGTTTGTAGGATCGGGAAATTCGGACTTACATGTTTTAAGAATTACTAGTGGATTAGATAATCACGATTCGATAACTCCTAATTGCGGAAAACAGTTGTCTGAAGTTCAAACCCGTCAATGTGTGGAACTGCTTGAAAAATATAAGGACTGCTTCTCTACTGGTATGCATGATTTAGGGTTCACAAAAGTAACGGAAATGGAAATTCAGCTCAAGGATTCCACCCCTGTCGTTTACAGGCCGTACCGACTACCTTATTCTGAGCGTAAACTAGTTCAGGATATGGTCGGTGATATGATCGACCATGGTATAGTGCGAGAGTCTAACTCCCCTTACGCTAGTCCAATTGTCTTAGTAAAAAAGAAATCGGGCGAAAAGCGTCTCTGCGTTGACTACCGCGCCCTGAACAGCCGTACTAAACGAGATCATTATCCCCTGCCGAGAATTGATGACTTGTTGGATCAGCTTTCAGGTCAATCACTGTTCACATCACTTGATTTGGCCTCAGGCTATCATCAAATTGCCATAGCCGAACAATCTAGAGAGAAGACTGCATTTGTCACACCCGACGGGCAATACGAGTACAATCGTATGCCCTTTGGACTGGCAAATGCCCCAGCAGTTTTCCAGAGAGCGATCCACAAGATTCTCAGTAAGGCCAAAGTCGGATATATAGTTATATATATGGACGACATTATGATTCCCTCAAGAAATTTTGAGGAAGGCATAACACGCCTCAAAGAAGTGCTGGAACTTCTACGTCAGGCAGGGTTTACTCTTAAGATGGAAAAATGCCATTTCTTCCAAGAACAAATCGATTTTCTAGGATTCGAAGTAGACAAAGATGGTATTAGACCTGGGATACAAAAGATTGAAGCGGTATCCAAGTTTCCTGCTCCCAAAAATCAACATGAGGTTAGGAGGTTTCTTGGACTCGCTAGTTTTTTTAGAAGGTTTGTGAAGGGATTTGCATTAATTGCTAGGCCTTTGACAAACCTTTTGAAGAAGGACATACCTTGGAGCTGGGGAGATTCACAAAAGGAATCTTTTGAATCTGTTAAAAAGCACCTAACCGAAAGACCAGTCCTAGCTTTGTACGAACCCAGCGCCGAAACTCAATTACACACTGACGCGAGTAAATTCGGAGTTGCAGGTATTTTACTACAGAGAAAAGAGTCCGACCCTTGGCGGCCAATAGCATATTTTAGTCGTCAAACAACAGCGGATGAGATGAAACTACACTCATTCGAACTAGAGACACTTGCAGTCGTTTGTGCCTTGAACAAATTCCGCACATACCTCATAGGAATTAAGTTCACTATTTTAACCGACTGCAACGCGTTGCGCTCTACTTTCACCAAAAGAGATCTCATACCTCGCATATCTAGATGGTGGATTCAATTTTTAGAATATGACTGCGAAATCGAGTATCGTCCTGGTGAAAGAATGTCACATGTAGACGCACTCAGTAGAGGCCCAGTGTCTGCACCATCTGATGACATTCACGTTTTAGACATTATGCCGGTTAGTACTGAAGACTGGATCTCTACGGTGCAGTCTTCCGACGAAGAAGTTAGACGTATTAAAGATGTTCTCGAAGACCCGGAAACATCTAAGATTGCAGGAATCTATAAAGAATACACAATTAAAAACGGACAAGTGTTTAGGACTTTAGGTGAGGGTGTTAGTAGATGGGTGGTCCCAAAAGGCGTGCGGTGGCAACTCTTGAAATCCAACCACGATGACGTAGGTCACTTTGGCTTCGAGAAGACATTGGATCGAATTAAATCACTCTTTTGGTTCCCGAAGATGCGAAAGTTCACAAAGAAATACGTAGCTGCATGCCTTGAGTGTGCTCACCATAAATTGCCTTCGGGAAGCAAAGAGGGATTACTTCATCCAATTCCTAAAATTGAGATACCGTTTCACACTTTACACGCGGACCACTTGGGCCCTTTTCCACGAAGTAAGCGGGGTTACAATTACATACTTGTGATAGTCGACGCCTTTACAAAATACGTCAGTATTACACCTGTTCGAAGTACGAAAACCAAAGAGAGCATAAAAGCAATGAAGACTCTCTTTAGTTACTTTGGGTCTCCCTCGCGTCTCATAACGGACAGAGGTACAAGCTTCACAAGCAAAAAGTTCAAGACATTCGTGCAGTCGGTTGGTGCAAAACATATCCTAAATTCTGTCGCCACACCAAGAGCTAATGGGCAGGTCGAACGGTATAACCGGACGATCCTGGCATCCTTGGGGTCCATGGCTCACGGTAAGGACAAAAGTTCGTGGGACGAACTTCTTCCGGATATTCAGCTAGGACTTAATACTACGGTTCATGACGTAACGCGGAAAACACCTACAGAGCTATTGTTAGGTAGGACGGTGACGAACCCAAGCCAAGGTATATTAAATAACGTAATCGATGACATAGGACAGAGTAATAGTCAAAGTTTAGACGAAATTAGGTCTGAAGCGAGTGATCGGATTAAGATAAATCAGGAAAAGAACAAGAATCGTTTTGACAAACACAGGAAAACGGCCACGAAGTATAAGGAAGGCGATCTGGTTAGGATAACTAGGGCAATAGTATCGACGCCGGGACAATCTAAAAAGTTAGAAGCAAAGTGTCAGGGTCCATACAGAATAAAGAAAGTCTTGCCAAATGATCGATTTCTTGTTGTAGACACCCCCTTGACTCGAAAAGGGGCAAAGTACGAATCAATTGTTGCTATTGATAAAATTTATCCATGGTTGAGTTTTGATGCCCCTGCTTGTTCGTCCAGTGATGAAAATGACGATGAAAGTGATAACAATTAAAATGACTAATATTGTTAATTAGATCAAATTAGATGTGAATGATGATTGTACGATTTATTTGATTTATTGAATTTAGATTAAGTTTAATAAATGATTTGAGATGATTATATGATGATTACGTGATGTTATATGGCGTCTGGCATATGAACTTGCCAGTCGCTTAGGGATAAGTGAGGGACATGAGGGTGCTTTGAGTCGGGCAGGATTAGGCGTTGGATTCGCCGCCCAGGATTGGCTCAAAGTACCGCTGCCAATGACGGAGTGTTGGTGAAGGAAGTAGCCTCACTTCGTTCAACAATAGATAATTATGATGTGATATAGCGTCTGGCATATGTACTTGCCAGTAGCTTAGGGATAAGGGAGGGACATGAGGGTGCTTTGATTCGGGCAGGATTAGGCGTTGGATTTGCCGCCCAGGATTGGCTCAAAGTACCGCTGCCGATGACGGAGTGATGGTGAAGGAAGTAGCCTCACTTCGCTCGGCAATAGACATGACGATAAGTTGAGTGAGAATGTTTGAACTGGGCAGGATTGGCGTATGAACTCGTCGCCCTTGAATAGTACTAAACATTGCGGCTGAAGTGTTGTGAGAGTGAAGGAAGTAGCTTTCACAGCACTCAAGCTATAAAATAGATGATAATGATGATCTAGAATTTTAAGACTGATTATTTTTATTAGTCTTGTTATACCTAATCTTATATTATGTACAAGTTATTTTTTAAAATTGTTAATGATTAAAAATTGTTTGATAGATAGAAGGTACTAATCAAATCTATTCTTAAACAATATCATTTATTTTTATCATTTATTTTTAAAAATGTTAAATTATATGAATTCCTTGAAATAATTGTGCAACTTAAAACTTACCTAAAACCTCGTTTCTATTATGAAGGTCCTAAAATAGTCAGGTCTATTATTGCTCAATGCACTGAAAATGCGTAATGTTTACAGTTAATTCATAAGTAAATATTTAGGAACGAAGGGACTCGTTCTTGAAGGATGGCCGACTGTAACAAGACTTATCTATGCGAGGGTAGATTGATATTATAGTTAACAGTCCATGGATAAGCTTGCTATAGTCGAGTGACGTTTATGTCATTTTTAAATATTTCAAAGTGTCACTGTCAGTATAAAATCATTTTTGACATTGAAGTGAATTGTCAGATAGCAAGTTCCCGACATGAGTCAGTCTTGAACGAGGCACCGGAGTGACAAGTTTAAGGTTAGTAAAATGGTGTGATTTATATTATGTACTGATCTAGACTGAGTAATTTATAATAAACATTGTTATTGCGTTGATTTATCCGTTGTTTCAATTCTATGATTCCCTTCTGAGGTCCGGTTATACACCTTTTTCCTGTTTCCTATATGCATCACTTCGAAAATAATTGCCACTTATTTGCAAAGTGTGTATCATAATAAAAAAATGTGGGTCGAAATGAGAACCTCCTCCTTTTTTTTCGGCGTTTCAAAATGGGCCTGTACTTATGGAAAACCAGTCTCTTGAAAAAATTCATGTCCAGTAACATTATTTTATTATAATTATCAGTGCGTAGTATCTGGGGGCACGGCAGTGCCTTCGCCAAGTCCAGCCTCCCACTGTTTGAGGAGAGGCCAATATAACTTTAAATTCCTCCAAAAGGCCAAACAAATATGTCGTGACCAGTCAAACTAACTGAAACCAATCCCAAAACTACTTAATAGTTGGCTTAAAAGCACTCGGTTAATTTACAAATTAAGAAAATGGACTAAACAGTCTAGCGCTCTGGCTAATTCAACTCTAATCGTTCGAGTCCCATGGGTCTGGATCGTGAGTTTATGGATAAAGACTAAAGTAGTTTAAGGGAATTGATGTACTTACTTTAATGATATTTATTGAAAGAATCGAAGATGACATGTCTTTGGTGAGAATATTAAAAGGAAAATCTGCTACTACACTAGGCTTGGAAGGTTTATTGAATCTCATGCTGAACATAGATTTGAAGTCGTTTACAGGTCAAAAGACAATAAAAGTTGTCTATAGGTAGTTTCAATCTATTTTTTTTTAAACGTTGCCCCACACTAGGAATTTCTCCTGTATCGTGGCTGCGTTTACAAACATAAAATATAAACTCACACACAAACGCCCAGACCCGAAACAACTATCTGTAGGTCATACAAATATTTGTTCCGTGCGGGGATCGAACCCGCGACATGCAGCGCAGCAGTCTAATCGCTCAGCCACTGCGCCAAACGTGCCGTCCACTTAAATTACATTGTAATCTTATGAGATTTTTTGTAAAATAAAGGTTTATTATGTATCTGATAAAACCTTGTGTAAAACAGTTTCTCTAAACATATGTAGGTATTTTATGTTTACGTAAAACTACAGGACATAAGGCAAAGAAAATATTAACGCTATTTATCTAGATTTATCACCAGAAAAACAGTTTCAACCTTTCAAACTCAACCAAACTTCAATCACGGAGGTTCATTGTAAACTCCGCGGTATAAAAATTTTCATAATGCTCCCGGCAGCTGATGCAATATTAAATTTTAAATATCGAACGCTTGTGTCGCCCGACATTCAATTTGCCGCGAAATCTCTGTTCGGAGCCGCTGAACACACGACACTAAAAACAACGGTTTTGATAGCCGCTGCAGCCGGAAGATTTAAAAGATCGTAATGTACATAATGGCGTTATACGGTTTTACTATTGCCTTGTGTGACGGTTATTTGAAACTGGCTTTTGTCTGTGGCTTGATGAAAGAAGAAAGAAGAAAGAAAAAATATTTATTGCCGCAGAATTATACACATACAATAAAAAAGCAGTAAACACAACTTACAACTAAAAAACAAATTGGTACAAAAAAGAAAAAAAAAAAAAGTTTTAGTTTACAACATAACAATAAAAAAAAAACAACTGCGACAAATGGGTTACCACTCAGCATGGTGCTGCGCTATGGGGTCCCACAGCACAGCGCTGGTTCTGGCGCAGCAATCTCAATTTGAAAATTATTTATCGTGAATCTGCTGCCAGGATAAAGAGGTATTCTAAGTCATAATTCAGGTCATGGTCTTATCCTAATGACATAATTATCGTTCATCCTCATCCATGGGGTTTAAAAAGGTAACATACAGAAGTACAGAGAGACTTTCACAGTTATGATTCTCATGTGGTTAGTACAGAAGGTAGGTATGAAATACGTATTTTATGTTCTTAGACGGGAATTACAGCGTTTTTAATAGATAATTAACATTAATTTATAATAACTTTGAGGTACTATAACTGTCGTTAAACGCTATACATATTTTTCAACGTGTTTTTTTTGTATTTGAGCTCAAAATCAGTTATCATAACTTAACAATTGTTTAAAATGTATTATGGTGGTTTGTAAATACCGTTATTTCTAACTTCAGGGCTGTCTTAAAATCCTAGTCAACTCTGTTAGATTCACCAAAATAATCAGTACATTGTTTTTAACTTTCCAAAATTTTTTTTCTTGAGTCTTCTATACAAAAAAAAACTAATTAGTCCGTCAGATAGATTTCCAAAAAATATTGAACACGTAAGTATTTTTTCTTCTTTGACGTAAACAAAAAATGAAGACGTTACACTGCTTAGAAAACTCGTGTGACGTCATATGCATGTACATTTTTAACCTACAAGTGACGTTTCAAGCCCCACTCCATGATCTTTAACGCGTTTTGTTTTGTTGTATTAGATACGTATTTTTTTGTTTTATCATTTTTTATTAATTTGATAATACAAAAAAATACGTATCTAATATTTTTCGATAATCTAACTGACGGACTAAACAGAATCATATTTTTTTGAGTCAGTCCGATCCCCTATTATGTGCGTCTAAAGTGACAGTTACCTGCGACCAATCTGCCGAACTCAGAGATGTGTCAAAGATTTGACATACAAAACCTTTACTATGTGACGGCTTAAGAAATTATTATAAGTCTCTGAGGCAGTAGGTGCTCACATAATATAAAAGGCATGCCATACATTTTATTTATATAAATCATGTGTATATGGTAAAGTGATGTACACTGTGTGTCACAAACATTTCATCAATTACGGTGCCATGGTTGCAGGTAATGGCCAACGCAGTTTTTAAACGAGCTGAAAAGGTTTTTAAAGGCATCATGCATGGACAATTTATTTAAAAAGACAACAAATAAAGTGCCCCTTTTTAAAGTAATACCGTGGAAAATTTAACCATGTATGCATACTTAAGAGACACCATTACCTTATCTTACGTTTTTATCTTGCCATAAAAGACTAATTTTAATTGTTAGCAGAATGCTGTTTCCTACTAAAAGTAAGTTTTGATCTAACTCAAAGTGAGTTTATTTTCAACAACTTATTAGATCAATCGGTCGATTTGTCGAGAATCCCTTTAAGTTTCTCAATACGAAAATAAAATCAAAAAGCATTTTTCGCGTAACCCACATAAAAGAGAGTACTGATCAAAATTCAAAAGAATTTTCCTCCAATAGAGATGTTGTGGAAATACCTCATATTAAAATGTAATAAAATTCTCCATCGCTAATATAATTCTGTGGCGTGGACTGAGCTTAACTGTGGGCACACACACGCTTGTCAATTCGTATTCAATGGACAATATTTATTTACATTTTGATCGTGCAAAAATGGGGGATATCAAACCTTACCCCTCTACTTCTTCTGCGGTTAAATCAAGTATTATACAGTGATCTTTTCAGAAAAATAAAAAGGTAAAAAGCAACTTATTTCGTAAAAAGAAAAACGTTATATTTGACAAAGACATTAAATAAATACAACAACAAACAAATCCTCTTTACGAGCCCTCAAAACTGTACAATATTGACTAACCGACCAATAACATCGATTAATATCTCCTCCTTATTTTTAAAACACCATCATATTGCCCGAGTGCCCTCACTATTTGTGTCAACAAATTAAACAGGGTCGGCCGGCACGTACGCAATAAAGCTCCCTGTGTACACACAGCTTTCGAAATACCCGCTCGCGGCGCCACCGTCGACCAATCGATAGGCACCCGGTTGCCTAGCAACGATCATGTTGCAAAATAAACAATCAGAATCGGGCCCCCGTCTAGAACAAATTTACTTAGTTATTTTATTACTTGTGTCAACATTTTAGATCGATATTAAAAGATTATTTACTCGTTCCAGTACGAAGCATGTTTTTGTGATATATTTTTTATTGGTGTGTGAGTGAAGATGCGTGAAAGAATTTTGTTGCCGCCGTGTGTCCCGGATCAGTGCGGGAAAGACTTTCGTTTCTCTCTGAGGAAGCCGAGCCCCAACTATCCTCATGGAAGTAAGTCAAAAAAGCCCAGGATTGTCCCTGCGTTCACCATACAAGGTAACTTTTTTTTTGTGTATTCTTAATCTGTCGATTCAAAGGAATATATTTACCATGAATTTCCTTGAAGTCTCCGAACCAAAAATGATTTTACCAACCCGCATTGTGGAGCACAGGTGACTTCCTTTAGATATTAGACCTGTGTCCCAGCAGTGGGAGCAATAGCTGCTACTAAGAAAGTTACTCACCAGCAACAGTGTGCTAATCAATCACCTTCCTTTATCTATTGCTGAGCCATCCCTTCAATGTTGAATTCAATAAAAGTCACACAATTGATACTATAAGTATCAATTGTGTGATTTTTATTAGCGTGCCACGATCTATTTATAGGGCAGTAGGTTACTATAAATAATGATTTTATTAGGTTAGCAACCCATCTTTCCCTATTATTACCCTAATATTAAAATGCTATCATTAGGTGTGTCTGTATTCTAACATCATTATTGAGAATCTTGAATAAATTATCTTTTAATTATGTCCATATCGACACTAATATTAGAAAGAGGAAAGATTTATGTGTTTATATTTATACAAATTGAGTGATCTTATGCCTCGTGGTGTTCTTGAAGTAGACTTAGCGTCTAAGTAGTAGCACGAGGCTGTAGCTTACAACCAATAGCAAAATAAATATCCGTTTGTTTCATTTTAAACCTTGTAGTGATCCGCTACACGTGCTGTCTTCCACGAGGATACAAATGCGTTTGAAAGTCAAACCATTTATTTAAATTAGGCCATTTCGTGGCCCACTTTTGGATGAAATCTAGTGGCCTTTTGTGAGCAAACTCTTCATTTCGGAAGGTTTAATGTACGAAATACCATGATTTGCTAACTGGCATACAGTTGAATTAGAGGTCGATGTTTTGAAATACACCTTTATTATGACTTTATCATAATTCTTTGTTTATGGATAAAGGTTTCGGAGATCCGCTGGATGCGAGACACATGAGACCGGTAAATATGGCACTTAGGGATATATGTTCAGCAGTGGACGTCTTTCGGCAGAAATCATGATGATGTTCCACCCATGTGAAGTGGGAATGAGTCTAAGCTTTTACTAACATAGACTTCCTTCTTTTTCCAGCCTTGCAGAAGAACACCAAAGTGCAGCCTCCACCAAGATGTGGCGTGTTCGATCCCCAGCCAGCTCGACCGACGATGTTCAGAAAGTGTTATCAGCGCGGAGAGTTTCCTGTATGCATCGAGTTCACCAACTTTGGCAAGCGATTGGCTTGGAAGGTGCGAATAAAAACTAATACTTTTTTTTTAAATGTACTGAAATTCAAGTCGGTCTTTACGCAACTTTGGAAGTCGTTACGGATTAGTCAGAAGGTCGAATATTTGACAACCAGCTAACTTGAATTTGAATTGAATAATTTTATTACTTACTTATTACTTACTTCGGTGAAAGAAAACATCGTGAGGAAACCTAGCTTGACTGAGAGATATTTCTCGACGACATATGAAGCTCAATCAGACACCCACACTCGGCATAAAATCTCTGACAATACGTTAGGTACTATCCACATGATAATGAAGAAGACTGTATTGTAAAGGTCAGATCAAAATACGGCTATCGGCTATCAAACTTGATCCAATCTAATAATACCTAGAAAACCGCTGTTTAAAACCAATTAAGCTTTTTCTTTTCAAAGAAAAAACTTTATTTCTAATCTATAGTCAGATAAAGTCTTTATTTGTAATCTGTAGTGTGCGATGCCACTTTTATTTTAAATTTTGTGGATATTTTTTGTATGTACTAACAATAGTTTTGTAAGGTTTTTGTGTTACTAACAGTGTATGGACTACCTACGTCCGAAATAAATGTTCTTCTTCTTTATGGGGTTTTTGGTTTCCGCACTTAGTCCTTAAGGACCATTGTGCGTGAGCCGTGGCGGCCGATTACTCCAACCAGCCCACCTCCCTCCAGAAGCAGATCAGACTTCCCGGTCTCCTCAGGGCATCCGCAAGGGATCGTGGTGTTCCCAGGGTCTCCTCACGAATCTTGGTAACACCTGTGCACTCAAGGAGCACATGCGCCACAGTTTCCTCCGCCTCCATGCATGCCCTGCACAGGGGACTATCAGTGATTCCTAGGGTGTGGAAGTGTTTATTCAGTGAACAATGTTCGGTGATGGTCCCCGCCACCAGGCGCAGGCTATCTCTGTCCAGGCGCAGAAGGCGCCTGGTCAGTTTTATATCCAAATAAATGTTTTATTATTATAGTCAAGTTCAGTGTTCCCACCGGAAAGCTAACCAGGTCGCCTACTTATGTCAGTCATGGACGATACCTGAGTGTTTCGTCACTTATCATAATTGCGCGTTGGTGGTCGCCTACGCATGTATCAACCTATTTTTACGTGTGTTACAAGATTTATTGAAAAACAAGGTTTTGATCAAGGACATTCTTTGAAAGTTATTTGAACTGATCTCTAGCTTTGAATATAATATTTGACAGGGCAAGATTGAGGTCAAGAGTAGGACCAAATTGATATTAAAAAAAATAAGTACTACAAGACTTTTAAAATTATTTTATATTTTTCTTCACAATAGACCGCAATAAAGTGTAACAGAAATAATATGTAAAATGATGCAAAATAATTGCAAAAGGTCTGTACAGTTAGAAAGCCTACTATTCAAACTTGTTGGCCCAATTATGTTCCCAAACAAATAAAGTACCTATTTATTTCATTGGTATGTATCATCTCCTTCCCCAATTTGTTAATTCTTCATAATATCACCATAACTTTCCTAGAACTTATTTTTATACGATAAACAAAAACATCACAGTCAGTAAAAGCTGCTCTGAAAAAACAGAGTAGAGTAAGTAAACTCGGATATAATATTTTTAGCACTTTTATTAAGACACCCACTTTGAGCCTTTAATTCCTTATTCTAAGAAATATAGGTAGATTCTAGTTCGGCGGAAGATTTTCCAGTCCAGGGAATATAGGATTTAATCAATTTTACGCTCTATTTATATGAACGAATGGGAAAATGAAGTAAACCCTAGATTTATTGGATGATAATATATTCAGCTCAGTGGAAAGTGGCCCAGAATATCCATTTATAGGTAACCTTCTGGAAGTAATATAATTAAGTGTTAAGTTATATTAAAATCTTATCTTATGTTCTTGTTGATAAATCACTTCGGGATTTGCCTTGTTGAGCATCGTTTTAACTCTTAAGATACTGGGTTAATTAAAATCATTATTTTGTACTGTCTAAATGTGTAAGCTAAGTTAAACTAAGTTCAAGTTTTGGCAGCAGCTTATGAGATGACCTATGTATGTTTCAACACCTAAACATACATGATATAACATCACGCTTATAATCCCTGTAGGGCAGAGGTGTAACTTAATAGTCACACACATTATTCGCCAGTTGTGTTTAAGCCTCTTGTAATAGGAGAAGAGCCTATTGCCATCAAAAGTGCATAAATCCCGACTCCTTGACTGGTACTGGGAAATTCCTGGCGGAAAAACCCAAAAGCAGTACGAAATCGTCAACTTCTAAAATGTTGTTTGTTAATCTAATTTTTGTTTACTAGGTACCAATAGAAAAGCTAGACTTCCACCACTACCTTCCGATGTTCTTCGATGGCCTGGCTGAGGCCAGCTACCCCTACAACTTCATCGTGGAGAGAGGCATCCACGACCTGATCACCAAGGGATCCTACAAGGTCCTGCCTGTGGTGCCTCAACTTATCATACCGATCAAAAGTGAGTTCTCTTTAATTAATACGTTTCAGATTTTTTTTTGTGGTTGAGGGAGATGTGTTCTGGTGATAGTAGCTGCCATTCAGCAACAATGAGAACATTGACAGCTCTTGAACTTGTTTAAGGCCCTTAGCACATGGCGTATTTTGAACGCGTAGACGATGTGCGTTTCGGGAACGCACGTCGTCTGCCGATCCGATCGTTCGATTTTTGCGTTTTTATAGATACAGACGCGCGTCTGAAGCGCGTTTGAAACTCGTTTGAAGCGCGCACAAAAATGGTTGCAAGTATAGTTGGCTCTTGCAAGCGCGCAACCTCGCGTTTCACGATCGTCCTGTGTGCTTAGGTTACAAGGTTGCGTTAAAATCTCGTTGCGCGTCGTCGACACGTTTATTATTTAATTATTATTTATTTGCATCAAAAGTTACATGTAGGTATCATACAAATTTTCTGCCAAACTGCAGGACAGTTTGTCGGCAGAGTTTAAACTACGCCGTGTGTTAGGGACCTTCTGATCACGTTCTACAGTTTCATCATGTAAAACATAACATGAAGTGACGTATATGACGATAAAAGTATTGTGTGGGGATAAAGAAGGCTAACAGTATCGGTATCATAACAATACACGCATAAACCTAGGAACAGACACTAGTAGCTCATGTAAAAGCAGTCTACACCACACATTTTGTATTTCCTCCCGTACAGCCTAGGAAACATATTCTACCTAGATAATAACTTATAAGAATTTTCAGCGGGAGCACTCCCGTTTGAGCGTAATTTTCAGTTCGTCTAAACGAAACTCCTTGTGCACGACATAACATTTTTCATACTGCATTTTCTAGGCTGCATTAATTCTTAATATTTGCCTTCTAAGGCTTTGCATGATCAGGTTCACTTTAACGGGTTTAGTTCTTTGAGAATCTTCTTGATGTAAGGATATTAAAATGCATGGTATTTTATCTTCGAAGCATTGTTGGTGATTTGAATTTTTAAGGGTTCGTGAATTGTTATGATGAAAAGAAGAATAATAGCTTCCTAATAAGTTTAACCTATCATCATAAGTTTTTAAACTAACATGGTCACTGACATTACTATTAATACTGTAAACGGGATATTTACCATGTTTTGATATTGTTGCGAGTTCCCGATATTTCGGCGCTGTTACAAGCACCATGATCACGGATAAACTGAAGTCATTGCGGGTGGATGTTTATGAGCAGACAAATCAAACATGGTAAATATCCCGTTTACAGTATTAATAGTAACCTATCATCGTTATTGAAGTCGTTAAAAATTGCAATTAAAAAAGATAATTTGGTGAAATTTTCAACGTTGAGGCAGTAGGACATTGTATTCAGTGTGCACCCATCTGTTTATGATATTACTCTCTGACTACTAATCAACACATACTATTATAAAATAAAGATTCCATGTAGCTGGTACCTATATGTGTATTACTTGGAGTAGCGAAAATCTCGATGTTTACTGATAAATATCGTCATTGCAGTCATGCAAAGCAATGACAGATAGGCTGCTGTGGCGTAGCTAAACCAATGCTCAGTTTAATGCAGTCATTAGGGTGGATAGCACATTATTTCAGCCGAAAAACGTCCACTGGGACATAGGTATCCTTTAAGTATCACTACATTATACGATCCCGGGCGTCTCGCATCCAGCGGACCCTTGCAAATTCACCAGGTCATCGGTTTTCCCAACGAAAGGCCTTCCAACGCAAAGTTTCCTTGTAGTCTTCAAACTAGTACATTAAAACATTTATTTACAGACGCTCTAGCAACGAAGCGTCCTGCAGTGATCTGCCACGCACTTATTTGCATCAAAATGCTGGTAGGTGGCTGCGAGCGAGTCGGTGAAGCCCTCGTGCCCTATTACCGGCAGATTCTGCCTATTCTGAACCTGTTCAAGGATAAAAACCGTAAGTGGAATCTTTGTTATTGAACGACTTTGCTAAGGTATATTTTATTATGTTTATCTACAGCGGCAAAAATGAAAAGACTTTTCTTTGGCAACTATGTAGTCCTGTATTTGCTTATGTCTCGGAATTTAAAATTTGTAGAACTAATATTCGTATTACTCAGACAGACTACGACCGTCCATTTTTCCAACTAGACCAAAAACCCAACTCAACGAAAGGAAACCTCAAAAATCCTAATTAAAAATCGGGAACACGATACAGTGACAACGATGTTGACGAGCCTTAATTTGGGCCTTAATGAAGCTCATATATTTGTTAAAACGCTGGGGACTTTGTTAATGACGGACAATTTACTAAGCATTACCTCCAGCTAAGAGGACGCAAAAACGACGCGCCACAACTATTTGGTGACGGCGGGCGTAGAATGGTGTTTAGTTTCACGGAAGACTGTTTTGTTATAATGAATAATAATATTATGCATGAAGATCATACTAATTACATGTAATTTTAAATCAAATGATAAGTGTTTAGATAAGGGGTTTTTTTTTATTCTCATGTTCATTGAGAATATAATTATTGAATTCACGTAAAATTGTATCCTTTAATATAATTAATTGCGTTTTGAGAACAGTTCATAACAAATAGTAAATCAATACTGCTCTGAATTTCATTTGAAAGAAATTAGCAAGAAATAAGTAACAAAAATACCTTTCCATCATACCTCAAAACCGTAACAGACACCAAAATATCAAAATTGCAAGTTATACAACAAAACTGGAGACACGGTGGAACTCGGTAACAATGCGGCGTTGTCACCGCCGGTGAGAGGGCAAAGCCGACGCGCCAAACGCCCGAAACACCCCGAACGCCCCGAATTTCACAGCCACATGTAATTAATCTACCCCCGGATGCCCCGACAAGTCTATTAGGCTGAAAACAATATCTTCTCGGCCCTCCACGTGTCAATTACGAGGTGAAAATGATTGATGACGTCATTGAAGCAAATCGGGCGTAGTGACGTAATTAGGTTTTGAAATTCGAAGCTTGTGTGAAAAAGGTCTTTTGTTTTTTTTTTTACTTTTTTGGTGTTGCCGTTTTGTTGGTACTTGACTGGCTGGTTGTTGGTTGAGCAAATATTTTATTTTTTTGTTTTTTTTCTCGTGTCATTTCTATGTTTTTTTTTTTTTTTTGTTCAGCTTAAACTTTTTGGTATTAAAAGCCTTGTCTTGTACTTGTGATCAATGATCGTGGTGTGTAAGAAATTGAACTTTTAATATAATTCCAAGTAACTTGCAATAGCTTTCTTCTTAATTTATTAAATCGTTAAAGAAAGAGTTAAATCTAAAATTATCATAATTTTCTCTTTCCTACACAATAAATCAATCGTACAACATGAACGAACGGAATACGTCCACTTCGGACTACAAACTTCAGGGGCTATTAAAAATTACGGCAATCCAAATTGATCGTGGTACACCTATGTCAATATTTATTCAAATACGATCGTATTGCAGGCTATTTGAATAAATATTGGCTTTGCTGTAGGTATTTCCTAATATACTGCCAACTGATGGGTCAGTAACATTTGTATACAGAACATTAACTTAGTTGCTTTATTAAAAACTAGCTGATGACCGCGGCTTCACCCGCGTGGATGTCGTTCAAATTATATAATATAATATAATAATATAATATTCCACAACTATCACACAACGCCATCTAGTCCCAAGCTAAGCAGAGCTTGTGTTATGGGTACTAGACAACTGATAAACATACTTATATATTTCTAAATACATACATAATATAGATAAATTACACCCAGACACAGAACAAATGATCGTGCTCATCACACAAATATTTGTCCTGGGTGGGAATCGAACCCACGACCTCCGGCATAGCAGTTAGGGTCACTAACCACTAGACCAACAGGCCAGTCCATATACTCCATCCACAAGCCATATACTAAAACCTTCCTCTTGAATCACTCTATCTATTAAAAAAAACCGCATCAAAATCCGTTGCGTAGTTTTAAAGATTTAAGCATACAGACAAACAAACAGACAAAAATAGCGACTTTGTTTTATACTATGTATTTAAGGATAACCCTTTCATATTTTATTTCTGTCACCCAGTCTAAAAAAAAAACAATAAAGATATTTTCCAATACCGTTCCAAAGAGGTTGAGAATATAAAAAACCTTTTTGTACACGTTATCAAAAATATACAGACGCAGATTTTAATAAAACCGCAAATGTGTTTGTATAGTAAATTCATTTACCACGTCAATTTCAATACTGAATAGCGGAAAAAAATAAAATTCAACGTTTTGCGGGTAACTTTACTTGTCGGAACTCGTTGCCGATGTTTTAATTATAACTAGTGAGCTGTCAGTGACTTTGTTCGCGTTAATTTAATATACCGAAACCTCTTTTTGAAGTGGTTTTCAAAATGGTCACATAATTTAGTTACTGTAGTTTCCTGGTTGATTAAAATATTTCAGTCTATTGGCACATGAGGCAAAAGACATTTGTGTGTTTAGCTATTTTGAACCGACTTCCCAAAAAGGAGGAGGTTCTCAATTCGATCGGTATGTTTTTTTTTTTTTTTTTTTTTTTTTTTTATAAAGGTTATTGTAAGCCTGTTTACAACACAAATTATCATTATGTATTTAAGGTCTTTATCGTATGGCTTGTGAAGAGCCTAACCTAGTGTCAAAGTTTTTATACCACCCATGGGGTGACTTTTCATGCTGTCGAGAACTAAATTACTTTACTGGTTTCCCGTCAGGGCTGTGGGTTGTTCACAAGAGAAACCGCGGCCTCAACATAAAGGGCTAAGAAGGAACACGGGTGGTTTTTAGTCAGTAGAAGTCTAAGGCTGCCTGTCCACCGGAGCGGAGCGAGGCAGCGGAGCGGAGAAACGGAGAAATATTAACCAATAGGACTGCACAAAATCTCCGCTCCGGTCCCAGTGTGCAATCCTATTGGTTAATATTTCTCCGTTTCTCCGCTCCGCTGCCTCGCTCCGCTCCGGTACAGGCAGCCTGACACTCCCTTTCGCTCTGCAGAAGAGCGGGAGGGGTTCTGATGATTTTTCACCCATACAAAAAAAAGGCACACTTGTTTCCTCACGATTTTTTCCTTCACCGAAGCAAGTGATAATAGGGATGTGTCCTGGGTAAAAAAATATGATTCTGTTTAGTCCGTCAGTTAGATTATCGAAAAATATTGGATACGTGTTTTTTGTTTTATCAAATTAATAAAAATTGACGAAGATAAAACGCGTCAAAGATCAGGAGTGGTAAAAAATGTAGTGCGATGTGGCGTCACACGAGTTTTCGAAGCACTGTATCGTCTTCATTTTTGGTTTACGTGCAAAAAGAAAAAATACGTGTCCAATATTTTTTGGTAATCTATGTGACGGACTAATTAGATTTTTTGTTGTCAAATACCCTATTAAAAAATACGCACATGAATCCGAAAAATCAGGATCGAGTCTTGGGTTTTTTTTACGGTTTAAAACGCATTTAAGTTATCGGTCTTTTCAAATCAAAGTTTACAGAAACAGAACACTGTTTGATATAAATTTATGGTTAAACATGTTCGGCTATTAGATACTACTGTACAAGTAGGTCCAAAACATAATCAGGGTTCAAACTAGATGGCTAATATTACTAATTTTGAATTTAAAAGTACTTTAAGACGATGACAATAGCTATTGACTTCTGATGTTTCAGTATTTTTGGTCACGCCCACAATTTTTCCGATACCCTAGCGCCATACTACCAAGTAAGAAACAAATAGTCCAGGATCCGCGGTCCATTTTTGCACTTGATTACTATCAAGCTAATTTTGATGAGACGGCGAGACGCCTAAGAATTTCCTGCACGAAAACTCTCGAATTCTCGATTGTGGTAAGTAATAGGGGTAGCAGGGATAAAATATGTTGGTTTGATGATTCTCAAAAGTGTTAGTACAAACACTTTTGAGAATCATCAGCTGGGTTTTTTTTTGATAAATCTGATGATAATTATCTAAATTATTTGAAAAAATATTTATCCTACAAAATGTAGGTATGGTTTGATCAAAGAGTCCCCTTCCTTCCTTCCAATATGTATCGTATCGATAACGAAGTCATTAAAAATGATTACTAACTGGGTTTTGGGGATTGGATATTTTCTATTAAACACCACACCACCCACCACCACCACCCACCACCCACTCTTTACAAGTTACCTACAAAATTCCTAAAATTATAATAAGTGTTTGGCACTTACTCCACGCACCATCAGTACTCCTGTACATCATAAACAACAGGCTAATACACTTTCTGGAGCCACAAATTCCAGAAGAGCAAGCAGGTTTTGTTAAAGGCAAAGGCACGCGGGAACAAATCCTGAACGTTCGCCAAATTATAGAGAAAAGCCGGGAATTTAACAGCCCTGTATTGATATGTTTCATACATTATACCAAAGCATTTGATTGCGTGGAGTGGGGCAAGCTGTGGGGGGTTCTTAAAGGCAATGGGAACGCCTCAACATCTTATTGACCTAGTCCGATGCCTCTACATCAACAACCGCTCTTTCGTCAAAATCGACACCAACTGCTCAAATGCGTTAGGCAGGGATGCATCCTCTCACCTCTGCTCTTCAATGTGTATGAAGAGTAATATCATTCAAGACTCTTGAGGGCTGGGACAAGGGGTTTACTGTTGGTGGAAAGTGGATTTCCAATCTGAGGTACACTGACCCGTCCGCCGTCACTGTCCGTTCTCCTTGCTACAACTTTTAGCAACATGAAAGAGATACTGCACAGATTGGAAGTAGAAAGTGGCAAAGTAAGGTTTGCAATAAATAGGCAGAAAACCAAGCTTATGGTGGTAGATCGTGCGGGAAAGCTATCGGGCGCCTATAACATGTAAGGCATCTATACTGTGGACAGCTTCGATTAACTGGGCTCCAATATAAGTAATGAAGGTAGCTGCGTCCCAGAAATAAAACGGCGGATAGCTATGGCTGAAGATGCTATATTACGCCCCCAGAACATCTGGGAAAAACGTGGTGTTTTAGGCGGATTCTCCGAATCCCATGGACGGCCAAACGCAGAAATGTGTCTATCCTTTACCAACTCGATATCAAGACTCGATTGTCAACAGTTTGCCTACAGCGTATTTTGTCTTATTTCGGCCACATAATGCAAAGAGGAGATAGCAGCCTTGAAAAGCTGGTCATTGTTGGCAATACCGAAGGCAAGCGACCGCGAGGCCGGTCGCCATTTTACCAATTTTGAAGTGCCTGTCTTTCAAACGATTGGCTTTGAGAAAAAATTGTTTGTGGAACCTCAATGTCATTTTTAAAGACCTGTCTATGTCTATAGACACCCCACGCGTAGGTACAGGTTTGTTGAAAAAAAAATAGTTTCAGTTCCATTTATGACCCCATAAATCCTTTTTTTTATTTTTGTATAAAAATCGTAAAGCAGTTCACAGAATACATCTACCTACCGAGTTTCAACTGTGTAGTCTCAATAGTTTCCGAATGAAGTGGCTGTGACATACGGGTGGACAGACGGACAAACAGACATGACGAATCTATAAGGGTTCCGTTTTTTGCCATTCGGCTACGGACCCCTAAAAAACAGCTGGTTTGTAATAATTTTTGATGAGCTCGTTATCAATACATGTTGGATTTAGATTTAGATAATGATCATCAGATTTAACAAAAAAAAAATTGTTAGTAATAGATTTTTGAAAATCATCAAATAAATATATTTATAATCAATATATATTTATAATCAATATATATTTTATCCCTGCTGCCCCCCTACCTACCACAATCGAGAGTTTTCGTATAGGGTAATGTTGGCGTCTCATCAAAATGCAGCTGCTCACGGAAAATTAGCTTGATAGTAATCAAGTGAAAAAATGTACCGTGGATCCTGGACTAACATTGTGACGCGGTCAATAATAATTTATAGATGAACGGATAGCTGTCAGTGGGGCGCAAAGTGACATACGTCCGTCTAGCACCGCGCCTAAGCGCTCACTGTCGGATTGCATACGTAAGAAAGAGAGCGCGATGACGCAACGCTCGAACTTCTTATAAACCATATAATTATTAATTACTTATAAATAATTTATTACATAATCAAAAATTAAAAACAACGAAATTTTGTATTTAAATATGATACGTTATTGTTATAAATTTTACCAACGTACGTTGATCAATAATACAGATATTTTTGTTGGAAGATCATTATAAGAGGTTAGTTTACCATTTTTTTGTATCGAGAAAACTTTTCAAAAACGCGTTTTGAATACAACGAAATTATCAGAAATATGTTCAAGATTAACATATATTTTTTCCGCCGTGTCAAACTGTATAGATTTGGCTAAAAAATTGTTCAATACAAGCCTATTTGGCTCTTGTCAGCGCCTTAATACAATACACATCTAAATAAAATTACAATTTAATGTCTACGCCTTATATTTTTTACAAAATATGTATTTAAAAATGTAAAATTTGGGTATATTTTTAATAAAAACAATAAAAAATCCACAGGAAATGAGTAGTGTTTAGGGGTCTCAAAGGATAGCACATGACTCCTCCAGTCGACCATTTCAATTTGGCGCACGAAGCCTGCAGCACCAAACACCCTATATACAATCGTTCTTTGTTATCCAAGCAACGCATACCATGTAACCAATTTGTGCTAGGCCGTCTTACGACATGACGTTCGAAGTCAATCAAACCGTTAGGACGCAAAGCTTGTATGCGCTACGAGGGAAGCACAAAGACCGTCACTGGTCAGCTTCTAGAATGGTCTGCTCGATACAAGATGCATAGAAAGTCATTCAATACGGAGATTGGCACTTTAGGAAGGAGAACAGTAAAGCTAGCTTGGCTTGTAGATGAAGTTTCACAGTGTTGTGTGATGAAAATGTGTTTGATTGTATTTTCGAACTGTTGCACGTTTACACTAAGCAATGCTGAACTGAATGAAAGACAGATTTTACAGCTTGAAAGTTTAACTGCCAATAATATCACCTGAGAACAGGCGTTACAAATATTGTTACTTAAGGAAGTAACTATGAGTTAAAGAGATAGTGTCATGGTAACCCATGAAATTATATTTTTCTAAACTTTTTGCGATTTGTCGATCAGTGTCAGGCTGTATGTGGAACAAAATCAGATTCGACGGGGTCTGAATGTGTGCACTTTTGGTGACAATAGGCTCACACACATATGGGACAAAAACATAACTGGCAAAATCTAAGTGTATTATCATCGGCACGATTCTTGAGCGCTGACGCAAAACTGAGTTATTGGGTCGCTTTGGTGGTATGAAGTGAGACGCGGGGCGGGGAAAGTGCAGTGCAGATCCCCACTCTTCCGCCGATCGCTCAAGAACCGTGCCGGTATTATACTGTTAGGTAAACAGCTACCGAACCCTAGGGGGACTACAAGGAGTTGTTGTGTGTCTTGTTATGTATTAACACTTTCTTTCTTTTTTCAAAGGTAACTTGGGATCCGGAATAGATCACACAACAACGCGTGGAGAGAACGTCGCTGACCTGATAGAAAGCACCCTTCAGTTGTTGGAGAGATACGGAGGACCAGACGCTTTCATCAACATCAAGTATATGATACCTACATACGAATCAGCTGTTCTCAATTGATTTTAAAATCTAGTTTGCATTTATTTATTTATTTTTCAAGTCCAACATAATTTAATATGAGTTCAACATGATTTGAAATTTTGGTACTAGTAGGAAACTTTGGGATTGCAGTCAAGACGGAATATATACCCGAGCCGAAAGCGAGGGTGTTTTGAAGCCAAGAACTGAAAAAAATTAAGAATAGAAAGTTAAAATATTATTACATTTGCAACACAAATAAATATTAATATAATGATAATATTATAATTAATTAAATGAATCAATTAATCTTTATTTCAGACTATATAATACTCACTTATTGTATATTACTATTTATTTGTGATTTTATTTAAAACACAATTTAAATATTCATAAAATGTTTGGGCTTTAAAAGCCAGGGGAATTGTATTGAAAATCCTTTATATTACATCTAAATCGGCAGGATAGCCGAGATAATAGTGAACAATCATCTTATGCCAAGCCTTATCCGATGAATGTTAGTTTTGAGGCTTTTAGTCAATGTGAGTATTACCAGTACCGTAGAGTACCAGTATTTTATTTGTAGCGGCTGTTTAACAGACCATCACAACCCAGTCAAAGCCATGGGTAATGTTGAACTTTATGTTGGACTTGAACTTTTATTTTCAATTAATCATTTTCAAAGTTTTAATACTCAATATACTCGTAGTGCACTCATTTTTACTCAATATGATAATCAAGTAGTATTAGTTAGTATGTAGTTTTTATATTATAGCCTTTTTAAAATATTTACTGTGACTTCAAAATCGTGTGCAATTTATTGTAACGCTAAAGTATACTCTAAAAGATATTATTCTACTTTAGACTTTAAAAGTTGTATTGTTTTAGAAGTAAGATAATTGTTTATTTGTGTGGTTCAAAGATAAAGTAGCGGCTTACCGTGACCAAATTCAAATACCACGCCTGTTCAATTAATGTTCAACATATTTCAACTTCAACATAAACATTTTTCAATTGTGTTGGTGTCTTTAGAAACTTAGAATAAAGGCGATCTCTATTAAAATTAAGTGTTATTCAAATATTCACTATTGTGTTTGTTGTATTCTATTCAATTGTTAATTTTTGTAATTATATTATTATTATTGTGGCCTTCGTAAGTCTCAGTTGGTTATGTTCAAGTTTCTATTTCGTTGTTGCGTAATTTTAGGTTTTGATAAATAAATTGGGTGTTTATTTCTTTGTTTATTTGAATACCTTTGTTACCTTTCAAAGCCACTATGACTGATTTTCATAATATCCAATGGGGGATCGGACAAAATAATATGATTCTGTTTAGTCCGTAAGTTAGATTATCGAAAAATATTGAATACGTGTTTTTTGTTTTATCAAATCAATAAAAAATGACGAAGATAAAACGCGTCCAAGATCTTGGAGTGGGGCTTGAAACGTCACTTGTGTCGTCAAAATGTACTATCATATGACGTCACACGAGTTTTCGAGGCACTATAATATCGTCTTCATTTTAAGTTTACGTGAAAAAAGAAAAAATACGTGTCCAATAATTTTTGGAAATCTATCTGACGGACTAATTAGTTTTTTTTTGTCCGATCCCCTATTGGTTTTTCCACAGAAAATGTTTCAGTATTTCTAAAATGACGTAGGTCTGCAGTTGTTGGGATCAACGTATCAACATAATTGCCGGTTACTATCAGCCTGAAATATTTCGCCAATAATTCAGCATCCTCCAAGACTTTTATAAACTACGTTGGGGTCGGCTGCCAGTCTAACCGAATGCAGCTTTATACCATTGTTTTACATTGAGCGACTGCCCATCTGACCCCTACAACCCACGACATGAATGCTGAAATGAAACTTTTTGGCGCAGCCGTGAGGCACACGGCACATACCCATTATGTGTTTCCATTTTTGTAATCTTTTTTTTAATATTATTGTGTATGTGCTTGATGTACTGACGTCAAATAAACATTTTTCTTTCTTTCTTTGGATAAAACTGGTTGTCAAAATTTCAGGCCATTGACTATGTGTAACGACTGGAAAAGATCTATATATGGCTGGCAGGACCAACGGCTTAACATGCTTTCCGAGGCACTGAGCAAACTTAGAATGTATTGGGTGGTCACCCAACCACGGACTGCTCCAAGTGACAGTTATTATTAAGCCACAAACTCCTCATATTTCGCCATTAATTACACATCGATAAAGTCATACCCTCTAGGAGGTCACAGTCAATATTTAGATCAGCCGGGCAAAGCAATTTACAATCTGCGAACCTGAATATAGGGTGCTATGTATGCATGCAATTTGCATGGCCGGCTTCTGTTTGGGCTAAACCAGACGCAGCGTATGCATGTAAGTGATGTCGGGTCATATGTGTATGCCTTGATTTGAATTTGATGCTCCCTTGACTGGCGTGGAAGTTAAGTGTTTTAGGAGTTGTTTATGATGTTCAATGCGTACGGAGTTTTAAAAGAGTGGTTCCGTCATTCAACATTGCAATAAATATTATTAATGAGCAACCATAGAATTGCCACAGTAGTTTACTTGAAACAGAGTGGTAAGTGTAAATACTACCACAAAATTCACAAGATAGAAGTAATGATATGCTAGATCTCGTTTTAAAAACATAAAAAATATACCGTCAAGCCACCAAACTGACCAAGTTTTGCTGGTAAAGGACATTATCATTTGTCAAGCCTTTTGCCATGAAAGTTGGAATGCAGCTGAATACCAGTATTTTACATGGAGTCTATATATCAAATCAAATCAAAATATTTTATTTGCTAGAATATGGTACATTATGGATGTTACAGTAGATTTGTTTCAGCATATCCTGCCATGACATGGCGTGCAAATTTCTTACAATAGGAAATAGGAGCGAAGTCGATTAATCTAGCTTGCAATTTACAGGTTCTATTGACTTGTCATCTAAATATTCTTTAACAGAGTAATATCTTTTAAATAGTAACAGTTTGAAAAGTATTTTTCTAAACATCGTCATCGATAATTCTTGAAGATTATTTGGTAAATGATTGTAGATTAAAATCGACATACAGTACACATTTTTCTTAAATAGTTTTAGTTTTATTGGCGGCAGCCGAAGTTTATCTTTATGCCGTTTTCGGTTATTTGGTCTGTCAGTGCTAGGTTCAAATAAATTATAATTTTTCTTTACAAAAGTACATATTTCAATAAAAACTTTTTAACAAAAAATAAAACCGACTTCAAAAAAAAAAACACAAAAAAGTGAAAAATAAACTTTAGAAGAAAAACCAGTCTCTGAAGTCGGTGACTTTTGTTTGTTTGATTTCATTTTTTTGCCACCGACTTCAGAGACTGGTTTTTCTTCTAAAGTTTATTTTTCACTTTTTTGTGTTTTTTTTTTGAAGTCGGTTTTATTTTTTGTTAAAAAGTTTTTATTTTTCACTTTTTAGTGGTTCACATGTTCATGGGTCAAAGTGGACAATGTAGTTTTTTTTTGAGTTTTGTTGATTTTTCAAAAACCGCTTGTCCAATTTCGAAAAAAAAATTATGGGACCATTTCGGAAGTATACCCTTTCCAACAAAGAAAGAATTTTTCAAATCGGTTAGCAAGTGACGGAGTTATGTCCGAACAAACATAAAAAAAAAATAAAAAAAAATACAAACATCCGAATTGAGAACCTCCTTCTTTTTTAGAAGTCGGTTAAAAATATATAAACATGGCAAAGGTAGAATTTTAAGTTTTTGGAACAGTGGCTTACAGCTGTCCAAAAAGTGAGCTCCACAAATTGCTCGGATGCATTTTTTTTGAGCTTTAAAAACTCTGTCAAAATCTACTGAGTTACCCCATATTATAATGCCGTATCTAAGTACGGATGATACATAACCATGGTAAGCCAGCATTGCAGTGTCACAGTTTACTGTTTGTCGAATTCTTTTTAAAACATAATATATAAAACGATCTAATTTTGTCAGAATTTTGTCAATGTGTGTCTTCCAATTACAATTTTTATCGACCGTTATACCTAAGAACACACAATTATCGACAGTGGTCAAAAGGGAATCTTTATAATTAATGTCTAGCTTATTTATGTTTGAATTGTATGTCTGAAATTGGATTAAGTTTGTTTTTGTCATGTTTATTTTTAAGTTATTGCTATCTAGCCATTCAATTGCATTGTCCAGAGCTTGGACGATTTCATGTTCTAAGTTTTTGTTATTGTCACTTTTAATCATTATAGTAGTGTCATCAGCAAATAGTATGCAATCTTTGCCTATAGCCTCTACAATGTCGTTGATGTGAATAAGAAAGAGTAGTGGTGATGAGATACCTCCCTGTGGCGTGCCATAATTATTTTGTTTGTATTCCGACCTAAAGGTTTTCTTTTCTTTTTGACAAGTTTTTGTTATTTCCATGCATTGAACTCTTTCAGACAGATAACTTTTGATCCAGTCGTTGGCCTTGCCGCGGATTCCGTAATGCTCAAGCTTTGAGAGTAACCTTTTATGGCAGACAAAGTCAAAGGCTTTCGTCATATCTAGAAACGCGCAGCTTATCTTCGATTGCCATATCTGACCTCCACAATCCTGTTAGTACTGAGTTTACGATACCTCTAAAGGTACAAGTTGATAGCCGACTGCACGCAGCAGCAGCAGACGACATATCGTCGCTTCTACGTATTTCTATGAAATTTAATAATGATAATTTATTATTTTCTATGAAGCGACGACATGTCGGCTGCCAACTTGTACCTTTATGGTAGTTTTGCTAATAAAGGTAACAGAGAAAAGTAAAATGCCATATTGATAATTATGTCACCACTTTTATATCTAACTTCATGCAATATTTTTTACAACAAAAGATACCTTCCACTTTAATATACAGGCTGAAAATAAATATACGCGGAAGTAACCGCCCGCTTCACAATATCGTTTAAGGCCATATGAGATACGTGACGTCAAAGCCTTGTAGGACACTATTGGTGCTCTCACCCCACTTGTAGCGCGATATGACGAGAACTGGTGCGTTTACCCCTTGCCGTTACTTTGAAAAGTCTTTGAGTTTTACAATATTAGGGAACAGTCTCAATATGTCAGGAAAGTCGCGCTTTTTATTTTAGGCTAGAGAGGATGATTTTTTTATGTATAAGTATGTGGTTGTTTGTTGGATTAAAAAAGGATACGCATAAGTAGCACGCGAAATTCAATTTGCCAGTCATTTTCATTCGTTTTGATGGCTTAACGTGCTTTGCGAGGTACACGAGAAACTCAGCATGTAATGGGAGGTCACCCATCCTCGGACCAACCTGGGCAAACACGGCTTAACCTGAATATCAACCTGAGTGGCTGTTGTAGCTACTAGCTTCACATAGCGGTAACAAAAGTAAACTAAAAGCAACTACAGTACTTTCACAAATTATAATGCCTTGTGACGGTGACAGATAGCTTCCTTTTTTATTTTTATTTCTGACACTCAAAAGTGCCTAAAATGGTCTTATAGGGGATCGGACTGGGTCAAAATAATATGATTCTGTTTAGTCCGTAAGTAAGATTATCGAAAAATATTGAATACGTGTTTTTTGTTTTATCAAATCAATAAAAAATGACGAAGATAAAACGCGTCAAAGATCATGGAGTGGGGCTTGAAACGTCACTTGTAGGTACAAAATGTACTATCATATGACGTCACACGAGTTTTCGAAGCACTGTATCGTCTTCATTTTTTGTTTACGTGAAAAAAGAAAAAACACGTGTCCAATAATTTTTGGAAATTTATCTGACGGACTAATTAGTTTTTTTTTATGTCCGATCCTCTATTGAAATAAATGCTTTGACTTTTTGACTTTAATAAAGTGAAATTGGAAATTATATAACTTTATCTTCCTTCACCACGATGACTATACACCATGACGAAGGTTTATGACGGATATCTCCCCTCGAATGCCATATAAGAATACAATGACATAATATATAAATTGAGCAAAGACCGACCGTCTTACTGAGTATTTATCAGTTGGCTGCAGCCGCGGTCTGGATTCAAAGCGACACCTTTTTAGCCTCTCAACATTTATAACTGTGAGACAAAGATCTATGGTCACTGGATGTGATAGTTACTTGAGGTAAGAGGTAAGAATGTTTCCCGTCGGGGCTGGGGGTTGTTCGAAAGAGATGCCGTGGCCTCGATACAAAGGGCTAAGAAGGAACATGGGTGGTTTTTAGTCAGTAGAGGTCTGTCACTCCCTACCGCTCTGCCCAGAACGGGAAGAGTCACTTGATGATATCCCACCCTCAAAAAAAAAAAAAAGGTAAGAATGTTTGAGTGATGATTCTGGTTTGACAAAATATCAAAATACACAACATTTAATGGTGCCAAATAAACTGTTTTGTGTCATTTTAATTTTAACAAAAGAGGAATTTGTATGTTAAACGTGTGTTTTTTTTCTGACTGCGCAATTATAGCATTACTAGCCGCATTAGATGCCCGCGGTTTCAACCGGGCGGATGTCGGTTATCGCTACCGATGCCGGTTATCGCGACCAAAAGTAATATTTTCGTACCCCCCTTTCAACCCCTTGAATAAAGTTTTTTTTTTATTATTATTAAAAAGTAGCTTAAGTCCTTTCTCGGGTATCAAAATATCTCCATAACAAATTTCATTCAAATTTGTTCAGTAGTTTAGGCGTGATTGAGTAACAGACAGACAGAGTTACTTTCGCATTTATAATATTATATTAGTATGGATGTATTTTTACTTTTTTATTAATACGAGTAGAGTCAGTATCATCAATAGCCATTGAAACGAATTTTTAACTTGTGCGGTGTAATGATGTTACAAAAAAATGTGAGGGAACTTTAATATCGACCTACGCTGAAAAATGTGCATACAAAATTCTACATAATTATTGTGTAAGTTGTGTTTGTTTGAAAAAAGATAAAAACAGAAATCATTAGATTGTTCCCACGTACTCATATACTGATACCTACTTTTGATCACTTGGCTTATCCAGAAAATTCGCCCCCCGCATCATTGTCACAAGCGCCTTCAGACACGAATAATTTATCTTGGCAGCAATCAAGGGGGTAATTTTCGTGAAGACTGCGCTCTGAAACTATTTCACTAGTTTTTACTGTTTCATTATTGTAGGGGAAATCAGCTTTTTATGTAATTTATGGTCTTTTGGATGTTGTTCTTTTATCCTTGCTCATTTTATGTGATTCGAGTCTAGCTGTAACTTTTTTTACTATCAGCGTGGATGATTTTAGTCCTACTGCTAGACCTTACCCCATACTGAACTTTAACCCACAACTTCCAGAATTTAGGTCAAAGACAATGTTCAATATAATTTTAAATTATTTTATTACGAATTAGAGTTTATCTTACTGAATTGTGAGTTCTTGTATAGGTATTGTTCCACGGTTCTAAGAAACAAGTGAATCTGAAATGTACTTTGGTTCTCCTTGTGATTGTGATTTCTCTTATTCTGTACCCTCTTTGGGAACTTTGCAGTAAGTTACTTGGAGGTTTCATAGGGGATAGTTATAAGTTTCCAAAGTTTTTACCAGCTAAAAAAAATAATTTGGGCTTTAAAACGCATGGTTAACGGCATCGCGAAAGGTTCGTTTATCTTGTGTTAGTATAAATTAAATTATTCTTAGTAATTTCAGTAAACTCTTGAACAAATATAAAGAGCTAATAATTAATGTTATAATGTAACTGTTACACAAATTATTTCCAACAGAAATCTTCGGCAGCGATAATTTTCTTTCAAATCTTTCTTTAACATCCAAAAACAAACCTAATCAACTCCCAACCATAACATTCAATTCAAAACACTCGTTACACAAAACAGATTGAGAACACAAAATAGACAGCCAGACAGAATTATCTTCCCTTTTTTCGTGATCCGATTTCTTGACGTTGCTCGATTTAATGAGAACATAATGATGAAAAATATGAAGCTGCAGTCTCTCCCCCTGATATTAATCGGCACGATTTTTCTGCTGGCGACTTATAACGTAGAGTCTTAGTGCTTTTTACTGTCGGAGTTTCTTGCTTTAGTTTTGTGATTGTATTGTTACGGGGATTGTTATGAATATGAATGTTTTTTATGTCGTTATGTGTGTTTATTTTGGGAATGAGGGGATTGTATTTTGCATTTTTTTGTGTTTCCTTGATTTATTTTATGTATCAGTTTCTTTGTGATTTATTGTTATCATAGTGTTATACTGTTTGAAACTGATGATATTAATCCGGATGTACGGTAAATAAACTTTAAAATAGTTAATGGTCATTTAGATACCCTCGGTTATCCGTAAATGCGAAACCAAAAATGATCATTAATCATTCGCCTGTCCTTATCCCATTTTTTTTTCTTTCAGCGTACCATTTCTTCTTTTTCCATACTCCTCTATTACTTGTCCTCTCGTCAGACTGCCCCTTTCTTGCTATATCATCCTTCACACAGTCCATCCATGGCTTCTTTAGTCTTCTTCTATTCTCATAGCCATAATTCATACTCAAAACTATCCTCATTTCTCTGCATCACATACCATGACACCAGTGAAACATACAAATCGTAAAACATATTTTATTATATGGTTATGCAGGCATTTTTTTTACAGAATATGCAGACTTTTTAAAATATACTGTTACACAAAAAAACTACGCAGATGATGATACTGTAATTACCCAAAAAATCCGAAACACAACTCCAACATTTTTTTCAATAATAACTGTGATTTCACTCACAACCAACATGAATTTAAAAACTCCAAATGATTTCATTGTAAAATCGGAATGTAACAAAATAAATCTGAACATTGAAAAAACGCGAATAACGGGAGGGTATTCATACAAAAAAATATTACAACGGACAGACTTTGATTGCAAACCATCCAAATTAAAATGCAGACAAAAATTCCAATACGAATTAGTTCCTAAAAATGAAACACAAAATTCGACCCCGGCACTGTGCAATCAAATTATGAAACTCGAATTTTATCGTTTCATTTCATTCAATTGGATGTGTTGTCGAAAATAAATATTGTGCTTGTTTTTAAGTCTCACACGGTTGAAAAAAATGTTTATAGTAAATAACTTGTATTGCAATATAGACGTTATCACAAACAAAGAAAATATGATGATGGTGATGCCACGCCCGTCGGGGCTGCGGATGCCCGTCGGGGCTGTGGATTATCGAAAGAGATAACGCAGCCTCGATGCAAGGGCGAGGAAGGAACATGGGTGGTTTTTAGTCAGTAGAAGTCTGACACTCCCTTCCGCTCTGCCCAAGAGCGGGAGGAGTTATTTGATGATTTCCAAAGACACAAAAAAAAAAAACTACTGTATTTGATGGCATTCTAGGGTCATTGTCAAGAGCTTTGTTGCTCTTTTATGTGCTTTTAAGTAGCTAGCATATCCAACTTTGGCCGAAAAACAAAGCACAAAGCGGACATGTCTAAAGCTCTAGCGTAGATGAAAAGGCCTTCTAGGCTTTCAATATCATTATGTGTAACTTCTTTCATTTAATTTGAAAACCTGACTTAAACACAAAAAAATAATAATAAAGTACGTCAGATGTTTAGCAAGTACCAAAATGGTAGTTTGTTTTTTCTCATCGAGTTACAAGAATTACGACGTTTTTAATCTCCTTTTAAAGGTCACTTTACATGTCTTTGTGGAACTAAGTTTCTATTTGTAGCTTTTTGTAAGATTTGAATCTATGTAAGCTTTAGTTTTTCTGGCGGACTACTTAAGAAAACCAGTATATTTTTAGAATCCTGTTAGCTAATCCACTGATCCAGTCAAAGGATGCTCACAAACAAGTATTTGTATTTGTTTCAAATAACATTACTTTTAATATTACACTTTGCGCAGAAATATTAAGTCAAATTATAAAAACCAACTTTTTAAACGAAAGGTATAATTTGCAAGGTTACCTATAATGTTTACTATTTTTAATTTTTATTAATAATCGACAAACACAATATACCTTGATTTTTTTCTTGAATTAGTCTAAAATTATTTACGAGACTCACGATAGCATTTTACCCCCAATGTCCTTACACACTGTTTGAATATCCCACTCATGACAATAAAATATTAATTTACATGCAGAACATTCCACATGCTTCTTATAATTTTTTTGTTATGAGAGCTAAGCTTAGCCGTTGAATCACTAATTGAAGTGCAATGGGAAATGCACAATTTTGTTTTGATATTAATCTTCGGTTCGTGCTCATTGAGGATTTGTTTCTTAGACAGAAGGGTGCGGGCACAATTTATTGATTTCGTTTTTACACTAGTAAAAAGTTATTAACGATTCTTTTTCAGTTAATTAAGTCATGTTCTTGAAATACTAGGGTTAGCATAGTTGAAACTTGTAATGGTTGGTTCACACGAACTTTAGTTAATGTCTGTTTAAAAGTGTTGCTCCTCAATTTCTTCCAACACAAATTCACGTCTTCTATGTATGAGGAAAATGTGAGGAAATTACAAAATTCTGTATGAGAGTAGAGGAAGGCCAAACAAGCACTGGACTGTGTATTTAAAAGATGATATGACTAGGTATATAATATGTTAGGGTAGAGGAGAGACCAGTACGGATATAATATTATTATTGTGACTGAACTCCGGACACTGGATTTTCGCAGACATCGTACCCAACTGAAGTATTTGTCTACAGCCAGTACTGAGTCTGGCCCGGTCAGTTTATCTAAACTTGTCATTAATAAAACTCAAGTTTTTTTTTTAATAACACGTCATCACATGAATTTTCACAACGTAGACAAAAGCCACCAAACGATTTCCTCCCACAAAGCCACGCAACTTAAACCTTTTACATCGAGATTCTCATTAGTTAACAATAAAAATAAGTATAAAATAAAACAAGGAGACGTTTTTAACAAGCACAGCAATAAAGGCCCGTTGCAACCTAACACAAATAAATCGTGGAAGAGCCCGAAGGTATCTGCCACTTAAACTGACCGCAATTACAATGTAGTGTTACATTCGACATTGTGAGCACTTTGGAGTAATGAGAATGTTTTAGGTGAATGGTTTTGTGGAGTTATAAAGCTTTTGTGGCTTATGGTATT
The DNA here is from genome assembly GCA_949316265.1 of Diarsia mendica. Classification (NCBI taxonomy): domain Eukaryota; kingdom Metazoa; phylum Arthropoda; class Insecta; order Lepidoptera; family Noctuidae; genus Diarsia; species Diarsia mendica. The sequence goes on along the minus strand of OX438895.1, from coordinate 3,092,039 downwards.
GAAATACTTTGACTAAATGGTGACTTTGTTGCGATTGACATAAAGATCTCAATATTGCTGTGACTGGTTTCAGGATTCATTTTTTTTTATGCACGTAGGCTACGTTGTGTCCCACTGCTGGCAAAATACATCCCTTTTCTCCTTCCAAACATCTCTATCTTTCGGAACTGACTGGTTGATTGACCGGACTCTGATTGGTTGATGGCAAAAGGCTCACTCCTAATTACATGAGACTTAAAACTTTCAATATTTGTGATTATATTTAGATACTACACAATAACATCATGAAAAAGAAAATCTTAGAATTACAGAGAACTTTTCAACTTATTACACTACGGTGTAACATGCAGTCACTTTTAGACAATTTTACAGCATCGCCTAGACAAATTTTGCAGCGAGATAAGAAAGAAACAGGACAAAGGGGGCATTACTGCGGCTTGTGGCTCTTAATGTGGATTATGGGAGAACGAATGACGGGGTCGAAACCACCCCGCTTAGTTTTACGCGGCGATAATCGAGATTAAACGAATTTCGTGGCCCCGCTACGGTGTGATTGCGATTTTACAGTTTTATGGTGCTATGTTTAGCTGACTATATTATTTATGCTGGTGTTTTCTTTTAGGGTTTTGGAAGGTTTAAGGCTTTTTATTAGATAAGGGCTCATCCAGAACCGAACTAACATTACACCTGTCCTATAGTATATAATACATAACAGACTGCATTTCACGAATGTTCGACTGAAAGGCCCTGAATATATTTTACAGTTACAGTTTTTTTTTTTTTTAACTACATCCGTAAACATTTTTACCATAATATTTATTTGAAGACTTAACTCCGCTCTGCCAAGGCAAATAACCATCAAATGGACACCCATGCAGAGACTTCAATATCATTCAAAAACATTTACAAGAAAAAAAAGTGAAAAACACAACGTTCAAAGAGCAAGAAAAACCTAAGCAGGTGTGGGATTACGTCTCAGCAATGTTTTCCACTCGATATGAATAGTGGGGATTCGTTCGGTCCGTCGGCTCTCGGCCCGTCGACTCTCGGCCTCGGCCTGTCTTGAGGCTCGGTCCAGCGGCGCGGAAACGTAGCCGGGACATGTGTACGGATTCCCATTCAGATGGGAATAAACAAGGTAGAAATGAGAGACTCTTTTTATTGAGAGAATATTTTGTTTTATTTTTGCGAAATGGCGTGGGTACTTTTGAGGTGAATTAGTTCGTATTGGTGAAATTGTTAAATAGTTAAAAGCGAGCTTAAGGTTTATTTAATTGGGAAATTATTTAAGGTTCAAGAACAGACTCGTTGTCCTCCCTCGTCGCTAAGTTGTTTTATAATGACAGTTTAAACGGGTTTAGCCGACCCCAATTGACAAAAGGCTAGGTAGATGATTTTTTTTGTACTCTTAATACTATAACGTCGTTAAAGCTGTCTTCTCCTAGGCCCTCCTAACAAACTGCTGGGAAATCACTGATTGAAAACCCCAGTAAGACTCTGTCCGGCCCGGGAATCGAACTCAACTTTCCTCGTCATAGTTGCGAACATTAGACGATTATATAGTACCTAGTCAAATAGAATTCTCAAAATATATAAGCCTAAGCACAAACTACCTACCTAACACCTAAGCAAATAATTATATACTAGAACTACCACAAATCCGCCATCTACTCCAATAGCCAGCCAAAAGGTCCACCAACCCATCAATAACCGCTAACCACATCACCCCAGACACACGGACACACGGACAAACACACTATTATACCTACCGATGCAATTATTAGAGGATTACAGCGACACGTGCACAAAGCGCCGAAACAATTAATAAGGACAGACATGGAGTAGATTTGTACAGAAGACCAGGTTTATAAAATGAGTGTATGCACGATTGCACGCACACATATGGCGACTTTATCATAAAAGATATTGAAAGGACGAGGGCATGATCCAGAAATCCCGCAAATAAAATTCCAATTACACAGAAATGAATTTATATAGACACTACAAGCCAACGTACAGCGATTTGAAACGTATTCGCAATTACATTATTTTCAATGTTATTTTATCTCTGTCGAAATCTCAATAATAATAATTATTAATTGCATTAATTATTAAAGATCTTTATTCTAGTAGCAATAAGACTGCTGCTGGGTAGCTGCTATGAGAAATTAGATAGTGTGAAAGGGCTGTAAAATTCGTTTGACTTAATTTTTAATTGAGTCTTAGATAGAGTACATAATTATATCACGTTATCCAAAAAAAAAACTCCACGTCATTCATCTATCATTATTGCCACTTTTATCTTCTTATTATGTCTTAATTGTGATTGGTCATTCCAAAATTAAATGGTCTAACATGACGCTGTAAAAGAAAGACTGATAGGCATGAGATTTAAATTATCTTTCGAATTGGGTACTTTTTTGAAAGAGATCGACGTATACATCTGTGTGCGTGCACCAGTATTCGCTCATTGCAACCTAACCTTCTGTACGCAATCTCTGTGTCCACAGCCACGGACGCCCGGGTAACCGATCATGCAGGTGACAGGAAATCAATAGGCAACTCATAATGATGCGCGCTGCACGTTAATTAAACACCGACGGTAACTGGTGAACTTACCTTACGTACATCGGACGTTTTTAATCATGATTTTCATTTTGGATGCGAAATAAAAGCTTTGGTCGATGTGAAATGAAATGTTTTGTTCGTGTGAAATTCAATTTTACTTTGCTGTACTTAGTAGTAAATCTATAGAGTTTTTTTGTGAAATTTATTAATTATTTGTTCTTTCGAACGCTCTTAGGAAAGACTTAATCTGTGGCGAGATAGCGTTTCCCTACCCAACTCATTTGTGCCACTTGCCGGAAATCTTCCACCTGGACAGGAGTTGCCATGGCTGACCTGGAAATCTCTAACCAGATTCCATACACAGGTAGGCCGAAGTAAGGAAAACCATAGATAACTCTGCCCTAGAGTGTACATGTGGTACTTGATATCGTGTCCAGCCTGTCCTGTTACTTGCACATCACAGGAGCTGATGGAGGCTACTGAAAGTGCCAAACTCGTCGCCACATTTTGGGCCGACTTAATTTAAATTGTCATTGACACGCTAAGAACAAGAAGATTTGTGACTTTAAATCAGTTAGATTTCAGTACTTGTTTTATTGAACAGTGGAATGCATGTGTGCGGTTACTTTACCATGCCTGATCTATTATAGTATGAAGTTCTAATATCATAAGAGACCTGATTATATTTGTCACTTTGCCCAACCAGATTTTTTACCTACCCAAAACTGTAAAATTTTCCCAATAAACCTTGAACCTGATACTTTAACGATAAAGTTGAAAATCAATGAAACAAAGTTCACAGATTGTAGTAGCTTGATGTTCTCTGTACTAACAAAAATCAGACTAACAAAAGAAAATAAAACATGTCAATTTATCTCTAAATACACAACGTCGATTAAATAAACTCTTACAACATAACAATCAACATATTAATCGATATTTAAACAACTAAAAGCTCTCTCTAATCAACGTTTAAAAACAACATCTAAAGTTTCACAACAAAATAAAATGCACAGACGAATAAATTCAATCGTTGAAAGTGAACAATTACTAAAATGTCAACAAAAGGTTAGAGTTTCTTCCAGAGTTCCAGCTACATTCACCGTTTACAGATATCTTTGATCGTTAGCTACTGATATCTAGGACTGATATATTTTCTTCGTAGTTACTGGAGTTATTTAGTTCACTGGGTCGAAGATAATAATGAAGGAATGGAAATAAGTATTATAACTTGCAGTTTGCTAGCTTCAACAAAGTTTGGCGTGAGCTGGGGATCCAGCTCACGCCTAACGCTTCAGCCTCACGTCTAATCCCCGAAGGGTTAAGCAGAGGTTATTAGTGAACCCATTTTCCAACAGTCATGTTTAAGTTTCATGTAATATGGGGTGAGCCTATTGCCATTAAACGAGCACAATTTTAGACTCCATGGCTGCTGGCATACTAAAAAAAAAACAACATTAAAGCAAGGTCCCAATTCAAGTTGCAAACCTCCAATATATATTCTACACTTAGAAAACGAATTCCTAAAACACATTTTTCAGACTTCCATTCTGAGCGACTTCCATTCTAGAACATGTAGTAAGGTAGTTGGATAACAAGCCGTCGACTTCTACATGAATGCACACGCTAACTACGTCTAAACGCTTGACTGTGCTTGCTTGTGCGACACACATCGACGCACCGTCGCGCGTCGCGTGTCGTTATATGTTCTCAGAATTTCTGATGTATAAGACGGTGGGTGCACTATCCTTGATGAAAGGTAGTTGATTTTTACCGAGAAATGAAAATTGATTGTATAGTTTACTGTTTGTTTCTTGTAAATGTCTTCTTAGATGTTTTGTATGTTTTTTATTTAGTTAGGTACCTAATTATAATTTTCAAGACATGTGTGAATATTCTTTATCATCTATTATTATATCGTAATAGTAAAGGAACGCTCGCAGCTCGCAGAATATGCAAGTTGAAGTGGCAATGGGCAGGCCACATCGCTCGAAGAACGGACAACCGATGGGGAAGAAAGGTTCTCGAGTGGCGACCACGAACCGGAAGACGCAGCGTTGGCAGGCCTCCCACCAGGTGGACCGACGACATCGTGAGAGTCGCGGGCAACCGGTGGATGCAAACGGCAGGCTGCCGATCTTTATGGCGTTCTATGGGGGAGGCCTTTGTCCAGCAGTGGACGTCTAATGGCTGATGATGATGATGATGAAAGGAACGTAATTTATACTTTGAAAATGAATCATTTACGAGCACTTAACTCATTAAACCTTAATTTCATCTTAGCCGAGATACGGAAAGTTTTGTTTTTTTATTCTTTTAAAACTTCACTAAGCTCCATTCTCCATAAAACGACATTTACAAAAAATATCTAGTTTTGTTTACCCATCACTGTCTTTCCACACCCCTTTCATCTCATGTTCAAAGACATAGTATGCCACGGCAAACACATAAGTCTTCTAAGACACTCCACACTGCTGCAAGATCTTTAACGCTACGAACAATACAACATGGAGATAATTGGTCCAGATTCCAATTAGTACCCGATCGATACACAGACTAATTCTATACACAGGTAGTCGTTTGTCATACTAGCGATATTTGAGTACTCGTCTTGGTATTATTTGCGTCTGTGATTTTGTTTAAAACCGTTTGGATACTGTTTATTATTAGAAATATTTGAGTCTTGTATTTAAGAAAGTTTATTTTGAGTACCAGAAATAATTATTCTTGTTTAGAAATCAAACTGGAAATGAATTTACTCTTATAGAGTATTTGTCTCAAATATCTGATTATTGAGCTGTTCTCTTTAAAATGTAAGGTTGCGTACATATCCTCAACACCGAAGTGACATGACTTGTGTAAAGCAAAACGCACAACCGTTACTGATTTTTTTTTTCACGTTTCAGTTTCTGTAACTTCAACTTATAACTAGTGGCAAAAGGTAATAAAGAAAAACATCTAAAATTTAATCATCATCATCATCATCCAGCCCTTGGGGTTGGCGTTGGCATTTAACCGTCACGCTATCCTCCTTCCCGCTATAATCTTTTTTCTTTGCAATCCTTCCTTGCACAATCTATCCATCGCTTTCTTGATCTTTCTCTCCCTCACTATCCATACATTTTTATATGCAACTCTCTACCATTCATTTCTCCTCCTCACATGTCTATCAAAACATCTTCTACCCTACCAAAACACTTCCCCACATCGAAAACTCATACTTCATAATATTCATACCTCTAGGTACTACCAGCAACTGATAACAGTATTGCTATCTCGTCCAGGTCAGGCCGGAAGTAGGTCACCAGGCCATTCCATAGGACACGGCGGATTACCGGGTTTTGAATGCTCATCAATACTGTGACGCTTCGTATGCATTAATCGATTCGGAGATGAAGGGAGAAGGTGTCCTTGGTGGTACTGTTTCAATTATAAGGTTGAATGGTAAGATGGATAGCAATATGGATGGTGAGTCTTTTGAAAAATGAATAACTTTTCTTGGCATCTCCCATAACAATAAACGAGGAGTTAAGTTACGTCAAACATAACCATCGAGAAATGTATGGTGAATCGGAAGGTTATACTGGTGGTGTTTATTGATTAAAATTGTTTATAATTATTGATCTACAAATTATTAATAATATTAGCCTATATCTCAAGGTATTGGTAAAAGGGTTATATCTCCGGCTGTGTCAAAATGTCAGCAAGCCAGGAAGGTGCACCAAACGTTTAGGGATCTTGTCAATTTATGGAGGCTCTATTTTGAAAAATATTCCGATCATCAACCGTTCTTATACATTTTCACGGTGTTTTCATCTTTCATATTAATCAGCAGCTGTTTTTAAATAACTGACGCTAAATTGCAACCTTAGTGTATGTTTACTAATGCACTGAATCCTTTAAAGTTCATTTCAGAATGTCTCTTTCTACGTGGATATTATTTAGTGAGAGACGATATACTGCTGACAAATCTACCAACATGGTACTGGTTTACCAAGCTTACAAAGTGTAAACCGTCGTTTAATCCTAGTTCGTCGACGCATATGACGCGCCGTCACACATGCCGTGTCGGCTTTCAGTGCAAGTGGCAATCGATGCGCTGTAAAATCGACTACTGACAGTATGCTGCTTGTTACTTTGCTAGAACTGCTACACTTTGTGGGGGATATGTGTTTTTTTTCTATGTTATATAACATTTACTTTCAGATTAGTATGGTAAAGATCAAGATATGGATGAGTATGGTTGTTTTTTATGTTTTTTTGGTGGCAATAGACTCACCCCCTATTACATGGGTTATAAACACAACTCGCAAAATGTGGGTGTACTGTTAATTACTCTGCCCAGCCTTTCGTGAATTACACGTTCGTGATGTTATGTTATGTGACTTTATGGTAATAATTATTAACGTAATTTTTTGACATTTGAACTTGTCTTAACGATTATAAGTCCAGGATTGTTGATGCAAAATGACATAGATTCCAGACATTATAGCATTGAGGTAATACGTTCTGGGAATAAGATGGCAGATGGATGGTAACTGTGGTGACAGATTTGTCTTCGGTCTACGTCGTTATGATATTTGACCCGTCATTTTTCTATACCTGTAGGTGACATGGTTCATTTTTCTGCGCATTTCATACAGCAAAAATGTGTGAAAAAAAAACAGCAACCAAATCAACAAAATGCAATAACCAACATACACTGCAGCATAGCTGTACCGCAACTAACCCCCGTCATATTTACCCGACTACGGCGAAGCCAAAAGGAAGGGTAATGATTTTGGCAGTCTATGTATGTATGTATGTAGGTATGTATGTATGTATGTATGTTCCACCGTAGCGCCTAAAATACTGAACGGATTTTAATAAATGAGGTGTCAATAGATTTGTAAGAATAGCCCGGGTGACATAGGCTATATAAATTTTATAAATTCTTTTTATGACGGAATTTAAATGTCAAAAACTTACCTCAAAAATATTAAATTGAGATAATCATAACATGTTTGGTATCAAATGAAAGGTCTTGGAGAGCAAAAACCAATATTGTATACGTAGTCGGGTTTTAGATTTTTAAACTTGTTAAATAACTGACGCTAAATTGCAACCTTAGTGCATGTTTAATAATGCACTGAATCCTTTAAAGTTCATTTCAGAATGTCTCTTTCTACGTGTATATTATTTAGTGAGAGACGATATAGGTACTGCTGACAAATCTACCAACGTGGTACTGGTTTACCAAGCTTACAAAGTGTAAACCGTCGTTTAATCCTAGTTCGTCGACGCATATGACGCGCCGTCACATGCCCGTCGGCTTTCAGTGCAAGCGGCAATCGATGCGCTGTAAAATCGACTACCTACAGTATGCTGCTTGTTACTTTGCTAGAACTGCTACACTTTTTAGAGGATATAATATGTTTTTTTTCTGTCTTATAACATTTACTTTCAGTTTAGTATGGTAAAGATCAAGATGTGGATGATTATGGTTGTTTTTTATGTTTGTTTGATGGCAATAGACTCATCCCCTATTACATGGATTTTAAACACAACTCGCAAAATGCGGGTGTACTGTTAATTACTCTGCCCAGCCTTTCGTGGATTACACGTTCGTGATGTTATGTTATGTGACTTTATGGTAATAATTAACGTAATTTTTTGACATTTGAACTTGTCTTAACGATTATAAATTATAAGTCCAGGATTGTTGATGCAAAATGACATAGATTCCAGACATTATACACTGAAAAAAAAGAATTGTTGAATGTACTAAAGTAGCGTAGGTTGAGTAATGAACTGCCATAGTCAACCCTTTTCATAGTTAATTTTACTATAACAAGAGTGAATTTAACAAAATCCACTTTGTTGATTTTACATAACAAAACAGATTGACTAAAACTATTTTAAGTATAGTAAAATTTATCGAACAAATATTTGAATACACTAAAGATAGTTTGTAAAATACTTTCGTAAGAGTTCTCTAAATTTCCAACAGGTGACACTACTAAATTTGTTCGTAACACTAACAAATAAGAAAGTTGATTTTACTTGACACAAATCATGAGATACGTTTAATATAATTAACACTAGAAATATGTACATTTTACACAAGCTTGTCAATAAAATCAACAAAGAAGTTTTGTTTAAACAACAGTACGAGTTTCGCAACACAGTTCTCCAGATATCCGATAGGTGTCGCTTGCTACTCTACTAAAGTTGTTCGTAAAAACTAACAAATTGGAAGATTGATTTTACTTGACACAAATTATGAGATACATTTAATATAGTTGACATTAGAAATATGTTACTTTTACGCAAGCTTGTAAATAAAGTCAACAAAGAACTTTTGTTTAAACAACAGCGCGAGTTTAGCAAAACAGTTTTCCAAATGTCCGATAGGTGACGCTTGCTAATCTACTAAAGTTGTTCGTAAAAACTAACAAATTGGAAGATTGATTTTACTTGACACAAATTATGAGATACATTTAATATAGTTGACATTAGAAATATGTTAATTTTACGCAAGCTTGTAAATAAAATCAACAAAGAACTTTTGTTTAAACGACAGTACGAGTTTAGCAAAACAGTTCTCCAGATATCCGATAGGTGTCGCTTGCTACTCTACTAAAGTTGTTCGTAAAATCTAACAAATTAGGAGATTGATTTTACTTGACACAAATTATGAGATACATTTCATATAATAGACATTAGCAATATGTTAATTTTACGCAAGCTTGTAAATAAATTCAAAAAAGAACTTTTGTTTAAACAACAGTGCGAGTTTAGCAAAACAGTTTTCCAAATGTCCAACAGGTGACGCTCGATAATCTACTAAAGTTGTTCGTATAACCTAACAAAGTGGAAAATTTATTTTACTTGACACAAATTATGAGGTATATTTAATATAATTGACATTACAAATATGTACATTTTACACAAGCTTGTCAATAAAATTAACAAAGAACTTTTGTTTAAACAACAGTACGAATCTAGCAACACGGTTCTCCAGATATCCGATAGGTGTGGCTTGCTACTCTACTAGAGTTGTTCGTAAAATCTAACAAATTAAGAAATTGATTTTACTTGACACAAATTATGAGATTATACATTTCATATAATTGACATTAGCAATATGATAATTTTACGCAAGCTTGTAAATAAAATCAACAAAGAACTTTTATTTAAACAACAGAACGAGTTTCGAAGTCAGTTCTTCCCGACAGGTGACGCTTGCTAATCTACAAATACTAAAGTTGTTCGTAAAAACTAAAAAAGTGGAAGATTGATTTTACTTGAAACAAATTATGAGATTAGAAATAAATAAGTGTGTACATTTTACACAAGCTTGTCAATAAAATTTACAAAGAACTTTTGTTTAAGGTTAAACATTAGCCCGTGACATGACTCGCTATTCTAGGCACATAACGGGTTTCCATGGGTTTTAGCTTCTATATTATATATAATTTTAGCGTGTTCCGACAACTAACGGCAATTTGTTCACTATGAACTATGTTATGAAAGCAAAATTATGTCATTAAATGCAATATGTTTTCGTATTTGCCGAATATAAGTGTGTGCATATACACTCATTTGTACAAATCAAAGTTGTATTCGGCAAATACTACAAATATACAGAATACAACAGCATTTAATGAGATAATGAACCATGCCCATTCCTGCCCCAGTGGTGCCCAGAATGGAGATGTATGTCTTTTAATAGCTCTTTAAAGGTACTTCTAAAATATCTAGATTGAATGTTATATAATGCGCTGGTTCAAAAGTTATATTTTCATTGTAAATCGTAACTTTTCACTGATGTTTTTTTCATAAAGCGTTTCTACGTGACATTGCTATTGAATATTGACTAGGCGCTTGCTTTGATTTTTTTGTTTCTGGACTGTAGCTACAAACATTCTTACTTAAATAATGCCCAAATTATGGAGCTCTGCCCTTGAAATGCCTACAATACTTGTCTATATCGTACAGTAGTTTTTAATGGTACTTTTGGGAGATCTAGATTTAATACTAAATGTTTACATAACTTTTAAAAATAGCGCTTTAAAGGAAATTCAATCTAATGGTCCTTTGCTTTGATAACATAATTCATTCATACTATAACCTTAACCGTTAAGTATAGTTACAGGAAATTGTTCCTATGAGACCATCCATAACTTTTTAAGAGATTCTGAACTGCTTTCACAGATTTCGGAAAAAGGTAACAGTCAGCAAAAAAAAAAAAAATGTAATGTACAAAAAAAATGGCAATCGGTCCTATTTCATGTGGGGATCTAAAGACTATGGGACCATTTAAGGTATGTACTAGAAATGACAGCAATCGCCAAAAACTTTTCCCATACATTTTGAACAGAAAAACAATAAATCAACCCTAAATATTATTTATTGCCAAATGATCCTATTTCATACTGTGATCAAAATACTCTTTAAGGTCAACTGAAATTTGAGTACAGAAACTACGAAATTAAAAAAACAATAAAGATTTGTATGCAGTTAGATCTAATACTTAGCTGTTTTTTAAAGGATGTTTCTAGGGAAGTTTAGAAATAATATAATCTTTTATTTTTAAACATATTTTTATTATTCTGATTCGTATGTTAATAAAACATTATCTAAAAACTGGGCATGTGGATTAAGGTTCTCTTGATACCTTGCCCAACTCATAAACCAAATAATGGTCATGACATGGGCACAGCAACCCACTGTCCGTCGACCCTTGGCGAGGTAGCTCAAGAGTTCCAGTTGACAGTCTGTCACTTCGCTGCCAGCAGGGGTGGCAGATTTCATCTGATCCGTGCAACTGGAATAATAGTTTATTTTTATTTAACATATTTTTAGCTTAATATATAATCTTTAAAGTAAGAATGCATTTGGCTACATAAGATAAAAGATTCAAAGTAAAATAGACAATGTTGCGAAAGTGAAAATTCGACTCTGTAACAATTCTAACCGATGACTGAACACTAACAGGCTCATTGCACTGGGTTTTGTAGAACCGTGCATGGTATGTATGTCACCTATATTGTTTTTATATTTAATCAAAAACTGGTTATGCAGGTTGGCTTCTTAATCATATAAAAAGCTAATAGAATAGAATATAAAAGAAGATAAAAGGATACTTACTTGTTGTGGCATAATTGTCTCCATTATTGTATTCCGTATACGTGCCTCTTGTTCTGTGTCAGTACGTAGCCTGTGAGATCTTGTTCTCAACAAAGAACAACCACAGCTGACACAGACACGACGATGGTGAACACCACTAGTACTAGGTTCGTCAGTAGTAACTGTTGAAGCATTTAAGGCTCGGGTCCAGCAAGAATGGCATACAACAGTGCTATCAGTCACCTGTGAGCAAAGAAAAAAAACTTATATTCACCTTATAAAAGCCAACTGCAGGCGAAATTCTTCACAGACATTCAAGGTGCATCCATACACTTACCAATGGAACGGACACAAGTTATCGCTCATGTGTTAGTAAATAAAGTAATAGCAAATGGCGAATTGAACACTTACCGGTTGGGGCGCGATCCACTGTCGTATTACCGACATAACCTCTGCAAGGTGGAGGGTATGCCTTCTCCTTTGAATAACGTCGGTACCACAATTAATGCATCTCAATCCGAAGCGTCAGACGTTCCTTCCATTGGTATTATATCCAATTATGGGATGCGTGGATTCGGCCGTGTTTGTTCCGAGGTCAACATTTGGGCTTCGATCAGTACCGGTAGGAATGCTAGGTCGTTGTAAGTAGAGTTATCGGTGTCCATTATAATAAGCATGAGTCGAGATAAAAACAAATTAAGATATTCACAACAAACTCAAGACGCAACACGATAAACATTTGTCAAAATGACATATTAATCAGTGTTGCCATGAAAATCGATCTATACTAATAAATCGATTACATTCGAAATTGATGCAGTAATTATTATATTATGGTACAAATAATGTAATATTATAATTATGTACATACTTACTTTAATATAGGCACTGATTTTCTGTATAATGTAATTGGTGATGTTAGTGCTTTCATTAAATACTTTGATTGATGTAAATCGATTAAAAGTATAATAAATTGCAACTTACTAATAGAAGAGATTTATGGCAACCGGAAAAATTATATTAAGTTGTTAAAATACTTTTTAACCGACTTCAAAAAAAGGAGGAGGTTCTCAACTCGTCGTAATCTTTTTTTTTTTTTTATGTATGTTCCCCGATTTCTCAAAGACGCCTGGACCGATTTTGAAAATTCTTCTTTTGATTGAAAGAGTACACCTTCCAATTGGTCCCATAAAAATTTCATCCAATTTGGTTCAGTACTTTTTATTTTGTGAGCATTTTTTTGATTACTGCTATGTGGATGATGTAATTAACTTTTATGTTTGTTACCTCATAACTTTCGACTGGGTAAACCGATTTTGATGATTCGTTTTTTATTCGAAAGCTGGTGCTTCCCTTGTGGTCCCATTATCACCATGTCAATGTCTGATGATGGGATCTTGGAGAAATCGAAGGAACTCTTCAAATAATAACAGCAGATTAACCGGGATTGCTGCTATCGCATATCTATGCTTTTTTACGCCATTACACAACATAATATCACGACTGTACTCACTAAAAAGGGTAAAATAAAAAACTTTTTCAAAAAAAAATTAAACCGACTTCTAAAAAAACACAAAAAAGTATAAAATAACTTTTCTTTCGGAAGTCGGTGACAATAAAGCAAAGGAAATAAGAAGAAAAGTCACCGACTTCCGAAAGAAAAGTTATTTTATACTTTTTTGTGTTTTTTTAGAAGTCGGTTTAATTTTTTTTTGAAAAAGTTTTTTATTAAATTATTATTTTTATCAGTTCGAATAGATACAACTAAAAATCACAAATATTCATGTTTTATAAAAGGATATTTTTTGATACAATTGGATTTTTCTAAGACTTCTGTTCACGCCAAGCCATTATTGGACAATCCCCTTTCAGTTAAATGTGTCTTCACATATCCTAAAACCAGACGCTTCTAACGATACTTCATTTATAAAATTATCATAAGTAGTTAAGAAGTTATGAGGGAACATAATAATAATAATGAACATACTTTTGGGGTTGTAAATCCTGGAATATATGCAAATAACTAACCCCACGCGTACGAAGTCGCGGGCGGCCGCTAGTATCCTTTAACTAGAAGACTATTATTGTCAAATTATTACAAGTAGCTTAGAAGTTATAAGGGAACACATACATACATACATACCGGTCAAAATCATATATATTTTCGTTTTTTGCTTCGCCGTAATCGGGTAAAAAAGAAGAGACACGAAAATTGATCTAAATACTTATAAAGTTATGAATCATGATCGGTTTAGTAGGTAGATAAGATGTGAATTAAGGCGTACAAACAAACGGACTTTCGCATTTATTATATTACTAGCGGGCGTCCGCGACTTCGTACGCGTGGGGTTAGTTATTTGCACATAAATTCCTGGATTTACCTAAAACGTTAATTCGGTATGAAAGATATCCCTATACCAAATTTCAACTAAATCTCTTCACTATTAGGATTTTGTTGTGGTTCCCACGGGAACCATTAATTTTTCCGAGATAAAAAGTACCTATCCTGTTAATCCAGATCATATTCTATATGTGTGCGAAATTTCATCACAATCCGTTAAGCCGTTTATGTGTGATTGAGTCACAAACATCTAAACATCTTCACAAACTTTCGCATAATTATAATATACCTAGTAGGTAAGATTAAATATTAAAAAAGTAACGATTTTACTCTTTGTTTTGATCTATACCATACCAATATACCTACCTACATGTTACTAATTAAAATGTTGATTTTACGAAACATCTTTGAGATTTTACTAAACTTTAATGTCATTTGACGTGACGTCATACCTATTCTTCCAACTATTCGCGTTCCGTTCTCGACTCGATACGACTTAGAGTTGCCAGATTAACATCTCTCCGTTTTGTACCCTATAGCCTATGAAGCTCTACTGGCTTCGCGCAATGCGGAAAAAATCGCAAGCGCAGCGGTCAGTCGACTTGGGTTCTTTGACGATATCGGATCGATAATAAATCGTAGTGCGCGCAGGAATTATTGTCGTTTGCGATTTTATTTTGCACTTTAAAAGTCGCAACGATTTATTTTACGATATATTTATTAAATCATTCAGTTAAGTACGCTAGAGTAATAGTCGTTCAATCAATGTTCATAGTGAGTGAAAATGGACTCGACGTCAGAAAATACGTTAGGATTTACATTAGACTCGAACTTCGCCATAGCACTTCTCGATTCCTGGGGAGTCTCGAAAGAAACACAAGCTGTATTTCAAGGTAAGTTCTAAGTTCCTACTTATTATCAACTTAGAATGATAGAATAGGTACCTTCGTCAGGTCAGTCTTGTCGTAAAGTACCTACATGGTCGCCATCCAACGGCGCCGGCGGCTGCCAGTTCTCCTATGTGCCTTGCCTTGCCACTGCAAGCTTGTTTGCTATTCTAAGTTGGTAAGGCCCGAGTCACACTGGAATGGCAGCGGCCGCCAGCGGCGACGCTGGCGGCTTCGCGCTTCCTCCAGACCCCGCGCGCCTGGTATCTTCATGACTAGTTAGGAGCGCGCGGCCCCGCGAGCGGCCTCGCGTCGCCGCTGGCAGCCGCGGGTGGAAACGCCAAGAGGCGCGCGGCTGCAAACGGCGATGCGAGGCCGCGGGCGGCCGCGCTACCTTTTCAAGCTTTTCAAGCGATACTGGTCTTCTAAGTAAGTAGGTATGTAGTTAAAGTTTAAAATTATTTCACACTGAAAGTGGTCGCCGCGTCGCTGCCGGCCGCTGCCATTCCGGTGTGACTCGGGCCTAAACCTGTACTGTAGATCTCCATAATTCTGAAATGAACGCGCAATAACTCCAAACATAGCTCGTTAAATAGTCCTTGACCTTGAGCCTTTAATATGACACCCTAGTTAGCGAATATCTGTTAATAGCGGTGGGTAACTCCGGAGGTACTGATCCAAAGGTGAATTGCGAATTTTTATGTGCAAAATTCTCACTATTTGTTGTGTTTAATAAACAGTACTTGTAGCTAGTACTATTCAACAACATTTTACAAAATTGTAGGATTGTAACGTTTATTAAACAGGGCCCTGCCCTGCCACCAAATACAAAATTTGCTGATGTCAAACTGGGAAATTACCAAATTATTGTTTCCTTCTTTTTTTAGAACATGACTTGGATGTATTTTGCATAGAAAATATTTCTGATTCTGATATAAATGAGCTGATTCCAAAATCAAGAATAAAGGATAGAATTAAATTCAAGGCTGGATTAGCTCAATTTAAAAATGAAAATAAATCCCTGGTGAGTATTTTGAAGTATATACCTATTATTGTACCTACTTTCCAGAATGTAGCAAAGGAGCCTTTAGGCTCGGTAATCTCAAGCACAGGCTTTGCTTGTTTTAAACCTCATTGATTTGTTCATATTATTTTGTTTTTGTACTATAAGAGAAAAGAAGTAAATAAACTACATAATTATATATTACTAGCTTTTTGCTGCGGTTTCACCCGCATTAATTTGAAAATGTCCCGCGGTTGTATGTAGCGTGATGATATATAGCCTAAAGCCTTCCTCAAATAATGGACTATCCAACACAAAAATAATTTTTCAATTCGAACCAGTAGTTCCTGAGATTAGCGCGTTCAAACATAGAAGCAATCAAACTCTTCAGCTTAATAATATTAGTAAAGATTATTATTTTAAAGATTTTTAGTTTTGGTAGAAATGTTACTAATGTATCTCAGATCAAATGCTCTTAATAGTATGAGCACTGATCTAGCTGGAGTCAACTTGAAATTGTTTTTCACATTAATAAAATAATAACATAGGTACAAATGAACTTATATTATGCTTAAAGTCTTATCTTATCTTAATTTTTACAGAAAACATGTTCTTTAGACACAGAATCAATAGAATCAGATAAGGATTCTATGGGGCATGTGGGCAGCGATTATAGTTCTGCGGTGAGTGGCTGTTCTTGTGCTACTTCGAACGAAGAGGTTAGTTTTTTACACTTTATTTTGAAATTGCCTTGTTAATAACCGATACCATAAATACCTACTACAAAATTAAATAAGTTATCTATTAAAAAGCCCGCCCTATGTTGTTCCTGCTACAAATGACCATAATGCTAGAAGAATTTCCCTGCTGTATGGCTATGGCCAGTTTTCCAGGAGTGAGTCAATGTTATTGCCTTTTTGTGTTTGTTTTTTTTTCGTTACCTATTTCTTTTCTACCAATTTTGTAAGTTAGTTTGGTCATAGGATTAAGAATGTCAGGAAATATGGAAGAACTAAGGTCAATCAACAAAAAACTCATGAAATTCACTAATTCTTTATTTTTTAATTAAAAAATCAATGTGGTCACAGGATCTGTACCATAATAGCCGGAAACCCAGCGGTTTAGACTCGTTAGATTGGTTTTGAATAGAGCTTTGTGATGAGTGATGTTCAGAATTTGATGATGGATGGAGCCAGAAACTCACTGTGTTTGGGCTCTTTAGAATGGTTTTGAAGAGCACTTTGTGATGAAGTAAAGTGATGTTCAGGGTCTGATGATGAATGGAGTCGGAAGGTGGCCACAGGATCTGAACCCTGGTAGCCGGAAACTCACTGTGTTAGGGCCCGTTAGATTGGTTTTATCGAGTGTTTTGTGATGATGTTTCGGGTCTGATGATGGAACCATGTTCTGGCTACATGGTTCCATGATATATTGTGATTTTTATTTCCCAGTGAGTCGAATTTGATTCCATGTCTGTAGTGGAGTTAACTTTGATTTCATATCTACATTTTTCCAATTGATAGTTTTATTGATTTTTTTTTTTAATTAGTGTTATTACAAAAGATTTTTAAACACTTTAACTTAGACGCCTGTTTAAATGTGATGTCTCTTTAAAACAATATTGTCAAAAAAATTACAGCATTGTTTAATTTTTTTTTGTAATTACACTGACTATTTTTACCATTTCTGTGTATAAGTCCTATTTTTTTTCTCCCATTAGTCTTTTAATTTAAAAGAAATTCTGAAGACCACTAGTATTGGACAAATATGCCTTCAGTATATGAACAAGAAGATTGATGATACAACTATAAGAAACAATTTATCAAAATGTATTATAGAATACTTCATAAAAAGGAAGGGTTCGATGGATGCAAAAAATTATGAGGACATGTCCAGTCAAATTGTTAAATTTTTCCCATTCGAGTCGAAGGTTATATTTTTATTGCAAAAATATTTTGGTATGGTAGATTAGATAATAGTATATTGGTACTACTATAGTAGAGTTATGGTAATATAGTAACAGTAGTTTTATAGTATAGATAGCATATCATGTATAGTCTTGACTTTTCTCGGATTCTGCGCACTCTTCCCATTTGCAACTCGTCGCCAGGGCTCGGAAACGTTATTTAAAATAATGTTTTTAAATGTTTCGGTTTTTCCTTCAGTGTTCCAGATCAATAACCAGATTGTTGTAAGGAGCGCTTACACTGGCAATAGGGTATTTTCCAAATTTTTACAAACCGTTTATTTTATTAATTGGTTCCCAATCTTTAAATAAAAGTGGTTTCCAAAAAGAAGAACGGTCACGTCCCATATAAAAAAAACCCAGACCCGACAGAAAAGTGACATATCTCAGTTTTTTTGTTATTATTTATATAATCATATTATATAGTTTTTATATTCGAAATCAATGGCTAACACCAAAATATTGCCTTATGTTTTTGTTCAGGGTTTACACTAAAAAAATACAAAATGCCTACTTATCTACAAAATTCGTAATGTATGTAACTAAATGACGATAAATAGTTATGGGATGTATCCAGGAGACCTGGAGATACAGCTGTATTATATAATTTTTGAACTCCGAGTACAACATTCAACTTAGGATTTTTTTTTTTAAGGTGGTTTAAAATCATCTAATGACATCTCTCGCCCTTGGGTGGAGCGAGAGGGCGTGTCAGACTCTTACTGACTAAAAAATTCCACCCCGTTCGTTCCTTTTTGCCTCTGGTACTGGGGTCAGAGCATGCCCTTCTGGATTCGCCCTCAACTTAGGATTAATTAAAATCGTCATATTCGATGATTCAGATCGGATTATTCCACTAATTGAAACCAGCTGAGCCGTAGTAGGTATGCATACAGTACGTGACCGTTTTTATACATACACACAAATAACTTCCTATACGAACATTATTCTTTTTTTTTAATACATCCCATAACGACTTACTTTTCTACGTCATTTAGTTACATATATTTACGAATTGTGTAGATACGTAGGCATTTTGTACTTTTTTAGTGTAAATCCTGAACAAAAACATAAGGCAATATTTTAGTTTTAGCCATTGATTTCGAATATAAAAACTATATAATATGATTATATAAACAATAACAAAAAAACTGAGATATGTCACTTTTCTGTCGGGTCTGGGTTTTTTTTGCCTGTTCTTCTTTGAAAACTACCCTATTAAAATTGCTCTGCTACCTCAGCAATTTTGGTCGATGGCAATATCAAGTAATGGGTAATGTCTGAAAAAAAATCTAATTGGAATTTACTACATTACAATCAATTTTTCAGGATGCATATTATGTTCCTAGTAGAAAATATGGGAAATCATATATTCCAGCAAGAGGGAAATTGGTAGACCGGTACCATAACCAAAGAAGGATTTTAAGAAAATCAGGACTCATAAAGAAACACGAAACATCCACCATTACCATAACTGAAACTCATGAAGGTATATTATTCAACATTTCAACTTTGCACTATCGGGTTTGAAAATCATTTTGCTTGTATGAAAAATCATTTAGTCGCATTAAGTCCACTTTGCATTTGGTCCACTTTCCGAAAACACGTCTCTTTCGCAGTTGGTCCATTTCGCAGAAAAGGCTAGCTTCTATATTTTCAATCACTTTATATTAAAATAAATTTTTTGCTTTTCTTCTTAGTACGTCGCAGTAAAAATAAAAGTCTGACATTTGTAGAATATGAAAAAAATAAAAAAACATTTACCTTTTCCCATATTTATGTGAAATATTATCAAATGGGAAATGACAATCTGCGAAATGGACCAAATGCGAAATGGACGTTGAACTGGACCAAGAAGATCAAATGCGAAGTGGACGTGATGTGCCTAAATGCCGCTCCGAACGGGCAACCAGTAGAATCGCTCGGACCGGCGGGTTGCGCCCGCGCGCTCTGCGATCGGTTGGCGGGCGACCACGGTGGAACTCAACTAAACAATCTGCTTTGTGAGTTCTTATATTAACGTCTCACATTCACAGTTTTAAGAGTTCAATTTCAATGGACATAGAATGTTATTTGTTTAAGAGTCCCAAAATGTATCACTTGAAGATCTTAATAATATGAAGCTATGGTTGAAATTTAATAAAGAGCCTTGGGTAGATGTTGTGGAGAAGTGGAAACTAACAAGGACATTGCGAAAAGAAGATTTATCTGGAAAAGATAAAACCATCCAGGACTTATTTAATGAGTGGCCTTCAATCAAAGCAAGCTTGGGCTACAAACTTGTGCGTATAATTTATTATTAATAATATTATTATTGATAATTTATTATTTAATATATTATTTAAATATTTAAGTTTTTTGCAAATATGCCATTCAATATTAATTTATGCTTGACAAAATTCGGCCTTTTGATTATGCTTTTAGAATTTTTAATAATAAATATTATGCCAATTGATATTTATGCCATTTAACAGTATAGGTTTTATGTTTAGGACAAAAAATTATGCGTAGGTAATCATTCAATTTTATTTTTTTAGGTTGAATTAGATTTTGATTTCATGTACCCAAACCATGACCTAGAATTGTTCAAAAAGTGGCCAATATTCATGGAAAAAGCATTGCCAATTTACAGTAAAATAAAAAGTTGCGTGGATAATCTGAAAACTTTGAACGACGATAGTACCACACCAGGTCAGTAGATGCTAATTTATTTTCATTATGTTAAATAAAGATAATAGACAGTCCTCATTTTTACAGGCTTAGCTTTGTAATAATTTTTATCTCCTTGCAGATGTGAGAGATTATGTTTACCTAAAACTGATGAGTTCGAAGATGCCACCCACCATTAAAATTCCAGTTAAAGCTGAAGAAAATAAGAAAAAATATTATAAACCAAGCATTGCTGAATCAGAAAAGGCTTTCATTTTACATGTCGCGGTAGGTAAATAAAGTGCGCAATAAATTCAAAAATAAATAATACAAAGTATTAACCTGTGGTAGCCGATTCGTTTTTTTCTTATTATGACTTGCTCTTTGGTGAAGGAAGACATCGTGAGGAAATCAGCAAGTATTAAGAACTCAACCCAATGAAGACTTGTGATTTAGTTTACAGGCAATGGGTTCAGTGTGGTAGATTATTTATGACCTAGAACATCTTGTATGTTTGTATTTGTTCAACCTTGTATTTGTTCTATTACAGAATCAGAGCGAAATAGTAACAAAGATCAAGCTGCGTCAGGATGAGCACTTGGCCAAAGGACTTACTTGCCAACCACTGATAGTCGTGGTAGGGTCATCGATAGAAGAAATAACCGATTACTATGTCCATTATGAATCAGTCATTTATAAGATCGACACCCTACTAAAAGCAGTTGATGTATGCTTTAAAATTTTCCATGTTTTCAATTTAGAGTACCCGACAGAGTGTGTTAACGTGTGGACCTTTATACAAAAATATTTTTACGGAATTGATTGCAAATCTGATAAAAAAATTTCAAGTGTAGCTTGTTTTATGGCGGATCTGTCTTAAAACCTTTGTGCCAAACAGTTTATTTTGTAGGTACTAGGTGATAAAAAAAGTCTAATTTGTTTCCATCGAACCTATAGTTTATTTAAACATGTTTATTTGTTTTATGTGTTCGGCTGTGTTAAACGACTATAAATCATTTTTCTTACACTTGAAATTTAGCCATGATTTGCGACCTAACTCCACTTATTGCTGTAGACAGTTTAATTGTACCAGAATATTTTCAAATATACGTTCGTTTCGTCGTCATCTGACCAATGCTCATAATCTGAATCTACCTTCCGAAATATGCCTATCAAACTGTAGAAACAACAATATTATTCAAGAACCGAGTATATCAAGTAGCCAACAAATAATTTTCAACTTGGACTGTAATAGTGATAATTATGAACACCCTTTTGTTTTTGAACCTGAAAGTAACCATGTTCCCCAGAAAGATGAAATTTTTAATAACTCAACAGCCACTTTCGCTTTGTCTTTATACAGTAATCCTAACATTAATCGAAAATGTGCCAACGAAATAATTAATAATATTTCAGAGCATATAACTGATGTTATTAGTAATATGTTAACTGATCTTTTACCTAGTGCTTCAGAAACAAATGTCGAAAAATTAAAAAAAATAATTAAAACAATATCGGAACCTTTTGAAAATTTATCCACAGAGTATCAAGTAATGAATCATTTTTCTGAACTTGGCATTTATATACCTCCTAAAAAGTTTGTTATTGCTGAAGGTACATTTTCAAATACTGCCAATTCTTCAATAAGACCAAATTCCGAGTATGGAGCTAGAGTACCTTTAAAATTAATGTTTAAGAAAATTTTCGAATTACCCGGTTTTATTTCTGTTTTAAAAACATAATAAAAATAAAAATAAAATATGTTTATTACGTATCATTTTAGCTCAAATTGCTTATCGAGGAGTCATCATTTAGGCATAAAAAATGCCTGTAGTTGAAGGCTCCGCTCTTCCCTTACAAAATGTTGATACAAATAAGCAAATAACAGAAAGAGAAAAAAATAAAATAAACTAATCTAACAAAATACAATTTTGTGTGTGTGTGTATGTATTTGAGTGGTGTGTGTGCATTTGAGTGGGTGTGTGCGCATGTGAGTGGGTGTGTGTGCATGTGAGTGGGTGTGTGTGCATGTGTGTGTGTATGTGTGACAAAGGCAGATTTTGAGTGTTCGAATACATGGGTGGTTAATAAACATAACTCTAAATTAATTTATTATTAGGTCACACGTTTCAGAAGTAACTCTGTGTCGTCATAATTTAAATTCTGTAGCCATATTATTAACTTCTTTTTACATTCAAATTTTGTTTTGTCATAAATATATATTAGTTTATTAATTTTATTATATAAATAGGCTGAGCGTTTTTTATATTGTCTGCTGGCAAATTCGGTTTTAGTTGCGGGAACGTTGACAATACAGTATTTCTTTCGCTTATTTAGTATTTTAGGATCATATACTAACTCTTTGTGCGTTTTGATGATGATAAGAAGGATGTACAATTTTCTCACTGACAGCAAATTACATAATTTGTAAAGCTTTTCAGTGGAGAATATTCTTTTTTTAAAGTACATCACCTTAAGTATCGCTCTTTGAGCACGCTCTAACTCCAGAAAACTAGATTTCGTTGCTCCACCCCACGCAATTATGCAATAAATCAAAACTGACTGGACCAACGACACATAAATTTCATTCAAAAGATTTCTTTGCTTATCCTTATTTTTATTAAAGTTTATACTCCTTGGTACAACATATCTCAGCTCTTTAAAAATCCAAATAAGCTTTCGTACTCTACCCATGACTAGTTCAAGTTGAGGATACCAAGAAAGACGCTGGTCAATTATCACTCCCAGATACTTAGTTTGTGTAACTTGTTGGATAATAGGACAATTGCAGTGAGTTCCATCTGTAGTGATGTCGCACGAGTGAATTTTCAAATTAAATTCCTTATCTAGTTGAACCTGATTATAAATATTAAAACAAATGTAGTTGGTTTTACTGGTATTCAGGGTGAGCAGATTATTTTTTAGCCAATTTGCCACAAGAGCAAGCCCTTCTTCAGCACTATTCTTAACTTCATCCCATGATTTTCCCGAGAAGACGACAGCTGTATCATCGGCGTACGAGAATACTTTCGCATTATTAATCCTCATGTTGCAGAGGTCATTTATATAAACTAAAAATAGCGTAGGTCCTAGTACACTTCCTTGTGGTACGCCGTATGATACATCTGCGTCCTCACCAACAATTTGTCCAAGTTTCACTTTTTGCGTTCTACCAGAAAGATAATCCCTAAAAAGTTCCAGTGGCGTTCCACGAACTCCTATTGCTTCAAGCTTGTGTAAAAGAATGGGAGCAGAGACGGTGTCAAACGCTTTTCTTAGATCCAGAAAAGCTGCCATACATTTGTTTCCTTTGTCGAGCTGTTCGGTTACTAAAGAACTAAGTGCTAAAACAGCATCTTCAGTTGACTTTTTTTGCCTAAATCCAAATTGAGAAGATGACAGAATATCAAATCTATTTAAATACTGCAAGAGGCGAGTATTTATCAGCTTTTCAATTATTTTTGAAATTGCAGGTAAAACGGAAATAGGTCGGTAATTGTTGACATCGTCTCTACTACCACCCTTATACACAGGTGTAATAATAGACTTTTTTAAAGGAGCTGGAAAGGCACCTTTTTGAAAACATAGATTGGCAAGGTGCGTGATAACTGGTACAACTTCGTCTTTAGCCAGTTTCAAAAAGCACGTAGGAATATTGTCCCATCCGGGGGCACTGTCAGATCTTAGATTCATAAGCGTAGTACAAACTTCGACCTGGTCAGTGTCCAGAAGTACCATTGAGCTTATGTATGATGGCGTCTTAGTTAGGAGTTTGCTATGTAAGTTAGTACCAGGTGCTATGTTTTGGGCCAGATCTCTGCCTATACTCGCAAAATATTTATTTACAAAGTTAACGGATTCTATGGGAGATGATTTAACCTGCAGCAATTCTAAGTTCCCTGTTCGTGATTTATTAGTATATGTTATGTTTTTTATATTTTTCCAAAGAAGCCTATTGTTTTTGATGGTGTTACTAATTTGTTCCATATTATATTTTCTTTTTACCTTTTTTATGAGATTATTACAATTATTTCTATATCGCGTATAAATAATTTTAGCAACTTCATTATGGGGATCATTTCGTGACTTTTTCTGTAACGCATTACGATTCCGAATACATCTCAGAAGACCCTGAGTAATCCAGGGTTTTATTAAGCGTTTACTGCTTGGTATGGTAATAGTGCGTGTATTAGCCGTCAACGATTCAATTATTTTTTCTATTAAGGAGATGGTAACTATACTTGGGTCATCAACAAATAAAAGTTCAGCTAAGTTTTTGTTCTGTAAATATAGTAAAGCACTGTTAAAATCTATAGATGTTTTAATTTTATTTGGAGTTATTTTGTCTTTTGTTTTTGCCAAAGAAAGAAAGGTGGTATAATGGTCTGTAGTGGTAGTTTGTAAGATAGCTATGAATGCAGATATTTTTTTCGGATTAATTTTAAGCATAAAATGATCAAGACAATTCATTCCTCTCGTGGGCAGTGTGTGCCCGGGCAAAATTCCGTATGACGATAACATAGTAAGGTAATTTACTCTATTTTTGTGTTCGTAGTATTGTTCAGTTTCCCTGGGTCTTAAGTTAATATTTATATCTCCTGTTATCACAATATTTCTTTTTTGTACGTTAAGTGATTCCAAATGTAAACTTAAAGTGTCATTAAAATTTTCTGCGCTCAAATTTGCTGGGGATCTATATATACCAAGGACAATGTTATTAAGTACCTCAATTTGAAGACAAGATGCGTGTGAGAGCTTAACTTCTGTTACTTTATGTTTTAAAGATTCTTTCACATACGCGACGACTCCGTCATGTTTATTTAATAAATTTGTAGTATAATAACAATTGTAACTATCAAGTTGTGGTAGAGGTTTTTTTAAATTCAGTTGGCATTCTGTTAATACAATAATGTCTGGTTCAAATTTAAGACTAGATAATGTAAGCAAAAAGTCGTCGAAATTGCAGTATAAAAAATAAAATAAAAAAATAAAAAGCCTTTTATTTCTTGCATTATAAATATACAGCTTAGTAAGTAATAGATCAAAAAGTTGTTTGGAAAAAGAAAAATGAATATATGCTAGTTTTTTTACAATCTATATCTTAAAACTATTGTTAAACTAATAAATTGCAAGAACCCCTCCTCAGGTGAAGGTGAAGGCCTCCTCTAAAGAAATCCATTTGTCTCTGTGTTGCGCTATTTGCGGCCAGCAGGGACCAGCGATTTTGACTATTTCGTCTACCCATCTCGTGTAAGGTCTGCCTCTGAGGCGCTTACCCTGTGGGCCCTTCCATTTAGTTACCCTGCCGGTCCACCTCTCGTCTGTTAGCCTCGCTACGTGTCCTGCCCACTTCCACTTAAGTTTTTTAGCAAAGCTTAAAGCATCTTTGGCTTTGGTTATTTGTCTAATTTTAGTGTGTCGAATTTTTTGGAGCTTATTAATATTCAGCATGCTTCGTTCCATTGCGCGTTGGCAAGTAGTTATTTTGTTTTTTACTTTCGTAGTATATTTCCAGGTCTGACACGCGTAGGTAAGGCATGGTAGGAGGCATGAAGTCCATACTTTTGTTTTGAGATTAATTGGCATGTTGCTTTTAAATATTTCTTTTAAGGACCAGTACTTATTCCAAGTATTTTGTGCTCTGCGTTCAACCTCTTGTTCATTTTGTTTATTGTCGAAGCCAATTTGTTTCCCAAGGTATATGTATTTGTCTGTATATTTCAAAATTTCATTGTCTATTAATATTTTGACATTTGTGCTGTTTGTCATGACCATTGTTTTTGAAAGATTCATTTCAAGTCCCACCTCATTACTGGCTGCGTTTAGTGAGTCAAGCATAGTTTGTAAATGTACGTGGGATTCTGAAAGTAGTACTAAGTCATCTGCGAAGCGTAGATGGTTTAAATATTTGCCATTTATGTTAAGTCCTATTTTGTCCCAGTTAAGTTTGCTTATTATTGACTCTAGGATCGATATAAATATTTTTGGGGACAACGGGTCTCCTTGTTTCACTCCTCTTTTGATGGGAAATGAAGGGCCAGTAACTTATAATAATAATAATAATATTCCACAACTATCACACAACGCCATCTAGTCCCAAGCTAAGCAGAGCTTGTGTTATGGGTACTAGACAACTGATAAACATACTTATATATTTCTAAATACATACAAATTATAGATAAATTACACCCAGACACAGAACAAATGATCGTGCTCATCACACAAACATTTGTCCTGGGTGGGAATCGAACCCACGACCTCCGGCATAGCAGTTAGGGTCACTAACCACTAGACCAACAGGCCAGTCTTCTAGTTTCAGGACTTCTAGTTTTATTTTGGCTGTGCTTCTCTTGTAAATATTTTTAATTACTTCTATATACTCTGGTTCAACGTCTTGCGCCTGTAGAGCAGTCCAAATACTGGAGTGGGACACGGTGTCGAAAGCTTTTTTATAATCTACGAACGCGATGTAGAGCGCTCTTTGCTTTTCCTTGTATTTTTCTATTATTAATTCTAGTGTGTGTATGTGATCGATGGTTGAAAATTTCTTACGAAAGCCTGCTTGCTCGATTGGTTGTTTTGATTCTAATGTGACGCTAATTCTTTTGTTTATGATAGAAGAGAACAATTTGTAAATACATGAGAGTAAACTTATAGGTCTGTAGTTAGCAATGTCTTTCGGATCTCCTTTTTTGTAGATAAGAATAATTTCTGATTCTAGCCATTGTGATGGTATTTCGGCAGTTACTAAGATTTGATTAAATAAATATGTTAAGGGTGGAATCAGTATCGCGTTTGCAGCTTTAATGGTTTCGTTGGAAATTCTGTCGGGTCCTGTGCTTTTTTCTGTCTTTAGTCTTTTTATCTCTTGTAAGATTTCATTTTCGGATATTGGTGTTATATTTCCACTCTCTATAATGTTTGTAGGATTAGCATAGCTATGGTTTGTGCACCCTTTGTCTTTGGCGCTATATAGAGCTTTGTAGAAATCTGTGGCTACCCCTATAATTTCCCTACGATCATTCACTGTCCTGTCTTCCCGGTTTAAACTATCTATCCAGAGCTTGTATGTTTTTAATTCTTTAAGAGCTTTTTTTGAGCTTCCCGCTTGTTTTAAGTGTTTCTCATAAGTCAACGATCTGTAAGTTTTATAGTCGTGTCTTATGTACTTACTTGTTAGCTTGTATAGTGCTGACAGTTCATTTTTTTCAGCTCTAGTTTTTTTCTTAGCATGTTGGAGCTCCTGTCTTCTTCTGATGAGTGCCAACGTACGTTCTTTTAAGACTCTGTGGGTACCTTTTGATGTTTCTTTAGGCGTTCGTGTGTCACGTAAGCTCTGAGATATGGCATTTGTTAGTTTGTTATAATAGTCTTGTACTGATGTTTTTCCTTGGCACATAGTTATATCTTGTAGATGAGACAAGAGGCCTTGTTTATAGTTCGATATTCCTATGTCTGTTTTCAATGGTGAATGTCCCTTGTTTTATTTATTTATTTATTTATTTATTTATGTACACACAAAATACAAAAAAAAAAGGAAAATACATAAAAAGAATAGAAGAGCACAAAGGTACTGCTTATTTCATAAGAAATCTCTTCCAGCAGACCTGCGAGAGGAAAGTTAAATTAGAAATATAGACACAGTGTGTAGCAAAGAAAAACAGGAAAATTTTAATTAGAATTTTGAAAAAAAAAAAATTGTACCTATCGATACAAAATAAACATACATACAAAAACATACATAACATACATACATATAAAAATAAACACTATTATTAGGAGTACATACATAAAATGTATAAACATACTTATATACAGAATATTACAGTATAGAGGAGAGGTAATGATCTTTGACTTGTTTTTTGAAAATAAACAAAGATTTAGAGTCTAGAATTTTAGGCGGAAGTGAGTTCCACAAACGTACTGCGTGAACAGAGAAAGAGTAAGAAAAGGATTCGGTTTTATGGGATGGGAAATTAAGGTGATGCCTGAGGTGGGATCTACACAGAGCATCAGAGGGACGGGTAAAAGAAAAACGATCGCGAAGGTAGCTGGGATATGCAGGGTTATAAAGGATGTTGTAAAGAAGACATAATATCCGAGTGTTCCGGCGAAGACGGATAGGGAGCCACTTGAGTTCCTTGCGGAAGTGAGAAACATGGTCATATTTTCTCAGACCAAACACAAAACGGATGCAAAGATTTTGTAGGCGCTCAAGTTTATTTAACAGCTCCTCGGTGGCATCCAAATAGCAGGCATCAGCATAATCAATGATCGGCTGAATCAGAGTTTGAGCCAAGTAAATTTTGGTTCTAAGAGGTAAGAAGGTCTGTAAGGATTTAAGCGAGTGAAAAGAAAAGTGCACCTTCCGACTAACCTCATTCACCTGAGCTCGCCAAGAAAGATTGCTGTCAATTAAGACACCAAGGTCCTTAGCTGTTTCAGCATAGGCAATGGTCGAGCAGCCCAGAGACAAAGGAGGCAAAGATGACAGGACAACTGCATTGCGATAATACCTGCTGCCAATGATCATGGCCTGTGACTTAGCAGGGTTAATCTCTAATCCGAACGATTTTGCCCATTGAAAAATTCTTTCCAGGTCATCATTCATGGCATTGATTGCGGATTCCGCATCAGCCAGCAAGAAGTGCCGATACAGCTGCAAATCGTCAGCGTAGAGGTGGAAGCTGGAGGTGATAATTTTGGTTACAGTGTTAATAAATATAGAGAAAAGAAGAGGAGAGAGAACGCCACCCTGAGGAACACCTGCAGCAAGATCACACCAATCAGAGAATATCTCATCTTGGCGGACACACTGAGAGCGACCTCGAAGATACGAGTCAAACCAGGCTAACGTAGAGGCAGAGAAGTTAAAAGATTGAAGGACCCCAAGAAGTATGTCGAAATCCACTGAGTTGAACGCACAACTAAAGTCAAGTAAAACTAAAACAGTCAGAGATTTATTGTCCATAGCCCAGCGGATATCGTCAGTAACCTTCAGGAGCGCAGTAACAGTACTGTGTCCAGTACGAAAGCCAGATTGGAATGGAGAAATAAGAGCATTAGACGATAGATATTTTGAAATTTGGCCATGAACAATGTGTTCGAGAACTTTGGAGAGGAAAGGAAGAATGGAGATGGGTCTAAAGTGGGATAAGGAAGTAGGACTGCTAACTTTAGGAAGTGGTATTATGTGAGCCTGTTTCCAGGCCGACGGAAATACACCAGAGAAGAGTGAAAAATTAACAATATGAGTGAGGATGGGGAGCAGCTCTGAAATAATGGGTGTTATCATTCTCGAACACAGTTTATCATGGCCCGTAGCAGAGGAAGAAATAGAGAGAAGAGACTTTTTGATATCGTCTTCAGAAACAGGACAGAAATTAAAAAGTTCACAATTCGGCAGCGGCAAGTTAGAAAGCTCAAACAAAGTTGAAGCTTTAACACAGGGGTCCAGAGAAACAGGTGGTAATGAAAAATGCCTGTTAAGAGCGCACAAGTCGACATCTTTACAGGTATTCGTGGGAGATTTACCGATACCAACAGATTTTAAAAATTTCCAGACATCGGAAGAGCTACGGTCAACTAGAGAATCGTGGAAATAGCGTCTCTTGGCATCTCGACACAGACGATTGCAGCGGTTACGCAGAGTTTTAAATTGACTGAGATTAAGTTCCGTAGGTCGTCGCCTATACCTGCTCTTCGCCTTATCCTTACGAGCAATGAGACTTTTAATTTCACCAGTCATCCACGGAGCAGGATTATGTTTAATTTTAATACGCCGAATAGGGGCATGTTTATTAAAAAGATCGATCACAGTAGCATTGAATCTGTTCACCTTTTCATCGATACTGGTGGTTTCGATAACGCTAGTCCAATCGATATCACCAGCATCGCGTTTCAAAGCCTCCAGATCCATGCTATTAAAGCTACGGAGAAAACAGAAACGAGGCTTACGTTTCGGGGGTCGGATACGATAAGACAGGTAAATGAGGTCATGATACGAGAAGGTTGCAGTGAGCTGCCCAAACTCAGCAACATTGGGAGATGAAGATACAATCATTAAGTCAAGAAGAGAAGGCGTGCAATTTGGAAAGTTATGGGTCGCAGAGAGAGGTAGAATTTCAAGATTAAAAGAGGTTATAAGCGAACGGAGTTTGTGTGAACGAGAATCATTTTTAATTAAACATGTGTTAAAATCACCCATTAGAATGACATGCTCGTATGATGGGCAAAGATTATTTAACGAGGATTCTAAGGAGTCAAAATAGTCAACATGAAGGTTGGGAGAGTAAACCACAGCAAGCAATACATTAGTGTGATTTACGGTGATCTGTAGAAACAATGATTCAGCCGACCCAGAGTACTGAGATGGAGACGAACTTACAATTTTATGCGGAATATCGGCGCGTATGTAAACGGCAACACCACCACCACCCTTGCCAATCCTGTCATTTCTGACCAGATCAAAACCAGGAAGTGCGTAGTGCGAAGAAAGGAGTGAGGGCTTAAGAAAGGTCTCAGATATTAGGAGTGCATCAAGATGAGCACTGCTAAAGGATGCCAGAAGATCGGAATAGTGAGCGGGAACACTCTGAGCATTAATATGGGCTATATGCAGATTATTAGGATAGTTAGAAAAAAGAGAGGAAATATTGTCATGCAAAGTATGAAGCGAAGGCTCACTGTCCGCACTAACGAAGCTACAAGTCGAAGAAGAACAAGAGAAAAAACTGTCATTTAAGTCAGCTGGAATATTCATAAATAAATATAATTAATATATAAAAATATCTAAGTATATAAGACACAAAAAAAAAAAAACGACTATTACTATAAAATATACGGCTGGTTCTTTAAAACACAACCACCCTAACTCACTAGTTTGTTGGAAGAAATTTAACAATCAGTAGCAAAACAAAAACATGTAAAAAGGTACACACGAATAAACAAAATAAAACATGTACTACATAATTATTAAGAACACTGAAATACAAAATTATTTTCTTAACACGGAACACAACCGTAATGCTCATAGTTGACACTATCACTAAATGTGAATGGAACGCTAACATCAAGTTAATGTCATAGTGACAGTAAAAATTAAGAAAAATGACATTTGGCTGCCTGACAATGACTGCTGCTAAAAAATTTCGTAAACATACCGACAAGATTTATAAACTAATAACAAAAATTACTCTGAAGGTGATACAGAAAACAAAAAATATCGAAAGTAAAAAGTACCGACTGTGTTCAAAAGTACAGAACATAAGAAATTTACTCGGACAATGCGATGCGACTGATGTACAGGAAACAGCAACATTAGTTACGCCGGCGCGCCTTTCTTTGGCCTTTAGGTGTAGCGACAACTTCGGTGGGGCTCACACCCTTAGGAGAAGCACTAGGATCACCTGCGACCTTGGGGAACCGCGAAACCAGTGCTCGAAGTTCACCCGGTGTTTCAAGCTTGTGACGCTTCAAATCCGGCGTGATGATCACTATTCTGCCCTCCACTGACCAGCAGTTCGTCATCCCAAAATGCTTGCGTGCGTCCATGAATGTACTGTGTCTAGTGTACGTCAAGAATTCAGAGACTGTGATGCCAGTACCCTTCAGTGATTTCTTAGCCTCCCAGATCAAGTGACGGTGCTCCGTGGTGTAAAGTCGCACCAATATCGGTCTGGCTTTGCCTTTAGAAGAACCCAATCGGTGGCAGACATGAATACTTTGTTTACCAACCTCGGACAAGCTCATTTGATTGGTTAAAACTTTGTGAACCACATCATCTAACTTTTCATTTTGTACTTCAGCAACTCCGTGAAACAGTAGAACCTTTCTTCTCATCAAGGTTTCATGTCTGTCATAGCCAAGCGTAAGCATCTCTATTTGAGACTTGAACTTTGAGAGTGCTTGCCATACAAAAGTTTTAAATTCAGTGAACTCACGAGACAGTGTTGTGATGTTGTCAGATGCTGGTTCAGGTCCAGAGGATGCGTTCTGTAGCTTCTTCTCGTACTCATCCATGCGTGAGTTGAATAGATGCTCCAGATCCTCCAAATTTGTAGCCATTTTGGTGTCCATAGCAATGGTTGGATATATAAGTAGTATTTAGAAAGAATGTAAATAGCAGAGAGTGAGAGTTGGGTGGTTATTTTTAATATTATAAAATTAAAACATCTAAAAATTGTTTTATTTATGTAAAAATTAATTAAAACTTGGAGTAATCAAAAACGAGTGTTAACCCTGTGCCTACCCACACAGGAAAAAATACCTTGTTGTTATATCCTGTGCGTTTCTTCTTTTGTTCTGTGATGGTCAGGGTTACTCTGATTGGTCTGTGATCTGACGGATAGTTTAGGTTTAGGACTTCTATATTTTGGCATAAATTGGGTGTATTTGATAATATATAGTCTATTTCGTTTTTGTATTCTCCGGTTGGAGAGCGCCAGGTCCATCTTTGGTTGGGCTTTTTGAGGTAGAAAGTATTTAGAATTGCTAGTTTGTGTTCGAGGGCGAATTCGATAAGCCTCTGGCCTCTGCCGTTTCTTTCGCCGTAACCGTAGGGCTTCATTATTAAACGTTCGTCTTTTCTTGGTTGTCCTATTTTGGCATTAAAATCCCCCAATATGAGAAAATGTTTATAAGCTTGGGTGATAGCTTTGTTGACATTTGAGTAGAAAGAGTTAATCTCGTCCTCACTTGCTGCTTCAGTCGGCGCATATACTTGTATAAGTGACATGGTCAATCCGTGAATATCCAAGTTTAGTAATGCGACTCTATCGTTTATTCCAGTGAAGCTTACAATCCATTCTTTGCAATCTTTATTTATTATAAAACCGACTCCATTTCTACCTGGTATGTGTCCGGTGTAGCATAGTATGAAATTTTCATGTTCTTCTATTTTAGTGCCTTGGCGCCTTATTTCGCACAAACCAATTATGTCGTATTTAATTCCTTGTATTGCTTCGCTTAGTTCAATTAATCGTTCGTGAGTAGATAAAGTTCTTACGTTATAGGTTATTATATGTATCTTATCTTTTATTTTATATGTAGGGATTTGTAATACTTGTGTTGATGTCCTTTCATGTGTTTTTGAAAATGTTTGGCATTTCTTCTTTAGAGGGTTTTGGGCTTGATCTCCCACGGTGCCCAGCCGGATTGGAAGATAAGGTATAGTGGATAATGTTGTCTGTTGCGTTTTTTCTGTTTCTGAGGAGGGCGGTAGCTGCTAGTAGTTGTCGGCTGTGGTATACTGATCGCTGGGCGTGTTGTTTGCGTTTTTGCTTACTAGGAAGTTAAGCATGCTTGGTTTCACAATTCCTTCAGACAGACTAGAGGTTCTTCTTGTTTGTGTGTGTTGTCGATTTTTCTTGCTAGCCTGTACATTAGTATCAACGTTGGTAGGTGTTTCAGGAGATAGTGTCAGCATTCTTTTATTGTTTCCTGTGGATTTGTTTTTAGGTATTATCATAAGTTTATCGTACTTAATCTTCGCTATATTGCCCTTTTCTCTCTCGAGTTTAGCCTGCTCTTGTAGCTCTTTTCTCCTCTCTAATATTTGCTTAGGGTAGTCTTCCGTTATATAGTATGTGGTTTCTTTTAGTGCTCTTCTCTGTTTGAATATTTTAATTTTTGTTCCAAGTGTAGTAAATGTAGCGATTATCGGTCTAGAAATTTCTCCTTTTTTGCCGATCCTCTTCACTTCTTGTATATCTCTATGGTCTAGGTCTAGAGAGAAATTTTTATTTACAAAGTCTAGTATGATATTTTCCAGCATTTGGTATGAGTTTTCGGTTTCTTCAATGCCGAAGAAGACGATGTTGTTTTTTCTTGCCTGTTTTTCCATGAAATAAATTCGTTTTTCTTGGTTTTCTAACTTTACTTTGAGGTTTTCATACTTTTCATCCCAAATTTTAAATTTTTCATCTAATATGTTATTTATATTTTGTGTTACTGTTTCTGTTACCTTTTCGCCGCTTTTTAGGATGGTATTTTTATGTGAATCGAGTTCACTCTGAATTTTACGTAGTGCAATCATTACCTCTTCCATGATAGTTGAGGTATCTGGACTAGGTTTGTTTTGAAACTGCAAGCGCCCTCTAGTGATTTTGCGAAGAAGCTCGCCGCGAGTGACCAGCAACTCTTTCGAACGTAGATAATCGATTACAAGCTTGACGACGTAATTTGTTTTTTTTTTGAATAGATGGCGTTAGTTTGTTTTGCTTAGATGCGTTGGGTAAGTAGAAAAAACTTTCAACACTGAACTTCACCGATTTTTACAGTTATTGTTTGTTATTGGTTTCTGCCAACACTGTATGTGATAGTTGGGTTTGCACAGTTTTATTTCTATTTCAATAACTTTTTCGCACAATGACTCAATACCATACAGGTAGTGACCCCTATTAATGCTTTTTGGAACTTGTTAGGAAGACACTATCGACCATATTATTATAGATTAGTAAATCAATCTTTTACTAGTGACCTCTTCTGCCCAAGGCCAGGACTATTTGCGTAGATTGATTTGGTCTAGTTTGACAGGTACTGCTACTCGCCAATAGATGGCGTCAGTATACGATGACTTCGGAGTTTCTTGTTGTATTTTGATTTCTTTTTAGGTTATGTTTTGTAGAATTTTCACTAAAATCACTGTACAGAGTTTTTCAAGACGGTTATAAATGATTTCACAGCCACTAGCAGTTTTATGATGCGCAAGGTTGCATAAGCTTCCCTATTTTAACTGTTGAGTCACGAAAAGTCACCGAGTACGTAAATGCATGCAAGCACTGTTTTTATTTTTGTTTTTATGTTTTTATTTGAAATTGCAGTAAATACCTCTAATGTTTTGGGAAATTATAGTAAAATCATTTTTGTGAAACATCTCAAGATCTGTACTGTCGCATGTGATCGATTTAGCAAGCTGTATGTTGTCTATTTCTTGTAGTGTTTTTAATGATTCACACGCGGCAGCCATTTTTTAAATAATAATTGATACTTGTCCTTGCTGTACATTGCTTCAAATGTGTATAGTATGTCAGTATAACGTCAGTGTTTATCTGTAGTGTGTTTATGTTTGTTTGGACATATAATGTAGAAGTGTGTTTATTGTAGTAGTGTAGTTTAGAGTGATTGATGGTATAACGTGTAGTTTTTTTGTAGATGAGTGTAGATTCAAAATTAGAAATACAATTGTTGTTTAAAGCTAATAAATAAATTAAAATTATACAATTATACAAACCAAAATTATAAAAAGGTAGAATGCTCTAAGTCATGCTTTATTTTTAATGCTGGCGAGATCGTTCTCTGACTTGATTAGCACTCGTACGTTATCATCACATATAACGGTGCTGAACCTAATTCAATATCAAATTATACTCAAGGCAAGGTTTGGAAACATAAAATATCTGGAAAAGAAGGGTACATATGCGTACCGTACTTTTTGTACAATGACGATTTTGAATGTAACAATCCATTGGGAAGTCATGCTGGGGTTCATTCTATTTCTGCCACATATTTCCAATTTCCAACTATGGGAAGTGAATACTTATCACTTTTAGAAAATATATTTGTTGCTATGTTGCATAAGTCGTCGTATAGTAAAACTTACGGAAACGCGGCTACTTTTCACGACCTTATTGAAGAAATGAAGTGTTTAGAGGAAAATGGCATTGATATAGTAACATCGGAAGGTAACTTCAGGGTATATTTTATACTTGCAATGGTCATCGGTGATAATTTGGGCCTTAATACTGTACTAGGATTCACAAAATCATTTTCAAGTAACTATTACTGTCGAATTTGTAAAGCCGATAAAACTATAATGAAAAAACAATGTAAACAAGATGACAACCTTCTAAGAAATCGAGAAAATTATTCCTGTGATGTTGAAACTAATGATGTATCAGTGACAGGTATTAATGAATCTTGTATATTTAACAACATTAATACTTATCACGTGGTGGACAATTTATGTGTTGATATAATGCATGACATATTTGAAGGTGTTTGTCATTATGACCTTGCTCATATTATTTTGTATTATACGGAAACCATAAAACTTTTTAATTTAGATACTCTTAATGACCGGCTACGACTATTTGACTATAAAGGAAATGAGTTAAATGACAAATGTACAAAAGTAAAACGGGAGCATTTATTAAAGAACAAATTTAATATGTCAGCTTCTGAAATGATGTTGTTTGTACACATTTTCTCTCTATTAGTAGGAGATTTAATCCCAGAAGATGATAAAGTATGGTTATTTTTTCTTACATTGCTTAAGATAATTGACATACTTTTTAGCAGGAATTTTGATTACAGTACAATTGCTTTACTTGAATCTTTAATCACCGAACACCATGAGGGTTACGTAAAGCTATTTCGTGACACCTTAAAACCTAAACACCATTTTATGGTTCATTACCCTGATATTATTAAACAAGTTGGTCCCTTACGATTAATTTGGTGCATGAGGTTTGAAGCCAAACATAAACAATTAAAAAACACTGCTTCAATAATAACCTCCAGAAAAAATTTAGCCTTAACTTTGTTAATTAAGGAACAACTGTCATTTGCTCATAGACTTTATACTGTAAAAAGAGATGAAGCTAGAATAAAACTAAGTTCACGGGTAAACTTTATTCCCTCTAATATTAATGACATTAAAAATATTTTAATTCCTCGAGATGTAGAATTAACTGGTACATTTAACTGGGTTTCTTTCAATGGGATCAAATATATGCAACATGCTATTTTAATTATTTCCAACGAAGACAGGTACCAGTTTTTTGAAATAAAATTTATTTTTGTATCGGCTTCAGGAACAGATATTTATTTTCTGTGTAAAGAAATTAACTGTAACGGATTTAATGAACACCTACAAGCGTTTGATCTCAACTTAGTCGAGGTTGACGCATGGAAAGTTTTAAAACCTGAGGACCTTATCATAGCTCCAACTTATTCGCATATAATGTGTAATGGAGATACATACTGTAGAATTAAGTACATGTAACTAGAGAGATTATCGAACCGAGTTTTGGGTTAAAGCAAATTTTAATTAAAATTATAAATTTGAGGTGGAGTGTGGAGTAATTAGTATTATCATACTACCCCGTGACATTTCCAACATAGTTGCAGAGCGTGGTTAATATGATAAGTAGGATTTGACTGTAAGAATTATTTAGTATATTTTGATAGTATAAAGCTGAATTGTGACTGCGTTAGATGTAAACATAGCAATAATGTTAAGTAATATAATATTAAGGTTTTGCATGGCGTTGGTATGTTGGACATTGTGGGCGGATAATTCTTTCTTTTTATTGCAGAATGGGTCAGCATATCAAACTACCCTTAGAGTCACATGATTGAAGATGATCCCTTCTGGACATCCTTTAAGACGAGCCTTTTGTAAGAGGTTACCGCAACCTTAGTTTTAAGTACATTTAAATATAAATATGTACATATAATATTAAGGTTTTGTATGGCGTTGGTATGCTGGACATTGTGGGCGGATAATTCTTTCTTTTTATTGCAGAATGGGTCAGCATATCTAACTACCCTTAGAGTCACATGATTGAAGATGATCCCTTCTGGACATCCTTTACGACGACGGGCCTTTTGTAAGAGGTTACCCCAACCTTAGTTTTAAGTTCATTTAAATATAAATAATTATGTACATTAAGAAAAAAACTTATTTTGGGCTACAGCAAATTTTAATTAAAATTATAATCTATTGATGTTGACAGATATTATTATGGTCTGTGTACGTTTTCCTTTTGCTCTCTCTGGTTTCTATGACAGCCTTGTTATGTTGTATTGTAAATGCTGTTCTTTTCCTTTATTCGCAACGAGTCGCACTGAATCGTGTCACACTGACTGGTTGTGAAAAAAATTCGCAACGAGTAACAGTGTGACTCGATGCGAATTTTTATTCTCATCTAGTAACACGTGTTAGTAAATGGTTCATACTTATTCTTCTCCTTCGTCATCTGAACGTGAAAAAATATTCTTTAAGTAACGGTGTTAGGTAACTGCTCCAAGAGATAAATATGAATCATTTACTAACACGTTACTAGACGAGAATAAAAATTCGCATCCAGTAATACTGTTTGTTACGCGTTGCTAATTTTTTTCTCAATCAGTAACAATATCACACAATTGGATATCTGACTTGAGAATGGATACTTTTAAGGTATAATAGAGCAGAAAGGGAAGCAAATTGTGAAATGTGACTTCACATTTCATACCGCGCGGCCGCAAAAGAAAGTGATGTTTTTGCTTAGTGATGATTTGTTTGATGTGTAAACATTTAAAAAATCAATAACAACATTATTTGTAATTACGTATGGATTCTAATAATCAACACTATTTTGCGATTAGATTTTTTTTTTTACCAAATTTGAAATCTTAGAAATCATAGTAAAATTTGTCAAATTGAGCCAAAATTTCGCGTAGAGGTTTATTTTGCTATACCTTTGCTCTTTTAAACCTTAAAATGTAGAATCCATTCTCAAGTCAAATACCCAATTCAGTATGACTTGTTGCAAATATGGGCTCTTATTGAAAGCACTGTAAACAATGAAACATCTGTTTAAATTGATTCCTTTTTTCCTCCAGGGTCAAAATGTACACTTCCCATAATTTACACCGGTTTCAAAAGAAAACTTCTAAAAAAGTACATTTCTTAAAATGCACCTTTCCCGGAATGTACATTTCCCTAAATGTATCTTACCCAAAATGTACATTCTTAGAACAATAAGTAAATAAAAATAAGTTAACCTCCATATTTATGTGATCCTGGTACTTTAAAATCTGTTCAGTCAGTTATTCCTATCTGTTCTAAGAGTGTACATTTTGAAAAAGGTACATTTTGGGAAAAGTGTTTTTTCGGGAGTTGTAGGTACCTACCTTTTGAAACCGGTGTACACTATGGGAAGTGTTCATTTTGAACCTGAAAGCCTTTTATGATTATTGTGTGCCACATGTTTTGTGACACACTAGTTGATTATTTTATGTGATATTTCAGTTATTACCTCGCCTGTAAGTGAATTGTATAAGTTTTATTGTAAAAGTAATTTGATAACAATTATAATAATATACTCAATTTTATTCATTTAATATTTTGTTTTCTTTAACTATTTTAGTTATAACCCGAACAAAATTATTGTAACATTTTATCATAAAATTCAGATTTAATTTGTTTAACATTTAAATGTGTATTTTTAACAGTTATAATTGGAGTACTTTTTGGTAAATTTTGCTAAACATGTTCTTTTATTTTGTACTGTATGATACCGCTCACTGGCGGGTGATTTTGTTTTCGTTTACTTTTTATGGGTAGTTTACTGATTTGTAAATTAGGCAGCTGACTACAAGTCTCTGGCGACAACGTATACACGGTGACTTTATTAGTGCGCATAATTTTTGAGGATGTTCGTTCAGTCGGACCATTAGTTCGATGGTCTGAACATCCTTATAAGTTATGCGCACTAGTCACCCAGTATAGGTATTACGCTACGAGAGATTTTCAGTCAACCAATAATTTACAGCTTTCATGCATAATGGCGAAACATGTTTAATAGAATATACCTACATCCTGTTCGTACATTTTAGGAGAGCGCATTTTGTATATTTTACTACTAAAAGTGAAGTAAAGTATACGAAATGTGCTCTCGTAAAATGTACGAAATGGTATGAGTAAATGTTACAATACTAATTTTACATATTTTATTTCAATACCTTACGTAAAATATGCAAAACTTATTTAATGTAATATACGAAATCATACGAGTAAATATCACAAAATTAGTTTTGCATATTTTAAGTAAAATATACTAAACCAACAAGAAGATATCTGGTAAATTGTATGAAATTAATTTCACATGTTTTACCAAACACTTTTAGTTAAACATATTAAATCAACATCGTTAAATGGACGAAAATAATATACGTGAAATATGCAGGACTCGATTAGCTGAATATACTAAATTAAATGAGTAAATGTAGCAAAATTAATTTCATATAGGTACTATACATAACACATTTAGTGACATTCATTAAATCTCATCGTGAAATATACAGGACTGGATTAGTTAAATATACAAAATGAAATTAGTAAACGTAGCGAAATCAATTTCACATTGTTTACATAACACGTTTAGTGGTACTTATTAAATCTCATCGTAAAAGATCAAAAGTAATCGACGTGAAATATACGGGACTTTTTAGTTGAATATACAAAATGAAATTAGTAAATGTTGCAACATTAATTTCACACATTTTACTTAACACGTTTAGTGACATTTATTAAATCTCATCGTAAAAGATCGAAAATAATCGAAGTGAAATATACAGGACTTTTTAGTTGAATATACAAAATGAAATGAGTAAATGTAGCAAAATTAATTTCACATATTTTACATAACACGTTAAGTGACATTTACTAAATCTCATCGTAAAATATCGAAAATAATCGAAGTGAAATATACAGGACTTTTTAGTTGAATATACAAAATGAAATGAGTAAATGTAGCAAAATTAATTTCACATAATTTACATAACACGTTATGTGACATTTACTAAATCTCATCGTAAAATATCGAAAATAATCGATGTGAAATATACAGAACTTTTTAGTTGAATAAACAAAATGAAATGTGTAAATTTACTAAACATAAGGGTTACATAATCAACCAGTTCTATTTGGTAAAATCAACAATTTCGTGTGTAGGACCTATATTAACCCGCGGATTTGATAAAATTTACGCGGAATTTAGTAAAATCAATCATTCTTTTTTTTCAGTGTAGCATTGAGGTAATACGTTCTGGGAATAAGATGGCAGATGGATGGTAACTGTGGTGACAGATTTGTCTTCGGTCTACGTCGTTATGATATTTGACCCGTCATTTTTCTATACCTGTAGGTGACATGGTTCATTTTTCTGCGCATTTCATACAGCAAAAATGTGTGAAAAAACAGCAACCAAATCAACAAAATGCAATAACCAACATACACTGCAGCATAGCTGTACCGCAACTAACCCCCGTCATATTGCAAACAATTTTTCGAACCTCCCGCCACCCAGTGACCTAATTTCGCACAGGTGACCTGCATGTATCAACCAATAGTATCCAAGTGCTTGTCAATTGGTTAACTATATTAACCAATGGTGAGGACTAGGCGTGGCGTGGCAGAATGCCAGCCATCTCGTTGCATCTTTACGCCTACGCTTCATGCTATAAGAAAGATAAGAAGGCCTAGTCTTGATAACGCTTCTTAGACACTCACACATGGGTACCTCGCACGCTATTGGTCAAGCGAAACGGTGTCAAACGCACACTGACACAGATTTTACTATACATCTTCGTGTGTATATATGTGTGAGTATATACATGTAGGCTATATTCCGCGATACTTCTGTATGTTACATTTATCCTACACTTGTTGATATCGCAGAAAATTTTCACTTGCCGACGGCTGGGCGGTTCTGCCGTATAGTTGGCATTGTCTTATATCTTCAGGCTACGAATAGAAGCCTTTAACGCCTTATCAAAGCTATAATATAGAAAGGAATGGCCATTGGTTGAAGCTGTTAAAATTTCAGAGGCCGTCGGAAACCCGTCGGTAGAGACTATTAAAATTTTATTGGCGGTTTGGAATTTTAATCTTTCTCCCGCTGTTTTTAAAAGATAATTTGTAAAAATATGCAGTATGTTATACCCTCTCAATAATCTCTTGGGATATTTTGAATATGAATCTTATTTCCAAAATAAACTCGTACCAAAGGATAAACCAATTCTTAATTCCTTATATTGGCGCAGCATGCCTTTTTCATTCACACTTTTCGGTTGCAGTAGTGACCATCGAAAATATTCTCCTTCTTCTCGAATCGATGTGCCCTAGGTAGTCTAGAGCCTGAGAAAGGATAAGGTTAGGCTAGGGTTGAAAGGGGAGGAATAAAAGATTACTTTACTACTACTACGCGAACGAAGCCGCGGGCATCAGCAGCTACTTGACAAATATAATTACTATCCCTTAAAGTAAAATGTTTTGCCCTTACACTTCCCATGCAATTTTCTTCCCTATCTCTCAGCCTCCGTACATCGTTCTACATAACTTCCCTAAATGCAATTACCATTATTAATTATTAAGCTCACTCGTCCCTCAAAGATTTTCGCTTGGCTCGTAACGAGGCCTTTTCGCCCTCTTAAGATCCTATTATCGGATTCATATTTAATAAATACTGAGATGCCTTCAGTTTACTGTGGTACATTCTTTTGCTTTTATAGGCTGGAGTAAACATAGGTACTTAGTACAGATTTTGATATATTTTGGGGGTCTGAGTGGTTTCTTATAAAGTGTTTATTGAGATTTTTAGAGGACTTCAAAACATTTAGCTCAGCTTGCCATGGAAATATTTAAAAAAAACTTGGTTCCAGAAGTATCCTTTCAATTAAGATATTGTTGGATATGCGTGGGGAAAATGAATTTAAACATATCACCTACTTATTTGAATCAAAGCAAACTTCCTCCGAAAAATTCACTTACACAGCTCAGTAGTTGAACTACATTATTAAACACACTTCTAAGCTATCCTCCTCCTTCAAAACTAAACATCAAACTAATCATCCAC
The DNA here is from genome assembly GCA_949316265.1 of Diarsia mendica. Classification (NCBI taxonomy): domain Eukaryota; kingdom Metazoa; phylum Arthropoda; class Insecta; order Lepidoptera; family Noctuidae; genus Diarsia; species Diarsia mendica. The sequence continues at coordinate 3,048,889 of OX438895.1, read as the reverse complement.
CAACATCATAGAAAACAAAAACTAATTCAGAACACAGAACACAGCAAGCCAAACAGAGACGCATTACAAACATAACTAAATTTAATTTCAAAAGTAAGGAGAACCCGATGCCTCTCAAAGTCTCGTTCAAGCTAAATTAAAACTCAACTTATACCTCCTCAACTTAAAGTTCAAGTTATATTCAACATTTATATGATATCTCTCGACTGCGTTATGTGATATCGTTTGTCTATTGGCGCAGAGATATGCTTTTAAATGCGATTAAAGTTAAGATGTCTGAGGATTTATTTTTCTTTTATAGAATTTTATTGAGAAATCTGGAATGTTTTCGACTTTTTTGTTTTTGAATGAGGGTTAGACAGGTCGGGTATGTTCTTAATAAGTTTTACTACTGAAAATGATGGAAAAGGTTTGATATTTTTGTACATACTACTCCTTGATGTTTATCCATGTAATTTCATTCATAAGAATGCGAAAGTCATACACACAGTCATTTTGCTAGTGACTAGACTAACACCACCACCAATGGTGACAATAACAAATAATAGGTGGTGGTAACAATGGTGGTTAGTCACCATTGTTATAATACTAGGTTGAAAGCGTATAGCGGTGGACCTTCCTGCCCACACGATAAGAAGAAGATGAAAAGCGGTAATCACAAGGGCGACACTATCTTTATCTATATAAATAAAAAGAGAAGTCCTGACTGACTGACTGACTCATCAACGCCCAGCCCAAACCATTGGACCTAGAATGCTGAAATTTTCCCTTTATAATGTAGAAGACAAGGAATAAGGAAGGATTTTTCGAAATTCAACCTTAAGGTAGTTAAAATAGGGGATGAAAGTTTGTATCGAAAATCGTCATTTTCACGCGGGCGAAGCCGCTGGCAAAAGCTAGTAATTTATAATTCCATAATAACAACATAGCAAAGCATGAGTCAGTATCATTAATTAACAAAACCCTAAAAGAAAACTACAGGACGTATCACAAACAACGTAAGCACCAATAAAAAGACGATGACATTAAACAATCTTGCTCAGACGCTAGATGAAGACACATAACGAACGTGGTTTGGCGCTCTGCCTGGATACTATGACACAAGAAGTGCAATCTACCGCGACATTCTTTTACATAAACGTTGCAAGGTTGACGCAAGGTACAGGAGGAGCGGGAGCGAGTGGTATAGCGATTTAATCGGCGAAACCATTTAAATACCTAAAAGTAAGTATGTACAATCTCAAGTACAATGTGTATACATGTGGCAAAATTGTTTAAAAATATAAGTTTCGCTACGTTTCAAACTGTGTCGTAGGCACGGAAGATGGCGATGAAAATAAAATTCCAATCTAAATTTAGATAGGAGCCTGCAAGGGCCGACACCTGATGTCAGACAGTAGAAGTCTGACACTCCCTTCCGCTTCACCCAAAGTGGGAGGAGTCATTTGATAATTTCCGACTATCCAAAACAAAACAAAGCCTTGGTTATTCGGATTTGTAGTAACCGTATGAATAACACTTAGATATAGTTATATTTTTATAACCCTCCTGCCGTAGTCGGGTAAAAATACCAAACACGCGTCTTAAATCCACTAACAATGGAAGTGTGGAAGGCTAATAATTATGAATGCCGCGCTAATCCAAAATAAATTGGGATAAGGGAAAAATAATGATGATGCAATCTTAAACCGCTTGTGACTTGCACCACACAAAGAGATCACATGCAAGCCATTTGTTGGGGAAAAGCTATGGGGTTGCAGTTTTTATTATGAAGCTTGAGTTTCGCCTGCAACGTTCTAACAGATGCTTTTTTCTTATTTAATACCACGCCTCGGTGGAATCGCAATGTAAGAGATGAGAACCACTTTACAAATATGCACAATTAGTTTTAAGATTTAGTGGTGTTGTGTACTTGTATATCTTTGGAGAAAATTTTAGAGTATTTTAGATCAATGATAATTATGTTTTTAGTCGCCCTAAATTACAATTTCAACACCAAAAGGTAGAGAGATGAGGACAATGTGTAGGCAACCGGTTTGAAAGCGTTTTGTATGTGTATATTTAACAACGACTTTCATAATAATCGATAGAAAGTTACTTTGCCTAGGCTGTTATAGAATTATTTTACCTTGAACATTAACAAGATATTGATGGCCTTGAGACGGAACTAAAAGTCTTAGCCTTGAGACAGAGAGACAAAAAAAGAAAAACTTAATACACGACATATTCCAATGTCTTTATTGGCAGAAAATGGTTTCTGTCTACCATAACTACAGGTATCTCAAACGATCTTTGGAACTACCACTATCAAGTGGTAAATTCATCGGTGCATCCCAAACAAGGCATCGTGAGCTTCAGAAGATATGCTTGATGGAGCAGGCAATCAATATACCTAGGAGAGGATTGATATCTCCAGAGATACTACCAGATAGCTACTATTGTTTCAAACTACCGGCTCGGCAAACTGCAATATTACAAGCTCGAGGTACATTCAATCTTGCGATGCAATTTGTTGCTGGAATATTTGAAGCATGACAATAATTGGGTTGTCAACTATTGACGTTGAATCTTACAGGTGAAATTTCGTTGTTATAGATGGTTGTAGTTTAGAAGTGGGTTTAAATATCACTGGGTGTTATATAAAGGATATAGAAAATTAGAAACTCTAACTGGGAAGCAAGAGTTGTGAAGCGAGACTGCAGCGCGTGAGGTCCTGAGATAGATTCCCGTATCGGACAAAAATGTTATTTTGTTTTACACTAAGAATTCGTAAGGAAGTCACCGCTTATTACATCGGATTTAAACATAACGTTAAGTTATATTTTTACCAGACTGTGGCGAAGTTAAAAAAAAAGACCAATGCTTTTGACGTCATCATCATCATCAGCCATAAGACGTCCACTGCTGGACAAAGGCCTCTTTTGACGTAACTTATCACAAACATACAGAGTCTTAATAATAAGAGATTAGTCTTATTTTGTTCAACACACCACAATGGAACCTAAATACATTCGTTAAACCAGCACTGTTTCCGAAAATATCATCGCCTCCTAAAAAAATCCGCTCTAACGCTTTTTATTTCACCCCACAAATCTTCAAACGATCGAATATCCTGACCTATTTGTTCACAATTACTGTACATCAAATCAACCACCAATTTGTCATTCCGCTGCACACAAATTCAATCAAGCTATACACATTTTTATTTCCACACGATTTCCTTCGTAAGTTGATTTGTGAAATATTCAATCGCGCTGTCTCAAGTGAGGGCCTTATTGTAAAATATTTCGAATAATATGAGGATTATTGGGTACTAGACATCGCACGGGGGTTTCGTCTCGCTGTATTAAAACCTCTCTATTTTTATATAAGGTTTTGGTGAAGGGAAGCTTTGGGTAAACAATGTTGGTTGTATGATTTTTTGGATTTTTTGAGTTGTTGGATAATTTTGACTCTTGCTTTGAGTGAAAGGACTTTGACTTGGTCCTTTATGATATACAAAAAACAATGCAAGTGTACCTACTTCCTTCATTTATTTGTAAAAAAATATTCATGCGGATTGTATGAACCTTGATTCTTAAAATTGAAATGTAATTACTGGCGTTTGAAAAAACAGTTCATAAATGATATTGGTTACTATAGATACCAAATTACTAAATTTTGTATACTATATTTATTTATTTTTAGTGTTACACCTCTATCTAACGCTTTTGGGAGTACAAGCGTTATTTTATGTTACCGAAATACTTGCCGATATTGAATAACCCTTTTAATAAAACAAACAGTATTTATTAGAGTATCTCTTGAAAACGTTACAAAACCTGAATTGTTTAGGCACAATATTTCGCGAACAATATTCGTTTTAATTAACTATAGAGTCGAATGTTCGGACAAAAGACAGTCGGATGTCCGCTCTGGGAGGGAGAGAGACATTTGGTGTCGACGACTACGTGACGACCACGATACGGTGAACAGGATTGATCTTTTAAAACGTTATTTTTATCTACGACATTTTTTTTTATTTAGTTTAAAATTTGTCCAGGGATTAGAAATGCGAAAATGTTTTTTCCATAAAACGTTTCGAATTGATAGTGCAATATAGATTATTTTAAATAATTATAAATATTACTGCCTATTGTCACGTTTATTCGGTAAACAAACGCCTTATTTATTCGTATTTAAAACATTCTCTCTCAGGTTCAATATTTTTTTTTTTTGTAGTCCCGACGTATAGCGATGACTTGGATGCGGGTTGCGGGCACACAAACGAATTATTGTTCGACCAATATGTTGGGTACTTGGCACCCAGAAAACAGAAATCTTAAAAGACACAGCCTGAACCCATTTATTTAAAGGAAACTAAAACCAACTACTGCTTTTGCAATACACAGTAACTTAACCTCATACGATCAAAAACCATTCGATCCTATTCCCCGTACAGTATAAACAGCTTTCGGGTTAAATAATTCGGGATCTGGTAGCAGGGCGTCAGCACCATTGACAAAGGTCATTCATATTGTACTTCACGCTTCGCCGGCCACACTAATTCCGATTATGTCTATTTGTGTCTATAGCCAGCCAGTACTGTCTATACGTGTAACAGGACTATAGATACGGCTCTAGTTTGGTATGTTTGTTGGGGTTTGTTACTTGAAAGTCGTTTTACAATGTGTTATAGTTTGACTCAAAAGGTTTCCGTGCTATGAGTTAAGTGTGTTGCTATGGTTGATCCGTTTTGTAGCTTCCTTGTTTTGAAAAGATCAAATGAAGAGAGAAATTAATATAAAGAATGTGATCATGGGCTAAATTTTGAACGTGTGATTTGGAGGTATATGAATGTAGGGGCTCCGGGTTGTCCGAAAGAGATACCGCGGCCCCGAACACAAAGGTCAAGGGCTAAGAAGGAGCATGGGTAGTTTTTAGTCAGTAGAAGTCTGACACTCCCTTTCGCTCCGCCCAGAGCGGGAGGAGTCATTTGATGATTTACCACCCTCCGAAAAAAAAGGTATATGAATAAAAGACAGATACTGGACACGGACAGGTATAAGGTGTGGAGGTGAAAACTACAGAAATGATGGATGAACTGTGTAAAAGATAAAACAGCTAGCAAAGGTGTTACTTCTTACTAGCCGTTTTATATATCACGATTTATTTATATATATTGTGTGTTGATTATGTATATATATATATTGATTATATATATAGACGAATGAAAGGTTATGCTGCGTTGATCGAATAGTAAAATATGCTAGGGCGGGAGAACGGTAACTATATTCAAACTTCTTGGAATATCTTGGATTAATTTTAGCACTAACTAAACTCAATACCGACTCTGTATAATGTTAGTGTATACCCTAGCCTTGAGGCTTTACTGACGTGACTATAGGTCCAGCACAACGCATCTATATCTATCTATAGTCAATATCTATAGTCACGCCACAGCACAGTGCAGTGTTGTTAGTATTGGCGTGTTTGTTCCGAGAAAGTGGACCGGAATATTGAGGTTCTACTACGAAGCTCCGTTGATTGAAGCTTTTGAACACCCACGGCTATTTTAATGTCAGTCAATAACAGGAAGAAGGGATTCGAAACCAATGTTGTTGATTGACATAACATAGCATCACGGCTTAACTGCTGAAGAGTTAGGCAAAGGTGTACTTACTAGTACGGTCAGCATCAGAAGTAGCTGAACATTTCGGAATTTTAATTATTTTATGTACAGGACTCTAGCTATTATGTTTTATATTTCAGAAGATTATTCGTTAAAATAGTCCTTACACTCCAATAACATGTAGTAACGAGTAATATATATCAAGTTTTTATTAAAAAAACAGCTTCGAAACTTTGAGTAATGCTAGTATACTTCTGATGCTGACCGTACACACACATTTCGCCAATTATTAATTATAAGTCCCATTTAATAGGGGGCGAACCTATTGCTATCAACCGGCACATATTGCACATTTCTAAGTAGCAGCCACGGAGTCTGGATGTGTGCCCAGCTATTGGCAATAGCCTCGCTCCGAATTACATAGTATAAAACATAACTAGCGAAATGGAGCTATGGTGGCCCAGTGGTAGCTGCCCCGACTTACGAACAGTGAGTCGTGGGTTCAAACCCCGTCAGGCACATTACTTTGTGTAATTTATTTCATCACCACTGTTCTCAAAACGGTAAAGGAAAACATCGTGACGAAACCGGCATGTCTTAGAACCAAAAAGTTCGAAGATATGTGACATCTACCAATCCGCACTGGGCCCGCGTGGTAGATTATAGCCCATCCCTCTCCTAGAGAGGCCTGAGTCCCTGCAGTGGGAACATTATAGGCTGATGATGATGATGATAGCGAAATGTGGTTGCGCACATCCACCTAACCCTTCCGGGATTAAAGGCGTGATATTATGTTTGTTATGACAGTAAAAACAAATTTTGCAACCTGATTAATCTAAGAAAACATGAAACATTCACACCGATCCCAATAACCAAACCAAGCCACGTCAGCAACTAATTACCAAAATATTTGACATGAATAAATCAAAGACATATTTATGTCACATTACATCACACTAATCGTATTACCTGACACGTGCATCGTCATCTGCAACAGTGTGTGTGTGTGTGTGTATGTGTGGGTGTGATGACGTTGATGACACGGCATTGTGGTGGCTTAATCATATCAAGGGCTCATTAATTATTCCCGTGGGGTGTGCGATGCCGATTCAATACTGATGAATAGTATGTTGTTATTTATGCGTTTGTGGACCGAGGAGTATTAGGTCCTATTGTGTATGGTGTCTTGGTTTAGCTGGACAATGTGTTTCGTGTTGTGTTCTTCTGTTTTTTAGATTTTCAAATTGGAGTTACTCGACTTAAGTAATAGTCATTAGCGTGCTTGCTATGGTTTCAGTGAAAAAAACAAGGTAGGTAATAGTTAAAATTTTTGCTTGTTTCACAATTAAGAAACACTGGTTGTAGACAACATTTCTTAAATTAACAAATATACAATCATACCATGATAATCAGGTAGGCAGCACCAGTGTGGTTCCAAAGAACAACTTACCTGAAACAAAGATAAAAAATACAATTAGACAAACATAGACATTATTAGCTTAAAGTACAAAAAGTGCTTTTGGGTGTGTGTGAAAGAAACTGGTCAGCAATAGCCTGATTCATAGATGACTCTGCCCCGGAGTGTAAATATGATAATAACACATCAAACTATGGTGCATTCGGCATGGTGTGCCACCTCTCCTGGTATTTGTACATCACAGCAGCTGATAACCACAAAAGATGAGCTACTAAAAGTGCCAAATTCATTGCCATATTTTGGTCTCACTCTATTTGAATTGACATCGATACTCTGAGAAGAAGTAGATCAGAAACCTCAGTTAATTAAGACCAGGGATGTTGCGAATATTCGAATCCGCATCCGCAAATGCGGAGCTTCCGCATAGATTTGAACATCCGCATCCGCATCCGCATCCGCAATAATCAATGCGGATATTCATGCGGATGCGAATGTCATACAAATTGCGGCAAGAAAGAAATTGGGCGAGGCCGGCCGGCGAATGGCGCGTGCCGTTTCCCTTGACTGGTGCATCTTTTGTTTCTTGTAAATAAATCATTACGTGTTTGTTTGCGCTGTTGATTACTTATCGTATAGATTGATATTTCGAGTGTTGTCGTGAGTTGTGATTGTGATCATTGTGTGTAAATAATTGTTTATGGGAAACCTTTATATTAGTTACACTACACTAATCTGACTGCACGGACTGCACGGTTGGCGCAGTGGCTAAGCAATTGGACTGCTGCGCTGCGTGTCGCGGGTTCGATCCCCGCACGGAACAAATATTTGTATGGCCTACAAATACTTGTTTCGGGTCTGCGTATTTGTGTATGTGAGTTTAAATGTTTGTGAACGCACCCACGATACAGGAGAAATTCCTAGAGTGGGGCAACGTTTTAAAAAAAAAAAACTAAGACTACTTTAGTCCTAGCTCAGCTTATTTCAATCGTCAGGTCAATTCCATTATGTTACACCGGTAATACGTTTTATTGTAGGTTTAGTTTATTATTATTATAACAAAATTCTTTATTTTTCAGCGTCTAGTTAATTTACCTAATCTAAAGAATGTTTTAATAATTCTTCATTCATATACCTCGGTATTTCACTTTTTTTTTACTTCATTTATATAATATCTTAAACATTCGCATCCGCATCCGCATCCGCGGATGTGAGCCTCCAAAACTCCGCATCCGCATCCGCATCCGCGGATGTCAAAAAATCGGCATCCGCAACATCCCTGATTAAGACTCTAATTATTGCAACATCCTGATTAAAGCAGTTCCCAGTAAACAAAATCATCGTTTTAATCACGCACCAGAAAATTGACACCTAACAAGTTATTAAGTGCGCTCGTGTGTTGCACACCTATTAACTCACACAAACAACCCTGTAACGTTAGTCTCAAAGACATGGTAACCTGAGAGTTCCTAATTAACGAGACTCGTATTAACGTATCTAACCGCAATAATACTTGACTTGTAATTAGCAACGTCTTATATTACTCTCATAACAACATAACATACACTACCTATGATGTACTCGAGGAGATTTCTGAATATTACGTTGAAGCTCTTCAAAAGGATAATGTTGGAAATAATAATATTATTCTTCGTCTGCAAAACAGATTTTAAGCTGCTGCAATAGCATGGAGTGGGGATCAAACAAATGAACAGGGAAATAATTTATGAGAAGTTTCTACATAATAATTTTATAAGCTTTTCCTTAACATTGTTGCTAGGTCTGCTTTTATCTGAATTGCAGACAAAATAAGGAATATTTTGATAAGATGTATGCTTGAGACTGTCAGTTACTTCATCGCCATAAGTCTGCTGCCTTTCTTATTTATCAAGCTTTTGCTTATTGATTCGATAAGGTGTGGCCGTAACATCACTCGTGTGCCTGTTCTTTTTACATGTCTTCTAAAAAAATATTACGATTTTATTTATGATGAACATCATGATGATTGAAAAGAAAACAGTCATAAAAATTGTGTTGAAAATACTTTAAAATGCGTATATCAAAACTGTTATTTATATGTTATGGAAGTGTTTGAGGACGTGCGTTTTGGATTTAGGCATAAGCCAATGGAGAATTGACGTTATGCTAACTCGTAACAATACACGCAGTTCCTTATAACACTACTTAGGTACTAGTTAAATAATGCAGTGTTTACAAATTATGCCTTGTGACTGGGACTGTAGCTTAGTTTATTTAGCTTCAGTAGTTCAGTAGTTTACTGCCGCACTCGGAGAGCTTCAGTGGTTGCTTGGGCCGTCGCTTGTTATGGGTTTTTGGCAGTTTTGTCATACAAAACTATGTCAGGCCTTTGCTGGGTGGCGGCTTGAGCAATCGTTGGATATCTCCGAGTGCCGCAGTTAGTTTAATTCGACTATTCAAAAGTGCCTGTTACTGGCCTACTTGAAATAAATATTTTTGTCTTTTGACTTTGACTCAAGGCTGAAGAAACAGACACAGAAATTATTGATAAATAACAGTAACAATGTAATTATAGAATATCAGAAAAAAACAAGAAATCTATAGAAATCCGTCTCTTTGTCTGTAATTAGTAACTGCTACTCATACTTTCATATTCAACGTGCTTTGACGTCAATGATAAAAATAGCCCATTGATACGGTCCATTATCGAGGGGATAAAAACATGGTATCACATTGTGAGATCTCCCATGTATGTACCTATTGATCACCGCTAATGAGCACTTCCAATACTCCCTTATCGTATTACGTGTGGAAATGGAGTTTGTTGCCATTGCTATGACGTTTACACAATGGGCCATGGCAAAAGAACTTGGTTCATAATAAGAGCACGGTAATAGAACATTTTTTCATAGAAATAAATTAATGTACACGAAAATATTGTTTATGAGCGTTAAAGTAGACTTAATAATAATTTGAGCTCCTTTGATTTTTCAATCCAAGTGAAGTGTTTCATGAACATTGAGCTACGTGAAGACTTACTTATAAAAATATGAGCAAGTTCCCAACTTTATTTTCAATTAAGTATATTTCTGTAACAAATTGTGTAGTATACAACTGAAGCCACTACCGTTAAGGGGCAACCTACGCCCTGATATAATCGCCTAACCTTGTTTCTACCTGTTCACACCCATGCGTAGAAAACAGAAGGCCTACTTTGAAACACTATTGTAACCATTTTTTAAAAAGTTACCGAGTTAGATTACCTTGTAAGATATTTTGATGTTATTCATAATTCTGCTTGTAACGAACTCATCACTAAAAATAGGATAGAACCAAAAGTGAACCCTTGAGGCACTCCTACATTTAACTACAAAAACTTATGTATTTTTTACCGCCCAGCTTTTAGTTTCCACTTTACACAATTTAAAATGTCGGAATCATATACAAAACTTCAAACTCATGTGCTGCTTACTTTTTAACGTTCCATCGGCAATTCTTTTCTAATATCAATGTGTATTGAACCTTCTGTGCAAATCGTCTTGGTCGTATTTGTGCCTGCTCCTTGAATATCTTGTACAAACATGTCAATACACGCCTATTTATGTGCCCTTGCTACGTAAAGTAGGGCATTGTTGCTAATATTTTCTTGTACAAAAAGGCTTGGGTTCGGAGAAATTTCTATTGTGTAGGTACTTGTATTAGTGACAAAGGTGAAGTTATGTTTGTACTAATTAGGTCTTGTTGTTGCTAAAGGAGTAACGAAAAATATTATGAAAGATTTAACTTTTACAGAATTTATTTTGGTTCCAATGATTTAAATGAAAAGTACTGTAAAGCTATTTATTGATTATCATTATTAATTAAAATCGATATTATAATATTATACAAAACTACTTGCTTTTCTTTACAATACTTAGTTAAACAGCTTTTCCTTGACTTTGAAATATGTGAAGCCTCTGAAGGAGTTCGCAAAAATGTATTATATGAACTGACTATTTATGAAAATTATTGTTGAACTGAAAATAGAACACCACAACAATAAAATTACAACAGTTATAAATCTCTTAATTCAACAAAAACGTAAAACATCTTCCTAAAGCTAAGACTATTCAATAAAAACAAACATTCACCAACAAAAACTAACAAAGAAACTTAAAATCCGATATTATTTTCATTTTCCACAATAAAATAGAACTGAGTACGGGGTGAAACGACGCATTTGACTTTAACAAATGATATTATAGCAAAAATGCAATGTCTGAAAGTTACACAAATCGCCCAGAGAAAATATAGCGCAGACTCGCTCTAGAACCTTTTTGGTGATAAATTACGTTACTATTTTCTTTAAGTTCAATCGCTTTTAGAAATGGTTTTAAAATCTTTCGGTCAGTTCGGTTTCTGGAAATTCGTAAGTGCATTAAAGTTAATTTGGTTTGGCAGCACTAGTTTCTCGTGTAAACTTTCAAAAAAACTTCTAAAATAGGATTCTTTATGTCATCGAGTTTTTCCATTATTATCTAAACATTAGCATCAATCAAAAAGCAAAATGAATTACCCGCTAAACTTAATTTTAAACCCCGCATATCTTCAATCAAAAAACAACATCAATGACAAACGTAGCAAGGGACTCAGGCAGGGGTTGAAGAGGGGGGTAAGAGGGGTAATAGAGTGTCATCTTGGCATTATAAATGATCACACTCAACCCTTGACTGCAGGTAGAACCGTCTACACTGTTTTTACATTTACCACATCGGATTAGGTTACCCCTTTTCAGGCTACCATAATAAGAATGGAACGGTTAAACCTGATTTCGGTTCATTTATTTTGTTGTTTGTACGGATTTTTACGGTGCCCTCTGTGTACAAAGGTGGAATAAGTACTTGGTGAAATAAAAACGGCTTGACTTGTGGAGAGCATGGTTTGTTTTGTGATTATGATTGTGAAATATTAAGGGAGATTCAATATTTTTAATAGAAATTGAATACCTACTGTTGAGAGTTGAACTGATTAACATAATTATTATAATATAAACTGAGAAAAATTAAAGTGATTTAAGAAAATAGATCGCATTGTTTTACTATAAAAACATTAATTGCAACCGTTAAAGCTGTATAATTATACCATTATATCCGTCAATACCTCATACTGGCCTAAATATATTATTTGAGGAGTCTGCAATAATAAAATTTATATTTACGGCTAAAACCTTATAAGCCATTAATCAAGACAACATTAATTTAACCACCAATATTAAAACTCTACTAAAAGCAATAACCCTTAACAAACCAAAATACAAAATTTTATCAAAGCCCGAAATAACTGAACCCTTACAAAACAAACGCAGGGAGACATCAAAAACATAGAACGAAATGTTAAAATCTGTTCGAAATATGCGCACAGAAGGATAGAGGAAGCCTTGCACAAAGAGAAGGAAATTGCCTATCAAGAGTTGGGAGTAATCAAACCTGCTCCAATCTAAGTTCTCTGTGGACGGTATATTCTAGTTAATGAGATATTTCCATAAAGTTATAATGTGGTGAGCGTACACCGGTCAGTTTAGAGTTTAGTTGATAATAAAGAGCTATTATTTTAGACTTGATAGAATTTTACTGCAGTCAGCAGCTGTCTGTTAAAACTATGTGTTGTTTAAACATTATTCCTATATTTATTTAAATACTAGCTGATGCCCGCGGCTTCACTCGCGTGGATGATGGTTATCGCGACCGATGTCGGTTATCGTGACCAAAAATAATCTTTTCATCCCCCCCTTTCAACCATTTTTAGCATTATAAAGTAGCCTGTGCCCTTTCTCAGGCTCTAGACTATCTGTTTACCAAACATTTAAATCGGTAAGTACAGTACTTTTAGCGTGACAGCGCGACAGACAGACAGACAGAGTTACTTTCGCATTTATAAATTAGTAAAAAACAACTGGTATTTTCTTCATGTCGATAACTACTGTCATACATGATGTGAGGATATCGTAATATAATAATATGTGTGTATAAGTTCAGTTGTCAAAAAACTTTTGCATAAATTGAGCTTCATTGATGACCTCACCAAAATAAATGATCTATTTCGTCATTACAATATCCATAGCAGCTGATTTGTTTCAAATTGAAACACCAAAGATTATTTCACGATAAACTTTATTCTGTATCAATAGAGCATAATATTCTCTATCAAAGATTCAGTAATAAAACCTGTACTTCAATCTAACTTTGGTTTGGACGGTATATTCAGCTTAATGAGATATTTTCAGAAAGTGACATAACATAGAACTTAAAGAGTTGTAAAATAACTGACTAGAAGGGGTCAGTTATTTGGCAATGTCAACTGATTACATAAAGTATAAAAAGTAACGGATCAACTGTATTGTTAAAGATTAATAGCAGACGCAGCTCCGTACGAGAAAAAGAAAAAATAATACTATCGTTCTGCAGTTAGCCTGTAATAGTTGATCTGACCCTTTATTCATTTACTAGCCCTTTGACCTTCGTCCGCGTGATCTATCTATCTATATAAATAAATAGAGAAGTCCTGACTGACTGACTGACTAACTGATTCATCAACGCCCAGCCCAAACCCTTGGACCTAGAAAGCTGAAATTTTGCACAGAGGTTCCCTATAAAATGTAAACAAGGAATAAGGAAGGATTTTTCGAAAATCAACCCCTAAGGGAGTTAAATAAGGGATGAAAGTTTGTATGGAAAATCGTCATTTTCATGCGGGCGAAGGCTAGTTTATTATAAAAATATTACTAAAGTTTTATTTTCAATAAAGATAATGATGACGCCAATACGAAGGGTATCTGTGCACTTCTGCAATCATAAAAGTAGCACTCCATTTATCACCTGTAAATCATTCTAAATACACACCATTCAACATAATATCAAACCAGTCGAATTTACTGAAACATCTAAGTCTCATCCAGTCTCACTCTTCTAAGTCATCGTTTCCTTCAAATATTGACAAACTTTCCTGTGATCGTCGCCAACTTTTAAGTGTCTCAGATAAATTAAGATTTCGGTTTAGTGTGTCTTGTAATACTTCGGTCGATAACCGATTGGTTGTTTAGGATTTATCGGTCGTTCTATCTTGATGAGGTGTTACTTGTTTGAGTTATTTTGAGATTATATTAACTAAAAATACCTATTTTTGCTTCTAGGTTTGGTGCGAGCAATTTTATATAATAAAACGAAGAAATGCTCGTTTTATTTAATAAATACAAAGCAATACCTTAATGTGATTGCTAATGTTAAACTTAATGTCTAGTTACAAACATGCACTTTTTCAGCCATTTAATTTAAGTGCCATCTAATGTCAGTCAAAATGGTCTGTAGAGTAGAGTGTTTTTGATAGACCCATTGTCTTAGTTTTAAGATAACCTAGTTTTATTTTAGGTTTATAACTTAACTTAATGCCTGTAATCCCCAAAGGGTTAGGCAGAGGTGGATAGAATATCAATAATATTCCACGAGAACCTACTGCCGACAAATTGCTTTGCAGTTTGGCAGATATGTCTCTTTATGTTAAAGTATGCATTGTTATTAAATAAAATAAAACATGTTTTTGGTAAATATTGTAGGCTACAGACCTGTGCTACAGACAGTAGTAGGAGTACGTATTATTAATTACTATGAATATACAGTCATTTAGAATACTCCTATTCATATTATAAATTCTTATCCATAAAGCAACAACCAAACTAAATTCCAAAGGCATTTTTTTTGTTTTGCATTTTTTTTTATTTTTTTTTCAGCATCGTTAATAGAAAACAATAAGTCTGCAAAACACTGTACTGTACACAACTTTGAAGTCTAATGCTTTAAGTCTAACAGAACTAATTATATAGACTAAATAACTAACTGGACATAGTAACCCCACACCTATACGGCTACAACTCCAATAACAGCCCTGCATCATTGTTACATGTTCAAAAATATAGCAAAATAGTTTCGCCGAATATTACCGGTTTCATAATGGTGAAGAATGCTTTTGTCCCCATGGCTGGGGCCTCGCGATGACATATTGGTTAACATATAGCTGGATCACGTGTACTCTATATGAGTATATAGAGTAGTCGGGGTGTACTATTGTCTCGTGGCGGATTATTAGGTCGATTTAAAATCCGTTCAGTGAGATGAGAGTGAATGGATGTAGTTGTAGTGTTGTTTCAACCAGTTTTTTTTTATTGTGATAAAATAAGATTAACTTAACGTCTAGTCAAGTCATTTTCTTGTAATAATATTTTTTTTACAGTTTTCCCATGTTGATCAGCTAATCTACAGAAAGTCTGTTTTTTATTAACTTCAAGAACTCGTAGAACAATAGTTGTTTAGTTTCATGGTCATGCGAAAGGTCTGACGTCTATTATGGGACACGTTGTACATAAAACAGGATAATTTTAAACAGTGCTACCATTACATCTCTTTTTTTTAAACTTATCGATCAAATATACCTTATTGTTTCACATCGACTTACAATCGAAAACCCTGAGTAGCATCCGGGTCGGAATATTCAAATACTTTGCCATATCCGATAATACCTCTCTCATGCAAAATGCATACAATATCATTCTTTACTTCATACACGAATGCTTCCCCAGCGTAATTCATGTAAAACTGGCTTTATTTGAATTTTATGCGACCAATTTTTGGTTTATTTTTGCCCTAATGGGATATAGATCAGGTTTATTTGAAGTTTCCTCTATTAGTGTCTTGGTATTAGTTATTATTATTATTGAAGACCATAGAAAGGCTGAATGAATTGTGTGAGGAATAATAGGAAAAAAATACTCAATTAAACGATGCAATAGAAAAACGAGTAAAAGATAGCGTAACTGTTGACAGAGGAGACGGGAAGAAACAAATATGTTGCGCTGGCCCCAAGTTACATGGGACTAGAGCAGGAAGATGATGACATGGAGAGAGTGGAGTGGACACACACATTGTAGATTCATTCAAAATTATACTCAGTCAGATAATATATCATAGTGAATTATCTCACAAGGACCGGGTCCGCAACGTGTGTGTGTTGATTTGATCGACCCTTAACCTGTCAAACGACTAACCGATTCTAAAATATCACCACATACAATAAAATTACGATCACAACTCAACCATTAAAAACTAATTTAAATTTACAAAAACATCCCTAAAATATCCTACAGCGTCGAATAATAACGACAAAATAATATTTACAACTCAATTATGAAAAGTTTCGCCCTAAAGGGGTGCGTTGTTTCGTTTACAATTTTATTAGGGCGCCCTTAAACTACATGGGGATTACTCAAATGGATTCGTAATGGATGTTTCTAAACGCCTGAGCCCCTCAGCAAAGCTCTTCGATTGGAGTGTGTCTATTGGAGTGCAGGATTTGTTGAATGGAGTACTGGTTTTGTTCTATAGATCCAACCGATGATGGGTTTTTCTTTCGAGTATTTTATTACCTTAAAGTAGATGCTGATCTCAAATCACTTTACATATTTTTTTTACGAGAACATTACCATAATCTGAGGCATCTTCGTTTTCATGAATGTGTCACGAAAAACGACAAAACAACATTATAGTATATAGGTAACACAAGTTAACAAGACATTTAAGCCAGGATCTATTTAAGTCGCGAGTAAATAGGCTTCTTCTGGGTAAGCTCGTTCCATCGTCGACCTCATCCCTGCCCTTTGGGCAAGATTGGGGTCAAGAGTAAGCCCATATAAAATAAAAAAATTAAAAAAACCTATAATTTCACAATTGGTAAATTAGTAGTATAATCATCATTTCAATAGGTCAATACAGGGAGGATTCCCAAAACGGGTCATTAAAGGCAGGTACCCCACCATGTTAACGAGCTGTTTATTTTGATCCCCGAAATCTAACCAGCCTCAATTAAAAACACGAAAACAACATCCACCCCTACCTCACAAAAAACAACTGCACCGCTCACCTATTTCAAAAACAAAACAATAGCCTAACCTACTAAACCCTACCTCGTTGAAAGGTTCAAACTTTACAATTAAAACTAACTACGTAACATAGGCTTCACAGTTCAATAGTTCTCTGAAATTCCCAGCATAGTTGCCTTCCGCCTGTTATTAAATTTATTCGTTATACGGCCGCCAGGTTCATAAAGACTTCAAGTGAGGGGGGAGAGGTTACCATAGATACTGGAGGGGGGAGGCTGTTGCCATTGGTGATCCCAGTTGCCTTGGTTCCCGACGAGGTACGGGGATGTGGTCCAAGTAGCGGAGGTAAAAGATGTTTCTTTCCTTTTTTTGAAGGGATTTTGGTTAAGAGGCTTGGGAATGGAAATGTTTAGGGAAATTATTTTGATGTTTTGCTGTTTGTTTCTTGGTAAAATGTTGTTGTTAAAAATATTGCCCCACGAATAAAGTATAAAACTTAATTACCAATATAAATCTGCCAACAGTTAAAACTTACGTTGATCAAAAACTCCCATTCAAGTTTCGGCTTTATATCCTGCAAAATTTGACGGTGCGGGTGGTAGGCGTTGGCTGCCGTTTTGCGTGTCGCAGGTTCGATCCCTGCACGGAGAAAATATTTGTATGACCTACATGATACAGTACTGGTCTGGCCGTGTATAAGTTTATATGCTTGTAAACGCACTAACAATACAGAAAAAAATTTAGGCTTAAGATATTTTTAAGTTGCGTTACAATTTCTGAAATGATGATGGAAAGTACACATAATTATTCATCTTCTTCTTTGCGTGACGATGGCAACCTTATTAGGCAACGAGTTCGAATCCAGTACCGTGAAAATCATGAAAATGATTGCCCCACCGTTTGTAAAGTAGCACGACACTTACAATTCAGGGCGGAGTGATCACCCAACAAAGGTTTCCTTCGACAAACCAATTATAAAAAAAAAATTGTTGCTCAATTTTTCACTAAAACGATCCTCTACCTTGTACCACGCCCTTCGATCTCAAAGTCCTCATTACGAGTCGAACAACAAATAAACATTGCTTTCACTGTTTATTGGACATTATTTATCGAGATCTCTCTTTGCCGTAGGATCCAGTTTCGTTTTATAACAGTCCTTCTAAATGATAGCTGGTACCTGTACTATGTAGATACGTCTTTTTGTCAAGTCTTTAACGTTTTGCTTTTGAAATTAAACGGTGTACTTCAATTTATATGGGTTTCAATTTTTTATGTTAGCTTTGTGTGTTTTTGCCAGTTCTGCGAATGTTTTTTTATTATATTTGTCCTTCATTATTAAAAGATGTAGAAGATGTCTATTTTTTGTAATAAATTACGGTTTACATCGTGACGTGGAACAGGACTTATCTATAATCAAATTGTCCGTATTTCTATAAAGAAGTAAAGAAAAGTAAAGTAAAGTTACACTTATCAATATAGGAAAATAAATGTATTGTTGTTCTACTCATGTGAATCCAATTATTCTATGATATTACCGAACTTAATTAATTAAATAGGCTGTCAGGGACAACAGGAAATGCAACATTAAAATGTTTTATTCAACTGGCTAATTTTTGGCCCCCATTATACAGGCACAGCCTAGTTTGGGGACCTCTGTTTCATAACCATGTTTAATTATAACTTGTTACATTTATTATTAACGTTAAGTTAGATTAAGGATTTATTGTAACAACGATTTTATAAAGATTTATTATTATTATTATAACTAATGAAACTCCATTGTAGATAAAAATATAATCATTATTCACAGGGCAGTAACTAATCGAATTGAGGTGATGGAAGATTCAAAACAAAGTGAAATTAATTCGAACAAAATAATATCCGTACGTCTTTGGATATTATTTTGATCTAACAATGTATAGTTCCACTTCTCTATAATACTCGTATTGTGATTGATAATTAATTGGAAAGATTTAAAAAAAAAATTGAATACCCGAAAATGAAAAACACTCTTGAAATTCTGTCTTCCAAGACGTGTGCCGTCTACATTCATAGATATTATGTAGAAATAATATAAACATCGTCGTTATCTAGTCATAGTAAAACATAAAACATGGATCGTAACGCCATCTATTGAACAACAATTTTCAGGCTGAACTACTTCCCCTAGATAAAACACCTCCAGACAGTTTCATCTGTCGACCGATTCAATCACTAAAAGAATAAAACATGAAACTTATTTAAGTGCTTTCAATCTCAATTTTATACTGCCAGAGGATACAATACATGATAAAAGAAAGCTAACGGTAGATATTTGAAATAAAAAAATATTAAAACGAACCAAAACTACTTTTTACTTATTTACAACTCTCATTTATATTTATTCCAAAAAAGTATAAAAGATGAGAAATAAACTAGAATAGATATCAAAACAAATTTTTACAACACACCCTTATTATTTCTAAATTCCTCAACGCCATCTATCCATGAGACAGTGAACTACCAAACTTGGGCGGTTCGCTGTAGGGCGGGCGGGCTTCGCAGTACCTCAAACGTTGGTAGATGTCACCACTGTCGGGGAAAATTTTTAGCTAGCTAGTTTCATCCCTGTAGACACGGTTTTCGAAGAGATGGCGCCATCAGGAAGGATGAAAAAGGAGGTGATGTTTAAAGTTATATTTAATTTTACGTGGAATTTAAGAAATAATTTGATTTATTTTTATGAATATTTTACTTCAAGTAGAATTGTTAATCTTACGAGACAAAAATATCATTAACTTTATAGCTGAAAAAGCAATAACTATTCGGCATAACCATAATGTGTTTAAAATTATTGAAGAGTGATAATATTGTAAAAGCATAAATATTACAATTGCCATGCTTCAATTGCAAATTGTTTCGCTCAGTTTGTTCACAACCCATTGCAAAGAATAGGCCTCAGGGCTTTTACTTCAGGTCATCCTCACGAGGAAATATCCGTTCACCCTAGGGAAAATGGAAGGTTCTGTCTGACTTTTGTAGGTACTCTAGTAAAACAAACTTACTTTCTACATAACATTGATCATCATACACACTTTCTTTCCTCTCCAGTATGATTCATTATATACATATGTATTTTATTTGTTTATGTTTCTTAGCAGTATTTATTTATTTAAGTATATATCTATATTTATTTATTTATATGTGTGTGCACAAATACACATTATTCTTTTCCCATTGTCACACACTATTGTCTACATTTCTTCATCATTTCTCCTTTAGCAGGAAATTTCTAAAGAATAATAATAATAATAATATTCCACAACTACCACACAACGCCATCTAGTCCCAAGCTAAGCAGAGCTTGTGTTATGGGTACTAGACAACTGATAAACATACTTATATATTTCTAAATACATACATATTATAGATAAATTACACCCAGACACAGAACAAATGATCGTGCTCATCACACAAACATTTGTCCTGGGTGGGAATCGAACCCACGACCTCCGGCATAGCAGTTAGGGTCACTAACCACTAGACCAACAGGCCAGTCAGAAATAAACAGTACCTTTGTACTCAATTATTATTTTATGTTAATTTCCTGTGATGTCTTCTGTGTGTACATAAATTGTTAAATAAATAAATCATGTGTGTAATTAGGTTTTTTCCGAATAAAACAAAAAATAAGCGCTAAGGTACTTAAATTAAATTAAATGTAAATGGAAATTTACATTTATGTACTTTACATAAATGAAATGTAGAATTTAAATATTTTGTGTTACAATAAATCCAGGTGTAGTGTACTCGTACAAGCATAGATATAATAATTTTCCTTTTTTTGACAGAAAAAATACGTAGAACCTCATTATCAAAGTACCTAAGGCTTCAAAAGAGGACATTATTTTACTCGCTTTTGAAATACATTCCCAAACGCTATTTTTTTCTTGAAAAAAAAAGCCTTAACGAGTTTCCTTTCTAAGGTTTTCTTTTTCGAGACGTAGATAATATTACAAAGTAAAATCTGAATACATTAGACTCGTTAGGGTGCTCCTTTGAGCATGATATTTATATTGTCTTTATAATTTTAATTATGAAAAACATAGTTTTATTTTTTTATGATTCAGTGCTTGGGGCAAAGGAATGTTTCATGTGTTACGTCTTTTTCTGCTACCCGCTTTACATAGGGGTCCTTTTGGACTGAAACTTTAGGAGATTTTCTTATCTTTAAAAAACATTTTCTTGCCGGGGTACGGTAGGGTAACTTTATCGATAACTAGCTTTTGCCAGCGGCTTCGCCCGCGTGAAAATGACGATTTTCCATACAAACTTTCATCCCCTATTTAACTCCCTTAGGGGTTGAATTTCGAAAAATCCTTCCTTATTCCTTGTCTACGTTATAAAGGTAACCTCTGTGCAAAATTTCAGCTTTCTAGGTCCAAGGGTTTGGGCTGGGCGTTGATGAGTCAGTCAATCAGTCAGTCAGGACTTCTCTTTTTATTTATATAGATATATAATATATATAGATGGAACAAGAATCGAGTACAAGAAAAACTAACAGCACTGTTACACCAAACACAGCCAAACGGTAGGCTTTAAATATTCAAATAGCACAGAACTAGCTTGAAAATTTCTTGGCAACCTCTGTAGGTTTCCAGATAAAAGCTAGAAAACTAACAGTGTCTCCAAATAAGTTTCAGCGATTCAAAATTAATGTCCCACAAAACACATTACCGAAAACAAATACATACAAAACACACGAATAAATTACACTAGGCACGTGCCGCGGGGTTGCTTGCAATTTGTGCAGGTGTCCCGTCTGTGGTGTCAGACACTATCAGTGTCCAACACCGCTGCCGAGAGCGGCCCCACCGGCTACGATTTCACGGTGTCCACTACTATTTTGCGACACTTTAGTGTTGTTTATTTTCCTCTGTGTTATTGGGTTTCGAATTTTCGTGTCGTGTTGAATGTAAATTTGCACGAGTTTCACGTACTGCGACTACCTTTGTGAAAATAAAAGGCTTGAATTTTAAAAGGTTGTTCGTGGCGCCGCGGTTAGGAGTATCAAATACAGACGTTGATTCAGATTTGCGTTTGTTTGGGGAGCGAGTGAAGCTTGCACTTGAAGTATGTATTTCAAAACTTAATGTTGGGCTTCGTTGTTGTAACCTAAATGCGCTCGGCGAACCAATTTTCTGTCTCTCCGTTAAAGTCAGACACTGAAACAAACACTTTTTCTTGCTGTACTAAATGGTAATTTAGTCAGTTGTGAAGAAAATTGTTTTTTTGTAGGTAAAGGAATCATACGCAAATAATTGTGAAATCATTCATTACCAAAAAAAAAAAAAAACACGCATGATAAGGAATCATAAAAATATAAAACAGTAAGGAATACTCTACTCCAATAAAAAACAACAGAATCGACTGCAGACATCTGACTCGACGCCGCGACACTTTTCACCTCTGCCATAACATAGGTCAAAGCTCGAAAATATCGGATTTCTGATTACGTTCCGATTGCCCGAGCAAACAATGTAACGGTCGAAAAAAAAGTAAAAGTACATTCTATGAAGGATGGTAACGATTTCTGGGAAACACCAGTGGGCCTAGGCCGAACGTCCAGAGAAAATTTTACAAAAATATTTTGTTTGATTTGAAACTCAGAAAATTTCACTATGAATCATAACAAGGGTATCGTATTATCCAGTACTAACCGGGTTGTAAAGGGCAAGTTCCTTTCATGCTCCAATTAAAATAGACGTATTCAACTGTATCGACTCGTTCGGAAACATGTTTGGGAATGGCTTGCCAGACGATGATGTTCGATTTTAAAATTAAAAATTACTCGTTTTACACATGACAATAGGTGCCAGTTTTTAAAAGATTGTTTCCCAACATCGTGAAATGGGGCAGTGCAAGTGGCAGACTATAAAGCAGATGACGGGATGAGTTGGATGTATTCCTTTAGATTTGCCAATTACAACCGAGGCCAATGGAATGACCTTTGCCTCTAGCAGTGGATCAGTCGGAAAATGGAAATACATCTAGTCGATGATGCAAAGGAATGAAGGAAATGTTGTGAGGAAAATGTATGTTGAGTATGAATGTAGAAAGCTATAAGAGTAGAGGAAGACCAAAGAAACGATGGATGGACTGTGTGAAGGATGATATGGCTAGAAAGGAGGTGACTGCTGAGATGACGAGATATAGGGAAGTATGGAAGAAGAAGACATGTTGCGCCGACCACAAATAAATTGGGATAAGGGCAGGAGAATGATGATCTAGTCTATGTCTGTAGGTGATACTAATTGTTTTTGCCTGAAAAATGTAAACCAATTACGATTGAGAAAACGTCCAAACTTACGTCAAATTGACGTCGAGTGTTCATGCTAGGCCCTCAGGAATCCTAAGACGCAGTTTGAATAAAGGCGCCGAATTGATGTCTACCCGAGATTACTTCGAAACTTAGGATACTTAATGTAAAACCGATTTTGCGGAAGCCGTTTTAAAACGTAAATGCATTTTTGTGGGGATGTTCGATTATCGGCGCGTTTTTATAACTTTTTGAAGCAGGAGGGAGTATAATGGGTACTTGAAACGTTACATTAAATTCTCTTTTACGATGTTCGACCATTTTACTACACTTTTTTTAAAGTTGTTGCCTCGTTGGACCAGTGGTCGCAAGTGCGACTGGAGAGCATAAGGTTCAGGGTTCGATTTATGGGTCAGGCAAAGTGTTATTAAATTTCGCCAGTAGGAATTTCTCGTGTGATGACAATAGGCTCGCCCTCTATTACATTTATTGGACTTAAACATTACTGCCACTTCGGGGATTGCAGGTGTGATGTTATATCAAAATGAAAATAAGCTACTGTTATTTCCTTTTACACCTTTGCTTGAAAATCCCGTTCAAAACAAATTCTAACACCAACCACTTCCGAAAAACACATCGTATATAATAAAATTCAATCCCTCCTGACAGTAACCCATAAACAGTGCCAAAAAACCTTATGCAAAATAGTGTCGGTTTCCGTACTTATCGCGAGACGTTTTTCGTCCCTGTCCGTTTCGCCCAAATTCCAAGCGTGTCTCGTCGACATAAATCCGCGTCCCCATGCGGTTGCCGAGGCATTAGTGCTGCTGTTTCGGCGATTCGTTTTTTCGTGTGTCCACGGCTTAATTTTTCGCAGCCGTTTCGCCGTTTGATTGTTGGGTAATTAGAGCAGCAGTGATTTGTGGGTTCGAGGAGTTTCTTTGTGTTGCAATATAATTAGGTACTTCGATTGCAGAGTCACCTCACTTTTCAGTATTCCAGTGTTGATAATTCACTATCTGAACTAATTATATTGATCCAATTGCCCCAACAACCCGTGAAGACGCATAAATGTATTGTCGTTTTTCCTTGAAAAAGCCGTCTTGTTTAAGATATGCTCGCGTCACATATGTGATTGAGCACTTCTTTCAAACATAAAATAATTCCTTCATTCTATTGCGTTTAATGCAATCAAAACGGAGTGAGCCAAAAATATGACAAGTCATAAGTACAGATAAAAGGATATAATATACCGGACTCAAATAGAGTTCGTACCTTATGAATAATCCCTGGTGTTGTAGCACCAGTGATCGCTTACCATCAACGCTGGTTTGCCAATCCATGACGCATTATAGCGAAAGACAATTCAATATTTTGACGACGTTTAAGTAATCACCCCAATGAACACAAGGCAACATTTAACTATAGATTAACAAACCCATCGGTTACCGTCCAACACCTGCAGTGTGAAGGTGTGAGCCGATCCGAAGACAAAGGGCAAGTCATTGGTAATTAACACTTGGCATTTACAGCCATTGTCATGGACCTATTTAAACAAAGTTCATATTGACACGACGCCATTATGAGATTGAATGTCGGTTGTCGGTATATATGGGTGGTATGGGTAACGTGTTCGTCATAGAGAGTGTGTTGAATTTTAGTAGGATAGGTATTGTAGATATAATTATCGAAAGAGTTACTGCGGCCCTGGAACGCAAAGGTCATTAGAAGGAACTTGGATGAGTTTTAGTATGTACTAGTGACCCGCCCCGGCTTCGCGCGGGTGCAAAAAAGGTATTAAAACCTTCCTCTTGAATCACTCTATCTATTAAAAAACCCGCATCAAAATCCGTTGCATAGTTTTAAAGATTTAAGCATACAAAGGGACATAGGGACAGAGAAAGCGACTTTGTTTTATACTATGTAGTGAAGAGTCTGTCACTCCTTTCTGCTCTGCCTAGAGCGGGACGAGTCATTTGACGATTTCCCATCCCTGAGAAAAACAAAATTGTAGAGTAGTAAGACCAAACACTCAGGGAATTCTTCTTGTCTATCAATTCTACTTTACTTAGCTTTTTTTCCAGCAAAAACGTCAAATAAAAGCCTCAAAGATTCAAGGCCTAAAAAGTTAACCAACTTAGTACAGCTCTGTGACAGCCCACGCAATCTAAATTTAAAAATAAAACCTTAGTATCAATTTTAATTAAAACTTTCACTTTCGACAATTTAAAACATCAATTATCTCTATGTCCCGAAACTCGGTAATCCCGGCCCCGAAATAGGCTGAAACCTTTTATATTCATATTCAAAAAGAATTTAACCTACAAACCCTCTTAATAACCTATATATCATACGTAATTGATATTTTACATTGAAAATTTCCATAAGAAATTCCTTGGGGTAATATCTACGCAATATGGGGTGCCATTGTACCCCGAATTCTGTGCGAACAGGGCATTTGAAGGCTCCCACTTGAGGGTACTATCCGAGGCAGTGAACCAATTCGCTATCGCCGACCTTGTGATTATTACTTTTTGTTTTAGAATTGTAAATGCGAGTTCGGTGCGAGTTTTTACCCCTTTTTTACCCTTTGAAACTGTAATGGTGATATTTTATTGAACGTTTATAGGTTTTAACGTAAAGTGTTACTGCAACTTGATATTTGATCTTTATATTCTGTGCCTGTTAACTGCTACATTTGAAAATAAAATTAAACAAACAATAGCCATATTTTTTACAGTTTAAGAGCTAGCCTTCAAGACACACTAACCATCTAGAAATAAAAAAGAAAGAAAGAAAATAAATCTAATGTAACCTAATAACTAAATACCAAACTACCGTACGTGCACCAATCGTAGGGAAATGCCAAAAGCCAGTTAGAAAATGCCAAACGCTAGACACAGGGGCAAACATTTGTTCGTTCCCATACCTCTTTTGTTGCCCATTGTCGGAGGTGGCAAGCCTGACTCGGCAATTTTCTTTATTCAATCAGGGAATACCTCCTTTATACCTACAATGGGCGCTTTTGAATAGTTTACGTTGCGTAATTCGTGTTTTCTTAGTAATTTAGGTGAAGTTTGCGTTTGTTTGGCTGATTTGGGGGTAGCTGATTATAATGTTATTGGAAGGGGGTTTGAGAAATGGGTTGCATTTTTGTTTTCTTTGGAATTTGGTTATAGAAAGGTGATGGAAAAAATACGTGGTATTTGTTCGGTTTAACCGAGACCCAAAAAAAATGTATGAGGTTTTTAATGTGTGCGAAATTTTAAGTCATGCAAAAATTTGTGAGGACACATGCCCTCACAAATTTTTCAGAGTTTTAACAACAAAGTGACAGTAAAACCAGTTACACAAACTACCTACTAAGATTAGACCGTTTTACTACAATATTAGTAAGGTGAACCCGTTACAGTTGGGCCACGACTGTCCCACTTTTGCGCACATAACAAATTCATTTATACCCCCATAACCCATAGAAACTGCTTCATCAGCCAAACCCTTATCAGACCAATCGATCGAACGTAACACAGTATAACTAAATAGCTTATTTACGCGTCAAAACATAGTTTTATGATCCGTTTTACGACCCGATTTACTTACAAATCGGAACAGTTTATGGATTATAAAACGGGACGCGTAAAATACTGCTTTAAGAGGGTTCGGGCCTTACTGTGTTTTAAGGGTTTTATTTGAATGCTGATCTGTGAGAAAATGTATTTTAAACTAAATTAATTTGAGTGTTTTGTCTTCTCAGTCGTATCTCTGATAACATCTTGCACTCTATTTAATTTTATTTAAAGGGAAGTTGTTAACAACTGTTTGATTCCTGAGGGCTTAAACAAAGTGAAATTCTATCAGTAAAATCAACAATCTAAAATAAAATAAACTATACATAAGCCGCTCAAACGCTCGTGGTAATCCTGTTGACATTCGTCGCAGAAACAAAAAATGTTTGGCTAGGCCCTCTAGAATATTGCGTATGACCTATCTTGGAAGTAATCTTAACAATCAAGTTTTCACCAGTTGATAAGCAACAGGACTTGATTGGTCATCGTTCAATTTTGCCAACCTTATCACCGGTCGAATATTGTTCTAATTTATAACCATACTAAGAAATTCATGTTTCCTTAATTACTAAATTGATTCATGAATGCAATAGATATTGACAAGGCCATAATTGATACTGACGTTTCTGATGAATGATTACATCGATATGATTTATGATTGCAACCCTATCTCTCCGACTAATTCAATTAAATTATTTCGAATTGAGAACACTCGGAATGTTAAAATTGCTAAAAGGTCCGTCATATCAGTATAGGCATATTATACAAGGGTCCTGGACATGAGCACGTCCATGCAAATATGTATGGTACTTTTTAACTGTTACGGACATCGACCGACAGTCACAGTTTTGAAAGAATATTTACTGAAATATGACACTGTTCGAATCCGGAGTGGTTTAAACATTTGATTGAGTTAGAACAACAGTAATTACATTGCGAAGTTGAAACAAAAGAAAAACGCGAAAGTATTTTATAAATTCAGACGTTATAACATTACTAAATAAACTAACCATATTTCGTAAAAAAATTCAAAAAGAAAAAACATACCAGGCACAAAATGCCAAAGGAAAGGTGGAGAGGCAAAAGAGCTTTTATGGAGCAACTTCGGCGTACTGTGTCGCAGTGAGAACGTTTACTAGGTATATTTGGGGTACGGAATCAGTGGTAGCGACTGCAGGGTTGAATTACGGGTTGAATAGGTTTTTTAGGGTTAAATTAGAATTTGGGCACGGATTTTCGGGGTTTTAGAAGTAGGAGTTTTTAGAAATATATACGAAACGAAGTCACACAAATGGGATTTCTAAAAATGTGGGAAGTCGGGAATTGAATGATTTGATAACATTCAGCAGTATCCTTAACTACATTGCGATGATAGAAAATTATTTAGCGCAGAATGCATCAAGATACATAAAATATTGTGAACTTAACAATCACAACCACACATAAACATTATTTTATTATATTAAAGACAGTTCAACAAAAAGGAAAACGAGGAAAATGTCGTGAGGAAAGTTGTGAGTATCAATGTGGAGGGGTATAAGAGAAGACAAAGTTCAAAGAAACGATGGATGGACAGTGTAAAGCATGATATGCCAAAAATTTAGGTATCTAATGAGTCGACAAGTATTACAGAAGTATGGAAGAAGAAAACATGCTGCACCAACTTCAAGAAGGAGGAGATAGTTCTTCAAAATGCCCATCCTTATCAACTTACTAGGGTATCGCTGGTAAAGAAAAAGTAGGTACCTACGCAAGTCGGCCCAGCAAAACATTTGTCTCCCCAGCAATTAAATGACATTTCAAGATTCACATTTCTAGTAACTTTCTATTGCTTTGATGACTTCTGATAGCCACATCATTAAATCATCTAGTGATGCGAAATGATTCTGCCATTTCATGCGTGGCTGCTGCTGCCTACATGCGTAGATAGCCCTTGTTATAAACCCTCTCCCTTGAACCCACCCTCGTGAGGGGACCACACGCGACACACAAATGTACCAACATTAGCATCCTTGAGTCTCCTGTTACTACGGAAATGGGGGAAAAGGGAACTATTCCTTTTTACCTGGGCTTTTTTAAACGAGTTAGGGTCCTCTATTTAGTTATTGTTGAGAAGGTTTAGTGACTGAATTTGTTTAACAACGCACTCGACTTTATTGAGAGACGGACTGCTGTATTCTTGCAAATTGATATACTTGGCGGTATTGTATTTTCTACCTGTACCTATGTCGTAAATGTGTGAATATATGAATTCTTTTAAAAAAAAGAAGACGAAAAGTCACTGTTTTTATGGAAACTCCTAATAATCTACGAATTAATCCAAATAAACGATTTCACAATTTATAGCCTGCTTTACAACGTAAGCACGCCAATTTTTAAATGAAATTTTCTAAAGTATATTTAACAATTGTAATACAAAACCCGGCCGGAAAATTGCAAGACAACAGCCCCGCGAAAACTACAACCGCATACAAAACGCGAAAAAAAAACCGTCCCCAGGAAAACATCGTACGACAAACACCGTCTCCAAGAGCGATCTTCGCAGATATGCAAAACACAGTCCTTTGTAACGTGATCTTATTGTGTTCGCGAATCCACGTTGCCACACTGAATACAGAACAACTTATGTCGATTTAGAAATTTATTAGAATGCCACGAGGTTTTGTCATGCGAAACGCGAGTTGCCGACGTGCAGCCAAGGAGTTATTGTTGCATTATGGGGTGCATTCTGGGCTATTGTGGCTGTGAGCGACTTAAGAGCTTGCTGCATATGAATTGCTGGTAAAGGAGGGTTTTGATTGTACTTCATTCGTGAGTTGGCTTTAAATGCACAGTGCATCAATGATTTTATGTTTCTGTTTCGTTGACAATTCGATATAATTTTCGGTG
Source organism: Diarsia mendica (assembly GCA_949316265.1). Lineage (NCBI taxonomy): Eukaryota > Metazoa > Arthropoda > Insecta > Lepidoptera > Noctuidae > Diarsia > Diarsia mendica. Next base: position 3,019,228 of record OX438895.1, on the reverse strand, counting down.
GTCGTACTGAAAAATATATTATATATCGTTCGAAGCTGCACAATGTGAACATTTTATCGCGTAAGTACGGTGGTGTTTATTTTCAATGATCTGCGCCAGACAGTAAAGCATTTTGTAATTTGCATAAAGCGATTGGCATGCATTACAGGCTTATCATACTTGATTCGTGAAGTGTTATGTTTTCAATTATGTGAAATCAATACATTAGTTGCTTAGGTATATTAATGTGTCAAGGAAAATCGTAAGCAGTCTTTTCTTTTTATTAGATTTCCTTAATGAAACAGTTTGTTCGTGAAATATAGTTATCGACTATACATTTACTTAAAGTGAAAAGCTTTAGATTTGATTTCATCCTAATTTATTACGAAGACAGTAATCTAACATTTCAACGCCTAGGTAGCAGAGACTTGACCCTTTTCTTCCAAACCCAAGAACGACCAAACCCTAAAATTCCCTACCAGACACTGCCAAAACAAATGGGTTCCACCCCAAATAACAGGGTATAGGAACCGCAGACCAGACCGTTCCCCATGTCAATCCCGCGGACCTCAGTGTGACAATGACAAGTCGAAGATTGCAACGGTTGCAAATCCCTGGGGCAGAGCGCAGAAATTGATCGGAGTAATTTGCTAACGTTCGGACTGCCGCGGCGAGACGATTCGTCTTGGCTGTGGGTTAAGATGGAAGGGAATGGCGGTGAATGGGGTCTATGGTCTTTAAGGTTAATTTATGATGTTAGAAATCATAACATAAGATCCCTATCATAAATCTGTTATCTTCGAATGGTGCAGGCAGAGGTGACGATTCGAGATATTTGAGATGTTTAAATCCTATGTTATAGAACCATATTTCAGTTATGTTGAAGGCCCATGTAATAGGCGGGGACCCAATTATGTTAGAACGTTATTAACAGAAAAGGTTGATGTGAAATGTATTGCGCACAATTTCTTCACATCAGATTTTTTTTAATGGTGGTCATTTCAAAGTAATACATGACTTTTGAATTTGGTTAGAGTGAAATTTTGGCAACAGAAGATTTTACGTAGGTAGGTAATATTTAAGTCATCCATTTACTAGTACAAACCACTAATTTTGCGGCTGCTAGAGAAGATTTTTCAGTACATTTCTATCAGTACACTTTGCACCAATTGGGACAAGTGATACTTAAGCCACGTTTGATCATTTTGGTAAAATATTATGAAACCTGTTTTTTGTTGTTGTGTACTATCTTAGAAACTTTATTTCGTATTCCTTGCACCATCAATCCCACCAATTGCGTATTATTCACAAAACGTGCTATACAATAATGTCTCCAAAAGTTATCTGTGGGAACAAAACAATATTGCTAGGTTGGCTATGTCTCCACGAATAACAAATTATACACTTTTTTAACATTATTTTGCGATTTACAATGGGTAAAAAAACTGCATGTACCAATGTCCAGTTTTCAATATCTAAAAGCTTTCAAAGTTAATCTACAGACAGATTCAGGAAAATGTCGCAAGAAAATCCAGACTGGACTGTCGACAGCATTTTGTCACAAGACTTTTTCATCGCCATGATTTATTTTAACTTCAGCAAGAACCGTTTAAAATTACTTCTGAAACAAAATTCGTTCCTGTAATAACGAAATCCCATCCCGTTCCTATCATAGCCGAGAAATAAGACAAAAACCGACGAAAAACCCATTAACACTTTTAACGAAATTCAAAAAACTAAAAAGCGCCTAAGGCACCATTCTGTATAAAGCAAAGGGTGGATTTTTTAAATTTTCTATTAAGCGTCGTAGCTATACGGAGCTAGGAGACTTGAGACTTGAAACGTCAATTTTACGGAAGATTTCGCATAATACAGCCGCTGCTGTGGCGCTTGATACATGCTTGCCGCTCGACTTCGCTCGCGTCTGGCTCGTTTTATTGAGAAAGCCGCACTGTATTGATAGTTTTGCTGAATTGTGAGCGTTGAGTCAATGCAGCTAGTGTGTTATGAAGAGATGTGGACGTTATGTTTTTACTCAAGATCCTCCGCTAGTTTTTTTCTGATTAATTTCGTTGCTGGATCCATGACAGTTAAATTGTTGCTCTGGAATTTTGTACAACTTTATTGCCTTGGCGCTATTCTGGTGGTTGCAACTGTTTATTCAGGCTTTCATGAGGTACAGTGATTTGGGAATAGTATGGCGGGCTTGTCCCCAAAAAAAAGCGAAACGTTAGATTAGTTTTAGCCAACGTAAAATTGTAAACTTTACATGCAAAAAATGTAAATAAATGCCATCTGGTTTACACAGAATGTAGACAGTAACTACGATTTTTGAAGTGCAAACATTACTACCGATGTAGGTACATTTGACTGTACCGACCGCAAACTGTTCCCAATATCTGTCTCTTTTGACATCGCAGTCAAACAGGACATAAAAAAACACAAAACTTTTTGAGCGGAGATACCCGTTCGATTAACATGCACATAAAACTTGTATAAAAAAATCCTTTATCCCAACAGACAGACATCTCTATCATACAGTTATCATAGTATATTCGTAAAAGCGCTTCCACGCTGGCGTTTAAATGCTAAAAGATTTTATATCTAGCGCGAAAAATTGGAGTAAATTGCCGCCACTGGATAAGATATTAGGTTGTTTTTTTTAATTTTTTTTTTCAGACTAGCATAAGGCTGTGTGAGAGTGTCTGGGGAATTTTAGAAAAGTTTTTTTTTCTGATTTTGTGTATGCAAATTTTTTGGTGGACACGCTTGCATCGGAATGGAAGCCTATGCGATAATTTTAATGAAAATTTATGTTAAGTTTTGATATTTGCATTGGGTTGGTTAGTTGTCACGTGCACCTCTATTTTTTCAGATTCATATTATGCATATTATAATAATGATCACTTGCTTCGTTGAAGGAGGAACATTGTGAGGAAACCCGCATACTTGATCGATATTTCTTGACGGCTTGTAAAGCCAACTCAGAGGCATGCGCGGTATAAAAACTCTGATACCAGGTTAGGTACTAATCACACGATATTGAAAAAAGAAAAAACAATAATAAGAGTCTTAATTATTTTATGGGACATTGACACCGTTGTTGTTATTTATCCCTATATTTATTGAGGAAGAATTTGATAATTACTTATTGTTGTGCATTTGGCGAGCAGCGGTGGCCCAGTGGTGTCGGCCCCGACTTACGAACAGTAGGTCGTGGGTTCGAACCCAGGCAGGCAGGCAGGCTGCTCTCAAAACGGTGAAGGAAAACATCGTGAGGAAACCGGCATGTCTTAGAACCAAAAAATTCGAAGACATGTGACATCTGCCAATCCGCACTGGGCCCGCGTGGTGGATTATAGCCCATCCCTCTCCTAGAGAGGAGGCCTGAGTCCCTGCAGTGGGAACATTATATATGTGGCTGATGCATTTGTCTGACAAAGGTGGCGAAGGTGGTGTGACTTGATCTTTATTGCGGGATGAACTTACTTAGATATTGCACAAGGAAGAGAGGTTTGGAAGGAGAAAATGGAGGTGTTACACAAACAGGCAAACAAAAAAAAAAGGATTGTCTGCAAGTGTTTCAACAAAATATACTTAACTTACAACAAAACTTTTCAACATCTTTTTTTCTCCATTCTTACCTTATCTAAAAACTCCAATTTCACGTTCTTCAGAAAACATTCAAAATGACGTCAAGTAGTGGTTTGGCACTGCGTTCCCGAAATCCCGACTAACTCAATATTACCACTATCCATCTTGGCGGGACTCTCTGATTGGTCGAGCAGATAGGCATTTTATAGAGTGCCTCTCCAATTCATGTGGCACCTACATTCTTTACGTTGTCTCTAGGAGAGGGAGATAATGTATCTACATATTATTATTAGGGTGAAAGACTGGCTCTTGTTTTATTTGAAAAGAGGGACTGGCTTAGACTGACTAAATTTTTTATTTTAATCCGGCAGCTGGGTCTCGAGGTGGCACTTCACAAGTCCGAGGCCATGTGCTTCCATGGGCGTGGGAATGTGCCACCGTCGGGATCCCAGCTATCGGTGGGAGGGGTTTCCATCGGTGTCGAGTGTACTTTAAAGTACCTCGGACTCGTCCTCGACAGCCGGTGGAACTTCGTGGAGCACTTCCGACGTTTGGCTCCCAGACTGGAGCGGGCCGCGGCTGCCTTTAGGTGGCTCCTGCCCAATCTGGGGGGGCCAAACGCCTCCTGCCGTAGGCTCTATGCGGGGATCGTGCGGTCCATGGCCCTTTACGGGGCCCCGGTGTGGGCGCGTGCCGTGAAGAAGCGGGCCGTCCACTACCTGAACGCGCCCCAAAAGGTCATGGCCGTAAGGCTAGTCCGCGGGTACCGCACGATCTCCCGCGAGGCGGCGAATCTCCTTGCCGGATTGCCGCCGTGGGATCTGGAGGCGATAGTCCTCGCGCGCCTACATGAGTGGCGCGCGGAGGCGCTACACCGGGGGGTCAGTCTGCTGCCGCGGCACATTGCTGCGCGGCGGACAGACCTCCGGTGCGATCTCATGGCGGCATGGAGACAGCGACTGTCGCAACCCCGTGCAGGGCACGCCACGATAGCGGCGGTAAGTCCCCTCTTTGAGGAGTGGCTAGAGAGGAGCCACGGCGCCCTCACCTTCCGTCTGACGCAGGTCCTCACCGGACACGGATGTTTCGGGAGGTACCTGCACCGAATCAGGCGGGAGGAAACGCCCGGATGCTTCCACTGCGAGGATCGACCGGAGGACACGGTGGAGCACACTGTGGAGGTGTGCCCTGCCTGGGCGGAGCCCCGCCGTGTTCTCGTAGCGGCGATCGGCGGCGGTGACCTCTCGCGTCCGGCCCTGGTGCAAGCCATGGTCCGGGGCGAGGAGGAATGGGACGCCGTCGCCTCCTTCTGCGAAGCAGTGATGCTAGCGAAGGAGGTGGCGGAACGAGAGAGGGAGCGATCCTCTCAACGTCCCAGCCGCCGCGGAAGGCGCGGAAGGCCCTCCGGGCGTCGGGGGCCACGTGATGGCTTCCGGCCACCGTAGACGCGGGCCTGTGGACGGTGAGTAATGGGCTAGCTCGCCGTCCGGCCGTCGTCATGACGGCAACAGACCGTGTCGGCGGCGCGTTCGTGTTCCACGCGCGCCTCAAAGAGATGTCAGCAAGGAGGGGCCCGCAAGGGCCGACGCCCGTCGGGGCCGCGGTATTTGTACTAGATTACGTGGCCTCGGCGCAAGGGCAAAGAAGGAACATGGGTTCGGTTTTTAGTCAGTAGAAGTCTGACACTCCCCTTCGCTCTGCCCAAGAGCGGGGGGGGTCATTCGATGATTTTCCACCCACCAAAAAAAAAAAAAAAAAAAAAAGGCCTTCACAGGGTTAGACGGGGCGTAGTCAATTTAGTAAAATCATATTTTGTCAGTTGTGTTGCGTTTAGTTTGCTTATAACATGGAGCAAGCTTTTTGCCATTAACCGATCAAAAATCCAGGCTCTGTGGCTGCTTACTACACTCTGCTTGATCCGGGAATCGAAGTCAGTATCTCATGCGCAACAGTCGACTAACTATACCAACGAGAAAGATATATTTTATTTTGATCACTGTAGTGCATCCAAAGTAATACAAACGTATTTAGAGTTTAATTTAGACAAAATCTAGAATATGAAAACCACTTAAAACCCTTCAAATATTACTTTATCCTCATCCAAAAAGCCAATCACCATTATCCCCCAAAATCACCAACGCACACACTCAACTAGTTACCTAATCCCCACAAACGCGCAAACAACATGAACGCACCTAGATAAAAGAAAACATAGTATGCAAGATTAATTAACGTTATAGCCAAGTTATTAGGGCACGCCTATAGCCGACATTTTATCATAAAAGATATAATCCTGGGCAGTAATCCCTCTCGTCGCTTTACAGATAGCGATACCATACGATATGTATAAGCTGTCAATGATCTTGGGGGCATGGAAGAGTTTGTGGGTCGGAATTAGTTGGGAAAATTACCTACTAAGAGGAGTTTCCATGGAGTTTCCATTTAAAAGAGTGTCCATGAAGTTTCTTGACCATGGGTCATGGAATAGTTTGTGGGTCGGAATTCGTTGAGAAAATTACCTTCTAAGAGGAGTGTCCATTTAAAAGAGTGTCTGTCTGGAGTTTCTTGGCCATTTTCCTTCATAGAGATTCCACGCTTGTGAATGTTGCTCATTCAAAAGCGTGGAATCTCTACAGTACTTTCACAAGTTATAATGGCTTGTGACTGTGACTTTTACATTCAGAAGTGTCTGTAATTGTCAAATTGAAATAAATGCTTTGAGTTCACGTGGAGAGTGTGTAGGTAAACCAAGTTACCATTGAACACTCCTTACTTCACGAAGAACAATTTATTGACTGTACTAAAGTGCATTTATATTGGTACGGAATAATTGCGGACTTTGGACAATCACAGGTACTGTGCTGAAATATCGTTCAGTGTCTGCAATTTGACGTACTGGTTGCACTTTCAGAGAATTTAACTATTATCAAGAACGAATGAAAAGCGAATACAATAGGGTAGTCGACCGACTAAAAAAAATATGATTCTGTTTAGTCCGTCAGTCAGATTATTGAAAAATATTGAACACGTATTTTTTGTTTTATCAAATTAATAAAAATTGACGAAAATAAAGCTTGTCAAAGACCATGGAGAGGGGGCGTTTGACGTCATAGTTAGGTAAAATTGGACCAAGCTGTGACGTTTCACGACTTTTCGAAGCACTGTATCGTCTTCATTTTTTGTTTACGTGAAAAAAGAAAAAATACGTGTTCAATATTTTTTGGAAATCTATCTGACGGACTAATTAGTTTTTTTTTGTCGACTACCCTATTATTAGAAATTAAAAATAGATTCGATGTTTTATTGGCTAGGGCCAAGTAGTTTCTGTAACGTAACATGCCGAATAAATAAATAATCTTTATACTCCCATCACTGCATATAAAGGAATTAGGAACATGCTTCCCGAACTCCAACAAACTCACTAAGACACGTCTGTCGCTCTCAAACAACAGCCACTTCGCACGTTCCTCCGCCCCGGCACAGGCACATCTAGCAAACAGCATTTAAATCCACGCGGGCCCCTATCAAATGCTCGTTTGCACAAAGTATATACTCCAAGTATATCTCGAATGGTTGCGAACACCGAACCGAACGGTTTTCGGAACACTTTTTCCCTATTTCCACCAAATAAAAAGGGGCCAAAGAGAACTTCATGACTTTTGTTATACCGTATAGCTTTTTTACATCGGAAAACGCGGCGAGGCAAATTTTCTAAAACCTTTTGTTGGCAATCGCCCTTTGTAAGTGTCGTATAGACTGTGTAATGAATGTATGTGCTTTTGGGGACATTTTTTGAATATTTGGGTGAGGACAGAGTATTGATGTAGGTATAGTAGGATGATATACATAATGTATAAAGGCCGGTTTACACTTTGTGAAGTGCAAGTGCGAAGTTCATACATTCGCTACTAAGCGCTTAGTAGGAAATGTATGAACTTCGCACTTGCACTAATCAAAGTGTATACCAGCCATAAGGTTACAATTATGCGGAGATCAGTAACGGCCCTCTGGTGAACCAAAGCAAGCGCGTTACTTTGTGTTGTTTTATTCCCTCAGTACTGCTAGAGCAACTAACCCTGTTCAAGACACAAAAATTTGATGTTAGTGTCATCTACAAATCCGAACTGAGCCAAAGTAGTGGATTACAGCCCATTTTCTCTTAGAGAGAGCAGGCTTGGGTCTCAGAGATGGGACAAACAATCTGTTGATAATGCTTATTGTCCTCGCTATAATGTTTGTTTTCGTTTTCCAAAGATTTAAAAATTACAGCCGGGACCAATGGACGTTCTTACTATAAAGTTACGGATTGATTGAAAATACCAAACTAGTCTCCGTTTGGGCTGATTGAATTAGGAATAATTCAATCAGCACAACACTAAGCTTTAAAAGATAAAGCTGTCAAGCTGTGACTTTGTACTCTAAGTTATGTGTTTATCATTATCAATGATAAAATAAATAATTAAGATTGACATCGACACAATTATTAGGAAAAATAAGAAGAAAACATGCAATATTGTAGGTAGAATTATTCATGTAACCAACGCAATAATGCAATGAAATAAGTAGATATGTCTGACTTTACAACATCACCCATAAAAAGTCAATTTTCATTTGAGTGTCATTAAGCTTTACTCACCAGTCCGCGTTCAGACTACGAGGCTTTTGATTTTAAAGAGGGTTTACTTGTTTCGATGAACTGAAGTAAGTAATGCGTTAAGTGTTGGTCCCGGCGATATAGATCTTTGGCAGTCGTTACAGGTAGTCAGCGACCTAGTATTAACTGGGTTGTGGAGTTCAGATAGGCAGTCGCTCCATGTAAAATACTGGTATTCAGCTGCATCCAGTTTTTTTTAAATTATTTTTTTATTATAAATGGGCTTGCTCTTGACCTCAAACGAACAAAAAACTGTTATTTTTTACAAAGCTCAAGAACTGCGCTATCAAAATGTATGGAAAAGTATTTATTTTAGATTTCAGTGTTGGCCCCGACCAATCCACCAATCTGTTTACTTACTGTAATGAATTTATGATTATTTAATATTGTTTTACAAATTTCTCAGTTAAATCAAGCTTAAAATATTTTGTTATATTTATATTCAATTTATAATACCCTATTCGATGATTATTGTTGATTCATAATGTCTTAATCGATATTAGTAAATCAGTTGATTCAAAATGCCATAACTTTGTTAGTTTATGAAGAACGAACAGATTGATGAAAACATTTCGTTCAGTCTGGAACGAAATGTACTTGGTCGGTGATTTTTTAAAAAAGTGTGGGCATTCTGATCTATGAAGTCGACTGAGACAGACGTCTGATATTAGCTGAGTCTGAAATGCTGTGCAATTGTTAGTCTAATTTTATTGTTTATACAAAAAGTGTTACAGTGTTTATTTAAATTAGAACTGCTATGTAAGGCTATAAGTAAGAGTGATTGGAACAATATAATCGTTATTACAAAGCAAACAGTTTTATTATACAACAGAACCCGAATTGTGAGAATCCGTCACAGTTCAGAAGTGGGATAAGGACCCAATCTAAGGTACGTGCAAGCATCTTATATGATTATTAATTTTATTACTAATTACAAATCTAGCATCCCACGTGTGCATTGTTATTAGAGGTTACGTGTACCTAAGATTAGATGCTATGTATGCCTATTGAAGTATTGAGCCACGTGTGCTTAGTTGTTAGAGGTTATGTGTGCCTACAATAAGAAGCCAAGTGTGCTTTAGCTACTAGAGGTTATGTATACCTATTGAGCCACGTGTGCTTAGTTGTTAGAGGTTATGTGTGCCTACAATAAGAAGCCAAGTGAGCTTTAGCTACTAGAGGTTATGTATGCCTATTGAGCCACGTGTGCTTAGTTGTTAGAGGTTATGTGTGCCTACAATAAGAAGCCAAGTGTGCTTTAGCTACTAGAGGTTATGTATACCTATTGAGCCACGTGTGCTTAGTTGTTAGAGGTTATGTGTGCCTACAATAAGAAGCCAAGTGTGCTTTAGCTACTAGAGGTTATGTATACCTATTGAGCCACGTGTGCTTAGTTGTTAGAGGTTATGTGTGCCTACAATAAGAAGCCAAGTGTGCTTTAGCTACTAGAGGTTATGTATACCTATTGAGCCACGTGTGCTTAGTTGTTAGAGGTTATGTGTGCCTACAATAAGAAGCCAAGTGTGCTTTAGCTACTAGAGGTTATGTATACCTATTGAGCCACGTGTGCTTAGTTGTTAGAGGTTATGTGTGCCTACAATAAGAAGCCAAGTGAGCTTTAGCTACTAGAGGTTATGTATGCCTATTGAGCCATGTGTGCTTAGTTGCTAGAGGTTATGTGTGCCTACAATAAGAAGCCAAGTGTGCTTTAGCTACTAGAGGCTATGCCTATTAAACCATGAGCGTATAGAATGTTACAGTAGAGGTCATGTGTACCTACCTAGAATAGGAAACAAAGTATACTTTAATAAGAAATTAAGTATGCCTATTGAATGGTTTGTGTTCATTCGAGCGTTAAAGCTAGGTTATTATATTTTGTTTTTAATCAAGGATGATTCATTGAGGAAATAAATGAAGTTTTGTTTTTCTTTTAAAATTTCTTTTACCTTATGTTGTTATGTATTCTAAATGAAAATCAAGTTTTTAACACGTTTAGACAATAAATTGATATACTGAAATGATTCTAATTAGACTTTATTCTTTTGAGGTATGAATTCTGACGAAGCGATGACTCCTGAAGGCTCGCCTACTCGTAAAGATGAGCGCCAAGGAAAAAGAAAATGTTCACGAACCTTCTCCAAAGCAGCAGCTAAGTCTAAAAGAGCCAAAAAGCGATCAAAGAAGAGACGTAAGCAGTCGTCCAGCTCCTCCTCATCCAGCAGTGAGTCACCCCGTAGTTCACGGAGTTCGAGTAAGAGAAGATCCAGGGAGACAGGCAGTTTTTCTACTAAAGAGGTACTTGATATGTTTACTACCCTTCAAGAACATAAAAGCAGGACCAGTAATTTAAATAACAATCTTCTCAACAATGTGATACCGGAATTTGATCCGTCAAGTAAAACTCAGAATATTGACTGTTGGGTTAAGAAAGTAAACGAATGTGCAGTAATCTATGAATGGAACGAGAAGCAGACCATACATTTTGCTCTACAAAAACTTTCTGGTATGGCAAAGAAGTGGTTTGAAGCCCTTCCTAGTGTTGTTTTCAGTTGGTCAGAGTGGCAGGACAAACTCATAAGAGCTTTCCCGAATGAGCAAAATTATGGTCGGCTTCTCGAGGAAATGTTAGCTCGCACTAGTCGTAGTAGCGAAAGTTTGCGAGAGTATTTCTACGACAAGTTAACGTTATTAAACAGATGTGAAATAAGAGGCAAAAAGGCCGTCGATTGTATTATCCTTGGAATACTAGATAAATCGATTAGAAGCAGTGCACAGGCACTGACTTGTCGCGAACCAGAAGACTTATTGAATTTCCTAAGCTCCCAACGTCCTATATTAGAAAATAATACATTCAACAGAAAACGAAGTGATAATATGATAGTTCGACCGGGTAACACTGCTACACCCTCAAGTGAAAGTTCGGTTATTTGTTTTAATTGCCGCTCAAAGGGACACCTTTACTTTCGATGCCCCAAACCCCTTGTCAAATGTTTGAAATGCCAACGTGTAGGCCACAATAATGATAATTGTAAACTAGAGCCATTAATCTTACGAAAAGAATCCAAACAGACAGATAACCAGGATCGAAAAATTTTGACTATTACTACCTTTAATAACAACAGCGACAAATTTTACAAAACCGTTAGGGTAAACGATAAATCTTTCATTGCTTTTATTGATTTCGGCAGCGAATGTAGTTTAATCAGGGAATCTGACGCTCAAAATCTGAATTTAACCAAAAATACAACAGAATTGCCAGTAATCAAAGGATTCGGCAACTCTAAAGTTTTTCCAGTATATAGGAGCAATGTTGATCTGAAATTAGATGAAGTTGAGGTTAATGTAGAGGTATTAGTAGTTAGCAATCAGTTCCTTCAGTCAGCTTTACTTATAGGTCAAAATGTTACTGAACTTCCTTGCGTAACAGTATTTAAAAATAGCCATCAGCTAACGTTTTACCAGAGCCCCGATACCGTAGTACACCCGGTGAAGTGCTTAAAGTTAAATATCGATAACGATACCGATATTTCATCATCAGGATTAGTTGAAGTTACCGCATCTGACGTTGGCTTCTGTGGAGATATTTATATTGAAGGTTACTGCAATTGTGAGCCTGGGAAAGAGCATTATTTGCACCAGGGAGTTTATAGGGTTGTTGATGGGAAGTGCTGTTTGCCCGTGACTAATTTATCTGGTCAAAATCTTAAATTATCCAAGAAATGTCCTATTGCTAAAGGAACTTGTGTTGTTGAGAGAGGTGCCACCTATACAAATAGAGTAACGAAAGATAATTCAGAATATGAACCTTTACTAATATCTGACATAAAAGTAGGTCCCCAAATTGACAAAGAGACATTAGGTAGGCTTCATTCGCTTTTACTCAGTTATCGTGATTGCTTTGCATTCAACCTAGGAGAAATTGGTTGTATCAGCTCAACCGAAATAAAAATAGATTTATTAGATGATAAACCCGTAGTTTACCGACCGTACAGATTGTCTTTTTCGGAAAGGGGTCAGGTTAGAGAGATTATAGATGAATTATTGCGAAATGACATTATACAAGAGTCTAATTCAAACTATGCGAGTCCTATTCTATTAGTGAGGAAGAAGACAGGGGAACAACGCTTGTGTGTTGATTATAGGGCTCTAAATAATAAGACTAGGAAGGATTGTTTCCCTTTGCCGATAATCGACGATCAGTTGACAAACCTTAGTGGCAATAGATTCTTCACATCCCTAGATCTGGCTTCTGGGTACTACCAGGTGCCAGTGGCGAAAGATAGTCGTCCGCTAACTGCTTTTGTAACGCCAGATGGGCATTACGAATTTAAAAGAATGCCTTTTGGTCTTGCAAATGCTCCAGCTGTATTTCAGAGGCTAATGAATGCAATGCTAGGTAGTAAACGTCATGAATCGGCTTTGGCTTATTTGGACGACATTCTTGTGCCATCGGTTACCTTGGAGGAGGGATTTGAAAGGTTGAGGAATGTTTTGGAGTTGTTGCGACAGAATGGGCTTATTTTAAAATTATCTAAATGCCGTTTCTTTGATAGTTCCCTTGACTATTTAGGTTATGAAATTTCCGCTGAAGGCATACGTCCTAATGAAAATAAGATTCTAGCCGTTAAAGAGTTCCCTGTTCCCCAGAACGTACATGAAATCCGTCAGTTTTTGGGATTAGCGGGATATTTTAGAAAATTTATTAAAAGTTTCGGGGAAATAGCTAGACCTCTAACGAACTTACTTAAAAAGGGCAATGTTTTTAAATGGACAGATGTAGAATCTCATGCGTTTACTACCCTAAAAGACAAATTAATTGACCGACCAATTTTAGCGCTGTACAGTCCTAATTTTGAAACTGAGTTGCATACGGATGCAAGTTCTTTAGGCGTGGGTGGGATATTGATGCAATGGCAGCCGGAGCCACGCGCTCTCAAACCAATAGCTTATTTTAGCCGGCAAACCACCCCCGAGGAGCGTCACTTGCATTCTTATGAACTCGAGACCCTTGCAATTGTATGTTCATTAAAAAAATTTAGGGTATATTTGTTGGGGATAGAGTTTAAAATTGTGACAGACTGTAACGCCCTTCGGACTACACTAACCAAGCGCGACTTAATACCCAGAATAGCTAGGTGGTGGCTTTTAATGAGTGAATTCAATTTTAGCGTAGAGTACCGTCCAGGCATCCGTATGGCTCATGTGGACGCACTGAGCCGTAACACAAAATTAACACCCGAGGAGATCGATAATTCTGCAGTCACAGTCTATAGTATCGAAACTGATAACTGGCTCTTGACTTTACAAATGACAGATCCCGATATATCCCGAATATATAAAATACTTAAACCTGAGTCAGATGAAGAAGCTAAAGAAATTAGGAAAAATTATGTGGTTAAGAATAGTAGAGTGTATAAGAGAGTTGATGATAAGCTTTGTTTAGTAATTCCTCGTAATGCTCGATGGCAAATATGTAAATCTAACCACGATGACGCTGGTCATTTAGGTATATCGAAGACAATCGAGAAAATTCAATCTGTTTTCTGGTTCCCTAAGTTACGCAGATTTGTTAAAAAGTATGTTAAGTCCTGCATTAAGTGCGCCTGTAATAAGGATAATACGTCACGACATAAGAATGGTCAGTTGTATCCAATAGAGAAAGTAAGCATTCCGTTCCACACCATTCACATTGACCACTTGGGTCCATTTGTCAAAAGCAAGAACGGCAATGCTTACATCCTCACCATAGTGGATGGATTTACCAAGTATTTGTTTGTAAGAGCTGTTAAAGATACAAAAACGAAAACAACGGTTAAGGTATTATTAAATATTTTTTATGACTTCGGTTTACCATCCCGAATAATATCAGATCGAGGTACCTCTTTCACTTCAGCAGCTTTTAAGTCCTTTTGTGATACTCATGGTATAAAACATGTTTTGAATGCTGTCGCGTGTCCCAGAGCCAACGGCCAAGCCGAAAGATACAACCAAACGATCTTAAGTTCACTTGCAAAATATTCTGACGGTGAGGACGAACGGAACTGGGACATGTGTCTAGGCAAAATTCAGTGGGGAATTAATAATACCACAAACTCCACCACTCAGAAAACAGCTACTGAAGCATTATTTGGAACCAGATTGAAAGATAGCTTGAGTAATATGTTAGATGTTAACAATGAGCCTAATCCCAATTTTACAGAAGTAAGGCAAGAAGTTCGTACAAATATCGAATCTAGTCAGATTAAACAAAAACTGAACTACGATCAAAATAGAGTTCCTGCCCCGACTTATAAGAAAGGGGATTTAATTAAAATAACTAGAACCAATTTTAGTAATAAAGGTAATAGTACTAAGTTAATGTCAAAATTTATAGGCCCCTTTAAAATAGCAGAAGTTTTAGGCAATGATAGGTATAAAATTGTCGAAATACCTGGTTTTAGTAAACGCAAGAATAAATACGATAGTGTGGTAGCAGTAGACAGGATTCGACCGTGGATCAATATAAATGTGTCCGAACAAAATGATAATGTAGATGCAGTGGCTAACAGCAGTAGTACGTCTGATAGCGAAAGTAATAAAAGTGACAATGAACTGCCACAGAGTCAATCTGAGTCCAAATAATAGCCGAATGTAATGAATAGTAATACATTTATAATGTTTAGTTTACAGTTAATTCAAATGAAACTTTATAATTTAGTTAGTATTATTTAAGTTTTTAAAAATTAATATAAGTGATTATATACCGTGCGTCAGGAGACCGCACGTAGTCGGACGGCCGAATGTAATGAATTTATGATTATTTAATATTGTTTTACAAATTTCTCAGTTAAATCAAGCTTAAAATATTTTGTTATATTTATATTCAATTTATAATACCCTATTCGATGATTATTGTTGATTCATAATGTCTTAATCGATATTAGTAAATCAGTTGATTCAAAATGCCATAACTTTGTTAGTTTATGAAGAACGAACAGATTGATGAAAACATTTCGTTCAGTCTGGAACGAAATGTACTTGGTCGGTGATTTTTTAAAAAAGTGTGGGCATTCTGATCTATGAAGTCGACTGAGACAGACGTCTGATATTAGCTGAGTCTGAAATGCTGTGCAATTGTTAGTCTAATTTTATTGTTTATACAAAAAGTGTTACAGTGTTTATTTAAATTAGAACTGCTATGTAAGGCTATAAGTAAGAGTGATTGGAACAATATAATCGTTATTACAAAGCAAACAGTTTTATTATACAACAGAACCCGAATTGTGAGAATCCGTCACATTACATAAATCTATTTTAGTTTTATTATTTCATTTTAAGAATACAATTCAGCCTTCAAACTAATACCACATACTTACTATCCTTAGCAAGAATTGAGCCCAATACTCCGATCGACTTAAGTAGGTACAAGCATTTATAATATAGAACTGGAACTGTGGGACGAACTAATCCGTACTTAGCGCAGTGGCGTGTGAACACAACAATCGTTCGTATTGGAGACCATTAACTGCTAAAGGTATAGAAAAGGGAGCGATAGAATCTGTATAGTTAGCACGTCTGATATTCTTTTTAGAGGTAGGAATATCTATAAGGCAGGATCGTTGAGCACTATTATGGCACGTGTATTTTTTTGTTTTGTCTATCTCGATTTTTATGAACCAATCGTTATCGTTCGATAAGTTTTGCCAATTGTTATCGTATTACCAAGTATTATTTGGGTTGGGAGGTCAGATAGGCAGTTACTCCATGTAAAATTTTGGTATTCAGCTGCATTTGGTAAGACTGGATGCCGACCCCAACATAGATGGCAAATGCATCTTATATACCGTTCATACGATGTTAATAGATGAAAAGTAAGATAAATTGCAATTGTCATTGGATTGTCTGTGCTGTTGGCAAAAAAATATTTGTCAACGAACTTAAATAAGTTTCTTGTTAAACTTACAAAGATAGGGAGGAAATTTAGACCAGCAGTATACAGATATGAGAAACACGGTGCTGTTTTTCATTTAAAAGCCAAAATTCTTCGACCAGACGAGTGTTTTGTCTTGTATGTAACTTTATCCTAATTACACTAAGCCTTAGGCAAAAATTGCACAACATTTATTTAGTTGACTGGCCTGTTGGTCTAGTGGTTAGTGACCCTAACTGCTATGCCGGAGGTCGTGGGTTCGATTCCCACCCAGGACAAATGTTTGTGTGATGAGCACGATCATTTGTTCTGTGTCTGGGTGTAATTTATCTATAATATGTATGTATTTAGAAATATATAAGTATGTTTATCAGTTTTCTAGTACCCATAACACAAGCTCTGCTTAGCTTGGGACTAGATGGCGTTGTGTGATAGTTGTGGAATATTATTATATTATTATTATTATATTATTATAGTTAACAAAGTCCTCCGCCGCGTTTGTCTGTCTATCTGTTCGCGATGAACTCATAAACTACTGAATTGATTTTCCTGCTGTTTTCTTCAATATATAGAGTGGTTCTCGAGGAAGGTTTTAGTATATAACTGGACCAACATCCACGCGGGCGAAACTGCAGGCAAATGCTAGTTTAATATAACAAAATGAAGCCTAAAAGTATAGACCAAACCTACATCGCTATTAGCTCGGCATCCCCTTTCAATGCCTATCTACCAGTGCTCCCAAAAGCACAGTTTCAGTTAAAATACAGCTGCCTCGTGTACGAGTACTTAGTAAAGGATTACCTTTCTTCGCGAGGCCGGGAGGATGACCTTGGGCTTGCCCTTAGACGCAATGCAGGTTCTATAAGTGTTGTGAACTTAGTGAGGTAACCAATAGGTTGAGAATTAAGGTTTAGTTATCTTGAGTACTAAGGTTGAATAGGTTATTTGTTTGTCAAATAACAAAAGTCGCACGCTTTTTTTCGTGAGGAGTCAAATAGAAGTTAAATAATTTTTTTCGGCATTAAAAAGGTCAAAACGTTCTAAAATTTGTCGCAATGTCATATCTGTGGCCGTGAGTGCCAAAAACGTCTACTACTTTTGACCGTTTGAGACGAAAAAAGTTCATAAACTCTTGATGAATAAATCAATGGATGAAGATTCATTACTATCATTTTCTTACCCTTATCCCAAATTTATTAGGGATCGGCGAAGCATATCTTCTTTTATAATTCCTTATTACTTAGAAATTACCCCCTTTCTAGCCATATCATCCTTCACACAGTACATCTATCGTTTCATGGATATTTCCATACTTTTATAGCTACCATATTCATACTCAACACTTTCCTCAGCTGTATGACAATTAAGCATCAACGTTATTAGCCAATGTTGTTCCCACTGCTAAGGCACATACCTCCTCTGTATAGAAAAATGGCTAAAATCTGCCACACGGGCCCAGTTCGGGTTGCTATGACGCTTAATTAAACCTGCTTTCAAATGTATAAAAGAAAAATAAAAACATCGTTACTATCAAACGTCATCAACTTCTAAACCCTTATTAAGTTAACCAACCTTTTTCACGAACAAGTTAAAGAAAAGTTCTAGATCTTTACACACAGAAGTTCATTAGAACCTACCTAATAGATTTACAAGCAAGGTTGAACCGTGCGGACGCAGTAATCAGGACAAGGGAATCAAATTACTGACGTACCTACCTACCCTACCTACCTACTGAAACTTTGATTACAGTGCTGTCCGACAAGTATGTGGTTATGTAATAAAGAATAGTTGTTACTTTTATAACTTTAGTATCTCACTAATGAAGAGTAGGTCGCAAGTCGACCTTGGGACGGTTAGAAGATAATTGAAAGTAACTACATATTATTTTTTCAGTATTGTTAGACTGAAAAAGGTCTAGTATTTTTTTCGTCTTTTTACTTTTATATTGAAGACTCGGGACTTGAATAGTCTAGGCATTAAAGATCTCAGCAGAATGGTAGGGGTCCGTAAGGGCCAATGCCTGCCGGGGTTGGCCCCGACTCATGGTTGTTGGAACCTCTGGTTTTTAGCCGGTAAGAGTCTGATATAACCCCAATATTCTAATTACAATTTATAATCCAAACATTGTAAACTAATTCATAGTCATTAAAGTAAATATGAGACCTCGTTTAAAGTCTAAGCATAATCAATCTCTATCATAAAATGTTTTAGTTATAAAACTTAATGCATGCAAAACAGCGCTCGTCTGCAAAACTGGTAAACGATTAAGCGCTTAATCAAGCAGTTGATGAGGCACTTACTTTAAAATCGATTCGCTTATCTGAAGTTATAAGTTCTCCGTCATCAGTGTCAGAGATATGAAAAAGCAACGGTGAGCTACATTTTTAAACTTAATTAAGTTTTTTTTCAGTAAGTATATTCAGTCTATCATACGTATTTAGATAAATGGACTGCTGCGTACTGTCACTGTATAAAAAAACTGAATAAACACTTCAGTGGAATATGATTCAGAATAAAGAGCTAAATGCATGCCCAGTCAGTTTGGGGCGGGCTGTCCCTTTCATCCTGTATTTGTTTGTATCCTAAAATGCAAAAACATCAACTCAACACACCCTCTCCTTTTGTTAGTCAATGGTTAAAATAAGCTTAAATCTCTAAATTAGATATGCCTAAAACGATTGAACTAATATTCCAATGATTATCCTCTACTTCTTATTACTAATCGTCACAAAACTTTGTGAAACACAGGCTGAAAAACTAAGTTACAGGCACTTCTATTACTTTCCCCAGCATATCCATTTAAGTTCATTATTCTAACCCAAAATGAAAAAAAGAACGTACTCTATGCAAACCAGCTATTTCTCAAGAGCGATTAACCAGTTTATAGGTACCACCTGACGAGATAATTTAGTTAGCCTGAGGATTAGCCGACGACAAATTGTCCAATCGGCAGGCAGGTAATTGATTTCAAGCATCTAATATCGGACGCTAAGCTTTTGTTAAGGCTAAGTCTGACGTTAGCTTAAAATGTTAGCCTTTAAAACAGGAGGTGGGACGTGGTGACATGCTTTATACAGTGTATTAGAGGGTTTATCTTTTATAGGTGGGCTAAGATTTAGAGGAAAGTGTGCGATGAAAATGGAGGAACTACCTGCTAGCAGATAAGTCAAACATCTAACTATACATACTATATAATTATTGTGTGAAATATTTTAGGAGTGAAAGAGGTATAGACTGTGCGGCAGACATTTTAAATGGCTGTGACATTGATTACTAAGATGACACATTATAGAGAAGAATGGAGAAGAAGAATTAATTTAAAAAAAAGCAAGCAAACAGTGAAGACCAAAAGGGGCACAACATATTTTATTTCACAAAGGCTTAAACGAACACTTATGAAATGTCGAGAAAAGATGTATACGATTCGGTTTGGTCGTTTAAGAGCTGGTAAAAAACTCATTTCATCAAAAAATTGTAATCTATATCTATACTAATAATTATAATATTATAAAGAGGTAAAGTTTGTGTATTTATTAAATTGTAAGGGGTAATCTCGGGATCTACTGAACCGATTTTAAAAATTCTTTCACCAATAGAAAGCCACATTATTGCTGAGTGTCATACGCTACTTTTTATCCCTGTATTCCCACAGGAACGGGATCTACGCGGGTGAAACCGCGGGACGTCTGCTAGGTCTTTTATATTCAGAAACCAAGACAGAGGTTATGGTCTAGTTGACTTCTATACAACATTTCTTACGCATGGTTCCATAGTTTATTCTCATGAGAAAGGTTCTTTCACCCTTTAAAATATGAAACAATATTTCTTCCAACTTTTTATATAGAACTAGACATTTATTTATGTAGGTACACACGTGATAGCGTGCAATAATGTAATGCAACTAAACGAACTAATTCAAGCCAGTTAATGTTCGTAGTGAGTTTAACGAGAACTTTTTTAGTGTAAACTACTCCGGACTAGTTGTCCAGTTTAATGTCCATTATGCAATTTTGTAGCACACCTGTGACTCCACATTGTACCTACTTATTTACAAGTTTGTACAAATACATTGTTACAGTTTCAGCGCTAGTTTTTAGGCTCATGTAGGTACTTACATCATAGTTAACCAGTGTTTTGTGTTCCAAATTAATCGGATTTCGTGAAAATTATCAAGAGTTTAAATTCTTGCAAGCACACCTGATTTTTTTTATATAAAAATAGCCTAAGTTATACTCCTCTTCGTATAACATCAGCTGCCTGTAAAAATCCCTTCATAATCTGTGCAGACGTCTCAAAGATTAGCCGGAACAATAAGACAAACAAAAATGTTTCAATTGTACCTACTGTTATTTTGAAATTACAAACAGATACTTTAATTTTATTTATTTGTTTAGATTCACTGGGTACATATATTTATGAAAACGAGTGTTAACCTCTCTGTGATTTAATACTTCTCGCAATTTTATGAATTGAAAGCATGTTACCATACAGCTACATTTAATTTCTTCCCAATTGAAAATAAAAGTGTACCTATCTATGAAAACTTGAATATAATTCTATGAGCTAAGTTATCAAGCTAAGTTAATCATGTAGTTATTAACATAGCAAAGAAACACCAAATAAGCCATTTTCTGCAACTTAAATCGTGAAACACGATCTTTCTGTTTACATGAAGACGCCATTTTTTTTTGGGGTGTGGGAAATCGTGAAATGACTCCTCCCTATCTAGGCATAGTGTTAGGGAGTGTCAGACTTCTACTGACTAAAAACCACCCATGTTCCTTCGTAGCTCTTTGTGCCGAGGCCGCGGTATCTTTTTCGAACAACCCGCAGCAACGAAATCAAGACTCCTCAATCGTAATTTTACGAGTAACATAATTTACATCGTAGAATATGAAATCTATACCAAAACTTGAGACTTTTATAATTAATTCATCTACATAAAAAAATCAAAAACTATCGACATAAGGCTGATCCCTAAGCTCTCAAACTGTCGAACTATAATCATAATTAAACGTATCAGCTGGAGGGTCCGAAAGGTCAACATTTATAACCTAACTAACCTCCTCGACCTGTACAAAGGTGACCTCTGTCACCTCGATAAAATCTTCTAGAACTTCCATTTAAATATTGTGACGTCACGTTATTTCCATTCTTCACTTTGATTACGAACGTTAGACGCTTCAACAATTAATTTAATTGGTACTTTGATTTGGGTTCATTTGAATTTACATTGTTCTCATTTGGGGCTGAAGAAATGGGAGATAGTTGGGGTTAGGATTGTCCTGAGCTTTGGTTGGTGAACTTGAAATTAGGTCAAAGTCGAGTTAGGCCAAACTAGTGATACACTGTATTATATAGGTATATGATTGTATTTTAATCTTCTAACCGAAAAAGAGAAAAGGAACATTACTTTTTGTCTGGACACAAAGTTTGTTCTTAAAATCCACGTAACATTAGAATTTTAATTATGATATTATAAGGCCCCGATGAAGGCCACACAAATTGCTAGACAAAGACCAAAAAACATTTTTTTCAACAAAAATCTCAGCATTAACTAAACGTGTTCATATTATATTCCTAATCCCTAAAAGTAATCAATCCTACTTACTACTAATATTATAAATGCGAAAGTTTGTGAGTGTGTGAGAGTGTGAGTGTTATGTTTGTTACTTATTCACGTCTAAACGGCTGGAGCGATTTGAATACAATTTAGTACACATTTAATAATTATATAACCTAGATTAACACATAGGATAGTTTTTATCCCGATTTTATCTTCCCGTAGGGTAATTTTCGAAGTTGTAGCGGGTGAAGCCGCTGGCAACAGCTACTAGCTGTTGCCAGCGGCTTAAAATAATTTAATTAAAATATATTAGAAAATAGTTCATTATAACAATATTTAAACCAGAACCCATACCCAATCACTACATTTCTTGCCCAACATTCAACAAAGATGTAACTACCACTCATACTCTAAAAATAAATCGGCCAACGATGTACATATCGCCTCTCTACGTATCAATCGGTTATCTTTATGTCTAACTATAAATGTTCAAACTTGTAGACTGATAAGAACTACCTCGGCTTAGTAACTCACTAGTCGAAAGCAATAATCCATTTTGAACTTGTATTGAGACTAGATTCAATCGCGAAATTCTAAGTCTGGAAAGTTGTCTGGAAGTGTTAGGCGGTAAGTTAAAAACGACGAAAAAATCTGAAAATTACTTCTAATTTTTGCCCCTGAAAAGTTTTTTAATCTGAATTTTGAATATTTTGAGTCATATTATTTTGAGAATTGTTTTGCAATTCATTGGTATGACATGTAGAGCCCAAGTCAGACTTATATAATTTAACTAAGGTACATCATAAATACATTTTCAAATAAAATACCTCTGTCCAGCCCTTACATAAAACAGGAAACGTCTCAATAAATCAATATTCAGAATGTAATAACGCAAATAAAAACACACTTAGGAAAATAGCATATTTGGACCCATCAATTTTATGGGACCATAAAAAGCAAATTTGTTTTGACCGTGGAAAATCCTGGAGGTAACTTGGGACCCTTATAAAACCCGAATAATCTACTGCCAGTGGATTTTCGTCGGCGTACTGAACTGGCCTAAGTAAACTCTGGGGATGAAACAATTTGTGCACCCTAATCAAATAAGTGTAAAAGGAAAATTTAAAATTCCCACCCTGAATTTACATAATGACCAACGCGTTGAAATAACGGCTCAATCAGTCTGGGTATTATTGCACTTTATGACCGTACAGTAACTAACAAAAGTGTTAAGATAGAACACACTTTCAACAAACTTCAGTTTTAGCTGACAGAACGCGAAACTCCGTCGAGTCGCGGTTCAATTAGTACATTTCGTGTGTGCATAATTTGAGGAGATTAGTCCGTGTTATCACTTGTGCACGTGACTGTACGTTGAAATGAAATTTCAGGTGAATAATAAGTAGCATTCAGTCATACGAGCGGAGTGGAGTAATAAACTTGTTAATGTGGCATTACTAGGCAATGGCATGTCTGGATGAAGTCACTGTTTTACCGACTTCAAGTAGTAAGTTTTAAGATTATTGGTTGTATGATGAGAGAGAGTTAAAGATTTTCTGAAATGGTGGTTCAAGTTTTTAGATTTATTATGACTTTTACTGAGTGATATACACTTTGTTAATTATAATTTTGTTGTAATTCAGCTGGTTATCAGAGTTTTTGTATATCATTAAAAAAAACTATTGAAATTAAGTAACTAAATAAAATATATTTTCTAACAAGAAAAACTATCCAATATAAGTAAACCTTTGATTTTTCTAGCATCGGGAGTCAACCAATACATATTTAAGGACCTCAATCAATCAAGTCTTTACTGTTTCAAATTTTGCAATTTAACACAAATAAAATTCAAAAGCAAATAAAATAACCCATTTCAAAATGTCGTCGACAAAACATTATCACAAACCCTTTCGCGCCGGCAGCTCCCAAAACAATAATTATAAAAATGTAAATTCTGTTCATTAACTCGTAAAGTGTCCAATGAACCGTACTTTTTATTCGGTTATGAGTTATTTACGGATGCGTAACATAAATTTGAATGAAAATCAATTCCCGTGGAGCACAGCTGACTGGGCAAATGATGAAAATTATAAATCAATTGAATGGCAATATGTTGGTGGTCGTGGGTGCCCGGCGCGGCGGTGGCGGGTTGGGTGCAGTGATGAACATTCAGTATGGCTTGGTGTAATTATTTTGAAATTGGGTGGTTGTGTCTAAAGATGTGAAGTGATTTTGAAGGTTGATTTCAAGAGATACAAATACTTTTATTTAGTTTGCGCATACTCAAGAGGCACAAAACTCATGTGTCCTGTTCTGCTCATACAAAAATAATCTGCTTGACCTTTTCCCAACTATGTTGGTGTTAGCTTCCAGTCTTATCTGATGCCGTAGAATACCAGTATCTTACATAGAGGAACCGTCTATCTGACTTCCACAACCCAGTAAATACTGGGTAATACAATATAAGGTTCAACTAGTTGTCAGGTTTTTATGTCACTGACTATCTGTGACGACTGTCAAAAATTCACCAATAACAGCTGGGTACAATATGGCAAAACGTGCTTCGAGTCACGGAAAGATCAACAATTGTTTATTTATTTATTTTATTTTAATAGTTAATGATATTTTTAACACATCTAAGTATATAATTATGTGTATGTTACATGAAAGTATTTACATTATTATATCTTTTTTCTTTTATATATTTACTTGCTCAAAAAAAACAAAGCATTACGACTTGCTAACATCTTAAAATAATTCATTCAAAACATAGGCTCCCATTTTTATTGCGCTCTAAAAGCGTTCTATCGTAGTCGGTCATTACTTCCACTAACTGAGGCATGTCAAAATGAATTTTATTCTTGATGTAATTACTTTCAAATGGTAAAAATGGACTTGCAAATACTAAGGCGTGAGGTGACCTAAATTTTAGATGGATCTTAAAAAACTTATCTTTAAAAGACGCCTTGAAAGGCAGCTTTCAAATTCAACCGACTTTATAGAGATTTAAGTCTCAAGTTTCAATATTCGTAGAAAGTTATTTCAAACTAAATAAATAGAATTGAACAATAGGTAAAAGGTATAATACAGACAATCGTCATGCACCACCATAACACACCCATTTGCAAGGGTGTGTAATGATAATGGTGGTGGCCACCTACACACACACACACTCACACTCACTCAAACACACTCACTCACGCACACACACACACGCTGTACTCTAAGCAATGTATTGTATAGTTGTTAAATTGTAAATCCGTAATTGGCTGTAAGTTTAGTTTGTAATCTTAGGATAAAACTTCAAGGGCTGTGGATTTTGTGATCAATAAATAAATAAAACAAACGTCAAGCGGACGTTCTTAGTTCATAAATTAAAAATGTAAACGAAACTGTTTTTAATTTAAATCTAAATTAACTTTAGGGTAAAAGTTATTACATATAATTTGCTCAGCAGTTTTCTCAACCTAATAAAACAAAGAATTTTCATTAGTACTTTCGCATAAAAGCATCAAAAATGTACAGACTAATAATAACGGACTACCAACTTAAAATAAAACATTTCTCTCCAAAAAAGAAAACTTCAATCCCTGAAACATTCAAGTACATTTTGAAACAACTTTGTACATGTTTCTCCATCTTGGTAAAAGCAAAGAAAATATGCAGAGTACTTTAAAGTAAAGAGAAAACTTGTTTTATTCCTTTTAATCTAGATTTTCCAACCCTTTGCGCTTTAAAATTTAAATATAAAACCAAAAATATATTTTTGTGAACCCTCTTATTTATTTAATGGCACTCTCTTTGGGAAGGGACATGGAGAAGCGTCAGGTAAAATTTACAAATTTACTGTCCCCACAGAATTTTAACCAGACTCAGTCCGTTGAGTGAGTCGTAAAGGAAAGTTTTGTACTGCGCGTTACTTAGATGTGGATCCCGTAGCTACATTGCCAAATTAAAAGATTTTTCGCTAAGTTTGAATTAGTAAGTGAGTTCCGACTTGAGGGTTACTATGCGTTCTCATAATTAAACTCGATTTCCGGTATAATAAAAATGAAGTGAAAATTTTGTGAGTTTGCAGAAAATGCCTTGTGTCAACCTCGTATCTGTAACAGTCCACTCAAATATCGTTTCGTCTTTACTCATTTATGAAACGTAAATCGTATGGAAAAGATTAGTAAGCCAGGATGTGATTTTTATCTTTTTAAAATTCTTTACCTTAATTTTCGGGGTAATTCATTGTTATGATGTTTTAATCATGTCGAATCTTGAACATTCCAGGCGAATAGTTCAGTGAGTAGCGTCTTTAAGCAAATTGATTACCAACTCATACGGAATCATCCGCATCAATTGATTTTACCTCTTTCTTTACATTTTAATTATAATTAAACTTCTCTTAACGTTCACACAGTAAACTCACGTGATTTCTCACAATTTCTTCAAGACGATAAACCAATGACCCATTCCAATAGTACTTGACAAACACTCGTTGGAGTTATTACCGCTTGCAAAGTTTGCTTCGGTTTTAAGTTTAAATAATTTTGTAGACCACTTTAAGTAAATACACTCCGAGGTACAGAATTCACCTATATAACTTTACGAATTACGAGGCCCACAATATTTTTGTTTAGGAGAAACGGGACAAAATATTATATTAGTAGAAGAGAATTTACGGCCAGAGAAAGTTGTGGGAAAAGTTTTTTTTGTTGGTACTTACTGAGAAGGTTTATGATAGTGTTGTTTGATTAAGTGGGGCTTATCTTAGTGTGGCGCCAGCAGTTACTTACCTGGAAATAAAGAAAGTTACAATTAGTATAATTAATCTATGTAGTCTTAACATTAAGATATTTTTATCTTTAAATACTGAAATTCAGAATTTACACAAATAATGCATTTATAGAATACAAATGTTGTTTTGAAATTCGATCAAATACAAGGTAGAATCACAGAAATTCAAATACCAAAAAAAACTTTTAAGTAGGTACTCCACGCGTAGTCCACGCGGCAAAAAGGAAGAGATTATTTTAAGACAGTCTAAAAATCAGTCTTAAAAAATGTTTTCCGTTTCGAAGAGAAGAGGTCTGTCCTCCACCAGTGCGATCGCTATGGGCATTTCCTAGCCTACAGCAAAAAAAAAAACAGTTTTTTCCATCTGCAAGACGTTTGTAAACATTCACCCATCAAACACCCCAAGTACATAAATACAAAAGTAGCAAAACTCTACAACTGCATTAAGAAATAAACTGTCCCCATTATTCCTGAACACAGTTAATGGTAGGGACTGTCAAAGAGTGTCATTTCACCACCATTAAAATATAAATAAAAAACCTGTAATGCCCGTTGTAATCGCACTAAATTGCTCAGTACATAATATATTATTTCGTTCTGTCACGCAATTTTTTTTTCAAGAGTTACGTTAGGTTGGTAATACTAGAAGTGGTATTTTAAATGTGGTAGTATAAAGTAGTGGTGCAGCTGAAAATATTCTGTTTTCTGATCAGGGTTTCTATTGGATATACCTACATATTTTTGAGTTTTTATAAATGTTTTCTACAAAAAAGAGCGGGAAATGCACGAATCGTCATTATTTTTAAACTGGCCTTAAAACGGCATTGGTCTGTAGTTGTAAAACATGGGTGGGTTTAAATACAAAATTTGTACTCAAATTAAATGCTTATTATATAGAGATCATTATAATGGCTTCTAAGTATTATTAGGGAAGAATATTAGAAGTAAAAGATGTATAAAGAGCTAAAAGAGAAGAAGAACGGGAGGGGAGTAATGTAAGAATCGTTATAAAATAACAAACGTCCTTCTGTTATTGCCTACAGACTTATGAGAAAGGCAGAAAGAAACCGCTGGAAATCTGACAAAATCCAATAAACAACAATAGTATAAAATTACGTACCTAACAATGCCCCAAATAGGCCCGATTAGACCGATGCTACCGTCAGACGAACCGCCTATTAAGGCGCGGCCCCACCGCGGTGCACGGAGAGGCTACGCACGTGTAGTATGCTTCGCTTTGTAAGAAAATGTATGTGGTTGTGTCCACTGCAACCCACGGAGAGGCTACGCATGAATTGACGTCATTGATACATGCGTGGCTTGCTTGAATAGGTGGTTACATAGCTCAACGCTGTCGACGTGGGTCTACGTTTCCACTGAAGTACACGAATATGACCCACGACTATGCACATCTCGCTTATCGATGTACAATCGCTTATTGTGTTATATCGTAGCCTCTCCGTGCGCTGTGCCACGCTATACATAGTCGTTGGTCATATACGTGTATTCCAGTGGAAACGTTGACCCACGTTGCCAAACAAATTAATACACGCAGCTAAAATGAGCCGCGTGCCCGTGCACAGCATGCGCCGCGGTGGGCCCGCGCCTTTACACAGTGAAAAACAAATGCAATTTTCGTTCGACGTACTAAATTGCTGGGTGCCGACGTTATTACAGCTTTAGCCACAATTACGGTGTAATTGAAAACCGAGTGGTCGTTACAGTTCGGTGTGACGGGCGGTATTATGCAACTGTGTGGAATAAAGTAGGATTTTTTGGAGTTAGATGATGATTCTTTGCTTTGGTTAATTTGCATTTGAATGTGGTCGAGGGGTTTCTGTCTCAGTAAGTTTAGTTGGCAAACTAAGTATGTGCTTGAAAATTTTCAAATTCAATTGATTTATTCATGTAACAATTCGCATTGTGTTTGAATGTTTTAGTACATAATTATGAGTTTAATACAGCTAAAAATAATAAATTATTGCATTTAACATAAAAAATAAAAAACCCAGTGACTGTCTAAAGAACAATGGCCAAATTTCTATAGGAGCTGGACCCGACTTTTATTTTTCATGTCCCAAAACAAGCTATAGTTTAATTGGTTAGTTTTTATGTTGTAAACACCATCCTGTTGAAAAATCGTATCTAAATAGCCACGATTTTTTATAATAACGTCAACAATACTTTTGAGGTTTGAGGTTAGAATCAATCAACAACTACCTATAACCCGACTGCGAAGTAGCCTAAAAGTGTAGTTAGCGATAAGCGAAGAGGCTTATTAGCGATCTCGTTCCCATTTATTTCGATAATAATAATTATCATCACACGTGAAGTCTTATAGTAGGAACGACTTCAAAAAAGCCTAAGCGGATCGATGACCACAGATTATGTAACTTGTCGATCACAAATGACGTTCCGTTGTACGTGAAGTCGCTAAGCTTACTATGAACCTACATAATTATTTTTATGACAAGAATCCAGTACATAATAAATAAGCATAGTAGTTGAAATTGATGCCTGCGTACTAATTGAATTGAATTAGGATGAACAACTATTCAGAAAAACGTGAATAATTAGTCTTTTAATACCAAGTCCTTTCATCCGCGAAATGAATCGTAATTAGGTGCGTTCCAGTGCGTTCTGAAACTATTATTTTAATTATTTCGAAACAGTTACAAGAACACAAATAAATGGATAACTTTTTTTTGTGGCTACTTAGAGAGTTATTTCTTGCGTTTTTTAAGACCTTAAAAAATAAGGGTATTTTTCATATATATGCCATATTGGGACGCCATCGTTTCATCGTCAGGTACGATTTGGCCGACCTTCTTTACAAAATTGTTTTTCAGGCGAAGAAGCTGTCTAGCCCCAAGCTATCAATTGTGATTAGCGTAACTTTGTTCTAAGAATGAAGAAAGTTGAGCCTTTAGCGCGTTAGAGCGTTTTTCCCTTCACGAATGGGCAACTAGAACGAATTCTATTTCCTTGTAAAGTATCACAATTAAAAGTGCCTTAATATGCTAATTGAAATAAATAGTTTGACTTTGACAAAGGTAATGTTTTATCTTATTCTGCAGCCATATCAAACCACCAAGTTTCTAACCAGCCAAGGGTAATTCATTATTTTTTTATCATAATGGAATTATAATGTCAGATAGGGTCGCGGCAGGCCTCGAAAGAGGTGGCGGGACGAACTGGACATGTGCCATTAGAACTGGAAGAAAGACGCGTGGGTTTGTGAGAAGAGAAAAAAAATCGAGGGAAGCCTTTGTCCAGACGTGGGATAGGTAATGGTAAATTCTAAAGATCATACTGCCAATAAAAACCTCATATTCCCGTAACATGAAGGGTTAAGCATGTGGTGACAAGTTGATTACTTGCCGCTCCCCACGTAATGACCCCATTTTCCTTTGTTGCATGTGTCATATATTATAATATGAAAATAAACTGATGTTGTTTTATACTTGGGTTTAAAGTCTAGACTTTTATAATAGCGTTGTTTAGAGGTGAAGAGTATAAAAATAATTTTGTTAAACTTTGAGTGATGTATACTGCTTAGAGAAAGTAGACCACTAGATAAATTACAAATACATTAGATTTCACTTTAAGGTTGAATTAATTTTAAATGAGTAAAATATTCATGTCCTTCCTCAGGCGTCCAGTGAGTGACGATCTTTGCCCATCTCTCCGGGTGCATCCAACAGCGCCGTCGAGGTCGACCGCAGCGAAGGTGGCGTGACGATCTGATCATATTGCGGGGTTAACATGGCCAGAGATCGCCCATGATAGACACATATGAAAAGAGAAAGGGGAGGCCTTTGCTCAGCAGTGGGACACAAAGTAGGCTAATAAAAAAATAAAAAATATTCATTCCAGAGTGGCAGGTAGTAAGTAAATGGATGACAGTTGCCAAGAGTCAAGTTGAATGGCTTCTGATTAGAGTGGACTGGATTGGCATTTGTTGGCATGTCGAGCAATCGAGCAGTAGCCTGATGATAAAAAATATGACGCAAAGATCATTTTAGCACGTTATCGACGAAACTAATAATAATTTACCTCTTTCGTAATATAAGATATTTATGTTATTGAAAAACTTTTGTACATTATAATTACCGAAATTTATTAGAGATCCAATTCATGAATACGTATGTAACAGTGGGCGACCGCTCAACTTATGAGCGCTCGACACTGACTTGAGAGGCGCGGGAAGAGCTGTATTTAGCGAATGTTCATCGCGAGCGGCTCTAGTCTCTGTCATGGCCTGATTCAGAAGCGAACAATTAAATATAATTATGATCAAATAGAGGTGAAAGAAGAGTAGAGCTACCGAAAGCGCCAAACTAGTAGCTTAGTTCTGCGCCGACACAATTTATCGACACCGACACGCTAAGAAGTAGAATAGAGATACCTTTTATAGGCTAGACCACATACGTAGCTATACAAAAAATTAAAAAAGATTACAATTTTTTTTTATCAAACCTATACATGTGGGGTGTCTCTTAGATAGGTCTTTAAAAATTACATTGAGGTCTCTCAAACCATTTTTCCTCAAAGTCAATCGTTTGAAAAATAGACACTTACAAAGTGGTAAAGTGTGTCTGGCTGGGGATTGGAACCGTCAAAAGTGTCCGGCAATGGAAGACGAGGTTTCTTAAGTTATGCCGAAGACAATATCAAAAAATTGAGCTTTATACTTTAACGAAAATATGGTACTATTTTATGCACCTTTACTACCCGCTAACTGCCAAAGGCACCACAGCCCAAACTCCATATTCGCTGGTCGTTCTTACCTTTATAGGGGTCATGCACAGACCAACTTTCAGCTTTTATAAAATAACGAAGGTCTGGCTGTCGTGGGCTCTTGGGCTAATTTACACATGCAGCATAATTTCTTGCTTGTGTAAATGTAATGAAAATTATTTATCCCAAGATGATACCTGTATATTTTTTAATCCAGTCTAGTGGAAAAAAATATTCCACCTTAATGGCCACTCCAACAAATAATTTGCATTGCATAAAATACGTCAGATTTTTCTAAGAAAAAGAAGCTAAACTCTAGCAACTTCAGAAGGACGTGGCATGGCATAATGTAGATTTATCAAGTGCCAAGCACTCGCCACAAATTGGCAGCGGCTCAGAATTTTTACAAGCATAGACACTCTGGTGCTTTTATTTTTTAAGTTGTTCTAGTACCTGACGTAAAATAATACCTGTCTTGAATAATACATGAAGATGAAGATTCAAATAAGAGTCAAATATAAACAGAAATCTTCAAATCATGAGAAACAGTGCAGTGACCTATAGAACGACAAACGTAGTTCGATGAGAATCAAAGATTTGTTTATAGATAGTTATAGATAGATGACAAGTCAATAGAACCTGTAAATTACATGCTAGATTAATCGACGTCGCTCCTATTGTAAGATATTTGCACGCCATGTCGTGGCAGGATATGCTGAAACAAATCTACTCTATCATCCATAATGTACCATATTCTAGCAAATAAAATATTTTGATTTGATTGATTTAGATTCCTGCTGGCAACTGACAACTTAAGGCCACGTGTATCTAAGTACACGTGGCCTTAACAGGATTGCTTTAATCTTATTCCAGTTTGTAAAAGAGATGGCGCTGAACACTATCTATAGCTTTGTCGCTTTACCACATTGGAATATGATTTAAAAATTCCTGCTTTAAGGTATTATAGTAACCCCATAGAACTCTAAAAATAATATTGACAGTTGAACTTACCCTCAACGTCTATACAGTGAGTATACAATTCTAAATACAGAAAAAAACGGTGCCTTCCTTTTAAAAATCGCCACAAAATATTTTCCCAATACATCAATACCGCTGGCTCCTGTCCCTCAGATCGCACTCTAGATACAAAGGAGACGGATGCTGCAGTTCCCCCACAAACTTTCCCTCGAACAAGCGAAGGGTTTAATTGTTTTCCTGCACCACGAGAAGCTGAGAAAACGCGACTAAAACGCGTTTCAAACGTGGAGAGAGCTCGTTCCACTTTCCCCGTGCCCCTTTGTTTAAAGTACTCTAATTTTTAATTGAATGTACTACAGGTCGGGAATTGCTTAAAAACTACCGACTCTAGGGAATTGTGAGTGGATTATACTGGGTGTGGTTCTGTTGAAATGAAAGGTGTGTATTCCTATTGTTTTGTGGATGGAGTGGGTAAACTGGTGGTGAAGGTATGCTTGGAATTTTGATCGAAATACGGAGAAAAACGGTAACGCTTTTCGTGAATTTTTCTGCTGCACAAAGATGTCAGACTTTCATGCCACTGACTACCTGTAACGACTGTCAAATATCAACAAATGATAGACGAGATCAACGATTTAATGTGCTTTACAAGGCACGGAAGAAACTCGGTATGTAATGGGTGATCTGCCTTCAACAAACCAACCTAGACAAGCGTGGCTAAACCTCAAGATACTAGATCTACCCACTAGCCAATTCTTAACTATTACTGTAAACTTTGCCCTCCAAAGGTTAAAGCTGCAATCGATACATGAATCTTATATCGTCACGCTTTTAATAGCAAACAGTGTGAGCAAGCAACCCCTCGCACACACGCGAGCATGCAAACCTTAAAAACTGCTTTAATCCATTAAGAGAATATTTTGTTAGTAAAGTGCAGTGCGTAGGTAAATTATTAATTATGCATGAGTTTGTTGAGACTTTCAAATTGTTTCGTTGTTGAAAACATCTCATGTCAAACAGGTGATGTGTTTTTATTTTGAGATTTTGGATCTTGGGGTTGAAGTTAAAGTTATTGTCTTGTTAAGTTTAAGAAAGGTAAGCTAAGATAGAAAGAAAGTCTTTAAATACCTATGTAATACGTTTTGATAATATTGCAGACGGTTTACATATAGAGCCTTGAAAGATAAATAAAAAGTAATGAAGCTTTCATCATCATCATCAGCCACGATGTTCCCACTGCAGTGACTCAGGCCTCCTCTCTAGGAGAGGGATGGGCTATAATCCACCACGCGGGCCCATGTGCGGATTGGTAGATGTCACATGTCTTCGAATTTTTTGGTTCTAAGACATGCCGGTTTCCTCACGATGTTTTCCTTCACCGTTTTGAGAGCAGCGGTGATGAAATAAATTACACAAAGTAATGCGCCTGCCTGGGTTCGAACCCACGACCTACTGTTCGTAAGTCGGGGCCACCGCTGCTCTATTAAGCTTTACATAACATAAAATATCAAAAAATCACGCATGTAATCCTCGAAAGGTTAGCCACAGGTGTACACATACCCACCACATCTTCACCAGTTACGTTTCAGTCTCATAGCAATAGGGGGCGAGCCTTTTGCTATAAACCGGGCACAAACCTAGACACCGTAGCTGCTATTGAGAAACTCTTAATGGAAAAATCCAACAACACTTTCCCCGATTCATGAATTTCCAATACCTCCTTCATACTTCTGTTCTCCTGGTAGTTTGTAGGACTTTACTATAAAGGCATAATATAGATTTGATTTGAAGATTCCAATTTCCAACACCTCCTTCCTACTTCTGTTCTCCTGGTAGTTTGTGGGACTTTACTACCTATTCTATTTTTTTTTCTCAAACATGCTTGGAAATTTGAGCATTATTTTGACAACCTTCTTCGAGATAAATCATAATTGCTGTACTGGCCAGATACATGCGACCAGCGGCCGGCAAAAGTTGTATGAAAATCCATATAGATCTGTCGTGTTTAGCGGCCAAATAAATTACATACTAAATTCATATCTGTCGTGTTATTTAAAAATGGAACGATCTTTTACTCTGAACCATAGCAACCAAGGAGGTGACTTATTAAAGGTTTTATTTAAATTTCGAATTGGCTGAACTCTTCAACGCGTGAAAAATTATTGTTGTTTATGTGATTTTGAAAAGTAAATTGTATTTAATTTCCTCGCATTATTTGAGAAAAGTACTATACAAGCCTTGGCCACAACTAGGCATTGATGGACTTACGCATGTGTGCCTCGGCTTCGCCTCGGCCCACATTTACACGTTCGTCCATCAATGCCTCTGTTGCTGGCCGCAACAGTAATGTACTATTAATCTAATAGAACCTGTACAAATATTTTGTTGCTGACTGTCCTAAAAATGTGTCAGGGTATCCGATTCTTTTACGGGGGATCAGACCGGAATAGAAAATAATTTATAATAAAACGGATCCCCTAGGGTATCAGTTTTAGGGGATCAGACCGGAATAACTCAATCGAACCCAGGCCCTCATGCTAGCAGTCGCGCTTGCGATCGAGGCTGTCTTTGAATACATTCAACCACAAATAAAACTTTTCGCGTAGACACTAAGCACTCAATAAACCTAAATAAGAAATACCTCATAATACAAGTAGGTCTCAAAAACATCCTTAAAATAAACACAACATCCGTCTTTCATTAAAGTTTGCCACCAACTTTAGGGTCCTCCATCGAATATATTATTAAAAAAATCTCCAACTTACCCACCCCGGGATTCTTGTAAAAAGTGAGTGACTCTTAGAGACGGCATCATAAATTGTACAAGACGACGTATCTCGAAATTGTGTTGGCGAAAGTGACTTTTAACGGGCAACGAACCCTACACAGTATTTTCACTGTTATATTACTTCTGCTTGACATAAAAAAATCACAGTGTAAAAATCACAATCATCTTTATTGTGGTTGCTGTAAGGTTGGTATTGCGTTACTTACACTGACAAGTCTGTCTAGATGACAGTGATCTTAATCCTCTTTGTTATAAGGTTGCTTTTGGCTTGCATCTTTCAACTTTGAAAGGACTGTAGTATGACGGCAGCGTTGACGCCCGCTAAGCTCCTTTTTGTTAGCAGATTAATGCTGCTCCCCTAGTAGATATTTTCGGGACCACTGCAATATTCAGCTTAATTTGAAGCGCCTTATTAAGTTTTTAATTAATATCTGCGGTTATTGTAATAATTTTCGAAATGATTATGTCAGTGCTAATGCTGCTCACCTATTTTTTTTTTGGTGGGAGGACAATCATCAAATAATCCCCCCACTCTTGGGCAGAGCGAAGGGGCGTGTCAGATTCTACTGACTAAAAACCAACCTATGTTCCTTCTTCGCCCTTGTGCCGAGGCCACGTCATCTCTTTCGATAATCCGCAGCCCCGACGGGGATGCTGCTCACCTTGCTCCTGGGGTCGGTTCCCAGGTCAGGTAGTGCTATTCAGTTTTTCTATCAAGAATTTTCGACTAGCAGCCACGGAGTATAAACTTGTGCCTGGTTGATGGCAATTGGCTCGCCCCCTATTACATGGGACTTGAACATAACTGGCAAAATGTGGGTGTGTACTCTTCAGCTTACCCTTCAGGGATTAGAGACGTGTTGTTATGTGTAAAATGTCAGCCTTGCCCATTGCTGGGACAAAGGGCACCTCATAACCAAGGGCACACTCAGAGGGAGTGGGCCATTTGACTGGGATCAAATTCGTAACAAACGACTAATCTCAAAATTTCAAAAAAAAACAAACTTAATCAAATAACTTTATTAGAACTTTGTGTACAATAGTTATAATACTATGACCATACTTAAGTCAGCAATTTAGTATTTTATAGAAGAATGAACCAGGTTTAAGCATATTGTAGAAAACGACGTGAATTTCGTTCTATATATTTACGTGCAGGCCAAACCGAGCAGAGAAATGGATGTAAATGTAAACAGTATAAATCCTATATTTATCGAGACAATAGCAGAAACTGCAGGATTTGTAGACGATCACAATTTATATGTTAGTATTACATACGTTTCAGAAGCTGCACTAGGAAAATAATGCAACGGTATGTTATAGTAAGTTACAATGTTTACATAATATTATTACTAGCTTTTGCCAGCGGCTTCGCCCGCGTGAAAATGACGATTTTCCATCCCACTTTCATCCCCTATTTAAATCCCTTAGGGGTTGAATTTCAAAAAATCCTTCCTTATTCCTTGTCTACACTATAAAGGGAACCTCTGTGCAAAATTTCAGCTTTCTAGGTCCAAGGGTTTGGGCTGGGCGTTGATGAGTCAGTCAGTCAGGACTTCTCTTTTTATTTATTAAAATAGATATATATATATAGATTACATACGTTTCAGAAGCTGCACTAGGAAAATAATGCAACGGTATATTATAGTAAGTTACAATGTTTACATATTATTATGTTCGCATTTGTGATAAACGTATCATCATAAATGTTCATTTTATTGCTAAATGGGCCTGGTCTTGACCTCGATCACGCGGCACGCCTGATGAAAAGATAAGGTCTTTGATTGAATGTGCTAACCCAGAAGATGCCCAGTTCACTCTTGCTTTAAAGGCAGTTTCTTCTATCGTCATGACAATGTATTTGGTGCCGATTCAGCAAATGTTTTTCCTCCATACATAACTATTAATTTCGTATTCATATATAGTAAGTAAATAAGTTCTTCAAATTCATTTTTATTTATTAAAGCAGTTTTGTTACGAAACTAGTATAAATATTGTTCAAAATATCTATATAATTATAATTATGTCTATAGTCGCTACTTTTTGGCTTTGCTAAAACTTTTAACCACCATTGTATTTTGCAGATCATATAATATTAATTTCATTATACAAAGTATATTTTCTTGAATTACCTACGTCATCTACCAATTCACATTCAGCTATAAAACGAGCATCTACCACACATATCACTCGTGCCACTCCAAGATCTTAACTCAGCGTAGTGTTTGAAGAACGCTATTGAAATAGCTCTCAACGCCACTCGATTCTGTATCAATACCGCATAGAACCCTCAAGGAAAAGATTCAGCAATACGTCTATCTATAGACGGTATTTATAGTATTCGAGGTTTTAAAGTGGTAAACATAGGTCTTCGTTAAAATATATCGTCGGCCACAGTGCAATTTAGCAATATGAATAAATTAAGTAGCCTGCCATTTAGCAGCAAAATACATTGAGATAGCTCGTAAACACGCACTGTCGGTAAAACAGAAGAATCTAGGATCTATGAGATAATTTTTAGTTGATATTTAAAATAATGTTTAGTTTCTCCTGTAAAAAAGTGGTCGTGCATACAAGGGCTAGCACTGACGCCTACAAAATGCATTGAGAAGCATCTTTCGTTCAGCTCAGAAATAATTTAGTAACAACATGATAGTAATTTTAGTAACCGCTACTGTGGTCAATAAAACTTCACCATTATTAAAAATCTGAAGGACCTAGAGATAGTATAATTCTATAGAGCGATAACGATTGACTTAGGTTACATTCTGTTAAAAGTAATTCAAGAAATATGAAACCTTCTGAGACCGATTAGCCGAGACCGAGACTGAGACACTAAAATTTGCAAATTATTTCCCGTTCTAGATGTTCATTACCAAAAAAGGCTTACAAAAATGGTTATCACAAATCTGCCATACTCGTAAATACACCCACCCCCAGCTATTCCATTAAACATAATATCACAAGACGAAGTAACAAGCGGAACAGATCATAATTAATAAAGTTCAACAATAAATCATGTTTGTAAGAGCGCCGCAGTAACATGAACTGCTCCAACAGTAATTTACTTAGTAAAGATCTTATCTATGTAACTATGGTTCATTCAATTCATGTGGGATGCTTTGTTTATCGGTAGGGTCGCAAATGTTTGCAGTTGCTTTGATTATGTTTGTTTTTGGTTTTCCGTTTTTTAAATGTTATGCAAAATATTAGCGTTGATTCTGCGAAGAACATCCAGGCCCGGCAGAATGCGGCACTGCTTGAAAAAATATGAAAAAAATATATTGAAATGCACCCAAACCTAAAATAAGTTGGGCAGAAGGGCTTCGTCTTTATCTTCCTTTAATCCTTTCATAGTTGGGAATCTCATTGCTAAACTGATCAGTACGGATATTTGCCGTCTTATAGCCATTTCATAAAACTATCAATAAATGACAGGAACGCGATTTACTAGCTGCATAGCTAATGCATAATTGCCTTCTGATTATACAATAATATGAACAAAAATATTCGGCTGGTGAAACAATTCTATTCAACTTTAGACAAAAACGAAACCAAAGACAACCTAAACATAAAACATAACCCAACAGACGACAATGACAAAACTGTAGCAAAAAATATAATATAAAATTCTGAAACAGAGGTTTCTGATTTAAGTGGTGATTAAATTGAAATGGCTGGTGGAGGACCATCGATCAACGTAGACGAAGCCCGCCATGCTGAGGACACGATGCCGGCCATCAATTTAGCTGTTGCTAATAAAACTACAAAGACGGACAAAAACTATTTTGTACAAATACACGTGATGAATCGGGTACAAGGAATTTGTGAAGCTGGATGTGGACTTTTTGGAGTCTCAAAACTAGTATTATAGTGCCGAATCAATAGGATTTTTTAACGTAATCTGAATTTTGCTTTCAACAGTGCTAGAATAAGATTTACTGTTTGTTTATATAGTAGTGTCTTGCTTTTTCTCCTTCTAAATGTAGCATTATAAAGTAAACGTGTACTGTTTTAAATAAAAAACAATGTCTCAGGATCGCCTAGTCACGTAGTTGGAGCAAAATAACCCTGAAAATTCTGTTACCCCTTTCCTCAGTTTTGTTAGAATGTTACGGTTAGCTTCAGTCTAGTCTAATCAGATAAAGCAGAATACCAGAATTTTGACTAGTTACAGAGTTACACGTTACTCTTGAGAGAACTGGTTGTCACACAGGCTTGTGGCTACCCGTTATAAGCGCTAAACGAGAGCTTACCTTTAAGAATATTCTAGAAGACAACACATCCCAAGTACCGCATCTGTCAACTCTATATCTTTATCATACGACACACAAAGCGTTCTACTCCAGTGTGCCCGTGCCAACAAATGAAATTTTCGATCGAGACATATGACTGTGCATTACTCTTTTTGTATGCTCCAACGACAATGCCTCTCTTGAACAACAAGCATTGTATTCAGAAAAAATTGGAGGAATTAAAGGGTGCGTTGGAATGAGCCTTACAAGAAAAGTTATTGATTTGTGCTTTGAGACATTGAATCGAATCACAATGACTTTAAAGTACAATTCAGTTATTCTCATAACAAAATGTTAACGTAAGCACAAGTCCACTCGTAATGTCATTATTTAAATGGTGGTCATAAAAACAATGAAAACAAAGATTCACGACTTTTCACATCTCGCTGCGTTCGCTGTTCCACGCTGTTATTGAAATTAAAAATGGAAACGCGGAGTAAATATTTTTTCGCGTTCGGTTAAAATATCAGTAAATAGGAATGGATCGAAATGATGCTTGCTATTGGTTTTTGAAAGATTTTTTGCAGTATTTGAAAAAGGGAGATGTTTAGAAATGACTCTAA
The DNA here is from genome assembly GCA_949316265.1 of Diarsia mendica. Taxonomy (NCBI): domain Eukaryota; kingdom Metazoa; phylum Arthropoda; class Insecta; order Lepidoptera; family Noctuidae; genus Diarsia; species Diarsia mendica. The sequence goes on along the minus strand of OX438895.1, from coordinate 2,979,377 downwards.
AATATAAATAAAAGTATGTTTATTTTCGTAGATAGATACTTTACAATAAAAACGAGAATGTTGATAAGATTGATGTAGCAAACAAAGACACTACATGCGAGAAAACTAGAGCTACTCAGTAAATATTTCCCGAGCAAGTTTACAACAAAAACGGACACATTTTACTTATCAACGAAGAATTTCATTAAAGTTTCACACAGGGACTTACACTGTACGCGAAGAATTGTAAGATAAGCTTAGTTTTTTAGACGTCTTTTAGTTTTTCGTCCTTATTTACTCCTTCTAAAATGTAAAGAGTACGTGTTTCTTGCTGGACTTATTTAAGCAGATTATTACCAGATTTTTATGCATCTTTTAGAATGATTATTTTAAGTTTAACCCTTTTTTAATTGCTTCTGCCTCGTGAGTTACGTTTATGCGTCATTTTTATTATTACTGCCCTTGGTTGATGGCAAAAGGTTCGCCCCATATTACATAGGACTTAAACATAGCTGGCGAAATGTGTGTACTATTAGGTATACCTACATAGGTATACCTTTGCCTAACCCTTCGAGGATTGCAGGCGTGATGTTATGTTATGTTAATGATTTGCAGTGAAAGTAACTTCTATAGAAACTTAAATTAGACTCACAAACAGATTCTCGTACAATTTTTCATATAATCAACAAAAAAAAAAAATATATTACACTAAAAAAATGCCTAGAAACCACCAACGGTGTCATATTAGCATAGAGATGGAATCCTAGACGGATGAAATTTCACAGACACGGGATTGACTTGCGAATATTTTCCGACCGAATTGATTTAGGTTGGGTGGTTGCGGCAAATCTAGGCGGAGCTGTGAATGCCAGGCCTGTCATTTGCAGTACGCAGTATTCAAACATTTCTTAGAATTTTGAACATGAACACTTTAAATTACGTTGATGTTGGGTTTTTTTTTAAATTGTGTTTTTGTTAGGACAGTAACGTAAAGCTTGCCGTGTAATTACTAGAGGAGCCGTATTTGGAAAAAAAGATTTCTTTATGGCTAAGTAGGTACTTTAAAGGTGACATGACCAATTCGTTTCTGAAATGTTATGAGTGATCTAAGGAAATTATGATAATTCCTGTAAGTTGATTTTTGAAGAAAGTTTTAAATGTAATTTTTAACCGACTAAAAAAGGAAGATGTTTTAAATTCGATCTGTATTTTTTTAGGTATTGATCCGCATATTTTTTTACAAGACAAGTCCAATTTGAATATTTTTCATTGGAGAATTTTATAAGACAAACCTTAGTTTGTTTTAGAAAAAGGTTATAAAACAACGTTAACCAAGTAAACATTGGACTGCTATTTCTTACAATAAAAACAATTATTTACGTAGAGTAGTTAAACTGAAAAAAAAAAACGGTAAAATATGTTGATGTAGTTCACAAGTTAATTGCTTGTAATGACTTCAGTTGGCGCGCCAACGACTGTCGGCCATTTACAGCTATTGACGTTCTGGAAAATATTATAAATGGTTCTGTTAAATACACAGGTAAAGATAATTGATAGGTTTTTCTCCATGTATTTCTGTTTTCTATGCGTGTAATAACAGTTTGTAAACCTCTAAATTAAAGAAAAATAATTTAAATTAAAGTAGTTTGCTTCCTTATTCGCCCTCCTAATAGCCCAACAGATATCGATGCGATTTACACTATCATTTAAAATATGTATTCTGAAAGCAATGTCTGAAAGTCTAAACATTTCCTGAAGAATCAATCAATCTTACATTAAACGGAAATCTCTATGATTCTCTATGACTATTCACAAATTATATTAAAATAGCTCAACAGTAGTTCTTGTTTGATAGCGATACTTGCAGTTCTCGGCAATACTCGGCATGTCAGACAAACTTAGTTTAGGTTTCCTCACTTTTGGAGATATAAAAGATCTAAAACCTAAATTAAAAAAAAAAATTACAAAGGGTAGCAACCTTCCATTTCAATAATCCAGTTTTCATCCAAATTTTCATAACCCACAAAACGTATACCTCAGTTATAACAAAATTATCTTCAAAACTGTCTTTTTGACTTAAGTCTTCGTAAATTGTATGTTAATTTACTCAGCCAAGACTGTAAGATATTCTGAAGGGAATGTTGTCTGAATATTCTGGGTCCATAGCGACATCTTGGACGTACAACTCGCAAACTTGATTATTAGAGGGGGAGGAGGGGGGTTAAAGGAGTGAAGAGGGGAGGTTAGATGAAATGCATCGAGTTTTACTACATGGTAGATTCAGTTTTGTATATAACACGGTTTGATGTTTCCTTAAAGAAGTTTTGATTTCAGTCCCGTTTTGTTTACATGTCTAACTCGTGCTTTAGGCCCTTAGGGAACGAGTATATGTTTTTGGGTATTGGTTACAAATGATTGTTTTTTTTTTCTAGAAAATACTCTGGAGGCGTGACACGTGTACGATTTAAAAACACATTGAAGGACGACGGGAATTATTTTTCCTCGAGTAGGTACTGTTACGGATAATGTAAAAATGAGAACAGGAAAATTAGTTTTGTAATATTCGAAAGTACATACAGTAAAAATTATTTAAATACAAAATAGTATTAAAGTGAGACTAGCAACATGAAAGATGTATAAAAACACTTTAAATAAAAAAAAACCGGCCAAGTGCGAGTCGGACTCGCGCACCGAGGGTTCCGTAAAAAAAATATATTATGTGATGTAACTAAAAATTTATGGTTTTCGTAATTATTCCTTTATCTATGCTATAAGACGTTGCTTCGTACCAAATTTCAAGATTCTGAGTTCACGGGAAGTACCCTGTAGGTTTTGATTCCCTTGCGAGTGTCGAAAATTTGCGGCATAAACGGGAGTATCTTGATGTAACTAAAAATTTATGGTTTTCGTAATTATTCCTTTATCTATGCTATAAGACGTTGCTTCGTACCAAATTTCAAGATTCTGAGTTCACGGGAAGTACCCTGTAGGTTTTGATTCCCTTGCGAGTGTCGAAAATTTGCGGCATAAACGGGAGTATCTTTTGATCGCGTTGACTTAGAAGTTTGATTTTTTCACAGCTCCAAGAGACCATAGACTTGAGTATTTGATATGAATTTCAGCTTGATACCTCCACGCGTTCCTGAGAAAAAAGGTCTTGACAGACAGACAGACGGACAACAAAGTGATCCTATAAGGGTTCCGTTTTTTCCTTTTGAGGTACGGAACCCTAAAAAGAATATAATAAAAATCAAAGAAAAAAATAATCTATCTATTTAAGTCGCTAGTAAACAGGCTTCTACTGGGTAAGCTCGTTCCTTCGTCGACATCATCTATCTTCTTCTTAGCGTGTCGATGACAATTCAAATTGAGTTAGCCCAAAATTTAGCGACGAGTTTGGCATTTTCAGTTCCAATCATTAGCTCCTGTGATGTGCAAGAAGCTGGACAGGCAGGACACGATGTCAAGTGTATCATCGTCTGTGGGGTAACACCACATTTGCAGTCCAGGGCAGAGTCATCTATGAATTTCCACTTGAACAGGTTTTCCTTGCTTCGACCGACCTGTGTCCGGAGTCTATTTAAGGACTTCCAGGTCAGCCATGGCAACTCGTGTCCAGGTGGGAGATGTTCGGCAAGTGGCACAAATGGGTTGGGTAGGAAAACACTTTCGCGCCACAGCTTGAGTCTTTCCTTAGAGCGTTCGTCAGAGAGCGGGTGCACACACTTCAAAAAACTGTTACGGCTTTTTAGCCTTTGCGGAACGAGGATGTTATTACCCAACCAACCACCATTAACCATTTTGGCTCTTTCATCAGAACTTGCCACCGCTCTACGAACTACTGGATGGACTGGATGACTGGACATCATCTATGCCCTTAGGGCAAGATTGAAGTCAAGAGCAAGCCCATTTATAATAAAAAAAAAAAACAACTTCACCCGTATATAATAATTTTCTTTGACCAACAAACAAGTTAAGGTTACATGTGTTATGAAAAAAACACAAACCAAAGAGGAGTAATACATTAATACTCGTACAAAACACAACTTTATCTAACTCCGTATTTCTGCGACTTGAGTTAATGTAAAACTTTTACAAAGAGAAAAAAACCTTGCGCATTAATATTATGAGGGTTTTTTTAAAAGAAAAAAAAAAATGGCGAGTTGACATTTTGTCCACGGTCGGCGCCCGGGCACTTCACTAATGAATGCAAATTTCATCAAGCCGTAACACACGCTTCTCATAATAAAAAGTTTAATTTAAAAAATATATAGCGGCTAAAGAACAACGGTACATTATTAAATCAGTGAGCCACGCTTATTAAATATAGGGGTTTATGAACGTATTATGGGGATGGTATTAGATGTGAAAGAAAGGTGGGATTAACCCGGTCGGGGGATGAAGCTTCTTGTTATTACCACGTCAGGGTTAAACTTGATACAATCCGGATTATTTTGTAGGTGACTTGGTGGAAAATTTTGCTGATAGTATTATTCTCCCTGGTTTGGCAACATTTTCAATCTCAACGGACATTTTATCAAATTGTCTTATCACACAAAAACATCACGCTTGTATTCCCCGAAGGATAAAGCAGTAAAGTACCTACCCTTAGCACACCCACATCGCGCCAATTATATTTAAGTCTCATGTAAAATTTCTTGGTTTTAAATCATGTGAAAATAAAATGATGAACGATTAGATTATTAGACAATTTTTCATAAACTACAGTTAGAACAGGTTCCATTTCATACAATGATAGGTATTATTAAGAAAACGACAATAATTTACGTCAACGTAACTTTCACTGAAGGACAAAACTACATTCCCAACTACTCTCTGCACTTAAAACCTTACTAAAACGCTCCCCACGAATGTGCCATAACAGCTATTACTCCAAAACGCGAGAAAATATACATTAACGCGACATAATTCTGAAAGCACCTACACTACTAATTATTTTAAGTAACAATTTGATACAAAACTGGCACTAAGTGCAATAAGGGGAAGCGTTAAAGTGGAATGCAGTTCGCAAGTTGGAGCAGGTGGTGACGTAGTAGCAAGTCTGTTAATTAGTACAAGTTTATCTAGCTGAGCTGATGATGGAGTCACGGCTTAGGGGGAGCATACTGGCTTGGAATTTGGGGAATTGGCTTGTTTAGAAGGACTTAGGTATGAAGTAGATGAAACTTAACGAATGATGAATACTTGTTTATGAGTTTTCACTGTTTTTACCCGACTGCGCAAAGCAAAGAAGGGTTATGTGTTTATCAGTCTATGTATGTATGTATGTATGTTTGTTCCTATGTGGCACTGTAGAGGCCAAACGCCTTGGCCGATTTTGATGATCCGTACGTCAATCGATTCGTCTTGACCTCGCGAGTGTCACTAAAAACATTACAGTAAACAATACTCACTATAGTAACAACTAGTCGCCATATTGTCAAAATGAAAAAAAAAAAAATCGACGCACCACGTCAAGTGGGGTATCGTTGAATAGGTATTTGAAAATGAATATTAGGTTTCCTTTATCATATTTCATTTTATAAAACCGTTTAGGATATATAACGATTTAAATTATTAGAACAAACAATATCGCATTCCTTACTTACTTATAACCGGATTTTTTTACGTGTACGGAATGAATATAAAATCTAATCGAAATCTACCGTCTTATAATAGTAATAACGAAGTTAATGAAAACTGACTAAAAAGTGTTAAATAAAAAAATATATTATAAAAACAAAAAACCCAACTGCGTAAAAACAAAACTAAAAAGAATAAAATAAGCATCAGAATTTAAAAGCAGAATAGAAGGATCAACAGTCGGGACCCATTTAAATTTTACGGGGAGCTCCTTGATAAGTCACAAAAATGAATGGGTCCCGACTGTTGATCCTTCTATTCTGCTTTTAAATTCTGATGCTTATTTTATTCTTTTTAGTTTTGTTTTTTTTTGCCTACATTTGCAACAGCTATGAATCATAATTTTAGGGTAATCACACAAAAAAGAAAGAGCCATTGAATTAGGGGGATTATCAAGAAGAACGAGTATTAGGCACATAATAATTATTTTTATTTTTCATAGTTTGAATTTGTGCCTAGTTTATGGAAATATGCTCATTTCTATAATTTGTTTATTTAATAGGGGCTCTCTATTACATTAACAAACTAGTAAAATATGAGTGCGTTATTTGTATAGGTACCTAGATTACCCAGCCTTCAGGGAATACAAATGTGATGTAATTTATATTCATTGGCACATTATGACTATGAAAAAGTGGTGTGGTGAAAAAAGCTTAGTGTTTTACAGCCTGGTCAAAGTTCTCCCTATCATTTTCCACCTTGTCTGAGAAATAAAAATTTTAACAAAAATCTGTGATTTTTATTTCATTATCATAAATAATATTCAAAACGATGTCAAGTAGAAAACCGTCAACATTTCTAGTTCACCCAACAAAAACATTCTTCAACCATCCCGACACTGTATCACGCGACTTAGCGACACCATCCAAACTAAACCCTCGCAAGAAGACGAAAGCTGATTCGGATTAAACTTTGAATATGTACGAGAGACTTTAGTTCGGCTACATTGTCATGTGTCGCCTTGTTCAGAAACTGTTGGCTATCGGCTGTGTCGACTGATTCCAATTGTTTCGACTTTGTACTCGATGAGAGATAAACTGACTTGAATATTTAGGGTAGGGTACATTTTAGATGGAGGTTTCTTTTCTTCCGTTTCTGGCGTGGTAGAAATCTTTTCGATGTTGGTCTGATATTTTGGTGGTAATAATAAATGATTGTCAATTGTATCTTTTTGGAGATTGATCTTTTGAATGCTTGTCGATTCAATGTCTTGTCTTGTCAATTGTTTCAGTATTATTTATGTGACCTTCCATTAAGTAATATTGTAACGAGGCTTAGTTTGTAATTTTAGATGTAGAAGGTAATCTCGGAAATGTTTTTGATTTCAAAGTTTATGATTATCTCAGTAGCAGCCTCTGAGTCTGGATTTGTACCGGGTTGATAGCAATAGGCTCGCTCCCTACTGTATGGGACTTAAACATAACTATCAAAATGTGGGTGCATATTAATTTCACCTCTGCGTCGCTTCAGGGATTAAAGCCGTGATGTCATGTCATTTCAAAAGATTTTTCGGTTGCAGAAAGCTACACTATAATCGAGGGCCATGGGAAATGTTTCTTCGATGCGAACGAATTCACGGGCAAACCGACTGGTAACTGATATCTCATTAAAATTGCCTTTGCTTCTTCAAAGCAATAAGTCAACCTCATACCACATTCAAACACAGTGTCACCGTATATCAGTTGGAAAACGTCCGTGTCACCCCGCGGCTACAGTGCACCGTAGCAGCCGAATAATGCCTTTTGTAAAACTTTCAACTTGTGTAATACTCGGTATATTAAAGTGTCTCACTTCTGTGTCCTCGGCATCGCAGACAGTTCTGTTTAATATATTATTATGAGTATGTGCGTCAGGTTTGTGAGGCTTTTGGCTCTTCATAAGACGGGTTATTGTCTTTGTAGCATTTAAATAAGTAATTCATGAAGTATTTTTATTTTGGTTTCATGTTAAACATTCACTGCAAAAGTATTGTTCTACAAATCTTGCTGCAGTTTGTTGTCTCACTACTGATACAGTTATCCTACTCCTTTCGCCATAACGTGTAGGGCTAATCTGGACTGGCCATGGTCATGCTCTACCGCCTATGATGCCTTCGATGATGTCTAATAAAGACATAAGAATAGGGTCAAAATTTTCATTGCATTAGACCAAGTGTAAGATAGAGACATAAACAGTAAGACTTAATATTAAAAAAAAAAAACAATAGACACAGATAGATATAGAACAAGCACAGTAAATTACTAGTGAACAGTAACCCGTAGGCAATAATAACGTTCTATTTAATACACACCGCTTTGATATATGAAGAGCCAGCACTCAAATTCCTCTAAACCCACATGTTTAAAGTAAAAACCGTAAAGAATAACGAGTGTGAAGATTGAAACTCGAAAACAAAATGAAAATTTAAACGAACACTCTTTTAGCGAGTATTTACTGCCGTTTTACGTTGGACCAGTGGAGGAAGGAAAATGTGGAGTTGAAAATATAGGAACAGCTGGTTATCTTGAACAAACTGGAGTCAATTGAGGGAAATGGGTCAATGTGTGTTTAACTTTCACGCTGGTCCAATGCTATGGCTTCGGTTCTGAGGTTGGGCAAAGTGTTATTGGATTTAAGCATTTGTTATTTCTCAATAACAACCTGGATTTCAGCCACTACACTATACCTTCTACCATTTTTTTTTTGGGATGGGTGATAATCATCAAATAACCCCACCCGCTCTTGGGCAGAGCGAAAGGGAGTGTCAGACTTCTACTGAATAAAAACCACCCATGTTCCTTCTTAGCCCATTAAGTCTAGGCCGCGTTATCTTTGTGACCAACCCGCAACACCAAGGGATTGTAAAATTTGGGTGCGCAAATATTACTCTGTGACAATCTGATCACGTTCGTGGTAAGTGTGCCCAGAAATTGCACAAAACCGAAAGGTTAGGAGGGTGCACAAAAACCGAGAGGAGAGGTTTGGAGGGAAAAGAGGAGGTATTTGCCCAGCAGTGGCACACAATATAGTCAATGAAAAAAATCCATAACAGATGAAATATGGGTTTCTGCAAGGTACTCTGTCATCACCTTCGGTGAACAGGCATGATATTAGGTTAATATGGATATTATACCAATGGGTGAACTAACTGTTTATGCATTATTGCAACCTTCACACGCAATGTTAGCGCCATGTATATTGTTGATTTATTGAGTGCAGAGGAAATGGATTCTGTCAGTGAAATCGTGACAGAATTATTGAATGCAAAATGTGTTTGGCACCGACTGACATCGAGTTTTAACGTGATGTGGGATATATTCATCAATGTTTATTCAAGTATGATTTTTACGAGACGAAAATTTTTGAGCTTTTTTTTTGTGTAAGAAATAAAACAAACAGTAATAATACTCGTACATCTGCCCTGTAAAGCTAGTTACCTTTATATTAGTAGCTTATGTTTTTAAAGTAGGTGACTAGGTATGCCATCCATCACTTTCTTTGGGTCACATGGTATAATACGAATTTACGACCTACTAGACAATTTTCCAGAAATGGGCTGTACAATAGTCTAAACTACCTATTTTCCTAGTAAAGACAACCTGAAATTTTCACCGATACATGTTTCTTGTTTCAATTTATTACTGAACACGTTCAATAACTCATTTCCTGAAACACCGAAGCAAAGGTTAAGCCGTCAGTTTAAAATAAACGAGTCTTAGAACCGCAACTTACTTATGCTCTGTGAACTGCGCTAGAAATTCATACACTCCTACATTTAGAATTCTGAACATTTTTATAGCACGAAGATATGCAGCGGGTTTGTTGAACTCATTTGTCATGTGACGTCACTCTGCACTGCAAGTTGCTGGTGACCTTGCTTATAATGTAACCTTTTATCTTTTGACTAACACTTCGTCCGCTAAAATTGTTTTCGCACGCCATTTGCATGACATAAATATAATTTGGCTATAAATTACTTTAATACAACGACAATCTATTCCATTAATTATTCCATAATATATTCCATTCTATGAAATTCAAAAATAAATTGGATCTTATGTTTCGAAAATTACCCGTTCATACATACAAAAAAAAAAAACAACTTTACCTCTTCATAATACTAGAATAGATTTTCAACCTTGCACCTTATCGAGAGAACTGGCTCTCATTCTGGATGAAGAACATGGTTACTGATACTGTTAGCCAGCATCATCCCACTCTGCTGGGCAAAGGCTTTACATGGCTAAATGACAAAATGGTTCATGTTAAATACGGGTGTGCGATTGCATTCGGTTATACCTACTGGCCAACTCCATCAGAGTTGGAATGGACAATTCACATGATGATGAGCCCAATTTATAGTCTAAAATATTTTTTCAGATAGAAAAATCCTAGATTAGGAAACTTGGTGGTAGTTAGGCTTTAGAATATTATCCATCGTTATTATAATGGTTATGTTGTTTTGCATTAATTAATAGTAGAAAAAGGTGAAGGTAAAGTTTAATTAATAAACTTATTAATTACTACAACGACCGAACGCGTTGGATCCCACGCAATAGTAAAGGTCAGGCCAGGGTGAATTAATCGCTTTGTTTTACTGCAGTTCTTGGGCGATAGAGGGTGACCTGCCATTAATTAGAAAAAACATACCTTTATTATATTAGCTATTCAAATCTAGATTGACCCCTGCATGCATGATTACCTTAAAATTGGTGAAAAGGCTAACCCGTTAGACTTACGGGATAAACTTACAAGTGAGTACCTTCAACTCTTTAAATAAACGGTAAAATCTAGTAGAAATCGTTTAACAGAGAAAACCATTGATTAAAACTAGTGCCAATAAGAGGTATTTATGTCAGACTTAAGAGTAGAATATCCAGAAGAAAACACAAACAATAAAACCTAAATAAACATTCAAAAAACAAAATTCCTTAATTTTTCCACTTAATACCATCTATAGCACAAAACATCGGAACATTATCGCACCGTTGCTACCATAAATAATTCCGCTACATTTTGTGCCCCTCACAATGACTGGCAACTTGGCAAATTTCCTGTGGGACTATCAGCCATCTTTAAAATTAATTGAAACGTTTTGGCTGTAATCTCTTGTGTTATATCGTAAAGAGGCCCGTCTTGGAGATTAGCTCATATAAATAAATAATAACTTCTTAATGGCTTTGGCAGTTGTTTGGAAGGTAGGCTTTGGTGATGAATAGTGAATGCTGGTGATTATGGATGGGTGGCTGTTGATGGTGGTGGATTAATTTGGTTTGAGCTTGAAATTAAAGATGTATGAAGAAAGGATTATGATTGATTCTGTTGCTATTGTTTATTTATTATGTTTAATAATTATGTCGGAAAGGCAAAGCTCCAGAAGTCGACTCTTAGACGAAGTCGACTCTCTTCGCAAGGGTTGGCTAACACTGAGGGGATAATTGGGTGGAAAGAGGAAAGAGATGCCTTTGCCTGGCAAATGGCATAAATATAAATTCTTCTAATTAGTATTTGTAAGCACAGACTTGCTTATTCAAATGTGTACTATAACATACTAAGATCGCGCAGAAAGTGTGAACTAAGAATGGTAAGCAGAAATTTCCCAAAATACCTATAATAAGGCATCAGCAACATGCTCAATATTATCATACGCGCGGAAAACATCGTACACGACTAAACGGTTAAAATGACACTAACCGACAGTAAGTTGTATATTTTGCGACTAGACAAGAAGCAAGAGTACAAATTATTAAACATTAAATTAAATTGCTCCCAATAGTCACAATAATTCGTAAAAATTTAACGTCACAAAAATATGACTCACGTTCAACTAAAATATAAAATCTGCGGGTTTCCAACCAAAAAGCAATACCTATATCACCCACCAACGCGAACAATGGCTGCAACATACCAAATCGACAAAGAAAATGCGGGATATTACAACATGAAAGCCGTTTTCACGGCATTTAGCTGGCAATTCTATTACGTCATTACATATTCACACAGTCATGCTGCTATGGAATGTAGGGGAGGTATTACATCAAAGAGAGTATTCGATCAACGCGGCTTGTGTATTTTTGTTTTGGTTCATTTACCACGATCCATACGCTCGCTTCGCCTTGTTATGTTGGTGGGTCAAAGTGTGGGGATTAGCGACTATATTCTTGGAACTAGAAAGAAAGAAAGAAAGAAAGAAATAACATTTATTGGTACAGACACAGGGCATATAAAAACATACAAAAATTAAAATGAACAAATGTTTTTTTTTAAATAACTTAAAACTATTTGGTACAAAAAAAATATTTGCCCCACGGCTGCTCCAAACAGGCCCAGTTCAGCATAAATGTCAGGCAACTAAGTGCCTGACGCTGGTTTTCAACTGGACCTGGTTGAGAGGTGTGTACGCCGTACCAGTTATGTTTGTGTGTATGTATAGGTACTAAAATAATACTAATACTTAATATGTATAAATAGATATTTTATGTGTCACAATTAAGAAAATAATACATAATAATTATAGTCTAATCATAAATAAATCCAAAGTGTAAATAATCCAAATTAAAAAATAATAATAATAAGTAGGTACCTATAGTAAATAATATTTCGCGCGTGCGATGCCGGTGCTTATCAAAATTTTTATCAGTCAGTGCAGTTACCCGCCGACAAAGCGCTGCTACTAGAACATTTTACTAGAATATTTTTAGTTATTTAGTTCTACACAGTGATATTCAAAAGATGGAAGAGCTCGTATTTGCTGTTAATTCGGGCTTTGCTAGGTTGATTTGTAGATGGGTGACCGCCCCTTACATACTAAGTTTCCTACCGCTTCTGTCAACGGCTTAAAGTGCCCCAGAAAGCACGTTAATCTGTTGGCCACACAAATCATCTAGTATAATAATTTGTCACGACTTAATCCGTAATGAAAACGGAATTGCTGCTCTCGGTGACACACCTGATGCAGTATTACTTTTACAATTTCGAAACTATATTAATATAAAAACAATTTAACATCGTTTAAAATTCAAACGGTCGAAACTTGCCCCATCATCTAACATTTAATGATAAGTACGTCGCAGATCAATCCACCCGCTATAGCCTCAATCTTAAGCCACTCCGCTAATGTTCGGTTTATGTAAATATTATGAGACTTTAACTATTCACTTATTCACTTAGCGTCAGCTCTCTCGGCCTGTCTTTTTGTATCGGAATACCTCCCCTTTTCTTTTCCTTCGAGTTAAAATTGTTTTTTGTCGTGCCATCCAACTTTTCTAAGTCGATTTAAAATGTACTTAAAACGATTAATTCGAATGGAGTTAGGAGTTTCGTGTGACACTGACAGTCGAATTTATTTCTGAGTGGATATTTTTGTTTCTTAATTTTGTTGGGAACGCTGTTTGTCTTTCATATCTTTTTGTTTCTTGCGGAATAATAAAGGTAAGGAATGAGAATAACAAAGAAAGAAAAGAGAGTTGAAAGTAACTTTTGAATCAGATGAAGTTTTTGTATTATGTTTTCAACAAAATTTGAATAAAAATTTTCGCCATAATCTGCAATAAAATTTATATAAAAATGAAGAAGAAGAAGACGATTTAAATCGTTGTGAATTACTGCGTCTAAGATGACTGTTTAGACTTAAAGAATTGGTGAAGGCATTGTACTTTCTTTCTCTAATTTAACACTGTCAAATATGCAACGAAAATTAAGTATTCTTTCTCGAACACAATAATCATCTTAAACAAAACCAACCTTCATAAATATTCACACATAAATAATTCTCCAAACTTATCTTCTTACGAGAATTTCATTATTTATTTACCTTAGAACGTTCATAAAGAACACGTTGAGGGTAAAACAAAGGCTTTGAAACAAGACCTAGACTTCTAGAATCCAGGTATCCAGAGAACGCGCTAAAGACACAAACAGGATAGATAGGACGAATGAGGTTTGACTAAATTCACGGCCATTAAAACGGCTGGAGGAAAAAGTAAAAGCATTTGAGCAAATTAGATTGCATGAAGTGGAACCGGTTGTAAAGTTGTGTTCGAGTCATTTAAGCTTAAATATACATTAATTTGGCTGTAAGGCTTTCTGTTTACATAATGGTCGACAACTACAGTTATTATTCCTTGTGCCTAGAACTGTAACTTCATGATTTTGTTTATACCAATTCAATAGTGCCTTTAATGGTATATTTAAAATGTATACTTTGAGTCTATCTTATTATTATGGTCTTCTAAATTTAAAATATGAGAATTTAGTGCAATACACTATTTGACTCTCATCCTCAATAATTTTGTTCTTTATTTTCCTTTTTGACATGATGCTGTATAATTCCATCAGCAAGGATGATAAAGCACTACATGCTACGCATCCTTCCTAATGTAGGTACACTACACTCGCTACATCTGACAGTTCACCACACAAACCCCCAATTCCAACAAAGCCCGCTGCATCGCTTCAAAGCGCTTACTTTCTGCCCTCATCCCGCTAAAATTCAACACACGTCCGTCCACATAGTGTGTCCACCTTGCGACGCCCGCTTTCTTACCCGGATTAACTCGAATTAAGATCGTACGTATCTTTGTGTTTGCCAGACGTTGCAACAGATCTTGTAAGGAAACGCTCCCGGAATTTCAATTGGTGGAAAATCTTGGTGCATCGGAATTAAATGGAATAGGTCGATGCTGTTTTATATTGAAGAGGTAATGAATAGTTTGTGAGAGATGGTTCTAATGAATGGGGATGAGTTTCAAAGGTTGTGCTCTTATTCAAATAAATACTCGACCGTTTTTTTACATGGTAAGCATTGACGAGCTGATTAAAGTACGATTGGTTTAACTAACTAACTTCTTATAGTCAAAATCATTTTTTATGCATCTAATTTTGCTGCCATTAATTCGATACTTTTTTCGAACCATACCATTATAAAATTATCACTTATTTCTGAAAATCTTCAGAAAGAAACCAATAAACGTCAAGAGAGGCTGAATTTTACGAAATAATTTTCTAATACCTAGACTCACATAGTTCCAACGCCTCGACATTTTAGTCAGACGAATCCTGAAACCGAAGTGCCTTGCACAAAAACCTCTTTGAAAAATAATACTTTTTGCTACCACATATTGAGTCTAAAGATTGCATAGTGCCTGTAGTGACAGGTAATTTGTTAGAGAAAACCAAGGAAAAAAGTTAATTGTAGTGTTTGTAGAGTCCGTCGACTATGAACGGCACAATAACCCTTTTTCTTTTGTTTAACTTTAGATTGCTCGGGATTATCAACGTCTGTTTCTGTTTGAGTTACAGTCTTGTAATCAGCATGTTTGTAGTTGTTTCTTTTTATATTTTCTTTTTTAACTTTTCTTTTTTATTTTCTTTTCTCAGCTCTGAATTAGCTTTCTCTTTTAAATCTTGGTAGTGTTTATATAATCATTACATAATCATTATCCTCGTACTCCTGTTACTTTTTGGGGTCATCGTAGACTGTCTTGTTTTTTCATTCTTGTGCCTTCTTCTCAGCAGCTACCTCCTCTCAGCCCACTTCTGAATACCAATTATGTTTAATTTCTAAAACTCCTATTAGATCTATTTCTATCACCTCCTATCTCAGACTATTTATTTCCAAGTTCATCAATTTACATATATCAGTAACCATCATCTATTCATCTCCTGTCATCATCACTGTAACTTTCCCAGTCTTTCCGATTAAAACCGTCAATCATTTTTCATCCAGCCCGTCCCGGTTATTGGCTGTCATATCAGTTTCCACAACATATAGCTCGGGATAAAACAATACGTATTTAAAACGATCATTATAGTTGCTAGTGACGCGTTTCGCTACATAATTCAGTTGCCTGTCAGTTGCAGACCGCTTCGCACGAGGTTCATGCGTAGTGTTGCTACATTGGGATTTGGGAGCTACTAAATTGAAGGGGAAATATTTAGGGTAAACCGAAGATTTGGTTTGAAATTTTGAAGGTGGAGCCACGCATTGTATATTAAAAGGATTAGACACAAGAAGGATATAAATAAAGAAAACGAAAGAAGGAATTTAAACCGTCTTTTGCGTCTAGACAAGGAAACATTTTTGCATCCTTATATAACATCTTCATTAAAAAGAGAGAGAAAACAAGGACATCATGTCAACATAGATCATCAGAAGGATAAAATTAAAAACTAAGTACTGAACCGATTTTGACGAGATTTATAGGGGATCAATCGGAAAGCAAATCGCAAATCGGTTCATAAATAACAGAGTTATGTAGTAACATACAAACAAAAACATTTAGTCGAATTGAGAACCTCTCCTTTTTTGAACTCGTTTAGAAGAAGAATGGTTTTAGGTAGCCTGGCTAAATAATGCCAAAATACTTCGAAGTTTCGTTGTAATTAATCAAATGGCTACCAAGTAAACTGTCCCACATACTCAACACTTGAACATCTCGGCTTCTATACAAGTCAAGAGATCCTTCAAACTTAGAAATCCGTCAAAGAAGGACAGTGTTCAAGTCTAGCCTAGCCTAGAACGCTTGCCTGAGGATCCCTATTCACTTTATTGCCAATTACTGCTCAATATCTTCAATACAAACAAGCTTGCTATAGAAAGTTCGGGCTACGCTTTCAGGATCTTGAGTTTAGTTTACAGTATAAGTTAACTTGCAAAGTAATCAGCGTGTTTAGCAGATTTGTGTGTATTTACTATCTAGTAAATAGTAGACTAAAATACTAGACTATCTAGTCTAGAGTAGCGTGGTGTATTTTAGTCCACTATTTTCTTATACAGAGAGGATCGTCTGCAGGTATGGAATCCTTATAGGTTTAATTCTCATTCAAATCATCTGCTTAGCCGTTCAGTCTTACCTTTGAAACCTGCAGTATCATAACACGGTATAAGTAGCTGCACATTCTGTTCCGCGCGGGTTTTTTTTTTTTTTTTTTTTTTTATTATTATAAATGGGCTTGCTCTTGACTTCAATCTTGCCCTAAGGGCAGAGATGATGTCGACGATGGAACGAGCTTACCCAGTAGAAGCCTGTTTACTCGCGACTTAAACAGATTAGGGTTATATGAACTCGGAAAAACGGACGCAGGCAGGGAATTCCACTCCTTTGCTGTGCGCATAATAAAGGACCCAGCAAAGCGTTTCGTTCGAATGTGTGGAATGTCGACTAGGTATCGGTGATACCCTGCAGTACGTCTAGTCTCCCGATGGAAGAAGGGAGATGGTGGGATCAGCTCGTGGAGCTCTTGCGCACACTCTCCGAAGTACAGTCTGTATTATTGTCTGTCTGGATTATTTCTATTCAAGTAAACTCTTCTTCTTCTATACTCTTTTCTTTTTTCTTTATTTTAATTCATTAAAAACTTATCTTAACGAAACAAAAATCATGTCCTGCATAAGTTTTCCTCAAGAAGAAATTTCAAAATAATGATCAACTTACAACTGAAACCCAGTCAGTACCACAGTTACAGCATGGTTACAGCACTAGTCGCTTCAATAATTCGCCAGCAAACATTTTGCGTGATGGTCCAGCACTGTTTACACGCTGATCATATATTCTCACTGAGTTCTGCTGATTATGATGATTATATTGTTAGTACGCTTTGCTGACTCACGTGTGGTTTAACTAAGTGAATAGAAATGAGATTTGAATGAACTTCTATTTCTATTCTAGTATTTGGTGTTTCACTGATGAATTGGTGATTTTTTAAAGCAAATTTTGATATATTTTGCTGTTTTGTTTGTTATAGTAACAAAGTGACCCCTATCGTATTTGATAAACCTTTGTGTACATCATTTAGTTTTCGGTGGTGTTTTTCTTAGTCATATATGTAAGCTTGTCCATCTCAAAAAGGACAAGGAACCATATTCAGAAGTGAAGGCAAAACCATGCATTGGAAAAGTACGAAACAAAACAAAAATTCCAGGTTACATAATTTGAAATATCTTTTTGCCAATTTTCTCGATTGCCTTTAAATTTGATATCTTGCTATCTTGATATCTTGCCTTTCAATCACTAACTATTAGGTACTAACACAATTTTCAACTCAACACTGCCTCTAAAAAAAAACGTCGAACCGAATTCCAAATAACACTTGTAATAACGAGATCATTACAAAAACTCCGAGCATCCGAAAGCTGAATTCGTAGGAAAACCTCGAAAAAAAATTATTCTACTAAAAACAGGGCGTTGCTTTGAAAAATGTGGTTGGTCGGCGGAGAAAAAAAAAAGAAAATCGCGTTGCAAACACCTGTAGGGATGTGGTTAGGTTCCCACGATATTTTCTTGCGAGCTGCAGACGAGTATTCGTAGCACCCTGTATAGCCGGCTATATGAGTGTGTCCTGAGTGTCTGAAGGTGTCGAGTTTGTGTAAGATTCGTGTATTTACTTTGGGATTTGGGCGTTTATATGAAGCAGCTCAGGTGTTTGTTTACCTGGTATGTTTTGACTGCTTTTTTGCTTTGATTGGTTATGTAGGAAAACTGAGTTGTGGAGTTCAGATAGGCAGTCGCTCCATGTAAAACACTAGTACAACTGCATCCGATAAGACTTGGAAGACGACCTCAATATGTTAATGCAGGAAAATTAACACATAAACCCATGATTTTTACTATAACAAAATGTTCATAATTAAATGAACTAAAACTACAAACCTGCAGCGAGGCGCAAGGCAGTAATTATGGTATCAAACGATACATAAAGCAGCTAATAAACAAAACTTTCGAATGAATTCTTCTTTAAGCGAATCAATGACTACCCAACACTTTCACACATTAACACCTCAAGTAATTCAAGCCAAATGACCTCCAATCTCGGTCCAAACAGACAAATTGCCCACACAGTTTTAATTCGTCCAATAAATGTCATCATAAATCCGCTCGTCGCAGCTTGAGACGTGTCCACCGCGTATACGGCAGACGACGATAAATCTGGCGCTCCGTACGCCGCATAAGTGACTGGTGCTTGTCACACCGATGTGTAACTGTGTGCGTGTGTTGTGATCGTGGGTGAATGTCATTCAACGTTGGGACGTCTTACAAAGCAGACGTGTCGCAAAAGTTGTCACTGATACTGAAGGTAGTTTCAAAGTGAATTTAAACTGTACCTATCAATAACAAGAATAAAAAAAAAAACTATACCGCGCACTAGTATTCACGACACTATTTTTGTGAGAACGCAATCACCATCGACGGTTTACCGGCGCGAGAGAAGCACTTTCGCCCCTGCGTGAGAGAGACGGGCTCATCATTTTTCTGACCTCACACCAGCAATCGTAAGACATCACAACGGAACGGTCGCACCAAGCACTGAGTGAGTAATATTTACAAAGATATCATGAGTAAAGTACGCTCGCCCACTGGAAGTGGCCCCGGCTTCGAACGCTGTGACTCGCAACCGAATTTGTTATCAAGCGTCTCTCAACCTGAATTTTCGGGTACTTCAAAAGTCACCCAGCGCAGTTGTAAACGCAAGCAATTGGATGATAATGAATATATTCGAACTGAATTAAGTGAAATGCGTAAACAAATGTCTGAAATGATGACAATGCTAAAAACCATCACTACTACACAAAGTGAGTTCACAAGAAAAATCACGGAAGATGTTACAACAATCAAGGAACGAATTGACGGTATTAAATCCACTACTGACATGCTTGCCGCTGAACAAGGCAATATCAAGTCGGATATAATATCGCTACGGAAAGACAACTGCAATACCGAGAAAAAAGTTGAAGAGATTAACCGGGCTGTTCATCTGCTAAATTCAGATAGACAATCCCCTCCAGCTTCTCTTCCCATTGAAACACAAGAAAGTATTATTGAAGAACTTAACGAGCGTGAATTTCGAAGCAAGAATATTATCGTCAGTGGTATAGCAGAACCGTCATCGTCATCGAATAAAGAAGAACGCATAAACAATGACAAAAATGAGGTCGTTAAGCTACTAAAGTCGATTGATAAGGATTATCCCGAACCAAAAAGGATCATGCGATTGGGAAAGTATGATCCAAACAAAACTCGCCCAATCAAAGTCTTTTTGAAATCTCAAGAAATTGCTAAATCAATACTGCGTAATCAAAGTACTTCAAAACAAGAAAGTATTAAAATATATTCTGATCAGACACCTAAACAGCGTAAATACCTGCAAAATCTCAAAGAGGAACTAAATCGCCGACAGGTTAATGAGAACAAAACACTGACAATAAGATACATTAACGGCATACCGAAAATTGTGGTGGTACCATCAAAAAACGAATAACCACCGCACCTACCGCAAATAAGCTTACTAATCCTATTATAGAGAAAATATCCTACCAAGTGGTCGATAACTACAGCAGCATTGTAACCTCAAAGAAGTCTTTTAAATTTCTGTACGCAAACATGAGAAGTATTGTAAAACCTGGTAAATTCGACGAATTAAAATGTGTGATAAAAGCTTTTCCGTCTTGCTTACACGCAGTGGTCCTAACAGAAACATGGATAAAGTCAGATGAAGAAGGAAAAAATTACCAGATGCCAGGATACACACATTATTATAACTTTAGAACTGATACGAGAGGCGGTGGCGTCTCAATATTTGTAAGGAATAACTTGAAACATAGTCAGACTGAGGAAATTTGTGAAAACTACAACCATTATCTTTGGATTCACATTGAAAACTATACTCTGGATATAGGTGTAGTATACAGAAAACCAGAACAAACAAATGTCAAAACCTTTTTAGATGCCTACTCCCAACAGCTAAACAAAAATAAGCGAGGTCTGGTCTTTGGTGACTTTAACTTCAATCTTTTAAAGACAGAACGTGCAACAAAAATGTATAAAGAAGTGATCAAAGAAAACGGATATGATTTTTTAAATAAAATAGATGAAGACTACTGCACAAGGGAATCAACAACATCAAAAAGTATAATTGACCACATCTGCTCGAATCTTAAACTGAATAATTTCCACTTAGCCATTATCGATACACCCATGTCAGACCACAAACAAATCTACTTAGAATTAAAACGTTATAAACCAGAACCTCTGAAGAAGATTAGTTACCACAATATTGACTATGAAATGCTTTATAAGACCATCCTAGAATCCCATACCGAAAACTGTGATTACGTACTGGAAACCCTGGAAGAAAAACTATTAAAAAGTATAGAAATAAGTAAAAGGACGAAATACAAAACGCTAAACCCACCACGACAAGACTGGATAAATAGATCAATCATTAGTGAAATAAACAAAAGAAACACTTTATGGAATCAACACAAAAAAAACCCAAACGACAAGGAAAAGGAAGACACATTTAGAAAGAAAAGAAACAAAACGACAGAATTTATACAACGAACTAAATCAAGCTACTACATGAAAGCTTTTGAAAGCTGCAAGAAACATCCATTGAAAATGTGGCAACTAATAAACAGCTTGTCCTGCAATAAATTCACAGAAAAATCCACCCCGCTAAAACTTCAGTCACAAAATGGTACCGTTACTGATTTAAAAGACATCTGTGAATGCTTCAATGATTTTTTTGCAAATGTTGGTTCGACACTGGCTAATCAAATTCCCGTTAAATTTCACCCATCAGGTAGTGCTTTAAAGAGTTTATCGGGATCTGTCTCTTCCCTTAGTGATCTAGAACCTGCCACAAATGATGAAATTCTAAAAATAATTAATAATTTAAATAACAACACCAGCTCAGGTTTAGAAGGTATCACTACAAAATCGCTAAAATGTGTAGCAAACCTTATTCTCGATGAACTTACTAGTTGCATAAACAAATGTATGAAATCAGGAACATTTCCACATAGTCTTAAGGTTGCAAAAGTTACGCCAATTTACAAATCCGGAGTTAAATCAGAACCGGGAAACTATCGTCCCATCTCAGTTCTCCCCGTTCTATCCAAAATTTTTGAGAGAGTCTTATACAATCGCCTTGAAAAGTACCTAATATCTCTAAATTTCATATATGAAAAACAATACGGCTTTAGGCCAAAATCAAATACACTCTCAGCTACAATAGACCTGGTGACAACTATAAAGCTCAATATTGATAAAAAGAAAATGGCCATGGGTGTTTTTATTGATTTAAAAAAGGCATTCGACACAGTCAGTCATGACTTGTTGCTAAGAAAACTAATGGAAATCGGCATCAAAGGACCTGCCCTTGAAATTTTTAGATCCTACCTGTCAAACCGATACCAAGTAGTTAAAATTGATGACACTCAGAGTGATCCCAAAATTATTACATATGGTGTGCCTCAAGGCTCAATTTTGGCTCCCCTGTTATTCCTACTGTACATAAATAGTGTCCACAAAATTGGTCTAAAAGCTGACCTTACTTTGTACGCAGATGACACATGCTTGTTCTACTTTGGCCACTCAATCGATGCTATTGTTGAGCAAGCACAGAACGATTTAGATTTGCTCAACGTATGGTTTCAACAAAATCTTCTCACGATTAATACAGCTAAAACAAATTACATGATATTTACAGCAAAAAATAAAAAAATTGGCAATCATACACCTTTAAAAATAAATAACCAAATTATTAACAAAGTAGATCAAGAAAAATATTTAGGGCTAATTCTGGATAGCAAATTGACGTGGCTTCCACATATTCAAAAAATTAAAAAGAAAATACAATCACTTACGGGTACCCTACGAGGTATCGTTCGCTGCTTACCGCGCCAAGTTCGCTATCTAATCTACTTTTCCCTTGTTAAGCCACATATTGACTACCTAGTAGAAATATGGGGTACCGCGGCAAAAACAAATACAAACCTACTACAAACAGCTCAAAACAAATTACTTAAAACGTTATTTAACTATGACTATCTAACTCCAACAGAAACTCTTTACAAAAAAATTAAAGTAATGAATATAACACAAACATACATTTATAACACATGCATACTAATTCGAAAAATATTAAATAAAAATATACACACAAACATAACCTTCACAAAAAATATTAAAAAACACAAAATGAAACTAAGACGCGAACAAGACTTTTTAAAACTACACCCAACCCGCACAAACTACGGTAGAAAAAACTAATTATGTCGGATAAATGTAGATATTTGGCTAGCATAGACCGTAATTTTGGGACTGACCTGGTATGACGAAGCAATCTTCTTCAGGGGCCCCTTTTCTTCGATGATGAATGTAAGTACTCGCGTAGGCTGGAGTCGATATACGTAGATCTGCTATTGTGCTGAACGGTTGATCACTGTGTTGATAGGTTTATAGGCTCAAGCTACCGGAGCGAGCTCTTATCAAAACGTGCGGGTTTCTATTTCGAAAAGAAGAGAATGTGGCAACACCTCAGCGTTCAGTGTTGCGCGCTTGCAAAAACGTTTCGTTTTAGGCATGTCCCGTTTTGGAATATGCTAGTCGATTAAGTATTAATCGATTTAAAAATAATAAAAGAAAATACGTAATATTTGTGCGTACTTAAACAAAAGTACCGAACATGCTGCCGGCGATAAAATAATGCTTATTTTATCTAAGAACTAGATACATAATGCTATACTAACTTAAGACTAAAAACATGTAATGCGATATACCTAAGAGATGCCTATTCTACAGGCAATGGGCAGACCTTAACTACAGGTCGCTTAGTAAGAGTATTACCGATGCGTACAGTTACGACTCTGGTAATACCGTCGGCGCCGGGATGCAGCTGATGCACGCGTGCGAGACGCCATTGCAGTGGTGGCAGTGTGTTGTCTATCAACACGACTACAGAACCCTCCCTAAGGGGTGTGTTAGTATTGTCGTGGAACCATTTACCTCTTGGTTGTAGCTGGTGTAAATATTCTACGCTCCAGCGTTTCCAAAAATGTTGAACGGCTTGTTGAATAACCTGCCATCTAGCGAGGCGGTGTGGATTGTCGTTAGACAAGTTAAATTCAGGTAAAGACGTTAATGGTTCCCCGATGAGGAAATGTCCAGGAGTAAGGGGTAATGGATCAGTAGGATCATTACTAAGTTGACAGAGAGGTCGTGAATTACAGACCGCTTCAATTTGACAGAGTAGAGTATTGAATTCGTCCTGAGTTAGTTTCAATGTACCTATGACACGATGTAAGTGTCGTTTCAGACTACCTACGGCTCGTTCGACGAGACCGGCGAAATGCGGAGCATACGGAGGATTAAACTGCCAGGTGATTTGCATGTTTGTCAGCTGGGTGTTTATAGCAGTCTGATTCGACTCGTTTCGCAGAAACGTGAAAAGTTCGGAAAGATACCTGTCACAACCTACAAAATTCCGTCCGCAGTCAGAACGGATTGTTTTGCAATACCCGCGCCGGGATATGAACCTACGCAATGCGTTCAGAAAAGATTCGGTTGAGAGATCGGGAACTAATTCCAAATGGATTGCTTTCGTTGATTGGCAAACGAACACGCATACGTACGATTTGTAAATTTTCGCGTTACGAAATTTACTCGATTTAAGAAAGAAGTGTCCCGCAAAGTCAACGGACGTATTTAAGAAGGGACGAAGTGATCGAACCCTAGTGGTAGGTAACTGAGCCATTGATGGCTGTGGCGGGACAGGTCGTGCGCGAACACACGATACGCAGCGTCGTGTACGCATACGAACAGCATCGCGAGCACACAGGATCCAGTAGGTCTGTGCGAGGGCAAACTGCAAAGTTTGGGGTCCCACATGTAAATGTGTTTTATGATAGACATCAATGAGAAGATTAGTGAAATGGTGTTTTTTGGGTAACAGAATCTGATGCTTGGCATCATACGGTACGTTGGCCTTATTTATTCTGCCGCCGACCCTGAGGAGTCCGGCATCGTCCAAGAAAGGTTTTAGTTTTTGAAGACGTTTTGTGCATCTGTCGTCGTCCTTGAGACGCGAGATGTCTTCAAAAAAGCATTCACTTTGGACAAGTGATATAAGTCTAGTGAGAGCTTGTTTTGTCTCAGGAACTGTGACATGTTTAGTCGTAGGGCTATTGGATTTACGGCATTTGTTTATGAATCGTAACATATACGAAATTACGCGTAGCATCCTTGGAAACGATGAAAATCGCTCAATGAACTCTAAGCTATTAGGGTCATTGGTTTGTGTGAGAAGAACGTGATTGCGACGTTCTTCGTCAGTGTGACATACGACGTTAGTCTTAGGCCACTCAGACTCGTTTTTACTGAGCCAACCGGGTCCCGTGAACCATAGTTGATGGTTCAACTGAGAGGGGAGAACACCACGAGACGCGGGGTCTGCGGGGTTGTCTGCGGATTTAACGTGGTGCCACTGCGAGGCAGGCACGTTGCTTGTTGTATCCGCTATGCGGTTGGATACGTATGTTCGCCACTTGTCTGGAGACGACCGTAACCAGGCAAGAGTTATGGTGGAATCAGACCAAGCGTAGACTTGGTCGAAAGACAATCTACTGCTGTAAGCAGTGATAACCTTTTTTATCAATTTTGACAAGAGTTGAGCACCGCACAGCTCCAATCTCGGGATGGTGAGCCGCTTCAAAGGCGCAATTTTTGTTTTGCCTATGAGAAGGTGTGTGCTGATGGCACCGTTCGAGTCAGTAACGCGAATGTAGACGCAGGCGGCGTACGCCTTTTCAGATGCGTCGGAGAAGCCATGAAGTGACACTTGATGTGTGCTAGGAAGAACATGACGAGGTAACGCGATGTCTTGTAGTAACGGTAGCTCGTCGATAAACCGAAACCACAAGTCACAGATACCCTGTGGAGGGGCAGCATCCCAACCTGTGCCTGATACCCATAGAAGTTGAATTAAATGCTTCACGAATACTGTCACTGGGCTTAGGAATCCGAGGGGATCGTAAATCTTTGCAATTTCTGCCAACATTATGCGCTTTGTACATTTGCGTGAGTTAGCTACTTCATTCGTTTGATAGGAAAACACGTCAAATTTAGGGTTCCACTTGAGTCCCAAGACCTTGACAGAAGTGTCAGTGTCGAGTGCTGACAAAATAAGAGCGTCATCATGATGGGAAGCATCATTGTTTAAGTGCGATAAAAACTCGGGACTATTACTGGTCCATTTGCGGAGTTCGAAGGTTCCTGCTTTACAAATGGAAGTTAGCTGGTGCTGAAGAGTGATAGCATCTTCAACCGTATCAACTCCAGTAACGACATCGTCAACGAAGACTTCGTTAAGAAGTACTTGCGAGGCAAGTGGGAAGTTAGCAGCTTCATCAATTGCTAATTGACGAAGTGTTCGCAAAGCTAGGAAAGGTGCGGAAGCGACGCCGAATGTGACAGAGCACATGCGATATTCCTTTACGGGATCATGGGGAGAGAATCTCCAAAGAATCCGATGGAAGTCCCGGTGTTCTTTACAAAGACCGATGTAGCGATACATCATCTTGAGATCGGCCGTAAAGACGATTTTATGAAGTCTGTACTTCAGCAAGATTTCAGAAATGTCTTGATGCAATTTCTGACCAGTGAGGAGATTATCGTTAAGAGAGCGCCCTGACGTAGTCTTGCATGAAGCATCGTACACAATACGATATTTCGTAGTGGATGCGGAACTCTTCACCACAACGTGGTGGGGTAGATAGTAGGGGGGAGTGCCCGGACTCGCAGAGTCCGTCACTGGCTCCATATGTCCCAAGTCTAAATATTCTTGGATACCTTTGTTATAATTCTCTCGTAAGGCAGGGTCGCGAGACAGGCGTGCCTCTAGTTTTGTTAAACGCGAGAGAGCTATAGCACGAGAATCGCCTAAGGGCGTAGCATTCTCCTTGAAGGGCAGAGAAACTATATATTTCCCATTTGCATCTCGTGTGTGAGTATCGACGAAGATCGACTCACAGCGTAATTCATCTTTTGTAAGATGTGGATGTTCTGCTATGGATTCCAACTCCCAGAACCTTTGAAGTTTCATGTCAAGTTGACAAGTGGTCGAGTTGACACTTAGTCGTTTCATACTTTCATATGAAATTCTACCACCTATCAGATAACCAAAAATGCTGTTGATGGCCACGGGTGTGCCCGGTGGACCCTTGATGTTATCCAGTAGCAGTATGCTATCCAGATAGTCAGATCCCAGTAGTAGTTCAACAGGCCGCGTTGAGCGTAATTCTGGGTCTGCTAGATCAAGATTCTGTAAGTGTTGAAACTTCTGAATATTCCCAATTGATTTAGGAATATTAGCAGTGTAGCTTGTCAGGTTAGGTAGGATAAAAGCTTCGATGAGAAGCTTCGGTTCGGGTTTGTTGTGAGGTGTGACCTCGCACAACACGTAACCACGTGGTTGGACGTCACCACCAATACCGGTGAGAGTGGTGCCTGCCCGCGCGGAGTACCGCGGCAGGCCGAGACGTTGGACGCACGACTCAGAAATGAGCGTAGTCTGCGCACCTTGATCCACAAGGGTGCGAACGGGCCTCGGCGTGTAAGGCCCTTGGTTCAAGGGTCGTACATTTACAAGGGCAGTCGTGAGTAAGACTGTACAGTTCTGACTCGAAGGATGCCCCGTAGCTCCATGTAATGGAGGGGGCGTGAAAGTTTCCGCTACTGAGCGCAACTCAGGGGAAGAAGATGACTCCGTAGCCAGCAAGACGTTTGGAGTAGGCGCATCAACATGTAGTAAAGAATGGTGCCTTTGAGCGCAGACGCGGCAAGTATGGCGCGACTTGCAGTCCTTTTGCTCATGACCAGAAAATAAACAATTAGTACAAAGTTTATTTTGTTCCACGAAAAGTTTTCGTTCCTTTGAAGTGAGAGTATGGAACTTCTCACATTTATATAAAGGATGTGAATTGTCCTTACAATACGCGCATTTAGCTTTATTTAAGTCATCCACCGCAGTTGTTGCATGTACGCTCATAGCACGCGGTGCATTGTGTTGCACGTCAGAGTGCGCGTGAGTAAGCGACATCGCACGCTTTCCCGCCATAGCATGGCGCGATGACGTCACCGCAGCTGACCGGGCCGAGCCGGCCGCTCCGCCAACAGCAGTGCGGGCGGGCGCCGCGCGTTGCGCAGGCCCCGCGGATGTACTTGCAGTACGCGCGGATGCGGTCATCACTTCAGATGCCGCCAATTCCTTATCGAGGAAATCGAGAAATTCAGTCACGTCCGGAATTTTACATGAAGTTTCTAATGACAATTCAAAACGCCTACGAATATTAGGGGTAATTTTTCGTAGCAAAATATTTAATAGTACGAAACTCCAGTCGTCAACTGGTAAACCTAATGATTTTAAAGCAGTAATATTCTCGTGATAACAATTTATCAAATTACGTAAACTTGATTCAACATTTTTCTCGTTAACCGACTCACAGTCAAAAATGTTGTCAAAATGTTTTGTTGAAATGATTCGTTTGTTTTCATAACGTGAAATTAATACCTGTAAGGCATTTTCGTAATTAGAATCCGTAACGGGAATAGATTTGATAAGATTATACGGTTCATCTTTTAAAGATAATAACAAATATCGGAAGCGTTCGACATTTGTTAAGGTGACGTTGTCATGTACAAGTGATTTAAATAAATCGTAGAAAGCATTCCAATTAGTTAAAACCCCAGTGAATGTTTGAAGCGATAAGCGCGGTAAACGAATATGCGATTGCGTTGATTGTTGAGCGCAGCAGCTGCTCGCGTGTGACAACCCAGCAAATCCGCCGCAGACGGACGTAACGCTTTGTTTACGCTCCTCCTTAAGCGTGTCTAAGGCAACTTGGACCTTAAAGTACAAAGAATCGAATTGATTTCGCACGGCTAAATTATCATCGCGATTAAATGACTCATTCTTTGCTGATAACTTTTCAATTTTCGCTTGAACTTGGAAAAACGATTTTTTGATTGAGGCTAACTCTTTAACTCGAACTCGAAATTCGGCTACATGGTCCGAACAGTCTACAATTTTTTGAATATTGTTAATCGCTAAATCACGTTCAAATATCAATTGTTCAATCTCCATAGCGGACATTTTGTAAGAAATTGGGTTGTTTTATACTGTGGAGAATAACAATGTTATCACGAGATAAAAAAAAAATGTTAGTTGTATACTAAAAGAGATATATAATTTGTTGCAAGTTAAAAGTACCTACCTAAGTTTAATTAACATGTAATGTTGAATACAAAGATAATATTTCCCGTCGGTAGAACCCGAGCTAAAGAAATTTGAACACTGTGCCATATGCAATACGAGCTACAGTTTATTCGATACTGCAATTATGACAGCAACAGATAATTTGGGTTTTCGGTATGTTATACCTGAACTTTAAATCACACTTAAGTACGTAAATACTAAATGTAATGCAATGTACGTTGTACAAAATAAAGAAATGAGTTGCAACAAACTATATTTAAAGTATTTAAACCTATTATTACTAGGCAAATGACTTCACGCGCGCCCGCTTTATGTGGGTATATCTAAATACCACCCGGTTCCGGAGAATTATAGACGAATGTAATTTCGCTTAAAGTGATCAAAAGCATATAAAACCATATATAATTAGAATGATCTCGTTGAGATCGAACTGTACGTATAGGTATTTTTGAGAAATATCGCACGACGTTGTCGAAAACTCGATATTAATAATTTGTAAGTGGAGGTAGGTTCTCGCAACTTACGAACAAAGACAAATGAATTTACTTGAAATTGTTATTGTACAGCACAAATAATACGTTTATATCAATACCAGATGGTGATATCCGGCTCGAAACTAATTATGTCGGATAAATGTAGATATTTGGCTAGCATAGACCGTAATTTTGGGACTGACCTGGTATGACGAAGCAATCTTCTTCAGGGGCCCCTTTTCTTCGATGATGAATGTAAGTACTCGCGTAGGCTGGAGTCGATATACGTAGATCTGCTATTGTGCTGAACGGTTGATCACTGTGTTGATAGGTTTATAGGCTCAAGCTACCGGAGCGAGCTCTTATCAAAACGTGCGGGTTTCTATTTCGTAAAGAAGAGAATGTGGCAACACCTCAGCGTTCAGTGTTGCGCGCTTGCAAAAACGTTTCGTTTTAGGCATGTCCCGTTTTGGAATATGCTAGTCGATTAAGTATTAATCGATTTAAAAATAATAAAAGAAAATACGTAATATTTGTGCGTACTTAAACAAAAGTACCGAACACTATCGTATACGAAGGATCTAAAATATTTAATAAATTACCAAGAGACCTCAAAGAATTAAAATCTAAAACAACTTTCAAAAGGCTACTAAAGAACTTCATAATAAAAAATTCACATTCCCTACAATAGTGTCGAGCCACATCCAGTTACCGCTTATCGGTGTAAGAATACTTGTTTACATGTATCGAACTAGCATTTGTCATTTGTACTTAAAAAAATAATCTACCTTCAAAACAGTAATTTATTCGATGTCTAACTTTTGTAATTCACCCCACATTTTGTTATTTTTATGTTTAGTTTTTAGTATTCTCATGTAAGTGAATAATGTAATTCTTATGAGAATAAATGATCTTAAACCTCATTTTGGTGTGAGATGGAGTGATGTTTGAATTGCGGTAGAGGTCGAGAAAAAAGATGATTTTAGAACTGTTGCAAAGATAAAAGGGAAATCAGTTTAATAGAGAGTACACAAGCACACAAACTAGAAAAGATAGGATATAATGAGGAGCTTCGTACGCCGCATTATTGACTGGTGGTGTCACACCGATGTGTGCGTTTGTTGTGATCGTGGCTGGAGCGAATTTTGGTGTGAGATGGAGTGATGTTTGAATTGTGGTTGAGGCTGAGATTGTAATTGCTCAAAGAGATGATTTTAGAACAGGTACAGGGACAAAAGTATAAAATAGAGAGTACACAAACTAGAAAAGACGGGGTATAATGACGAGCTCCGTACGCCACATAAGTGAGTGGTGGTTGTCACACCAATGTGTAAGTGTGTGCGTTTGATGCTGTTGTGATCGTGGCTGGAGCGAATTTCGGTGTAAGATGTGGTGATTTTTGAATTGTGGTTGAGGGTGAAAGAGATGATTTCAGATCAGATAAAAAGGCAAACATGGAAGAAGTATTGTACTTCTTCCATGTTGGGCTTTTTATCTGTGAACAGTAAACAGACGGAAAATACTCTGTAAGATGTTTAAAAGTAAAAAAAAAACACAATTTAAAGGATTAACAACGCAGTCTATCAGAATACCAGCGCTTTGACATTTGTCATATGTCATAAATGTTACTGCATCAACATGCTGAGATAAAGGCCTTTTGTCCTCGTACGGGACTAACTTTAGTTTATTGGAAGTCTTATTTTTGAGTTTTTCTTATGTTTACTTCTCATATTTTTTTAAGTTACTGTTAATTTAAAAAATAAACCAGGCTCTGTCTCAAGACACAGTGCACCAAACAAGATTCCGATAACTGTATGAGAGCGTCAACAATATAACGACACACAACTCGAAAACAATACAGAGAACTGGTTACGGATTATCGAAATGTCTCACAAATGTTGTTATGCCATCTGGTGCATTCACGTATGAGATCTGTCACACCAACACGTAACACTATAGATCTCCTAGCGATATGCCCTTGGGCGGGGTAATCGAGTGGCGAGCTATGCTCGATATAATATGATGAGACCCTGTGGGCTTGTAGATCGTTGTTATTCTGCCAAAACCGACCGTATTACTTTATATTTAGAAACACAATGCAATGTATAAACATTTCACGAATCCGTCAAACAAGCAACAACTTACTAAGAAATTCTACGCAAAAATTATTGCTAGGAAACGAAAAACGATACACAGTAATGTCACATTCCTTAGGTCTCTTACTTAAACTAATCTTTTACTTCAAAAATATTATCGTAATCCTGTCTTTGTCGTAGTCCGGTTAAAATATAACAGCATATGCATCGGAACCACTCTTCAAACACTAATTACAAATTCCTCCCCCATTTTATTCAACGATTAATACACGAACACTCGTAGTTCTCGAACAAAATATAACACGATACAGTATCAGCTGGTGTATTAGCAACTTTCTCCTGCTCGGGGTGAGACATGGCCGCAGTAGACGCTATAAATCTTGCGGGCCACGTGCAGCGGGAACCGTCACGTGAGGAGGAACATGATATTATTTAGGGTGCATCGTGGTTGAAATGAATTTAATTTGAGATGAGGAGTTATAAGAGGCTGGTGGTGGTAATCTACGGGAAGGTGTTATAGTAACATGAATAGGTACGAACATTTGCAAATGATTGCGTGAAGTGTTGTCTATTCAATAATTCAACATCGAATGTAATGGAACAGAACATAACTTTTTCTAGGCTTCCTGATACCAAGATATTCGTTTTGATTTTTGTAGCAATTTTTGTATGCGCTTTTAGAAGTTTACTAAAGGTATTGCCTATCCTCTCATAATTATATGAATGTTAGCAAATATGCCATTTTCACTGTCATATGGTGATGGTGTGATGAACTGGCACTACTTGCAGGGCTGTCCAAACAAAGGCACGCGGGCCGCATGCGGCCCGCGGCTTGTTTTCATGCGGCCCGCGACACACATTATAATAACTAAGTAAGCAGCAGTTTTTTAAAAAAAACCTTAACTAACTGCATTTATGTCTACGAAGAAGCGAAAATTAAGTGATGAACATCGAGTATTTAATAAGAGGTGGGAACTTGACTATTTTATATGCAACAACAATAATAAAATTCAGTGTATGATTTGTATGATTGACAACTGAAAATATTTTTCTGGCCCTCCAGCTTTTGTATGAAATTTAATTAGCCCGCGAAGGTGTATAGTTTGGACAACACGACGTCTTAAAGGATTGGGCTGAAATCCAAAGCAAAGGCCTCAATTCCTTTTTCCATTCTTCTCTCTCTAGAGAGAAGAATGGAAAAAGGAATTGAGGCCTTTGCTTTGTTGTGGGACACAAAATACTTATAAACACTTCTAACGACACGGTTGGTGCAGTGGTTCAAGCAATTGACTGCTGTAAGTCGCGAGTATGATCCCCGCACGGAACAAATATTATTTTGGACCACAGATAGATGTTTCGGGTCTGGGTGTGTGTGCATGTGAGTTTAAATGTTTGTGAACGCACGCACGATACAGAAGAAACTCCTTGTGTGGGGAAACATTTTTAAACTCCAAGATAATGTTTTTATAGACCAGCAAAATGGACAATATTCACTATTAGTACACCAGTCCCATTGATACACATCACTGAAACACAAGGCCTATTCTAGATGTTGGTGTTCGCTGAAGGCGTCCATTGTGACATGACAAACGACTCGATGCGTGCATGGACAGTAGCCTCTCGCCGTGAAATATTGCTGGCTGCTGACTGTGTGTGACAGCTGCAGCTACAGGATTTGTGTTACTGTCGTGTATGTTAGCAGCGGCATGAATTGGATGATTAATTTCTGTTTTATTGGTGGTTGGTTTGACTTTGTGATGACTTAGGTTCATATTGTTTCTCAGACAGAAGGGGGTCATCAACATTCTCGTGCACTTCACCTTCATTTTAGCGGAGTCGTCTACTGCTGTACCTAGGCCTCGGCTATCGGTCCCGTGCATCCCGCACCCTACTGCAGCACTTATTTTGGAGTCAAAGCAGCATGTCTTCTGTATTTTCATACTTGTAGTCTATTTAATTATGGTCGTCATTTAAGTAGTCATCTCCATTATAGCTATCTAATATTTCGTACTGTTCATCCATCTCTTTGATCTTGTCCTAATCATAAAGTCGTTCATGTTCATAATCATAAAATGTAAACTAACTCACATTATTCTGAAAAGTAACACCAATTCTTTTTATCGGAACAAGGGACAATTTATTAGATTTTAAAAATATCTTTTGCCGAGCAAATAAGATTTTTTTCTTTAGTTAATAGTGTCTAATAGGTTCTAATCAATACAACAAACAATCCGTCTTTCTAAAAAGCTCTAAAAGTTAACATGAAACCAAGCACTACATGTGTACTTAACGAGGTGTATCCCACATTGACCATTCAATCCAGGACACTCATTCTCTTCTTTTATTTCCAAATTAACATGAAAATTAATCCCAGACTTAATCACAGCCTGTCTATATCCATTTCCTTAGCCGTTCTCAATTTATTTCCTGGCAGTAAACACAGAAATTACACTCAAGAAAAGCCTATAAATGTTAGTGGGCACTTAACGAGCATCCTGTCTTAGCAACAGCAATCTATATTCAGGGTTATATAGTGTTTCATTAGCATATATAAGCATGTGCGTAGGTATATGTGGTGCTGTATGTCTGCGAGTGCATAATTATGTATGAAAATATGATGTGCACTTCTCAAGATATAGATGATATGCATTTTATAACATACTGTTGCATTTTTGTTCATGTATAACGATAGCATTTAAGAATACGGTATTAAATGACTTCTTTATAACATGACGGTGACGATTCAAATTTAGTTAGCCCAAAATTTGGGGCCTAGTATGGCAATTTTAGTAGAATCCATGAATTTCTGTGATGTGTCCCACAGTTTGTGGGGCAACACTACATTTACACTCCAGGGCAGAGTCATCTATGAATTTTTCTTCACTGCTTCGGGAAATCTGTGTCCGAAGTCTCTTTATAGACTAAATATATTTTTCTGAATAATAACTTTCTGCAATTAAACAAAAACCTTATTCAATTAAACCTAGAATGATTTTTAACACAGCATGGACCGATTTCAGTTAGGAGGCAAGCGGTCGTATATAATTATATCGCTAATTACACAACCATACCTCACGTGTCTAAGCGACACGGTGTAGCTAATTTCCTCACCGACCAACCGTTTGATTGAAATTATAGAATGCTTCATTGGTAAGCTGATGAGGTATCAATTGCTTGATTTGGTTAACTATTATTAGGTAGGTACTAACTTGTGCTGTGACGTCACGTAGGTATGTGTATGGGATTATTGTAATTGATCTAATTGCGGGTCGGACCGTCTTCAGATGTTGGTTCGTCTTCCAATTTGCGGTTTTCTCAATGTGTGATTTATCATTATCATTCAGCTTTCTCTTCTTTGTTCTGTGCGTTCTTTATCTAGGTGTTTTCCTCGACTTTGACGATATCGTCAACCCAGCTTGTGTGATGTATATCGTGCTCAAATTTTTGCCCTTGACTTAGCAAGGCATACACGAATGCTTAATGTTAAAAAAAAATGAAAAAGGTTGTACGAAAGCCCGCATTACTTGACCCAGCTAAACGTTAAGTTTACCTGCACCTAAGGATGTGATTTAAAAAAAAACAACTTACTTAAAATGACTTACCAAAGGAATTAGAACCAACTCTTTCCCAGAAATAAAAAAACCCAGACAATTGACTAAGACAAATCCAACCAAAACCGTATAAAGACATTCCGCGGTTTTACTAAAAAGACTTCGAACCCTTGAAGCCGTCATGGAAAACAAAAACGACAGGCTGATAAAGCAAAAGGTGGCTAATGCGAAATCGATGGCAACCCAAATGGGGACGCGAGTGCCCGGGGTCTGACGGGCCCGTGACGAGCCCGCGACGGGGACGTGACGAGTATACTTGACAGCTACTTGATGAATGCGCTAGTGCCCGTAAATATGCCAGTTATCAATTACTGTTGTGTGTTGGTTGCGAATTCATTAAGTGGAATTGATGGGGTAGTAAAAACTGTGATTTGTTGTACAAATCAGGGTATTTTCTGGATGAAATTGGTTTAGAAATGGAAACCAATAATAGTAGTTTTGGTCAGGAGTAAAAAAAATATAAATAGCAAAAAGAGGTTTTATTTTACCATCCGTTTTGGAAATGATTGTTTAACACCTAATAGATTATTAATTCTTCTTTTGGGCTGTGAAATGGCAATCACAACCACGCAATCCGGAATCCCACTGCGCTTGTGTACCGTGATTCGGCAATCCAGGAACTAACGTGGATTGTTTGCTCGTCGCCTAAACGAAAAAGCGCATACTTACGCTAATAGCACCCCATTAGGATTCCCTGTGTTTTCTGTGCCAGTCCACACACAGATACCTGCTTGCTGGGGTAATTTCAGTTGGCAAAAAGTACGGAATCAGTGTAATGCGACTTTGTAACTCCATTGAATGGTCACAAAGGCTGAATTTGCTTTGAAACGACGACCCAGTGGTCCTGGATCACTCTTTTAAAAAGTGAGGTCGTATTTGAGGATGAAAACAGTCTCATTACTCATCATCACCCTGCCCTTAACCCACTTTATTTGGGTTTGGGTTAGGATCGGTGCAATGTCTTCTATTTCCACGTTTCTCTATTTGCCATCATCTGAGTAGTGGTGGTGGTGGTATAATAGCGATGTATGGCTATCCAGTCTTTCCAAGGGGTATCCGCGTATTTTCCGAGGCACAAGGGAAACTCGGGATGCTAGTCACCCATCCACAGACCACCTTAGGGAAGCGCGGCTTCACCTTGAAGTTCAACTCGTGCGGTTGATATTATTTAGCCACGACCTCCTCTTAACATAACATATTACCACTAGGACGAACGCTAAGGTAATATCCCGTACGCCTATAGACTGAAATCATACAGTAGTTGTTTAGTACAGTTCTTTAATATTTAGAGGTCAGCGTTCATTCTTAACAAACCTACTGAACCTTTCGAACACTGAACCACGAGTCCAACAATCCACAGCTGTCAGCGTGTAACTGCAAATCAATAGGCGCGTGACAAATGACGCGGCCGCCATTTGTGACGTGACGCGCGTGAGACGCCCGGTTGACGGATACGACACGAGATTACGTAGGAATGGATTTGTAGTTTATGTTGCGCTGTTGTTGAGTAGTAGCGTTATGTGGTAGTTTTATTAAGTAAGTGTTTGTGCTGTGGCCCTCTGCGAAAGATCCGTAAAGAGTAGTTAAGTATGTGATTTCTTGGAGTGTGATAGTAGGTCTGTCTGTGAGGAGGCTATGTGTATTATAATTTTTGTTATTAATGTTTAATTATGACTTAGTTTATGAATGTGTTTTGTATACTTACGATATTATTTTATTTATTATTATTTTTATGATTTCAAATACAATGTGAATTGTTTGTGAATAAATTGAATTGAATTGAATTGCTCAGCAGTGGGTGGGTGGTTATATTAATAGGCTAATGATGATGATGATGATATTAGGTAATGGCGTTTTCAGTTTATAATATCATCTGTGAGCATCAATTTTTTTTTTTGCTTACAGCGATATCGACTTTAGACTATATTTTCTTCACATTTTTTTCTTTTTTAGGGTTCCGTACCTCAAAAGGAAAAAACGGAACCCTTATAGGATCACTTTGTTGTCCGTCTGTCTGTCTGTCTGTCAAGACCTTTTTTCTCAGGAACGCGTGGAGGTATCAAGCTGAAATTCATATCAAATACTCAAGTCTATGGTCTCTTGGAGCTGTGAAAAAATCAAACTTCTAAGTCAACGCGATCAAAAGATACTCCCGTTTATGCCGCAAATTTTCGACACTCGCAAGGGAATCAAAACCTACAGGGTACTTCCCGTGAACTCAGAATCTTGAAATTTGGTACGAAGCAACGTCTTATAGCATAGATAAAGGAATAATTACGAAAACCATAAATTTTTAGTTACATCAAGATACTCCCGTTTATGCCGCAAATTTTCGACACTCGCAAGGGAATCAAAACCTACAGGGTACTTCCCGTGAACTCAGAATCTTGAAATTTGGTACGAAGCAACGTCTTATAGCATAGATAAAGGAATAATTACGAAAACCATAAATTTTTAGTTACATCACATAATATATTTTTTTTACGGAACCCTCGGTGCGCGAGTCCGACTCGCACTTGGCCGGTTTTTTTTTTCTCTATGTGTCTGTTGGTATGTTCTTGTTTCTGCAACAAATAAATATTTTTTTCTTTCTATCTTTCTTACATCAAACTGATCTGGATGCCCTTGATAAGATTGACAGGACCTCAATCTTACCTTTTTATGTACTTTGATAACAATACTTGGAAAAACTACTAAGAGGAGGTAAAGTCACCAGCGTATCAAGTTACCATAAACTGTTTAAATTTTCCAAATGATTTTAAACCGTAAAAAGTTGATGGTTCAGTTCAAAATCCAATGAGCTTTAATAGTATGTGGTAACTTGATCCACTGGCGACTGTACATGATATAAAAGGCTCTACTAGGAAAAGGTTCACGGCTGTAAAAATAGCGCTAGCAAAAACATCTTGAATGCAAACTCATTCAATAGTATCACAACAAACAATAACCAATCGAGATTCAAACTTTGGACCAACGCATGACGAACACAAAACATGGAGTAATAAAGTTGAGACGGCGACCGCTCACAGGTCCCGTGTTCTAGCGTGAAATAGACACAAACGCTTCCTGTAGCAAGAGCAGGGTTATGCTTTAATGTCTTGTTAGTCAACTTTGTGACTGTGACGTCATTTCCGGCACATGTTGAGCCTTTAGAATAGAGGGTAGACTATTACAAGCTCAAGGGACACGCATTTTCCAAAATACACCCTTATTCAAGAAATTGCGTAAAACATGCCAGAAAACACCGCAAAGCGACTTGCGAAGCGATGGAAACGAGTGACACAGAACGGATGAAGGGGGCATGTAAAAAGAGCTAATACATAAAAATAAAATAAATAAAATGAGGGGTTTTAATCTGCCAAGTTGCCAAACCCAAGGCACATCAGATTTTAGAGCCCGGTGCGTATTGTTTTATTATCACTTGCTTCAGTGAAGAAAAGCATGCCAGGGATATTTAAGAAATACCTATCTATTTCTCGACGGAATGTAGAGCCATGTCACGGGCTGTATAAACCACACGATTTTTCGATTACGTACATAGCAAAAAAAACGCATAGCATGCCAGGAGTCACCGCAACACGATAGAAATGAGTAAACACACGTTTGAGTCGCTTTACGTAAGTTGCATAGCCGGAGGTTGTGAACGGGGCATCTAAAAAGAGTCAAAGTCTTAGTCCAATTTAATGTCTAGACGGTACGAAAGTGACTATTCCTTGGTCCCGTGTTCTAGCGTGAAATAGACACAAACGCTTCCTGTAGCCGCAGTCAGGAGCCAGGATTACGCTTAATTGTCTTGTTAGTCAACTTTGTGATAGTGTATTTTCTGGCAAATGTCAGGCTTTTGGTAATGAGAGAAGAGAGGTGTAATTTTAAAGGGTTTTTTGACGATACACAACAACAGTCAGTCATTCGGCATTTTACATAATAAATAGCCCCGTCAACTAAAATAAAGAGAAACGGGCAGTAGAATGATGATGACCTATAACATGACATTGTTGAATTTAGTTAAAAATTTAAGAGAAAAAAATAATATACTTCAAACATACGATTGGCCTACAGCAAGACGCGTAGTGCCTGAATACCATGGTTTAGCAATTAATGAAAGCAAAAGCTTCAGTCTTTATTTGTAAACAATATAGTAATTTGATGGCACGGATGGCGCAGTGGCTGAGCGATTGCTGCACGGAACAAATATTGGTAGGTATGGCCTACAGTCTGGGTATTTGTGTATGTGAGTTTAAATGTTTGTAAACGCACCCACGATACAGGAGAAATTTTAGTGTGGGGTAACGTTTAAAAAAAAAAACAGACTACCCAAAATGTTTTAAAACTCCAGATTTTTATGAAACACTGCTCTAGTTAGGAAATGTACATTAACATTTTATCCAATACAAAATTGGATTCAGTCCGTATCTAGTCGTCACACGGTGCGCACGCGATGTTGCGATTTCGTTAAATTCTCGCGAAGTTGTCGTCTTGATACCGGTCTGTGTTGTGTTGTGCTCTGCCAATACAAAACTGTTGTGCGCTATGTCGCTCATTACTGTGAAGTGTAACAGCTGCAATGTTGTTATTAACGAGTTGTTAGCGTTTCTACGCAACGTGTTGGATTTTATGGACGAAGAGAGTGTGCATCAGTTGTGTACCTCGTCTTTCTCTGCGGAAGAGATAGTGAAGGCTAAGACTTTGTTGTTTGAGTCGATGCCTTCTGGAAAGAAGATGCCTCTTCGAAGAAAGGATGGCAAAAAGAAAATGTCACGAGACCTCGATGATATGATTTGTCTGTTAAAAGGATCTAATGCAGAGCTTTTTCCAATATTTGTGGCGAGAGATCTACACAGGCTCCCTCCAGTCTCCTTCGATCATGTGGATGTCACCCGACTCCTAAAGGACATAGTGAATCTACAGAATAAGGTTAGTGTGTTAGAAGAAAAAGTTGTCACAACGGAACAATTTGAACACTTCAAGCTAGAAGTGGAAAATTTAAAACACTCATCGTTAGCTGACACTTTTACGATGGATCGAAACATTAACAAAAGGAGAGGAGCATGTCTGAAACACAGTATAACTCTGGACAGTGGCCCTATAGGCTTAGAATATGTGCCCATAAAATACTCTGAATTAACAGCTGATTCAAAGTTCAACGGCCGGTCGGCAAAAAACACGTCAACAACAGCTGATCAGTGCGACTATAGCTACGTCTCTGTTTCACAAGCACAACATGGTGAGACAGAGAATAGTCGGCACTCAATACACGTCGATGGGCGAAGCAGAACGGCAACAGCGCAGAGTGTGAGCGGGACTGCAATCAATCGGTGCGTGGAGGCACCTACTGAGGTCTCCTGCGCGGTGACGTCATGCGTGGGCGACGGAGACAGCGATGCCATTCTACAACCGGTTTGCGGCGCGAGTGTAACAGGGATAAAAGACCAAGCGATCAGTGATCTATCGAGTGCAGGCGCACTGGCGGCAGCGGTTTTGGATGATTCGTTCCGTAGTCCGAAGTTACCGATTTCTAATAAAACAACTGTTTCTGTAATCTCTGCGAATGAAACCCAACGAAATCTTTCAAAGGACTCATATAGCAGTGCATTAGTGAGTAATTGTGCGGGAATACCAGAAGAGGATATGGAATGGCAGGTTGTTAAATCTAAATCTGCTAAGAGATACAAACTATTAGGTCAAAAAGGTTGTTCATCATCACCTAACGGCAAATTTAAAGCGGCGGACGTTAAAGTCCCGTTATTTATTTCTAACGTGAGTAAAGATACCAGTGAACAGGACATAATTAATTATATTGAGAACAAAGTGAAGGTTGTTGTGTCGTTAAAGAAAATCAAAATGAAGACCGATAGGAAATACAATGCGTACAAACTGTTTGTGTCAAAAACAAAACTTGATGTGTTCCTAAATAACGAATTTTAGCCTGACGGCATTATGTTTAGGCGTTTTATGCATTTTAAGTACACCCCTAGTCAGGAGGGACGGAATTTGAGTGATAGTTAGTTGTTAAATAAATAATTATGGATACTTGTAAAAATATCTGCAGATTCACTAGCTATAACTGTCATTCTTTTAAGAACTCAATTGATGATGTTAGAAGTTTATGTAAAACATCTGTGCTAGTGTGCTTACAGGAGACTTGGCTTCTTAATCATGACATTCCATTATTGGGAACTGTTAATGGGGATTTTGAATATACAGGAAAGTCTGCTGTGGACACATCAGCTGGTATACTGAGAGGGAGACCATACGGTGGGGTGGCTATTCTCTGGAGAAAGGGTGTTTTTGAGATGGTTTCTGTTGTAGAATGTAATAGTACCAGACTAACTGCAATTAAGGCGACAATAGGGGGGCGTACGATCTTGGTCTTTTCCGTGTACATGCCTGTGAAATCCATAGATAATTTGCCTATTTTCTCGGAGGTCTTAGGTGAGATTAGTGCCATTGAAGAGAGTAGTGACATCGAAACAGTAATTTTGTTGGGTGATTTTAATGCCCACCCCAAGGAACTGTTTTATGATAAGCTTGAGAGGTATTGCTTGGATAGGTCGTGGGTGTGTGCAGATGTGAGGAGACTAAGCGCCGATTCGGGTAGTTACACTTATGTGGACCAGTATCACGATAGTAGGAGGTGGCTAGATCACTGTGTGGTCTCCTTGTCAGCTTGGAAAACCATTATTAGTGTTGGTATATTAGAGGACGTATATGTGTCTGACCATCTTCCTATATATATTGAATGCGATCTCGATACGATTAGGCCAAAGCTATGTAGCTCTGATATGCCTAGAAATGCTGTGCTCTGGGGGGAGAGAGATGAATCGCAGATCAGTGAATATCATGACTTATGTCAGGAGGGTTTGCGATCCATCGATTTTCCTTCCGAGTTCACTGACTGTAGCCACGGTACATGTAACCTTAGTGCCCATAAACTATTACTAGACTCATTATATGACCAAATTGTGGAGATCTTAAAAAGGGTAAAAATAATGTTAAATGTCGGAAAAAGGTACTGTGTGGCTGGAACAAACATGTAAGGGAAGCTCATTGGGATGCCAGGCTTAAGTATAGGGCTTGGGTCTTTCATAATCGACCATCGGTGGGCATAGTATACGAGCAAATGCGCGAGTCTCGTAACATTTTTAAAGGCAGGCTAAAGTGGTGTCAAAAGAACCAAGATCAGCTAAAAATGGATGTGATAGCGAAGTGTCGAGCTACTAAAAATTTTTCCCAGTTTTGGAAAGCTACCAAAAAATTGGATGTTAGGCCTGGCCTCCCGGCGAGTGTGAGCGGCTTAAGTGATCCGAACGAGATCGCTAATTTGTTTAGCAACCATTTTAGAGTTCGGTCGCCGATTGGTCCTCCTACCGCGAATGTTGACGCTGCGCCCTGCAGCCAGGGAGAGGA
Organism: Diarsia mendica; assembly: GCA_949316265.1. NCBI lineage: Eukaryota > Metazoa > Arthropoda > Insecta > Lepidoptera > Noctuidae > Diarsia > Diarsia mendica. The sequence goes on along the minus strand of OX438895.1, from coordinate 2,937,137 downwards.
GCCTCTGTTGCGTTTCCCAGCAAGCCAAATTAGTGCTCTTATTAAGGGAATGACTAAGGGCAAATCTCCTGGGCATGACGGACTCAGCGTAGAACATCTGAAATATGCTGGAGTTCACCTCCCGAGGGTCCTGTCTCTGTTGTTTTCTATGTGCATCAGTCATGCGTACCTTCCAGCTGACCTAATGAAAACCACAGTGGTGCCCATAGTGAAGAACAGGACAGGTGACATCGCGGATAAGGATAACTACCGCCCTATCTCCCTCGCGACCGTGATAGCAAAGGTGCTGGACAGTCTGTTTGATTCTTGCTTGCAAAAGTATTTAAAATTACACGATGCGCAGTTTGGGTTTCGGCCCAAACTATCTACTGAGAGCGCAATCTTAAGTCTCAAGCACACTGTCCAGTACTACACTGATCGCGAGACGCCGGTGTATGCCTGTTTTCTGGATCTCTCCAAGGCCTTTGACCTCGTGTCTTACGAGGTGCTTTGGAGGAAGCTGGAGGACAGTGATATGCCGGCGGCGATGTTAAATATTTTTAAATATTGGTACAATAACCAGACAAACTGTGTCAAGTGGTCAGGCGCTCTTTCCGATTCGTACAGGCTGGAGTGCGGCGTGAGGCAGGGGGGGTTAACTTCTCCAAAGCTTTTCAGCCTGTATGTAAACGACCTCATAGTGGAACTCAGCAGCATGCGTGTTGGATGCCGTGTGGGTGGTATTAGTGTCAATAATATCAGCTACGCGGATGACATGGTGTTGCTGAGTCCCACTGCTGGGGCGCTCGGAGAGATGCTGAAAGTTTGCGAAGCCTATGCCGAGTCACATGGACTTATTTACAATGTCAAGAAAAGTCAGTACACGGTCTTTAAGGCCGCCGGTAAGTGTCCTGAAACCGTTCCACCCATTACTTTGAATGGTAATAGTTTAGATAGAGTGGCACAGTTCAAATACCTTGGACATTACCTTACCGACGACCTTAAAGATGATGTCGACATAGAGAGGGAGCGCAGAGCCCTGTCAGTCCGTGGCAACATGTTAGCCCGTAGATTCGCCCGCTGTACGGAACAAGTCAAGATTACGCTATTTAAAGCATATTGTCAGGGTATGTACACGGGTGGTCTATGGGTTAGTTATACTAAGAAATCCCTGGACACACTGCGCGTCCAGTACAATAACATTTTCAGGATGATGTTGGGACTTCCTCGTTTTTGCAGTGCCTCCGGGATGTTCGCGCAGACTCAGACTGATGGTTTTCATGCTGTCATTCGGAAAAAGGTCGTCTCACTTATGAGGAGGGTGCGGGGGAGTCACAACAGCATCTTGAAAACTATAGCTGAGGATGTACGTGCACCTGTGTTGAGGCATTTCGTTCGTCTGGTGGTCTCTAGGGAGGTATCTCCCTATTGGTTGTCTTGACGGGGCGGGCGGGATGTCTCAGCGCAGGGGTATTTATGTATTTTGTGTATTTATATTATAGGATTATGTGATTGTTGATTGTCTCTTGTAATTGTAACTAACAATAGTTTTAAGTTTTTGGATACTAACCTATGGATCTCAGTTGTCCTAAAATAAAGAAATTTGAATTTGAATTTGAAAAATTGTTTAGATCACACACAAAGCCTACGGCAAATTACGAACAACCAAAGCTAGATACAGCAAAAAAAAAAAAACAAAACAATGTCCACAAAATGTAAGAGACACAAAAGCATATTTTTACCGTTGTTTTCGTGGGCCTACTCGTTTGGTTTCCAGTGGGTGAACACGCAGTCTTCTGTATGATCTCCAAGAGCCTTATATAGGAGATTGTTATAACTCAAACTTTTTGACTCTGGTATTAGTTTTGTTTGTGAATGTAGGTTATCATTACGTTAAGGTAAGGATTTGTTAGTGTACATTGAGAATAAAATCGCCTCCTGGTATGTATGTTCAGTTTCAGTGGACATAGCTATGCTTTCTCAAAAAATTAAAAAAAAAACTATTTAGTTGCATTATGAGCCAGAAGACAAAATTCATGGATAGAAATATCATACATATCCTCTTTGAAATCCTGTTGAAAGTTCAAAAATCCGAAACACCTTGAATGCGATTCCCACTCAGACCCTCAGACGTACATATTTTCAAGAAAATATACACTATCTATCGCATATAGGATAATCTATCAGCTCAATACTTGGCTCGATTAACGACCACTCCCAATACCGTTGTCAACAGCTCAGCCCAAAGTCCCAGCTAAACCGGTGGAATTTGGTCAGCTGCCCTATTTAAACCGAGCCATGAAACAGATAGGTTAACTAGTTGACCTGATATATTTTATGTTTATACAACAATATTTGAGCTAGTTTTGAAACTAAAGTTTAGTTGAACGAGCGATCAAATTGTTGTATTCAGTTAAACGGATTAGTTCAAATGGGTGTAGTATTCGGTTCATAAATCCCGCAGAGTAACCAAAGTAATTCGACTGTCACTATTTTTTTCCAGTTTTAGCAGCGCCAGCTTTTTAATGTTGTTTATTATAATAAAATAATAATAGGTAATTCAATGTTTTTCAGAAACACCCATTGTTTGTCTCTGCACCATCCATCCATAGGTTGACTAGTAAAAAATACCTATGCCTCTGTAAATTGTGCCTGAAGTGTAAATAAATAAATAAACAAAGAAAAAGTAAGGAGCTAACTGGTCGGGCAGCAAGAAAAACTACTTAAATATCCTTTCAGTAAAAAAAACGCTTGAATCAGCGCTAATTTCCATATCGATCAGATGGATGACATATTTATAGTAACAGCTTCTTCTTGGTCTCCTTGTTCGAAAAATATTTCCGAATCGAATGAGCCCTGCTCAATTGAGGAGCACTCCTTAAGAGAGATAAGGTTTGTACCTCAAAAATCGGACACAGACTTTACTGACTCCATGTCCGATTAAAATCGTCCATCTGTGGCAAGCTTTATGTAACGTCAGAACGGTCTGTTGTTTAGTTACACAACTCAAATCTGTGTTGAGTCTAAAATCGATACGGATTTGAATTCGGAAAAACTTGCTTTGATGAACGCCTCGGAAAATATCTGAAAAATCGTAGCTTTCAACCATGTGTAAAGGTTTTAGTAGCGCAAACGTTTTGGAATGTATTTTAGAGATATTATTTTGGAGTATGGAAACAGAAGCTGAAGCTGATGCTGTACCGACACCAAATGAATTGGATTAAGACAATAGAATGATGATGATGATGATAATTTTGAGACGACATTACCTGCATATTCATCTGCCTATCTCTTAAAGTCCAGCCGATCTCGGGACATCACGATCTGAAGCCAATTCGTAATCTGCTAGCCTGGTTCGTGAGCAGTTTTATGAGCCTCATTATTAACAGTACAACATATTTATGATACAAATTATAATAATCTGAGGGAAAAACCATGGAATATTTTAGTTCCTAAGGCTGAGGCTACATTAAGCCGCGACGCGACCTGCGACACATGAGCGATTAAAACAAGTAAATGAATGCTCACCTACATGGCTACACCGTACATCAATTCAATTCAGTTCAAAATATTTCGCTCTTCCAGTCGCATCGCAAATCGCTGCCTACTGTAGCCTCAGCCTAACTCCTCAAACATCTACATTGAGAATACGAATTTTTTGAATGACTCAATAAGGAAAGTTGAAACTTAAGTGAAAAGGACCAAAGTACATTTTTGCGAGTCAAAATTTCCGTGAAAAACTTTACGAACACAAGCAAGCATGCGATTATAATATTACAACATTGTACAACATCCTGTGACACAGTGTTAAAAAATTATGGGGGGAATCATTACCATAATACCCCCACTTTATTACAAGTCTTTATTAGTAAATTTTACAAAACCACATTCAAAACACGAGCTCGTGTTTATAAGTCCACTTTTTGAACTGTCATATTGTATTGTTTTTCGGCCGTATATTATACAGAAGTGTTCCTGTGAACGGCGGGCGTTTGTTGTAGTGTCACGGAATAGATAACTACAGAAGGTCCATACAACGAGTGAAAACGCACGCACACAACGATTTGTAACAAATAAGAGTCACAAGTGCGCACTCGATGTACGTAACGAGTGTCTATGAGTACGCAGAGATCTCAAAAAAATTACCGTCCCGAGTGCGGTTCAGACTTTATTTTAAGCTAGAGATATATTATCTGGCAACTAGGCCCTTTTATGAACTATTCCCTATCATAATCTAGCCCATTCAGTTTACTGTTAGTAATATTAGTAGTGTTTTGTAAGGAATTCTAATTTATATTTATTAAATAATTTAATGTGATAGTCATTAATTCAGACTAAGCGCGGAAGCGCTCAATGTACGTGAAGCTTGTCTATGTGTGCGTGCGTTTTCTCTCGTTGCATGGCGCTTCTGTGCTTATCTATTCAATGACAGCATGCAGGACGTCCCTTTTATCATAATGTTGTTGGGAAAAAAATCCTTAAAATATTTTAAGAGTTGGTGGCGTGTGTAGCGGAGTTTATATTAATGTGCAGTTTTGTTTTTGACTCCGTAATGAGATGTTGTAGTTAGGTGTGTCTGTAATGATGTGCGGGACTTGTGCGGTTTGCGGTAAATATGTGGGTATATCTGTGAGATAGTTGTGAAAGTGAGGAGCTTTTGTGAAAAACTGCGGAAGGATCTTCTTTTGTTTGTTTTATGTTTACAATTAAGTTTGAATAACTCGGTGCAAATGATATATAATTTTTACTGATTCCTTGTGTTGACGCAATGATAACGCCTTCATTATCAACTTCTGGTTTGACTCTTGTGTTTTCGACCGCTTGTGCATGGCTAAATGAGAGTGAAGAGAGCATTTGCTCTTCTTAGTTAAAAGAAAGGAAGAGCCTCTTTTTTAGCCAAGCACCTTAACTAAATAGTTTAGTTTTGACAATACCAGCTGAAACTCAGATATATATTTTCGTTCTCATTTATACAGAAACGATAGCAAGAGAACGATTTCAGGAAAATTATCCACATTTTCTTTTCATATTCTTTTGTTTTCAAAAGTGTTTCAAAATTAACTGTACCTACTGCAACCTACCTATAATATTCCAAATCCCAACAATTATCTCCTCAAGCACTACGCACAAAGATCTCCCAACTAATCCGATTAATAACGTAATTAATACCTTGATCTTCTTGATTAATACTTAACTACTTAGCTGGTAATTATCTAATGAAGGCAGGTCATCAGCCGGAGTCTTTGATAAGCCGAGATTAGGTTATGAACTGAGAATTAAACTAACTGTTTGATGGCTTGTCAGTTCGGAATTAAGTTCTGTTGTGTCTGTCAGGGTAATTCGATTTTGAGGCATACATGACATGGCCGCGGACTTTTGTACTAGATGACGTGGCCTCGGCGCAAGGGCGGGGAGGGAACATGGGTTCGGTTTTTAGTCAGTAGAAGTCTGACACTCCCCTTCGCTCTGCCCAAGAACGGGGGGGGGTCATTCGATGATTTTCCACCCACCCAAAAAAAAAAAAGGCATACATGACATAATTGACTCGCCCCCCTATTATATAGGACTTTGAACGAACCCGGGGGTCGACTTGGAGCGGGTAGTGTAAAAACAAAACACTGGACTGGTAGTAAATCGCGTATAATTAAAACTTGTACCGAAATCACAGCGAATGCATAATGTACTGCTCACACCAAAAAATTAACCATCAAGCTACTTAGCTAAACGCATGTAACGTAACCATATCGACTTCTATTTCGACTACAACGCCATCTATCGAGCGAAGGGGTACTAATTTTCCAATATTAAATGAAATGAAGTTGCTATGATTCCGTTTGCTCTTATTTAACCTAAACATACCGCCCACCAAGGACATTATGACCAACTGTCCTTCCATACCGGCTACCGTTCTCAATAAAAATGTAAAATGAATGTAATCTCGAACGCCTGGAATTTAAACCTTAATCCTTGGTGAGAAGTAATTACCAATATTAAAATACCCTTGACATGTTACAAGTTTAGATCCCTAAAACTAGAAAAAATACAATCTACTTGACAAATAGTTAACACAATAACTTCGACATTTTGCTTATAACTATAACAAAAACAAAACACTTTAATTGGATACAGGTAAAACACATAATTTAGATGTAGGTCTTTTTACAGTAGACAATTTTGTGCGTAGAGTCACGACACGAGTAAGACCGTCAGAACCAGGATGCTTTTGTTCAATTCTACCTAGTAACCACTTGCCGGGAGGCATGTCGTCCTCTTTAACTAAAACTATTTCCCCAACAGATGGTTCCGGAATTTTATAATGCCACTTATTTCGTTGCAAAAATTGGTGAAGGTAGTCGTGCGACCAACGTCTCCAGAAATCTTGCATCATTCTCTGATGAAGTTGCCATCGCTTTAAGTTACTAACACTTGCCCTTTCATAATTTGAATCGGGAGGTAAAACGAGTGGTTCTCCTACCAGGAAATGCCCAGGAGTTAGGATGGTAAATTTATGTTGATCTTCCACATACGATAAAGGTCTCGAATTAAGGCAGGCCTCGATTTGAGCCAATACTGTGATCATTTCCTCAAAGGTAAGAGTCGAATTCCCTATCACCCTCTTTAGGTGATGCTTAGTGGACTTAATCCCTGCTTCCCACAGACCTCCGAAGTTTGGCGAATGAGGCGGGATGAAGTGCCACTCTGTACCATTATTTGCAAGTTCTTCTGCTAATTCAGGGTTACAGGCTGACCTTTCTTCGTTAAATAAATAAAGTAATTCGCGCGCTGCCCCCACGAAATTAGTCCCATTGTCGCTGTATAGTTCCGCGCATCGACCACGCCTTGACACAAACCGCTTGAAAGCAGCCAGAAATCCTCTAGTGCTTAGCTCACTAACTGCTTCTAAATGCACAGCCCTAGTGGCCATACATATAAATAAAGCAATATAGCCCTTGTACGACTTATTACCACGACCTTTAGACACTCGAATATTTATCGGGCCCGCGTAATCTACACCGCTACACAAAAATGGTTTGTTCGGGGTTACACGAGAGGAAGGTAGCTGCCCCATCAGTTGAGTCCTTACTTTAGCTGTGTATCGGATGCACCGCACACAGCTTCTTACATACTTTTTTGCCAAAGCCTTTACACCCATGATCCAATACTTGGAGCGTAAGTAGGTAATCATTAATTGCGGACCACCGTGCATAGTTTTCTCGTGTGCATCCGCCATCAGAAGATTGGTTAAAAATGATTCTTTTGGTATTAGTATAGGATGCACTCTCTCATAAGTTAATTGTGACATTTCAAGCCGCCCACCTACTCGAATTATCCCCTTGGAATCTAGAAACATGTTAAACGAATCTAATTTTGTATTTTTTTTTCTTAACTTATGATTTTTTAATTCCTCCAATTCATTGGTAAATCCTTCTTCTTGACATCGTTTTACACATATTTCTGTTGCATCTTCGAGTTCCTGTTTAGATAACTGTCGTGACCTAGTACCAACACTTATTGCTTTATTTTTTCTCAAGTTAAGAAACCTACGGCAATAAGCCATAACTCGAATCAACCTTGACAACGATGAAAATCTGTTCCAAAATGAAATTTCTAAAATGCTTGTATGCACCTTAGTTTCTTCCAGACGTGTAACCAGATGTTTTGGCCTTTTGTATTCTATTACGGGTTCCCTTAGGAAATTCGGCCCCTCCCACCAAAGCGAAACCTCTTCAAGTTCAGATGGAGAAACCCCGCGTGAAGCACAATCTGCTGGATTTTGCTTGGATGCTACGTGCGCCCAGTGATGTGTATCCAAGGTGGTCAAAATTTCGGAAACTCTGTTAGCGACAAAGGTTTTCCACCGACTTGGATGACAATTCAACCAAGCTAACACGACTTCACTGTCTGTCCATGCGTGCCAGTCACTCCTTTGAATGGTCATGACCTCGCCTACTTCTGCAATCAACTTTGCTGTGAGAACCGCCCCACACAGTTCTAGCCTCGGGATGGACACCTGTTTAACGGGTGCCACCTTTGTCTTAGATGTGATTAAGGAGATATGAACATTACCCATGTCATCAATTACTCTAAGATAAACCACGCCTGCATATGCGTTTTTAGATGCATCGGAAAATCCGTGCAACTCCGACTTCACAATATTGGAACCTGTATGTAACCATCGTGGGAATTTAATGCTAACAAGAGAAGCTAAACTATTGCGGTAAGTATCCCATTCTTGTACTAAATTATTCGGAATTTCTTGATCCCATTCCAATCCTGCTAACCATAACCTTTGAATAAACATTTTAGCTAGAATTATACTTGGTGCTAACCAACCTAACGGATCAAATAATCGTGAAATGTCCGAGATAATTTTTCTTTTTGTTACAGGTCCAGTCATTGGCGTGAGTTCCAGAGAGTACTGAAAACAATCATCGCGAGAGTCCCAGGTAAGTCCTAATATTTTTGTAACATCATCTGTTTTTATTCTTAATTCTTCATCGCTTCCACATCTAATTTTAGTCAATAATTCTTTACAATTGCTTTTCCATTTTTGCAATTGAAACCCTCCTTTAGCTAGCACTTGAGATAATTCCATGTAAGTTTTAAACCCATCTTCTATATTTTCAGCCCCTGACATCAAATCGTCCATGTAAAAATCATTTAAAATTATTTTTGCTATGTCTGAATTATCTCCGCACTCATCATAAGCTAACTGTTGTAGCGCCCGTACGGCCAAGTATGGAGCCGAAGCAGTACCGAAGGTAACAGTTATCAATTCATACTCGAGTATTTTCCCTTCAGGAGTATCCCTCCAAAGTATCCGTTGATATGGAGTATCTTGCCTATCCACTAAAACTTGCCGATACATTTTGACGATATCAGCCACGATACAGATCCGATGTGCTCTCCAGCGCATCACGGTATGACGGAGCTCGTCTTGCAATGAAGGACCTACCATTAGATCATCATTTAGTGACCTGCCATTAGTGCCTTTACAGGAAGCATCAAACACGACACGCACCTTGGTGGTGTCTTTATCCTCACGTATTACTGCGTGATGAGGTAAGTAAACAGCCTTTTTATTATATTTTTCTTGCTCTGTTACTTCTACCATGTGGTTAAGCCTTAAATATTCTTGAATGACATTCGCGTAGTCTGCTTTTAATTTAATGTTCTTACCTAACCTTGTTTCTAACCCATTTAACCTTTTTTTAGCAATCACTTTGGATTCACTGCACCTGCCAACCAGGTTTGGTTCGCGTAGCGGTAATCTTACGATGTACCTGCCATCTTTATTTCTTGTAGTGGAAGTTGTAAATAAACTTTCACATTTTGTTTCCTCCTCCGTTAGCATCCTTTTTGTTCCAGATGGTTCCTCTAACTCCCAGAATTTTCTTAACAATTCGTCATCATGGACGCTAGCATGCATCACGGTAATTTGTGGGTGAGTATATGTCCTATTGTCAACTTCAAATGCACCCGATAATATCCACCCTAAAGTGGTTTCTTGCGCTAAGAGAGTACCGCTAATATTCTTCTTAACTCCGTTCTGAATGACTTGGCTGTATATATCAGCACCCAATAACATATCAATTTTATTAGGCCTGAAATATTCTGGATCAGCCAAATCATTATCGCTCAAGTCTACCCATTCTACTCGACATACCTTTGAAGATGGGAGAAGAGCTGTAACCGACTTCAGAACGTGAGCATTGACTTTTATGTGAAAAGAAGGGTTAACTCTCGAGCGAAGTTTGATAACCACTACGGATTTCGAAGTTGTATCTTTATTACCACCCACACCTAACACCGTATTTTTGGACGGTATTTTATTTAAACTTAAGTACTGAACCATGGATTCTGTAATAAATGAACCCTGAGATCCCTGGTCCAGTAAAGCCCTAACCACCCGATAAGTTCCATTCTTCGACTCAGCCTTTACTAAAGCTGTAGCTAATAATACAGTTTTCTTACTGTGTCCTGTCGCAAGACATGAAACTAGTGGTTTATCCTCCGCTTGATTAGCGGCCTTTATCCTCTCATTTTCTGCTGATGAGGTTTCCGCGCGAGCAGCACTACTACCTTCACCAATATCAGACCCTACAACACCCTGCGGGTGTAACAATGAATGGTGGCGGCGTTTACACACCTGGCATCTAAGAGTGTTTCTACAATTTTTTGCAGAGTGGTTACTATATAAACAACCAAAACATAACCCTTTCTCTTGGGCAAACTTACGGCGGGCATCATTGTTTTCCTTGCTAAACTTAGGACATGAACTAATTTTATGATCCGCTGAACAATATGCGCAGGATACCTTTTTATTTTCAACTACATGAAATGCCTGAGTACCCTTTGGGATCCTAGAGTCTGTTTTAGTTTCTAGGCTTTCTAAACCTCGATATCGACTCACTAAAAACTCCCTAAATTGATCAAAAGTAGATAGGTCATCCGTTTGTTCCGATGCTGTCATCAATTCCCAAGCCCTCCTAGTTTCTTTATCCAATTTAGCACTGACAATATGTATAACTAGGATGTCCCATGATGCCACATCTACTCCTAAATTTTTTATTGAGTCTAAACAGTCGGAAGTTGTACTAATGAGTCTTTTTATGTCTGTCGCGGACTCGTTAGTTGTACTCTTTTGATTTAAGAAACGTTTTAAAATTCCGTTTGCAAGAAATCTTTTATTATTATACATCGACTCCAATTTATTCCAACTGGCCTTGTAATTTTCTGATGTCACGTCGACATTTCTCAATAACAATTCCGCATCTCCCGTTAAGTACCCTTTTAGGTAATACAGTTTTTGGGCCTCATCTAATCTACTATTATTATGGATTAGTCCTACAAATAAATCTCTGAATGTTTTCCATTCGATATATTTTCCAGAGAAAACAGGTATTTTTACCTCTGGCAGTCTAAAATTTACAAATTCCTTACTGTTACCAGGCCCCGAATTACTGATTGGTTCACCTGATTGGTCATTAGCATTACATTTCCCTAGTAGTTCTTTTATGTCACTTTTGAATTGTGTATATAATTCCTCCACTTCATCATAAAGACAATTCTTATGATAGGTGGAACTATGTAGCTCTGCCCTTTTTATTTCACTAATTATTTTAATGTGCGTCTTACTAAACAACTGCCACTGTTGTTCCAAACTTTCTAAACGTGTTTCAAAATATGACAAAGTACGACGATCTTTAGGGCATTTCTTAAAATTAGCCATAGCCTTGGTCATATTGGCCATTACATCTTCTTGGATATTATTTAATGCCTCCATTTTTATCGTAAACACAAAAATGCACAAAACAAATAAAACACAAGTAAAATATCAAGTACTCCACAATTAGAATACAACACACACAAAACAATAATTAAGAGTGGAAGAATATAAAAGTACTTATTTAACTTAATGTCCACTAACAACAATCTTCTTGCCTTTGTACCATTCACTTTATCACATGTCCCAAAACATTTTAAATTTTACAAGTCTTTTTCCGTTTTAATTTTATATGAAATCGGGCATAGATTCCACGTCTCAACCACTTTTTCTTTAAAATTTTGCAAGTTCAAAATCACTCAAGAATGGCTAAGTTATTTTATTAGTGTTAATAAAGTTCTAATTTAACTTCTTCAAATTAAATTCTTCCTGACAATAAGATTGAAAATTGTACTCACGATTTTCCACAATTCACTCACTGACACACTGACACCTCGTGACGCGCAAAATGCGTCTTGACGTAATGCACCACACCAGTGGCGCCCTCTGCTTGCCCACGATCTGCCGTCTTTTTCCTCCCTTGCGCCGTTCCTCCGGTTATAGTAGCCACCAATAGTGCTGCACCACGCTCCACTGGCTGCTCCAACCGGTTCCACCTCCAGCTCCTGGTACCTCTCACCTGGTACCCCTCTTGAAGGGGATGCTCTGGACAGCGATCCACTGCCCAGTAACGACGCGAAGGGTGGTAATCTCTACCACCACCGGAGACCACCAACAAACACTCCCGACCACTCCTGCTCGAAGGACCATGAACGAACCCGGGGGTCGACTTGGAGCGGGTAGTGTAAAAACAAAACACTGGACTGGTAGTAAATCGCGTATAATTAAAACTTGTACCGAAATCACAGCGAATGCATAATGTACTGCTCACACCAAAAAATTAACCATCAAGCTACTTAGCTAAACGCATGTAACGTAACCATATCGACTTCTATTTCGACTACAACGCCATCTATCGAGCGAAGGGGTACTAATTTTCCAATATTAAATGAAATGAAGTTGCTATGATTCCGTTTGCTCTTATTTAACCTAAACAGACTTCATAACTGGCAAAATGTTAGTGTACTAATAGGTACCCTCTGCCCAACCTTCGGAGATTACAGGGGTAGTGCTATGTTATAACATGACAAGCGAGCCTATTGCCGCCAACTGGCAAAAACCTAGGCTCCGTGGCTGCTTCTGAGAAATTCCTGGTTGAAAAATTCAATAAATTTTACCCGACCAGGAAATAGATACCAGAATATCATGCACAGCAGTCGTACTTACGACCACTAGACCAACGAGGCAACAGGCAACACTACATAGTATAAAACAAAGTCGCTTTCTCTGTCCCTATGTCCCTTTGTATGCTTAAATCTTTAAAACTACGCAACGGATTTTGATGCGGTTTATTTTAATAGATAGAGTGATTCAAGAGGAAGGTTTTAGTATCTTTTTTGTACCCGTGCGAAGCCGGGGCGGGTCACTAGTTATTTATATTTTAAGCAAAGTAATAAGAATAAATGATTAAAACGGATAAAATCTTTCTCAGAATCAAATCTCCATTATCCTTGCTCCACAAAAAATAATAAAGATCTCCATTTAAAAATACCGTTAAGAAAAGCAAATCGGCTATAATACTTAATGAGTCCGTGTTACTCGTTTAGTGGTAGTAGTTTCTTTTAGCGGTACTAACCGTTACCGTTATAGCCATACCGGTAGCAAGTACCGGTAAGCAAGAGTATGAAGTTCAGAACTAATATGGCACTACGCTGGTAATGTTAAAACAATAGCCATTTAGTTTTTTAGGTTAAAAGGTTTAAGTTTTATGAAGTTTTGAAATAGTTTCGATGTTACAGCGTTAGGGGACTTTAAGACCTCTTTATACTAAGAGCTGCAGGTTTGCGTAAAAGGGTTTAGAAGACTAAAAATGTTGGCGAAATATTGGCAGAATTTGTAAAGGTACAGCTACGGGCGGTACTGTGGCTTTAAAGTATGATTATGTACAAAATTCCAACCTTACCATAGCTATCAGCCTAACTAAACCGATTGGCACCGATTGGTTTTGATTTAAATGGCTATCTTTACCAATAAAAATACAGTAGTAATTTTTTTAATTAGCACCTTCTCGTTTTTCCAACCTAAAACTACCATTGTCATCGAAATCTACAAACCCGCCATAATCGTTAGAATAACGCGCTAAAAATCTACCAAGAGTAAAATACTTTTGTCGGTTAGTACGAGAGCATTTAATTACTCAGTAATTAGTTTTGTCTTAATTTAATTTACTTTAAGTGGAAGTTGAGCGTTTAAAGCGAGAATTTGTCCACTTGTAACAAGGTTTTTAAAAGAACTTCCTTCTTTTTATGCAAATCTAGATTAGTTGATGGAAGAAAAATAAAGTGCTTCTAGCGGAGAAAGAAAGTAAACCGATAAAAGATATTGTAGAATAAAAGTTTCTTTGAATTTATGAAAAATAAAATTAGATGGTGAAAGTTGGTTTTTATTTTATCTTTTTGAATTAAATTTTTTGAAATTCTCTCAGGCGACACTTTCAATGTGGTACCTACCTAATCCATTTACATTTGAAAGGTCTAGACCTTTAGGGCTTAATTTATTGTAAAAATACTTTTTTGCACCATAATTTTAATAATCTATTTAGCATAGCAATATAAAAATCCTGATACATTCTAAATGCTGGGACACAGGCCGCCTCTCTGTCAGTGTTAGTAGACCAAACCACTATCCATTCCGATTCGAGTAGGTGGTTCACTCGTGAAGTTTTCCTTCTTCGTTTTAAGACCAGTCGTGATGAAATTATTAACATGACGATTATGCTATCTAACCGATTTCGGCCACAGTGACTACATTCGATGGCTTTTTAGGAAGGTTGTCAAGAGCATTGGGTGTGCAGTGTGCTGCTCTTTCATGTGCTCTTATATCAAACTTTGGCCAAAAAAACTACGAGCACAAAATAATGATCATCATTCTAAGATGCCTGTTCAACATTTATACAGGCTTCAACAGCCAACATAAAGTTATCAGTCTCCACAGCATTAAAAATAAAATAAGCAACGACACCCAATAAAAATCGCGCCTCGAAGGACCAATTTTTCATCCATTCCGATCCCACACACCCGATCTTCACAAACAAAGGAAAAATATAACTCATATCGATACCTATCTACATTGTATTGCACATAAATTCTCCGCAAGTGCAAAATCGATGAATTTCATACAACTTTAGTACTTGGAGTTAATGACGTGTAAAGTTTGCAAACTGACATTAATATTGCACGTTCACATTGGAATGTGCACTATGTTATAGGTTAGTATGTATGAGGCGATTAGGGCTCTGTTCCAGTTATGTGTTTTGAGGTATTAGATTGTGCGCTATTTGTGATTTGAGTACAAATTGTTAGTTTTAATCTGGGTCAAATCATGTAAAAGCGTGTTGTGATCATTATTCTCTTTATTCATTTTTAAACAAATTCTGTACCTACATTTTTAAATATTTCTTTCAAAAAAACAATAAAAAACCATTTAAAAATATAAAAAATTGTAGCACACCGGTATCGGGAATAGGATCCAAGCTACAGAGAAAATAACCCTGAAGAGAAATTATTATTATTATAGATTTTTTGAATATTTGCCGGTTAAGCCGTTGACCCGTATATCACAAAACTGGCCGAAGAGAAGATAGTGGGTCGCCTTGGATGATTTTTTCGTTAATTTGCGAGAAGAGGCGCAATACTAAGAAAATGGATGAAAGGTGTGGAGGCCTTTTCTCAGAGTTGGAAAAGTTCAGGCTAACAAAAAAAAGCTACATAATATCTAGTTTAGTAAGAGGCAAAACCAGCACCATATGAAAGTACCATACATATCTTTATTAGATTTTTTCTATAAATTGCTACTAGCATTAACATTGAATGTTCACATCAGAAATGATATCATAGGTGTGTTTGAAAGTGATTAGAACTATGTTCCAGTCATGTGTTTTGAGGTATTAATTTGTGGCGCGAATTATGCTTTGAGAGCGATTAGTGATTACATTGTTAGTTTAATTTTGGTATTTGAAATGGTTTTTGGTTTCACCTAAACCATTGTGAGTTGTGGTCATAATAATTTTGGCATTGGTAATTTAATATTTGACATGTTTCTTTTTCGCTTTTAGTGAAATGTAAGTATTTGTTTGGTGGGACGGAATATTGGCAGATAGTATACCATTAGAAACTTACGTTACTTAGAAAAGGAATGCTAGGTCATTTAAAAATATTAGGAAATCTTTTCTACACTAAATTTTGCTCAAGTAATCACATATTCTTGAGAGGTTTCATAGTATGGATAAAATTTTCGTCATTTAGAAAAGAATATAATTTTGCCCTCAGCAAAAATTCTGCTACTCTCATTCATTAATACGAGTAATTCACACCAACACGCACAAAATGATTTCCTCTCATCTCATTTAACCCTTATCACGCCGCACCATCAAACCTCTTCCATTCAAATCCCAAACCAAGATCGGCATGGTGAATACGAGGTCCATTTGACCCCATAAAAGTCAATCGATCCGTCCACGGCTACAGCCGATTCTATTTTGATCCGAGCACTGTAGGATACGGATTGAAACCTTATCTTCATCGTATTGACTTTTGAAGGCTTTCTGACCGGGGTGGACATGATAAGGGTTAGGTTTAAGATTGGGTTCGAAGGGATTAATTTTCGGGCTATGATTTGATTTTGTGAAATAATGTTGATTTGATTTTAAAGAAGATCTTGAACGAACCGAATTGAAATAGCGGTTTGAAGTATGAATTTTGCGGTCGAGCACGTTTTTTCTTCTTCTTTGGTCTCTGACGAATTATGTCTGGACCTTATTTAGCATGCATCTATGAAGTAGGTGTGCATTTGGGTAGTGTAGGAATCTAACTGCGTGAGTGTAGGAATTTAGTGTGTTTATATAAATTACCAACGTTTAAACTGATTTTATTTGAAGCCTAGCAGTAAATTTAACTTTTTTATTCTAAATTGCAAAGCTATCTGTTTATCTTCTTTGAATTAACAACGTTCCGGTATAAACTATATAATACCAGAAAGGTTAAGCCTCTGCAGTAGTTACTATAAAATAGCCCAAAGCCTTTCAAAGAAAACAGAAAAAAAGATTTAACAAAAGCAAAGAAAGAAAAAGTTTCCAATATCGATAACATCCTATATTTACCCCCAATCTGTTCCTAAACTCCGACAACCAGCAAACCAAACAAACAAATATTTACGACCCTCAAATTCATCAGTCATAGTTTTACGACAGATACAGCCGTACAAACTTATCTGAGGTTTAATAATAACTGGCATTTGCCAATGCATGGCGGGCGCAGATAAGGCCCGGCCGGCCCCGCCAATAAAACTAGCCAATCGGACTCGTAAAAGTTTATACATCCACGAGACCACGATGTTTAATCAGACGGTATAAACGCATGAGGTTGAGACGGTTTCTTTTTGGAGTTTTTTGATACTTTGATGGGATTTAATTTAAACGTATTCACTATAGAATATCTTTTTTTTTTGAAGGGTGTGAAATCATTGACTCCTCTCCATCTGGGCGGAGCGGGGGGTCAGACTTCTACTGACTAAAAACCACCATTTTCCTTCTTAGCCTTTTTGCCTAGGCTGTGGTATCTCTTTCAAACAACCCGCAGCCCCGACGCGCGACGGTAGATTCCAACACACTCATGATTCTAGACTCTCCAAAATCTTCAGTTATACATAGATGTACACATAAAAATGTGATCTGTGTTGATCTTGTATTTTTATAAAACTAAATCTATTGAGATTACATATTTTTAAGCTATTGCATAGCTTCTATCGCGGGCCTTGAGCGTGGAGAGCGAATCCAGAAATTCCCTAACGAAAATATTCAAGATTCAGTATTCAACCAGGTTGCTATGGTTACGGAAAATAACAAGGTTGTCAACTGAGGTTGTCAAATTAAATAATTAATTATTTGCTGTTGATAAAAAATGCTATGCAATAGCTTTACCGCGGCAGTCTCCGAGTGCCACATTTAGTTTTTTATTATTACTAAAATACCCATTTTATTGATAAAGTCAAAATAAATTCAGTGGGATGGAGTGGTCATAAGCGCGACTGCTGAGCAAGAAGTAGTGGGTTCGATTCCCAGATTGCACAAAGTGTTATTTTTTTTTTCCACCAGGAACTATTTCTTGGGCTTATACATAGTTCTGGTAAAATGAGTAAATTTAGGTACACGTCTGCCTAACCCTTCGGGGATTATTTATAGATCCGGATGTATTAAGGTTATGTTTTCCAACGGGATCCCTTCAAAATGATCCCACAGACCCAAAAAATCCACTTAAAACCCCACCTAGGTTCTTAAATTCAAACCTCTCATCTGAAATCCCATCACAGTGATTAATATATAAAGGATAAAGTTAACTGAATCGAAGTGGGCCACTCGAGTCTATTCATTACGACTATGGAGTCCGCAACTAAATCCGTTCGGATATCGGGTTTGATTCCCGTTTAAAGTCGAATAGGCCGGAAATCGATTGCTTTGGAAGCTTTACGTTCGAATTGTAGGCGAAAATTGCGAGGATAGCTATGAGCTGGATGGGGTTCGTTAGGAATTTTTGTAGGGTTGTTTTGGGCACCTTTTTAATTGTGAATCTTTATTTGGCTTAGTCTACAAGTATTTTAGTAGAATCTGAGTCATATTATTAATAATTTATGACAGATCAATTAGGGAACAATTATTATTGTAATGGGTTTCAGAAAACTTAAAGATTGTTATTCTCACTACTCGGAAATAGGCCATACAAGTTTTGTGGAAATTGATACCTTTAGCAAACTAAATGTAGAAGTTCATATTTTCATGCCTATAATTATGCTTTAGTATTTTACGTTCAGTCTCTTTAATCATCTTCTGATTGTAGTTAGAAAGTTCTCAATAGACCTCTAATTTTGGGAGCGTCATATTAATTAAACGTGTAACGTATAGATATATTAGAGTTTCTTCTGAGGCAACTTTGGTCCATACTTTCTTAATGAAAAATTTATCAATTAAATATCAACTTTTGATTATGACCCACAGACCACATCCTTTTGCTTGTGAGAGGCTTTTGCCAGTGGGAACATTATGGCCTCAGCCTAAGCCAAGTCAGAGGCCCGTGGGTGGCATAAAAAGTCTAACATCCGGTAAGGCACTACCTACACTCTAAAAAGAAAGAAAGATGGCCTCATTATACCACAACAACAGCAAACTCCAAACCCAAGTTCCAATTTCCCTACACATCAAAAAACAAAAGCAGAACCTTTCCACACACGATCCAATTCGCGGACACATCCAGTCAGATCCAGTCGTCGACATCCGCGGCCGGACTGTGCGAACGGAAATAACGCGCTTAATAGATTCGCTTCGGCTCACAACTGCGCTGACAACTGTATAATCTATTTATGAGGAAAACTGCCCGACGCCGGTGTTTTCGTGCGAAGTGTACCTATAATGTATTGTGCATGTGTATTTAGGAGTGTTAACTTATTTAGTGGGATCTTTATTAACAGTGAAATTGAACGCAATCAGTACTTAACCAAGCCGTGATGGGTTCAGTTTAAATATTTAGGTATTCTAGCTCCTACAAATTTTATAGATGGATAGATGAGGAAAGGCCTTCCTCCAGAACTGGGCTGCTAAAGACTGCGTTAGGTTTAGTTTAAATATTCAAGTATTCCAGGTTCCACATATATTTATGAAGAATGTTGTCATAGTAAAAGAAATCTTATATTATATCAGAATCTGACGATTCGTATGATACTTGTTTAAAAACTATTGGAGAGTAAATGTTTCCTTTTAACTGACCTCAGCTTTACTAAAGCTCTTGGCTAGTAAGCTACGGCTCGTAAATGGAACGGCTTGACCATACAAGTGCCACGTAAAGTAGCAACATTGTAGCATTTTTAGCAGAAATTAAAAATTAAGCGAGTGCTCCATTACTTTTATAATTATTGCAAGTTTTACTCCATTTTTAAGTCAAGAGTCCCTGAGCAGAATTTAATTAATTACAGTGTCAATATACCTCCCTCGTTTTTACCCGACTCCAAGGAAGCAGTTATGTTTTTATACATTTTAGTTTTGATTTTTAAAAATAAAGTTTGAAAGATCATTATGTCACAAGTCTTAGTAATATCATGAAATACTGACATGAGTCTCAGTTTTTGGATGTCGGGAAATTATCAAATCGGGAGAAGGTAGGGAGTGAGTGTCAGACTTCTACTGACTAAAAACCACCCATGTTCCTTCTTAGTCCTTTGTATCGAGACCGCGGTATCTCTATCAAACAACCCGCAGCCCCGACGGGTGTCGGCCCTTGCGGGCCCCTCCCATGTTGCTGACATTTCTTTGAGGCACGCGTGGAACACGAGCCCGCCGTCGACACGACCTGTCGTCGTCATAAGACGGGCGGACGGCAAACTAGTCTTATTTAGGCCTAGTTACAAAAATCCCAATCCCGTAGGTAACACTTTCTTTTCAATAAATGTTCTTATATCTACAGATCAACCTAGGCTAGCGTGGCTTAACCTGAACATTGGTCCGAGCGAATGTTTTACTTAGCTACCTACCTTCATCAAAAAAAAAATGTACATAATACGAGTAACGTACAGATTAAAACTACATCACATTAAATGGTCAATATAGCCGCATTATTAGGCTAAAATAATACCTGCGCATTATTAGCATAACTGCCTAATGTTATTCCGACTGCCTAACGCTCGTGTTAGTATTAGCACACATTAACGTTTAAAATTATCGATGTTTAAAATATAATTTATGTGTAACAGTAACTACGGGCATTGATATTCAATGCGTTTAACCCGATAATGCGTTTTGCAGTTCAAATATACGTAACTTTTAGTCCGTTTAGGCTCAATTTTGACTGGAGTAGAAAGGACTGGATGCGACTTTTTTATCGAAATTGTTCAGAGCATTATCAACCTTAGTAACCGGCAACGGCATAGTGTGTGTCTGGTAGTGGAACATAACATCACGCCTGTAATCCCCGAAGGATTAGGTAGTGGCTGAGGTACCTAATATATTTCGCCAATTATGTTTAAGACCGATACGTAACACCACAATACGCTCCAAGACAGGCATCGCCGATGTTGGCGATAAGTCTGCGAGGTTGAAGTGGGACTGGGCGGGTCACATTACCAGGTTGGGTCAAGACAGATGGGCCAGAATCGTCACAGAGTGAGTGCCTGAGGACGCTCGTCGTCGCCGAGGCAGGCCCAAGAAACGCTGGCGTGACGATTTGGACTAATTCTTTACAGATTGGCCAGAGAAGGCAAAACATCGGGAAAGATGGGAGGAAATGGGGGAGGCCTTTGCCCAGCAGTGGGACAAGATAGGCTAGCGAAAAAAAAATGTTTAAGACCCATGTAATAGGGGGCGAGTCTATAAATTACCATCAACTGTCCACAAATCTAGACTCCGAGGCTGTTACTCAGAAATTCCTAATAGAAAAACCGTCGGTCGTAAAAAAAATTGGCTTATCCCGGTAATCGAAGTCAATCAAGTCACTTGTCTTGTATTCGTTGGTTATTATTAAGAGCTTTTCGTCTGTTTGTATGTATTTAAATATCTATTAGTTTATTTAATTATATCTAAGTATATATATGTGTATTAGTATGCACGGATATATGTTTGCAAAATGCAGGTATTATCGTTATAATATTTTTTTTGTACTCTACCACAGTGCTGTCCTATTTGACCCTAAGGTTGACTGGTAGAGAATGCCTTGTGGCATTAAGTCCGCCTATTTCACTCTTGTACATGAAGTTTAAATAAATAAATAAATCGAACCAAGGACCTTATTTTTAGCAGTCGCGCTTGCAATGAAGCCGTCTGAGGTATGTGGTAAAATAACTTTCGAATTATGATTATGCCATAGTTATTTTTATAATGTACTTATTGTGTAAAATAAATCACAAAAAAGTGAAAAATAAAAATCAGCTTCAGAAGTCGGTGGCAAAAACATGAAATCAAACAAACAAAAGTCACCGACTTCAGAAGCTGATTTTTTCTTTTTCACTTTTTTGTGTTTTATTTTTGTCGAAGTCGGTTTTATTTTTTGTAAAAAAGTTTTTATTTTTCACCTTTTAGTGGTTCACGTGTACTTACCCCTTCACAACGTACCGGCGTGATGTTATGTTATGAACTGGTGTAAACAATAGACAGTCATGAGATTTCAGCAATCCATTTGCTATCATTAATTGAGGAGTTCCGTTGCCTATCTCCGAAGTTCTTCATCAACTTTGTAGTGAGTACAGGCGTGATATTATGTTGTGTGCTGGCGTAAACAATGCTTAGATTAACCGCGATTGTTGCTATAGCATATTATGCTATAGCAACAATCGCGGTTAATCTGCTGTTATTTATTGAAGAGTTCCCCCGATTTCTACAAGATGCCATCATCAGATATTAAAATGGTGACAATGGGACCACACGGGAAGCACCAGCTTTCAAATGAAAAAAGAATCATGAAAGTCAGTTCACCCAGTCGCAAGTTATGAGCTAACAAACATAAAAAAAAAGAATACAGTCGAAATGATAACCTCCTCCTTTTTTGAAGTCGGTAAAAAATAGAGATTAGAGCCAAGCCCAAAATCAAGTTGCGCATTTTCAAGAGAATTCTAGCTCTTATCTACTTTGTATATCACTCGCAGACATAGTTTATTATACTTTGTGAGATTTTGTTACAAAAATCCGCTTCCAAACTATTCCACGACAATGAAAATTGAGCCTTATTCATTTTGTACGTTTATTTGTGTTAGTAATTAATTCATGTTATAGTTTAGAACGGTTGTTTGTTCATAATTGAGCATTGGTTAGAATTTGATTATTATTACATTAGTGTTATGTTAGCTATGTATTTAATTAAAATAATGCCCGGGCAGAGTGGAAACCGACATTGTACGAATTAGACTTAAATTTTAATGGATGTAATGTGCTGGATTGCACTATTGTTTTATGTGTTTTAAGAACAATATCATTATGTATAATTATTATTTAACTTTTTATTTTAAGTCCACGGTCTCTTATGTACTGCCTATTAAGTAATGGAATATTAAACTAAAATTACTTAACAAATGTCAAATTCAGTAACAATTCAGATTGTTCCGATCAATCTAATATATTTCAGGTGGGTATGAGTAAGTACATTTTTAAACATAGGTGAAGCTATTTGAGCATAACAAAATATAGGTAGGTACTTGCACAAGACCTCGTAAAGATCGTGTCAAAAACAATAGTTTTCTTCTCCACCACTTTGCCCAACTTCCAATCGAACACAAGTTCTAATAACTATAAGTTCAGCAATATCACTCTCCATTACAATACCAACAAGGCACTTAAAACAAATAAATAAATGAAAAAACCAACTTACATAACATCAAGAAACACTAGCCGAAACACCAAATTAATGTACAGCTGAAAGCACTTACCTGAAAAAAAAGAAACGTAAATTAAAAACTCGCTCAATCATCAATCAGTTAATGGTGTGCCGGATTACACTGGCTGTATTATGATGATTTATATCAGCCCAGGAGGTCTAAAATGGCCTCTTTAGCAGATCATAATATGAATTGCGTTAAAAAACGTAAAATGGATCTTTCATGATAGTAACTGCGTCTGTGAACATTTTACGGATAAAAAACGCAATTCATAATTATTTTCCAATTATGATGTATTTTCCTAAATGGGGAGACAGCGGCAGTTATTATTTTGATAGGTCCATCATCATCATTAACAGCCTATTAATATTCCCACTGCTGGGACACAGGCCTCCACTTTTTGAGAGGGAATGGGCTATAATCTACTACGCGGGCCCAGTGCGGATTGGTAGATGTCACATGTCTTCGAATTGTTGGTTCTAGGACATGCCGGTTTCCCGATGTTTTCCTTCACCGTTTTTGGGAGCAGTGGTGATGAAATAAATTACACAAAGTAATGCACCTGCCTTACTGTTCGTAAGTCAGGGCCACCATTGGGACACCACTGCTCTTGATAGGTTCATTTTACGCTTTTTAACGCAATTCATATTATGATCTGCTAAAGAGGCCATTTTAGACGCCCAGTAATGGCTTCATTTGCGTATTTCGGTACACTGTTTTCCAACTACCAACACTGTGTTACATACACCCCGTAATCAGAAGGAGTAATGCAGTTCTGTGTCGCTCTGTGTTGAACTTTGAGATGTGTGTTGATCCTTTTTTTGTTGCATCTGTGTTATTTATGGAAGTGACACTATTCAAGTGTGGCTGTGTTTGTGTTTTGAGTGGGAGTAGCCATAGCCACAGAGAAATACACAAATATGAATGGTTTTAATTATAGGAGATAGTTTTCAGCGATGGTACTGAACTCGATTAGCGTTTGAACATGTCAATATTCCGCTGTAATGTTGACAATGGCAGGTTTTTGAACGCAGTTTTAAATTATGTGCTGATAAATAGTATGTTTTTAAACGGTTTTATTTATTCACTGATGAAATCAGTACAGGGCCGATTTCATGATTTTATCATCATTGATTCATCATTATAATATTATTATTGAGTATTTAAGACTTTTGAAAAGACTTTCGTATCAACAGACCGGCAGTGTAGGAGACAGTGGTGGTGACCCCAACTTACGAGCAGTAAGTCTTAGTTTCAAACCCAGGCAGGCGCATTACTTTGTGTCATTCATTTTATCCCCACTGATCTCAAAACGGTGAAGGAAAACATCTTATGGCAACTGGCATGTCCTTTTTTTTTTTTTTTTTTTTTTGTGGGTGGAAAATCATCAAATGACCCCCCCGCTCTTGGGCAGAGCGAAGGGGAGTGTCAGACTTCTACTGACTAAAAACCGAACCCATGTTCCTTCTTTGAACTTGCGCCGAGGCCACGTCATCTAGTACAAAAATCCGCGGCCTTCCTTGTCCAAAACCTTGCGGCATGTCCTTGAACCAAAACTTCGAAGACTTGTGACGTCTACCAAACCGCACTGGGCCCGCGTGGTGGATTATGGCAGGCCTGTGTGGAACATTACTTATTTCCAAAAAAAATGTTGTAATTCATAGTATCCATTTACTTTACTTAACTGACGTGACGTCGTACACAACAAATCTCTTAAAGAAAAACAAAATTCAAAAGGCGTGTGACCAAAAAAAAAACTCCAAAACTCACTAACAGTGTGTTGCTAGTAATAATTCCAAACGCCACCACCTCACTAATAACATTACCTAAACAATGGCAACACTACAAACTCGCGCCGAAAGCCGAGAACGAGCAAAGAATTGCGTGCGGGTTGCTGATTGAGCCGAATTATGTTTTGAGGAATGCTATTGCATTTGTTAATGCACGGTGAGGTATGAAAAACGGGAACGTGGATGTAGAAACGTTAGATATGGAAGTGGTAGTTTTCATGGTATCATGAAGGTGCTTAATAATTCTGCTTTTCAATTAAATGCCGTGAATAGGGGATCGGACAGGGTCAAAATAATATGATTCTGTTTAGTCCGTAAGTTAGATTATCGAAAAATATTGAATACGTGTTTTTTGTTTTATCAAATCAATAAAAAATGACGAAGATAAAACGCGTCAAAGATCTTGGAGTGGGGCTTGAAACGTCACTTGTGTCGTCAAAATGTACTATCATATGACGTCACACGAGTTTTTGAAGCACTGTATCGTCTTCATTTTAAGTTTACGTGAAAAAAGAAAAAATACGTGTCCAATAATTTTTGGAAATCTATCTGACGGACTAATTAGTTTTTTTTTGTCCGATCCCCTATTGTGTCATCTATAAAAACATGTTTTTTTTACAAATGGTTTTAGATGCATGTAATCTAATAAGTTTGTTATCCAAACCGTATGTTATGGTTGTCAATGCAACAAAACTCACTGCTATCCCAAAAAGTTTAATTTCATGGATAGAAGGTCAGTGTCAACTTGTTAGCTCCTCTTGTATTTGTGTATACATATAATATGTTTTTTTGTGCAAAGCTGCCATCAACATTTTAAGAGATTTTATCATACTGTCATTGATTGTGTAATTTTACACCATTCAACTAATTAATTGGCTTAGTTAAAGTTAAGGAGAGTCACACTTTGCAACGAATTACACTCCACTCCACACCCATTATCATTTCAGTCGAAAGACGTACACCTCCCCTAAGTGTTGCCACATGGACCAGTCCGATACGTCTCGCATATAGCATACGTTGACCGGATCACTAGTCCACCTAGTGGGAGACCTTCCAACGTAACGTCCTCCAGTTCCCCATCTCCGCTCCCTAACTAAATTAAACCCATTATCTCTTCCAGTGCACATCTAGATCTTCAACCAGCGCATTAGCCGCCCGCTGAATAATGTTCAGTTCGGTCGAAAATTTTCAGATTCCGTGTAATTGTGATTTAGTGCAGCATTAGAGTTTGATACGCGATAAACTTATCGGCCGAAATACTGGCTTTAGAGGTGCGCTCAACGTGTTTTAGGAATGTAGTAATTTGGCTGTTCAATTGTTTTTGCAGTTGAAATGTTCTAATGTGAATGAATTTTGAATTTGCATTGTTTGTAATTTTAAGTTTAATGGTGTTTCTGCGCGATAATAACGATTATGACTATCGCAAATCAACACTATATCTGTGTAAATTATTGTTGTTGATAGCGTCCAACTTCTGTCTTGGCTTTAAATGCCTTCGAGATCTCGTAGGCATGCTGGTTTCTTCGCGATGTTTTTGTTCACCGATGCAAGTGATAATTATACAATATCCACCTGAATCCGAAAAATCCGAAGTGCGTGCCTTAGGTTTGTAGGTACTCGAGATCTATGACAGTCCGACGGTTATACCACTAGATTATCACTGCCTAAATACCACCGCTGCTTATTCCACCAGTAAACTATGATCATTCCTAGTCCCAAGTACCCACCGCAGCACTCAATCAAATATCTCAGCTTACTAACGGACATAAAGTAGTCCCACAACAATATCTATTACTGGAACATCGTGTCAAGCTGTGCTGTTCTTGCGGTTCACTGTCCGTTTGAGAAACAAATGTTGCACTGTTTGCATGTAGGAGGCAATCTCCGAACCAATGATCCAATGCGAAAAATTCTTTCACTGGCTGATAACTTTATTGTTAAATCATATTTATATTAGGAAAAGTAGCTATCACCATTTTTGCAGACACAAGCGTAGTATTAGTTTTAAATACTTTTTCAACCTTGATTCTGATTTCAGTTTAACATTGAAAAGTTTTTGTAATAAAGTTCGCGTGAGCTCATATCTCATTATGGGTTCAACTCAAACACACAATAAATCATATTTAATGCGTCAGGCGTCGACTGAACACCACATTAACTAACGCTTATCATTAACCTGTGGAAAGTAATTATATTAAATTTTTTACAGGTTATTATGAAAACGGCCTCCATTAATTACTCTTTGGACTAATTCGAGAGTGCTAGAAAATTAGCGGACGATTCTTTCAACGAATGTTTTAAGTTGATTTAATTGCGAATGCTTGGAAGATCTTAAATAGAGTCATCAGCTGCCAACTGTTTTCCCAACTACGTTGAGGTAGGCTTCCAATCTAAACGGATGCATTCGAATACCAGTATTTTACATTATACCGACTGCCTATCTGACCTTCACAGCCTGATTAGTACTGGATGATACAATACCCGTTGGTAAGACTGGTTGCCAGACTTTCAAATCACTGACTACCTGTAATGAATGACTGTCGAAGATGTCCAAATGACAGCGGGGCCAACGGGTTAACATGCTTGCCAAGGTACTCAGAATGTAAAGGCGTGGGTGACCACTGACTGACCCAGGACTGAGACCCAGGCAAGCATGGCATATTATTAAGCTACGAGCTCCTCAATTTTTACGAACAAAAAAGATTCAATAAATTTTTATCATAATAATTTGTTTAACATGTATCTACTCGTACGTGGCTTTAAATATGAAGCTTTTATCAATTTAATTTTCATGAAAATTAAACGAACACTTTATAAAATAAAAGCAACAATTTCATAATATTCCTTCAAAGTAAAACACTATTATTCTTTACTTCGAAACCAGAATCGAAACAATATTCCTTTAACATTAATTTGCTTAAAGCCGACAGAAACATTGAAACATTGCTGGTAAATATAATATTAAACGTTAAACGTTCTGTAATGGCAATCACAAATAAAACGGTCACTGTGTATATTGTTCTGGCCTCAGAAATGTATATTTAATGACAATTATGGGGAGAATTAAAATAATAAAGACCGGTGATCTGAAATACGCGGAAAAATCCCGCGCGAACCGCACGAATGTTGAAGTTTATTTCGAAATATTTCCAATTACTGCGTCTGCGTTTCTGCCAACTGAAATTGTTACTCAATGTTTACTGTAACGTATCGATTAAAATATTAAGTTGATAATCTATGGCCAAATATAGGACAAAATATGGTTTCTTAGCAGCGTCAATTTTCTTAATACTTATCATCGGTTCAACTATTAAAGCCAAACCATATTGTCTTACCACTGGCCAAAGAACTCTCTCCATTCCTTCCAACGGTCACGATTCTGTGCAAGGATCCGATTCTCAAGGAAGGCATCCAGTTCGGCAGTCATTTCCCACGCATAGATCTCTATAGCAACCGGCCAAAAACTCCATACTCTTTTTATTGCCAAATCTAAAAACATTAATTCATTGATTGTTGCTAACCCGATACACAGTTCAATGGAACGCAAAGAAATTCTATTAATACCAACTGATCGTAATGTAAGTAAAGAAAAATGAGATCACGACCGCATTTCAACGGTCAGTCAAACTTTTATGATTTCTTATATAAGTAACGCATTTCGATTGTAAAACGTTGTTATGTGAGACTAGCAAAAAAGTAATTAATCTTCTGGCTACACTCTTTGCAAGTTACTAGCTGTGTAAAATTCAACCAGTTTAATTATTTCCGAGTAAGTCCAAAGTTCCGATTAAATTCCGGTTTTCGATATTGGGAATCGCGTTACGGAACTCAAATGGAGTTGGGCAGGACACCTAGCAAGGCGCAGTGATGACAGGTGGACTAAGGCTGTCACCGAGTGGCGTCCAAGAACTGGCAAAAGAAATGTGGGTCGTCCGACGGCGAGATGGGCAGACGACATAGTTGTCTTCGGGGGCAACCTGGATGAGGCTAGCATAGGACCGTGGAGAATGGCTCAAGAAAAGAGAGGCCTATGCCCAGCAGTGGGTGAGTTCGGGCTGTGGATGATGATGATGAAGTCCACTCCAATCGAATAGTCAAAATTAAGAACTATAACTATAAAATAAGGCAATAATTAGACTGTCATAGTGTATTACTGTTTTAATTAAAAACAATAACCAATTATTTGAAGTTGAGATTCCATAAATAACTAATGTCATCAGAAAGGTTGAGTGGGTGAAATGTATTTGTACTATTAGGTACACTTCTGCCTAATCCTTCGGAAATTAAAACCTTGAATTAAATAACTACTTCAAAGAGGTCAAGACTATCAATGAGATTTTGACACACGAAATAATTAAATCATAATTTGTGTCAGCTATATTGTCTTCAATACTCTATGTTCTCACCCCTTCGCCAGACCCCATATAATATTCCAGCCACATCGCCACTATTACTTGCAATAACCCTTAAACAGCCGTGCATCATGATAGTAAACTCATATTAATACGATACGACGTCATACGACGGAGACTAGCAGACCGTCTCCCCGCGTTATATTGCAGTAAAATGTTAAATATTCACTGGAGGTCATCTTGGACGGGTTACGACATGGGTATAAGACTGTTTTGCAAGTAATTGCTTGATGTAATATGGACGGACGGCAATGCGGTGGACATTAAAAGTATCATCGTTATGGCAATTTTATTGGACAGAATATTCTGTTGGTTGGTTTAATTTTTTGACATTTTAGGCTCCAAACACACGGCGTATTATAAACGCGCAGACGATTTACAGATGAAGCGCGACGAGATTTGAACGCGACCTTCTAAGCACACGGGGCGGTCGTGAAACGCGCGTCTACAGCGCCTATACGCTCAGATACAGCTATATCAAGACGACCCTTTGTACACACCTTAAACGAGGTTCATACGCGCTTCACACGCGCGTTCTATCGCATCTTACGCGCGTTTGAATCTCAACGCAAAAATCCGGCATCTAAGGCGCAGATGACGAGTGTTCCTGAACCGAACCTCGTCTGCGCGTTTATAATACGCCACCGTGGGCCTAGAGACTGGACAGACGTTTAGTCTGAGTGATTATGTTTTTAGTATTCATTGTGAGGGGTCAAAAGACTTGGCAAAATATTAATTATGTCCTAGACAAAGACAAACTGACTAAGTAATTTCGCCAAGAGCTTGGCAGCTTGGCTTCTTGTCTGCTAATAATAATAAAGCGGGATCACCAATTCGTCTGCCAAGTGTGACAATTAAGCCAATTACCACCTTAAGCCGTTAAGTCTTAGTATTCTATTGATATGATAAACCACAATCATAAACGGTCTATAGCGGTATCACTGCTGAAACTCAAGCCTCCATTCTGTGAAAAGGAGGGGTTTATAATCCACCACGCGGGCCCAGTGAAACCACAATAGGTAGGTAACCTAAATTAATTTACAATTTCTTGAGTTATAAAACATTTCCTTCCTGTTAGTAATACAAAAGATAAGATAATATGTTTGAGTACCATGTATGTGTAGGGGGCAAGCCTATTGCTATCAATCAGGCACATAAAAACTTTGAACACCGTGGTTGTTACTGAGAAATGAATCATGAATGATTGGAAACCGAACACAAACAAACACACATACAAACTACATACTCTATAATCCACCATCACCTAATTAAAATCCAACCTAAACATCTGCCTACACCACTACGAACTAACGTGAAATCTCTAAATACATTGCCACACCAAGCCTACTCTCCTACACAACCTGCAACGTAATTACGCCACGCTGTTGACCCACACTAACGAAGGATTACCGTACACAAGTCCTAACTTGAGACATTTGCAACATAAATGAGATAGGAAGGCTCTTCTTTGAAAGGCGAACGACGCCGGCTAAGATGAAGTTGAATCCTCTAGAGCTACGAATAGAAATAAACGTGTTAAAGAGGATCTGGGTGCAAGTCGTGGTGGGTATAGCGCGTTGCGAATGTCTTTGACGAATCGGGTTTTTTAATTATGATTATGTTTTGGTAGTGGAGTTTTTTTAGAAAATTAAGGTCTAATGAGCTACAATACTGAAATGTACGTTGGAATAATCTTGTTAGTCATACAAAACATCACGCCTGTAATCCTAGAAGGATAAACAGAGGTGTAGGTACCTAATTGTACACCCACATTTCGCCAGCCACCGGCTCGCCTCTTATTATGTGGAACTTAAACATAGTTCTATATAATAGAGGCGAGCCTATCGCCATCAACCGGGTACAAATCCAGACTCCGTGGCTGCTACTGACAACTAAATTCCTGATGAAAAACCCAATAACACTTTGCCTGACCCGAGATTCGAACCTAGGACCTCATGGTCAGCAGTCCTGGTTAGTCAGTAGTGAATAAAACATTAATCCATTAAATGTATAAGCAAGAAAACTACTACCAAAAGCCTAAAACAATACATTTATTTCGACTTTTAAAACCCATTTCTCTAAGTTCTGAGCTCTTAAAACTCACAACAATAACTGTCGGTTTAGAAGTAGAGCCATAATGCTAGCAATTCCCAAAGGATTGAGGAAAGGCAGAGATGTACTAGACCTCACTTCCCTTGTAGACGACAGTACTAGGTTTCATAACATTTTACAGTAAGTTTGTAGTTGGTTTCTGGTTAAAAGAAGAGTACCCTTGTCATCATTCAGACTCGATACATACACATTATCACGCCTTTGGAAACCACAAAACGCCACCTGCTAGGATCCTTACATACTCCTTTTGCCTCGTCGACGTTCATGAATACATCCAGATATGCAGGTGTGCGTGTATGACCAATCGTACACGCTCACCGGTTGCGAGACCTTCGTAGAACTTATATCGCTGTGTTATTTTGTACCTGGCTGTACTTTAAGCATTATTATTGAGAAAACTTTTTGTTTCATTCGCGGTTCGAATTAACCCATTCAAATTCTTCTATGGTCGATTCACACCGCGGTCCGAAACAGCCCATTCTTAAGAGCTCTTCTGCGTTTCACACCGCGGTCCGAACCACTCGTGGTGCGAAACGACGAAAGACCCGACCTACGCACTTGTCCCTGAAGGTCTTTCTAGAGTGTCCCCTCTATGTTTAAACTTTTAATTGAAACTGCATGAAACGAAAATAAATCCTTACATTATTACATTTTAAGTTCCAATTTGCCCCAACATTCGTATTCTGAATTGCATTTTATCGAGAGAATAAAGAATTCATTTTACAAAAATAATGCGTCTATATTTCAAACAATGTATTTCATTTTAAATCTGTGAACGATCTCGTATTTACGGCATTCGCACGGACGCCAGATGGATGTTATGAATGTACCAATAATTTTTATTTCGTACGAAAAATGTGAGAGAATGTGCCGATGGAATAACTATTGATATTGGTTTGATTTCTCGGAAATTTATTGGTTCGGTAGTTTTGCATTCAGGTAGATAGCTAAAAAATTGTTCAAGACGTATTAAATGTCAATCACTATGTTAACTGTCATCAACCGCTATGCTAACTGAACTTGATGGTCAATCAAGTTCAGTAAGCATAGCGGCAGAGCCGTGATCATATATTTACTAATGTTTTCTATAAAAAAACATATTTGAGGTCATTTTGATAAGATAAATACGACGAAATATCAGATAGTCAGTCGCTCCATGAAAAATACTGGTCTTCACTTGTATCCTATTAGACTGGAGGCCGACCCCAACATAGTGGGGAAAAAGACCGGTATATGATGATGATGATGATGATGAAAACACGCTGAAATTTTGGTCGAGTTTTTTCTTCCGATGTATTACTAAACTTTAACCGAATGCTTTTTACAGCGTAAATTTTATTTGAAACTCTTATAAATCGATCTTTTAAATACCAACACTTAAATGAACGCTGGAATAGCTCAGTACAGAGGAACTTAGTTAACCCATCGTTTTGCATTTAAATAACAATTGCATCGTCAAACAGTATACTCCATTACTGGCGTTCATTCACTATTCCAAATTGGAATTCGCATTTATAAATGGATTTCTAGCCGTATTGGTACGTTTTGACAAAAATGTAATGTGTTACTTTTAGCTTTCTAAATGGATACCTCAAATGAGGTATTATTACTTTTGTAAGGTTTAAAGCTGTTCTAGCTAAGAGTTACACGTTCATCACATAGTTTTTCAAAGCCTTGTACAATTTTGAAAGATGCTATCAGATTCGCACGATGGTACGGTTGGCGCAGTGGTTCAAGCAGTTGACTGCTGCGCTACGTGTCGCGGGTTTGATCCCCACACGGAGCAAATATTTGTATGGCCTACCGGTAGTTATTACGGGTCACAATACACCCACGATACAAGAGAAATTCCTAGTGACGACTTTTGTAACGTTTTCCTTAAAAAGAAAGAAAAGAAAGAAAGAAAGAAAAAGTGTTTATTGGTTTCCCAACAGGACAAAACGAAGAAAGAAAAAGATTAGACGTAGGTAACTAAAATCCTACATGGATACATTTATAACGCACATTAAGCACTTTGATAAATAATAAAAGCCGCTCGGGTCAATTTTCAAGTTAAGCCACGCTTGCCTACGTTTATCCGTGGATGGGTGAGCACTCATTACATACCGAGTTTCTTTTGTGCCTCGGGAAGCATGTTAAACCGTTTGGTCCCGGCGTCATTAGTACATCTTTGTCAGTCGTTACAGGTAGTCAGTGGTCCAAAAGTCTGAAAACCAGTTTTACCACGGGGTTTTACGTAATTGGTTTTTGAAAATCACATTGTCATAAGCAGTCGTTTCATATAAATTACTGATACTTAGTTGCAATTTATCATCATTTCAGCCAAAAGACGTCCACTGCTGGACGTAGGCCTTCCCCAGGTGTGACTACATTCATTCGTCCCGTGCGTCTCGCATCCAGCGGGTTGCAATCTTCACCAGGTCATCGGTACTTACAATTGGTGAGACTTAAAACCAACTCCAATAAAGTTGATATTTGTAGTGAAATCCACTGGGATATCCGCTTTCCTCCCTACCCAATTTAAGCATAAACAACCCAACTGCATCCTCATAAAACATGACCCAATGATAAATGCAATCGAAAAACGCCATATTCATTATTATCTTCCTTACGGAAACAATTATGGGGAGCAGCTGGTTCTCCAATAACTCATCGGATTTAAACTACGGTGTGACTTGCATGCATTTCTTTTTGTGTCTGGCTTTAAAGTGCATATTTGCACCTAAAATACTCGTTTAGTGTGTGATTTATATTGTTTCGGATCTAGGAGGCTGTTTATTGTAGCTAAGAGATATCGCATTAACGGTTTCATTATCATTTGTCATGGTTGAGATTGTGGTACAAAGTCTGAGTCACTGAGAATGTAACGCATCAGTCTCTTCATGCCTATATCCCAATTTATTTGGGGCCGGTGTATCATGTCTTCTTCTTCAATACTTCTCAATTACCTACTCGTCATTTTTTTTTTAATTTTTTTTTTATTATAAATGGGCTTGCTCTTGACTTCAATCTTGCCCTAAGGGCAGAGATGATGTCGACGATGGAACGAGCTTACCCAGTAGAAGCCTGTTTACTCGCTACTTAAATAGTTATGAACTCGGAAACCGTAAACGGAAACCATGAGCAACCTCCTTTCTTGCAATATCATCCTTTACAACAGTCCATCCATTTTTTTATTGGTATTCCTCTACTCTTATTCTATTCACATTCATATTCAAAACTTTCCTAAAAACATTTTCCTTATTGTTCTGCATTTTACCACGTAAACCAATAACCAAACTTTCCAGTCAACGGCGCCATACCAATCAATCGACTATGAAATGTTTCAAACAAACCATTCTAAGAACCGTTATTTTATTAACAAAACCATTAAACACAATCTTCGCAACACCATCTCACCCCACACTTAGTAACAATTACGCAAACGTAACGTAAACGTATACAGACTCGTACATGGTTAAACGGGTACTTATGTACTGATCCAACCCTCAGGAAAGTTCCAAGGGATCGCACCCAACTTCATTATGAATTTATATTCACTCAATAGCTCTTACTTTTGGGACTGAGCTGTACTTTGTCAATCCCCGAAATGTTGCCGAACAAGAGAAGGTTTTGGGTTCTAGGATTTGGAGGTACAAATTGGGGGACAGTTCGTGTATTAAGGACAGAACTAAATTTTGCTAATGTATTTAGATACAAGAACGTACCAGAAATGGTCAGCTGTGAAGATCAAAAAAAGATGACAATGTTAAATATCTGTCTTTTTAAGTCTCAACGACTGTTGATATATGATAGTTTTTATAACGGTAGCACGATATAGGTAATTGGACAACTACCGATCACAATTAATGGGTAAAGCCGCATGCAAAAGTCAAAACTTTAATATTAGTCCTCAGAGAGTTCATAATACAAAGAATACTATTTTCCTTGCTCACATTGAAAAACGGGACCTACAGTTAGATTCTCTTACTAACCGACTTCAAAAAGGAGAAGGTTTTCTATATCGATCACAAAAGCATTCATAAAATATTACCTTCTTATGTCTTTCGAAACGAAGCTTGACTCTTAAATCCGATAATATCCCGATCTCCTATCCCCCCAAAGTTGAGCTAAGCCGTAAAAACAGAACGCCTTAAATTATAAATGATATTAGACAAAGACTCTCAAAAAATATACGTAATTCCTTTACTTACATTTATTTTGAGATACGCAGAAAAACCGCCCTAATTAATGGGTAAAGCCGCATGCAAAAGCCAAAACTTTAATATTAGTCCTCAGAGAGTTCATAATACAAAGAATACTATTTTCTTTGCTCACATTGAAAAACGGGACCTACAGTTAGATTCTCTTACTAACCGACTTCAAAAAGGAGAAGGTTTTCTATAACGATCACAAAAGCATTCATAAAATATTACCTTCCTATGTCTTTCGAAACGAAGCTTGACTCTTAAATCCGATAATATCCCGATCTCCTATCCCCCCAAAGTCGAGCAAATCCGTAAAAACAGAACGCCTTAAATTATAAATGATATTAGACAAAGACTCTCAAAAAATATACGTAATTCCTTTACTTACATTTATTTTGAGTTAAGCAGAAAAATCGCCCTAAACAATTTAAAAATTATTAACGTCTTTTCTCAAAGTATTCCTATTATTTGCTTTTGATGTAAATTTTCTAAGTGTTGTACTTTTTTCTGTATCGTCTTAATGCTTTAGATGTTTATAAACCGAAAAATTAAAGGAAAAATGTTGCTGCTCTTGTATTTTGTTTTTTCTCTTTGATTCTGATATCTGCATGCCTATAGGCGTTTTCCTTACAGAGGATTACTTGCTTGAGGATAATTACAGATGCGGGTTTTTTAAATTATTATAAAATGAAATGAAATTTGGTCTTTTACTTGCATTGTAAGTACGTCTTTGAAAATTATACCTTGTAGAACTTATTGAATCAAGGAAGTAATTTGTTTTTAATATTAAGTTCAACATACCAGACAGGCTGAAATAAATTAGACATACCTATTTTTTTTTTTTAATCGTTGCTCAGGGCTTTCTCCTGTATCGTGGGTGCGTTCACAAACATATAAACTCACATACACAAATACCCAGACCCGAAACAACTATCTGCAGGTCATACAAATATTTGTTCCGTGCGGGGATCGAACCCGCGACACGTAGCGCAGCAGTCCAATCGCTTAGCCACTGCGCCAACCGTGCCGTCAAAAAATTGCGTTTTAAATATTAAATATGTAAAACGCAGTCTAAACTTTCACAACGAAGTTTTATCTTTGCCAACTAACCCTTTGGCTGCCGCATCACGCTAAAACCTTGCAAGACTAAAACTCCCAAAAACTTTTTTCCTTTAACTTTTTTATTAAAACAGTGCCTTTAAATGACCCTTTGACGTTACTAGATAAGTGAACATCAGAAAAACTTGTATTTTTTCAAATTAATGAAATGGGATAAGGGCAAGAAAATTACGATGATGAATGTGAATGAAAATGTCTGAATCTGTGACAGATTTGGTATTGTTGATACACAGTTATTTTTATTATGCAAAATAAAAATAATGCTATGAGGACTTTACAATAGTGACAGAGTTTTGCGCATATAATATTTATTATTTTTCAAAAATAATAATTAAAATTTTGTTATTTTGTTGTGTTGTTTTTGGTATTGAAATTTTGTTGTTGTTGTACTTAAATATTTTTTTACTATGTTTATTATTCAAAATATTAATTGCGGCCTGATCAAAGTGGTCATGTTTTCTCATAAAATTAAATATTAATAGCCGAACCAATTAAATAAAATTTTAAATAATAAACCGCTAACTATGAATCGAAAATTAAAATCCAAATGGTTTATATCCCGTCCTGAAATGTCATAAATTGATTTAAATGTTTTGATTAATTAAAACGCACCGCGAGAAATGTGACGTGTTCACGTAAACCAATGAAAACAATTATATTTAATTCAACATGTATTTGTTTAATTTATGGTCGAGTGGTATGTAAATTATGCAAGCCTGTGACCGCAATAAAGCTATTAAAAACATTATTAAATAATTAAAAAAATACGTTGAAATCATGTTTCGTATTAATTTTGAATGACAGCATGCAATATAATTGTTGTTCCTTAATTGTCATTTTACATGCAAAACGCACATGCCGCATGTCGCATGCTGGATGAGAGACGCACGGGACCGGTCAATGTGGCGACGCCTGGGGGAGGCCTATGTTCAGCAGTGGACGTCTTTTGGCTGAAATGATGATGATGATGATGATGCAAAACCAGTAAAAAATCCAAATTTTCACTAAAAATATAAGCTACAATAATATAGGTGTTAAGGAAAGTGGTTGGCCCATAAAACTCTGCTTGCCCCTAGACAGGAACCACCCTAAAAGCCTTTCATCACCCCAAATTATAGAAACAAATACGAAACTGAACCCTTCATTTCGTTGTCCATATTTCGCGCCCGTCTATCACGGTGGTTAGCCAACCGCCCTATTTCTAACACTAAATTATTCATAGCCTCGAAGCCTTCGCTAAGTACCTACCGTCCCATCGGCAGGCGGGGGGTTGGGTCTCACCTTGTTATAGGACGTTGTTTTCTTATTGTTGTCATTAAAATAGTGAGAAAATTGGCCCTTTGATAGACGATATTGAAACATTTTAGAGGCACTTTCAACGTTAAAAGGTCCTTTAGAATTTTCTTTCTGTTGGATGTAGGCGTACTAAACTAAGTTAGGTACTCGTATAGAAAGAGATAGTATATATTCTTGCTGTCATTTCATATACATGCAGTCTTTGGTTTTATTATAGGACACACAAAAAATATTTTTTTCATCGAGTTTTCGTCCAAATAGGAAAATAAGCAAGAATATACAGGCATCTCTATAAATTTTTTCATCATCATTTCGTCTGAACCAGTTGGATATAAAATCTTATGAAATTCAAGAGAGTTTGTAAGGTGTGAGTAGGTATACGTTCTAAGTAAAGTAAGGTTTCCCATATTCTGTAAATGACGGAGAAAGAAAAACATTTTGTCAACTCATCTTACATCAAATAAGTGTCAATAAAACCAGTACAGACAAACTGTGGACGTGTCTCAGGACATAGACACTATCAGATTATGATATGGAAGTGTCCTTGTCCCTAGCGTATCTGAAATAAAAGTCCGTACTAATTTAACTGAGAGCTGCGGTGGCCCAGTGGTGTCGGCCCCGACTTACGAACAGTAGGTCGTGGGTTCGAACCCAGGCAGGCGCATTACTTTGTGTAATTTATTTCATCACCGCTGCTCTCAAAACGGTGAAGGAAAACATCGTGACGAAACCGGCATGTCTTAGAACCATGAACCGAAGACATGTGACATCTACCAATCCGCACTGGGCCCGCGTGGTAGATTATACCCCATCCCTCTCCTAGAGAGGAGGCCTGAGTCCCTGCAGTGGGAACATTATAGGCTGATGATGATGATGACTAATTTAACTGTACCATAAAAGAACTTCATAACACCATAACATTACGCCTGTAATCCCGGAAGAAATAGGCAGAAGGGTACCCATTAGTACATCCAGTCCCACATCTCGCCAGTTATGTTTAAGCCCCATGTAATAGAGGGTCAGCCTATTTCCATCAGCCGGGTACAAATCCAAACTCCGTGGCTGCTACTGAGAAATTCCACTTGTGCCGGGCTTGAAATCGGAGCCAGAACCTCATGCTAAGCTGTCGCGCTTGCGACCACTACACCAAAGATCAAAACTTTATTTACAAAACTTTCAAGGAACTAAGTTCTACCCACAAGACAGACGTCTGCCCTCTATCTAAACAGAACAGTACAAGAACTAACGTGTCGACTACAAAACCGCATGTGGTTAAATCCACCAACTGAAGGCCAAGACATTTTGAGGCACATTTTATGTTGTTCTAATATTGTTGGGACAGTGTTTCTTGGTTCTGTATCCATATTAGTTTCATGACAAACGTTGGGGGATAATGCCGTAAATCTGCGGTGGGTTAGGGGTATAGTGACCTCTGTAACTTTTATGGATATGATGCTATGGTCAACCTTCTCGTATGATACACTCTAAGCTGGTTATAATTTGCGTAAAAGAGTTATAAACAATAATTTTCTTAATGATTAATTTACAAATTTAAAGCGTGATGAATATATACATACTTTGGAGTATTCTTGTTTATTTATCGTGTGGTAACTGGCCACCCTTGGGCGTCTGACTTGGCTTCTTTTCTTTAGAGTATCATGAAATTAGATGCGAACTACCTACATTATTAGATCGACCTCCAGAAAATGGCAAGGGTGGTGGTTCTCCACAGAAGGCTAGGTCGGACTACATGCATGAAGTGGAGGGAAGGGCTATTACCTGCAGTGAACTGCTAAATGTTAAGTTTTTTGTGAGATACTAACAATTTTTTTCTTTTCTTATTAGCAATGCAAAAAACGCTATCATCATCTGCCCAGCCTTTTTCCCAAATTATGTCAAGGTGGGTTCCCAGTTTCACCGGATGCAGCTCATGCAGCTCAGTATCTGTGTTTTACATGAAACGACTGTCTATCTAACCTTCACAACCCAGTAAGTGCGAAAAAGCGCTATAAATGGTTAAATCTAACCAAAACAAAAATACTCTAACTAACGATAAAGTTCGTATCAAAATCCACCCAATAGTTTCCAAACTGTTCAAGCTTGAAACAGATAGACGTGATTAGGAACTTCTTCCATAATATGTAGTGATTACAGCGAACAGGAAATTGCTTCTCAAACACACGCCAGGTGAGTGTGTTAGGAGCTCGATCCCTTGTCTTGCTACAGTGAAATGAAAGAATCGATTTAGAACAAACAAAGAGTTACCGCGATTCTACGGTCCTCACACAAATGAAATATGACAAGTAAAACACGCGTGATTTGCGTGAAATAAGTTGCATCGCCCGAGGCCGTGAATTGTCTCTGAGGAGAGATTATGCACTGGTATCATTAGTCGTGAACTGGGGCCCTACTATGACGTCTTAAAACAGTCCTAACTTATTCTTAATCCAGTGTGGAGGAGAGATGGCGCTAGACACCCTGTATAGTGCTGTCACGTTTCCACACTGGAATAACATTAAGTTAGGACTGTTTTAAGACGTCATAGTAGGGGGCCAGAACTTGAATTGGTCTAGATATGCGTTGACATACCACCCCATTAGACATAAGGTGACAGTTACGGTTTGTTTATAATTTGATATAAACGCCCACTTTTCAATATAGAATGACATTATAAACATCTTTAGCATTGATTAAAGTAGAATGCAACTATAGATTTGACAAGGATGGCTGTTGTAGGAGGCAATGTACATATACGGAGAAAGTACTTTTTTCGAAGATCCACCAATTGCAGTCAAGAACTAGGATTGATTTAGTGGGCAATGTCTCCTTGTTGTCGTGACTACCGAACGATAGTCGTTCCAAAATGGACTTGAGTCGTCACCATAAATATGGGTGTTCGTTTGCTCTTTTTGGATCAGCACGAGATATAAGAATATTTCTTCTTTAGAAGTTTTGACGGTGTTACGCCCCGTATTCAGATGCAGATTCTTAAATGTTACTGCTTGTAGACGCTATTTTAATCTTTTTATTGTGAAACACTGCAATTAAAGATTTAACTGCTTTTGTGTCTCGCTTCTTAAAAAAAGCTAATAGTATTTGAAGCTATAATAAATAAATATTTAACAGTGACTTGAGCCATATTGTTTAATCGTGAGCTTTATTTTGGGTTTTATTGTTTTTTTTTTAATGTTCCAAACGCAGTAGTCAACTGCATCTGATCAGACTGGAAGATAGCCCCAACATTGTAAGAAAAACAGGCAGATGATGTTGCCCAAAACGAGCTACATCGATAACGACGTTTAGTCAAACACTACTGTAAATAAATATAATTAAATAGGTATAATAAACAAGAGCCAGTAAAAAACAGAATATCGCCTATCACAAACACACCTTGGGCCGATAAATATCAAACACTGTTTTCCAATTTTTCAATCCCACATGAGAATAAATAAGCAGTCGAAGAACTTTGACCTTTAAAGCAAACTGACCTTTATGTAGAACAAATAGTACGCAATGATAATCAGAATCCCCAATACATACTCTTATAACAGTAAGCACAGAAGGTTGACTTCTTTATTTCACTCCAACAATTTCACGACTAAACAACTAACTTACGAAAACATTGACGGCTCTTGTTTTATAGACTGCTCTATCCACACCTGGACAAAAGTCCTAGTGAATTTGCACGTTCTTCTTTTAGTTCTGATGGAATCTACTGAGTTCGTCCTATAACTACCACCGTCTGAAGGCACCAAGAGTTTTGTGCTATTTTGGCACCCAGTTTGCCCAACAGCCAGGTCTTATCCAGACAATTTTATAAATACAAGGTTCACTATTATAAACGCGTTGATCTAACAACTTCTGACACGAACCGTCATTCAAACCAAGATTGTAATGTCATCTCTGCAAAAGTGCGAGTAGACGGTAACTTGACGATGCTTACAACAAGTCTGTGCACTGTTTCTAAGCGTATGGATAAGGTTTTCGTAATTCGATTATTATGAAAAATTGTAAAGTTCACGCATAAAAGTATAATTTAACACCACAATTATAATAGTACACCCACATTTCGCGAGTTATGTTTAAACCCATGTTACAAGAGGTGAGCCTATTGCCAACAGCTGGGAAACCATTAAGTTCAAACGAAATGCGTGATCTGTGTATACATAAAATATGCTTGGCCTTCTGAGCTTTATTCTGTGCCAATCCAATAAAGATTTCATTGAATAAATAATGAGGATCTAATTCAATTTTCTGGTCCATACATTCGTATTTGGATTTAGGAAGCGTGAGATAATGTTTGGGCACTGAAGTTTCTTTATTAAGGCTTTTGTTTACTTAATTAATGTTTGCTTAGTTTAGTGGAGAGGGTATTTCCTAGGTTAATAGTAAATAGTGTAAGAAACGAGCTGCTATTTTTTTTTGTTTGCAATACAGTATGAAGATAAAGATGGCAGAAAAAAGGTAGCGTGATGACCTGGACACATAAGATGGTTGGTTCGAGGTAGTTTTCAAGAGCTCTTGTCCTAAGAGCTCTTGAAAAGACTTGAGGAAAGCTTTACCCAGCAGGGACAGTACTGGGTAGACAAAAATATGTAGACAGGATCTTCAGTATAAGGATAGTGGAAATTAAGTTTTTCCTTTTACTTTACCATTATTTTCTTTGATTAATTATGTTGCAGGATCCAAGACGGTAAAATTGATTCTATGGAACTTCGTCAAGCTCCATTGTCTCAGCGGTTTTCTGGTGGTCCAATTCCTGAAAGCCGGAATCAACAGTGGTCTGTCGATTTTGGTTTCAGGAATTTGTTTAGAAATTGAATAGAATGGTGGCCTTGTCTCAAAAAAGGCACAATTTGCATGCATTGCCATTAGATTCAAGTGACCAAGCTATAAATTAAACCGCAAATGCTAAAATTTACAGACACAGTAACGCTTGTTGTTAATTAAAATCTAAGAAATAGGTCTCGATATTCCTCAGAATTAATTAACGGATACGTCTACCGACGGGCGACGTATAACGAGCGGTCTAACCTCAAGGAATCCGTATTTCTTGGCTACCCTACGGAGATATCAAGTCGTTTCTTGTAAAATACATAATTATTAACAATGTTTAGTCGCATCTTGTTTAATTGAAAGCAAACCCTGGATATATTATACTGAAAAATTGTTCAAAAATACTTTTATAGGTTCCTCTACATTATAATTAAAATATAATAATTATTTGTGCAAAATGTAGTGATTTTTGATCCAACAATTTATTGTTCTGTCAGAAATTTTTTCAAGTAATTATAGCTGCATTTGTTATTCGTAGAAATTTCTTTAACCTTTTCAGATCTTAAAAAGGAAGTCCTACCATTATTCCTACTTCCAAAAGCACTTTCGACATTTCACTCAACATTTTCTTTAGAGCAAAAACCCTACAAACATAGCCTAAGCTTGTGTATAGGCTCGGAGGCCTGAGCACCAACTTCTTTATTCAATTAAGGTTCTACAAAAATTACTGCGGGACACATAAATCAGACGTAACTGCTTCCAGTATTATTTATTTATGTTAAATAGGCTTAAGTACGAACGTACTTCGTATCTGGTACCCTTTATGAGCGAAGTACCCATTTTGTGTAGAGAAAACGCATTGGTGTGTGTTTAAATTGTTTATTGGAATGTTTTAAGTTTTTTTTTACTGCTTCGGTGGTCTAGTGATCGCAAACGCGACTGCTGAGCATAAAAACCTGGGTTTGATTCCCTTTCCAAGACTCGGAGGAAACTCGGTATTTATGGGTTACTAGCTTTTGCCAGCGGATTCGCCCGCGTGAAAATGACGATTTTCCATACAAACTTTCATCCCCTATTTAAGTACCTTAGGGATTGAATT
Source organism: Diarsia mendica (assembly GCA_949316265.1). NCBI lineage: Eukaryota > Metazoa > Arthropoda > Insecta > Lepidoptera > Noctuidae > Diarsia > Diarsia mendica. The sequence goes on along the minus strand of OX438895.1, from coordinate 2,893,638 downwards.
TCGAAAAATCCTTCCTTATTCCTTGTCTACATTCTATAGGGAACCTCTGTGCAAAATTTCAGCTTTCTAGGTCCAAGGGTTTGGGCTGGGCGTTGATGAGTCAGTCAGTCAGTCAGTCAGGACTTCTCTTTTTATTTATATAGATAGATAGATAGATCACCCATCCACGGACCAACCTAGGGAAGCGCTGTTTAACCTAAAGATTTACCCAAACGGTTGTTATTATTTAGCCAGGAGCACCTTACGTCATCAACCTGGCAACAGTATGAGGGCTGCGGGTTGTTCGCAAGAGATGCCGTGGGCTCGGTCACAAAGGGCAAAGAAGGAACATGGGTGGTTTTTACTCCGTAGAAGTCTGACACTCCCTGCCACTCCGCCTAGATGGGAGAAGCCATTTCCCAACGTCAATAATAAAAAATCCGAGTATAAAATGTTACCTTTCCTTAAAACAGTAACATCTCCCACAATTGGACCACCCCTATCAATTCCCCAAAGTATGAAGGTATATGAATGTTTTTTTTATTTTATTTTTATGTTAAATGGGCTTACTCTTGACTTCAATCTTACCCTAAGGGCAGAGATGAGGTCGACGATGGAACGAGCTTACCCAAAAGAAGCCTATTTACTCGCGACTTAAATAGATTGGGGTTATATGAACTCGGGAAAACCGACGCAGGTAGGGTGTTCCACTCCTTGGCTGTACGAATAATGAAGGATTTAGCAAAACGCTTCGTCCGAATGTGTGGAACATCGACAAGGTATGGGTGATAATCTGCAGTACGCCTAGTCTCTCAATGGAAGAAGGGAGATGGTGGAATAAGTTCGTGGAGCTCTTGCGCACACTCTCCGAAGTACAGTCTGTAGAAGACCGACAGACAAGCAACTTTGCGGCGGAAAGTAAAGTATGAAATGTTCCCTTTCCTTAAAACAGTTATATTGGCAGTTCCCCGCTGGCAATTGGACCACTCCTCCATAAAGACCCATAAAGGCGATGTCCACTCAGGAACTCATAACACAACGATTAGTATGCAACTATGCACGCTGCGTCTGTGACTAGAATTGATTACAGTACATTGTACAGTCAAATTCCAATAATTGGCAAGAAAGCTTTGAATAGCACAACGAGAAGTCTTATTACAGTTCTTGTAACTGAAGATGTTTAACATAATTTTCAGAGCTTGGAACTTAGCGTATATTGTTCCCACGGGTTAGGGGGCAACAGCTGGCCTCTGGTTGATATTATTATTGGCCCCAGATTACACAGTGGGAACAGTAGTGGAAAACTCGGCCGAATGCGGGGGCCAGAATACCATGGGAAAAAAATATCGTAGTAAAATCGACCCATTGGGATTTAATTTCATTAAATTGAAAAAAGGTGTGAAATAAAACGTAAGTATCAAAATATGTATTGAAAACATTTTTTTTTGGAGATGAAAAATTAAGGATAGGTAGTAAAGTCCCACAAACTACCAGGAGAACAGAAGTAGGAAGGAGGTATTGGAATCTTAAAATCAAATCTAAATTATTCCTTTATTTTGTCCACTGCTTGAAAACTGAGAGCGAATGGGATATCCACCATATATAGGGGGTTGATAGAGATGATACATGTCTTCAATTTTTGGTTTTAGAACACGCCATGTTTCTCTATGATGATTTTTTTCACTGTTTCGATAGCAGTGCTGATGAAGCGCTTGCGTGGGTCTGATTCTTAAACTTACTGTTCTTAAGTCGGGGCCGCAACCACTTGGTCATCGCTTCTCTCAAAATGGAACTTATAAACATGAAATTCGGAAAAATGAAGACCAGACTACACCAGTCAAATTAAAACACACCTTTGTAAATTGCTTCTTCATATTTACTTATTTTCATTTGTTTTGGTGGCATGTTCGATCGATCTTATTTAATTCAAAATAGTTGCCATGGAAACCGGGCGTTAGTACCGTATTAAATTTCGGTAAAGTGCAGATGTATCTCCTTTACTTCATTATAGAAAGAAGCAATTCCATTTCACTTGAAAACTGCCATACCATTACTTGTCAACCATAATACTGGCCAGAAAGAATGACCATAAGTTGACCGTGTAACGTCACGGCCGCCGACAAGCCACAGAGGCGGCTAATGCACTCCGCTACTTCAAAGTTTTAACGATCTTTACTTAGAGCTAGGGTTGCTTGACAGAATTCTTTACAGTTCAAAAAAATCTGACGAAAAGTCAACAAGGGCATAAAATAATGTAAGAAAAACTATTAATTTTGCTTACATTATTTTTTCCTAAAAATACTAAGACTAGACTTCGATCGCGGCTTCGCTCCCGTTATGAACTGAAATTAAACCGCAAAAACATTTTTAATCTAGCATAAAAAACTTGGAGATAATTTAGATTCTCGTTACAGAAAGAATTTTCTGAATCGGATCAATAGTTTTTCTTAAGATCAAAAAATATATCTACAAAGTTCTTTTTTTTAAATATTGGTATAGACAAAGTAATCAAATATTCGCAATTGATTGCGGTTAGATGGGAGGGATTCATTTAATATTTGTCGTGGTTAAAAATCAGTACTAGGACAAAAATAGCAGATTTAGCCCACCCCTACTCAGAGCTAATGCTGCTTTACAAAATGTTCACTAGCAAATGGTTCGTACGTTAAACTTGAAGCAAAAACAGCATTACACTGAAAAAAGTAGCGAAAGTAGTACTTGCTACTCGTAACATGGTGTACTAGTAGAATGCATTAGACTGGGCGTAGGTTGTCGCCTTAAGTGATATGTTGTGGTGACTGATAATTTTGTCTAGACTTTGAGGATAGAATATTTTGCTGAAGTGAAACTAGTAAAAGAAAAAAGTATGAAGAAAAAGTGTAACTACAAGAAGGCGCTAAATCGCTCTTTTTTTTGTATGGCTGGAAAAACGGTGAAAATTTGTTGGTCTGAATTAAGTATATATGAACTACTGTAATTATTGATATTGCTTATTTTTGTGCGTTGGTTTTGTGTTTGTTAGCGAGGAGCTCGTGGCTTAATAAGAACTGCCACTCAGGTCGATCTTTAGGTAAAGCTGTGCTTGCCTAGTTCGGTCTGTGGATGGGTGCCCGCCCGACATACCGAGTTTCCTCCGTACCTCGGAAAGCACGTTAAGCTGTTGGTCCCGGCTGCCATATATATAGATCTTTGGCAGTCGTTAAAGGTAGTCAGTGACCTGAAATTCTGACATCCAGTCTTACCAAAGGGTATCGTATTACCTATTATAGTATTAACTGGGTTGTGGAGGTCAGATAGCAGTCGCTCCATGTAAAATACTGGCATTCAGCTGCATCCGGTTTGACTGGAAGCCGACCCCAATATAGTTGGGAAAAGGCTAGGCAGATGATATATGCAAAAATACAATATCAAGCACAAGTGCCAAAAAGTATGAACAACTCAATTTCTCAACAGCATACACTAAAAATAAACTCGAATTTTAAACCTGCGAACGATCCCGAAGAATTCCCGAAGTATTTCCGAAGTCACGTGTTTGCAAGTAATTCAGTAGGCGCAGGAATACTTCGGAAACTTCCCTGTCTCTTTAGATAGGCAAACTTCGATTAGAAACTAAGCCTGGTGCTTCGGAGTTTGACAAGTGTAGTCCGACTCCATGTTGTAAAGAGTAATTGCATGTGACTTTTTTATAGTTGGCAACTTTGAAGCGGTTGCCAAAGTTTGTGCCAAAGGTGATACTTTTGGGAATTTGATAAATGCGGTTATTGGAAAAAGTTTGGGAAGAGGTGAGTTTCTTACGGGTTTTTAAAGGCTCGGGGCATTTTATGAAAGTTTTCATGGAGATGAATGCGACAACTTAATAAATACATACAGCGTTTTTGATGCCACGTGTGGCGCAGAGGCTGAGCGAATAGCTACGTTGCATGTCGCGGATTCGAACAAATAATATGACCTGCAGGCTGTTTGAGTTTAAATATTTGTAAACGCACCCACAGTACAAAATAAATTCCTAGTACAATAGTCATGAGTAATAGAAAACCATATAAATACCATAACAGCATTCTTCTTCCTTACATCATGACAATCTTATAAACGAAAACGTATCACAACTTACATTACTATATATATTTCCACGATTCATATTTAAATCCAAAAGCCATCGCAATACATTCCACGCTAACATTACTTCAATTCTCCATCCAATAACAGAAAACACGAGACGATACATTCATAAATACGCTAACACAAGCATATTGCATCCATTCCGAACTAACCTCACCAGTTTATGCTAGCAAAATACAGAATCCAGTACAAAGTGATAGGTATTCCTGTAATAAATTACATTAGAATATACAAGCTTCTCGTGGACTGAAACCAAACAGCCCAACTGATTAATTACCCATCAGCTCGCCTCGGGCTAAAATAAAAAGTTGTATAAACAAATTCAGTGTGGTACTATCGATCTCCTTTAGTTTATTCTAGGATGTTTCTTCATTCTGATTTTGTTAATGAGTTTGGTTTAAAGAACATTTTTCAGCTTTAGAAATTTAGTCAGGTGAATTTTTCTTAAGCTCTCCTCGTTCTATAATTCTTTTTACCTGAAACTTATAGCATGAAATCCTGGTTTCAATATTCAGTTCGGACAAAATGCTATTATAATAATATTTCCTCGTCAGGAATTTATCAGTAGCAGAGTACGGTGTCAGACTTCGAGCCCTGTTGATAGTAATTTGACATGGCTCTATAACATAATTTGAAGGCACGGTTGACAAAGAGAGCGATGGACTGCTGTGCTGTTTGTAGCGGGTTCCATGTCCAATTGAAAAAAAAAAAAACAACAGATAGCTAATCCGGGTCTGACTGTTTGTGTAAGTGACTTTAAATGTTTATAAACGCGCCCAGGATACATAAGAAATTACGAATGATGGACGAACAAAAAATGGGAGTGTTCTGTAGATAGACTTATGCCTGTACCCTTGAGTATTCCAGGTATGATATTATGTATATTGTCTTCCCACTTTTATCCAAGTTTCACGATAGCCCTGTTCCACAATTTCATGCATAGAGACACGCCATGCATTTGCTAATGAGAGCACAAACAGTTTCTTTAAGCAAACAGACCACAGCGAAACCCGGCCAAAGGCTACAAAGGCAGAGAAGATCAAAGTAATATTTTGAGTCAACATACTGGTACACTGCCTACAGTAGTGTAAACCTATTGAACATCACAAGGAATACAATACGAGTAATAAATACCGTCAAAGATTGTAATCGACAGTAAACAAACCGAATTTATGCGAGGTTAAATGAAAGGTAGCCAAACTCTGGAGTCGTGATGGGTATCGTTATTTACGACGTTTAGACAAATAATTAAAATTATGTAAAATAAGTGTGTTTAAAAATTTCAAAATACTTATAACAAAAACTCATTTTTTTAATCTCTCTCCCAAATTGTCTGTCTTTCTGTCGACTGTTTCTATGTTGTTTCTTGTAATCTCCGAAATGGCTGAACCGATTTTAATTATAGTTTTACTGACATAACATTGGAGTTATAAGGAGTAACAGTAACTAGGATCCTTTTAATGAAACAAAAATAGGAATCAGAATAAAAAAAATAACACACATAACAAAAAGTCACAACATAGTTGGGAAAAGGCTAGGCAGATGATGACTACTGGTAAGGGTATCTGCAGTCATCCTACTCCGAAGGCGTGCCTTCCACGTCTTACTAGCTATATGATTTGACCGTGTCCCTGAATCTTACTCACCTGTGCACATAAATAAAGGTATAATGAAATGGTAATCGAATGCTCTATCGATTTTGTATAAACAAATTCGGTTCATCGTAAATCTTAATACAGTCTCTTTCACGTTGAACATTAGTTCAGGACAACAGCCTGGTTTTAGCCTTGAACTGAGCTTCGATTTCTTGGAACAATACTGGCCACAGACAAGGGTTTCCTATTTGCTTAATTACATAGCGCTTACTAAGGATACTGATTATCTTTGTTTTTTCTCTCACTAGGTTGAAAGTGTACAATAATAATATTTTTTTGGGTATTGCAGTAGTGAAAGTGTTCAATAGTAAACTTAGTAAAATAACATTAATTATAAATCTTCATTCATTAAAGTTAATGACAGACAGACAGATAAACATTGTATTTATATCTGTCTAACTTAACCCCAATTTTTTCAGGTCCTTTACAAAGTTATTCATATTCAGAGATAATAAACAATTAAGTAGGTACAGAAGATGATCACTTGTACTATCGTGAATCCTAAATACAGATAAGAAAGGATTTAACGAAATTTGATGTCCAAAAGGTGAAAAGGGAGCCAAAATTTTCAAGGTTCGGTATAATGTAGACACGTGTATACATAAAATTTGTGAAACACTACTGCCATTCTAAACTGAGATCTAAAGTAGGGTTGATATGAATGAAAATGGCGTAAATGTTACAGTTTATAATGTCATTGCTCGTAGTCAGAACACATTATATTATATTCTATCTAAACAAAGTGTTAATAAAAGTGAAATTGGAATGATAACCCGGTTTGTTGTTTTTGATACTACTATAACCATGTATAAATGGATTTTATTGTTTTCAAAGATAAGCTTAACTGTGTAAACGCGAGCAAATAATATATGGTATTAAATTTATAATTTTAGTTATTAGTTAATATTCTCCAATCTTGTTACTTTGTTTTTTTTATTGTTACCTTTTTTTTGTTGTTACCTTTCTTTTGTTGTTTTTTTTGTTTTCGTGTTTACCAGTGGAAACATGTAATTGGCCTTCAAATGTTTATTGTTTAATTGTATTGTTCTGTATTAGCTGTAAGTTTCCCAAATAGAATAAAATAAAATAAAATAAAATAAAAGTACTTTTTATTATATTTTTAGTATTATTTTCGTTGAAGAATATAAATTCATCTCTTCGCTTCAATATCCAGCTATAACAATGGTGCTTTGTCACCCGATATCTTTACGACCTCAGTCACCTTTCGATTCTAAGTTCATTCGCTCTCATGCAGTGGCATTTATTATGACGTCATCAAAGTAGAACATTGAACCACCCCGATGGTACTCGAGATAGAATTAAAAATAGAGGTTTCAGCGTTCCATAATCGGTACATCTCGAGACCCGTTCGGGTAGAATTTATAATGACACTTGGCATAAATTGAGGGTACCACTCGAACCCCAGGCTGTATATGTGAGATAAAAGTACACGACAGTACCCTAGACCCCGACTTGGAGAAATATGGAATATTTTGGGTTGCATCCCTATTTCTTGGGGAATCGGGTTACATAGATATCGGTGCGAAAGGAGCTAGTAAACTATGACAATTTATGCACGAATATGGACCTTTTGCCTCCATATATTAAGCCCAACTGTGCCTTCAAATACCGTTTATGAATCTCGTGTTGATATCACTTGAGAAGTTGGCTTTATGATACCTTCATCAAGTAGGAACTTAGAATTTATTATTATGGAGTCTTGTTATGTTGAAATCACATCTGCAGTGAGGGTTTCGTATGGTTGTGCTATAACGTAGTTACATACAAGTATAGCCTCCCACCCTCACGCCATTAACGAGTAAGTATCAAATGTCTAAATACGAGAACGTTTCTTTTTCTTGACGCCCTTGTGTAAATGGAAATAGGTAATTCGGTTAATTTTAACAATTTGCTTATACTGTTGCACAGAACTAAACTGCAGTACGACATTATTGCTTTATCAGAGTGTTGGTTAAGTAAATGTCCGTCACTTCCTGCTATAGCTGGCTTTGAATCCTTCAGGTCTGAATATACCAATCAAAATGACGGTACAGTAGTATATGTTAAGCAAAACATGCAATTTACTGTTGAAACGCTAGTCCTGGTGAATGCAAATTGCTTAATTGTAAAACTGCAACAAGAGGTTGCACTACTTGCAATCTATCGATCTCCCTCACATCGCAATGCTCAAAACTTTCTTGACAGTTTAGACAACTGCCTAAGTTCACTCAACAGTTTCAAAACAATAATTATACTTGGAGATATAAATATAAATATATTGCCCAATAATCCCGACTCAATTTCAGATACATATTTGAATACTGTTGCATCGCACGGAATGATGCCTGGACATCTTTTGCCCACCCGTGGTAACAGCTGCATTGATCACGCGATTATTAAGTCGGACAAACCTGCTATCACTTTGGTTATTGATTCCTTTATCACTGACCACGCTCCCGTTGTAGTGTATTGTACACTTCAAAATTGTATTCCTATAACTGCTGTAAGATCTCGTCGTGTTGACTTAGCTGCCTGTGTAGCTGAACTCCAGCTTACTGACTTTGCGTCAATAACTTCTTGCTTCGATGCAAACGATGCAGCCACTGAATTAGTTAACACGATCTCCAATGTGGTTAGCAATAACACTTCTACAAAAGTTATGCCTAGCAGGAAACGAATAATAAAGCCCTGGATAACCCCTGGTCTTCTTAGATGCATCCGTAACCGCGACAAAATGTTTCGTAAAACTAAGAGAAATCCTGATAATAATATCCTCAAAGTGACCTACACGCGTTATAAAGTTTTCTGTAATAATTTACTCAAAAAACTTAAAATACTTTACGAACGTGAAGAATTTAAAAAAAGTTGTAATAATCCTAAAGCTACATGGAACCTTATCAAGAAAATTTCTAACCTTCAGACGAGCAAACCATGTGCTAATGAACTGCTAACGATTGCTTCTGATCCGCACGCCTCGCTAAATGTTGTTAATAATCACTTTGCTAGTGTGGGAAAGATACTCGCTTCCAAAATCACTCCAAGCATCGATCAGGCTTGCGGTCCAGATAACCCAGTTTACCCTAGTTCTGACCCTAGCTCAATGGCCATTTTTAGCACGGACGTTGCCGAAATAGAGAGAATAATACTCGGTCTTAAAGTAAATAGTGCCGTAGGCTGGGACGGTATTTCTGCCGCCTTGATTAAGTCTGCCAGACACGTCCTTGCTCCAATTGTCTGCCATGTATTTAATCTCTCCTTGTTGACAGGTGTTTTCCCCACGGTCTTTAAAAAAGCTGTTGTGCACCCTATTCACAAGAGTGGGGACAGAAATAGTGTCAACAATTATAGACCAATCTCTGTGTTAACAACCTTATCTAAAATTTTAGAGAAAATCATTAATCTTAGGCTCATTAACTTTCTTAATTCAAAAAATATTCTAGCAGACAATCAATTCGGATTTCGATCGGGTAAAAACACAGAAGATGCTGTTCTCAAATTGACTGGTTCTATAACTAAAAACCTAAACAACAAATACAAAACGCTTGCTATTTTCCTAGACCTTTCAAAAGCGTTTGACACTGTTTCTGTCCCACTCTTGCTGGATAAACTCAATCAAATCGGTATAAGAGGACTCTCTCAAGAAATCTTCAAAAGTTATCTTAGTGATCGATCGCAGGTTGTAAAAATAGGAGACTATATGAGCAGCGTAGAAAGCATGAGCTATGGCGTCCCTCAAGGTAGTGTTCTTGGACCTACCTTATTCCTAATCTACATAAACGAGCTCTGCGGACTTAGTTTACCAAATGCGAATCTTATTGTCTACGCAGACGATACGGCAATAATTGTTCAAGGCAGAGATTGGCTTGAAACCCGTTCCCATGCAGAATATGCGCTACGAACAGTTTCTGACTGGCTATCAAATAATTTGCTTACCCTGAACATGGAAAAAACTAAATTTATTACATTTTCCGCACGTATAGCTTCTCAACCACCTGAACCCTTCACTTTGAGTATCCACAATTGCCTTTACGCAATGGATAATAACTGCTGTTGCAAATCTATCTCGCGAACAAATAGTATAAAATACTTGGGTGTGACAATTGATAGCACCATGTCCTGGAGCGATCACATTGGGTCATTGGTTGCACGAGTTAGGAAATTAATATTTGTTTTCAAAAAATTAAGATCATCGGCGACTCTCTCTACACTTAAAACAGTCTACTATGCATTGGCAAACTCGATTTTAAACTATTGTATAACCGTATGGGGAAGTTCTGGAAAGTGCTTAATGCTACGTTTAGAAAGAGCGCAGCGCGCGGTTCTGAAAGTCATGTCACACAAACCAGTCCGTTTTCCGACCAATGAACTGTATGCTCTGTTGCAAATACCTAGGGTAAGGCACAGCTTTGTTCTGAACACAATAATACGAAAACATTCAGAACTTAGTTTCGACCAGTGTTTTTGCAACCAGAGTAAGCAGAAACGTAGACCTCTTACAGTTTGCCCTGTAATTCCGGCTAGCACCATAATAGTAAGAAGACAATACTACTTTATAAGCCCAATTCTTTATAACAAAATAAACGGGATCTTAAACATCTACCCCCTTACTTCACGCGAGTGTAAATCAGTGACTCATAAGTGGCTCGGTTCCCTATCCTATGAAGAGCTTGAAAATTTTGTAAAAACCTAAATATAAGCATAATTAATGTCCTTTTCATTCCCAATGCCTTCCAATTCCAAACATACATACACCTACACATACTCACATTCACTCACACGCATACACATACATACACTACACTTACATAATTATTATTATATTCGCATGCATAAATAATAAAATTAGTGCTTAATATTATATTAGTTCCTTTTGCTTTTTGTATTGAATTCTACAAAATGTAAAACATACATAAATTATCTTTTTCACCTGGAACACTGTCGCTTCCACTCCTGGAGGTGGGCGCTAATGGCCGCGACACAGTATCCCATACTAATGCGGTTGTTAACGAACTCAAACTTTTGTAAATCTGTTTTTTGTTCCAATAAAATTTTTGAATTTTTTTTTTTTTTTTTTTTTTTTGAATGATTTTATTTTCTTTTCTGTTTTCTTGGAAAAGCTACGCTGCTATCAGTTTTGTTAGTAATTTAGACACCGCGACCGTTTCGATGGTATTTTAAGTTTGTATAAATTCTACTATTATTATAATACTATAATTTTGTCCCAGTGCAGAGCAAAGGCCTCTCTTCCCTCCTTCCACTTTAAGCCATCTAGAGCGATTGTAAGCCAATCTCAACCTAGCACGTAAATTCTTTAAAACAATTATTCTATCTTGTCATTAAATAAAAATGAATATCATAACAGCTCGAATTCATTAACAGATTATCAATAAACGTCATATGCTATGACAAATCGGGAGTAAGTAGAAATGAAGCACAACACATTTACTGTAATGACTCTTAATGAATGGCCATTACTCATCCATGAAACATTACCATGAATAGTAGGTACATTCATTTCACCCAAGTTGCGTTCCGACGGCGAAAATAGCCGATGGCACCCGAACTTCTTCGAACGTGCTACAAAAGCACAAACAGGGACCAGCCAATTTTACTTAGTAGTTAATCTGTAATTCGTGATTCAAATCCCCAACGCGGTCGATGCGACACCGCGCCTATCCGTTTAAATGGACAGAAAAAAGACGAGGTGTGGCCGATTCGACTGTCGGGGATCGGTTATGTAGTGAGCGGTCAGCGTGGCTCGGTAAGTAATGGTTGACTCGACTAACGAGGAAAAAGTAAAAGTGCTGTGAGTAAACGCCTACCGCTGAAAGGGATGGAAGCGAGGCTGATGTAATTAAATAAAAGCGATTCGTTTATATGGACATGGTGTAGATTCTAGAGTTCAAATTGCCTTGCGTCGTTATAGCGAGACGAAAACACCATTCGTAAAATAATGTTTCACTATAATTGAAGACTTTACGGTTTTAACATCTTAAATAACTAATCGCAAAACATAACATAATTTCACGCCTGTAATCCCCGAAGGGTTAGGCAGAGTTGTACCTAATAGTTTACCTACATTTTGCCAGTTATGTTTAAGTCCCAGGTAATAGGGGACGAGCCTTTTGCCATCAACCGGGCTCAAATCTAGACTCCGTGTATATATACGATGGAAAACCTAACAACACTTAATGCCCGACCCGGAAATCTATTCCAGGACCGCTCAGCAGTCGAGCTTGCGACTACAACATCAACGATTCACAGTCACAGTAACTAATATTCGTTTGTTGGTATGCCTTTTCCTCTCCCAAAAATCACTTCTCTTGCACCCCAAAATTCTTTTCCAAATAACACAAGAGCACATCCACACGAACTGTGATAATATTCATCACTAGCCCGCGGCACTCCCCGTTTGATCGACACCGCGCAAAAGCCGCAACAATTTGTCGCTCCATATCACACCAGGCCTTTACATTCAGACTGCACTTTGTGGCGTTAGAAGGACAGAACACGCCATTGGGAATCCGCAAAGCTAAATTGGAGTTGAACAGGGGACGGTCACTTGCCCCCCTTCCGATCGAGTTGTTTCTTTAAGGAGGAGAGATATAATCTTATGAATAAACCGATAACGAAGTTGAATAAGGCAATTCAACAAAACATTGTATTATATAGTATGATCGTGAACGTTTGTTTCGACGATTACTTTAGATGTGTTTATGGAAATGAGGGTATTTGTTATGGCAATGTTCCTGCAAGTATTGGATGTTTCTAAATTGAAATTCTGCGTGTGTAATTGAAAATTCTCAACGTTATTGCTGTTTACGTCATTGTGAGAGGATGTTAGTTTTATTGCTGAGTAGGTACTCTGTTATACTGTAATTAAATTACAGAATATAGCTTCATTTGAATGTTACATTATCTGTTTTAATTTGAAATAACAATAAATAATAAAGTCTGGGGCCGTGGAGTCTTAGTGCTCATGTTTAAGGAAATTTCGAAACGCCTAGTTGACGCTTCCTGTGATCCAAAGACTGGCTTTTACTTTGGCTAGAGGCTAAGTGTTGCCATACAATTGTCAGTTTCTTGGGTACATTACCACCTGGCAGAGTTGAGGAGAAGTTTTTATGCCCTTTTATAGTTCTTTGTCAATTTATTTAATAGCTTTTAATTATTAATGCATAAAGTTAGTTTGCTTTACTAAATAAAAATCCTAGATGAAATAAGCATGAGGAAATGAGTAAACTGGTCTCACGGAGAATTGGCGAAAAGCTTTTGCCGTGATTAAAATAGGTGCAAACAAATCTTCGTATTTGTTATCTGAACATGGGTAACTCGTCGAAGCAGTCACTCCTAAAAAACATTAGTCTTAAAAGTTATTCTAAGTACCAACTCTAGAAACTTTTCTCTAACGTCTCTGTCAAAAACCTGTTTCTAAATTCCAACTTCTCTTTCATAATTGAACACGGAACTGTTCGACAAGTTATCTATACAATTCTCAGGAACATGCGCTGCACGGGCACACTCTGGGGGTTCGAGACCGTAACTCTATACTGCAGAACGACTTGTAGATACAAATGTTTCGACGGCACCTCTACAATACACTTTTCCTGTTTTACTATCCTACTGTCCGATTCTCGATCTCCGTGCCTTCCTTTTTGAGAATCTTATTTCTACTTGCTTGCAATATCTTTTATTGAAATTTCGGTTCGAATGATTTTGTTCTGTTGCTTGAATGAATTATTAGTGTAGTTTTCAATCGTCGTGAATTTCATGAAGTCTTGTTATCTTTATATTGTTTATTTATTACATTGCACCTAACATTTTCATGTTTCTGAGGAGTACAAAAAATTGCCTAAAACTCTGCTTTAGTTATTACTTGTGCATAACTATTCCTGTTTTATTTTCCTCGTTTGGTTTTCACAAATATCTACGAGTATTTTAAATGATCACATATTTTTATTTACTCAGCACAAAACCGAAGTTGATGCTGCGTGGGCATATCATGCTGTTACAATCAAATTGGCATTGCTCGCTGGGTAGGCAAATATGCAAATCGAGAATAACCTGTCATGATGACATTTTACATACAGTGTGACTTTTGTTTATTTAAATTAATTTTGATAGACTGAACAATGTGCACATCACATTTTATGGGAGTATAGTCTTTGGCTGAATGCACACAATATTATGTTAAATAGTGTTCAGGTTACATTCGGATACATTTACTATGCGGAACTTCTAGAAACTAGAACAAATTTCCGTGCGTTCCAGCCTTTTTACCATACCTTTTATTGGAATCAAACATAATATCAGCTCACAACTTAGCCGTTTACACGTGGCGCTAGGCAACTGAACATATTCAGTACCTTTTGGCCCTTCTGTCTACTGCTGATATGGAGGAAAGTGGAAATTATGTTACTTCTACTCCTCCGTTATTCTTTACTGATTAATTATGTTGTGGGATAAAATACTGTTAAATTGATTCTCTGGGACTTCATCGAGCTTCAATGTCTCGGCGCTTTTCTGGTAGTCACCATCGTTAAAATATTGAACATGCACACATTGTTGGTCCAGCCAAATAATAGATGGAAATCCAACGATACATAGCCCAAAGCAAAAACATTCTACTCAGAAAGATCCTACCAACTTTCAAGATAAGGATTTCCATCTCCAACAAACAAAAACTAAAGAATATTCAAGTCAATCCACGATAGATAAGTTCGTGCAAAAAATGATGCCTTCTTGTAAGGCGGTCCTTTCATCTGTAGTTTCCTAACATCTGGGACCGTGGGGGTAAATTGCACCCAAGGGATGTGTCGATTCAGTTATACTACATTTGTTGCTTACCCACTGAGATAAATAGGAAATGGCTTTTTACCCAGCTTTTACAGTATAGCTATTGTAATATGAAAGTATCGGGTGGTATATTTTTTTAGAGTCCTGCTTTGTTTGTCTTAAAATTCTTACGTAGTGGTCTATATTATATTATACATTTTGCTTTGTTAGTAATCTTCTTTTTCAGTTGACTCAGATATTTGAGCAAACCAGCAATTTCTGGTTCCATCCTCATTACCATTTAAACATAAAAGCTAGTGCAGCTATTTGTGTTTGATTTTATATCTACAATATTCAGACAGTTCTTCAATTGCTGAAACATTAACGCATTCTGCAATAGTAAAGATGTTTTGAATTTTGATACCAAAGACCGCTTTAAGCTGAATGAGATAATATTTGAGTAAACGAGCATTTCCAAATTGCGTTGAAACTATTTCCGTTTAAATCTCCTTTTGTTATTAAATACAGTAGCGAACCACTACATCCAAGCCTTCGACAGTATTTGATCCTTATAACATCTACAAATTGCAGTCAATTCGTCTATCGCCTAAATATTCTCGCATTTTGCTTCATTTTGCAATACTACAGATGATTGAAGTCTGTTTATGTTTCAATGCAATGACGTCAGAATGGTGCTCTATTGCAATCTTTGGATCCAACAAGTGTTAGCAAATGATTGGAAAAGAGTTTATAGGGCTTTCTTCCTTTTCAAAGTGAGTTCTCATTGAAACAATAAACATTTTATTATTTATATTTTATTATTTTCAATTCTTGAGGTTTTTCAAGGACGTGTTACATTATTTATAAATTATATTCTATTCATACGTACTGACATTCAACTTCAATTAACAAATAGTACCTACTTATTTTGTTTGTTCTTCGACCCATTGAACACCTACTTACTCGTTCTACGCACGCAAAAAATAAAACTTTCAAGGCAAAATTACCCAAATAAATGATAACACTAACATATAAATAGAAATATGCCAATAATTCCTCTATTAAAGCAGTAAAGATAGCACCACAATATTTTATGGTATTTTTACGTTCATCCCTGCCACAGTAGACGTATTGCTATTAACATACAGTATTTCAACTTGTGTATTTGTGACTGTGGGCAGGGCACATTGCTCGCAGAACGGATGGCCAATGGGGCTGAAAAGTTCTGTAATGGCGAAAGCGAACTAGAAGACGTTACGTTGGAAGGTGTCCCACTAGGTGGAACGAACACCCAGTGAAGGTTGCGGGATCTGTTGAATGCGAAACACACAGAACCGGTCAATGTGGCGACACTTGGGGGAGGCCTATGACCACAAGTGGAAGTCTTTCTACTAAAATAATGATGATGATTTCCACTAGAAACACACGGTCCGAGTTTGCTCACATAAGTTACAAATATACTCCAAACCTACGTCTGCCGTAGCATAGACAACCTCCTCAGATGGTTGTTCATGGATGCTTCAGATCTTAGTGTGTATGTAGCATGTCTCCACAGACAATGGCCCACCTATCATCTTGTGCTGCAAGCCAGGGCATGATGACATCCATCTGCGCACTTGACGATCCTATGGCTGCATCAGCGAGAGAAGTTCGTATAGCCGAATTTTGGGCCAATATTTAATGAAAATTTGCCATCGACACGCTACAAAGAAGAAGCATTTTTTAGGTAACAGTTAACTCATAAATAAGCCGAGGTTGTCGCACGAAGACAAGTGATTCCGTTTTATGTGTAAATGCAATATAACAGCCCAAACACCTGCCTTAGATTGCACAAAAACCGCTTACTTGGTTTACTGGTAACCCATATACTGTGTCCCCGCAGTTATAATATTTACATTTCATTTTATGGTATCATCCAAGTCGTAGACGGCACGTGTTTTTATATTTCCCCTCTAAACACCAGTTTTATATATTTGGACTTGAGGGAATAACGACTTGTGCAGCGGACTTAAAGTTAAGGTCTACGAGGACCTAAAATATTACCTCGTAGCATACAATATGTATGTTACGGTTAGATACATGCTGGAACAAGAGTTTTGTGTTTGCTAGACCTAGTTTTTTCAATGAAATCCTGGTGCCCTAAACCTAGTAACATAAACCTGATATGCATCAATGCATCACGTTAATAATTTGTGGTTTCAAATTATCTGGAATATTTTCATATTTAAATAAATCCATTTAATTACTTTAAAGGTATCTTAAGTTTAGTTGGATAAGTTATTTTAACATCCCCGAAGGATTAAGCATAGGTATATCTAATTAGGCCACCCACATTTTGCCAGTTACGCTTAAGTCCTAAGTAATAGGGGGCGACCCTATTGCATTGATGAATATCCTAGATTTTATAAGACCTCCTACTTCTCTATTCCTTTACAGAATTACATCAGGATGACTCCAAAAGCAACAATAAACAGCCCAACAACGTGACAAGAAGGCCTCAGCACACGACCACGAGACACTGCAACTTTGAACACGTACCCATAAAACGCGGCCCACTTCACGCGATCCGGTCAGACCTTGATGCGCCGTAAACATTAGACCGAAATAAGCGAGCCAATATCAATCAGCTGAAGGTGCGGCCTTTCTGATATTGAAAATGTTGGGGAATCGGCAGAAATAAAGGTTGGTCTTTTGGGGAGCGGTAGTGCATATTTTGTTGGTATGAAATGGCTTGTGTCAAAGTATGTTGCAATTGTGCGTGTTGTAGCTTCATTTTATCACGATGATTTATTTGTTTAGAAAATTTATTATTTGAATTGGACTGATTGAATGTGAAATAATTGATTTCCCACAAAAACTTACAATTTCAGAGTTTTCTGTCAATTTCTGACTACCCGGGTAAAAGGGGTGAGTATATTTATGTGTGTGAGTATTTACAGCTTACAATATGCTTTTCTTGTTGTTTATCCACTACTGCTTCAGTTCTGCAGAACTACATAAACTTCAAAACACACATTTTAAATAACTGAAAAGCCTCACCTTTCAATCAGTTGAAAGCTGCTTGAAATTCCGCTCAGTCTTCCACAAACAAGTTAATCGGTGATATAGAATTTTGGTGTAACATCTAAACCTACATGTCCAGCCAAGCAATCTATATACCCACTTACAGCTATGTAGATAACCTACTAGGTAATTTGCAAATTGATTCTAGGCTCTTGGCAGTGTTCGGACGTTGCTTCGATATTTACATAAACCGAACTACACACATACGCTGCGCACACGATCAACGTTTATCCTAGACTATTACCTATCCTCTAATTGATAACGTCTACGGTGTAATTTAGTTAACCAAATTGTATGGTTCTAACGAAATGAGGAGGGTACTATTGAATATTGAAGTAGATGGTAATTTTTGGTTTGGTTGGTAAACTGAGGATTAGGTTAATGTCGGGTTTTGGTAATGGATAGGCCAATTTACCTATTCACTTAACTTTATTGCAAACTAGCTTTTGCCTGCGAATTCGCTCGCGCTATGGTCATGAATTCTTACACGGCCACGATTTAATATAGCCTATGGTACTCACAAATAATGTGGCTTTCTATTGATAGAAGAATTTTCATAATTGGTTCAGTAGATTCAGAGATTACCACTAACAGCCTTACAAACTCACATACTTTACTTCTTTATAACATTAGTTTAGACTTAGTCCGACTGTATTTATAGATCTTATCCATTAAACTACAGTCCACAACATTCATTCTCCAAAACAAAATGTAACTATCATCCCCAGCAAAACAATACACAACCAACGAATTGTCTTCCCAACAAAATAGCACAAACATCTTGTTTACTCTACCAACAAGCCCAGAAAATCCACAAAAGCTTTAAAAATAATATGAAATAACTCAAGCACACCCTTCGTTAAGATCGAGGCTCATTTTCTCGAAAACCAATACCACAGCAATATCAATAATCAATTGGTGCATTCTTGGCATCAGTTCAAGTCTATTATGGCGTCGATATAAGCGATGCATACGCAAATGTATGGAGAGACTTGCATCCTTTTGTGAGTCTTGCATCTGGTCTGTATTCTGCTTTCATATTTTATGTTTGTTTCGGATTGTTTGGATATAAATTGTAACGATAGCGGATGTTGAGGCGAAGTGTTTTGGATTCGGTCAGTTTTGTATTAGTTCCGTTTGTTTCGTTTTGTTTCGTGTCAAGGTTTGTAAGTCTTGGAGATAGTAATATGTTGGGAGTTAGTTCGGGATTTTGTGGTAAGGAATTAGCTTGTTATGAAGATTTTGAACGTAAATCAGAAGGTAAAGATGATTATGATGGAGTTGATGATGATATTGGCAACAGAACCGGTGAAGTAAAGCTTGTTATAGTTGAAACCATTCTACAAACTCAACTGAATAACAATATTGGTACAACACTATCGATAGCTCCAAACATAACAGAGTTTATAACTTTCATAATGTATCAGCTGACAACAACCAAGTACCAGAAAACCACGAACAGCTAACCAAATACTTGAACAATGTAACACCATGTCAATACAATTTGACTATCAATCAAATTCAAATTCACTATCAATCAAATGCCAACATAATTCCAGACATTCTTGAGCTAGTCGCGTCAAACGACAAAGTTTAGTCAATTTCATGTAAAATAACGGACAGTTCATGACCTCCTTGTATCAGTCACCGTGACTCACAGAATTTGCTCGAAGTAACTTCGCCATGCAAATTTGAAGTTTGGTACCCTTTCTTGTGTTAATAATGGAGATACAACGGCTTAATGTACTGTTAGAAAAGTAGGAATGGTTCGTGATGAATTTAAAGAGGTAAGTCTACGAAGTAATGTTTATCAGTGATCTGAAAAATGGAAGCTAGAAGGTATTTGATAGGACTTATTTTTCTTTGAAACAATCACACACTTTTTCCTACAGTTACAACTACACAATTGTTTAGTTCAATTTGGTTCAAGCCGTAATTTATCATTCGTTACTGTATCAATTAATTTATAACTAGATACTGTAGATTTTAATTAATTAAGATTCTAAATTCAATTGTAGTATTTAGTATCAAGTGCTACCAATGTAAATATTCGTATGCCGCGTACAGCGGCGGATATGTCATGATCAATACCATTCTTCTGTAACAACTTTATGCCTACCATGTCCTACGAATAAATGTCTTTGTCTTTGTATATCTTTAAAAATATTCTTGCTTGATATTTTTTAAGTTCAAAATGTATTTTTTACCCAGTCTTCTTCATATATAATTATATATGTTTTGGAATGGGCAACTACAGCTTAGCTTTCTTTATTTTTTGTTTATTACATTAAAAGTACCTGTGGGTATCTGATTGTAATAAATACTTTGAGATTGAGCTTAAATAATAATAAACAATGACGTCACCACCCATTATCAAATTAAAAACTTCGTAAACAAAATATGACGAAAATAACGATATTTTAACCGCAATATTCCCTCGGGCTATGACTTAATAATTTAGGTGTGTGATCGCTAATATCAAAATGGATACGTGCGTGCCCGCCCTCCGGGGAAACGCCTATTAAGAATCGAAATAGGTATCGTGACACACAACCACAAAGGTTGATAAACAGTTATCGTTAATTCCAGAAGCTCTTTCTTTAATATTAATATAAATTCCAATTTTATTTCGGCCTATCTTGGTGAAGGCAAATAGTAATAAAAATGGAAAAGTAAATGAGAAATGTGAAGAAAATTGTGACAGAAAAATGGTTCATGGAACTACTGCCTTTTTGAGCTCTATAACCCAGATAGTACTAGGTAATACGATACCATTTGGTAAGACTGGTTGTCAGACTTTCAGGCCACTGTCTTTTATGATTGACTATTAAAAATACCTATACGAGTATTTTTATCTAGCCAGGAGCTAATAATATCATCACACAACTGACATAGCAATAATAATTTATCATTATAAGAAACAAATGGAGAATTAAACGCCAAAACACAAGCCAGCCGATTTGCCAATGACGGTAAAGAACCCGTGTGGGACTAGTAATCGGGCACAATTCCAATTTCGGTCCGTACCTACCTGAAAATTTTGTGAAAAGAAAATCCAATCACAGTTTTTGGCTAACCTGTGTAACTAACGAAAGATTTGTAGATCTGCACCGCGGTTAGACTAATTAGACTAATATTAGTTTTGAAAATGGCAGTTGTAATTTCTAGAATGAGATGATAATAATAATATGGAATCTTTAAGACATAACATAATCCTTTAATCCCTGAAGGTTTATACAGGGGTGGACAAAAAATGTAATATTCCATCTGAAACAATAATTAAAGATGAAGACCAGGAAAGAAAATATCTTGAAAAAAGAATTATTCCCAATAGTCCCCTCAACCCGAGGACCCGCAGAAAAGTTACAACTGCTTTTAAATGTTGCGTGTGTCTGCAAAAGTACGTAAGTATGACCATTTCCATCATCATTTGTCGTCCATAGAAATCACTTCTATGAGGTCCTTAGGACTACAACTGTTTCCAAACAAAACACATTTTCTTTAATTTCTCCACATTTTCAGTACTTGTATTATTCTGGAAACATTTTAAACAACATTACCGTCACTTCCGTCCGCCATCACAGTTAACGCGACAGGTGACAATTGCTGCTGACACACCCGACGTAATCGACGCTAATCAGTCACGAAAGTATTATTAGAACACGTTTTAGCACGAC
Organism: Diarsia mendica; assembly: GCA_949316265.1. Taxonomy (NCBI): domain Eukaryota; kingdom Metazoa; phylum Arthropoda; class Insecta; order Lepidoptera; family Noctuidae; genus Diarsia; species Diarsia mendica. The sequence continues at coordinate 2,872,370 of OX438895.1, read as the reverse complement.
TTTCTAATAATAATAAATAACTACGGTAAGTTATGGAGCAAATTGTTGTTGATTATGTTTTGTAATGCTAAGTTTATTTCAAAATAATTTTTCATTTTCGTGAACCATATAATTTAGGGACAAAGCTTATTAATTTTGCAATTTGCCTCTATAAATAATTATTTCTCAAACATGCTTGGAAATTTGAGCATTATTTTGACAACCTTCTTCGAGATAAATCGAAATTGCTGTACTGGCCAGATACATGCGACCAGCGGCCGGCAAAAGTTGTATGAAAATCCATATCTGTCGTGTTTAGCGGCCAAATAAATTACATACTAAACTCATATCTGTCGTGTTATTTAAAAATGGAACGATCTTTTACTCTGAACCATAGCAACCAAGGAGGTGACTTATTAAAGGTTTTATTTAAATTTCGAATTGGCTGAACTCTTCAACGCGTGAAAAATTATTGTTGTTTATGTGATTTTGAAAAGTAAATTGTATTTAATTTCCTCGCATTATTTGAGAAAAGTACTATACAAGCCTTGGCCACAACTAGGCATTGATGGAGTTACGTATGTGTGCCTCGGCTTCGCCTCGGCCCACATTTACACGTTCGTCCATCAATGCCTCTGTTGCTGGCCGCTGCAGTAATGTAGGTACTATTATTATGTCTAGACTGCTTACTTTTTTTTTCTTTGTGCTCTTCCAAATATTTTGTAAATGCCTTTCTTGTAAAAGAAAAAAGTGCCTACAAATCGCAGGAAATTTAAAGTATGTGGTGGCACACTGAAAGATGTCAGTATTTGTTGAGGAAATTACTTTTTTAATAGAACAACATTTACTCCTAAATAAACAGGTCGCAGTTGAAAACCTAGTTTCAGAGCCATGGGGACCTGTCTGTGTACTCTAAGAAGTCTGTAGCAATGTTGTTGCTGCACTGAAATAAAAAGAGTATTATTTATTTTAGAAAAGTATTGTACCAAAACATTTACAAACCAACATGCGACTAACTATTAAATATAATATATTAGTCAGCACATAGTACAAAGTAATTTATCTAAGTGCATAATTTGGGGTTGAAATACGTTTCCCTGTACGTTTCAAGTACAAACTAGAGTCATTATAGGTGGGAAAAATAATAATAACTGCGGGACTAATTATACTTACGGGTGGAGTTTTTTTTTTTTTAAACACAATGGTATGATAATAACGGCTAAGAAATGCGTTAAAAGGAAACTTCTTAAAACATTCAAAATCATCTGAAAATTAATAAATACGTTAATGAAAATTAAATATTGTTTGATTAGCAAGTAAGACAAGCAACATAAAATAAGCATAAATTCCTTCCAAAGGTTTTTTTTATATTAACCCGTACTGGACAGTACAGCCTGCGGGGCTAAAGCCTATCAAAATTTCTTCCAAGAGTTCTTTTCCTGTGTTTCCTCGAGCCTAAAGTCAAAAGCTTAGTTTGATATTTTCTCTCTATTTATTAGTGATTACGTCTACATTATTCCAAACAAAATGAGTGAACAGTTACTAAAGTATAAACTCACCACAACACATTTTTATCCCTGAAACAATTCCAAAAAACAAAACCCCCACCACACGATCGTATCTCAAACGCCAGTCCCCAGATGATCGCAAACGGACTCAATAGCCCCGCGCTCAGGATACATATAATTACAATATTACCGCGCGATATCTTCGTCACTGAGTCCCGCGTCCCGGCTTGTTCCCGGATCTCCCCGGACTTTTGTTCGCTACGAGGTCCTTTGTCGATGCCTCACAATAAAATTTTATCCCGGAAACCTATTCGCAGTTACCTTTTATTATAATGTTGCAGCGGGCATCCGGGGTACTTTTCAGTCGAGGCCATTGTTGTCCGCATAATGGGGGCCAACCTTTTTATTCCGCTACAGATTTTTGAATGTACCGCCGGTATTAACGCTTATGAGATCCTATCGATTGGATGTCTGAAGTGGTTCTTTATTCCGAAGTAGAGGGGAGTTCTTTGTATGGAATGGTCGATGTTTGTGACGGTTCTTAACTTTAGCTTCGAGTTATAGAAATTGGTGCTTCGGTAGGAATTAGTTCGAGATTGACTGGTAAGTCTTACAAGTTAAAAAAAAAATTACGGTAAGTTATTTTGGTATGCAACGGCTGCTGAACACTGCAATAAATGGAAAGTGCTCATTTGAAGTGAATCGTTAGTTAGGTCATTATACACAACGTATTACCATCTCTCCTTTAATCCTCAAAAGGTACGGAAGAGGTAGACTACTACCTCTTCCGTACCTACACCAAGTTATTCCTACTTTCAATTAACTGTTAACCATATCATCCAAACCACAGCTACTTTGATCATTTGAATTTCTTATTCTAAGTACGACAGGTAAAAGAAACAGTACTGAAAAAAATTACTTCATTTTTACCCACATTTATAAAGAATCTCGGTATAAAAACTCACTAGGATATCACGGAGGAAAAAAGGTTTGCATGCATAAGTTATGTGCATATATCGCTTTAGGCATGAAAAACTCTAGCATAGAACAGAATTAAGGTAAAAGTACGTTAAAGAAGACACAGGTACTGTTTTGTATAGTTTAAATATTACATTTTAAGATGCATCGTGCTCGAGGCTCGGCCCATGAGCCACAAACACATATTGTATGAGGAAACCGTGAGATGGGTCACGAACATCGTGTGATCACGTGGATTGTAAAAACGGTAAATGCTGTAGTTTCTGCAGCTAAAACGAAATAAGCATTGGTAGTGTCTTAGATGCTTGGTAAAGAAACCAAATTGCATAACATAACACCACAATTTAACAGAGTTTAAATAATCGTGATTGAATTATTAAGCAATTTAAAACACTTATCCAGACGAAAAAAATCAGTAGTCTATAATTTAATAATATTGTAAAAACGAAAGATTAGTATGTAACGAATAGCTTAGAAACTACTGGACCGATTTGAAACATTCTTTCACCGTTAGGAAGCTACTCTATCCCCGGGTAACATAGGCTAATTTTCATCCCTATAATCCCACAGGAATAGGAAGTCCGCGGGTGAAACCGGGTGACGACCGCTAGTAACTAATATTTTTTTTACTTAGAAAGAAAGAAAGAAAAAATATTTATTTGGGACAAGCACAGGAACTACAAAAAATAATAATAACAAAAAAGAATATAAAACTAAATAAGAGAAAACCTGTGCGAGGCCAAAAAGGCTCCTATCTCAGCATGATGCTGCGATAAATGAAAACAAATACCGCAGCGCTGGTATTCTGATAGGGCCCACTGTGATGTCACGGTCACACCTACGGACACAAAATACATACACACACAAAAAATAAAATAGATAAATATAATACTCGCAAATAAAATAAACACTAAAGTCTGTAGTATAATAATAAAGTTTAGAAACAAAACTTATAATATTAATAATAATAATCGGCTCGGCTGTACCGAAACGTTCCGACTACGCTTGTCAATGCCATAGACTATTGTCCATGGTAGCTACCTATGAATCATCACGGGCAGCTCGCAAGCAAGCGCTTCTTCTTCCATTCTTTCTTAGCTGCATCATCTTTCTCTCAGTTCAACACCACATCATTAAAACAAACGTAAATTGAAAGTGCACCGCGTGACTACATATCTACCGAAACTTCTGTACTAATAACAGACTAATTAACACGATACAGGGAATCATTAGCGTCGTTCCACAGATATTTGGAAACGTGCTACTTAATGACCCAAATATGTGACTTTAGTACCTGCGCGATGAGTTAACAGCCAGTTTGGAATTCGTACCATTGATGTATGTGTACCTACAAGCTACTTAGGCTGAATTGCACTGAAAATCACGAAATGCATTAACGCTGTATGTGATTGAAGCAGCATTCTGTATCTATTAACAATTGACATAAATAGAACTGTGTTTTAAATACTACTATTAATACTGAAAACGGGAGACGGGGAACAGGAATATCTTTAGCACTAAAAGTATTTAGTTGATGATGCAAACTGGCAGTCAGTTAAAGTAAGAAGACGTTTATTATTTCCAATTTTTATAGACTAAACCAGTGATGAAAGTCAGAAGGATCGAGTGGGAAAACTAACTCTCAACGCGAAGGAAGACAAGGCTAAAGCCTTCTTTTCTTGACGAGAGCAGGTATTGCTAAAACATTTTCGTTTTTCCCACATATTTTAATTAGAGGCAATGTGGTGGAAAATAAAGTACACACTAGAAAGCAAATAAGAAACATTTTCTTATGTGTTGTGTGTGTCTCTCAAACTGAGATGTAGAAATTAACCCCATCGGCCTCACAAAATAGCTACCCACCATGATAATAGGTCAACGAAGCTACGCATGACCAAGAAGAAGGAATAAACACATAGGCCCATGGGACTCGTACAGTCAACAACCCAACATTGTTTGACCCCTCGTATAAAGAAGATGTGTATGAAGAGGGGTCAGATAATGCTGGGCATAACTGTACGTCCCAACGTCCGTCTTTTGTGCGGATGACGTAATGAATGGACTGGACACGAAGTTCAGCGAAGGGATAATGGGTTTATTTTGTTAGCTCAAATGTATGGGGTTTGTGGGATGGGTGGTCAAAGTAAAAGGGGGTTTAAGTTGGGAAGGCTACTTGGTAAGTTGAAGAAACTTGAAAACATAATTGATGTCTTAATTAACCCTTATAAGTACCTACAAAAATGTCCAAATGAACATTTTTTGTATTTAAGAGGACCCGATTGTGGACCCGGATTTTTACCCGACTACGGCAAAGCCAAAAGGAAGGGTAATGATTTTGGCAGCCTATGTATGTATGTATGTAAGTAAGTATGTATGTATGTATGTATGTATGTATGTTCCATCGTAGCGCCTAAACCACTGAACGGATTTTAATAAATGAGGTGTCAATAGATTTGTAAGAATAGCCCGGGTGACATTGGCTATATAAATTTTAAAAATTCTAATTATGACGGATTTTAAATGTCAAAAACTTACCTCAAAAAATATAAATTGAGATAATCATAACATGTTTGATATCAAATGAAAGGTCTTGGCGAGCACATTACAAATTATTATAGTTTTAGTCAATATATACGTTTAGATTACGGTCAAACAGTTCTCGCGGTCTAGTCTGTGTTATTTACTCATCTCATCTCTTTATATTATGTAAATAACAAACCAATAATTTATTCGTAGTCGGGTTTTAGATTTTTAAACTTGTTGTTAAATAAATGTAGACATTTCAATAGAAGTTTCTACTGTTTTTATTAATACACAAAATATATCATTTCCATCTTGGTTAAAAGTCTAAGATTTTTTTCCCACTTAATTTAACATAGGATTAGTATAGATAAATATGGCGTCATTTCAGGACAGCTGAACTAAACAGTCGAGAAAACTTATAAATCTTAAAATCACTTGTGACATAACATAGAAATATTTAAAAAAAAAAACATGTACCTATATGTTACTTATCAAGCCTAACCTTTGACAAAACCTAAGAAATATCTCTAGTAAGCTCTAACCACATTCTTAAGCTATCTCTCTAAGCCTCTAGGTAAGCTTTGCTTCCTCTTGACATCCCAGCATCGTGCCGAACAAAATTTTAAAAGCTATCGTAGTGCTACCGTCGTCGCTGTAAGCTGAAATAGCAAAATATAATACAGTCAAAAGTTGCTGAACTTCTCTCTAGCACTTGCTTACATAAGAATCGAATTTTTGAACACTTTCAAGAACATAGTACAATGTCTTTTGATTCAAAGGAGGCGGTTTCTTTTAGAGAATTGACGTATGGTAAACTCTCGAGGGGAAGCGCTGTATTGTGAACACTTGGTAACCATATTTTGCAATGTCATGACAAATTGCAATTGCTTACAAAGCATTTTTCTCGGTCTTCTAAAATTACTTGAAAAGAATTGGCAGAAGAATATTATGTCAATTCAATTCATTTTTGATTATGTCTAGGCATTTCGCTTATCTTGTAACTACAGTATTATAAAGTCATTTGATATAATAATCACGATTGTAAAGGTAATTTAACTTTAGTAACCAGTTACAAAACTACCGTTTAAAAATTAACATCAAGCCCAAATCTCTCTTCAGCTCGGTTTCTACATTATTTTAACTCGCTGCTTTCAATTTTACTTAATAAGCGAGAAAAACCCCAAGCAAAAACAATTCCATCAATTAACACAGCTGAAAGTCGAGTGCTTTTATACAAAAAATCCAATTTCCTAGGCTAGTGTTGGGCAAGTGTGGATCTAAACAAAACATGGGGGCATCATGGGGGCAACCCGTTGGACGTATCAATCAATTACAATGGCCGACGCCTCCTCTATACGGACACGGTGTAGATAAAAAGGCCGCACCCGCACCCAATATGCTGTTGCGGTGCAAATTAGTTCAAATAGCGAGTGAGTTTTTAGGATTACTTGTTTTTTTACCCGACTGCTGCGAATCCCAATAGGAGGGTTAGTGTTTGACCTGTTTATCATCATCTGCCTAGCCTTTTCTGGCTTCCAGTCTAACCGGATGCAGCTGAATACCAGTATTTTACATGGAGCGACTGCCTATCTGACCTCCACAACCCAGTTAATACTAGGTAATACAATTCCCTTTCGTAAGACTGGATGTCAGAATTTCAGGTCACTGACTACCTGTAACGACTGCCATTAGATCTATATATGGCAGCCGGGACCAACAACTTAACGTGATTTCCGAGGCACGTAGGAAACTCGGTATGTCGGGCGGTCACCCATCCACAGACTGACCTAGGCAAGCACAGCTTTACCTAAAGATCGACCCGAGTGGCAGTTCTTATTAAGCCACGAGTGTTTGACCTGTATATATATACATGTATTAAGAAAAGCCCACCACACTGTTCCCAAACCACTGTTATGTAACTCTTGAAAGCCAGAATAAAAAGTGGGGACCTGAAAAGCGCCGAGACAATGAAGCTCAAGCTTCATGGCATTAGTCAGGTTCGTCATCAAACAAAAGATCTTTTAAAAAAAGTCTAAAAGAAAGAAAAGAAAGAAAGAAAGATAAAATGTTTATTTGACGTCAGACCGTCAGTACATCAAGCAAACATAAAAGCAGACAAACAAAAAGGCAAAGGCAGACATTCATCTTATCCCAAACAATTTACCAAAAAAAACGATAACTAAACTATCAAATACCCGCTAGAACCCCTCCCTTGTACTACAATAAGATCTATTGCTTACTACCCTAATCAATATTGCGCCTTATTTGCCAACATGACGTTTTTATTAAATAAACGGCGAACAAACTGTACTCGAAGACGATTGGCTGTTACGACATATATAGTAAATTATTGTGATGGATAGACAGATAAACAACGCTGGGATGTCAGATGATCGAATATTATGTTTTGTTTTAATGTGACTGTATGTTGTCTGTTAGGGACAAATGGAAGTTAACACGGCTCCGACACAAGGGCGAAGAAGGAACATGGGTTTGGTTTTTAGTCAGTAGAAGTCTGACACTCCCCTTCGCTCTGCCCAAGAGCGGGGGGGGGTTATTCGATGATTTTCCACCCACCAAAAAAAAAAGGGATAAATGGAAAGAGACAGAGACAGAGACACAGCTTTTTGTATCGTCATCTGCCTAGCCTTTTCCCAATTATGCTGGAGTCAGCTTCTATTCTAACCGGATGCTGCTGAATACTAGTACATATTTTACATCAAGCGACTGCCTATAGGTCAGATAATTATGACCTACAGAACCAAATTAGTACTGGGTAATACGAAACCTTTTGGTAAGACTGGTCATGCTTTCGAGAAACTGACTGCCTTGTATTAATAAATTAACAGTTTCTTTATAGGATACATTAATATTCCACTTATGTAGAAAATATTGAAGATATCTCGATGATGTATAGTTCTCCATGGTCAATGGAAATAAATCTGATTTTCGCGAGACCAAATGGGTAAGCATTGGAACATAAAAGTAGAATCAAAAAGAATGAGAATAATATTTTGTTTAGAGGTTTTAAAACAGAAATCTTAACGTTAGCTCTCATACACACAAGAAATCAAATTTTATTTTACTTTTTAATTTTACAGCTTTTCCAAGCATGCACAATCACCACATTTCCGCACCTACTTTCCTAAAACTATCAATACAGAAATCAGCACGTTTTAAAACTGCAAAACCGAAAACAAGGCTACTGTTTTATATTTTGGGCTATAAAACGTTATTTACGAGCTGTTTGCCAAGCAGTATTGGAATTAAAGCTTAACAATAATAAGCATCGGGAAATAAACGTGGAATTTTAACTGTTTGAAAAAGTTAGTCTTATTTCTAGGAATTTGTGAAAGAATCGGTTACTCATCCCTGGTGAGCTGTGAGGAGTAAACTTATAGGAATATCCAGTGACTCATCGGCTAAACATAAGATGAATAATCGTTCTTCTCTCTTCGTCAGGATTTGAGTAAGGCCTTTGAAAACAGTAATACACAATCATTAACACTGAAATCGGAATATTTACCATGTTTACTATTTGTTTACAATTCCAAATATTTTGGTGCTATTGCAAGCACCATGATCACAGGTAAACTGAAGTTATTTACCAATTTTTAGTTGGTGTTAGCGACAGTATATTAAAACCATGTTAATTAAAATTTAAAAACTTTTATATTATATCAGTAATACACAAACATCGTAATATGCTTGTTATGCCCGAAGAGTAACGTAATATTAAGTCACCATGTACCTAATAACCCATCATCTGCCTAGCCTTTTCCCAACTATATTGGGGTCGGCTTCCAGTCTAACCGGATGCAACTGAATACCAGTCAGTATTTTACATGGAGCGACTGCCTTCTACGATCTGACCTTCACAACTTAGTTAATACTAGGTAATACAATACCCTTTGGTAAGACTGGATGTCAGAATTTCAGGTCACTGACTGCCAAAGTTCTATATATATGGCAGCCGGGACCAACAGCTTAACGTGCTTTCCGAGTCACGGAGGAAACTCGGTATGTCGGGCTTTCACCTATCCACAGACCGATCTAGGCAAGCACAGCTTTACCTAAAGATCGACCTGAGAGGCAGTTCTTATTAAGCCACGAGTACCTCGTACGTATGTACCTAATAACCCAAAAACTGAAAAAAACAAATTCGCCGTAGCAGACACGGAGTCTAGATTTGTGCCCGGTTGATTCAATAGGCTCGCCCGTTACTAAATGGAACTTATTAACCGGCGAAATGTGGGTGTACTATTTAGGTAAACCTCTGCCTAAGCCTTGAGGGATTACAGGCCTAATGTTACGTAAACTGTCAGACTCACGTTACTTCCAAGTTACAACAAAATAAGAACGTACAATCATCTTCAAAAATTCAACCAGAAAAAAATAATCCCCAACTCACGCATTTTTCCATGTCACTACACACCAAAGAGCGCCATATTATTTCCCTACACATCCATACCAAACCACATTATATAGCAATATTAATAAAGCCTAGTATTGCTTGCCTCGGCATGCCAATGTAAAGAATGGGAGCGCATACCGAAGTGACGCCATTACGCTTGGCTGTCATATTAATAATTTCCCCTCAATGTCCTAGAATTATTGTCCTAACGCAATTATGTGGGAATGTGATGAATTATTTCGTCGTATATTGGGGATGACGTGATAGATCACTTTCTTTTTTTTTTGGAAGGCTGTTGTAGTTTGGCGTAATACGGTTTTTTTGAGCGGTAAAAAGATTTTCAGGGTCAGAATTCTATTGCTGGCATACAGTTTTATAGCTTGAAGATTAGATCAAATTTATTGCGAGTCACAAGTATTAATTACTCGATAATTATGTTGTTTAACTTTCATTATATTGTTCAAACAAGACGTTTTCTTGTTTGGTCCTTCTGGTGTTGTTTAATCAAAATCAAAATAATGTTATTTCACGTGCATGGGTACTCATAAAACTTCGAAAATGTGTGTTTGAGTGTACACGTGTTTATATAAATATAAACACTGCTAAATGTTAAATGACGAATTAAAATCATAATTACACCAAAAACACCATTTCAACATTTAAATTTACGGCACTGTCTAATCTGTTTATTTACACCCTTTTCATATTCACAAAAACGTTGATTTAATTGCGTGTGCAACCAGCGACGTGTCCCGAGCAACCATTTTGTTTTTGAGGACCGTACTCTGAACAGCCTACAGAAAGAACCGTACACTGCCTACCAAAATTGCAATTAAACTCAAAGGGGGAGTCTTAGAGAGGCAATGTAGCGTGATCTGGGGCATGTAAACGTATTATCAAGTCGTTTGTGATAGGCTGTAGCGGAGAGAATAATTTTAGAGGTGACAATAAATTAATAAAAATAATTAAAACACAAACAGTAATGAAATAATTTTGGACAGTTGGGGACAGTATTCTCGCTTTGACCCAAAAGTAAAAAAAAACTTTTTTCTAGCAGGAGAATGAAGATTATTATTCTCTGTCTCATTCCTCTCTCTCTCTGTTACAAAATATTCGGTTTCTCACTCTCACACATTGTAGGAAGCCCTTCTTGTTCATCCAAGGATGTAGGGAATCAAATCTGAATCATTTTGTTCGCTCAACTACCTTTCAAGTTTCCTAAATAATGCATACCATTACACATAAACTAGAAATAACATACAGTCAGCTAAACTCATAGCTAGTTTAAGACCATTAGCGTCCATTTCGTGACAACTAAAAATAATAACAGGAACTGATGACCGTATCCAATTAAGTGGAAAACCATTTTTGTTCCCTCTAACAAAACCGGGTGATTATTTGTTTATTTTACGGACACTTTAAAACGGCCGTTAAAAAGTTTGAAAACTTTCATAATCGCCGTTTATCCTTTTTTTAGGGTTCCGTACCTCAAAAGGAAAAAACGGAACCCTTATAGGATCACTTTGTTGTCCGTCTGTCTGTCTGTCTGTCTGTCAAGACCTTTTTTCTCAGGAACGCGTGGAGGTATCAAGCTGAAATTCATATCAAATACTCAAGTCTATGGTCTCTTGGAGCTGTGAAAAAATCAAACTTCTAAGTCAACGCGATCAAAAGATACTCCCGTTTATGCCGCAAATTTTCGACACTCGCAAGGGAATCAAAACCTACAGGGTACTTCCCGTGAACTCAGAATCTTGAAATTTGGTACGAAGCAACGTCTTATAGCATAGATAAAGGAATAATTACGAAAACCATAAATTTTTAGTTACATCAAGATACTCCCGTTTATGCCGCAAATTTTCGACACTCGCAAGGGAATCAAAACCTACAGGGTACTTCCCGTGAACTCAGAATCTTGAAATTTGGTACGAAGCAACGTCTTATAGCATAGATAAAGGAATAATTACGAAAACCATAAATTTTTAGTTACATCACATAATATATATATATTTTTACGGAACCCTCGGTGCGCGAGTCCGACTCGCACTTGGCCGGTTTTTTATTACTGAAGCTAATATAATTATGGCTAACCTATTCCAGGTTAGCCATAATTATATTAGCCATTTAATATTTAGGGTCATCGCCCACCGCGATGTTTAGCAGCAATGCAAACGCGAAACAGTTGTTATACTGTCGCAGGTTATGAAATACCACAGTGAAATACAACTCTCACTTTTGTCGCGTTGCGAATGCGATTCAGCTAAAACGTTGCAAAATAGATTCCGGTCACGCCTTTTTATCCATAGGTTGCCGACTAACCGTTCATTTTGAGCTATTAGCCACTTGATTACCTGCGTTGATTAGAGTTTTACTTCTATAGTTTTTATTAGTGTTCTTATTTTGATTCTATTTATATGAAGTATGCTCCCAGCTTACGTCAAATTAATTTTATTTTATTTTTTATACACGCGCCGGTAATAGCAATACAGACGCGTACACAAGACGCACGGTAGCATCGCAACAAAAACACCGTCGTATGCGCAGACCCTTAACTGTAGAAGTAATTAAGTCGATTGCCTTTTATAGCATTGATAACGACATGCAATACAAAACTCTTTAATATAATTATTGTGTTTGAACGAGAAAGGGCAATTGTGTGGAATAGTTTGCATTATCGATCAGTGTTCGTGAAAACGCTACGGCAATTATTTGTTTCTGTGAAAGTATTGATGACAATAACTTTTTTTATTGTTAATCCGCTTAAAGAAGGCATGTGTCCATAAACTGAAGTATTGGGGACACTGATCAATTGAGCCGACAACACATAATTAGTTTTTAAACATCAGAAACTTGATTCATTGGCAATTAAGTAGTAGTTAGGCAAGAGAAATACATATTCTGACAGACAGATGGACGGACGACAGCAGACCCTAATAAGTTGGTTGCCTTTCGAATTTATAACCCAAAAAAAAAACTTTTTTTTTTTCAACAGTACCTATCGCTATCTTTTAACACTTATCCCAAACACCAAAATAGCAAGGTTATAATAATACCTAACTACATCGCAAGGGTATTGCGAACCAAACCTCTTCGCTCTTGTAAAGATGAGCGAGAGATGACCGAATGAGATGAGCGAGAAAGAATGAGTGTTAGTGAAGCAAATGGTACGGAAATGAGACGCTGAGAGGGAAGTTAAAGTGATGTAAAACAAAGCTTTGTTGATATTCTGATGTTTTTTTTTTAAGTTTTTCTTTCATTGAATCACTTTCTAGTAGCTGTCCTTTTCATAAACAGAAACTTGTGATGTGCATTTTACTAACCTTTTTTTATTGTTCAAAATCAAAACGTCCACCCTTCGACACCTTTTCTCGTGTTTTAGCTGGAAAGAAGAAGTGGCGGAACAAACTCCCCAGCTGTTATTATTATAGCTAGCCCATATTGTCCCACAGCTGGGTAAAGGCCGCTTTCAAACTATTTTTACCATTAATTAAAGAGATGACAGTCATAACTATGCCTTCTGTCTAATTATATGTTTAAATAAATAAATGAGACGCCCACACAAAACCTGAAGACTTTACTGAACGGTGTCACCCACAGAAGAGATAAAAGAGGTTAGAAAGGAAATAGTTCCTGATTTGTATTAGAACGCGTGTCGCCGCTTGTCTCCCACTCTCTATATCCACTACATGCAAGACGCTAATAAGTACGCGAATTATGCACACAAATAAACCGCACTCACTTAGATCGCGAGCTTGCTACTGGTTGTCACACTAGCGCAAACATTGCGTTTGACGTACACTCACACTTGCGTATATTTCTCATACATGTTACGGTGACCAAAAGGTCGATAATGTATATCGATAAAATTACTTGAGTTTTGTTACTTTAAGTTTTGCAGTTTTTGCTTTAATTTCGGGACGGGACAGAAAGAAAGAAAACAAGAAAGCAATAATATTTATTGGTCTCTCACACATAAAAAATTAAAGATAAAAAGTAAACAGAAAAGATTTTTTTCAAATATTGATCATTAAGTACTTGAAATTCAATTTCAATTCAGATTTTATTATTGTCTTAAAATAAAACGTATTTATTAAGTAGCAATAGCATGCGCTTGCTATCTTTATTCGAATTTTTCAGAATAAAATGCAATCTCACACTAATATTTTTCTATAATAGCTTTAGTCAGGTCTGTAACATATATCTGGATCTGTTGGAAACCTAAAAATAAAATTTTTAATGTATGTTTCGATTTATAAATGGCTAACCTCAAAACAAATTTTAGATGAAAAACAATCAATAAACAATAATAAGGTATTGATAGTATGGGTTAAACAAAAGTTATTTTAATCATAACATAATAATCATTTGAATGCATTCACACATACTAAATATCGACATTATTGACAACTTGGTACAACACTATCGAAACGCAAAGAGTAGGCAGAATTTAAGCTTTGGCTCGTCGCACGCGACGTTCGCAGTGAACGAAATGCATTGCGCAATCGCCCACGTAGTACAAGATGGTACCCACGTATTGCAAGCAATGTACATAATTTCGTTTCTGCTTGCGATTGTATCATTTTTGTCTGCGAACTACATAATACTATTGTAATAATTACAAATATCACTTGTATTTTAAGGTTTTTAGACTTAGCGATGAAGAGAAATCCCTTCTCGAGCCACACTGCACACCTGGCTTCTTTTCCGACACGTAATAATCGCGCAACACGGCATAATTCTTTTTTTTCGCGGAGCTTCGTTCGCTGTCACAATATGAGCGCGATTGTTGGTCAGTAAATCAAATTTTGTCGACATATGATCGTCTGATCATATACGCGGCGCGCGTGCCCCGCCCACATGGCCTTTCTAACCTCTTTTATCTCTTATCTCTTCTGTGGTGTCACCAGAACATAGTTCAGACAATAATTAATATCTCTTCACTCACACACCACATTTTCAGTGCAGCCTTTAAAAACTAATATTTTCGTCACATTTTCTCATCTCCCCTATTTTCCTGCCAACCCACTATCGTACCCCAAAGTTTCCAGTCAAAAACTTAAGGGTTGTGCCCCAAATAAATAGAAATGACTGCAGATAGTACACATACGCCGGTTTCCCTCTCAACGCTACCCTAGTAACGCCTACGTAGATTGGCCACTGGGGGAATTTAGTTTCTTTACGCCACCTAACTTTGTGGCTACTAATGGATAGTGGGCTTGTTTACGTTAAATTCTTATTTTGTGCTTTTCTTGGATGTTTTAGAATTTTTGTGCTTTCTGGGCTTTATAGGTACAGAATTAGTTTTTAAAATTACGTATAGGTTTATGGAGGCCTAGAAAACGCTGGCGTGACGACCTAGAAGCGTTTTTGCCCAATTGAACGGAGAAAACCGCACAGAGGGATGAGTGGAAGGCTATGGGGGAGGCTATTGCCTAGCAGTGGGACAATATAGGCTAAAAAAAAAAATAGGTTTTTGAAGTTTATTTCGCTCAAAAAGATTACAAGATTTTTTTTTTGTATAATTTTTGCTCGCAGAACGGATGGCCGATGATGGGGCCGAAAAGTTCTGGAATGGCGACCGCGAACCGGAAGACGTTGCGTTGGAAGGCCTCCCACACGGTGGACCGATGACCTGGTCAAGGTTGCAGGAACCCGCTGGATGAGAGACGCACGGGACCGGTCAATGTGGCGACGCCTGGGGGAGGCCTATGTCCAGCAGTGGACGTCTTTTGGCTGAAATGATGATGATGATGATGATGATAATTTATGTAAAAAAGACGATTAAAAATTGAGAGTAATTTTGTTTCACAATTTCACAGTTGTTTCGAGTTCAAACCATCGTGTAAAAGATCTTTTTATTGTTAATAAAGTGCTTAGGTACTTTTTCCCAGTAATTCGAATTCCGTCCAAGTTAGATGTAAAAATTTCCTCTTCCAAATAATATCACATCTAGGATATTAATTGTACCCTCCTAAAATGTCTGAAGCGCGGTAACGCCGCTGTTACAAGTACTAGTAATTCATTTATCAGTGCTAATGCACATCGAAGTGCATGACCGCTGCCCGCTGGCCGAAGCTGTGTGGCCCACTTGGTTTCAGTCCGCCATTTTGATTTCGGTCCTAGCGTCCGAAAATTGGAACACAAAAATAATTACCACAAGAGACCGCAATGATAAGAGTAACAGTCAGCATCAGAAGTAGATGGACACTACTCAATGTCTCAAAGCAGGTATTTTAATAAAAACTTGTTGGATATTACTCGTTAATATCAAGTTATTGAAGAGTAAGGAATATTTGCAAGAATAATCTTCTGAAACATTGAAAATAATTGCTGGATTCCTGTACACGAAATAATTAATATTTCGGAATATTAAGCTGCTTCTGTTGTTGATGGCAATATGATCGCCCTCCATTTTACATGGGACTTAAATATAACTAGCGAAATGTGGGTGTACCATTAGGCACACCTGCCTTACCAATTGAGAATTAAGGACGTAATGTTATGTTATGTCATGAGTAATAATAAAAAATAAAAAATGTCATGAATACGAAAAGCGTAAACTATCAGAAGGAAAACTACATAATTCTGCTATGTCATTAATAAAAATTATTTATTTAAACTTCATGTACAATAGTGGTACATAGGCGGACTTAATGCCACAAGGCATTCTCTACCAGTCAACCTTAGGGTCAAATAAGACAGCACTGTGGTAGAGTACAAAAAAAAAAAAATAAGGAGAAAACTATTTTGTTATATAAATTGATATACATAAATAGATACAACTAATACATATTATTATAGATACAGACAGAATATAATAAACTAATATATATTATAATACATACAAAACAGTCTAAGAGATTTGATTATTAGCAATTTAGCCCGATTTTAAGAAGTACTTCCGAACTGCTCTTTTGAAAGCCATTTTGCTTTCGGCCTTTTTAATCCCACGCGGTAGAGCGTTCCAAAGCTTTATAGTTGAGACAACGTATGAAGAGGACATAAAGCCAGTACGGTGTGAGGGAATTTCAAGCAATAGGTTCTTGGACGCTCGAAGGTTACGACTGTGTGAACTGCCCAGCACATTGAAATATTTTTTTAGGTAATTGGGAGCACATGGAACCTTTAAAATGGTGAAGAGCATGCAAGGAGATCTGAGGGATCTTCAATTATTGAATTATTAGAAGGAAAACTACATAATTCTTTATTCAATTACCAGTTTTTTCCCAATACCCGTAACTAGTAGTTCAATTAAAACAGATACGAAGTTTGCACTTAAAGCTCAATACTAAAGCTTTTTAAAGTCGCCCCGCGATCATTGACAACGACTTTATTTTCCACGGGAGTTTTTCAATTGGACTTAATTAAAGGAATACAAACGTACGTGGTCTAGCGTTCGGAGATAGCGCATGTAACGTGGGATACGAGGAGTTTAATTGGTAGGAGAAAGCGATTTTTTGTACCTATCCGAATTTTTTTTGAGGATGTCAAGAAGTGAGATTCAATTTTATTGGGTCAATTGGTTTTAAATACATGTATTTTTAGACGTGACAACCTATTGCCCGTGACTTCACTCATGAATTTACTGTAACAAAACCAAAAAATTTAATCTAAATCAAAGCCTTATATTTCAAGTAGGTCAGTTTCAAAACTTTTCCATTATTAGCGCAGATCGCTATATAAAATATCGGGCAAGAAACTCCATTGAAAGAATGAAATAACCTCTCTTCTTCTTTTTTCTTTTCTGACACTCTTTTAACGTATTATCTGTTTAAAAAGTATCCTACGCCAATGCGAAGAATAAAAAATTAATTGAAAAAAGGATAATATAACTTAAAACACCCACCTTAAAAAAACCCAAGAATGTCCGTCGGGGGCTGACATTAAATGAACTAGTTTTGCAATGTTCAGCTCCCGACGGACATTCTTGGGTTTTTTAAGGTGGGTGTTTTAAGTTATTTTATCCTTTTTTCAATTAATTTTTAACAGTCGTGGGTTTTTTCAAAATTTTTAATTTTGCTTTTTATTTTAAACTTTTTACTTTTATTTTTTTTATCTAAGAACATGCACCAATCAAACCTTAACCCATAACTGAAAACTGAATCAAAATCGGACTTGTAGTTTTCGAGAAAAATGGCAACTTTGATTTGCACAAAAAATCTTTGCTGCAGCGCCCCCTGGTGAGTTGTCACCGTAACACCTATCTAAGAACTTGCACCAATCAAACCCGAATCCATAACTGAAAACTGTATCAAAATCGGACTTGTAGTTTTGGAGAAAAATGGCAACATGTATTTGCACAAACACACAAACAAACACACAAACAAACAAACAAACAAACAACCTCTCACCCCAAACGCATATACCGTCTCCGTTCCGTCGTGGGTAAAAAGTGACAGACATGACCGGGATATCCTGGTCATAGAGAGTAGTGACAAGTTATCTATATAAATAAAAAGAGAAGTCCTGACTGACTGACTGACTCATCAACGCCCAGCCCAAACTCTTGGATCTAGAAAGCTGAAATTTTGCAAACAGGTTCCCTTTATAGTGTAGACAAGGAATAAGGAAGGATTTTTCGAAATTTAAATAGGGGATGAAAGATTGTATGGAAAATCGTCATTTTCACGCGGGCGAAGCCGCAGGCAAAAGCTAGTTATGGAATAATATGACTGTAGCTTCTTTTTATTTGCTTTTCTGACATTCAGAAGTGCATATAAGTGGTATAATTGAAATACATAATAATAAGTAATAAATTTATTATGTATAATTATTGTACTTAATTCTAACTGCATTTAAAACTGTTCAACATATTGTGTCTAATTTTAAAGAAGAACTTTAAAATTAGACACAATATATTATGTTGAACAGTTTTAAATGCAGTTAGAATTAAGTACAATATATAATATGAGCAACTGTGCCCGAGCTAGGCTGAGCCTGTATTTCAGGTCACAGTTCTCTTCTCAGTGCTTTGAGCGGTATTAACAATGTTTGGACATTACATTTAATCATTTTTTAAATACGGACATTATAATTAATTAATTTCAAAAAATGATTTAAGTTTGATTCTTGTCTGCTCTATTCATTTCTAGAAATAATTTTGTTGTAAAGAAGTGTACAGGTACACCCCTTTTCTCCATGCTTTTCGCTCCTAACTTGAGCTCTATTTATCTGATCTTCATTTGTTTTTCAAACTACATTATTTAGTTTCAACTTACACAGCTCCCGGATTAAAATGTTTGTTTGCCGGAGCAATGGAAAAATGTATTTTTTTCTACACACCCGGATATTATCGTGTTTACTATCAAGGGATTTATGGTAATTGGAATACGGGCTATTTTAGAACGGGGCAATGGTTTCTATTGAGCGGTACGCTCAAGATGTCGATGACCTTATTGAGGTGGTGTATATTCTGGCCTTATCTTATGAAATGCCAAACTAGATAATGGTCGTAGATGATACAGAGTCTAAACCTTAATTTTGTCAACCTCTGTGAAAAACAAAAATTCATTTTAGTGCATAATGCCGACTTCTCAAAGTGCCGAGATGGTTTATAGGGAGTTCTCACTCTCGTACTAATGTTTGAAATAATGTATAAGTTAACCTAAAAATACTGAGCTTAGCAATTTCTTTTAACTCTATTTTACTTAGCTTTACACATTCCCTCAACTAAACCTAACATTTCAAAACCTAAACCCCACTACAGCAAAACAAAAAACCAAACAATGTTTCAAACTATAAAATTCTAACGCAACTCCAACATTCGCGCCACAAGCAACCAGCATTCTTGCAGCTAACACCGAGCACACATTAACTTATTTTTAGCTTTAACACTAACAACAGTGCACGTTCGATTCTGCCGAGGGATTATTTACGACTTACTCTATGAGCCGTGATTAAAATAGAAATAGTGGCCATCGACGGCCGGCTTTGCGCGTATTACCCTCGATCTGATGGTATTACTGATGTGAGTAATGTTGCAGCGTGCATTTGTAACGTGGCGTCATGTATGTGGAAATGTTAGGTTACGTCATCAGTTCTAACTTGTGGAGGAATGAAACAAATTGGTAGGTGGTTTAGTGTTAGTGATTTCTATGTGACATTACGCCATTTTGCGAAAATTTAGCTTGACACCCGAGAGGATATTATCATTTCATTCATTGTCCCCTGTCAAACGTCACAGAATCATTTACATTTCTTGTTAGTAATATGGGTAGAACTACAGACTGATCAACCTAGATTATTAATTTGGACGTAAATAATGATCTGATTAGATACTTAATAGAAAGTTTGCGTTTCACCAGCATTCTTGCGCCTAACCTAGTGGCCATCGACGGCCAACTTTGCGCGTATTACCCTCGGTCTAGTGGTATTATTGATGTAAGTAATGTTGCAGCGTGCATTTGTAACGTGCCGTCATGTATGTAGAAATGCTAGATGATGACGTCATCGGTTGTAACTTGTGAATAAGTGATAAATAATGATAGATAAAGGCGCTGGCCCCGGCAGGTCGTAACAGGTTAAGGTAGGTAGTGAACCAAAAGTCTGACAACCAGTTTTACTAAGGGGTATCATATTATCCAGCACTGGGTTATGGTGGTCAGATAGTCAGTCACTCTATGTAAAATACTGATATTCAGTCGACAGTGAGCTTGGCGCGTATTACCCGACGACCTGACGATATAAGAGCAGTGTTCACACCGATTTATCTAATTTCCCTGCGATTTCCCTTGATACAACACGGAGTAACCAAATCATACATACAGACATCCAAAAAGAACTTCAAAATCAAAAATTAAGCAACAATATTGGTACCATTTCCGATCCACAATCTGCTTATCGTCCAAGTCTGGTCATAAAAGTCTGAAAGAAATGGCGTCTAATGGACTTCTTAGGTCGTCGTTCGTCAGTAACCCATTTCTGGGTGCCATGTATTTATAAATGGTTTACGAGCCTGCAACCTATCACTACTTTGAACATTAATATCTATTGAGTTATTGCCATTGATTTATGATTTGTCTGTTGCGTGAAATTGTACAGGTTGCTGTTCGTTTTGGGAGCGTTTGTTTTCGTGTCATATCATCGTTCAGAGATGCTCATGGTTAATTAATCTATTAACATTAATCTAATAACGCGAAGGTTAAGCTGCGCTTGCTAATTTGTAGATGGGAGGCCATCCATTTCGTACCCCAGAAATCACATAAAGCCATTGGTTCTAGCTGTCATTCCTACGTCTTTGACAGCCTTTACGAGCAGACTGGCAGACCCGACTACCAGTCTTACAAGTCGGCATCCTATTATCGAGTATCTATTGGGTTGTGAGTATATTAGCTTGTAGAGATCAGACGGGCGTAAAATACTGGTCTACTAATACTAGCTGCAGTTAGACTCGGAGCTAACCTTAACATTATTGCAAAGTCTTGCGAGAAGAATATTACAGGTCTAGTCCACAAAACGACTTGCACTGTAATGGCTCAGTTAAAGCAGTCTTGTAACTTAATAGTACATTATGATATAAGTGCGGTAAGTTGAAAATTACAGCCGAGGCGATATTGCTAGCTCGAGCCGTAGGCGAGGGCTACAAGAGAGCAGAGGCTGTAATTATCAAAGTGCACGTATGTCATACGACGTTTTATAACACATTTGCGAGGAAATAAATAAAACTCGGACTTTCATAAACGAATAAATCTTTTATTTGTTCACAAATTAGCGATGCGCGGGCATCAGTGCTTTTTTTTTAAGGCAACGGTACAAAAACAGCCAGTATTACTAATAAAGTAAATTAATATTTTTTTGTTTCTGTTACAGATGTAATTTACTGTCAAAATGAATTAAATTAAAGAATTAAATGTTTTTTTTTTATATTTTATCTCCCAAAGTTAATTTTATTCATAAAATATTGACCACTTTTCTGACATAAAAACTTTTTGATTTGCTTTCTTTGCTTTTTTTTTCTTAAGATTTAAAAAAGTACCGTTGGTTTTAGACGGAGCATGATAAACCGTACGTGTTACCTTATTAGAAAGAAACTCGTGCGTTTTACTTTACGATTACGCACAAGTACGTAATGACATACATTACGATATTGAAATTGGTGAAATAAGAGGCCCTTTACGAGCAAATGTGTTATAAAGCACGTTTACGAAATCAAGTCGTTTACACGAGTTCGCTATCTCTTTCAAATCTGCTATTTCCCTGAAGCAAAAGCATACAAATGAGTAAGTAAACACGCATCAGGCATCATTAGTCTGGAAGTAGCAACGTTACGATTTCACACTTATTGCCTTTAACGAGGTCAGCAGTGCTGTTAGTACCAAACTAAATTCATATTAGTAATTCGGTCCAAGGTTAGGTAATTTGACGAGATGTTCTAAAATTATGCATTTGTTGCACAGTTTTGCTGGTGGTTTGTGAGATTGAATCGCAACGTAATATGCGACTATGTAATCAGCTTATTGTCTTGCCACTGCTGAAATACAGGATTCCATTCTGTGCGAGGGTGTGGGCGTGGTCTACTGCCCACAGCACGGGCACAGTGTGGGCTATTGAGTTTTTGGTTCTGGGCTACTTCTCATTCTGGGCTTCTGATTGTCCTTACAATTTTAAGCCTGCATAATAATGATTTTTTCAACACACTTGCTCGTAAAGTGAGCCTTATTACATCGTTCTTAGGGCCATAAACCGAACTATAACTAACACGTGCATAATAATATTATACACTAGTGCATAATAGAATTATCACTACAAAATAAAGTTAGTACCTTACTGCAAATTTTATGCGAGTAAACAGAGCATTTTCAATTTAACCGGGTAATACCGTTTTTTTTTTAAATTTAATTGGTTGAGTTGTTAAGTTCTTAAAAAAGTTTCGATACAAAAAAGATCGTGTTCAATAGTAAAAATAAATTATTAATGTAGGTACCTAATTAGTGCTTGCTCATTTCATGCAACGTTGAATTTAAATAGATAAATTTAACTTGTACGTTTTTAATAAATAAAACTTTCACTCAAATAATGTAACTTTTGTAATATTATAAATATAACTTTTTTTTAAACGGTTTTATTTTTTAGCTCACCCCGTTTGTTTGTCGTGCCCCACGGTTTTTTCCCACGACTGTAATTCGTCCCCGTAGAGGGAAAATTAAATAACTCCGATTTTGGCGATATTGACTTTTTCCTATTTTCAAAACACCCAAAACATGCCGCACATTTTAGCCTTACAGGCATTTTCGTATCTTATTCCGTTCCAAAAATATAGTCATTTTTGTCGGAAAGATGGAATAATAAATATCTTCAGACTAACACTATTTTTTTAAAGGAAAAATAAATAACTCAGTAAATAAATCAATAACTGTGGTCAGTGATAATTTGAATGTCAAATAAATTAAATAACATGAGTTGTTGAATTTTTTCTCAACTTAAAAATTCTTTCACAAAACTAACTAAGTTCTAGGAAAACTAAATAACTCTACTTATTTAATTCTGCTATTCAGAATTCTGATATAACGTACCTAATTTATAAATACTTGATGTTATCTATTTCTTCTACAACTAGTTAATGATTAATTATAAGATGCTAGGCAAATAAAATTAAGTTGTTTATAATTACCATAACCCAAAATGCACCTGAGAAAAGTTGATAACTCTTCTGCTTTCATTTGAATTTTGACTCTTACGTTGAAGAATTAAGGTTACTTTTAGCTTGTCACACAAATTGTTTTTTGTTAAGTATTTTCGTTAAACATTTTTTTAATAGTGAAACCACTTAAGGAACGTTAAAATCAATTAGCGAATAATTTTCTGTAGTAATAGTGTAATTTTCAATTCTGCAGGGTTAAGTCCCTCGCAGCGGTGGTCCTCATGGAGTTGTATTTTGTATTTCTTATCGAATACGTACTGTTTGTGTACTCGATCGTTAACAGCTTTCACCAGGGGGAGCTCACTTTGGTTCCCCTCTATTGCCACAGTATGCTGCGTGTACTTTTTACCCCAGAGTCTTAGCGTATTGAGGCGCACCGCCGCCGCCGTCATCGTTGCTTTCAGCAAAATGAACAGGTGGAACGGCGGAAGCCCCAGGATGGCTACGAGGGCTGCGGTCGGAGTAATACTCATGCAACGTGTGATCGCCATGCAGGCGAGCCTTTGCATACGTTGCAACTTGCTTATGGCTGTTATTAAGTTGGTGCGGGGCCACCAGACCACTGCCCCGTAGGTGATCATGGGTCGAATTAACACGCAGTAAAGCCAAAGTATAATTTTAGGGGATAGGCCACACTTCTTACCAATCATCCTCCTGCACTGCCAAAAGGTGATGCAGGCCCTCTTTAGCTGGTTATCAAGATGGCTGCTCTAATTTAACTTATTGTCCAGGATAGCTCCCAGGTATTTGACCTCGTTGGTTACCTGAAGCTCAGTATCGAATAGCTTACGTAGGCGATGAGGGCCTAGCATTCGTTTTCGGGTAAACATGACAAGGTCAGTTTTTGTGGAGTTCGCTGAGAGGTCGAACTCAGCACACCATCGCTCAACTATGCGTAGCGCCTGCTGAGTGGTTGCAGATTCTCCCTGTCACCTTTTCCGAGATGAGGATGGCGAGATCGTCTGCGTACCCATTAGTGTAAAAGTGGTTAACATTGAGCTTCGCCATTAGGTCATTAATCACCAGATTCCAGAGGAGGGCGACAGCACTCCTCCTTGGAGAAAGCCCCTGGCTATCACTGCTGACTGCTGCTTTGCACCAAGGCGGACGACTCGTTTGCTAAGCATATTGGTAATCTAGTCAATCAGTAGGTACGCGTTCCACCCCGTGTCGGGAGAGAGCGGCGCTGATGCTGGGGAAGATTGTTTTGCCGAAGGCTCCTTCGATATCTATGAAAGTACCCAGGCAGGTGCCCTTCTGATGTATCGCTTTTTCTATCCGGCCAACCACTACATGAAGAGCGGATTCAGTGGATTTACCCGCGCTGTATATGCGTGTTGATTTGCGGGAAAAGGTATTGCTTTTAAAACGCCATACCTCAGCTCTCTCTCTCGCATTTATCTTCTCCATGGCTTTCAGGAGAAAGGAGGTCAGGCTGATCTGGCTTAGGGATGAATATGACTTTCACTTGCCTCCATCCTTTCGGGATGTACCGAAAGGCCAGGCACGCCCACAATATGCGCACCAGTCTTTCAGCAACGGAGAGCCACCCCATTGCAGTAATGCAGGGAACACCCCGTCCGGACTGGACGCCTTGAAAGGATGGAAGCACTCGATCGCCCACTGGAATTCCTCCAGCGTGATCATCATGGTGAGCATAATTCCAGTCGTTTCCTGTTGAAGTTTGGTTTACCTCAGTCCAGTCAATTGTGGGTGTGAAAACGCAACCTGGGAAGTGAGTATCAATAAGGACGCGCATCACCTCTTCTGGAGTATAGTGGTAAGCGTGTTGTCAGGTTTTCGGAGCACTGCAGGTCCAGCAGAGTTCTGCTGTGCTAGTATTTTCCTTACCCTGTTTGCTTGTTGGCAGGATTCTTTTTTGAGTTTTATTTAAATTGTATTTTACTTACCTTATTACGAAATATTTTTAGTTGAATTGAGTCGTTTTAAAGTTTTATAATGATTGTTGTACCTTTGTTTTGCTGTTCATTTTTTAGTTGAGTACTGACCCTATGGCTTAGGTACAAACAATCTTAATTTTTTGAGTTTTAACACAGAATAGGATTATAGTACTGTTTTAATTAAGTTTTGATTTGATACAAACTTATATTTTTTAGTTCTAATTGATACCTATTTTAAGTTTTTCATAGTTTCACTTACTACTTAAGTATGCCCTACGTAATTAGGTCTCTGATTTTAGAGCTATAATGTTATTATTTGGGTTCAAATTATTTTCTGTTTTGATTTGAAAGAATACTTTAAGTTAATTTGTTTCCACTTGTTATAATTGGTGTAATTTTGTTTATTTTTTTAAGTTTGTGGTACGATAAGTATCTAATTACAACACACTTTTGCTTAATTTTATTCTACTTTTCTATTTCTTCCTTAAAATAACTTTATTAATATCATAATACAGCTTTTATTTTATATGAGACCAATAATAGTTAAAAAAATATCAAAGTAATAATAACATACAAAGCCACAAAATTTTACATTTTAAAATATTTCGAGTTTGATAAATTCAATAACTGCATTTATTTCACCAAATTTTACTCTACCAATATATTTAGCTTGTAGGAAAACTAAATAAATAGCCGAAATAAGTAGCTAACTGTAGTGACGTTATAAATAACAGTTGTGGGAAAATTAAATAACTTGATTTTTTATTTTTTATTAAATTATAGATAAAGACAGAGTTCAGTTCGTTAAAGCATAATATAAAAGGTAATCAGGTCCACCAAATATATAATTACCGACGATAAAATTGTCTCCCATTTTTTAATAAATGTACATTAACTGAAAAAAAAACACTAAATCGCGTTTATCTCAAAACTACAAAATCAGAGTTATTTAATTTTCCCTCTACGGGGACGGTATCTATTTTATTATTTTCTGGTTTTTAGTACATTTATCTTAAACATTGCAATGTATGTTTAACATAAAACCGTTTAACTTAAAAAGTTTTTTTACCTATTTTTATTTTCTAGTTTTTAGCCGCCATCTTGGATTTTAATTTTATATAGTATATTGTGAACTTTCACTCAAATAATGTAACTTTTGTAATATTATAAATATAACTTTTTTTTTTTTAAAATTAACCTCATTCTTTTAGTCTATGGTCGATCGTCATTGTTACAGTATGACCATTTTAGGTTTGAATTTCATGGTGGCGCCATTGGTCAAGAAATATGCATCGCTACGTCAAACTTAGTACATTTATTTTAGTTCCGTGTTTTCCCGCCTGCACAGATAAGTTGGTCGAACTGTAGATGCGCGCGCATAGGAAAACCGATAATTTATTCCCGCTATTGTGAAAAAAAAATCAGAACTCGCTCTAACTGTTGAAGATGACTTTTTAGTATTATTTTCTTTACAAGTGTGTTGAAAAACGTCGTATGATACACGTGTGTATTGATGATTACCGTCCTCGGCTATCTTAAGACCCTCACCTGACGGCTCGGGTCTCAATGGCGCCTCGACGGTAATCACCAACATTACACACTTATATCATAATGTACTATTGTGTAACGTAACCTTGTATATAATAGTCATGCAGGTTTTAAAACATTATTTAGTACGTAGATACGTAAGTAAATGATTGCTATGATATTAACCAAAACTGTTCGCCCAGTTATTACAAAAATATCAGAAATAATTATAATCAATCTCAATCTGTGCATTTTGTTAGTAGTCATGTGCTAAAATATATATCTATATGGTAAAAAGCAATTACAGCAAAAAAGTACCAAATAATTATTTTCTCCTTTCATGAATGAGACTGATTATTGCAATAATGTGACTTTACGAACCCTGCACTGAATTTGTCCTGTACTCACATTTTACCCGCCATGTTTTAACATCGCAATCACCAGGTTGATTGCAAGCCTCCTTTCAATAATAAACCCGTTTTAATTTCCAAACAGCATTATACAGCGATAATCAGATTTGTGTGAAGATAATACGATATCGCACGATAATTGGGCAAACAAAACGGTTTGTTTTTAATTTAAATTATTTTATAATGTTGATGGAATTGTTAGTTTGTTGGGTTAAGCGAGGGTGTTGACTGTGTTTCAGTTTTTATGAAGTGAAACTAAAAAATAAAAAAAATAAAAAACAGACATTGCTAATTTCATTGTTTATCGGGAACTTAAAACAATCAGTAAACATGGTAAATCTCCTTCTTTCAATTTTAGTGATAATTCCATCCTATCATTAATTCCGATTATCAAGATTTGATTAAAAGCATTTTGTATTTGTTTTATTAATAGCTTTTTTGTAAATAATCAATCATACAACCGGATATTTCAACCAAACAAACATTCACTAAAAAGTCTTTCATCATTCATCTACACACCACGCAATCGCACACAGTTCTCTACTAATATAGCACACGGAATCAAAACTATAAATCTATAAAAAGATTAATAATACCGAAGCCACGTGGCACGTCACTTCACTTTGTTTATGACTCTGACTGTACCAGTGTAAAGACCCTTTTAGACTACATAGCGGTACGCACCAGCATGAACATGAACATGCTTGTAACCTCCGATAGTTTAGGAAGAGGTGTATCGTAGTAAACACGTATATTTCACCAATTAATTTTAGATCCTTTGTAATAGAAGATCATTCCAACTCCGTGACAACTACTGAGCGATAACATCATAACACAACATCACGCCTGTACCGAGACATGTCATAAGGAAAACCTTTTGTGCATCAAACAAAAAACCGTAATGCTCAACAATGTTGGCATCCCAACACAGATATTTATAATTTTATATTTTTTTATGTCGGGCAATATTAATTGTAGAAAGTTGTCTATGATGTTTTCCTTTTTTAGACTCTCTGGTACGGTGGTTATAGCAGCCACACTTGCAAATATTACCTTGTTGAAATAGTACAAAATATGTATAAGAAACTAAAGTCCAATCAAGAAGTGTTTTCAATCCAAGGAATCCTTCATCCTCACGAGAACTAGCCTAAACATCGACAGGCACAAGAACAAACAATACTTAGCAATATAAATATATTCCTGAACAAAACCTATGTTTCCAATATTAAGAAACCTCATGTCCGTAAAATGGAATGAGCTAAAATCCACCACGCAATCGTGTCGAAGGCTGGCAGATCACAGAGTCACGTGTCTTCGATTTTTTTGGTCCTAGAACCGGTTTTCACCGGTTTCCTTACAATTATTTCATTCACTGTTTTAAGAGCAGCAGAGTTGATATATTAAACAAAGAAACGAAACCGTACCAACTGCTAATTAAAAAATAACGAAGGTTTAAGTCAGTGTGTAAATAATGTTGCGTCAGTGCTTTTGGGTTAACTTTATGTTGAACAATTTTGAGAGTTCTGCCAGTTTGGCCAGAGAAAACTATTGAGGCGTGTCTGGTGATTTTGATGTTACAAATACCATGCTCAATGAATATTATGATCTGACAGAATTAACTTTGGTAGATAAGTAAACAAAGAAATATATTTCTAGTTACAAGATTGCCCGCATAGGATTTAGGATTCGATCAGCTGCTATTTTTAGACATTTTATGTTACACTAGTATTTTGTACATTTAGATAAACGACATAAAGCCAAAATGATGTCCAAAAAGATCACTATTTGATTTCATTTTGTATTAAATTATCAGCCAAGCAAGGTAACGGAGACTTAATCATAGGCCGTACAGAAACAGGCTTGCCTTTAAAGAAAATGATTAAAATTAAATACTTTTTCAAGTAAATACAGGCTATATGCTCTTCATATTTTATTCCACAATCTTGTAATTCAGTTACAAAACGCAGCATCAGCTGAACCCGTTGTGTAAACATCTTTACATTGATAAGTACAGTTTATATTTAGCATTACGGTTGCCAACCGACGAAGGAGCACAAGCACGAATCTAGCACACGAACCTAAGTGCTTTTACGATGTATTGCATTATATTTTGGGTTTGATCTCCCGGTTTGTATGAGGGTGTACCGGAAGTCTGTAATTGTATTTCATGGAAAAATTATGATCATCGGGTAAAATAACTTTCAGTATTAGGTCCGAACTGAACCGGAAGACGTTGCGTTGGAAGGCCTCCCACTATGACCTGGTGAAGGTTGCGGGGACCCGCTTGATGCGAGACGCATGGGACCGGTCACTTCACTGTGGCGACACCTGCGGAGGCCTAATGTCCAGCAGTGGACGTTTTTTTGCTGAAATGATGGTGATGATGATTAGGTCTAACTGTGAACATTGTAGGCCTCGTAGATACCTAGATTTGTTACATATTTTGTTATCTTTTTATCTTAGTTCCCTTTTTTATTAAGCAATTAACGATTTATTGTCGAGCCAACGTTGTCCTTCCGTACTTAAGTACTAACGCTGAAATTTAATAATATTGTAAAACAATATAATTTTAAAAGTGTAACAACGGAAGTTTTTGCCAATCCTACTCCACAAGAAACGACCAATCCGATGAAAGTAAGTAATTACAGAAATCGATTTATAACATAACATAACATCACGCCTGTAATCCTCAAAGGGTTAGGCAGAGGTGTACCTAATAGTACACCCACACTTCGCCAGTTATGTTTAAGTCTCATGTAATACGGGGCGAGCCTATTGCCATCAACCAAGCACAGATCCAGACTCCGTGGCTGTTACTGATAAATCGAATTATTTTATGAAAATTATTATTTAAAAGATTACTAAATACATGAAGATGACATAGATGGAAACACCATAAATTGCTCCAACACATACAAATAAGCCAACTTTTATAGATCACAACATTTCTCTCACTGTTCACCGGCGCGTCGCGAACGTTCGTACGTTGGCACCATTAATTATAACATTTCCTTCTGTTGACACTACTGACTATTACAAAGTAGTTCATTACTATGATGG
The DNA here is from genome assembly GCA_949316265.1 of Diarsia mendica. Taxonomy (NCBI): domain Eukaryota; kingdom Metazoa; phylum Arthropoda; class Insecta; order Lepidoptera; family Noctuidae; genus Diarsia; species Diarsia mendica. The sequence continues at coordinate 2,842,431 of OX438895.1, read as the reverse complement.
CTCAATTTAGACTTTGGTTTAATTTATTTTAGCAGGATAAATTCATCATCATCTGCCTAGACTTTTCCCAAGTAGGTATGTTGGGGTCGAATTATGTTGGTAGTGAATACACTGGTATTCAGCTGCATCCAGTTAGGCTTGAAGGCTAGGCAGCTGACGATGAACTACTGAGCTAACATGGAGCCTATCTGACCTCCACAACCCAGCCCACTTTTTCCTTTTAATAATTGTATATGGAGGTTTTATTCATTGATGTATTTATTCATTAACTACCACTAAACTTTGTCAAATTGACAAAACATACAAACATTAAAAGATCAAAACACATTGAACTACGGAACCATTAATTATATAATTTCCTTCAGTTGTCGCGCTGACTCTTACAAAGTAGTGTGTTACGATATGATGGCTCACTTTAGACTTCGGTAGTTCGGTTTAGTTTACAAATAGGTTTGAAGTGTCGTGTATGTCACTGTCAGGGGGGTTAAGATGTTAATTAGTATGAGTTTTGAGTTAAACTGTGTATTGAATCGAGTAAGGTGGGTTGCCTGACTCACAAGCTCTTTAGATTTTATTACTACAAAAAAAAAATGCCAAAGAATTTCAGGCGGGTCACATTACCAGGATGGGTCAAGACAGACTCATTCCTTACAGATTGGCCAGAGAAGGCAAAACATCGGGAAAGATGGAAGGAAATGGGGGAGGCCTTTGCCCAGCAGTGGGACAAGATAGGCTAGTAAAAAAAAAAGAATTTCAGAATGGATGAGTGGATGTTTCTCACTCTTTCACGGAAAAATCTTTTAATTTGGATGATATTTGGCATTGTGGATATTTTTTTTTTAATTTACTCAGTAAGTAGTGGCTACTCAGACTTAAAATAGGTCCTTAATATTGTAGTCCGACTAAATTATGCAGAAAAGTTTTCTTGAATTTCTTTTTAAAATTGATTCAAGTCGCAGGGCTTCAGCAGTATCTACACAGCCACGAAACCATCACTTGGATGTTTAGCATAAACCCATAATAAATACTATCAACATCGCGGGCCGCATGCATAGGTACGCATCTGAAAGGTACTTGCTTAGCAAGGAAAACTAAATAGTCTACCTTTTTTTGTGCACGTAATACTGTTACTCTACCTTGCTCTTATTCAGTTCAATTCACACACTCACGAACTACAAAGAAATCTTTCGAAACTAACACCTATTCTCATAAACATTAAAGTTAAACATTAACCATGTGCATACATTTTCACAGCACATCTCCAAACACGAGCAAGGTAGCATTGATTTAACAAATGGAATTAGGTTTGTTATGCACTAGATTGTAACATTACACAGAACAGAGGATGTTGTGCAGATGCGATTGTTGCAACATAATAATTTGTGTTGGTATTGTAAAATAAAAATCAATATGTTTTATTTCACGTAGGCCTACCATGAGCAATTATAGAGCGTCGAGGAAAAGTTGTTGGTCGTTCCTTATGGAGTAGAACCGGCAAGTTACAAATTAGAATGTGTTAGTTGCTTGTAAATTATAGGCAGTCGCTTCGTCGCTTTCCTATCCTTGGACAAGTAACTATAGAAGAAAAAACATGTGAAGGGCCATTCTTTTATTTTTATAACGCTTGCAAGATGTTAGGTTTCTTATGTCAAAAACTTGACATGTTTTTGACTTTGATTGTCTGTCGCTGGGTCGAGAGTGCAACTTGAATTTGGTCGTGTTTTATTAAGGCGCAGTTAACGGGGGAACCGTAAAAACGACCTGTTTTTCGTCGCAGAGTTAGCCGTATTGCTACTTATTACAATTCCAAAAAAAAATACAGTGTATAGTCAAATGTATAGGTAAAAGACTTATGCAAAAATATTTTCTAAAAGTAATCAGGAACCTCGAAAAAAAAAATCACAAAATCACAAAAAAATCACACGAAAAAACTTTTTCGTCTCGAAATGCTCAATATTTTGAGTGACAACTGTTATTTATTTTTTTACTATCAGAAAGGAAATTTAACCAACTAAAGACATATGTAAAAATATTTTAACATTACAGCGTATTTTTTTTTTAAATAAATTAAATCTGCGAACTATCGTTCATTTTGGCAGTCACGAGCATCAAACGCATCGCCATTTTCAACCTTATTTGTTTAGGCGATGAGTTAAACGCGCGCTCAAGGTCGCGGGCAGCTAATGTCGCCTTAGAATTTGTCTTCAAATTTCCCCGATCTTTTAAGGCCCAATATTGTTTCGTTCCATTTATGCACTAATATGCACAATACATATTAGTATTCTATTTTAGATAGAAAGTAATGATTGCTAAATATTTCTGACTTTAAAAGTTTAAAGAAAACTCAAAATGTTTTTATCACAAGTTAGGTCAAAAATGGGCATTCGCCTTGAAACTAATCAAATTTCAACTTCAAACACTGTGTAACCTTACCAAACCTTTCCTCAAACACAACCCGAGCAGACACTACACCACAGTGTTAACCAATCCTTATAGAACCTTCGACAATGGTACAATTAGTGCACAATCAGCCGCCCGAGAGTTACTGATCGGCTTCAATAACAATTAGAGGCTAGCCCGAGGCGGAGGCGCAGAAACAATGACTCACTGTCATAAACAATAGAGTTTTGTTGCTTAGAAAATGCGTATAGATATTTTTTTTTTTTTTACGATTTATCAACATAATTATGTTTTATTATAGAACTTACAACAAAATATAATAATAATAATATTCCACAACTATCACACAACGCCATCTAGTCCCAAGCTAAGCAGAGCTTGTGTTATGGGTACTAGACAACTGATAAACATACTTATATATTTCTAAATACATACATATTATAGATAAATTACACCCAGACACAGAACAAATGATCGTGCTCATCACACAAACATTTGTCCTGGGTGGGAATCGAACCCACGACCTCCGGCATAGCAGTTAGGGTCACTAACCACTAGACCAACAGGCCAGTCACTATATATACAGTGTCAGTATATATACTAGAACTAAGAACCTAAAACTAAAAACCATAGTAACTAAAATATATTATTAAAAGGAGTCCCTTTAGGCAAGGTTCCGAAGATACTGGCAGCGTTCCCCCTTTGAATAGCTAGACTAATTCTTTGTCCGAGGTAGCTGCCAGCTCTTCGGTCTCCTGTGACGTCGACCAACCTTAGATATTATATTAGGTGTTTTTGGATGTGGTTTTGAAATTAGATTTGGGTTTTCTTTGGTAAGAGCAAGGCCTGTATGTAATCATTAAATTTTGTTCATTATTTTAGTTAGATATTTCAGGTATGTTGTAGTTAAGCAGTAGCAGCAATCATAGAGCAACATCGAATGCTAACGGCCCTCCTCAAATAGAGACTACTTCCCCATATTATTTTTCTCGTGGTCAACCCCTTCTCACACACATGTGCAATGGGAATGCCAAGACAATCATCTGTGATATCAAAGTTAAACAATCAACTAGAACGATAATGATAGAAAAGCAGCGTCTATAATACTTTAAAGGTGACACAGACATACGCTTAAAGCGGTATTATTTTATAGTTTCTATACCTAAAATCAGCAAAGATGAAGATTAGGAAACCTGCCCGACTGATGTCGAAAGTCCTCATCTAACCTAAATAAACATGAGCATCGATAGCCAAAAAATACATAAATCGATACTCAAATCCTAGACCGCAAAACTTTAATACCCTAGTTACATCAACATGCGTCATCACAGTCCGAATCCAGACGCTTTAACAAACCATCACGCTAGTTATAAAAACGTAACGAGTTGAGAGCTCCAAACGATAACACTCAGTGTATTGGCAGCTTTTGAAGACACGTGCATTGGGAATGGGTTTAGTTCAAGGATGTAGGTACTGGATGTTAAGTAGGTAGGTAGAAGCCTAATGCTTTTATCATGGGAACAGTAAGGTGGGTAATAATTTAGACAGTTTTGCTAGCGTTAAGATGCAAGCAGTGGGTGTTCCCATGAAAATGAAATGTGCATGTGATAAATTGAAAATTTAAATTTTGTTGCAGTTCACATAATAATATTATGTCAGATTAAAATAATGATGTGAATTACAACACATTTAAGTGGAATTAAAGTTAGAAGAAGAAATAGAGCATTGGTGGCCCAGTGGTGGCGGCCCCGACTTACGAACAGTTGGTCGTGGGTTCGAACCCAGGCAGGCGCATTACTTTGTGTAATTTATTTCATCACCACTGCTCTCAAAACGGTGAAGAAAACATCGTGAGGAAACCGGCATGTCTTAGAACCAAAAATTCGAAGATATGCGACATCTTCCAATCCGCTCTGGGCCCGCGTGGTGGATTATAGCCAATCCCTCTCCTAGAGAGGAGACCTGACCCTGCAGTGGGAATAATTATAGGCTGATGATGAAGAAATAATCTGAACACAAGTTGTCCATTCTCCTTTAGGAATTCACACTAAATTTGATCACTGCGTTTACTTGCGTTGTCAACTTAGTGATTTAAGAGGCACTTTTTTATATCGAGAAGCATTATACCTAATTAATATTTAAAAGCAAAGACGGAAGTACGACCCGTGGGTATCAACGAGAATATTCTTCTTCTTCTTAGAGTCTCGATGGCAATCTCAATTGTGTCGGTCCAGAACTGAGCTAATAGATTGGCGTTTTTGGTAGCATCAATCAGTTTCTGTAGTGAATAAACAACAGGACACGTAGGGCACAATATTATGTGCCCCAAAGGCAGAGACTTTTATGAATCTCCACGTCAGCAGGTTTTCCTAACTCCAACCAACCTCGCCCGGAGTCTATCCACGTCGACCATAGCAACTCATGTCCAAGTGGGAGATTTTCAGCAGGTGGAATGAATGGGTTGGTACGGATGCACTACCTCGCCTCATCTTTAGTTTTTTTTTCTTTTGATAGAATAGATCTGTTTATAAGAAAAAACCGGCCAAGTGCGAGTCGGACTCGCGCACCGAGGGTTCCGTAAAAAAAATATATTATGTGATGTAACTAAAAATTTATGGTTTTCGTAATTATTCCTTTATCTATGCTATAAGACGTTGCTTCGTACCAAATTTCAAGATTCTGAGTTCACGGGAAGTACCCTGTAGGTTTTGATTCCCTTGCGAGTGTCGAAAATTTGCGGCATAAACGGGAGTATCTTGATGTAACTAAAAATTTATGGTTTTCGTAATTATTCCTTTATCTATGCTATAAGACGTTGCTTCGTACCAAATTTCAAGATTCTGAGTTCACGGGAAGTACCCTGTAGGTTTTGATTCCCTTGCGAGTGTCGAAAATTTGCGGCATAAACGGGAGTATCTTTTGATCGCGTTGACTTAGAAGTTTGATTTTTTCACAGCTCCAAGAGACCATAGACTTGAGTATTTGATATGAATTTCAGCTTGATACCTCCACGCGTTCCTGAGAAAAAAGGTCTTGACAGACAGACAGACAGACAGACAGACAGACAGACGGACAACAAAGTGATCCTATAAGGGTTCCGTTTTTTCCTTTTGAGGTACGGAACCCTAAAAAACAACCACAGCAACAGAAAATCAATTGTTTTTCACAATATATACAGAAGGCGTAGTTTTGTTTACTTGTTCCCAAACCAACATCGCATAATAAATGGCTAAACAAACTTTCAGCGCATGTACTAGGAAAGCAAAAGATTGAAGATATTATAAACATGCAGACCGTTCTCTGCTACGATATCGCTAACCTAAATTTATTTAGCACAGTGTTCTGGAAACTGGGCTATTATAACATCAACGTTTCTAAAATTATTAAGCAAAATTCGATACTTGATATTTTCCGCATGAAAGGATGTTCTACTACTATTTTACATATAGTTCGATTTGAACTTCGGTTCAGATTTAGGCACGTTTGAATATTTACGTTTTAGAGTATTAAACTTCATAGATTGGTCTGGCTACCTGTCTTTTGATAAGAGCCTTTCTACGGCCTTATCGTTGCCCATCTTGGTAAGGGTTGGTATAAAATAATGGAATTCGAACACCAGATATATTATTCACCGCATAAGAAGTAAATCCAGTCCAACTATCATATTAATTTAACATTAAAAAAAGCTTTTAGTTCTTTATGATATTAAAAAATACGATTGATTGATTGGATGGACGGACAGCGATCATGATTTGTACGCCTATAATGAAAACACTGCTTCAAAATTGCCAGTGCTAAAGATAATTTCAGGCGAATAACTTTTTGGCGTTCTAAATAATTATTATAATCACCCTTTTTTGGACACAATGTGAGTGTGGAGCCCCAACACAACTAATTGCAACCTCCAGAACTTGAATGAGGCAATCGACAAAGCTGCGCAGGTCTTTACGTACTGGTTGCACAAAATTTCAGTCATCAATTCGAGAAGAAGTCGAAGTAGTACAATTTTTATTTTTGGATTCTTTGATACGTTCTGCCACAATTTTGAGAATCTCACAAATGGCATATGAGTACAGGACAAAAAAAAACGATAGGTGGACTGTGTAAAGGATGATATGGCTAGTAAAAAACTAAAACCCGACTACGACAAAAAATACGACACTGAAAAAGTATGAAACAAGATTTTCAGGATAGAACAAAAAGAAAAGCCGTAGTCACACGGTATTAAAGTGTTTAGGTTGGTAACGTGTGACTACGGCTTTTCTTTTTGTTCTATCCTGAAAATCTTGTTTCATACTTTTTCAGCGTCGTTTTTTTTTGTCGTAGTTGGGTTTTAAGTAAGTAAGTAATATTTATTTGTCTAAACATGGTGTACATGATACATTACATGCAGGATAATAAAGGGATACATTAAGTTCTAACATGTTTAGCCACATGTCGCGGCGTACAAATCGGTTGGAAGAGATGGTGCGTAAACCGTGATAATATTCCACCAAAAAATGACAATAAATTACCTATGTAGACACTTAAAAATAAACATAATTATTCATGAAAGATTAGGTAGGTATCATTACAATTTGGCAGCATATTTTTTAAATATTAAATAAAATTAAATGTCAAAGTAGGTAGTCATTATATAAAATTAGTCAATAAAATATTAATACAATAGAAATTCAACAAATTACAATAACATGTCAAAAATATAAATAAAAAATAAATAAAAATAAAAACAACGTCAACATCCTAGAAACGAAGAAAATTGTCCTCTTTCATAAACTCTGCTATACTGTAATATGCTCTTTCAGTTAGTAAACTCTTCAATTTGCTTTTAAGAGCAGATATGTTCTCCATGTTTAGTTTTTAGTTTTTTTTATTTTAACTATTTTGGTGTTAAATATTTTTTTTACTCTTGACTTTTTGTCCGCTAGAGGGCGTGATTTTAAATTTGAGCAATATTTAGGATAATTATGTACAAGTGAAAAAAAAAAAAAAAGGCCCTTTCAAATGATATCAAACATATTTATTTATAACAACGTATTTATCTCCATTTTTATTTTTGAAGCCTTACTTTTTGTCCGCTAGAGGGCGCCAAATAGCTTTTTGTGACACGTCACGTAGCCTATGTTCAGTGGAAAATTAAGACGGTTCTAACGATACCTAATATGTCGAGTTCTGATAAGTAGATTAGAAGCTATGAGGGAACAGATGAAGATACACACATATATACATACATACATACATAGCCAGTCAAAATCATAACCCTCCTTTGGCTTTGCAGTAGTTGGGTAAAAAGGTGACTACTGAGATGACTACCAATAGAGAAGTATGCAAGAAAAAGCTATGCTGCGCCGACCTCAAACAAATTGGTATATGGCAGGAGAATGATGGCAAAAATATTATTGTTACAGTATACCAATTAGTTTGACTTTTAATGTGGCCTCTATAAAACTAACGCTCACCCATACCTTCATATCTCATAACAAAAATAGTTATAACTACATCTAACTAACAATGCTTTGACTACCATCTGGTTTATGAACAATTAACAAAACCAGTTATTTTTAAAATAAACTATTAACATAACGAAAATAAGGTTAAAAATCGAAATTCTTGACTATAACAAGGTCAGATGTCAGTTGTACGAAAGAAAATCGTAACCTTGCTGAATCATTCCTGGAGAAAAAACAAATGAGTGACGTTTCATATAAACTGAGCATTTTGCTGCATCATGTTGTTTGAAAAAACTGATCTTGCTCAAGCTGAAGACAGGACAACTGAATGATAAATTATCATCATCATCAGCCTATTATGTTCCCACTGCAGGGACTCAGGCCTCCTCTCTAGGCGAGGGATGGGCTATAATCCACCACGCGGGCCCAGTTGTTGTGTCCACCACGCGGGTTGGCGAATGAAAAATATACTGAAGTACACACAAATCAACACGGTCTAGGGATATTTTTAAAAAAGCTAATTACTATCAATGTGTTAATTATTTATATGTGACATGTATATATTTAAAATATACGTTATTTAATATGCTACCATTTTTTAATAATGGTTAAGGTACTGATTAAAATTTCAGGATTTTATGGAAAAAAAATGAAGCATAGACGGAAACCGTATATGAATTAACTTTTAATTTGTGAGTAAAAACTGAAAAAAATAGAAAAATCATTTAATTTGTGTTTATAAACTTGAAGTTAGTAGTCTGAGAAAGCGCCCATGATGTTCATAACACATCGGCAACGATTCGGCATGCTCAGAACAAGGTTGTCAATGTCTTGCTGCGGAATATTGTCCCATGTCCTTCTGAGGTGCGCAAAAAGTTGATCTTCTGTAGCCAAATTTTCAGGAACTTCCTTCAGAGCTCTTCTTTGCAGCATATCCCACGCATGCTCAATGGGATTTAGATCTGGCGATTGAGCAGGCCAGTCTAAGGCCCTAACATTATGTGTATGTAACCAAGCTGCTACCGTTCTCGCCGTGTGTGCCCGGGCATTGTCGTGCATGAGCAGGAAATCTTGCCCCATTTGTGTTCTGTGGGGCAAGATTACGGGCCCCAGCACCTGTTGGACGTATCGTTCTGCCGTCATATTGCCCCGCACCCAAACGTGATCCGTCCGTCCTCCAAGACGAATTCCTGCCCAAACCATAATTGTTCCTCCTTGGTATGGGTGAACTTCCTGAGGGTTCTGGAGACGGCTCCATCGTCCAGGAACTCGCCAAACACGCGTCCTTCGTGAATCTGGATGGAAGCCGAACCTGGATTCATCCGTGAACAGCACATTGGACCATTGCTCACGGCCCTAGTCCACGTGGTTCCGAACCCATTCTAATCGTCGTCCACGATTGCCTCTCCGTAAAGGTGGGACCCGGAGTGGTCTACGAGAGCGTAGATTGCTTTCATGCAGTCGCCTTCTTACAGTTTGGTCACTCACAAGCACTTGGTGTTCCACTCGCAGCCTTTGGACCAATTGAGTCGCCGTTGCATTTGGTTGAGCTCGCGCAGTAATTTGCAAAAATCGGTCTTGTCTGGGGGTAGTGATGCGACTTGGCCCCCGGTGCCTCTCCGCTACTTCACCTGTGGCACGATAGCGTGTCCACAATCTTGAAATTACATTTTGATGGGTCCCTATGGCCTCAGCAACATTATGCTGAACAGATCCAGCTTCCAGCATTCCCACAGCTCATAACATCTCCGCCCTCGTCAAATGTCGGCGTTGCATGGCTACAATACCTCAATTTTAACTTTATCTTACGTTTAAAAATGAAAAAAAACTGTAACTAAACGTAATTCGTATTGTTTTTTAAATTTCGCACAAATGAAAATTCCCTCTCCTATACATCAAGACATTTTTATGCCACCGAAACAAAAGAATTTTCAAAAATTTGAATTTGGAATTAGTCTGAGATAAATTACAAACAAATCGGTGTATTAAAGATTCCAATGCGGCCAGTACTTTTCGAGTTATTTAATTGAGTATGAAATATCCCTAGACCGTGTTGATGTGTGTATTTGTGAATATCTATTGTCCACAACCAGTCCAAAGTCCAGTCCGTTCAGTTCAACTGCACCTTTGAAGGGTTAAAGAGACTATCAGCAAGTAAAAAAATCCGCTTCCTAACTAGTGGTGGTTAATATAACGAATAACACCAAAACATAACATGTTATTGATTCATAACGAATAACGTTTGTTATACCGACGCTGCCTACGTGTTATCATTATAATGCCTAACTCAACAACACGCCCAACGAATAACAGCGGGGCCAGAACGGGGTAATTTAGTAAGGATAACAACGTAGCAAGCGGTGGCGCGCGGCGGTCCTACGATGCACCGTTCCCGAGTTATGGGCGCTCAAAGTTTCTGTTAAAAAAAAATTGAAATATCTCAAAAACGGAGCGTCCTAGGCAAAAAAGGACCAAAATTTTGACCCCCCTCTGCCACCCCCGTGATATTTAAGTGAAAATCACATGACACCAAAAAAAAAATCTTTTTTTACACTGATCCAACTTTACTTAATAATAACATTTTATTAGTCCTAACACTGTGCAATACGAAGGAAAGTTCATTGATAATTTAAAACTATATAATAATATTCGTTCATAATATTAATAATAACGATATTATTCGTTCATAATAATATTCGTTCATAATATTAATAATAACGATATTATTATATTCGTTCGTATACAGTCCACTACGTGATAACATTCACAGCGCATCATTGCGCCCGTTTAACGTGTTGTCGAATAAAACGACAACGTCTCCGCGTTCATATTGCTGCCGCGTTTTGTTACAACTCGTTATAATGATAACGTATAAAATAACATGTTATAAAAATATATTCAATAGTCTATAACATGATAATTATTTATAGCGGAATTGCACACCACTATTCCTAACTATTGAATAGAGTGTGCAAGCATCACATAACTTTTCCCGCCCAAGATGTAAAATACACACAGCCGTTTTAATATTTTATTTTATCGTAGATCTGTCACTGCTAATCGCGGTATTAAAATCGTGTTTACATTAATCATATAACTCAAGGTTTTCCTTTTAGTTTCAATCAACGTCTAATTAATTTTGCTCCCACATGTTCGGCAGCATGTGCGCAAATGTCTTGCGGAAATCCGAATACTGTAAAACATTTTAAATTCACAATTTTTTTTTTTAAGCTTTTACTCATTTTGCTGAGGATAAGATTTTGTAGAAAAAAAGCTTAAATCCTAAGGACTCACCAGCTCATCGTAGTAATTCGCAATATGCGAATATATCAGCGAATCGTAATCCATTGTCGCCTCCACACTGTCACTTACACTTTTACGACAAACAAAACTTTCAATGAACGAACACGACACAAGTTACCACTGATTTTTTTATACTAAGACTTTTCCAATGAAGTTGGATAGTAGTAGGTTGGAATAGCGTATGTTCCCCGTGCGTTCCTTCGATATAAGACGCATTGGCCGGCCCAACTGACGTACAAACGCCTGTAAAGCTAAATTAAGACCAAATTTTAAACACAAATCTTTGATGTTGTAGCATATGTATAGAGATGATGTTACCGCGTATGACTTGGTCGTATTGTTCCGATATGATTGGAAGATGAATGGTAGGTAAAAATAAATTCTTGTTGCGAGAATTTGTGTCTTTTGATTTGCGAATGCGATGGTTTTATGAAGTATTTTGACGTGTTGTGACGTTTGGAGCAGCTGGTGATATTTATGTTTGGCATCATAAAACATTTTTTAGTTTACTCATCAGTGCCAGATTATAATTTTAGTGGCTATAAATAAATTATTGAAATGTATGCTAGTTTATTTCTGCAATACAAAATTCGCATTTTTAACATTTATCAAAAGTGTAAAACCTTCAGCGGTAAGTCCATTGTAGCCATAGTACATACCAGTAACATTTGCATAGAAATATAGGTAAAGTTAATTAACTAATAACGACTACTCAACCATTACCATAACTTGTTTATGTTTAATTAAACAAAGCTTAACTAAGAGCTAAGTTTTTAAATAGCAGAGCAAATTAATTGACACACCAAAAACCCCATTATCACACTTTAACATCTCCAGTAAATCCCAGTTGAAGAGGAAGCGAGTTATAGCGTGTGCCAGGCTCATGAGTTACTTCAAACATGTTGGTCTGTTTTATAATTTCTACGGAATTTTTTATTCCGATTCATATTGTTAGGACTCGAGTGCAATCCGCTTCCCCGCTCTTAGTGGCTTTATTTACTTTTTAATTTACGTTCGTATGGAAAAGTTGCGGTACGATTTATTTGCGAGTAAAGCGGAAATAGAAAATGTGTTGTTGTAAATAAATAGTTTGTTTTGATTTTAGTTTTTTTATTCTTTTGTGTTATAATGTGGGGTGAGGGAGTGTGTTTATGAAATGGGTCGTGGATAAGTTACGTGTATATTATGTGTTTAGGTGGCAAAAAATATGTGCAAATAGTTTATTTCATTCAGAATGCTTCTTTGCGAATCATATTATGAGTATAAGCACGTATTAACTTCCTGGATAATTGCTTGTTAGCTTGTTTCCTGATTTATGATTAGGTGTAATGAACCCTTTGTACGTTTCAGCAATCACACAAATAGTGTATCCTCTTCTATTAACACAAGTCTGGTCTAAAAATGGAAACCAAATCACACTCAATCAGTCCCGGGTTCAGCTACATTTATAGATAAGGCGATGAAAATAACAAAGTGCTGCTTGCTCTACACAGAATGCATCAGAAACCACATGGAAGTTCTAACGAATAAGCTAAACCAATTTCTCCTTAGGACCAACATCAGAATCGTGGTCGGGTAGGCATTAAAATTTTGTATGGGACATGTTATATAAAACTTTCTCCACTAGGAATTTCTCCTGTATCGTGGGTGCGTTCACAAACATTTAAACTCACATACACAAATACCCAGACCCGGAACAACTATCTGTAGGTCATACAAATATTTGTTCCGTGCGGGGATCGAACCCGCGACACGCAGTGCAGCAATCCAATCACTCAGCCACTGCGCCAACCGTGCCGTCTAAAAACCCACCATTTTGGGTACAAACATTTATTTATGATGGCATTCGGTACTTTTTCTCGTTATCTATAATTACCTGTCCAAATTTATTACATGTTTCTGTATAAACGTTTACACCGCGACTGTGAAAAAGTCTGTAACGCAGAACCGCGTACGCAGTTAAAATAAATAGCTTTAGTTCGCGTTGAATGCTCTTCTAATAGATACCATCTAAACAACTGAGTTTTTGAATTTATGTGGCCAGTATTTTTTAGGGTTCCGTAACCAAATGCAGCAAAAAACGGAAGACCATTGTCATTTCGTCATGGCGTTTACCTGTCCAAATTGCACACATGCATTTTACTCGGAGACTATTTCGATGAAAATTGAAGCATAGCTAAACAAATATTTTGGGGTGACACTCCCCATGCAAGTAAATTCCTTTCCTATTCCTTTCATAGCCATACTTAAAAAGACGATATTTATAAATATATTTTGTTACTATTTCAATAATCGCTATTTCATCATTTATTCTATCTTTTTCATAATATTATTCCTCACTTCACCACCCATTCATCTTTACTTGACCTTGCCCTCCCTCTTCATCCATCATTAATAGCTCGTACCTATGCAAAAAAAAAAAAACCCGACTACGGAACCCTACAACGTGGTTCTACACGCACTTGGCTGCTTTTTCTGGTTTGTTTCAGAATTTTTAGGATTGATAGGTTGTTTAAAATAATTATGTTTCGTTATGAAAGCTAGTCTAGATATTTTTGAACTAGGTTTATGTTGCTCTGTCTATGTTTATCTTTATTTCAAATATTATTTTTGGCAGCGGTACTTTTAATAATTTATGTTTTTTTTTTATGTATATGGGCTTACTCTTGACCTTAATCTTGCCCTAAGGGCAGAGATGAGGTCGACGATGGAACGAGCTTACCCAGAAGAAGCCTATTTACTCGCGACTTAAATAGATTGGGGTTATATGAACTCGGGAAAACCGACGCAGGGTGTTCCACTCCTTGGCTGTACGAATAATGAAAGATTTAGCAAAACGCTTCGTACGTATGTGTGGAACATTGACAAGGTATGGGTGATAACCCGCAGTACGTCTAGTCTCTCGATGGAAGAAGGGAGATGGTGGAATAAGCTCGTGGAGCTCTTGCGCACACTCTCCGAAGTAAAGTCTGTAGAAGACCGACAGACGTGTTTTGTTATTTAGTCATTGCCAGCGTGACTTCTGAGCATGAGGTCCTAGTATTGATTCCAAGGTCTGTGTTATTGGGGTTTTTATTATCAGGATTTTCTCAGTTATAGCCTAGAATCTAGATTTTTGCCCAGTTGAGGCTTACTCTCTTACATAGTAATTAAAACATAACGGGCGAAATGTAGGGTACAGATACACCTCTGCTTAACCCTTCAGGGATTACAAGCGTAATACTATCTTACGTTATTTGCTTGTAGAATGTTAAACAAATGTTTAATTTCATTTCATTTTAAAATCACGACAGTCCGCACAATATCTAGAATTCCTCTAACTGTAAACCAACATAAGCACTACGTTCTGAAATACAATTACATCGTCGTTGCCACACGAAACCATACAAAAAGATATCACAATTTCCCGGCCAGCTTAATAATACTAAAAGAATTATCACCTACATTTTCAAGACCGCCAACTAGAAAAAATCTCAACCGAAATGCTGCTACGTACATGTATCCCAGATGCGGCGACAAATGTATTATAACGACGACAAAATATAGATGTAAGCACAGAAGGTTTATACGTGACAAGAAGTGCTCTTTTTGTTTTGGCATTGGTCAACTGTTTTTGGTTATGGTTTTACTCATGGTCATTGCATGGTTTGTGTGTTTCAAAAATGTGCACCTCATGTTAACGATTGCACATGCACACCCTGGCATAACATCACGCAAGTAATCATCGATGAGATAGGCAGTGGTGTACTTAGATACCTCTGCTGATCTATTTATCTATCTATATCTATAAAAGCGAAAGGTCACTCACTCACTGATTCATCACGAAATCTCGAAAACCGCTGGACGTACAAAGATGATTTTTGGCAGGGAGGTAGTTTATGGTTAGTAGACGTCCGCTAAGAACGGATTTTGCGACAGGGCCGGATTAGGGTGGTCTAAGGGCCCTCGCAAGTTTGTATGAAACTCCTTCATTTTTTGTGTTACAATCTAGATTTTTGGCAGAGGCGTAGTTTATAGTCAGTGGGCGTCTGCTATGAATTAATTTTGCGACAGGGCCGGATTAGGGTGGTCTAAGGGCCCTCACAAGTTTGTATGAAAGTCCTTAATTTTTCGTGCTATAATCTTGATTTTTGGCAGAGACGTAGTTTATAGTCAGTAGGCATCCGCTATAAATTAGTTTTGCGACAGGGCCGGATTAGGGAGGTCTAAGGGCCCACGCAAGTTTGTATGAAAGTCCTTCATTTTTTGTGCTACAATCTTGATTTTTGGCAGAGACGTAGTTTATAGGCAGTAGACGTCTGCTTAGAACAGATTTTGTGACAGGGCCGGATTAGGGAGGTCTAAGGGCTCTCGCCAGTTTGTATGAAAGTCTTTCATTTTTTGTGCCACAATCTTCATTTTGGCAGGGACGTAGGTAGTTTAAAGTTAGTAGACGTCTGCTTAGAACCGATTTTGAGACAGGGCCGGATTAGGGAGGTCTAAGGGCTCTCGCCAGTTTGTATGAAAGTCCTTCATTTTTTGAGCTACAAACTTGATTTTTGAGACGGACGTAGTTTATAGTTAGTAGACGTTTGGTAAGAACAGATTTTGTGACAGGGCCGGATTAGGGAGGTCTAAGGGTTCTTGCTAGTTCGTAAGAAAATCCTTAATTTTTTGTTCTACAAACTTGATTTTTGGCAGGCACGTAGTTTATAGTTTGTAGAACTCTGCTAAGTACAGGTTTTGTGGCAGGGCCGGATTAGAGAGGTTTAAGGGCGCTCGCAAGTTTGTTTAAAAGTCCATCATTTTGTGTGCTACTAACTTGAATTTTGGCAGGGACGTAGTAGGTGAGTAGAAGTTTGCTAAGAACCGATTTTGCGACAGGGCCGGACTAGGGAGGTCTAAGGGCTCACGCGAGTTTGTATGACAGTCTTTCTTTTTTTTGTGCTACAATTTTGGCAGGAAGGTCTTTATAGTTAGTAGACGTTGACTAAGAACAGATTTAGCGAGTTTAGCAACATGACCAGAATAAGGAGGTCTGAGGGCTTTCACATGTTTGTAAAAATGTACTGTTTTTTTTGTACTAACAACCTGAATTTTTTTGTAAAAATGTACTGTTTTTTTTTTGTACTAACAACCTGAAATTTAACAAGTCTAGAGTTTAGGAGTAGGAGATCTTAGCTAAGAAATTTGTAAGGAAGACCTGGACTAAGGGCTCCCGTAAGTCCATATGAAATCCTTGGCTTTTTGTACCTGAAAATTGGCAGAGAGATAGAATATAGTTAAGACATTTCGGGTAGGAATAGATTTTTCGACAGGGCTGGTTTAAGGGAATATAATCGCTTCGATTGGCATTTGGCATTCGATTTGACAGTACCATCCACAGGCAGTCCAGACAAGAGAGTCAAAATTTCTACGCGAACGAAGTCGCGGGCAACTGCTAGTCTATATATATATAAATAAAGAGAGAAGTCCTGACTGACTGACTGACTGACTGATTGACTGACTCATCAACGCCCAGCCCAAACCCTTGGACCTAGAAAGCTGAAATTTTGCACAGAGGTTCCCTTTATAATGTAGACAAGGAATAAGAAAGGATTTTTCGAAATTCAACCCCTAAGGTAGTTAAATAGGGGATGAAAGTTTGTATGGAAAATCGTCATTTTTGTAGTTAAACCGACATCCACGCGGGCGAAGCCGTGGGCAAAAGCTAGTTATTAATACACCCACATTTCGCCAGTTACATGCTTACTTTAGGTCCCATATAATAGGGGGTGCACTAATTGACATCAACCGGGCACAAAAACAGACTCTGTAGCTGCTACTGAGAAATCCATCATGCTGGAAAGTTCCGCTTAAAGTTTGCCCGACCCGGGAATCGAACCCAGGACACCTTGTGCAACGCTAGCAACCACTATACCAACGAGGCAAAGTAGCCGAAACAATGCTATACAAAAAGAAGCAATCGAAATTTCTGCCACAAAATGCCTATAAGAAAAATACTAGATTCAGTAACAACTTTCCATATTGTACGTAGAGGGGATCCCCACCCTCCACGATTCAATTGTTCTCATTATTTCAAAGTTAGTAGCACGCTATGCACCCCGTGGTTACCGACAATGCTCTGACGACAGGCAGATGACAGTATGTCGTCTTCAAAGCTAAGCCACCCACGGTGGTAGTGAGTGGTAGGGCTAAAGCGAAAGGAGTGTGTATGCAATGGGATAGATACTCTTTAAATAAATACAGTTGCATAGCATAGTGCATTGTTGAGTCGCATAGTTGATGTAACTTGTCTAATGATTAACAGATTTTAAATTAAAAATAGTATGCGACTAGATTAAAACTCAAGGGCATTTACCATGATATTGATGACGGTACCGGCTATGAAATACTTTATAAGCCTAGAAGGCAACTATCATCATCATCATTAATTTAAGCCCAAAGACGACAATCCACTGCTGGATATATAGCTCCCCGTAAAGTCACCACATTGATCGGTCCCGTGTGTCTCGCATACAGCGGATTCCTGCCACCTTCATCAGGTCAAGACTTGACAACTTTAAATATGTTTAAATGCCAAAACGGTCAGTATTTCTAGCTCTTCATATTTTTAAACTTACTTCGAGCTGAAAAAAAATCGCATCTAACAGATAGGCCTTCTGTAAACTCTCTACACACAACGCCTATGCAACAAGCAAGACATTCGCAATATAAAACGCCCCGCTAAGCCGACGCTACATACCGCATCGTGGCAATTTATTGCACCGTGATCGCTGTATGCGGTCTGGCAACGCATCGTACGACCACGCGGCGGCTTAGGAAATTGTGGATGTGCGATTTTATAATCGCTGGCTTTAATCGGGGGTGTGTAGCAGTCTTTATATGATGTGGTTTGGCAGCTGGGAAGTTAGATGTTGGAAAATATTTCTGTTTTTTTACCGTATATTTTCTGTACTGTATGGGTTATTTTGGTAAATTCTTTCAGCAGGGGAAAATGGAGGAGAAAAGTCCCATTCTATTTCGGGTCGGCGAAAAACATAGGAAGATAAGTTGACGTTCAGCACACTAATCTTAAACTTAGATCTATAAATGTTACTTGACTTATCGTTATTTTTGTTAGGTATTGTTATTTATACCTGTAAAACTACAATGCAAGATAGTCTAGGTAAATGCTCGAGCTACGGAATATTTAAAAACCTCGACTATAGCTGTAGTTAAAGGAGAAAACGATTAAGCAAGAGTCCAACTTAAAATATTAGTGAACTGTGAATACTTATGCCTACAAAAAATAATCTTCTTATCTATGAAATGAAATGGTACATTATTTTCCATTATGGCTGTAATTAAAAGGTGCTGTTTTGAAACTAATTTAAAAGATAGAGCTACAAAAACATTTCTTTAAAAAATAGTGTGAAAATCTTATCTTTCGTTTCACAGATGCTATCTTTTAACTCACACGTGAGTCTAAATGAGTCTAAACGTGCGACATCCGTTCTAAACACGTGGATACGAACGGTAAGTATTTATACACTCATTAAGGAAATGTTCCGTGTCGATACCTTGTGCTCTAATCATTTAATTTTACTACGATGGGGTAATTTGTTGCATCCGTTTGGATGTTAGTGGATGAATGGATGAAAGTGTCATAATAGTGTGCTAAAGAGTTATTATAGTGATATCGTTTACCTTTATGGATGTTCTTACGTCTGCAAATATTAGGAAGAATCAATCCAGACAGTTTTAATATTAAGACTAACAGACAGTTATGTTTCTGGAGAGTTCGATTCATCATTTCTTCTGGTTTTTCTCTTCCATGATGGCTTTTGTAATTTTGACGTTACATGGTGCTGTTTCGAAGCCTTATTCGAAGAAAACTGTTGGCGACCAGCTACCAAACTCTTTTAATACATTTCTTTTTATTACTTTTCATTTCATATTTTGTTTCACTAAAAATGTCAGTCTGAGAAAATATGTACTGTGACAATAAACGAAAAGCTGAACTTGTGGTTTCCTTGTTTTAAATCTATCCTGTTTTCAACAAAAGCACTATAGATTTTGAGTGGTATTGTTGCATTATTACTTCTGAAAAGGTATGCTTAGCTGAACTGTGATAATATAGTAATACATGAGACTCCGTGGCTGCTACTGAAAATTCCCTGATAGAAAAACACAATGCACGACCTGGGAATCTATCCCAGGACCTCATGCTCAGCAGAAGCGCGCTTCTAACCTAGTGGTTAGAAGCGCTTCTGCTGCGCATGAGGTTAAGAACAATAACCCAAAATACCACCTTCATTGTTTCCTAAATCGTGTAACACGCATGACCTGTTGCAGTTACAAACTGGACCCATTCCAGTGTTTAAGTGAAATATAGTCAAATAAAACCATTGTAGTTATCATTTTATATATTTTTCAATTCGCGGCCATTCCGTGCCAAGTGTGCGTAGGAACTGAATTGAATTCTTAAAGCGGTTTTTAAACAAGGATATTACGTGTTTCTGTGTTATTGTGGTGAGAAATAGCGTTTGGGGCTTGAATTTTTGTTCTTCTTATTTCAGAATGTAGGGGAAATTTTTGTTACTTTTTCTGCCTCTTAAAGTTAAAGCAAGCTATACAATTCCAGTTTTTGCGGACCTCTCTCTGCTACGAAATATTTATATACAAAACGAGGCCATTTTATGCTGAAAATGTCTAGCTTGAGGTATCGCCAGGCGTACCTCATGAAGTTTTTGAGACTTCTTGTCATATCGTCATCATGGTCTTATAATTTTTACCTAAATAAAGCTATCGAGAATCTTTGTACAGAGTTGATTAAAAATGGTTACGTTATACCATCTTTAATCGTAATATCGTTCTTTGACAGTCGTTTTTGGTGGTTACTGACCCGAAAATCTGACATACAATCTTACCAAGGGATATCATAATACCCAGGTACTAATTGGATTGTGGAGGTCAGATAGGAAGTCGCATCATGTAAAATACTGGTATTCAGCTGCATCAGGTAAGACTGGAAACCGAACCCAATATAATTGGAAGAAGGCTAGAGAAGGATAGGCTAGGTTCACGAGACGCTAGCCCTCTTGTGCACTAAGTTATCAAGCCCAACTAAACTGAACATTGCGTTAGAAATATCAGTGTGTAGTATATTTATGTATTGGATAGAAATAGCCACCCAAAAGTTGATACCAGTTCTGCTGAAACTCGTTCTAGAAATAAAATAAGCTTTGAAAACGATTGTAACCTTGTCTAGGCCTTGTTCATGTTTTTTTTTGGTTATTTTCAATTCCTTCATACTGTGTTTGTTTTTTCATTCAAACATTATGTGTTTACATATTTGTGTATGAATGTCATTAATTTCTGTAGTCAGAGTAATGTGTGGCAGTCCTTTGAGTCCAATTCTGATGACTTATGGTGGCGAATGAATATTGTGGAAAGTGTTCCATAATAAAGAAATAGAGGGTTAGCCCTCTTGTGCACTAAGTTATCAAGCCCAACTAAGCATTGCGTGAGAAATATCACTCAAAAACTTCTCACACTATTACAAGGATTGAATTCAACAAACATTTTTAAACAGCAGTTATTCATATAGCTCTTTGGTGTGAAAATTGTTGCCTTTTTATTTGACGGTTTACGAGTGAAGTAAGCACGAATATTAAGCTTTGTAAGTGAAAATTTTATTGTTAGGCCGTGTCGTTATTTTGTGGCATTCAGTGATGGCCGTTTGTGGTTTTTATTATTTCGCGTGCTGTTTAATATAAAAGATTGAAAATGAAAGCTTTATTCAGGAAAAGTGGGATGAATTTGACAGATTTTTATTGGAGAGACGAAGTTTAAAGCAGAGGTTGATTCTACATCGACGGTTTCAAAATACAATACTAACTTCATACTTACTCTATAAAGCTAATGCTGACCTTACAGTTGTTAGGTTGAAATGGAACTGGGCTTATCACATTTGCCGTAGTAGTAGCAATGAGCAAAAATGAAACGACAACGTGGTAGGCCCAAAAGGAGATGGCAGGATGAATTTGACTCTTTCTCGAAGGATTTTTCTATAATCGCACTAGGTCGAAATGTGGAAGAAGGGAAGGGTAGCATTTGCCCTGCTGTGGGACAATAAAGGCTTATAATAACTACAACTATACACTACATATTATAAAATAAAGTCCTCCGCCGCTAGATTAGATAAGGTGGTTCTCCAGGAAGGTTTAAGTATATAATTTGACCGAGATCCACGGGGGTGAAGCCGCGGGCATTAGCTAGTAAACAATAATCAGACATTGTTAGGTACATTCAATTACCGTTATTGGTTGATTGAAAAGTTGAGTCAATGATCTTGTTGTAGAACTGCCGAACTGTTTTACTGTTGTTGCTTCTGAACTGAAAACCTATGAGTTTTAAAAAGGATTCTGACCTTGTCTAAGTCCTACGGTTTGTTTTTTGTTTATTTCCAAGATCCACTCTTATCCTCCATATTGTATCCTCCATAGTGTGGGGCAACGTGTTTAAAAAAAAGAAAAAAAAAGATTGTGTTTATTTTTTTCATTCAAGCCTTTAAGCTTACATGCCATTAATTTCTGTAGACAGAGCATTATGTATGGCACTCCTAGCTTTGACTCCAATTCTGATGACTTATGGTGGCGAATGAATATTAAAGAAAGTGTTTCATAATACAGAAATAGAAGCCGTTATTTATGGGCTACAGATTGTTTGATATATAAAAGTGAAGAATGGCTTAGATTCGTTGTGGTTCGGTAGGGGGCGATGTTTTTTGTTTTGTTATTTATTCTCCGATGCTCTTTTATTCATTATTTGGAGAAAATTACGTACGTTAAGGCTACAAGGATGTTTTGACGCTCCAATGGCATTAACGGGGGTGGTATTGAATAAATATCCTGGGCAACTGTTTTGTAAAACCGTGTTTATTTATTGTTTTCAAATCTGGTTTTGTTAATAGAATTGGATGTCGAACGTGAACGGTACAAGAGTGAAAGATGGAAAGTCTGTACTTCAGGACACAAGGTCTCCGCCCTTTCAGAAGCATATTTTAACAGAATTATGCAATTATACTCTCTACTACTATTCGTACTGAAACTTTTAAATAAACTTGTTTATCTATATTTATAAAAGGCAAAGCTGGCTGACTGAGGATCAAAGCACAGGCTTAGGGTTTAGAGCTAGAAACTTAAAATATCGCACTTACGACGTAAGTATCCACTAAGAAAGGATTTTTCAAAATTCAATCCCCAAGGTGGTGAAAAAGGAGGGCAATGTTTGTATGGAAAATAGACATTTTCACGCGGGCGGAACCGCGGGCAAAAGCTAGTAATAAATGTAGCCTTTTAATAACAATCCATCAAAATCCTTCCACAATCTTCTACAACACAAAGAGACATTACCAAACTACCCACGTACCTACATAATATTTGTATGATTTTACAAAACTCCACGTACGCAAATAGCATGTGTATGCTTGTCTATGTTCTAGAATCCCTTAGAGATGGCTTCGGGCCACCGACTCAAATTTACCTATGAAAATATTATACTTATGGCATTTTCTGTGCGATGGTGACTATGATGTGTGTAAGTTTGGTTAGTGGAGATGGAAAAGATGGATTGTGACTGTGAAGTGGAATTAAATTGTGTTAAATCGAAGACTGGTGTTATCACCACATTAGACTTAACCAAAGAGGCATATGAGTGTGGTTACCTATGTGGATGGCTATAAGAGTAAAGGAAGACCAAAGAAACAATGCCTCAATGGATCGACTGTGTACAGAATAATAATTATGGTAAGATAGGAGGTATCTGATGACAAGGCGAGCAAAAGATAAGTATGGAAAAAAAAGACCACCAATAAATTGGGATAGGTAAAGGCAAGGGAATGACGAGGAGACTAAACCAAATAATACTGAAGTGAACTGAAAGAAATAGTGAATACTGTAATGGTATAGCTAAATGTCTATCTTGGCCATGTTCTTTCATTTGGCAAAGAGCATCAACAAAGGGAGATATCCCGAAGAATACAGCTTGGGTGGGCCGCGTTCAGCAAATTGGACGACATTCTGAAGTCAGCCAAAATTCCACTGTGTATAAAGTCCCGCCTCTATAACCAGTGTGTTCTGCCTACAATGACTTACGGTGCTGAAACATGGACGCTCACACAGGAGGCTGTGTACAGACTAAGAGTTGCACAGAGAGCCATGGAGCGTTCCATGCTAGGCATAAAACTGGTAGACCGAGTTCCAAACGTCGACATCCGAAGACGCACAAAGGTCACCGATATTGGAAAGCGCGTTATGGAACTCAAATGGGATTGGGCAGGACACCTGGCAAGGCGTAGAGATGGCAGGTGGAGTAAGGCTGTCACCGAATGGCGTCCAAGAACGGGTAAAAGAAATGTAGGTCGCCCGGCGGCGAGATGGGCAGACGATATAGTTGCCATCGAGGGAAAAACCTGGATGAGACTGGCACAAGAACGTGGCGTTTGGCACCAGAAAAGAGAGGCCTATACCCAGCAGTGGGTGAATTCGGGTTGTGGATGATGATGATAGTATAGAACTTTTGTTTGGACGTATGAAATGAAATGTCCCATTCTATGTTGCACTATGAATTTAATAAAGTATTTACTATAACTAAACACGGTACAATACTACAATAAATGATTGACGCGAGTAACGGGTAGTAACCGACTATATGTGTTGTCACGGGGACGCGTGACTTCGAACTTAACTTGACGGTGCAACGTCATAGGCACTTATAAGCTCGCAAGTGGTGTGCGTGCATGTGTGGGTAAACATACCACTACATGTCCTCCCCCCTTAGATGAAGACAATTTAATAAAAGGGTGGAAAAAAAATATCATCAAAAGCAATGACCAAAGTGTAAAAACATTGCAAATATTAAATAAAATGGTTTGGTGTGAAAGTGTATAACTATACATAACTCCTAAATTAATAAACAACAAGACTACGGTAACATAAGGTATTTTTATAATATAAAAACAACACTACACAAATGGATACTTACCTAAACTGAAGACATTTTGTAAAAAAATATTAAAATACATTGGTCATAAATTTAGTAATAACTTGACACAAAAAGGTTTTACACAAAAAGGTTTTAAACTTAAGAGTTAGCTAAGTGGTAACGATAACATAAAAATAAATACGTTACAAGTTGACATAATTAGTGTGAAAACAAACAATTTTGTGGGTCTATTTTAAAACACAGAACACTTCACCGCACTTCAAATTTCACTTGATATTTTTATGACTTTGGGACTGGCGACAAAACATGTTTTAAATGGCAAATCTCACGGTCTTTTTCACGACGCGACCCGATCTTGTAGTAACAGATGGCTCAGTTTTGTCAAGTGAGGTCGATTTGGTTGCAACCGGTGTTATCGCAGTTGTTTTGGGCGAAACAAAAACTTCCTGTGGCGACTGAAGTGCGGGGCTATTAATTATAACATAAGCAGGCTTGAGACGATCGAGAGAAATAGTGACTTCTCGAGAACCTACTTGAACGACGTAATGTTTATTGCTTCGTTTGAGTATTTTATAAGGACCTTCGTACGGCGGTGTTAACGAACGTTTAACTTCGTTTTTAATGAAAACGTAGTCCGATTTAGTCAAATCTTTGTGCACGAAAATGTTTCTGTTATCAGCTTGTTTTCTTGTGGTTGGTTGAAGGTTCGCTAATGTTTCCATGAGTTTGCAAGTGTAATCGGTGTTGTTAATGTCTGCTTCGGTGGGAACAAAAAAATCTCC
Organism: Diarsia mendica; assembly: GCA_949316265.1. Classification (NCBI taxonomy): domain Eukaryota; kingdom Metazoa; phylum Arthropoda; class Insecta; order Lepidoptera; family Noctuidae; genus Diarsia; species Diarsia mendica. The sequence goes on along the minus strand of OX438895.1, from coordinate 2,817,527 downwards.
TGGTAGACGCATAGATTTACCGTAGGTCATCTGAGCAGGGCTGTACCCTGAGTCTTCTTTAACTGTATTGCGCATTCCTAATAACACGATAGGTAATTGTTGTGACCATTGACTGCTACTATCGCAACGTGTCATGATGGAAGCTTTTAACGTTCGATGCATCCTTTCGACGTGTCCATTTGCCTTTGGGTTGTATGCTGTTGTTCTAATCTTTTCTATTCCAAGTAGTTTGGTCAGCTGTTTGAAAAGATTGGATTCGAATTGACGACCTTGATCCGAAGTTATTCTTGCAGGGCAACCAAAACGTGCTATCCAATGCTCGAGTAGAGCTTTCGCGACGGTTTCAGCGCTTATGTCTTTTACAGGAACGACTTCAGGCCATTTTGTATGACGATCAATCATTGTGACACAGTATGTGTATCCTTCGGAAGGTGGTAATGGTCCAATTATATCTATATGCACATGCTCGAAACGGTCTGACCTTTCGAACTCTCCTAGAGGTGTAATTGTATGCCTTTGTACTTTACATTTCTGGCATTTAATGCAGCTTCTTACAAAGTTTGCAACGTCAGTGTTCATGTTAGGCCAAAAATAGCGCTGCGCGATAAGGCGACGCGTAGCGGCTACCCCAGGGTGATTAAGTGCGTGGACACTTGAAATCGCTTTTTCTCGAAACTCCGACGGTAAATAAAGTCGCGCTGATGACGTTGATGTTTCGAACGTAAGCTCATGATTTGCATATGGCATGCGGAACAATTTAAATTCCAAGTTAGGTTTTTGTTTTAATAATGACAATTGCGTATCTTCGACTTGGCTTTTGTATAATTCTTCATAGTCGAAAATATCATGTAGAAAAATCTCTTCTATTCTCGAAAGAGCGTCGGCGGCGTTATTGAGCTCGCCCTTAACGTACTCAATTTTGTTGCAAAACTGAGAAATAAAATCTAATTGACGAAGACGTCTTGGTGGATCGGATTTCGATTCTTTCTTCGATAAAGCAAATATTAACGGCTTGTGATCGGTTAACACTGTGAGATCACGCCCTTCAATCATATACCGAAAGTGTTTTACTGCCATGTAAATAGCTAATAATTCCCTGTCGTAGGTACTGTATTTTGTCTGGGCGCTACTTAGTTTTTTCGAATAAAATCCTAGTGGCTCTAACCGTTTGTTGACTAGTTGATGAAGTGCTGCGCCAACGCAGGTATTCGCTGCGTCGGTCATTAAAATAAGTTTGGATGATGAGTCTGGATGCGTGAGAGTGACAGCTTCACTTATGTGATGTTTGCATTGATTAAATGCGTTGATTGCTTCTTCGGTCCAAGCGATTTTTGTTTTGTCTTTTTTCTTAGCATTGTGTAAGTATTTGTCTAAGATAGTTTGAGTGTCGGCGGCTTTAGGAATGCTCATTCGGTAAAAATTTATAAGACCGAGGAAGCGCCTCAGTTCTTCGATGGTTTCGGGTTGTGGATAGTTATTGATGGCTTTGACCTTTTCTTCGTCCGGCCTTATGCCATCACAGCTAACGCGATAACCGAGAAATGTAATTTCGGATTTTCCAAATTCGCATTTAGACGTGTTGATTGTGACGCCATATTCACTAAGTCGCTTGAACACTTCTTTGAGATCATGAATGTGACATTCTTCTGATTCTGAAGCAATAAGTATATCATCCAGGTAACAAAACGTATTTTGAGTATTTTTCAAAACTTCATTGATAAATCTTTGAAACGTCTGTGCAGCGTTTCTCAGACCGAAGCTCATTTTTGTAAACTCAAACAGACCAAATGGAGTTATTATTGCGGTTTTCGGTATGTCCGCAGGTGCGACGCTTATGTTATGGTAAGCACGTCTTATATCAATTTTAGATAAAACTTTTTTATTTTTGAGGATGTATGTGAAATCCGTTAAACGAGGAATCGGGTAGCGGTCGGGCTCGGTGATAGCGTTTAAACGACGATAATCACCGCACGGGCGTAACTCATCGTTTTTCTTTTGAACAACGTGTAAAGCATTTGCCCATGGGCTGGATGACGGCCTGCATATTCCTAAATCTACCATTCGTTGGAATTCATCCTTTGCCGCTTTATATTTTGCAGCGTTAAGTGGACGTGCTTTTTCATAAACGGGTGGGCCATGGGTACATATATGATGCGTTACATTGTGTTTGGGTGGGTCCTTGAAACATTCGCTCTTAGTGATGTCTGGGAACTCTGTTAAAATACGATGATACTTATTATCCGAGTCGATGACTTTAATTGTAGGAATATTTGAGGCATCTTCTACGTTAGTGTACCTAGAGAGTAGTGTGACTTTGTCAATTAACTTTTTTGCGTGAAGATCAACAAGCAATTGATGTTTGGATAGGAAATCTGCCCCAATAATGCACCGCTGTACATCAGCCAGGACAAATTCCCAGGTAAAAGCTCGACGTAAGCCAAGGTCCAAAGTCATTTTCTGAGTCCCATATGTTTTGATTGTGGTCCCATTAGCAGCAAATAAAGTAAAATCAGCGGGTTGACGATTAACGTTTTTGTAGGCAATAACTGAAATATCAGCGCCGGTGTCAATAAGAAAATGCGTACCACTTTTCCAGTCGGTGACGCTCAAGCGAGATGTTCCTTCGACACCTACTCTCGCCAAGGTAGGTGTCGGGTTTAGTTTAACGCCTTTCTGATGCATTGCTCGTCGCCGCATTTCTTGGCGTTGTCTCCATAAATATAATGATAAAAGCACTTAAAATCTTTGTCTCCCGGTTGCGCTGTTTGACGCCTGTATCTGTCTTGATTGTCAAGATACCGAGAGCGTGATCGTGACCGTGATCGCGACTGATCATTGCCACGACTCCGACTTGTACTCTGACGCGTGTTTTGTAGATCACTAATTTTTGTGTTTAACGCGGCAATTTCTTTCATTAAATGATTAAATTGTTGATCCGTTGAATGACTAGGGATAGCGACCGGATTTAGCGAACAGACTTCAGATGACCGTGAAGTTTCCATTATCTTATCAGCAATTGCTGCGACGTTGTCCAACGTTACATCGCAGACAGTAACTACTGCACGGACTGTTTGAGGCAGGCGATCTAACCACAAAATTTTGATTGTATCCTCGGGAATTTTGTTACTTCCAAGCTCTCGCATTTTACGAAGAAGTTGAGTGGGTCGTTGATCCCCTAGCTCGACTTTCGTAAGCAACGTATGTAATTGCTTGGACTCGGACTCTTCATAGGACGAAATTAACCTGTCCTTCAGTGCTATATATTTACCGTTCACGGGCGGGTTCTCAAGAATGTCACTAATTTGACTCAATTCATCTCGACCTAACTTAGCTATAACTAATTGATATTTATGCAAGTCACCTGCTTTTTGTGCACCGATTATGGCCTCAAACTGATGGAACCATAGTCGCGGACGCGCTGTCCAGAAATCGGCGATGCGGGAGTTGATGGTGATCGTCCCCGTCACTGGCTGCTGGTGCTGGTCTGTGGTGTAACACGGACCAGCTTGTTGAGGTGCGTTGACGCTATCAGGTGCGGCGGCAGCCGTGGTGGCTGTGTGCTCGGGATTTATGTTAACTTTATGTTCACTGGCAGCAACAGTGTTAGGGTTGACCATTTTGAAGGTTTGGTATAGTTCACAGTAACAACACTAAATAAAGTCTACGTCTGTATTGAACGTAATCACTCGCGGGTCAAAGTATGGAACCGTATTATTTCATTCACGTCGGGGTCACCAATATAGAACTTTTGTTGGGACGTATGAAATGAAATGTCCCATTCTATGTTGCACTATGAATTTAATAAAGTATTTACTATAACTAAACACGGTACAATACTACAATAAATGATTGACGCGAGTAACGGGTAGTAACCGACTATATGTGTTGTCACGGGGACGCGTGACTTCGAACTTAACTTGACGGTGCAACGTCATAGGCACTTATAAGCTCGCAAGTGGTGTGCGTGCATGTGTGGGTAAACATACCACTACAATAGCTAAATTGAACTAAGTTTTAATAACAGAAGCAACCGTGTCTTTGCGATGCACAAGGTTAGGCCAGCAACCGAACTCTATTGACAGAGTTAAAAAACTGACTCAAATGACTTTCTAATAGTGTAAAGACAGCTAATAAATTGACTTATCTAGCTCAACAGTCAAACGTTAATGACCTCATTGGATACATTTTATGTCTGTTTTTATTACATGTCCCATTTCGAGCCCTATTTATAATACCTTTAATCCCTTTTATTCTCAATCAGCACGTTATATAAATATACATGTCGTTTCTTTTATTTTAAAAAGATAAACACGACTATAGCTGTGATATATTTAGCCCTGCAGTCCCCAATTTAGCTAATGAGAACAAATAACTATAAATTGTGAACTATTTTGGGGGAAACCCGAAGAAAGTATAAATAAATGACGACGGGAATGGCCGAGGAGCGTCCACTTTTGGGGTCGTGGGTCGATTCCTGTTTCGGGATATTTATCTAGATAACTGTAAGGTCACGTGACTGGCATTTTTATCTACCTCCTGTTTATTTATATGAGGATTTTGTAGTCAAGTCCCTAAGTGTTTATTTGTTTCCCATTAGGTTAATGGTGTAAAATTGGGTGTAGGTAAATCTAGTAAGTATACGATTAGGTAGGGAGACTCCCCAACATAATATGGAAAAAGACTAGGGCAGATCGTAGTGTAAAACAATGTTAACTTATTTTATCTACCCAAATATCATAAACCCTCTTTAATGCGTTCAAAAACCATAGGCAATGACCAGCATTATTACCAACCGGCAAAAATAAACAGAACTGTAATGAACTCATAATCTACTGAAAACAGTAGGTTAAGAGTTTAAATTTGGAACAGGTGTCAAATATAAAGTAGTGTATGCAACACTCGTGTGATGCTATTAAGAAACTCGCCTTCGGCTCGTTTCTTAAACCCACACCTTAAACCCGTTTCTTGTGTTGTAATGCCCTTCATGCACAGTCGCATAAACTATTATTTCTTCAATTATATTGTCGATTGATATATAAAATACCGATGAAAAAAAACAGTCAACTTAGAAGAAAATACAATATTTTGTAGAACAACGAAATTAGTTTTACGTGTGTTTAATATGTTGCATGAATTGTAACTCAACTTCAAAAGATTTTCCGGTTGTTAACTATAACCAAGCGGTGTCGAATTTTAACAGGGTCTTAAATAATTTTCTATGAAACGTCGAAAATGTTTGGATATTTCCTAGAGTCGCTTCATCTTCCACCAGCTGGTCTTCTTAGACCAGCGTCAGACAGCATCACCTGTCTGGCATGAATGCTGAAATGAACCCTTTTGGCGCAGCCGTGAGGCACACAGCACATAGTATTTCCATTTTTGTAATCTTTTTTTTTTGTTTATTATTAATGTGTGTGTGCTTGATGTACTGACGTCAAATAAACATTTTTTCTTTCTATCTTACACTCTTATGACTGTGTGTTTTTGAGAAAACAACTTACATAAAGCTCAGTTGGCGCTAGATTTACCAAAACATTTAAAATGTTTACAACAATTGAAACAGACACATAAAGTCAAAAATCACTCGATTTAAATGTGGAAATTCTAGACCGAGTGCGCAACACTGAAATCCGTCGACGTACGAAAGTGTTCGACATCAGGGACAGGGCGATACACCTTTTATTTTTTTTGGGGGGTGGGAAATCATCAAATAACACGGAGTGAGTGTCAGACTTCCACTGACTAAAAACCACCCATGCTCCTTCCTCGCCCTTGCGCCGAGGCCGCGATATCTCTTTCGATAATCCGCAGCCCCGACGGGTGTCGGCCCTTGCCATGTTGCTGACATCTCGTCGCGTCAATACGGTCTGTTGCCGTCATGAGACGGCCGGCCGGCGAGGTAGCCCATTACTCACAATCCACAGGCCCGCGTCTACGGTGGCCGGAAGCCATCACGTGGCCCCCGACGCTCGGAGCGCCTCCTGCGGCGGCAGGGCGATACACCTAAAGTTTAGTTGGACAAGACTTCTGGCTAGACATCGCTGGCGGAGATGGCCGATGGAGTAAGATTCTGACCAAATGGTGGTCTAGATTGGGCAAGAGAAACCAGCGCCGTCCAAAAGCACTTCGGGTCGACGATATTGTCAGGAGAGCGGGAAACGGATGGATGAGAGACGCACAGATCAGGGAGGAGTGGCAGAAAAAAGGGGAGGCCTATTGCAACAGTGGGTGATTCCAAGCTGAAATGATGATGAGACTCTTAACCTACACCAAACTTTTAATTTTAATAAACTGTAGTACCAATATACCAACCTTACTATACGTACAAATATATGGAAAATCTATTTTAAAACCACAAAAGATACACAGCACATCATGTTCGGGCCCATTTTATAAACAGACGGGAAAAGTTAAACAAAAAATGTTCATCCCGAAATTTTCTCCATAAATCATTGGGTGCGGTAAAATTTTATCTCAACGATTTATTTCTACCTACTTTCGGGTATAGGGAATATTTTACGACAAAAGATACATAGTAATACGGGAATGGATGCGTGTCCGTCCTTTTTGGGAGGCGCATAATATTGTATGGGCTGAAAACTATTTTCTGATTGTATTGTAAGTGTGTTTGTAAGAAATAGTTTCAAACGCGTGTACCTATATGAAAAATACCAGAGCAACTATAAAAACACAGTACAACTAGGTGACCATTTGCTATTAAAAAGACTTAGGCGGGTTTCGTTTTTGATGAATGGAGAGGGAGAGGAAAGCCAAAGAAAAGAGGGATAGATTGTGTGAGGAATCATAAATTAAAGAGAAGAAAGGAGGAAATGATGCCGTGACTTCTGACAGGGGAGTCTGGAAGAAGCAAACGTGTTGCGCAGACCCCAAGTAGAATAATTAGACAAGGGCAGGAGATGATGATGACTTAGACCCATTTCTAGGAAGACCGGAGTAAAGCACACAATAAGGTAAACTGGAAGTCTACCAAGGGGACAGGGAAGATTGGTTGATAAAAATAAGACCGAATAAAAGCAACGAAACTAGTAAAAGCTTTAAATTAGAGAAAATGTAATGCAGATACAACTGTGTGAAACCACGTAATCACACCGCCTATAAAAGGAGTGCCAAAATTTTACCGCGCAGTAAGCACGACTTACTTGTACCATTTCGCATTTAGTATGCACTGCTTCTTATAGGTACATATTATTTATATAGAACGGATTTTAACCCATGTTACTGAGTACAACTTTTGGATTGAATTTTCATGACTGAAGCAAGGACTGAAGAACAATCTGGCAGATATGGCCTTGCTATGTTAAAATGACCAACAAAGTTACCGACATAGCACAAAGTATTGCCAAGTGCGCAGGGCACATTGTTCGCAGAACGCGTGGCTGATGGGACCTAAAAGTTCTGGAGTGGCGACCGCAAACGGAGAGACGTTTGGTTGGATGGAAGGTCTCCCATTAGGTGGACCTGGTGATGGTTACGGGGACCCACGAGATTGGTCAATGTGGCGACACTTAGGGGAGGCTGGCGTCCAACAGTGGACTAAAATGATGATGCTGATGACGTTAAAATGAAGCGCATCACAATGCCTAGTTAGAGTAATTAATTTACTAATTAATTTGCGCAATTTTTGTATTTCAAAAGTTTTTCTTTATGAAGAGGGTTAAAAAACCTTTCAGGGAATGGCTGCGTGGTTCAATTGTATTTTCTACAAAAGCATTCAGAATGACAGCACCACACCCTTGCTACAATCACCATAACTTCCTCATACACCGAAATACGCAACCAATTTTTTCTTCACAAAAATTCGCGAGCGTCGCCGGGGACCCCAACATACTTAGCCTACGCGGCATAATGCGAAAACGGCCGCACGCGCCCGATGTGTTAACCTCATTATTTATGAATGCTGTTATGGGCTCAAAATTTCTTACGCTTGAATTATTTAATCTGCTTTTCCATTACGGTTTCGGTAAAATGACACAATTTATATTCAGAGACGACGCTCAGAACTCAGGAGTATGGCTTTATGGAAAGATTAGGGATGAGATTAAAAATTAAAATACGTTACGTTCGCGTATCGTTTGCGTTTCGTCTCGTTTTATGAGGATCGTTCGCGAGCGTGTGAATGGAATGACGTGTGCTAATCATAAAATAATGTTGAATCTTGATCGTCTAGCCGATTAAGAAGTTTCGCCTGTTTTTACGTTCTAAATATTGACGACCGCCATTTTACGGCCGGGATTACCGGCTTATACGTGCCTTACGAAGCAAGGAACCATCTTTTTATCAGACAATTAGGTGATTCAAGCCTGCAATGTCCTAACCAACCTGGAAACAACTGTACAAAGTATGCTTCCCGTGGGAATCCAACCCACGACCACCGGGTCACAAGGCACGCCTAAACCGCTCGACCACGGAGGCAATTTAGTCAAAAAAATCAAACATCTACTTAAGATCCTTCTAAAACTAACCCACTTCTCTCTACTCCCTAAACATCTAAAATTCGTTAATTGTAAAGTGCACTGTCAAACCTCCCAACGGAGCCACTTCACGCGTTCACAGTTCGTATCAAAACAGCTGAGCTCTACGTCACAACACATCACAAAGGTGCAGCGGCTCATTGTTGGGTAAAGGCACAAAAGCACGTTATAACGTACAATAGAATTAACTGTTAATTAGCATTTTCGACCCAAGTTCAAAGATTTTCGTAGTTCTATTAAGATTGTTTCATGAAACCTTTTCTTCGTCAGAGAGGGTTTGTAAACCTTAACCTTCTTTTTGTTTATAATAATATAGATCATAAAGGACGAGGTTAAGGTCATGTTTCTAATCTCGAAGGGTTATTGTGGAGGAGCTGTACCCCTACCCACATTTCATCACTTGTATTTAAGTCCCTATAACGAGGGGCCCAGGGAGCAGCGGTGGCCCAGTGGTGGCGGCCCCGACTTACGAACAGTTGGTCGTGGGTTCGAACCCAGGCAGGCGCATTACTTTGTGTAATTTATTTCATCACCACTGCTCTCAAAACGGTGAAGGAAAACATCGTGAGGAAACCGGCATGTCTTAGAACCAAAAATTCGAAGATATGCGACATCTACCAATCCGCACTGGGCCCGCGTGGTGGATTATAGCCTATCCCTCTCCTAGAGAGGAGGCCTGAGTCCCTGCAGTGGGAACAATTATAGGCTGCTGATGATGATGATGATGAACGAGGGGCCCAGCCCATTACCATCAACCGGGCATCCGAAAGTTTGGGTTACATAGATATTCCTGATGGAAAATTTCAATAGTACTTTACCTTTTTTTTTCGATGTTGCGAAACCATCAGACTTTAGAAGTCTGATGGTTTCGCAACATCGAAAAAAACCATCCATGAGCCTTCTTATCCCTTTGTGTCTGGGCCGCGGTACCTCTTTCAAACAACCACAGCCCCGGCATCGGCAGGCGATAACCTACAGCCTAAAGTAATTTTTTTCACACATCTATATTTCTTATTCATATTCTTTATTGCACACATTTATTCCATACTATATATACTATCCATACTAATATTATAAATGCGAAAGTAACTCTGTCTGTCTGTCTGTCGGTCTGTTACTCTTTCACGCCTAAACGGCTGAGCGGATTTTGATGAAATTTGGTACAGACATAGTTTGGAACTTGAGAAAGGACATAGGATAGTTTTTTTTTTTTTTTTTTTCGCGAGATAAACCAAAAATCTGCCGGAAGTCACTATTCCACGCGAACGAAGTCGCGGGCAAAAGCTAGTAACAAATATACACACAAATTACAATAATAAAGCTTATGTATAGTCGACCAAGAAATTGGTTTACCACTTTTGATGACATCTCCCAGTAACATAATTATTCGCTAAGGATGACAGATTGACAGATTCTGACGTAAAAATAGCACTTGATGTTTTGTACGTGCAAATGATATTCAACCTTAGAGTGGTAAACCAATTTCTTGGTCGACTATACAAAGGCGAGCTTAACCCAGAATTGGGTTTTCTTACAGCAAATCTAATTTCATATTTTTTTAATCCATTACCCTGACAACCTGTCAAAATTGTGCATGCATAATATCATGAAGGTTTTACGTCATAGTGAGGGTAGGTGTGATATTAACATCTCACTGCGGGCGGGTCGGGTAGACCACATGTGTACAACGGCACCTTTTTATAACGCGCATATTTTAGGGTTAAGGAAAATAGGGGATCTATCTGTTGTGGATAGAATATTGGGGCGTTGGTAAGTTATTCGGGAAATGTATTAGTGACGCTCTGGTTACGTGCATTTTTTTATTCGTGCTTTTCTGTACACACAGAAAAACACAAGTAGGTAATAAGAAATACATTGCAATGCATTGGCATTGTATCTTCCGAACGATGAAAGAGTTTTTCAAATCGGTTCAGTAGTTTTTAGAATTATTCGTTTCATCCAAAATTCAATTCTTTCCTCTTTATAATATTTAAGATTGGTGCTGTAGGAAAGCCTAAAAATTTACCTATTCTGTTATACAGTCAATAAAATACTAAATGCGTAGGCAAGTGTAACCTACATCCACGATATAAGTTTCATCATAATAACTACTAAATACCCCAACTGTTTATTGTGAGGTATCCGTTTTAATTACGAAACTTAAGTAATTTGACCTAACTCACGTTTATACTAAACTCATTATACATAATACAATTTATTCCCTTAAATAAAATTAACTTAGACGTAGGCTGAATACAGAACAGCGGTTTACTTTACATCTCGGCTTTAAATATAACACGGAACCATTGCTTTTTGCTTCAATTTGAATACCTTTGTTGTTTTACCTTAATAGAAATGGAGGTTAAGGTTGTAAGTGTGATTTCTCTGGACAGATACTATGAACCTAAGCCATGAGCTAATTTGTGCAGTATTCAAATCGTATAGAATTAAACATAGCTTTTGTGTGATTAGTCTTCTAGGTTTTCGTTTTTTTTTTTTATTGATAAAAGTCGGCCTGTACGCCCTAATTATGGGCTTTTTGTGTCTAACTTATGTAGGTATGTATATTTTATTATTACAGCTGAAAAGTAATTTATCTTCTAAATAATTCATGTAGGTCGATGGTATATATTTAATTTTTGTCTTTCATTTTAAAGGTCAAAAGCAATAATAGTAATGTAGATACAAAAATCGTACCTACTACCTTAATTATTTTAAACCTGTCATACACAGGTGGTTTCTAGATTGTAGAAACAAAATAAAAATACATATTTTAAGGGCTATATCAACTCTATTAAATAATGTTTTAGTAGAGAATGTTTTTATTGTCAGTTCAACTACCGCAGAATTACCCAACGTTATTAGTTAAAATGTATCCAATGTCTATACGAAGGGACAGTACATACTACACCGGAATAAAAAATTAAATTCTTACAAGAGATACAAACTGTAAGCGCCTGTCTTATAGGTACATTTTAATTAATAAATAATTATTTTATCACAAATACTAAGAAATAAACTGTTATTGTAAGACAATAAAGTTTCCGTTTTTATTCGTCTGTTCCACAACAGCTGATGACCAGATAAAACAGTTATTTCTCTTACTCCATGAAAAAACGTTGGCACCTATGTTTAATTGTTTGTATCTACATTTATATATTAAAGTTTTATAAAAATATACTACGACTTACCCCTGGTAGTGTCCGTTTCTCATGAAGAGCCGTTTGAGCGCTCGACGCGCTCTCCGGATTAAAGTATGTTAAAAATGCACACCCTGTAACAAAAACAAATTCATTCATTTACAACATGATTTACAATAAAGATATTGTATTGTTGTTGTATTGTATTGTTATTTTACGAAACTAAAAGATTAAAAGTTTTTTCCACAATGAAATATCAATAAAAACGTATTATATCTAATAATTTTGATATCAACGTACTTTAAAATAAAATCCCTAGAAATCGAACATAGTTATCTCTTGATATATCATGTATATTTGTGTCCTTAAGGAGGTGGAAGTCTAGGAGTGAAACAGTTTCATAAAAAAAAAAAAGAATTACGTATACAGTAACTACTTTAAGCTTGTGCCTACAGAATATTCTCCAATGTAAGCAAATTCACGAGCCTGTAATCAAACCTACGTCTTCATCGAATTAGCAATAATTCAGTATCCAGACAGTTCATTATAATTGCCTCTGTTCATTATTGTTGACGCACTGTGTAGTCTGTGTATAGATCGGGGCTAAGGTAGGCCACAGAGTAGCTATATTATACAGTGTAGGACTACGGATCGGAGCTAAGGAGCCCACAGAGTAGCTGTAGGTATTCAGTGGGGCTATCTCTAGCAGGTTGCGGAGGGCGGTCGTGCGGGAATTGCGTACGAGGTATGACTTAACATCTAGGCTGAATTATAGACTAAGACTAGGTAAAACTGCTGACACTTAGAACAAATGAAAAAAGTTACGCATCACATCATCATCATCATCATTAGCCTAACATGTTTACCTTATCGTTTTAAAGTTATTTGTACCTCTTAGGAATCGCAGAAGTAGGTTGTTATGCGATGGCACTAGAAGTAAGTGATCAAATTAGCCTAATTGATTTCATCATCATCATCCGCAGCCTGAATTCGCTAACTGCTCGGTATAGGCCTCTCTTATCTTGTGCCAGCCAGCAACCAGGTATTTCCTCAAATGGGTGGATTCAGCAGCAGACATGTTTTGGCTGAAATGGTGCTGATAGTAACAATGTAGAAATAATCCACTAAAAACCAAAAGAATCCTTCATTCAAGATTTATATCCAAAGCGCCACCTACATTAATACGATACCCAATACCCAGCTTACAGTAATCTCCGTCAACAAACAAACACAATAAAAAATTAAAATTCCGCTGCAGTTTGTCGTGTCGAAAATGGCAGCTGATATGTGTTCAGATTACCGGCGGAACGTAGCTTTATTTGTAGGCGACGATGTCGATCGAATAGGAATGAACCGGGCGTATTATTGACGGCCCGTTAGACGTAAGTGCAACGTGCTGATGTACGTGATAAGGTGGGCTGTGATGGAATTATGAAATGTTGGTGTGAGATGATAGAAGATTGAAAGTGAAATTTAATTAGTGAGTCGGTGAGTGTTATGGAATCTGTTAATAACTACGAAACAGATGGAGCTCAGGATTGCATGGTGTTAGTTTATTAATCAAAACAAGAAAGAAAGTGATTGTGATGAGAGATGCTTTTGTGTCTTCAGTAAAAACTAATGTTTGTAAAACAGGGAACGGATTTGGATCACTGATCAGGAGATCTAAATCTAGGCCCGATAGGAAACTCAAAAATTGAAGGACACTAGAAGCAGAATACTCAGAGATAAATAGGATCTTCTGTTGTTACTATTAATATCATAAATGGGATATTTACCAATTACCGAGATTCCGATGAAACGATGTGTTCCGATGTTTCTTTTGTTTTTGATTCTGATTTTTTCCGGGATTTTACCTATATATTTTTTTTCTTCTGTTGTTGTTCATAGAAAAGTCAAATTTTATAAAGAAGTTTTTAAACTGACATGGTTACCACTAAAAACGGGATATTAACCATGTTTCCTGTTTGTTTTAAATTATATGATAAGTAACATTATCATGGATAAACTCAAGTTATTAGAAGGTGAGTTTATGATAAAAAAAAAAAACGAATAAGATCGAAATGTTAATTAATATGAAACGATTGCCACTTATTCATGGCTTCCAGTATTTTTACACAAAAACGATATTCACGAAATCTCCCTAATTTATTCTAAGCCCTCTCCTAATCACGAGTTTCCTCCAAAAAAGAACGAACAAAAGAAAAGCCCAGTGATAATACAAGCATCACTTAATAATTTTGCGAGTTTCCTCCGGCGGGACACAGAAGATCGTACTGTCATGTAACGCGTCCCAACCATTTGTCTACGTCACATTTTAAAAGGGCAGACTGCAGTGTGTTTGTATAGTATGTTTAGTTGTATAGTAATGGAGTTTTGTGTCTGTTGGAGTAAATAGGTTTGTATAGAAAGTGTTTGGGTACAATTACTGGTGTAATTGTTGTCTAGCATTGGACATATTTTACCGACTTCAAAATTTGTCTACAAGATTTTCAAAACTGAGGAGGTTCTCAATTCGGCTGTATTTTATATTAACTCCGTCATATTTCGTTGTGGCCCATAAACATTTCATCAAAATCGGTATAGTAGTTGGTGGGTATAAAGTTAATTCACACACCGACTTCCATACGTAAATTTATTTTAGTAATTATTTTTTTGGAAGTAATTTTTCTTTAGTTTTAGCTTAAATTGTGCTTATAATTATTTTTAACAGTCTTTGCATACACATTGAAACTATAAACTAGTTCTATGTCTTAAGTCTGCTAAGGTATCGAATCTAATAACCAACCAAATGACTCTTTCTTTCGCTGTTATAAACGGGACGACATTATTTCTCTTAGATATGCCAGTAAATTGTTACCATTTACGTTTAAAGTAAACTTCTCCACAAAATAGCACAATAAAACCCAACATTTTAATCCAATAAGTATCCCTTTAATTGAACGGGTATAGCAGGCCCCAAAATTAACACCTAATAAGGAACCCGAATGGCTCCATTAAACAAATAATCTCGACTTCACGGTTTCTTTACTCAAACAACCCTCTACCCAAACATTAACAAATAAACACAATTCAACCCTGCAATTAATACCAAAGATAATTAACGGCCAGCCCGAAAACGGCGACATTTCTTCACGAAAATAAACGAAAGGCTAACTTGGAGCTTTAAAAATTATGACTTGGCAACATCGAATGGACCGGAAATGTATAGGCGCAGGAAATGAACCCGTTAGCGCAGTCCAAGATGGCGGATGCTGCCCAGCCGATTTATTCGTGTTGCTGGACCATAGCAGATGAAATGCTCCATTATGACGTATGGTAATGCTTTTAAAGGGATAACTGTGATTTATATTATGTGTCGATATAGATTTACGATGAGATTGGGATTAGAGGGGGCTGTGGGTGTTTTAGTATACGGTTGTCATTATTCTTGATTCTGTGCGAGTATTTTTGTTAGTATCTGATTTTTATGGCAGTGGCTTAGTCAACCGTTGACTTTACAGGATCGTATTATTTCAATAAGCTGTTTTTAAGAGCATTTGAAGGCATTTGAAACCGACGGCACAGTTGGTGCAGCTGCTAAGCTATTGGGTGCACCGTTGAGGGTTTAATACACGCAAGGATCAAAATATTTCAGGTATTTGTTTCACATCTGTTAGTTTATGTGAGCTTAAATGATTGTAACTGCGGGTGCAGTTACAATCATTTAAGCTCACATAAACTCCTCGAACAAGACATAAACTCTCGTGTAGGGCCTAGTGTTAGTCACAATGTTATTTAAATATAAAAACAGCAGTTTCCTAGTTTTTGAAAACTTTCAGAAACATGAGTAGTAATGGAGCGAGGTAGAACAGCTGATTATTTAACGGTTGCGTTTTTAATGGCCGACCAATGAAACCATCGCCAAAAAGTTGGAAAAGGCTAGGCAGACGATGATAAAAATAGATCATAATATTATTAAACTCTTTTCCTATCTTATTTAAATGTTACAAACCATAATACCCAAACCATGTCTCCTACCCGCAACTCCGAACACCTAACACATAATACGGCATACAGTCCGACGCTTGTTAGCGACGGAATGCAATTGACAGCTGTTGGTGACACGTGTGAAAGCAGTCAATCACTTGCCAGCTGTGTTAGGTTTTTGAAAATGTTTGTTTTACAACTGTTAAAACGGCAAGTTTATTGAAGTTTTTTAAAAATTCGTGTCTTCAATAATTATTTTGTCAAAATGCTTCAAAACATGCCGTTTTGATACCGATGAAATTAAAAATACTTTGTCAAAAGCTGTTAACGGGATTTGCTTAACACCTTTGCACAATTAGCCTCATTGGTCTAGTGAAGTGGTTTTGCTGACAGATGTGACCTGTGATTGGTGTTTTCCATTAGTAATTTTTGAGTAGCAGTACGAGAATGTGGAGATTTGCACCAGAAAAGAGAGGCCTATACCCAGCAGTGGTTAGATTCAGGCTGTGGGTGATATTCAGCGCGGAGTCTAGAAACATAACTGACAAAACGAAGGGGAACTATGGGTACTCCTCAGCAAAACCTTTATGGGAATAAAGAAATCTCACTTCTCCCAAAATTATCTCCCCAAATTCATACTTCCCAAAACCATTACGCCAAATTTCTCCCACGCTGAAGGATCCTGACACGATTTTGAATATCATTTCATTAGTTGAGCGGCTCGGAACAAATGAGTCTGTTTTGTTTGATCAAGCACAAAGCTCTGCTACGATATAATAGTCTTATTTTAATGTTGGACTTGCACGTGTTTCATTTTATTAGGAAGGTGATGTTCAAAGGATTTGGGAGCTTGTGGTTGAATATTTAAGTGGGGACTAATTTGTGGTTTTTGGGGATCTCTGTTGATGTAATACTGATTTATATACGTTTTTACTCGTGGTTTGGCTTAGATGTGTTTCGACTCTTTGTCATTTGTAGGAATAACGCTTATTAAACCGTATAATATGGCAGTATAATACAATCGACACGAGAAGAAGAACGGACGTGCTAAATTGCGTGTATTCATCTCTGCCTTATGCCTTTATTAACAGTGCCAAGTACAGTGACGAGACAAAAGGTAGCACGGAGAACTTTGCACTATGTGAAGCGCATTCAGTTGAGTGAACTGTCCCAAGTCTGTTCTTGATAAGTGTAATAATAACATTAGTGCCGATAACATTGTGGTCTCTTGACCTTGAGCGAGCCCAGAAGAGGACTGTTCAATCCTGCTTTGAAGACAGACGAGTTTAATGTGGGAGGGAGCCTAGATCTTTGCCGGCGCAGAGAGATTCATCTATCTAAGATCCTTAATGGCAGATTGACTGTATTTCGAAGCAACGTAGGGGACCCACTGACCATACATATAAAATACAACCAGATAATCTTTCAAGCAATACGATACAGAGCAGGTCTGTTTCTTCAATGTCCGCACTACCGGTTAAGGCTAATACATTTGCACCTTCCCATTTACAACCAAAACAACACCCCCCAAAATAAATTGCACAAATTCGCGAACAACCTGCACATCTACGATAACAGCACGATTTTGTATATAAACCGATTGTAGCGTATCAAATAAGCGCAGAAGCACGCGATTAGCGCCGCGCTAATTCACGCTGGTCGGTCGAAGCGCCGCGCTAATTCACGCTGGCCGGTCGAATTTGCATCGACGCCGACCGCAACGAACCACAGCCTGCTAATTAGTAGTTAGCCGCTTTTATTTCCGAGCTAGCGTTATCTAAGCCGCTGTAATCTGCTACTGTTACGCCCAGCCATGCCTATGCGGCTAACATACGGTTTTTCGGTGTTTAAAAAATAGTTGTGAGGCTCTTTTTGTTTTGGCTTTTTGAGGTGATGAAGCAGTGTGGTCTGTGGTTTGGTTGGTTTACGAGTAGTTTAATGTAGGTGGGACATGCAGGCAAAATGGATGCAGTAGAACCTAGACAAACTAAAACCGGTTTTGAAACGTTTCGTTTATCTACAGCAACTTTCAACAAGATTGCCCTATACTCGTACTTGTGTGTATCGATAGCTTCTTTACAGTATATTCGTGGAACGTTTGAAAAAAGGTCTGCTCTTGACGTCGATCGCGCCTGTTGTAAAGCAATAGATGCGATCCATGATGGAACGAGCGGGGCTCAGAAGATACTTGTTCACTCTTGCTTGCTTTCAAAGCAGACGGGTTAATTTTTGGTGTGAACACAGATGGTAGAGACTTCTACACATATAGTACAGTATTTCAGTTTAGTTTTACAGTTTTCTATATCATTGTCATGAAAGCGCAGAAAACCACAGAAATACATGTTATTGTCTTACTCCAAAAATAAAGCAAGCCAGCAACCCACTTTAGAAAGTTGACTCCGACAACAAGAGACGCTGAATAACAGTTTCATAGTCTTAAAATATAAAGTTTTCTCTTTCAAATAAACCTCGTGAAACAGGTAAACTACTGTTCTAATTAGTTTTCTTTGTGCACTCCATCTCCACAATATTCAGAAGTACAGCCAGCAGTGTCTTAAATTCAAACTTACAACCGCGATGAGTAAAATACTTAGTGTTTGAATAATTCAAACAAATAAATCATAAAGTTTTATTGCCTCATAAAATATACTTACGCTGGTGTCGTTAGTCGTGGACTGAACTTGATTCTGACTTGACATGGCCTACATTCCGGCCAATTTGACAAAAAATATTGACAAACTGTATTGTTTATAAATTGGCATAAACATCAACTTACAAATACAGAATTATATAATAGACATCTTTAAAATTGATAACAATGATATATAACATCTTTAGCATTGATTAAAGCAGAATGCAACTATGGGCAAACCCATAGTTGTATTCTGCTTGTATGTTTGTATGTACGTTGCTTTCTACATCAGCCATCCTTGTCAAAACAAGGATGGCTGATGTAGAAAGCAACGTACATATACGGAGATACACCTTATATGAAGATCCGCCAATTGCGGCCAAGGATTTATGGGATTGATTTGGTGGGTAATGTCTTCCTGTTGTCATGACAAGGAAAGTAGGTACAAAAATGGATTTGGGTTGACACTATAAATATGGGCGCTAAAGAACTACAACAAGTACCAGCGCAATTATGGCTACCAAAGAAAAGAATGCCAACAAAGTTTATTTTAATGAGCATATCCCTAACTTAAGAATTTCGAATCGTTAACGAGAAAAAAAATCCGCGGAATCCGAACACTCAGAAGAAGTTTCCTTCCTCCAAAGACGAGTGAAAAGATGCAACGCTGCAGGTTCCCTACAAAATATTCAATAAAAAATTCGTTCTAACTCTCTATCGCTGACATTGAAAAAGCTGGCTTAAGAATTCGATTTTAAGAGTTATTTCGGATCGTGAAGCGGTTGGGGTAAGGTTGTTTTTTGTGAGGAGTGCAAAAGTTCGCTTTCAAGTTTACATTGTTGGGTGAAATTAGTTCCAGTTGAATGTCAGAAAAGATATAAAGTGTAGTCTATCTAGTTGGCCGGTTGCGTGCCGGCCGGTTTATTTGCATTGAAATGATCGGTCAGGCAGCCGATAAGATTGTCTATAGGTCGTCATCAGTTGTGTACTTTAGCAATATTGGCTTTTTTATAGGGTTTGCTCACGCTTTCAAGGATGGGTGGGTGGGTTTGTCAATATGATAAGATAAGATAAGATAAAGATTTATTTCTCGCCACAATACATATTAGGTACATTATAAAATATGGTTTCGTGTACAAATTCATGCGTTTTTATACTGTGGGAGACTGGTGCCTAAGCTAGACGAAAGCCTGTATTTCAGGACAAAAAAGGATAGAAAGTTAAGTATTTATTTGTATAGTAGGTGGATAAGTGGGTAGCTATTTGTCATGCAGAGTAATACTAGACGTTTGTTTACTAACTGCAAATATATTTATAGCAATTTTGACACGGGTACTTTGAACCACTCTCGTCAACATTGTTAATGTTAGTTTTTAGCCTAACCAAGTTAACACTTCGAAATTCCAAATAGCTACCACAAAACTAAAATGGCACATAACATTTCATCTCTTAAACATCTATGACAGCCTTTACAGGTAGTCCGAAGTCAGTGGCACAAAAGAAGTATGAAGAATGGTTGTCAGAGTTTTGGTTACACTTGGAGGTCAGATAAGCAGTCGCTCACTAAAATACTGAGACTAAATTTTAATCCGCGAAGTAGATGATGACACAATCTTTTAAACTCCACTAAAAGATAAAAGCACAATCATAATCGGCTTTACGTTTCCCATTTAAAACGATGACTGCAAAAAATAGCGAAATTAAAAGTTCATAATACGGTTTTCTTTTGAAAATAATTCGATCTATTCGAAGGCGAGGCCATCTTGAGGCGCGCCTTAACTAAAGGCACGATGGGTGCCTCGAGCGGAATTATATTATCACCGTGTTTTAATTAGCTTTCTCGTGGAGAAATATGGATAAGTAGGGAGGTATATTTTCATAAGGAAATATGGTTTTATGGCTTTGTAGGTCACAGTTTGTTATGATTACTAGAATGTATTTCTTACTGATGTTTATGGTCATAATAAACTATTAGAATTTGATGATGATGATGACATATTATTATAATAATCAAAAAAGTATAAACAAAAGTATAGGGTTACACCACGCCTATAAATCCAAAAGCGTTAAGTAGAGGTGTAGATTCTATACCTAGTAGAAACATCAACGCTGAGCAATTTACGTTACAGGTTCATGTAGTGGTGAGCCTAAGAATTTAAAAAGTTTGTTCCTGCTAAGCTAGGCTAAGCTGGAACACAAGCCTCCTCTCTATGAAATGAGAGCGAATGGGCTATAATCCATAACCCAGGCCCAGTGTGGGTTGGTGGCACAAGGCTTCTAATTTTTGGGTCTAGTACATGACGGTTTCCTCACATTGGTTTCCGTTTTGAGAGAAACTGCTCTCTCTAAAAGTTTGTGTCATGTTTTTAAAGAGAGCAGCAATTGTAATTCAAATTCTATTTCGGATGATGAATTTGAAACAACAAACAAAACTATAAACCAGCTGATTCTAAAAAACATAAGGAATTGACCAAAACCATACAAAAGAAAACCAAGTTGTACTTAAAATATACCACACTAATTACCACAATTATACTGAATCGCGTTAAAAAACCTACTATATCAGGCTTACTTAAGGCAGTAAGTAAAAAGGCACACTGGCCACTCCACAAAAGAAACTTGATTATCTAGGAATTCATTTCGCAACGTTTTCTCACACTCCATAAATTCTCGTTTTAGCCTTAACCTCGTTTGTCACTTCATACTCCATAGATCCTCATTTCAAATATAAAATGTTGCTGTCTTCTGGGACTTCGTAAATATGTATAAATGAGAATGTAAGTATTGTATATCTAGTATTAGGTTGCACACTTTGAGTAGGTAGGTAACAGATGTAACGTTTGATTTTTGGAAGGTTATAGCGTAAAATATCGTATTGGCATAGATTATCATATATTTTAACGACAACATAATTATGGTTTCTAACACTCCTAACATTATAAGCACAAATCTAATAAAGAAACTCCTCTAAAATATAATTATACAGAAGATTAAAACAAAAGTTGCAAGTAATCATTCCAAAGACACGGAATTAAGACACTTTGCCATTAGCACGTTAATTAATAGAGAATTCGTCGCTGAATTTATAGCAGTGCACGGTCTACGGACAAATGAGAAGCTGCAAAAACTGTTTGGGATAATCTTGCAGAAGTTTATGTGTTAAAGGAGTTTGTGCATTATAGTAATAGAGTGTAGGCTGTTTATCTTTTGGTTAGGAAGTTAAAAAAGAAAGGAAGTTGATCTCGTGCTTTGAGACATAAATTCACACGATAGAATTCTATCAATTCATAAAGATTCCATGAAAGATCTCATAATCGCGAATTCTTTAAAACGAACTATAGTTTACAATCATAGATAACATTACGCCTGTAATACCCAAAGTGTTAGGTAGAGAAGTACCTATAAGTATACCCACTTTTAGCCAGTTATATTTTGGGTCCCATGAAATAGATAGGGATAGGAATCAAGCCTTTTGCCATCAACCGGCCACAAATCCAGGCACCGTGGTTGTTACTGAAAATACCCAATAATGCTTTGCCTGACTTGGGGATCGAACCCTAAACCTCATGCACAGCTGTCGCGCTTGCTACAACTAAACCAACGAGGCAGTCAGTTCACTGTCATTTCAGCTCATAAATATATGGTAGCTCTAAAAACTCATAAATTAAACTAGAAATAAAATCCCAGGTATTTTGACTTATCGACGTCGATAAATTCACCAACAATACAATCAAATGCAGTCTTCCAAAGCTCCGACCTACACAAAACCGCTTCAATAAACCAAAATAATTTATATCCCCGAAACTACACACGTTCGTGACACAACATTGTAAGGCAGTAGTCTCATTTTTAGGGTTTTTTTTTTTTTTTTTTTTAATCATAATAATCATTTATTGCTTTGCAAACATGGGTAAGTACATAGATGTTCGTTTTATAATAAAGATCTCCACATTTTACCGTCACATGGGCATGCAAATAATAGGTTTACAGTTATAATTCAGATAAAATAAGAATGTCATTAAAATTACATACACTGAAAAACAAAAAGTATAAATTAGAAAATGTCAAGCTGGTCAAAATAATAAAAAATAAATAAAATTATGCTAAATATAACAACAATAATGTCAATTATAGAAAAGGTATTATAAATCAGTCAATAACAAAAATCTGTATAGCGTGACAGTAATAATCATTAATCAATCAGTCAGTGAATCATCATTAAGAAAGTCCTCAATTAAATAATAGCATTTTAGAAGCAAAATTTCGTTTAGCGCCTTTTTGAAATTTAATAAATTCATTTTTTTTATAACATTAGGAACTTTATTATAAATGCGAGGAGCAATACCAAAAAAACTTTTTTGCATTAGTGCGGTTTTACATTTTACTTGACATAACATATTGACGTATTGTGTCCGTACTGGATTTTTTCTGACCTCTGACAATTTTTGAAACAGATGTGGATTAGATTTCACAAACAAAGCAGTTTCTAATATGAACAAAGAAGGTAAAGTTAAAATTTTTAATGACTTAAAGTAGGGCACACAGCTATCAGTCGTCTTAAGACCGCACATTGACCTGATGCATCGCTTCTGCAGTCTAAATGCCAGCTCCCTATCAGTAGACTGGCCCCAGAAAATAATGCCATATCGCAGTACGGAGGCGACCAAGCCATGGTACGCTGCTAGAAGAGCCTGACTGTTAACTTTCTTTGAGAGTTGAAATAGAGCGTAGGCGGATTTACTGAGTTTCTTACATAACTCTTCAACATGAGGCTTCCATGTGAGTTGGTTATCAATAGTAATACCCAAGAACTTAGTTTTATTAGCTTCTTCGATATCACAGCTATTGTAAAAAACGTTTACACTTGGGTTTTTACAGCGTTGATAAAAATGCATGACTTTTGTTTTACTTAGGTTTATAACCAAATTATTATTATTTAACCAATTTATGATGTCATTTAAACAAGTATTGATTTCATTCTCATAATTATTTGGATCAGTACATTTTATTATAGCTGTGCTATCATCTGCAAAAAGGATCATTTGGTTGGTTGTTGCTTTCGGGAGATCATTTATGTAAATGAGGAAAAGTGGCGGACCCAGTACGCTACCCTGTGGGATGCCATACTTAATGAGCCTCGGTTGTGATACGTACATGGTTTCCAATTTGCTTTTAGGACATATCCTAGAAACTTCTGAGCATTGTACTCTATTACTAAGATATGATTCTATTAACTTTAAGATGTTCCCTCTTATACCATAGTTATGTAATTTGTGCAATAGAATCTTATGGTCCACAAAGTCAAAAGCCTTTGTCATGTCAGTGTAAATTGCACAGACTGGTTTCCTTCTATCTACAGATGACATGACGTTAGCTAGCAAGTCAAATAGTGCCATATTTATCGTAGTGTTCTTACGAAAACCCTTTTGTTCCTTGGAAAATAGTTCGTACTTTTCGAAATAGGCATATAAAGAGTTATAGATGACTTTCTCAAAAATTTTTGAAATAATCGGAATTTTTGCAATAGGTCTGTAATTTTTTAAATCAGTTTTGTCATCTTTTTTATAGAGAGGTTTTATAATCACTTTTTTGAGCTTGTCCGGAAAGATACCATCAGCTATGCTCAGATTAATTACGTGAGCTAATGGAGGTGCTATTAGTTCTTTGGTAAATTTCAATACTTTTGTGGATACTCCATCGTATCCAACAGTGTTTGTGTTTTTTAGATTGCAAATTATTTTTATTATGTCATCAATGGTAACGGGTTGCATGAAAAGTGAATTTAATGTATTATTAATTAAATGTGTATTATTCGATGTGATGTCAGTTTTAATATTATTCTCGATTGTGTCAATAAAGTAATTGTTAAATTCGTTCGCTATGTCCATGGGGTCTGTAAATGTCAAATTATCTTTATTCACGCATAGTATAGGCTCCTGTGGCAGCGTGAATTTGGATTTATTTATTATTTGCCAAGTAGCTTTTGATTTATTAGGGGCAGTGTTTATAAAATGGTTGTTTTGTGCTTTCTGGGTTAAATTAATAATTTTTCCGTACCTCAAAAGGAAGACACGGAACCCTTATAGGATCATTTTGTTGTCCGTGTGTCTGTCTATCAAGACCTTTTTCTTAGGAACGCGTGGAGGGATCAAGCTGAAATTTGAATCAAATAGGTACCCAAATCTACTGTCCCTTGAAGCTGTGAAAAAATACATACTTCTAACGCCCGAATACTCGAACGTCACTCAATTTTAAGTTGCACTTAAATCTCGTGCTGTCTTTGTTACTTTAACGCAGAGTGACAGAGATAGCACGAGTTTTGAGGGCTACTTAAAATTGAGTGACGTTCGAGTATTCGGGCGTAAGCCAACGAGGTAACGCAATCAAAAGATACAGCCGTTTACGTTGCAAATTTTCGACACTCGCAAGGAAATCAAAACCTACAGGGTACTTCCCGTGAACTTAGAATCTTGAAATTCGGTATGAAGTCTTAAGAAATGCGAAAGTCATAAATTGTTAGTTACATCACATTTACCAATAAAGATACCATAACTACAGGTTTGCACGGAACTGTAGGTACGCGAGTCCGACTCGCACTTGGCCGGTTTTAATGTAAAAACAAAATTCGTGGCTACTAAAATATAATCCACAATCTTGCTGATCGGCCGAGGGTCGTACATTCATTTGTTTATTGCCCTGCATCGTCCAACGGCCTAAACTTTTTGCTGGTCTTTCCAACTAAATTCTTTCTTGGCAATTTTCGCATAGCTACCTTGTTGTTTGCGTTTCCTTTCGGTGGCAGATTTGTTAGCTTTTTTACAACAGTGGCCAACGTTTTTCTTGTTTAATTACGTAATAATATAGTGGATTCCAGAGTCCGTTCTTTTTTGTAGGAGTTTTTTGTTCGCGTTTTTCCAGATTGAAGTTTTGACCGTCAACGTTTTTTGTTTTTTGTGCTTGGCATTGTTTCTGATAATTTTGTTGCTTTGATCTTGTTGGAATCTAGATGAAATAGTTTCTATATTGTTTGATATTGTGAGTGACTTCCAATTTTCAGATATCGAAATGTTTGCAGGTGGAATGAAATCTAGTAAAGACTTAAACAACGTAGATTGATATTAATATTATGATAGCTTCATATAAAAAAAAAACTATAGACAATACCTACACCATAATTACCTACCACACAACACACCAAATCCCTAAACTTAAAACAGAAACGCCAAAAAAGGCCCCAAAAAATAGCAAAAATGCGGAACAAAAAGCGGGTATATCCGTGAGTATATCCGTACAGCGAAAAACACTAGGTCTCGTTCACACTATAGAAGCTACAGTTTCGGTAGGGGTTAATCCGTCGGTGGCCGCCTCGGGAATTACTATTCTTCTAGCGAAGCCACGCGAAAAAAGTTGGACTTAAAAATTTGAAGTTGCATATTTTCCTGGAGGTAAAACTGAATGCTGGCTGGATAGAGATATCGTGGATGTGGAAGATTTTAATGCAAATAAAATGTGGGGGAGAACTGGGGAAGAATTTGTGATATTATTGAGTTAGTGGACGAGATTCTTTATTTTGAGTTGTGTTTGAAAGATAGAAAGGTGTAAAAGTTCTTGGAAGGTTTTCATAACTGAAATGACTGCACATTAAAATGCTAAGGTAGTAGATACCTAGCCCAACCACCCAATTGCACGAGAAAAGAATACTTAAATAATTGAGTCGAGATCAATTTAGATCCTTAAAAAATAGGTAAAAAAACTTTTTAAGTTAAACGGTTTTATGTTAAACATACATTGCAATGTTTAAGATAAATGTACTAAAAACCTAAAAATAATAAAATAGATACAGTCGTGGGAAAAAACCGTGGGGCACGTCAATTGTAATTTCCGCAGCACGACAGTTGCGAATTGACGTGCCCCACGGTTTTTTCCCACGACTGTATCTATTTTATTATTTTTTGGTTTTTAGTACATTTATCTTAAACATTGCAATGTATGTTTAACATAAAACCGTTTAACTTAAAAAGTTTTTTTACCTATTTTTATTTTCTAGTTTTTAGCCGCAATCTTGGATTTTAATTTTATATAGTATATTGTATTCTGCTTGTTGAGCCCTTTCATTTGATACCAATATTGATGGGATTAATAAAACATAAATTATCCGCCATTTTGTAGCGGCGGCCATCTTGAATTTATAATGATAATGAATAAACATAATTGTATTGTCACCAAAATCCAAAGTGTATACAAAATTTCAGATTAATCGGTTGACAGGAAGAGGGCGAAATTTGAATTACTAAATTTGATCCAAGAATAAAACAAACGGGGTGAGCTAAATAAAACCGTTTAAAAAAAAGGTTTAGAAAAAGGTTGTCATCTTATGTAACAAAAATAATAATAGCGTTCATTGCTATTATCTATATTATTATTATACATATCGTGCCCTTAAAGCGAAAACCAACTAAAGTCACTTATGGGCAAAAATGAGTTACAAATACCGTTAGAATCTCCTTTTCAAGATCTACATACTGGTAAAACCCGTTTTCCGAAGTGACGCTCCGTTCTGGATTTAGCTTTTAGCTAAGGTAGCTTATCAGGAGATTTTTTAAATAAAGAACAGACAAAACCCAGTAAGTGTCGGTTAAAGCAATGTTTTTGCACTGTAAGCAATTTTTCTCGCCAGGAAAAACATTCTATCTGCGTTTAAGTGGTTTTGTCATGATTCACGTTAAATTACCAATAACAATAACTGAGACTAAATATTTCTACTAAGTATTAGCAATTACCCATTAGGTGAACATAAATATTTCGTTTAATTAAATTCATAAAAAACTGCTGTCTGAACTCTATTCTTCAAAACATAAGAAAACATTGCGACTACAGGAAAAACCACTTATCTGTAGCATTTACCAAGCCAATCCTTCATTTTTCCTTCTTGTTTGAGAATTAAGCTATTTTTCCTTCACCACCCGAATAATGAATACAATAAGAAATCAAAATACACATACTCGCCTCTTTATCAAGTATTTTTTTAAATTTTTACGATTCGAACCTTTAAACACGATTTTCTCGAAACTACATTTTGTGCAGTTAGTTGGGTTTTGAAGTAAGGGCACGATATATATAATCTATTAATTAATATAATAAAACAGTAAAAAAACTGTGTCTGTACATTGAATATATTAAAAAAAAAATTAAGGGGGGTTTAGAAACAGTATTAGAGCACGAATCGTAAAAAAAGTCTGTCTGTTTGTCTGTTTGTTTGTACACGCTAGTCTTCGGAACTACTCGACGGATTTGAATAGTTTTTTTTTGTTGTATAGATATTAAGTCTGGCCAACATATAGGCTATAAATTATCTTGAAAACTTGAATACCTGATGCAGAACCGCAACAGACCAGCTTATAAGAACAGAGCAACTATAAGAGATACAAAAATGGTACCATAGCAAAAATTGTTCCATGTGATGAGCATTTTCTGCAAAGAGAATAAATTCGAAGATCTGGAACACCTGATGTGGAACTCCAAGAGCCCAGCTACACTATAACATATAATATAGGAATGACGTCTTAGCAAGAATTGTTCAGCCTGAAGAGCACTCTCTGTTGTCGTATAAAGTTTGAAGATCTGGAACAGCTGATGTGGAAATCAAAGCTATCACTAATTTCACTGTCACTCAATCAACGAGACAGTCACTCATCAAAATTTCCACGTGAACGAAGTCGCGGGCATCAGCTAGTTTATAATAAATTAATTATAAAAATCTAAAAACATCCTTAAAGCAAATGTGCAGAAATCGAACATCCGATTAATAAACAAAGTAACTCTCTCATCAAAAAGGTACGAAAATAGTTAATAATTCAGCGAAATATAATCCCATATAACATGTAGTTACATTGTTTATTATTTAATAAAGTGGAAATCCCACAAGTTTACGGCTTCATCGCAGTTCAGAACTTACTTAGCCAAATGGCTAGAGTTTGTTCGCTCAACAATTTACATTCGTTTCATGATACGAAACAACTTTCCAGTACCTACCTAGTATTGTTCACTGAAATGTACACGCCTTTTATATTTACGATACAATGTAGGTAACAGTTACAATTTTGTGATATAATTGTGGTGGTATTATGTCACTTGAAACAGACAGAATAAGTTTATTTTGTAGTACTCTTTGTTTGGTTATACAATTTGGACAACATTGTCTCTAATGCAGATATAACGTGAAACTCCAATTCGAAGCTCATTTCTTCATGCAAGTATCAATGTTTCAATCAAACGACAAATAGAAGAATCGATTGCAAGAGCTATCGAGTATGGATGGATGAGTTAGAAAGGCTTAATTCTATGCTAAAATATTATGTTTCGTGTTATCGAAGTAAGATTTGTTTTAGAGAAACTGTAATAGTGGATATAAATGTTTCACCTTTTTATGATTCCAAAGTCTGGAGACAGAGGTGTTGGTCTTCCAGCGGTGAGATGGGCAGACGACACTGCTGCCATCACGGGAATTTCGCATATACACGTGGAGCTTGGCACAAGCAAAGACAAGCCCATACTCAGTAATGTGTGAATTAGATGATGATTGATGATTACTGGCTATTCTGATGAACCAAAAAACTGGACTCCAAACAAAATAACAAACAAAATTCTCTTCTACGTTTTTAAAACTACCTCTAAAGCTTCTCTCAGCACATTGTAAACACTAAGCATTTCTCTCAACGTCGAGACGGAAGCATAAAATGCCATATCACGGTTGGCGGAACTGATCGTATTCTTGCTTATAAACGCAGCATTCTGGCTGCAGGCCAGCCAAAACCTAGATTGAATAAGAAGTCTTAATACCATCTAGTAAAATATGAAATATAGGTAGGCGTGTTACTTTGTGCAATTTATTTCATAAGCACTGCTTTTTCAGTATGTAACAGATACAAAATTACAAAAAAAAAAAAAAAAAAAAAATTTTTTTCAAAACTTACGTGGTGGATTACAATCCATTAAGCTGTTGGTCCCGGCTATCATTTCATCATTTGTACATCTTTGATAGTCGTTACAGGTAGGGTAGTCATTGGCTCGAAAGTGTCCACAAGTAGTCTTACCAAGGTGTATCGTAGTATCTAGTACTAACTAGGTTGTAGAGGTCAGAAAGGCAGTGGTTCCATGTACAGTACTAGTATTCAGCTGATAGGTAGATGATGGTGGATTGCAATCCAATCCTTCTCTAAGAGCAGATGCCACTGTTCCAGTAGTGGGACCATAATTGCCAGTATGCCACGCTATACTAAAATATGAAAAAAACTTTTTAACAAAAAATAAAACCGACTTCAAAAAAAAAACACAAAAATGTCAAAAATAAATCAGTTTCTGAAGTCGGTGACTTTTGTTTGTTTGATTTCATTTTTTTGCCACCGACTTCAGAAACTGATTTATTTTTGACATTTTTGTGTTTTTTTTTTTGAAGTCGGTTTTATTTTTTGTTAAAAAGTTTTTATTTTTCACTTTTTAGTGGTTCACATGTTCATGGGTCATATTGTGGACAATGTAGTTTTTTTTTTTGAGTTTTGTTGATTTTTCAAAAACCGCTTGTCTGATTTCGATAAAAAAGATTTTTCCTTTCCAACAAAAAAATAAATTTTCAAATCGGTTAGCAAGCGACGGAGTTATGCCCGAACAAACATAAAAAAAAAACAAACATCCAAATTGAGAACCTCCTTCTTTTTTTAGAAGTCGGTTAAAAACAGCCACTAACAACCAACAACACAATAATTCCTAATTCAAATCATACACGTAATTTCCGAGGGGCTAATTTAAATTCTAAGTAAAACTTTAATTAAAAAACACATTTCTTATACTGGTAGCACACGCACAATTTTTTTGCAGTAGCAATCAATAACGGTGCGATATGATCACTGGCAACTTGCATTTCAAGAAAGAAAGAAGGAAAGAAATGCGAGTGCGTGAGCCTTATCGCGTGCGTGGCACTTTTGTATAGTCGCGCGGTTACTGCTACTTACAATTAGTATAAACAGTAGATTTTTTACCCCACAAAAGTTTATGCAGGAACTTGAACTGTGTTTTTTTTTTTCTTGGAGACAAGGGTGAAATGTAGCCTATGGTAGAAAGGATGTGAAATAGAATGAAATTCAGGAATACAGAAAGAAGCTAAATTAAATACTAGAAACGAATTATTGCAATGAAGATTCTACAAAGCTTATGGATTCAGAAAATGGATTCACTTTAGGTTTATCATCTACGACTACGATATTAAAAGAAATACACTTCAAACTCAATTAACCAATGAGTCGATAGAAGTCATAGCAAAAGAAACAACTTAGATACTAACGTCTTCTTAAATAGTTTATGTTACATTGCATTGCAATCACTACTGAAATATTATAACTGTAACATTCGATCTACCCAATATTAGTTTTTTTTTTTTTTTTTGTTTAAAAAAACGTTGCCCCACCCTAGGATTTTCTCCTGTACCGTGGGTGCGTTCACAAACATTTAAACTCACATACACAAATACCCAGACCCGAAACAACTATTTGTAGGCCATACAAATATTTGTTCCGTGCGGGGATCGAACCCGCGACACGTAGCACAGCAGTCCAATCGCTTAGCCACTGCGCCAACCGTGCCGTCAAAGTCAACCGTGCAGTTCTTTGAGTTTGGAATTGGTTACTTTTGAATACAGTCGCAGACTAGTCCTTACTTCAATAAAATTTTAATATACAGCATGACACAAGACAAACGAAACATAATACAAACCGCCACATTACCATCTGTAATCTAAAAGCTATGCTAAACATCTGACACCCTTCAGACTGAAAAACAAGGCCCATTTACCTTCAAAATAATATTCGACCTTGAACCCATAGATTTATTGTGAGGCCAACAGCGTTCGCGCTCCAAAACATTATTGGTAATATAAATAAAAATAACAAATGTTATGCCGTGACTGTACCAATTTGTTCTGATAATATTCGGCGTTCAGCCGAGCCGTGATACAATCAGCGTTTGGGTAACAAAGGGTTTGGTCCGATTGATGGCGGTGTGGCTAGCAATAGTTGTATTGATACTATGAATGTACACCATAGATGTATCCCATTTCTTCATACACATAGAGACCCTCTATGGGTATGAAGAAATTGGGAATAAGATTCTTATTTAACTGATCTTCATGATACAGTATTTTACTAGTTTGGAGGTCAGGGTCTCACCTCAAAGAAACCTTGTAAGATGTTCATAATAAAGATTATTATTATTCTTAATCCCCCACAGAAAGGATAGGATCCTCCGACGGTGGGTGTTGTGTCTGGTGGGCTACTGACCGACAGTTCTTGTCGGGATCTTCTAAATGTATATTCTTGAGTCGTGGATCATAACTTTAACTGGGCGATTCAGGACTTTGAAATTAGACATTTTATTTATAGTTGCTGTGTACTTTTGCAGTGCCGTTACAGGCCTGTGTCTCCAATTCTTATAGCAGTTGTAGTTTAAAATCATTTTAGAGTGTGAAAAAGTAAATTGTAAATCACGCCAGTGGCGGTACCTTCTAACAAGCTCAAAAGCAAGGCTTGCCATTGTAGGGCACGCCACGATAGTGGCGGTAAGTCCCCTCTTTGAGGAGTGGCTGGAGAGGCGCCACGGCGCCCTCACCTACCGTCTGACGCAGGTCCTCACCGGACACGGGTGTTTCGGGAGGTACCTGTACCGAATCAGGCGGGAGGAAACGCCCGGATGCTTCCACTGCGAGGATCGACCGGAGGACACGGTGGAGCACACTGTGGAGGCGTGCCCTGCTTGGGCAGGGCCCCGCCGTGTTCTCGTAGCGGCGGTTGGCGGCGGCGACCTCTCGCGTCCGGCCCTGGTGCAAGCCATGGTCCGGGGCGAAGAGGAATGGGACGCCGTCGCCTCCTTCTGCGAAGCAGTGATGCTAGCGAAGGAGGTGGCGGAACGAGAGAGGGAGAGAACATCACACCGTCCCAGCCGCCGCGGAAGGCGCTCCGGGCGCCGGGGGGCACGCGATGACCTCCGGCCACCGTAGACGCGGGCCTGTGGACGGTGAGTAACGGGCTAGCTCGCCGTCCGGCCGTCGTCATGACGGCAACAGACCGTGCCGGCGGCGCGTACGTGTTCCACGCGCGCCTCAAAGAGATGTCAGCAAGGAGGGGCCCGTAAGGGCCGACGCCCGTCGGGGCTGTGGCTTGTCGAAAGGATAACGCGGCTCCGACACAAGGGCGAAGAAGGAACATGGGTTTGGTTTTTAGTCAGTAGAAGTCTGACACTCCCCTTCGCTCTGCCCAAGAGCGGGGGGGGGTTATTCGATGATTTTCCACCCACCAAAAAAAAAAAAAAAAAGGCTTGCCATTGTCACATACTTCGCTTCATTCAAAATTCAAACACACTATTGGTACTACATTTATAAAGTTTGTTCACTGTTTCTACACCAACAGAAATCTTGATGGCACTAAAAGTCCCAAATTAGCGACAGTGTAACTAGCAAACAAAGATAGGTACCCCGGTTATATTCTAATGAACGGTTATATAGGTATCGACACCAATACTTATACCTAACAAGTATCTACAAAACGAAGCAAGCCAACTCCCATTATAGAACTGTCAGGACCCATTTCCTCTAGCAATAAAACGCTATCACTAGAACCAAGCGCATTGTCAAAATTTTGCCAACTCTAATCGCTAATCGTATTGCTTATCGGTACAACTTCTTACTGTTTATGTGCTATGCATTTTCTAATATTAAATTGGGAACGGGACCATTTTGATACTAAAGGAGGGTAATTTAAAATTATTTGGACTCTTGTTCAGAGGATCCTTTATGAAGATTGTTTTTGGTTATCGAATGTTTGGTTGTGTTTTGTTTTTATTGAAACTCCCACTGTTGGAAATAGGCCTCTGAAATTGCAAGTCACTGGGTGACAGAGATTGATTCTGATATTGGCCTAACAACAATAGATTAATTCATAATTTTATCTCATTTTATTCATTGTATCGTAGCAGGCGCATTCTGTGATTTCTGCCTATCAACGTGGGAATAAAGCGTGAGCATAATTATGTATCCCGTCGGGGCTGTGGATTATCGAAAGGATAACGCGGCTCCGACACAAGGGCGAAGAAGGAACATGGGTTTGGTTTTTCGTCAGTAGAAGTCTGACACTCCCCTTCGCTCTGCCCAAGCGGGGGGGGGGTGTATTCGATGATTTTCCACTCACAAAAAAAATGCATAATTATGTATGTGTATGTTTATCTCATTGGTCATGGCTTAGGTATTTGTTTTAATAAAATAACACAACGCTATCTCTTTTCCAAACATACCTAGCTTATAAAGGGTCATCATCATCATCATCAGCCTATAATTGTTCCCACTGCAGGGACTCAGGCCTCCTCTCTAGGAGAGGGATGGGCTATAATCCACCACGCGGGCCCAGTGCGGATTGGTAGATGTCGCATATCTTCGAATCTTTGGTTCTAACACATGCCGGTTTCCTCACGATGTTTTCCTTCACCGTTTTGAGAGCAGTGGTGATGAAATAAATTACACAAAGTAATGCGCCTGCCTGGGTTCGAACCCACGACCAACTGTTCGTAAGTCGGTGCCGCCACCACTGGGCCACCACTGCTTATAAAGGGTATTTTGACAAAATACGGAATTCTCTGTGTCCTACATATGTATCCAGAAAGGTTTACAAAGTCTTGTCGATAAATTATCATGAATCTTCTTCTTCTTCATCGTGTAGTTCACTTGGTGACAGAGTTTTTATGCTGCCAATGGCTGACTTGGATTTACATGCCGCCTAGAAATATTTCTGCGCTCTCTTTCTCTCTATATTATAGGTTACAACTACAATTTCCAACATAGTTACCCCAGTTAAACACATGAAATTCAGTTTTCGATTGATTTAAATATTTAAAAGATTGATTGTACCTTTTTCTTCACTAATTTGATAGTACACGCTACTTTTGAATCCATTTATGATTCAAAAGTAGTGTGCAAGAAATAATATAATTTCCCTGTCATGTCAGTTTTAGTCGAGAACTCTCATTTCTATTTATATTTTTCCAACTGTTGTTAATTTTTTACTCACTGTCAATTTGGCGATTAGACCAATGAAATTGTAAGCGGGACGGGCACTCAATGCCATACACCAGCCTTGTATGTTTGATTCTGTCCAATATCGTCAAAACTTCATGTCAAAAAAATAAACAGAAAAAACATTCAAAAAAC
Source organism: Diarsia mendica (assembly GCA_949316265.1). Classification (NCBI taxonomy): domain Eukaryota; kingdom Metazoa; phylum Arthropoda; class Insecta; order Lepidoptera; family Noctuidae; genus Diarsia; species Diarsia mendica. Next base: position 2,783,051 of record OX438895.1, on the reverse strand, counting down.
AAATAAAACACATTTTTCTTAATGTAATGTGAAATGTGTCAAGGAGAAAGCTCAACGTCTTGTAAACAGCTCACTCCAATTATCATGGCGTGCCTGTCGCAGGAAAGTGTGGAAAGGCCGCTATTTATAGCTGATTTATATTTAATATGGCAACATTATTATTGAGGACTGTGTTGTATGGCAACATTGTGGTGTATGTAGTTGTAAGTGTAGTAAATTAGTTGGGCCTATAATTTTATGGATTTTGGTAATACAATGGTTGGTTTTTACAATTTTGCTAATTACAAACTTCCACATGCATAAATCTATTTATTTACAAGTTTAGTTCAACTTATGAGAGAGCTAGTAACTGGTAAACCGTGGTAGACTGATTGGGTTGATCGAATGACTCGGACTGAAATTTTCCGCTATGGTTACATCTCTAGACAAACTCATCAATAGATGAATGAATAATTAGATGACACCAGTACAGAGTGACAATGGTTGGTTGAAACTAGTTAGATGCAGTTAACAACGAAATGGTCGAGTAGAGCGCTGCCTGATGACTGTATCGGAGCGTGACGTTTGGTAGTTCCGTGGTTTTTCCCACACTATTTTCAAACCCCTGCAACGTCAAAGCTAGAATCAATTTAAGTGTCGTGTGTCCAGTTACGTGGGGGTTTTCGTGTGATGACAAATGATATCATAGAAGCCACAATCGTACCACGTCCAGATTATAACCCCTACACGATGACTCCATCTGGTAAAGGCTACCCTGCCCAATTAATATGATATTGTAGTATATTCACGAATAAAACATGTTGATCTAGATTAATTGCCAGTACATAATATATCTATTATTTTATCAGTAAACTATTAAAACTAACGTTGCCTACAATAAACTATCCATTAGTGTCGCGGTACGATGTAGTAATTCGTTGATGAATAATAAATGGACCATTTTTTTTTAAACGTTGCCCCACACTAGGAATTTCTCCTGTATCGTGGGTGCGTTCACAAACATTTAAACTCACATACACAAATACCCAGACCTGGAACAACTATCTGTAGGTCATACAAATATTTGTTCCGTGCGGGGATCGAACCCGCGACACGCAGCGCAGCAGTCCATTGCTTGAGCCACTGCGCCAACCGTGCCGTCGCCTTTGCTTAGTATAAAAGCTGCTATTAGCCTAGAATACGAAAGATACTTAGGTCTAGATCATTAAACAGGAAAGGAATAAAAAAGAAACATTTTTTTTCCCTAACCCACAGTTTTTGGGTCATTTTCTCTCATTTCTATCATAAACAGGATGTCTATTATTTCCGTAGGCTTTGGCAGTGTTTCATAAATGTCTGTATCATTTCAGCTTACCTATACATAAATAATATCACGCCTAAAAACGCCTAAAATGGTTCAGGCAGAGGTGTACTCATAGTACACCCACATTTTGGCAGTTAAGTCCTATGAAAAAAGCCTATCGAAGCTAACCTTTTTTGACTTTTTTGGACTTGAACAGTAACACGGATTCAGACTAATCCCCGGTATCAACCGGATTTTGTTACTGCTGATAAAGTTCCCTATAGAATAACAAAATAACATTTTGCTGGATCTGAGAATCGAATGCCCAGCGCTGGACTACTAAATAAACAAAACTTTGCTGACAATAAGTATTTATTGTCAGCAAAGTTTTGTTTTAGCATGGCAATATTCAATATAAATACATCACCAGATGAATTTAGTACCTACTAAAATAAACACAAACCAAACATGTCCTACCTTATCTTTCCTACAATTCACTTTCCCAACAACGAAAACTAAATATCTAATGTTCTATTTGTCGTCCATTCTAAACAATTCCGTGAACATTACCAAATTCTCTCGTAATTGCCGCTGGGTGGCTGATTAATGCCTGAACAATCTAATCTATAATTTAATTCAAATTATCGAAACCCCAAAATCCCGGGTTCAAAAGTGTGAATCCCGCATATTTATGCCCTCAATTACGACCGCCAACTTCGGAGGCATTCCTCGGACAACAATTATACAGGGATTACGTCCGGGACTCATAACAGTCCGGGGATATCCGGGGGTATCCCGTTAAATAGGTATAATGTGCACTGCCCGGATTAAGTATGGCGGATCATATTATCCTTAATTGTACTTTTAAGTACAAGTTTATGGCTGAGATTATACCTTAATATGGTGTTTGGTGTTGCTAATTTTATTTTGGGTTTAAGTAAGACATTTGGTAATTGGATTCATAAAATGTCTCGATTTAATTAGTTTGAATTTGTAAGTCTAGCGTTAGGATAATATGGAAAAGATGCCAAACATTGGCAAATACTTGAAATAGTTGGAAACAATGCAGCCTTTGGCTCTTTCATTAACAATGAGTATTGTTTGAAACACAAAAATGGAAAGTGGCTACCAGGCCCCCTACTATGACGTCTTAAAACAGTCCTAACTTAATCTTATTCCAGTGTGGAAACGTGACAGAACTACACAGGGTGTCTAGCGCTATCTCTCCTCCACACTGGATTAAGAATAAGTTAGGACTGTTTTAAGACGTCATAGTAGGGCCCCATCATCATCATCATCATTTCAGCCAAAAGACGTCCACTGCTGAACATAGGCCTCCCCCAGGCGTCGCCACATTGACCGGTCCCGTGCGTCTCTCATCCAGCGGGTTCCTGCAACCTTGACCAGGTCATCGGTCCACCTAGTGGGAGGCCTTCCAACGCAACGTCTTCCCCGTACGTACGTACGTACGTAGGGCCCCAGTAATTTACAAAATACAGTTGTTTTAAACGCTCGTATTTCACCCTTCTAGTATTTAATAAGATATAGACAAAACCAAAACAAACCCTATGGTCTAATACTGTAGCTTCTATTTGCTTCACATTTTTGCTGAAATTTATTGAGACTTAAGAAGCCTTTACATCAACGCTTGCGGAAAATTACATAATTTGTTTTGGCTATCAACAACGTTGCAAGCATTCTGTTAGCAGCGAGTAGGTCGAAATTCTAGTAGCACTATGTACTCCACTACCTACATAGGTATTTCGTCGAGGGAGTTATCAACAAATTAAAAGTTTGTAAGCCCACATGCTAGACCTATATCAGACTCATTATACATAGTACCCAACCGACCGATAGGTTACTGCATTTTTAAGTTTTAACATGTTATTATTATAGCTAGCCCATGTTGTCCCACAGCTGGGCAAAAACCTTCGTTCATGTTTTCTATCGGTCACGATTCTGGGCTACTTCTTTCCAATTTTCAGGGAAGACATTATCATCATCTCATTCATGGTCTGCCACGACCCTGTGCCACTATGTCAGGGTACCAATTCTGAGCTTTACGAACCCGCAGAACGTTAGTAACGAGTAATATTACGCTACAAACATTATAACGTCTCCCTACCAAAATTGATTCCATAGGGCAAACCAAAAAACAACCCACAAAACCCTAAACTCCTTCCGATCAATTGGGTGTCAGCAAAAAAATAATTCGAGCTCCCCAGTAAACTACCATTAAACTAGGAAACGTAACGACAAAAAGCATAGGTAGCGACATCAGCACAAAAGGGGCAGTTAAAACAAAAAGAGGGCAGACAATAAAACCACCCCCCGTTGGGTAACATATATGATCACTATCTACTAAGTTACCCAGTTGCGCTGAATTCGCACTGTGTACAACCGGCCTAATGGTGCCACGTGAATCAATAACTGCTGACCGGCTCATTACAACCCCTGCTTTCAATCAACACGAAACATCCTACTTCCAACCTTATCCTTTCTCCTCCAAGGTTTCATTTAGACTGTCTCGCTCTCCGCACTAAGGCTTTTAATATCGATAGCTCCAATAAAAGTGTCAAACTGCGATGTCCGCGCGTAGGAATACAGTGAACGTTTTTATTGACTATTACTAATAAAATAAAGGAGAAATGGAAGTTTCCGTGATGATATCGCAATGATACTTAGAGGTCGCTGTTGGGAGGGACATTAAGGAGTAACAAATGATTTAAGTTGTGTCCCGGGATGGGAGGGAAACGTAAACTGTGCTTATCACTGTCGTAACTTTAAAGGGTTTTGTTTGGCAAATTATTATGATTATGGGACGTGCAATTATTTCTTGCGTTTTGTGATAAGGCGTGGTACTGATTGCTGAATTGTATTTAAGTTGGAATGTCCCACTATTAATATCATAAACGGGATATTTACCATGTTTTCTAATTGTTTCGTGTTCCCGATATTTTGGCGCTGTTACAAGCACCATGATCACGAATAAACTGAAATCATTGCGGGTGGATTAGTAGTAGTGTCAGTGACCATGTCAGTTTATAAACTTATATTGGAAAGTCCCATTGTAAATTCTATAACCTCAAAGTGTCGGTTTTCCAAAAACAATAAATTATTTATTTTTTTGTGTTAATGGGTCTGTCTTTGCCTGTGCCTTTTCGCGTGTCATAATTATTTTGTCCTGATCCCAATTCATTATAGGTTGGTGCAGCATGACCCTTCATTGCAAGTTCTTTGTCGTATTATTTCTTTGGTCTCTCTCTACTCTTATATACCAACACTAGCACTTTGCCCACGGCTTCGCTCGCGTGGATGTCGGTTCAACTACAAAAGTGACGATTTTCCATACAAACTTTCATCCCCCTTTTCACCCCCTTAAAGGTTAAATTTCCAAAAACCCCTTCTTAGTGCTCCCCTACATTATAATAGGAAGCCGTGTGCAAAATTTCACATTCTAAACACAAGTAATAAGATTTTCCATACAAACTTTCATCCCCCTTTTCACCCCCTTAAAGGTAAAATTTCCAAAAACCCCTTCTTAGTGCTCCATTATAATAGGAAGCCGTGTGCAAAATTTCACATTCCTAGCCCCAGTAGTTTCGGCTGTACGTTGATATGTCACCCAGTCAGTTCTCCTTTTATATATATAGATTTATACTCCAAACTATCCTAACGACATTTTCTTCAATCTTCCGCATCATTTGCCCATTTTAAGCTACGAATCCGATTGTTTTGGAATTTGACAGATGGAAAGGCTGCATCGAAAAACGGACAAATGACAAATTTCCTCCTGGATAATCATTTTAAAAGTAATGCACAGCCAAAGTCACGGGCGAAGTTGTGACACGTTTTGTAATGTTTTCTTGATAATTTATTTTCATTCAAGTAGCATGCACTTGCACGTGTAATTTCTTGGCACTGTATAACCCTCATTTTACACAGAGAGCAAGTAAATCAATCTTCACGCCAAATCTCTTTTAGATTAAGCAGAAATAGATGTAAGTTAACTCTACAACTTGGCTGCTGCTTTTAAATTCAGGATATTTTGTAGAACATTTTTTTACAGGGTATATTTTCTTTTGTTAGTACATTTCAATTTTGTGTAATGTGTAAGTATATATCTACTAACATAATTATGGATCATTTATATCTAAATGAAATAAATCAATTGTATTGATTGCGCTTATTCTGTTACACCCTGTAGGTATATTAAACAATATTGATATAATATCTTAAACCAATGGGTATACGATATTATATCAATATTGTTTATTCATTTCAATAAAATTAGTTTTCAAATCACCATTGAATTGTAAGTTTCATTGTATATTACCTACTTATAATAATATCTGGAAGAATGATCTAAATCGTCATTTTGATAATATGCCATAAAAAGTTATGAACCAATAAAGGAAAGTAGTGCTTAAAAAAGGTAAAATAAGTCTAGAATAATATTAGTCTGAAATCGTTCCCGTTCTTTCCATTCTTTTCAGTTTCAGTTCAATTTCCTTATTGCCAAAAAGTAATGTCTATCGGATAGTTGTTATAACTATCCGATAGACATTACTTTTTGGCAATATAATAACTTATAGTAAATGATCACGTGATATCTACACATTAAAATCTGCAATAATTACGCAATTTATTTTTGCCATTTCTATTTTAATGGCTACTTTGTGTGCCAAATTTGTAGAATTTATTATTGTGTTAATAAAAACGTGGCCTGATTGCGGACTTCCGGTTCCTGAAAGCGGTGATTTAAAACCGTAAATTTGGTCTACCTTCTACCTATATTTTAGCTTTTTCTTTTCAGCATTCGATTGCATTTTCACGAAATCTTTGCCACAAAGATTTTTTTTATATCTTGTCTGAAAGTCTGACAATCAGGAAATCGTATTATCCAGTACTAACTGGGCTGTAGAGGTCAGATAGGCAGTCGCTCCATGTAAAATACTGCTATTCAGCCACATCCGGTTAGATTGAAAGCCGACCCCAACATAGTTGGGTAAAGGCTAGGCAGATGATGATGCGTTTTTGTCCCTCAGCAACCTTATCAATAGATATTTTATCAGAAACAACAACATCATCCCAAAATGTAAATCACGTAAACCACAACAGCTGTTATATCGTGATCAACTCTCCCTACATTGAAGAAGGACCAGCCCATTGAGAGTAATTAAAACAGAAAAATAGCCAGGGCCGTGTAAATTTAAAATTTCCCTCCTTTCATTAATCATCTTGAGGCCGAAAGCCGACAATGCCGGGGCCGGCGTCGACGACGTATAACAAACGGGATGGCAAGCCTTCAAAGCCTGCCGTCCCCCTCTGGCGTGGGTGAAGAAAGAAGCCGCTTCTCATATTTCAACGTCGATGCCCATGTAAAGGACACGAACCGTATTTTCTAAACAAAAGTGTTGGGTGCTGGCTATTGCCAGATTTTTTAGAGCTGTGAAGTTTGAGTAGTTGGATAATTTTGTATAAATTTTTAAATACTTGTTTCTAGAATATAATCATTCTCCCAGTGTCCTTTAAAACATTTCAAACCGAAATTCATTTTCTTCTTTTAAAAATTCTTAATGAAATTTAAATTGCCCATTACCCTAAAACTAACACAATTTTTCACAGAAACACAGATCTTGAATAAAACGTAAGCCTTGAACAAGTAAATTATAAAGCACTTTAGTCCTCTTTGCTCGTGAGCAAAAATGAGCAACGGCGGTACACTCATTAATAATTTTAAAAGGAAAAGCGGCTATGAAATAAAATAACAATATTATTAAAAGGTCCGACAGTCTGTGTTTGAATGGCCGTTTCCGTTACAGAGTTGCAAATTTTTGTTTTTATATGCAATTTTTATGGAAAACTGTACAAATACCTACTGACATGGATAGTAAATGTCGAGGGGAAATGGTTGATTTAAAAAGGAAATAGCGTATTGGAGCAATTTATATTATCAATGCCGGATGATTAAATACTTCCATTCAGCTTTATGGAATGAAAGCGTATAGCGAAATGTGAATTAAGCCGGGGAATTGGTAAAGCGTAGGTACCAATGAAACGTGTATGTGCATTAAAATTTTAACTTAAATGTTGGACTGACGAAATAATTACAGCAAAGAACGCGACGTTTCTCCGCATTTTTAATCAACGTTTCATTTCCTGCTCATAATAGCAAAAGCGCTTGATGATGAATCGGCAAATATAAAGCGAACGAATTGGAAACAAACCAATCACCGCTTTACATTATAAAAATACACAAGTTTCCATGTAAAGCTTCATTGAAATAAGTACGAAAAATATAGTTTTTGAATGGAAGTCAGCAGATTTCCCATGCGGGGGAGACGCGAGACAAAATCTGGCGTAAGTTTTATTCTCCTTGACAGAAAGTTGCCAGTGGAGCCTTTTTAGTTGAACGACGAAACAGAATTCAGTGCGCAAAGCGGAATTTCTAGTAATATCTTGAAAAGTTAACGCTTCACTCGCGGCTTGTACTGCCTGAGTTCGACGAGCGGTTTGTCAGAAATATAAAAAAAAAAAAAAAAGTCAGAATTTGAATAAAAAAATTAAAATAAGAAAGGATTTCAAAACAAATGAATACGGTGGTATAAAACGTATGTCATGAATTTAAGGTCAAATGAGAAAACGTGTTCTTTTATTTAAAGTCTTTTTTAACCGACTTCAAAAAAAGGAGGAGGTTATCAATTCGACTGTATTTATTATTATATTTTTTTTATGTTTGTTAGCTCATAACTTGCGACTGGGTGAACTCATTTTCATGATTCTTTTTTCATTTGAAAGCTGGTGCTTCCCGTGTGGTCCCATTGTCACCATTTCAATATCTGATGATGGGATCTTGTAGAAATCGGGGGAACTCTTCAATAAATAACAGCAGATTAACCGCGATTGTTGCTATAGCATATCTAAGCATTGTTTACGCCATCACACAACATAATATCACGCCACGTGAAGATCTGATGAAGAACTTCGGAGATAGGCAACGGAACTCCTCAATAAATGATAGCAAATGGACTGGGATTGCTGAAATCTCATGACTGTCTATTGTTTACACCAGTTCATAACATAACATCACGCCGGTACGTTGTGAAGGGGTAAGCACATGTGAACCACTAAAAAGTGAAAAATAAAAACTTTTTTACAAAAAATAAAACCGACTTCGACAAAAATAAAACACAAAAAAGTGAAAAATAAAAAATCAGCTTCAGAAGTCGGTGGCAAAAACATGAAATCAAACAAACAAAAGTCACCGACTTCAGAAGCAGATTTTTTATTATTCACTTTTTTGTGTTTTATTTTTGTCGAAGTCGGTTTTATTTTTTGTAAAAAAGTTTTTTTATTAAATCATGTCGTAAATACTTTCGTACCAACTAAAGAAACTTTAGAATCTAAATACAAGGTTTATTTAGATTCTAAAGTTACGTCCTAAAAAGATAAAGATAAAATCCACGATCAAGAAACATACTCAGATATTCTTAAAAACTCAAGTAGGGGAAATGGTTTATTTAATGGTGCACTCAGGCGATGGACTACTAAGTAGCCTGCTTACTGGCCCACTTAAGACCAACGCTTATGCTTAAGTAGTTCAAGCCTTAGGAGCATTTGCAAAAATACTCCAGTCCCCTGTGTTTCAAGGATCTTAAAATTGCTACAAACTTCTTTATCATTTTTAATGAGAGCAAGCGAATCTCAGATTGTTTAACTCGTTTAAAATAAATAGATTTATATTTATTATCGACCACCTACATTGATAACAACTTTAGAAAAAAAAGTCTTTATTTTATCGTGTTTTTCCCAAAACAACTGTAATTCATGCCGACGCCACTTGTAAAAGCTGCATAGCTTGCCTTGTTCCAAAATAAATCACAGTTTATTAACTACCAACTCCGAGTTTCAAAACCATCTGAGTAGCTAGCAGCATTTCTATACACCGCCGCTAAAGTTCTCTATTAAAAGAACACTAGACTGTTTTAATTATGCAAAATCATCGATGTACGCTCACCTATTCGGGTCAGCCGGTGTGGAGGCTGGCAGTTTTAAAAATGAAACAATGGACGGGAAATGAAGACCAGCCATGGTACGTATGTTGGAATGAAATAGTATTGTTAAGGGTGTTTCAGACGGAAGTGTACGGCGGCCGCGTGTTGCACTTTTGTATCGGTTTAGAAAAGCGTTTGAATCGTGCGATGCATGGAAATGGGTTTTATATTTCAAAATGGATTTACTGAAATGTATTCAGAATTGTGTATTGAGTATTTTATGCTATAATGAACAGTCAATTCCAGTAACTGAGTGAGAGCTTGGTGGACGATTTTTATTACTTTAGTGGGAACTAGTGCGTTATAACGAATTGACGTATCTTTTAATTGACTTTTTACGTGTTGGAGGAAAACGTGTACAACTCGCAATTTTACCATTTATTGGTGACAGTTTATTTTTCCCTTTTCTTTGATCATTTAGTCTTCGCCATTTCACAAAACAACCATCTTTTCGAGCTTACTGAATAGGAAAACTTCCTCATAACACCGAACAACAAACGAACGCAGCCATCTAAAAACTTATCTGCTCCCATAACATTAAAGCCGCTTCCATCTTGGATCAAACGCGCGGATGCCCAAATCGCTATCGGCTCATCTGCGGGTACCCTTATAGGCTCGTTCTACGTTTATTACACACGTTTTCGCTGACCTAACCACCTCGATGAGCGACGAGCAATACTTTTCACTTGGAGGCTGAATACAGACTCATAAAACTATGTAGACGGGGTTTACACTGTAAAGTTTACATGAATGATATGTGTTGGGAATCGAACCCAACAGTCACACACAGACGGCACACGCAGGCTGCGTGATCAACATGCGCGCGCGCGTGGCAACCGAGCTGAGGTGCGGGGCGCTGCGCGACTGCCGGACACTCGCCTCTTCGGACCATCCCAAGACGGACGACTCTCTAAACGTTTTATTTAATTTATCATTTGTTTGTCCGGGCAGTTATAACTGTAATTTTAATCGGCAATATACCAAGCTTTTTATACAGTCCGCTATTTTTCATTTACCACCACGAGCAAGTCGAACATTGGTCCTTCTAGGATCTCGCCGGTTATTTTACAAAAAGTAACGGTCTTGGAAGAAAAACAAAAAACTTCAAACTCGAAGCTCTTCGGTTGCGGTCTTCAGCGGCGACATTCCTGCAGGAGTCATCAATTTCCTGATCAAGAACTACGCACGGCTGCCGCACACGCCCAGAGAAGAAGTCATCAAGAGGTCAACCGTACAACGGACTTTGGACCCGTCGAAAGTTCGAGTCATCGTCAAGGACAAAGAAGAATTTGCAACATCATCAGTTATCCTATGAATGGGTAAAACACTGAGTGAGCTCGTTCCAATTTGTCCCTTATATCTTTTCCTATTCTTTCTCATATTTCATGTTTAAAATAGCAATAACTTGAGTGAGTGCTATCAAATACTTTCACTTTATGTCGTTTAGCAATAATCATTCTTATTCATAGCCTTGCATTTCTCAAAACTCAATTATTCTGCTTACAAAGCTACTGCATAACCTTTTTAAATAAAACCCGGTATCTGTTTACTTCGCTTCTCACTTATAACAGCTGATCGCTCGGCGACACACCTGCGCGAGCGCGTCAGGTGTTCCTTCGTTCGCACTGACGCATTCATTAGCTAGCTACAACGTTGTACGTTATTTGTACCTTCGAATTTTATAAACCGGTTTCTTATTTCTCCTTACTTTTCTTGTGATTTAGCGTTAGCGCTTGTGAAATTAAAGTTATGGCTGACGAAAAAGTTGAGAAACTCGTTAAAAAACGCAGCTGTATGAAATCGAAACTCACTATTTTTGGAAATTACCTTCACATGTTAGAAAGTTGCGATGAACTTAGTAGTTTACAGCTTTTAGACTTGGAAACTAGGTTCAATAAATTTGGTAGCTTATATGTGGATTTCGACAAATTACAGACTGACATCGAGATGTCGTTGGAGAATCCCGATGACGAGAGCAAGGAGCGCGAGCAGTTTGAGAACCATTATTATAAGCTGGTGGCGACGGCGCGGAGTCTGCTCGGTGCTTGTCCGCCCCAGTCTAGCAGTCAACTGGATGGTTACGTAACGGGTGACGAGGATGTGCAGGCAGGTGGCTTTAAATCCAATTATGTTAGGTTGCCAAAAATTAATCTACCCGTTTTTCACGGACACTATCAACACTGGCTTGAGTTTAGAGACACTTACATTTCACTCATTCATTCACGAAAGGACATGGATAACATTAATAAACTGCACTACCTGCGAGCTTCTCTTAAAGGCAGTGCGTTGCTAGTTATAGATAACTTAGATTTTAAAGCTCAGAATTACGAGTCCGCTTGGAATTTATTGTGTAACAGATACGACAACAAAAGATTGCTCGTTAATAATCATGTTCGGGCGTTATTTAGCGTTGAATTTATGCAAAGTGAATCATGTACTTCTATTCGTAACCTTATTGATGTCACGAATAAAAATCTCCGTGCTTTGACAACGTTAGGTCAGGACATTGAATTTAACTTACGAGATACCCTCATAACTCACATGATGTCCGAAAAACTTGACAGTGTCACACGTAGGGAATGGGAAGAACATCGAAACACAATTGATGATCCACCCTCATTAGATTTTTTTTTAAAGTTCCTCAGCAACAGAGCTGACTTATTAGAAACTTTGCAAGAACACAAAGGAAACATCATTAAAGTACAACAGGCAGACACTTCCCAACATAATTCAAATTTACTTACAGCTACAAAATCAGATCAAAAAACATATGAAAGCAACAATAAAGACAAAAACTTTAATAATAATAACAAAAGAAAATTTACGTGTCCAATGTGCAGTCAGACCCACTATTTATTCAATTGTGATGCCTTTAGAGCTTTGTCTGTTGAGTCTCGTATACAAAAGGCCAAAGAGACAAAGGTCTGCCTTAATTGTCTGCGACCAGGGCACACCGAATCAAGGTGTAATCTTGTACCTTGCAAGTACTGCAAGAAAAGGCACAGCACTCTGCTTCATCTACATGAGGCAGAGAAAACTTTGTCCGAACCAGTTATTCCCGTAAATAACTTTGCCGCTAATGTTCAGCAGTTTACTACTCCTCCGAATGTTTTGCTTTCCACAGCGATCGTGAGGGTGGTTGACAGCAAGGGCGACGTGCACAATGCCCGAGTCCTCCTCGACAACGGTAGTACGGGCAACTTCGTTGATGAGTCACTTTGCGGTAAGCTGGGTTTGTCGCGACGTAGTGCGAGCGCCACCGTGACAGGTATAAATAATAATACTTCTAATTGTACACAGTCTTGCAGCCTTACTATTATGTCTCACTATGATGACGATTGTAGACTTACTGTAGACTGTCATATTTTACCTCAGATCACTAGAGCTTTACCGTCTTCATTTATAAACATTGATAACATTCCTCTTCCATTGGGAATAAGTCTAGCTGACCCATCATTTAATATACCGGCAGCTATAGACATCTTGCTTGGGGCCGAAGTATTTTGGTCCATCTTATGTAATAATTCCATAGACTTAGGTAAAAATCAGCCTAAGTTATATGAAACGAAACTGGGTTGGTTAGTGTCAGGGTACGTTGCCCGTCATAAGTCACACTCTTCTTCTCCCGTTTGTCATTTTTTAAACGTGGACGCCGACCCAGTCTTATCTCGTTGTCGTGAATTAGATACCATTGCAGCCAAGCATTCTTTATCTCCTGAGCGTGCCTGTGAGCATAGATTTAAGAAATATACCTATCTTAAAGACGATGGACGGTTTGTCGTAACGATGCCACTGAAGAAAGATCCTTCAGTCTTAGGCGATTACTTTTCAAAGGCAAAGTGTCCGTTCATGTCACATAGTACAGAGGGTCACGTGTGGGGCTACGTACCGTCGAAAGACAATCCGGCGGACCTTGTTTCTCGTGGGCTGAAGGCTGATTCCATCAGTGGTTCATCCTTGTGGTGGTCTGGTACCACTTTCTTAAAGAAACATAAACGTGAACGGCCAAAAATGCCCAATCATAACGAGAGACACGATCTACCAGAATTAGTTTCTTATTCTGTAGTAGTAAATAGTAGTCTTTCTAATATACATAGATCCTATAAGTAGTTTAACTAACAGTAGGTAGATCTTAGTTAACTTATATATAGTTCCTTATCCCCATTTCTAGTTCTTCCTTTCTTACACTGTAGTGTTATAACGCATAGCCAGTGATGATAGCAGACAGGAAATAGGCAGAGGTTGCAGACTTATGAAATCATTTTTGGCAATCTTCATCTGTAACTCGACAAAGGCCTGTCACATCGAGCTCGTTGCGGCACTATCTAGTGAAGCTTATTTAGCCGCTCTTTTTTGTCACGTCCGATAACGGCACTAACTTTGTCGGAACCTACAATGAGCTATCAAAGTTTCTTGTACAATCACCACCATCTTAAAAGGTTCTTACAATCCACTCATCTCACCTACGAGGAAATGGCTACATGCCTCACTCAAGTTGAAGCTGTGTTAAACTCCCATCCTATAACTCCTCTTTCCTCAGAACCTCATGACTTTCCCGCTCTGACACCTTCTCATTGCCTAATTGGACGGCCACTTAATGTCATACCTCATCCACAGGTCTCTGAACACATCATCCACCACTTCAAGAGCACTAGCAAGAGTTGCAGAGGCAAAGAGTAACCGGGGCAACATAAATAGAGCTTCCAATAACATTTGCCCCCTTCCAGATTTTTGAAGTCTTCCCTTCAACCCGGGCAGCATGTTGGGAATCGAACCCAACAGTCACACACAGACGGCACACGCAGGCTGCGTGATCAACATGCGCGCGCGCGTGGCAACCGAGCTGAGGTGCGGGGCGCTGCGCGACTGCCGGACACTCGCCTCTTCGGACCATCCCAAGACGGACGACTCTCTAAACGTTTTATTTAATTTATCATTTGTTTGTCCGGGCAGTTATAACTGTAATTTTAATCGGCAATATACCAAGCTTTTTATACAGTCCGCTATTTTTCATTTACCACCACGAGCAAGTCGAACAATATGGTTGTTTTTGCTAGTACTAAGTTCTGGGGAAAAGTAAGAGGTAGCTTCATTAATGTTGATCCTATATCAATACTCCTGTATTTTTAGTACAACATAGAATCTAAAGCAGAGTATGATAATTATCAGCTGTTAACTTTTTTTCTTTCTGAAAAAAATCTAATGTATAGTCATTTTGTGTGTACATCACTAGTCTGTGACAAATATACAAATTTGCTTTCTTCTATACGTATGTATACTTGTTAATGTATAATTAAAATGGAATGTTCTGTCATCATATTATTAAAGTCTGAATTAAATCTACAGTTAATTACTATGATAATCAAGTTATTAACAAGTACTCCCAATTCGTCATTACGAATGCAATTAACTCAACTGTATATGAGTGGGTTATCATCAGAAATTACTATAACATTCTCTACTTCATTATCATCTTCATATTAATCTTAATAAACCTTATTCAAAATTACCTACTGCTCAATATTACTGATTGCCTAGTTAATATAATGGTCGCTAGCGGACTGTTGTGCAAGTAGCCAGCTTCTATTCCCAGGTCATGCAACTGTTATTGAGTACTAGCTTTTGCCAGCGGCTTCGCCCGCGTGAAAATGACGATTTTCCATACAAACTTTCATCCCCTATTTAACTCCCTTAGGGTTTGAATTTCGAAAAATCCTTCCTTATTCCTTGTCTACGTTATAAAGGGAACCTCTGTGCAAAATTTAAATTTCCTAGGTCCAAGGGTTTGGGCTGGGCGTTGATGAGTCAGTCAGTCAGTCAGGACTTCTCTTTTTATTTAGATAGATTGCCTCGTTAATATAGTGGTCGCTAGCGGACTATTGTGCAAGTAGTACCAGCTTCTATTCCCAGGTCATGCAATTGTTATTGAGTTTTCCATCAAGAATTTCCCAGTAGCAACCACGGTGTCTGAATTTGGGCTTGGTGGATGGCAATAGACTCGCCCCCTATTAGGTACACACGGCTACACATCAAGCTATACAAAACCAGTTAATCATGGCCTCACTTTACTAGATCTTTTCGCACAATGAACGATCAGATTATACTGGTTTTGTATAGCTTGATGTGTAGCCGTGTGTACATGGGACTGCTTACTGGTGTGGGTGTACTATAATATACACCTCTGTCTAAGCTTTAGAATTACAGGCGTGATGTAAAGTTATGTAAAAGTCAATATAAATTGTCAAAAAAATAGTGATAGTGATCCTTCTTCCTAATTCTGTTACGTCTACCGTATATATTTTTCTGTGGTACATGTTAAGCCTATATACCGGTTAGATTGGAAATTCTTTACGCGACCTCCCGTTTGATGCGTGCCTTTGGAAACCAATTGAATTTGTTTCTGTTTCTCGGTCTTGTTTTGCGTTGTGGTATTTTTGGCCGCTAGTGGTTTCACTTTACACCGGTAAGGGATGTTTTTGATGTTGTATTTTTTTTTTGAGTTAACGTTGATCCGATTTCATGGAGAAACTAGTTTCGGTAACTACGATGCGGGTTTTTAGAAAATCGGGATAAAAGTTTGTTTTGTATCTGAAAGTATTTTGATTTACCAATACAGGTTAGGAGATAGACTAATAAAACTAGGTCATAATTACTCACCTATTGCGTTTATTATAGCAATATACAGGACTGTACAAAATTCATTAACATAATCATTATTCTAAAGACAAATTATTGTACACTAACTTATAAATTCACTTCATTAAAATCCATTAGCAGATAAAAAGAGAAACTTTTTACCGAATACTGTAAAAACTAAGAGAAACAAATTTGGGTCGTACTAAGAAAATAATAAAGCTCTTAATGGAATGCAAATTAGATAAGCGTTGTAAATCCGTCGGCTACTAATTCCTACGACATATACATAAATAGAAATGGATGCTGTTCATTGCTTGGTACAGAAACTTGGACCGTTTGTCGACCGGTGTTGGACGCGACATGTACGTTGTACAAATATTATTTGATAACCTCATTATTTGAATAACGTCTTAAAACCAAAACTCCACTATAGTGCATTGTAACATCTATTTTCTCTCAAACACTCTAGGTTTCGAATTGAATTCCAAATAACAAGTTTAAAGATCTATCTATAGCAATATAGGACACTTTTTTTACCTTGGCAAAGTGACAGAGAGATTTACATTAATTACTTAAATTAGCATTTTTATTTTTGCAAACTGTCACAGTTATTAAATTCAGTTCAAACGCTTTTGTTACTTTAACCAAAAAATATCACAGACAACGATTTAATATGAATTTAAACACAAAAACCAACAAACCCCCTCAGGCATACAACAAATGTCCAGCTTTATTCTTTTAGAATGAGACATGTTTATTTAGCTACATAAAATTAGAATTCACACAAACATCGCATTGTTGACTCGCTTTCATTTATCATAATTTTGTTTTTTCCCACGTGAAGTGAATTAATTTGCGTCACCATCTTCCTGTTACATATTAATGTAATGTGCTTGAATACAATCATGCCCATTTTAGGTTTTGTTGGCAAGAGACAATTTTCATTTACATAAAAAGCAAAAGCGTACTATCTGTTTTACGAAATATTTTTGTACCCGTTATTCGCTAAGCTTAAAATCGGAAAGGAGGTTATTTTTGGTGGGACTAGTATGGGTACTTCTTTCTTACTTGTCTCTTGTCGTTATTATAGTAATCAATTATTCCTTTCTAGACGTAATATTGTCATTCCCGCCGGCAGTCAAACCATCATTTCTTGATCTTACAGGCATTCACATTGATCACATTTTCATTGGTGCGTGTTCCAACCCAACATCTCCAGACCTGTTTGCAGGAAGACTTTTAGCCGAAAGGTGTCATTTTCCGTTGTTTCCGAGGACGGCTACGCGACACCTCGCAGCGAAACACGACGCCGACGTTACGTGTTTAGTTAAAATTTTTAGTTATGGTCTTACTGTTTTACCTATATGTATTAGTTTGTTATTATTGTTTTAAATTATTGTGTGTATTTTATGTATGGGCCTTAGATGCCTGAAATAAAATGATTATTATTATATTATATTATTTACATTCACTCTCAAAACTTTCATCACGACATTTGCCACTCTTGTCCATCCAATCCATCATAATCCTCTAGTATTTTTGTTATTTACAAACAGATGCCAGCACACCAAGCTTACACAGCCTGTTCAATTTCTTAAATAGATTTACAAATTTATCGCTAAAACATTAGGTTCCAAGTTGATTGGCAAAACTTCACAGTTACGGATTGCTTGATTTAATTGCGTACCGTTGAAAGTTAACACTAATGAACAAGGCATTCATAATATTATACGACGCAACATACGGACAATAGAAAACACTTTTTTTTTGTTCAATCAAAAAATAACTGACAATCCATAAAAAAACAATCCAAAAAAAAATATATAAACACAAAAAAAAAACGCAACCAAAAAAAGAACCAGCATGAAACTAAAAGGCGTGTATTAAAACGGTACCAGGCGTTCCCCAGATAAGATCCCCTACGTACTCCGGAGTTAATCATGAACCTCGGAGCCTATTTACATAATGTTTCCTTTATCCGCCAAGTTGTTCTCAGGATCGAAAAGTTCCGCGAGACGCACCGCCAACAAAATCTACGACACAAGTTACTGAGGCGAATTAAAATATTGTACCTCGTTAATGAACTTAGATGTTATGAAATTCTGAGGTTTTAGGAATATTTTGAAAGGGTATTTGTTGGGGGGTTACCGTTCTTTGTTACTTGACCTGAGTTGTTATAACTTAATCAGCCTACCAACGTAAGCTTACGATGCTTAACCCTGGACTGGACATGTTTGCTGCTGAATGTTAGAATGTTTGTGAATCTGTGAGGAGATCTAGTAAAAGGGTTACTTAATTTGCTCATACTGTACTAAATGTAGTAAATAAATAAATAATATTCCCTCTGCTGGGACTCCAGGTCTTCTCTCTAGAGAGAAAGGCCTATAATCCCCCACGCAGACCCAGTACGGGTTGGTAGATGTCACTGCATGTCTTCGAATTTTTAGGTTCTTGGACATGCCGATTTCCCTACGATGTTTTTCTTCGCTGTTTTAAGAGCAGCGGTGATGAAATAAATTACAGAAAGCAAAAACGCCTAGCTGGGTTCGAGCTACCGACTTCCTGCTAGTAAGTCGAGGCCGCCACTACTGGGCTACCGCTGCTCCAGTTGTTATGCTGCCTGTGAAAGATTGGAGTTTTCCCATGGGTTATGTATGCGGTAACCTCATCTTTTTCGTGTCGGAAATGTCAACGGAGAAATTATAGCGGTTGGAATGAAATCAGCTTGGGTAGGCAATAAGGATAAACATTATAGAATTCATTCGCGTTCTTATAAGTTCATGTTATCAGTGAGCAGAGGCTACACCAGCGGCATTTACTTTCAAAACACAACATGATTGGAGGTCAAAAAAAAAAAACCTTTTCGGTACCCAATATCAATCCCACATATTTTTGACTTTTCGATAATCGTCACTGGCTGACTTTGTTAAGACAGCGGTCATTCTCCGATTCGGCGTTCTTTGTCTTATTATATAAACCGGAACCTTCCTTATTCCTCACTTATATAGTGTACACTGTACACTATCGCTTTAGGTAACTCTGTAAAGATAGTCGTAAGATGGAGAAAATAAATAAATAAATAAAGATCCCATTAAGCTCCAATTCATACAAAATGACTATACGTCTGCATCGCAGTTTCCCAACCCTACATTAGGTAGATAGATTGATTCATTTATTTGCCTGAAATATGGTATTTTACAGATTTTATAACAAAGGTACACATTAGCTCTTCACAACAAAATATTTATCTCATCCAATAGCAATAGCTGAGAGAAACCACAAAGATTGCGTGTTGAATTCGAACCACACAAAGCTACGTTAGTCAAACGCCATACAATATGACGTGTTTATCTCCCTTAATTTTTACAACTCCGGCGGAATTATGAGCTGTGTGAAAAATGTAGGTTCCTCATTGCTAGTGCTTTGTAACCTACAAAAGCTTTCAATGTTTTTAAGCTATTGCATAGCTTCTATCGCGGGCCTTGAACGTGGAGAGCGAATCCAGAAATTCCGTAACGAAATTTTCAACCAGGTTGCTATGGTTACGGAAAATAACAAGGTTGTCAACTGAGGTTGTCAAATTAAATAATTAATTATTTGCATAAGTTGATAAAAAATGCTATGCAATAGCTTTACCGCGGCAGTCTCCGAGTGCCACATTTAGTTTTTTTCTTGTATTTTAATGTGGTTATGAGGATTAAAATGTAATAGAGTTTTTGGTTGTTCACTGATTTGTGTTACGACTGGAATGTATAGTACAATAATTGATAAAAAGTTTTGTCTAAGTCCCATGTAATAGAAAGAGCGCCTATTGCCATCAATTGGGCACAAATTCAGACTATGTGGATTGGGAAATTTCTGATGGAAAAACCCAATAACACTTTGTCCGACCCGGGAATCAAACTCAAGCCTTCACCTTAGTCGCGTTTGCGACCTTTAGACCATCGAGGCAGCCATAAACTAAGTGAATAAATATACTATGGGAAACAAGTATTTACAATTATATTATTGATACAGCTATAACCAACGCATATACAAAACTAACAATCACTTTTCGTTCCATATTCACACCAAAACAACCTGAGATGGTCGTTCTTCGAACCACTATTCTTTTTTTTGCATATGGAAGTAATAAATAACTTACGTTATAGCCATCCATAAATTTCGACCCTTGTCAAAAACTACCTATTGAAATATCCATGGGAAGAAATTATTTAGAAACAAAAGATAAGAGAACGGACCCAAAACACTTAGAAAATAAAAATCTATTGAATTTAGTTTAAAATAATATTGCAAAACGACACTCGAAAAGCAATAAATCGTACGTTGGAGTAACCTTTCTCGGGATATCTAGACTTATGGTGAACAGATGTGTGAAATGGCGATGCATAGAAGGGGCGCCTACGCAGCATTGGGCGGGAACCTGACGCCATGCCTTTGACCAATGAGCTAGCGTCTTATACAAGACAGCCAATGAAAAACACATTACTCGCGTGTGAAATTGCATTTCTAGGGAGGAGTCTATCTGGGTGCTTGGAAGGGGTGGAGCAGGCAGACGAGAGGGAACGCGCTTTGGGAACAACAGACGAGTTTGTGCATCGATCGAAGATGAATATTCATTGTATTTAAAAATAAAATTAGAAGCAGTGTGTCTAAGTCTAAGTAAATATTAAGTGAAATCGGAAGACAGAGAGAGAGCTGAAATTTGGTAACGTATTCCAAGTTCAAATTTTGTGTAAAAGCAAGATCCCAAGCTAATTTACAATAACTTCAGTCACCCAATCTATTTAACGACCCAAGTAAAAATGGAGGCCGCAACAAACTTCGATATTTTATACTCACTAAGTCAAAAGACACGAGCGCACCTTTGGTCTGGCCTAGACAAAGTAACTGCTATACTATTCTTGATAATAGTAATTTATTTCCTCGTGATAACTTGTATAGAAGTTTGCAAGAGATGGAAAGGCGGGAATTGTGGAGAAATCGCTTTGAATTGTATAGGCGATACACATCACGCAGACCTTGAACTACGTGAACTGGCTTAAGCTAGAAATCTGAGTATATTACTGTAAATTATCATGGGATATTGTGGCTTAAGTACCTTGAATAAACTGTGTAACCATTATGTGTAACTTGCCTCTCCTCTCAGTTGTATTGCAATTTATATAAGCTGATAAATAATTGTCAATATTGTAATATGTTGTAAACATCCAATTTGTATGTGCCAGAAAGGTTTTTCGCTTGAGCCGTTCGGTTTTCCTTATCTGGCTAGGTTTAGGAATGGGACGACTCGATCAAGGTCCGTCAAAATCTTAGCGGACCTAGGTCTAAATAATCAAACAGTTTCTTTCGCTGTCAGAAGGGGTTTCGCTTGAGATGTTCCGTCTCCCCTTAACTGACTAGGTCTAGTAATGGGACACTCGACCTTAGCTCGCTATCATCCTAGCGAACTAGGCCTAATTAATCAAACAGTTTCTTTCGATAAATTTATCGAAAATAAATAAATAATTTAAACATCAACCACCTCTTTCTTTTATATTCCAAGATTACCTGTGTAGAGAATTTGATAATGGAAGATTGACAAAGCTAAGATCAAGTAATAACAAAGGCAATGCTTTAAAATCAGTGTAGTAATTCAGGTTGCAACTCCAATAATGAATTCTCTATAATATGCACACTGAACCTTGAAAGACACGATTTTACGTTATTGAACTTAACCTAATATAATAATTTGTACTACTATAGACCAAGTCTGAGATAAGAATCCAGACCCTTCAATTAAGGTCTGAGACTATAAGTTCCTTCTGAACTGAATTGAACCTAGTAAAATACACAAGTTTACAGGAACCTAATCATCACTTGTTGATTCAAGTCAACAATCACTTAATTGTGTTGGAGGGGAAATATTGTCTTGAGAGAGAGAAACATTTCGGCTGTGTTGCATAATGCACATTAATATTTCCTAACTTTGATATACTGATGGCTTGAGATACACGACTGCGCGACGCCTCTGGCAGTGATAACGCAGCATACCATACACGTCATTCTTGCAATCCGACTTCCGACCTAGATTTGGCCAAATCTAAATATAACTCAAATACAAATACATTATACTCAAAACCATGGTTCCGGGGGAAAGTCTGCCCAACCTGGGAATTGGCAAATAAGTCTGCCCTTAACTGGGAATCTGGCAATGCCGCCCTAACCGGGAATCTGGCTATAAAAAAATGCAAGTACCTGCCTATATGGATAAGGGAATCACTTACGCTTCGCAGCGATTATAGGAAGTCGGTTGCTCCCCCAATAACATTGATTAAGGACCGTGGCGCGGTGTAGGTTTCCCCCATGCTGACGATATCAGTCAGACGCGGTGGCTAAAATAAGCACAAACGCACATGTATCAACTTACACAAATCATTCTAACGTGTCAAATTGAATTTAACTTGTAAATTCCTTTATTAAATCAGAAGAAGACTGATTAAGTATTGTACTAAACAATAATACAGATGTGTCGAGACAAGCTCCGCATTTTCGAGTAGAATGATTGATAAGTCTACATTGTTCGCACAGTGGAGTGTACTCGAGATTGACCTGTGGTCAATCTAAATCTAATTGTTGATTAAAAACCCCGAAATGACTCTCTTGATACAACATTATTTCCTAAACACTGGTGTGAGGAAGTTCAATCCTTCCTAGATTAAACACAGTATTGATTACCAAAGACTAACTAAGAAAGTTCGACTCTTTCTCAGTATATTCACTCACAAAACAAACAGACTAGACGATCAACGCGAGCCAATACAGAACCTTGGTACGATGACGACACAGACCGTCAACCTTACCGTTACAGGACTTGGTCTTAGGACAGGGCTACCATCACTGGATTTGGAGACCGAGACCTGGAGCCATCACAGAATTTGATGCCGCGTGACCAAGGATCTAAGTACATATTCGAAATAACGATATGACTAGATCTATTTATATAAAATAAAAGAACACAACGTAGAAATTTAGAAATTGTGAAATACTGAGAGGAGAGATAAAATACATACTGTGCATGTTATTATGTATAATGTGTTGTACATTTAAATTTACCTTATGTATAGGGGGAGCAGAAATAAGCTGTATGTCTTACAAATAAATGTACAATATACAGGATTCCAAGGAGGAGACTACAACGCCAGAAATATTTTCCATAAGTTTACTTTCTAGATCAAGTTCTTCAGAAAGAAACTACAACGCCAGAAATATTTTCCTTAAGTCTATTTTATAGATTAAGTTCTTCAGGAAGAGACTACAACGCCAGAAATATTTTCCTTAAAATTATTTCCTAGATTAGCTTATTTCTTAGATTAAATTCTACAGGAGGAGACTGCGTGACTAGATATATTAATTGGTTTCACCTTGTGTTGTTTACCTTGTGATTATCCCTAGCAATTTACCAGATATCTGACGAGAAGGTTGCTTAAACGGACGAATAAATTAACATAATACGGGTTTGAACGGTTAATAGAAAAGGAAATACAGTAGAGAAAAAAAAAAAAAAAACAAAAAAACCGAAAAAAAAAAAAACTAAATGTCGACAGGTAGAGGAAGACGTAATAAAAGAAAGGTAGAATCGGATCTTGTTAAAAATTACAACAACTAAGTTCGGGTGTTAACTTAATACAAAGTGGAAATACGAGTGGTTCTTCATCCGAGACGTATGGAGTAACCAATAACGGAAGTAATACGACTGATAGACAGGAATTGATTAGTCCTACATCCGCGAGTTCTAATGTAATACCTTCCGAAACACGGAATTTATATGTGATTCAACCATCAATTAGCAAACCAAACTTTGATGGAAAGCCATTCACTAATCCTATTGCATTTTTGAAGCGATTAAAGAAGTATATAAGGGCAGTAAATGGATCAGACCGCGAGATTGACATAGCGTTAGGATGCATCACGGGACACGCTCGAAGGGTTATGGATCTATACTCGAAAGGATGGGCTGTATTCGCTGATTTCGAGGCTGACTTCAGAAGTATCTACTGGACTAACGGATCCAGGAATCTGTAAGGTATAGGTTGATTAATTCAGTATATAAGGGTGATTCGGGAATGACGATGTCGGAACATTTCGCTGAGTATGCTGAATCAATGCATTCACTGACTATTTCATTTAGTGAGCGGGATATAGTAAATTCTATTATGCGGCACTATAATACAGATATACAACGACTATGGTTTACTAGAGTTGAGGAAGTAGACATCATGAGCGGGATTAATTTTCTAAGGAGCATAGAACAAAATACTGTTGAGAAACCGAAGGAAGTTACGAGAGTTAACGTTGGTAGGAATTTTAGAGAAAGACGGAACAACGGGCCATCGTCGGCGCACCCGATTGTAGCAACGATATCAACTAATAGGTGGAGAACTAGAGGAAACTCGTCGAGAGGACGCGGGTATCGTCAGGGACGACCAAGTTTTAGAACGAACGTTAACAGACCTGAAAAATCCGGAACTGAACAAGAGAGAACTAACATCAGGCCGGCTATCGCTTTTGTAAAGGAGGGCCAAGGATCTAACACGTCTAAACATGTGGGGGAGGGACAACCAAAAAACTAGTATTTCCCACACAAACTAGGTCCGATAATATGATATTGTGTAGCACGGGAAATAAAGGGACCTCGGAACGCGACAGAACAGGAGTAGCTTACAAAATTTTAACTAAAAGAGGATGGAAGACGACTACTAAAACCTAACACAGGCGGTGACGAATATGACTATCACTCAGTAATTAAAAGCATAGGGATTTTATTAGAAAATCAGTTTGACAACGTAACCGAGTGTGTCAAGATAGGTATGGTGTGTGAGCTTTGCGTGGTGAGAAAATTACATACGTATACAATGATTCACGAGCTCGACGAGTCGATCGACGTAGAGATTGATTACTCTTTACCTAAATTACCTGAGGTATGCGTGAGGTTGTACGGCAGAAGTATGAATGCACTTATCGATACAGGTAGCCAGATTAGCGGAATAACTAGAGAATTGTACGAGTCTATTCTAAGGAGGAATGAAATTTTACCTGAGATTGCTATTCCAGCCATTCAAATACAAGGAGCGTTCGGATCACGTAGCGAAAGTACGAATCGGATGGTTTTAATAGAATTCAAATTAGGTAGTACCTTAGTCGAAGCACCTGTTTTAATTATGCGGCGGTTACCTAGATCATTAATACTAGGTTATGACTGGCTAGAACGAGTAAAAGGAGTAGTGAACTGTGGAAACGAACGGACGTTAACAATAGAACATTTGGGAGTTAGGTCTTGCGTAAAACTGAATTCAGATTGCAAATTCGAAAGGTTAGGGGGAGAGACAAATGCAGCAACGATTAATTCAATACTAAACGGGGGCACTAAACCGGTAGAGCATAGCAAGTTGAGTAAAGAGACGTATGGTGAAAAGAATAAAGAAAATCACCTGGACAATTCAACTTTAAGTAGTGAACAGAAGGAACTATTATTACCTTATTACACGTATTTACAGACAAGCTAGGATTGACTAATAGGTATGAACACGTTATTGAGTTAGTAGATGAAATTCCTTTTGTGAAGCACAGTTATCCAGTACCTCTGGCCTATAGGGAACAAGTTAAAGCGGAATTAAGTGAATTAGAGAGATTAGGAGTGATCAGACAGGAGGCAACTCCATATTGTAGTCCACTCACATTCACTAAGAAACGAGATGGGACAATAAGAATCTTGTTAGACGCGCGCGAGCTAAATAAGAAAATGATTGGGGACGCAGGGCGCCACCACTCACGTCAGAGATTCTACGGTCTTTTCACGGAATAAATTATATCAGTTTAATAGATTTAAATAATGCTTATTTCCAAATACCTTTACATCCAAATTCAAGAAAGTATACAGGGTTCTCATTCATGGGACGGACCTATACTTATCGCGTGTTGCCTTAAGGATTAAAGACATCTGTGGCAGGATTCTCGAGAGCAATGGATTCTAATTAGAAATAAAAATTAAATAAATTATCTAGATGACATTGTCAAACATATCAAGGAGAACCGATATACAATTAGAAACACTAGAGCAGATTCGTAATCAAGCAAGACAAAATATAATCAAGGCGGCGGAGAATAGAGAACTTCATTATAACAAAAGTCATGAATTAATACAGTTCAAATAGGAGATCTATTGAAACTTAAAACTTTTGTAAAGTCAGATGCCGACAAAAAAGTTAACAAAGATATTTATGCGGCTATATGAAGGACCTTATGTAAATGGAGCGGTTCCATATAGTAATGTATATACTTTAATTGATGTCCATACTGACAAAGTCAAAGGGAATTACAATACAATACATCTGTTTCGCTACTACAAAAACAATACATAAAATAGAACTAGCTACGGGATGGGACGAACAAAGGAGACAAACAATTGCGTAGCCACCATCATAAACCAGTAGACCCAAACTAAACAAACAAAGGGAGACTAAGTTGAATAAGTTTATTATCGTACTTGAAACAAAATTTTAATAGACGTGGGAAATTTAAGGCTAGCGTGAGAATGTAAAGAAGGAAATAGATTTTTCAACGACCTAGTGTAACGATGGAGAGATACATGAGTACTAGGTGATTAAACAAATCTATTTGGGGGAGTGTGAGATGGTCGTTCTTCGAACCACTATTCTTTTTTTTGCATATGGAAGTAATAAATAACGTACGTACTTAAAATATTTATCTCATCCAATAGCAATAGCTGAGAGAAACCACAAAGATTGCGTGTTGAATTCGAACCACACAAAGCTACGTTAGTCAAACGCCATACAATATGACGTGTTTATCTCCCTTAATTTTTACAACTCCGGCGGAATTATGAGCTGTGTGAAAAATGTAGGTTCCTCATTGCTAGTGCTTTGTAACCTACAAAAGCTTTCAATGTTTTTAAGCTATTGCATAGCTTCTATCGCGGGCCTTGAACGTGGAGAGCGAATCCAGAAATTCCGTAACGAAATTTTCAACCAGGTTGCTATGGTTACGGAAAATAACAAGGTTGTCAACTGAGGTTGTCAAATTAAATAATTAATTATTTGCATAAGTTGATAAAAAATGCTATGCAATAGCTTTACCGCGGCAGTCTCCGAGTGCCACATTTAGTTTTTTTCTTGATCGCGCCAGGACTCAGCCGAACCTTATCTCGGGCCCATGGGAGACAGGTCTCAGAACAGCCGCCGTCCTAACGGGATCAAATAGACGCGATACGCGCCTCCGAACAATATTACAATTTCTGAACTTACAGCTACTCTTACCTCATTTCTTCGAGCCGGTCTCACTTCCTTGACCCCTCGCAAGTTGTGTAACTGTGTATGTGTATAATGAGTGTATATGACCTTGCGATGGTTTGCTGGTAGTTCCGGACGATTCTTCCACGTCGCTGCAAGCCACGCCGTTAACGCGAGCCACCACACTCACTCCGTATTAGTCTAACCACAAAAGCCTCGGTGCTTTCCCAATAGCACTCCCGTGACAAGGCAAACCAATGATATTATCAATAACCCGTTCGACATTCACAGCGTCGCTAACCGTACTGCTTAACTAGTATAATTGGGTGCCGCGAAATGACTCCACAAGTCGATTTAATCAATGCGCGTGCGCTTTCACCCGTGATTCTATGTCTACTATAATATTCGTTCGACGCCCAGCGCGACTCAATACGAACTACTATTCACGCCGAGCCCAGCGCTCGACCTATACCTCCGCCCCTTCGCCTCTGTCGCACCGAGGCGGAGAAAATCAAAAATCTGAAGGTAGATTATAAACAATCACCCCCCCCGGACCGACCCGTTGTCGGTCCGCTCAAACTCCCGGGAGTCGAGATAAAGTTGAAACTGCCCGTCTAAGGATCGAGTCCCTCACCTGGACGTCTGCGATCCTTGGAAACCCATCCTTGCCCGTAATCAGGTTAACAATGCGCCCCCGTCGCCAACACAACGGTGATAGGTTAGCATCCTTAACCAGAACGAGGTCTCCAACGCAGGGTGGGGTCGTCCTGTCCGTCCACTTAACGCGTTGCTGTAGAATATGCAAATACTCCAGCGACCATCGCTTCCAAAATTTTGGCTCATTTGCCGTAACATCTGATACCGTGACAACCGGTACAACTTGACATCAGTATACGGATATTCCGGCAAGGCGTTAAGTGGTTGGCCAATCAAAAAATGACCTGGGGTCATGGCCTCAAGGTCATTCGGGTCAGCGCTCAACGGGCACAAAGGTCGCGAGTTTAAGACCGCCTCAATTCTGCAAAACACCGTTGACAACTCCTCAAAGGTGAGAATCGTTGAGCCGATGACCCGATACAAGTGAGTCTTGGAAGACTTGACTACTGCCTCGAAAATTCCACCCCAGTGGGGGCATCCAGGTGGACTAAAATACCACGAAATGCCCCGACTGGCGAGGCCCGTGCCAATCTCTCGCTCATTCTGACTTAAAAACAATACAATTTCCTTTAAGCACCGGTCGGCGCCCTTGAAGTTGGTACCACAGTCCGACCGAATCAGTGACGGTACTCCCCTTCTAGAAACAAATCGATCTAACGCCGCCAGAAAGGCCTCCGTAGAGAGATCGGCCACCAGTTCCAAATGAACGGCCTTGGTCGCCAGACACACGAAGACACACAGATATGCCTTAACCGACTTCGCGTTGCGAAGGTGCGATGTCTTGACCATGAAGGGCCCCGCGAAATCTGTCCCTACGCCAGCAAATGGCCGAGCCTCCGTGACTCGGTCGGCCGGGAGATCTCCCATTTGTGGCTGCATTGTGGCTGCCTTGAGTCGGTAACAAGGCAAGCAACGAAACACAACGCTCCGTATGATTCTGCGGGCCGATAAAATCCAAAATTCACGCTGCAAAATGCCCAGAAGGGTGTTACAGCCTGCGTGTGAATTCTTGGTGTGACGGTCCCTAACCAACAACTCCACCAAAGCTCCTGAATGAAGCACTTTCCCATGAACGTGACCGGCGCGATCCAACCGGTTGGATCGAACGTTCGTGCGATAGTCGAAAGGACCGATCGCGTGGTCCAGGTCTTCGACAGCAACTCGGCCTCACAACTGTATGTGAAGGCATCCTGACTCGGTCGATACTGGACCCCTAAAATGGCCAACGCATGAAGATTCTCCGAATCCTCAAACAAATGCGGGTCTTGTTGATACTCAGTTGGCAGTCCTGCCAGTACCTCTGGGCAGTTCGACAGCCATTTCCTGAGTTCATAGCCACCGGAGGCCATGAGCGCCACCAATTCATCCCTTAAGATGAGCGCCTGCTCAATACTGTCTGAGCCCGTACAAATGTCGTCTACATAGACGTCCCTATCAATGACAGCAGCCGCGCGGGGAAAGCGGAGCCGTTCTTGATCAGCCAGTTCTCGTAGCGTACGCATGGCTACATATGGGCTGGGCTTTAATCCGTACGTGTTTGTGTTGAGCTCGTACGTGACCATCGGTTCCTCTGGGCTCTCTCGCCACAATATCAGCTGGAACCGACGGTCGTCTGGATGAATCTCAGTTTGACGAAACATCATCCGTACGTCCGTAACGAAGACAACCTGGTGTCTCCTGAAGTCCGTGAGAATGTCTGCAATGTCTCTGGTCAGCTTAGGACCAGCATGGAGACATTGATTCAGGGACACCCCGCTAGACGTCTCCGCGCTCCCGTCGAACACGACCCTAATCTTTGAGTCAGGTGTCTTCAAAACAGCATGATGAGGCAACACATAATGCTCCTCATGACGATAGTCAACCCTGGACACCGACATGTGACCCAACGTCAGGTATTCGCGCATGAACTCCACATACTTCTGTCGGAAGTTGGAGTCCCGCTTCATGCGCCTTTCCATTGCCACTAACCGCTTTTCTGCCAGACTCCATGAGCTCCCCAGCGGAGGTCGAGTTGACAGAAATGGCAACCTTGTCATAAATCTACCCGATGGGAGGCGCACCGTGTTACATCGATAGAATGTTTCGCACTCCTCATCACGTGGGTTATTTCTAAGAGCGGTGGGTGGCTCTTCCGTTGCCCAGAACCGTTGCAGGACGTCGGATAACACGCTGCCATAATATATGGAGCTATAATCCGTTGAGTGCTGTGGTTCCCGTACTGGGCCCAATAACGCGTAACCACCTGCGGTACGCATGGCCACAACCCCGTTTGGTTGCAGCTCCCGTTTGCCGCTTCGGAGCAGCTTCCCGAGAACGTCAGACCCAAGTAAAACGTCCACCCGTCCGGGGATCGCAAAGTGGGGATCGGCTAACTCCAATCCATTGGTCAACCCTTTTTCCGCAGACGGTAACCGAGTCTGAGGGAGGACCCCAACCACTTCGTCCAAAACGATCGCCGTGGCATTCACCCGCGTGACCGATGCCGTGTCACCCATCTCGAACAGGAATGTCGTCTGACCCCTGAGGTGAGGCACCCGATTGCCACCTATACCTACGGCGCCATCCCGTGATGGCTCTAATGTAAGGCCCAGCTTTTTCACTAAACAGCTGGACACAATACAACCTTGTGCCCCTGAATCTAACAGTGCTCGCACGTGCACCGGCTGTCCGTCAGTACCCCTGACAGTAATCCTAGCCGTCGGTAATAATACCGTTACTGTCGGGGTGGGCACCACTGACGAACAGGCTGCTAGTTGCTAATAGGAGGCACCTCCCTCCTCCCCTGCCGGAGGGGGAGTAAATACTGTCCCAGTATACGGGTCCCAACCCGGGTAGTAACCCTCCCGACCCATCGGTGACATCCGTGCCGGTCGGAAGTAGCCTACTGGCATCCTTCCGAACGGTGGCGGGCGCGCCGTCAGCCGAGGGCGTTCTGCGAGAGGCGGGGAGAAGCGACTACTCGGGGGTGGCAACATGCCCCCCAACGCATTCGAGTACGCCGCGTAACCCGTCTGTACTACCTCCGGGCCCCTGCCCGAGTCTCGGTGCCTATCCCCCCCCCGCGGGGAAGACGACGGTATCGGGTTGTGCTCTGGATCAGCCCTTGGCCCACCCCCCCGAGGGGGCGGCGACCGCTGATTCCTGGCCGACCCACCCCCCCTAGGGGGGGGTGACCGACCACCCGAATCTGGCTTAGGAGAGGGGGGGTGACCTCCCGGCGAGGCTCCGTGCACCTCCCTACTCTCCGCCAGGCATAGCAACTCGTGATGGGCTCCTCCGCAGGTTCCACAGTTAGTGGTCCTGTGGCACTCACGTACAAAGTGAGTCCCCAAGCAGCGGAAGCACAAATAGCGCTGCTTGACCACCCCTCTTCGTCTATGCACCCGCTGCGCCTTAAAGTCCGCGCATGCGGCGAGACCGTGCCCTTCCTTCCGACAGAAGGCGCACACTTCCGATTGGAGGGCGTGGTATTTCTTCCCCCCCCGACGGGGCTCAACCGGCTTGGGCCCGCTCGTACGTCGGGTTGACGGAGGAGGGTGCGACGTGGATGCCCCTTGGCAATCCGCCCGCCGGCACTCGCCTTCTAAAAACACCCTCAAGTCATCGTAACTTGGGAGGTGGTCCGTCGATTCGCCACCATGTGACTGCTCAAAGCGCGCCACCACGTCGATCGGCAACTTCCGTAAAACCCTATTGACGATGATATATTTATTGTCCCCTAACGACAACTTAAGTCGATCTAACGTGTTCACCGCAACCGTGACCGGATTAAGGATTTTCGCCCTTATTTCGTACACGTTAGACACCTTCGGGATTTCAAAAATCTTATCGATGAGGCCATCAACTATTAATCGCCGATTATCATATCGGTCGATTAATAGGCCCCATGCCGTCTCATAACTGGCGTCCGTAATCTCCAGGTGGGTCAAGATGTCGTGCGGCTCACCGTTAAGCCTACCCATTAATTGAGCCATCTTGTAGGCGGGCGAGAGATCCGTACGCGAATGCACGACACTATTAAAAATATCGCGGAATCGCGGCCAATCGGCATACTCGCCGCTAAACTCGGGTACATGTACTGGTGGCAACGGCGCTTGAATCCCTACGCCTGCTGGCCGACATGAATCCCTGACGTCACCCTTGCGCGATCGCTCAATGTCGGCCGCCGCCTGGATTATGCTCATGGACATTTCCCCACACTGGTCCACATTGCCCCGTACCACCTGAGCATCCTTGTCCACCGACGACAGATCCGTCGATTCGAGACATGCTAAATACTCAGCGTGACACTTTAACACGGCGTCATATCGTTCGTCAACTTGCCGAGCGCGTGACAATAACGCATCTTCACGATCGGTGCGACCTACCAACGTAACAACCGATGAAAACCATCTCAATTCAGCTTCGATTCTGGCTGCGATAGTTTTCGTTACTGACGGAGCCATAGTACCAACTTCAATACGCGATTATGCAATAATAAATAACAATAACCAAAAAAAATAACAATTATTGTATCCGGAACCAACAATAATAATATATTCGTTGAGTGAATAAATCTACGACGCTATGCCAACTCTTGAACTTATTCCTCTACGTGCTCTAGAGGTTATTCCTCTATGTCTCAAATGTTGACAATCATAACACGATTTGTGATGAGGTTATATTTGTGCGTAACCGAACGTAAATAACAAATTATTTTATCAACGAATATTCACATTCCATTTATGTACTTATTATTAATAATTCCAAACTCAACTTGAGGTGTACACTGGTATGTAGGTCAATGTACTACTACCTACAAGTTGAATTTGTACATGAACACAATTTTTACAAAGTAAATTGGTACCAAGTACCTACTAATTTTTACAAAGTGGGTTTAAATAAACCACGCTCTGCTACCAGATTTTGATCGCGCCAGGACTCAGCCGAACCTTATCTCGGGCCCATGGGAGACAGGTCTCAGAACAGCCGCCGTCCTAACGTGATCAAATAGACGCGATACGCGCCTCCGAACAATATTACAATTTCTGAACTTACAGCTACTCTTACCTCATTTCTTCGAGCCGGTCTCACTTCCTTGACCCCTCGCAAGTTGTGTAACTGTGTATGTGTATAATGAGTGTATATGACCTTGCGATGGTTTGCTGGTAGTTCCGGACGATTCTTCCACGTCGCTGCAAGCCACGCCGTTAACGCGAGCCACCACACTCACTCCGTATTAGTCTAACCACAAAAGCCTCGGTGCTTTCCCAATAGCACTCCCGTGACAAGGCAAACCAATGATATTATCAATAACCCGTTCGACATTCACAGCGTCGCTAACCGTACTGCTTAACTAGTATAATTGGGTGCCGCGAAATGACTCCACAAGTCGATTTAATCAATGCGCGTGCGCTTTCACCCGTGATTCTATGTCTACTATAATATTCGTTCGACGCCCAGCGCGACTCAATACGAACTACTATTCACGCCGAGCCCAGCGCTCGACCTATACCTCCGCCCCTTCGCCTCTGTCGCACCGAGGCGGAGAAAATCAAAAATCTGAAGGTAGATTATAAACATTCTTGTATTTTAATGTGGTTATGAGGATTAAAATGTAATAGAGTTTTTGGTTGTTCACTGATTTGTGTTACGACTGGAATGTATAGTACAATAATTGATAAAAAGTTTTGTCTAAGTCCCATGTAATAGAAAGAGCGCCTATTGCCATCAATTGGGCACAAATTCAGACTATGTGGATTGGGAAATTTCTGATGGAAAAACCCAATAACACTTTGTCCGACCCGGGAATCAAACTCAAGCCTTCACCTTAGTCGCGTTTGCGACCTTTAGACCATCGAGGCAGCCATAAACTAAGTGAATAAATATACTATGGGAAACAAGTATTTACAATTATATTATTGATACAGCTATAACCAACGCATATACAAAACTAACAATCACTTTTCGTTCCATATTCACACCAAAACAACCTGAGATGGTCGTTCTTCGAACCACTATTCTTTTTTTTGCATATGGAAGTAATAAATAACTTACGTTATAGCCATCCATAAATTTCGACCCTTGTCAAAAACTACCTATTGAAATATCCATGGGAAGAAATTATTTAGAAACAAAAGATAAGAGAACGGACCCAAAACACTTAGAAAATAAAAATCTATTGAATTTAGTTTAAAATAATATTGCAAAACGACACTCGAAAAGCAATAAATCGTACGTTGGAGTAACCTTTCTCGGGATATCTAGACTTATGGTGAACAGATGTGTGAAATGGCGATGCATAGAAGGGGCGCCTACGCAGCATTGGGCGGGAACCTGACGCCATGCCTTTGACCAATGAGCTAGCGTCTTATACAAGACAGCCAATGAAAAACACATTACTCGCGTGTGAAATTGCATTTCTAGGGAGGAGTCTATCTGGGTGCTTGGAAGGGGTGGAGCAGGCAGACGAGAGGGAACGCGCTTTGGGAACAACAGACGAGTTTGTGCATCGATCGAAGATGAATATTCATTGTATTTAAAAATAAAATTAGAAGCAGTGTGTCTAAGTCTAAGTAAATATTAAGTGAAATCGGAAGACAGAGAGAGAGCTGAAATTTGGTAACGTATTCCAAGTTCAAATTTTGTGTAAAAGCAAGATCCCAAGCTAATTTACAATAACTTCAGTCACCCAATCTATTTAACGACCCAAGTAAAAATGGAGGCCGCAACAAACTTCGATATTTTATACTCACTAAGTCAAAAGACACGAGCGCACCTTTGGTCTGGCCTAGACAAAGTAACTGCTATACTATTCTTGATAATAGTAATTTATTTCCTCGTGATAACTTGTATAGAAGTTTGCAAGAGATGGAAAGGCGGGAATTGTGGAGAAATCGCTTTGAATTGTATAGGCGATACACATCACGCAGACCTTGAACTACGTGAACTGGCTTAAGCTAGAAATCTGAGTATATTACTGTAAATTATCATGGGATATTGTGGCTTAAGTACCTTGAATAAACTGTGTAACCATTATGTGTAACTTGCCTCTCCTCTCAGTTGTATTGCAATTTATATAAGCTGATAAATAATTGTCAATATTGTAATATGTTGTAAACATCCAATTTGTATGTGCCAGAAAGGTTTTTCGCTTGAGCCGTTCGGTTTTCCTTATCTGGCTAGGTTTAGGAATGGGACGACTCGATCAAGGTCCGTCAAAATCTTAGCGGACCTAGGTCTAAATAATCAAACAGTTTCTTTCGCTGTCAGAAGGGGTTTCGCTTGAGATGTTCCGTCTCCCCTTAACTGACTAGGTCTAGTAATGGGACACTCGACCTTAGCTCGCTATCATCCTAGCGAACTAGGCCTAATTAATCAAACAGTTTCTTTCGATAAATTTATCGAAAATAAATAAATAATTTAAACATCAACCACCTCTTTCTTTTATATTCCAAGATTACCTGTGTAGAGAATTTGATAATGGAAGATTGACAAAGCTAAGATCAAGTAATAACAAAGGCAATGCTTTAAAATCAGTGTAGTAATTCAGGTTGCAACTCCAATAATGAATTCTCTATAATATGCACACTGAACCTTGAAAGACACGATTTTACGTTATTGAACTTAACCTAATATAATAATTTGTACTACTATAGACCAAGTCTGAGATAAGAATCCAGACCCTTCAATTAAGGTCTGAGACTATAAGTTCCTTCTGAACTGAATTGAACCTAGTAAAATACACAAGTTTACAGGAACCTAATCATCACTTGTTGATTCAAGTCAACAATCACTTAATTGTGTTGGAGGGGAAATATTGTCTTGAGAGAGAGAAACATTTCGGCTGTGTTGCATAATGCACATTAATATTTCCTAACTTTGATATACTGATGGCTTGAGATACACGACTGCGCGACGCCTCTGGCAGTGATAACGCAGCATACCATACACGTCATTCTTGCAATCCGACTTCCGACCTAGATTTGGCCAAATCTAAATATAACTCAAATACAAATACATTATACTCAAAACCATGGTTCCGGGGGAAAGTCTGCCCAACCTGGGAATTGGCAAATAAGTCTGCCCTTAACTGGGAATCTGGCAATGCCGCCCTAACCGGGAATCTGGCTATAAAAAAATGCAAGTACCTGCCTATATGGATAAGGGAATCACTTACGCTTCGCAGCGATTATAGGAAGTCGGTTGCTCCCCCAATAACATTGATTAAGGACCGTGGCGCGGTGTAGGTTTCCCCCATGCTGACGATATCAGTCAGACGCGGTGGCTAAAATAAGCACAAACGCACATGTATCAACTTACACAAATCATTCTAACGTGTCAAATTGAATTTAACTTGTAAATTCCTTTATTAAATCAGAAGAAGACTGATTAAGTATTGTACTAAACAATAATACAGATGTGTCGAGACAAGCTCCGCATTTTCGAGTAGAATGATTGATAAGTCTACATTGTTCGCACAGTGGAGTGTACTCGAGATTGACCTGTGGTCAATCTAAATCTAATTGTTGATTAAAAACCCCGAAATGACTCTCTTGATACAACATTATTTCCTAAACACTGGTGTGAGGAAGTTCAATCCTTCCTAGATTAAACACAGTATTGATTACCAAAGACTAACTAAGAAAGTTCGACTCTTTCTCAGTATATTCACTCACAAAACAAACAGACTAGACGATCAACGCGAGCCAATACAGAACCTTGGTACGATGACGACACAGACCGTCAACCTTACCGTTACAGGACTTGGTCTTAGGACAGGGCTACCATCACTGGATTTGGAGACCGAGACCTGGAGCCATCACAAACCGAACATCGAAAACAATCGTCATGTCATTCCTCATGATCTAACATCACAAACATAATGTATTCGCAATGAACGCTGTCACAATACATATAGCCATATATCGCGGCCGGTTGGCATCGCGGGATGCGAATTTAATATCTGTCAAGCGCAGAGTGTCCCAGCGAAAGGGTCGGCTACCCGGTACAGTCGGCAGATTTGAACCGAGCGAACCAAGCGTGTAGATATAATTAGAATCGTGTCTGCGTGTGTGTGTGTGTTTGTTTTGTGTGTGTGCAGGGATGTGGAAGTGTAGGGCATGAGGCTTGGGAATGTATGTGGGTTGTTTTTTAATCGGGACGTGATTTTTATTGTAATTGGATGGTGTGTTTTTAGTTATTTGGAGAGAAAGGAGGGTTTGGGGAAAGCGCTTCGTTTTTTATTACGTAAACAAGAAAAACTGTAATTGCAATGTTACCTTAGGGTATTATAAAGGAAGTACTTAGTAAGTATCTTGTTTGCATAATCATACCTAAATATTACAAAAAAAACTATGCCCCATACCTCGGAACCGGTATGTCGTCGTGGGTTTAGGGTATGGTAGGTTATCCGCCGTATTTATGATGAAGGCTATCATGATGCTGCAATAAAACGAATAGATTTTTATTAAAAATTTCGAAAAAATTACAAAATTTCTCGAAACTGAAATCGGATTTAGTAAATTTTTGCAAGTCAGGTGCTAAGCCTATACTCCAACCCCAATAAACTGCACAAAGCTCCCTCGATAAGGTCGGCGCAGTCCAATATCTAGCACCATGGATCGTTCGCCGTAGGAGGGTATTGATGAACCGTTGGCGGCATATAAGTGATTTGTTGGCTTCTGTTTTCGTTTTTCTGTTCTGAGTACTGGCAATACGGAAACGTTGGCTCCGGTGTCGATAAGAAAGTGATATCCCGATGTTAAATCTTTGATGAATAGACGGTACTTAGATATTTCGTTAACTTCGGCTCCCGTCGCAGCTGAAGCTTCTTTTAGTTTTCCTCTGGTTTCTTGTTGTCAAAACTACACGGACTGCGGCATCTGTAGGCTTCCCTTCCGAACCGTCTATGGAAGTAGCAGAGCGAGCTTCGTCTCGCTGATTCCGAACGTGATCGCGATCGCTGTGAATCTGGGTAACGACGTCGGCGGTACTGGCTTCGAGATCGGTCCATTTTCAACGCAGCTACCTCTTTTGAAAGCGACTCGATCATTTCGATGATTTTTGAGTCCGATGATGTTGATGGTTGTTCTGGTGTCTTACTGGCGTGAGCACAGGAACAAACGGAATTAACTTCCTTCGTGTGTTCATCCATTTTGTCTGCCATCGCTGCCAGTGCATCTAGCTTTGATTCTTCGCTGACCGCCAGTACTGCCCGCGTCGATGATGGTAAATGACTCATCCATAGCATGCGTAGTGTGTCGTCAGGTATCTTGTTTCGAGCTAGATCCCGCATTCGACGAAGAAGCTGCGAAGGGCGTTGATCTCCCAGTTCAACATCATTTAGGAGTTTCTGAAGTTGTTTGGTCTCGGATTCTTCATAAACTGATAGCAACCTTGTCTTCAGTTGTTCATATCTTCCCGTGTTAGGCGGTGATAAAATGATGTCGCCTATTTGTTCAACGTCTATTTTCTCCAATTGTGCGACGGCGAGGCCGAATTTGTTTTCATCGCCGAGCTTCTGGTTAGCGAGCATGGTCTCGAATTGTGCGAACCAGAGTCTGGGTTTGTCTTGCCAGAACTGGGGTAAGCGCGCCTTAACTGAGATGGTTTCGACGTCTTTCGAGTTAATTTAGGAGGTTGGTCACTCGGTGCAGTCATGGTGGACGCTTTGCGGTCTTCAGTCGGGGTCACCAGTTTAGAGTTTAATGAGAAATAAAACTCAATTATGTTTTTACATATTTATTTCGAAAACGTGAGACCTTAGGTGCTAAAATAACATACATGGCCTTGTTGCAACTTCACCTATATAAAAATTAACTCGACCAATCACAGTGCAGCACCAAAACTAGCGAGCCCGGCTCGCGGAGACCACCGCTAGATAAAACTGTTTTCGCGAGTCGTTTCGCCTCAGTGCGGCACCGGACTCCAAGCAGCATGTCGTCGGCGCGGCGCGCGCGCGCACCTGTATATAGCACGGTCCCGAGGCGGTGGAGCAGGCGCTGGGCGCACACCTCAGTGCGCGGCCGCGCTCCGTCCCGGCTGCACGTATGCTCCTATTATGTAGGCCACTACAAGGTGACCCTGACCAAAATTCCTTCGCACCATACGTCCATTGCAATAACATAAGTTTTAAGCTTCGTGAAAAAAGCATCTAACGCAAGGAGGTCACAGAACTCAAAGTCCGCGTCATACCGACTCGTACCCCTGTGTTATAAGCCATCTCATTTCACGTGTTCTCTGTTATTG
This sequence comes from Diarsia mendica, assembly GCA_949316265.1. NCBI lineage: Eukaryota > Metazoa > Arthropoda > Insecta > Lepidoptera > Noctuidae > Diarsia > Diarsia mendica. The sequence continues at coordinate 2,743,902 of OX438895.1, read as the reverse complement.
TCTACATCTACAGTAAATATCTCTATTAACTGTAGATGTAGACCTACCTATAACTGGTAAGTATGGTATAGTAAATTATGGTGTAATTAAGTAAAACTTAACCAAAACAGAAGCAAGTCGCGATAGAAGCATCTAACGCGCTGACGTCAAAGGGCACGACGTTGTACCGACTCAAGAGAAGCAAGTAGCATCAGGAGCATCTAACGCGCTGACGTCAAACGGCACGACGTTGTACCGACTCGTATCCCTGTTATGAGACATCTCATTTCACGTGTTATCTACTATTGTCTACATCTACTGTAAATATCTCTATTTTAGATACCTACCTATAATTGATATGTCATTGTATCGTACAGTAAATATGGCATAATTAAGTAAATTTTAACCAAAATAGAAGCAAGTCGCGACAGAAGCATCTGAAGCGCTGACGTCAAAGGACACGACGTTGCTTCGACTCGTATCCCTGTTATGAGACATCTCATTTCACTTGTTCTCTGCTATTTTCTATATCTATAGTAAATATATCTAATTTACAAACGTACTTATAGAAAAAATAAGTAAACTTAACCAAGAGGGAAGAAAGTCGCGTCAGAAGCATCTAACGCGCTGACGTCAAAGGGCACGACGTTATACCGACTCGTATTCCTGTTATGAGACATCTCATTTCATGTGTTCTCTGCTATTGTGCCCGATGGTAGAACTCTTGTTTACTAAACGATTTTGTGAGCTCATAGTATTTTTATAGTACTGCTTCGGAGGTGAGCCTGAATTGCTTAGGGATCGGCGCCGTTCGAATAATTTTAGGGATATTGGTGTACTATCGTTGACACGTAATGTTTTTGTATTACCTCTGTTTAGGTTTTCGTTGGTATTATTCTTTGCGTGTTTTTCTTACTAAGTAATAGGTTATATATGGATTCTTCTTCTTGATCGTGTGGTTAGTGTCTGGTGTAAGAGTTTTTATGACAGCCTTGGGCCTCTGACTTGGCTTAACATGCCGTCAAAAAATACCTCTCTGGCATGCTGGTTTTCTCAAGGTCTTTTCTTTAACCGAAGCATGTGAAAAGTACTCAATACGCACATGAATTCGGAAAATCAGTGGTAGACCTATGACTTGGCAATCCGACGGTCATACTACTATGTACAGATGAATGTACGCATTGATAACTTTACTTTTTCTTTTTCTCTTTTAGCACTAAAACCATTAAAATTCGTCAACTATTCCAACTGATACTGTTCACAACTTCATTGTTACTGAGACCAAAATCAATTTCTCACAAAAATACAAACGAACGTGCAATTCAATATACTGTAATAAACCAAAACTATATTTCCAAATTCTAGGAAAATAATAGATTCACAAAGAGTTTTCTAGAACATCGTTGAATCCAAACGTGGGACAAAGCAACCGGATTACATTTTGTATTGTAAAATAGTGTTTTAGTTCAAAATATTCAGCGGCACATAGATAGGTATTGTCGCCGAATTGACAGCTGCATTTTATTTTTAGCTGCATATGTTTTGTTTAGTCTGTACATCTCGGTGATAGCGTCAACGTGTCATGTTCGATATGAACGGGTTGTAGTTTATAGTAATATAGCCCTTTACTAAGCAGTTATATGTTTCGTTTTTGTTATTAATAACAGGCAAACACGCTGAAGTGGCAATAGTCCGGCCACATTAGCCGTAGAACCGATGACCGTTCGGGTAGATGAATTCTTTAGAGGAGACCGCGAATCGGCAAGCGTGGTACGCCCTCAGACTCGGTGGAGCGGCGATCTTCGTAGGGTAGCTGGTAGAAACTGAATGAGAGTTGCTGAGAATCGAGTTGAGTGGCGTGAGATTGAGGAAGCCTATGTCCAGGAGTAGACAGCTGGGCTGCTGATGATGATGAGGAACACACGCGTGTTAGTTTTCTGAAATATTTTTGCTTTGTGAATTTGTCGAAATAAAGCACACTTTATTTTTGTCGATCGGAATTTCAAAATATTAATTGTGATCGAGCTACATACAAAAAAAAAAAACATTTTTTTCGAAAATACATTTTGTGGTTCGGTCATGCCATTGTTAAATGCTGACGTGAACTGTGACGTCACAACGCAGTACTTTTTTAGTCTGTTTATTGGTTTTTGTTGTGTGTTTTATCTAAAAATCACCAATTTTGAATAAAACATAGACAGAAACGATCAATTTGTTAATTACTAAAAGTTTTTTTTTTGGGCGTGTGGGGAAACATCAAATTTTAATAACCCCTCCCGCTCTTGGGCAGAGCGAATGGGAGTGACTTCTACTGACTAAAAACCACCCATGTTTCTTCTTAGCCCTTTGTGTCGAGGCCGCAATATCTCTTTCGGATAACCTACAGCCCTGACGAGGAAGAGCCTTGCGGTAAAATAGTTAGAGGTTTTCCTATAACCCACAATATAAGCCACTATTTCAGTCAGGCCAAATAGCTCTTAATTTATTATAAGTCGAGTCATGGTATTGCCTATTGTTAAGTTTTTCGTTTTATTATTTTGGTATTTGTAAAATATTTATTAGTTTATTCTATTTTTATATTTATGTATTAGTATCATTATATAAGTACATAAATACTTTAGTTTTTTAAAGTTCATGTTGTTTCTTAGATATTTTGTACCCTACCACAATGTTGTCTTATTAACCCTAAGGTTGACTGGTAGAGAATGCCTTGTGGCATTAAGTCCGCCTATGTATCACTATTGTGCATGAAGTTTAAATAAATAAATAAATATAAATAGTTGAAATCACTCAGCCCTAATACGCACTAACAATACAAACGTCAGATACAAGGCTCAGAAGTTATTCTTGTCATCAGTTTTACAATAATAACTGAGTCGTGCTTATGTCACGCTTAGTGACACGGAAAACAAGAAAAGCGGAATAAAAAGAGGTAAGTAAAAAGTCTAATGGCATTACATATGGGTTTAATATGAATGGTATTTCTGTTAACAATTCTAAGTATAAAATTATGCTTGTAATGTTTGTAGGTTCACGATAACAATGTCGAACTCATGACCTGTCGCTTGCTTGCCGTTTGTGAAGTTTTTTATTACTACTTGATAAGTTTTTATTTAGTTAACTGGTCGATAAAATGAATCAAGTGAATATAATATCACACCTGTTATCCCTAGAGGGTAACGCAGAGCTGTGCCGTAATTAGTAAACCGACATTACACCCTCGTTTTGCCAGTTAAGTTTTTATCAAGTTACATATTATACCTAATAGTGGGTCAACTTATTGCCATCAACCGGGCAAGAATCTAAAATCCATGGCTGCTACTGAAAAACCCAAAAACACTTTCTGTCCCAACTTAAGATTAGTAGTTTGTGGATGCGAACCGAAGCAAGCACTTTGTTTGTGTAATTTATTTAACACCACTAGGTGCTCTAAAAGCGCTGAATAAATACGGCATATCCCACTAGAACCAAAACATCATTTGTGTCTGTCCACCTAAGGTAACTTGTCCCGTGTTTTGAATTATGTCTGAAAGAAAAACTGGCCAAGTGCAAGTCGGACTCCCACATACAAACTATAAGGGTTCCTAGTTGACTACGGAACCCTAAAAAAACGGCGAAGGAAAACATCGTGAGGACACCGGTATGTCCTTGGACCAAAATTCATGAGCCCATCTATCTATTAGCAGTATCTACTAGCCCACGCTGGGCCGCCCAGGTCTTCTCATTAAGAGGAGGTCTGTCTCCCAGCAGTGGGAACATGATATCTTAAAATAATGGGTAAGTGGAAGAAAAGTACAATAGAATAATAGAAAAAATAGTCTTCTATAAAAAGATATACAATAGCACAAATAGAGTAACCTAACAATAAAATAGTATTGTTGGCGACAAGAATCAGAAATTATACGTTTCATCTGATACAATAAATAGTCGCCAGTGCCAGTCGGAGTTAAACGTTAGCCTGACGTGAGCGTGCCGCCAGACATAGGAGAAGCGTTTGTAAGCTTTGTACGGTCACTTTTAGAACATGAACACAACACAACTGTCTCGTTGGTCTCGTGGTTGAAATAGCGATTGCTGAGCATATAGTCATGGCCCATAGGGTCCAGAAAATGTGACATTTTATCAGCAGTAACGACTGACACAAGCTAGTAAAAAACCTTGCCTGTTGAAAGCCGCTGGTTGTTGGTCTTTAGCATCTAAATGGCAGTGATTCGTCCAGTGGTGTGACCGTCGGACTGCAGACACAGGTCTCGAGTTACAACCCAAGACATGACTGATTTATTGAATTCATGTGCGTAGGTATTGTGTAATTTTCACTTGCTGCGACGATGGAAAACATCGTGAGGATACCAGTAAGTCCGGTTACGTCAAGTCAGAAACCCATGGAATGGCATTACAACTCTGACAGGTGGCAGAGTGCCTAACTAGGTGGATAAGCACTTACCACACGCCACACGCCACACGCCAAAGAAAGAAGCACCTGAATGCTATTAAGAACAAAAATATGTAGAGTTTTATCGCGTATTGAGCCATTCAATACATAGCTTAATAGCATGATTGAAATTGAAATTGAAATTGTTTATTGAAAAAAGTGATATACAAAAATATTTACAATATGGCCTTAACAACTATAGGTATACAGTTTATTGGATTCTACCTGAACTAGGAATAAACCTGTATCTCAGGTAACTCACTCAAGTGCTTATACGTAAAAATATCTAAGATTCCTTAAAGAAATACTTAGTAAATAACTTATCAATAAATAAAATACGTAAAATACATAGGTAATTAGACGACGACGTTCCAATAATGCATAACACAAAAATCTAGGTCACGTTTGTTTTTTGTCTACAGAGCACTGTAGGTACAACATATTGCTAAATGCAGTAACATTAAAATATAAAATGAACCTTATCATCATTTTTACTACAAATTGTCAATGCTAAAAACTAAAATTATTTTAAACGACAATTATTTGGTAGGTAAACTATAATACAAATGACTAATCAAACACAAAATAATATATTAAAAGAATATAGTCGGCGCTCTTACGCGTCATTATAATCGATAGAATGTACATATCTTGCCTCAGCTATTTTCTTAGCGGGGCATTCTGAGCTGCCTGTTTTGTGGTGGCTCGGTTTTTTAAAACGCAAGCATGTTGCACAGTATGGCAGTTCGGCAATTTTATTGCACTCTTTTATTTGGGGAATTTGGGATTGATTTGGGAAAGAGGCCTCTGCTCTGATGTGTACAAAACTTTACAGGTTGATCTTATTTACTTTGATGTGGTCCTGCCACCATCTTTTTGCAGCTGCCACTCGATTAATATTTATATATTCAAGAACTACACTCTCACCAAACTTTCGGTGTATTTTTTAGCTCTTATGGACCTAGTCATCAAAACTTTTTAACATCACAACAGAAAGCAGCATCACAAAATCGCCACAACTCATAGCTCGGTCCACTGAACTCGCCCTAAGTAATTCCCCCCTCCCGTGGCGGGGCGATTACCCCTTTATTACTCCCCGGCGCGGGCCCTAATGCATGACACTATTACGCGCACTGCCAACTAATGCCCATGTCTTTTTATAAACATATTATTGTTGTTCACGTAATCGATTGGTGCATTTCATCGGAGATAAAGAGAAAGAAAGGAAAGTGATACGAAATGAATTTGAGTTTGTGACGAAAGTGAAAAAAAAGGTTTGCTTAGATGGTTAGTTTGGTAATGTTGAGAGAATGATTCGGCCATTAATCAGATGAATGTGTCTGAAATGGCCGGGAGTGGACGCCCTATAACGACATCATAATTATTATGCTGACCTTACTCATACTGTCATTTGATGATTTCCCACCCCCAAAAAAGAAAATGGTCATCAACCAGATGGATGTATCTAAAAATGTCGAGAGTGGTCGCCATAAAAGGACGCAATGTGACCATATTAAGGTCAGGCCAGTTATTTCTGGATTTCCAGGTGGCGTTCTGGAGTTCTATTGTTTCTGCCAACCATGTTGTGATAAAGGTGTGATTATAATAATATACGTTTGTTGAGTCAGGTTAGTTATAATATTACAAATACGTTCTTGTGTGCAAAAGTGTAACCACGTTGAAGGTCATTCATTGGAAACGTAATTATGCAGTGTTTTATAAATAGTGTGAAAAACGTGACGTAATTTTACTGTGTCGCCGATGTAGTACCTAAACAAAAGTGGCTAGTCAGTTTGTTTTGGCATCTGGTTAACATTAATTAATTTATAGTTAGTTGGTAATTATTAGAAAATAAATAATTAATAAATCGATTATTGAATTGCATTGCTCATGATAAATTAGTTAATATGGACGAGGAATTGGTTGGTAAACCAGCAACCAGAGTGGTAATCACATGTAAATATTTCTACAAGGTTGACATAAAATGTCAGGTGCTTATGTTATTACAATATTGACTATTCTATCACCGCATATGGATGGTCACTTTATTAATGGCCCTCAAATTCAGTAGTTGCAATAGAGCACCGATTATCTTACCTCTACAAGACAATATTATAGAAGGTATCGATAAATCTCAGGCAATCACCAACTTCAATGCATAAATGAAACACAACCCATACTAATTGTACCACAATAGCACTATTCTTCCATTCTCGACGTAGTTTGTACCTACTTGCCTTCAGTGCGGCGTCAATTTGACGGCTGGAACTACGTAAATGGCTCGCAATTATATGGCGTGTCGATGGGAGACGTAAGTGGGAGGACGCCGCTATGTGTGGTGGTGGAGATGTAAGGTTTTCTATAAAAAGGTTCATATAATATACCACCACTATCACTTCTATGGAGAATAGAGTGTGGAGTATTATATATGTAGTTATCTATTATTGATTTGTAACGATATATGGAGGATATTTTTACCAAGCAGTGGTACAAAAGAGCTGTTAATTAAAAACAAAGATTAATTGTTTTAAATTACTTTGGTAATGAGTTGCTTCGAGTCACACATTTTAAAAACCTGATAAAATTGGATTTGCTCCTGTAGCAGCTGTAAAGTTATCATAATACTTTTAGTATAAATTTCATCAAATTATAAAGCAACCTAAATATGCAGGCCTGTACAAAGTCTCATAAAACCTAGCCTGACAGACAGCTTAATCCAGCGCAAAGGTAAAAATACTGTTAACTGTCCACGAGTCCACTACAACAGTCATTACAGCCACAAATCTAGATTATATATTTTTTTTTACGCACACATGCAACTGAAATAATTAAAATATTTCGTCGACAACAAAATTTAATAAATCCTTCGTCGTAGCCGACTGTAGTAGTTATTATAGCAAACAGAATATTCCCTGGAATCCGAAATGGCGATTCTTGGCTTAGTTCAGGTGTCATCCTGCAATGAACTGGGTTCAAGTGGGTCGGCAGAACTTAAGGCATCTTGGAATTTCACTGCGCCCGCCGATGTGAGAAGAAATGGAAGAGCGTTTGTTATTAAATATTTATGAAAATGAGTTTCCGTTTTGTGGGTTTTGTTTTGGGATACGCATAATGTCTGCTTTTGGGCTGCTTCATAAACAATAGGAAGACTAACTAAAAGACTATGTCAATTCTAGGAAAGCATTAAAGACTCTGGAATCTATGTTTGAAGATAAACTACTAAAACTGTCACAGTTAATTTGTACACGTCTATTCATTATAACTATCTGCCTAGCCTATTTCCAACTATGTTGGGATCGGCTTTCAGTCTAACCGGATGCAACTTAATACCAGTATTTTACATGGAACGACTGCCTATCTGACCTCACAACCTAATTAATACACGTCTATTGAAATCTCTTTTATTCTACTCAAATATGTATTAGGCACTTCTTTCTTCCTTTTCTTTATTTCAGTATACGCTAACAGATTAATTAGAAAAAAAACTGCAAGCCCCACAATTTTCTGAGACATCAAACAAACTACTTGAAACAAACTTTAAAGCCCAAGCGCAAAATATTATCCTTGTATCTCCACTCCCAAGACAAGCTAACACAAAGTAAATCCAATCTACAATTTACTTTCAACACAACTAGGTACCTACTTACAGCTTGCAGTACACACACTATCTGTAATCCACTTGGCAGAACAAATACTATCCAAGACGATGATAAGTGGATTGGACTTCTCTCATATTGTACCACAGTTTCAAATTTAAACAGTGTGACTTGAATCCGGACGGCCAACTTGTATTTACTTTAATCCACTGATATTTCTATGTTACTCCTTACTATTTTGTACAGACTTCCCCGATTGCCGATGCGATGTGAATTTTGAAATGTAATATGGTTCTTCTACTGGTTTAAAGATTAGGCATTTCTTAGTAAGAGTCATGGAGTCTCTATTTGTTTTATACCGTGGAGAATGGCACAAGAAAAGAGACGCCTATACTCAGCAGTATGGGTGAATTCAGACTGTGCAGGATGATGATAAATCCATCCTTAGTAGGTCTTTACCTATGAAATTGCCGTTCTGCAGTACTGGCCATTTCAAATCAAAATAATTTCGATTGTGGAAGCTGATGATACACAATCTACGGCTGAATTAGCAGCAGCTTTCGACGTTAGCGTCTAAACAATATTGGTCCATTTGCGTCAAATTGGCAAGGTAAAAAAGCTTGACAAATGGGTGCCCCACGAACTCAATGATCGCCAGCGCGAAGTACGCGTCGAGACGTGCCTTGCACTGCTCAACAGACACACAAATGAAGGAATTTTGAACCGCATTGTTACCTACGATGAAAAATGGATCCTGTACGATAACCGTAAGCGCTCAGCAAGTTGGTTGGATCCTGGTTCAGCACCTAAACAATGCTCTAAACGAAAACTTACCCCTAGAAAAGTGATGGTCACTGTTTGGTGGTCTAGCGCCGGTGTGATTCATCACAGCTTCTTACCAAACGGGGTGAGCATTACTGCAGATGTGTACTGTGAAGAACTGAACACAATGATGGAGAAGCTGGCACATGTCCAACCAGCATTGGTCAATCGCTCGTCTCCGCTGCTCCTGCACGACAACGCGCGACCTCATACTGCACAGCAAGTTGCAAGAACTGGGGTTGGAAGCTCTCCGTCATCCGCCCTACTCACCAGACCTTGCGCCTACAGACTACTACTTTTTCCAGAATTTGGATAACTTCTTGGCGGGAAAAAAATTAAATACCCGAGAGGCAGTACAAAATGCCTTTGAAGAATTTGTTGCCTCCCGACCAGCTGATTTCTTTAAGAAGGGCATCAATAAACTGCCACTGCGTTGGCAAAGATGCATTGATTGCATGGGTGATTACTTCGATTAATACTTGAAATAAAAAATACATGAAAAAAATTCGTTTAAATTTTTTCAAACAAAACGGCAATTTCATAGGTAAAGACCTATTATTATAAATGCGAAAGTAACTCTGTCTGTCTGTTACTCAATCACGCCTAAACTACTAAACCAATTTGCACGAAATTTGGTATGGAGATATGTTGATACCTGAGAAAGGACATATGGCTACTTTAAAAAAAAAAAACTTTATTCAAGGGGTTGAAAGGGGGGGGCAGGCGGGGCCCAGGGCCGACGCCCGTCGGGGCCGCGGATTTTTGTACTAGATTACGTGGCCTCGGCGCAAGGGCAAAGAAGGAACATGGGTTCGGTTTTTAGTCAGTAGAAGTCTGACACTCCCCTTCGCTCTGCCCAAGAACGGGGGGGGGTCATTCAATGATTTACCACCCACCAAAAAAAAAAAAGGGGTTGAAAGGGGGGTACGAAAATATTACATTTGGTCGCGATAACCGGCATCGGTAGCGATAACCGACATCCGCGAGGTTGAAACCGCGGGCATCAGCTAGTACGATTTAACTGAAGAAATTATGAATAACACTGGAAACGGGATATCTACCATGTTATCTTTGTTCCGAGTTCTCGATAGTTTGGCGCTTTTGCATCACGATCACACATAAACTGAAGTTATTGCAAGTGGATGTTTATGAGCAGACAAAACGGTCTTCCCTCTTTCTGGTTTCGTTTTCAGTGTTAAGTCAATAACAATGCTAGTGAGCATGTCAGTTTTATAAGTAAAGTAATTATCACTAATAAGTAGATACACTTTTTATTAAAGCTACGAGGATTACATTCGTAATGTTAGGTTAGCTTTAATTAAACTGCGCCCACAAATAAGGTTTACACAGCTTTACAGTTTCTCTCCAGGATTAAATAAAATGATAATAATATAAATCTTGTTTGAATGGAAGGATGAATTAAATTATGCATGTTTTCAATATTGAGGTTTGGGTGAATGGCCCCGAATTTAAATTCGCTAATGATGTTGAAGCGGTTGGTAGGTATATAAGGTTGATTTAAGTTTTTATTTTGAAAGTCGTGGTTTTTAATAAAACGTTATAGCTTGCTTTTTCTAGTGGTGCAAGAAGCAATTGAGTTGCGACAAAAAAGTGAATATAAAATAAATTATTAAGCATACCTACTCTGGCAGGTCCATTACTTTATGTAAATTATTTCATTACCACTTCTCTAAAAATGGTGAAGGAAAACATCGTGAGCAAAACCAAAATTGCCACCAAAAAATTCAATGAATTCGATGAGATATTTACCAACCCGCACTGGGCTCACGCGGTGGATTATAGCCCACTCCCACTCATAGAGATGGATATGCCCTAGCAAGTGGGAACATTATAGGCTGACTATGCTACTGCAAGTGAAAACAAGCTGTATTTCACATACCTTAAAGTTTAAATTTAAACTTGAAACAAAAACCAAGGTAAACAAAACCTGACAAGTCTCTGTACTTGAAATTCCTCCTCGTTTCACATCTAATCTCACAAACAAGACACCGTGATGCGTTCACATGGAAGATCCGAATTAACTCTTCAAAAGCTTGTACAGCGAAACTTTTAATAGTGTAGTCAAACTTGATAATATACCACAAACAAAGCGTGTTTGTGAACATTAGTATTCAGTGAACGGAGCTCATTTTGTAAGTGCGTTGGAACGTCTATCTGTTCATTTAAAAATATGGTTTGAAAATGTGTCGGTATTCTTCAGGCATGCTGAATTAGATTGAAAATAATTTCAGTCTGAGTTGACCGATTTAATATTATACAGAGTTGGATGATATGGGTACTCAATATGTTGATCCAATACCGAGTTCCCTACGTGAAGTTTCAGTAATTGGCAGTTCTTTGACAGTCGTTAGATATAGTCAGTGGCCCGAAATTCTGACAACCAGTCTTACGGAGGGATATCGTAACTATTAACCAGTACTAACTAGTTTGTGGAGGCCATATAGGCAGTCAGTTCAGCTACATCCGCTTAGACTGGAAGCTGACCCCAACATACTTGTTGTTGGAACAAGTTTAAAAATCTAAAACCCGACTACGAATAAAATATTGGTTTGTTATTTACATAATACGAGTAAATAACACAGACTAGACCGCGAGAACTGTTTGACCGTAATCTAAACGTATATATTGACTAAAACTATAATATGATATACATATTTGTAATGTGCTCGCCAAGACCTTTCATTTGATTTCAAACATGTTATGATTATCTCAATTTAATATTTTTTGAGGTAAGTTTTTGACATTTAAAATCCGTCATAATTAGAATTTATGAAATTTATATAGCCAATGTCACCCGGGATATTCTTACAAATCTATTGACACCTCATTTATTAAAATCCGTTCAGTGGTTTAGGCGCTACGGTGGAACATACATACTTACATACATACATAGACTGCCAAAATCATTACCCTTCCTTTTGGCTTTGCCGTAGTCGGGTAAAAAGGCTAGCCAGATTTTGAGTTGAATGATCATTTTATTTTAGTAACCATTTCATCACCTGTCTAGGCTCTCGAGTGTAACATTTATTTAAACGTAGGTATACTCAAATGACTAAATAAATTGTACCATTTTTACCATAATATCCAAAAAATCTTTGTTTATTTTTGTAGACAATGTTCAACACAAAAAACAACCCGACACCCAAAAAAACTCACATCCACGCATCACCACACTCCATTGTTACCCGTCCATGTGAGTCCTCAAGACCCTAACAGTTGAATCGCTCTTCAGCCCAAGTCTAAGAGCCATCGACGTCCCTAATTGTGGCCGTCAGACGAGCCACCTGAGCCAGTCGAGCCACGAGCCACTTGACGTCGATAAGTGACGGGGTATACCGTCGTGACGTCATTAATAGCCGACAATTAGAAGGCGTTTAGTTGGGCCAATTATTTTTGTTATATAGTTCCTGTAGGAAAATATTGGTGGTTGGAATATTTTTCAGCAAAGTAGCGAGGGGTAAGTGGTTGTGAAACATAATTTATTTGTTTTCGTAATTGCGCAGTGCACTGTATGGTAATAGTTTAAGGGAATTATTAAACGACACTTTAGTTCCAGTCCATTCAGCATTAATTAATTGTATGAAGTTAAGTCTGGTTGATATTCTAATGTCCATTGGCGTTTGACAAAATCCTTTTTCCACAAACAATAAATGCATGGAGAAAACTTAGTATGTAATGAGCGAGGCTTAACTTGTGTAGAGAAACACTTTCCGCCTTATTACAAAAGGTAGTTAAACCTGGTTTAACTTAGACTTGGTTTATCTCGCATGCTGTCACTTTCTTTTGAATATTATTGAAGTGAGACGTCATGCGAGATAAACCAAGTCTAAGTTAAACCAGGTTTAACTACGTTTTGTAATAAGGCGGTTGGAGTCATTTTTATTACCACAAATAAAAATAATTGTGGTTGGATAGTTCGCTACAGGGTCAGTAAACCTGACAGTAATTTCAGTTCAGCCTACATGCCATGGAATAAGATAATGTTCATGTAATTATGTTCTCACATTTATTAAAATTATTAAAAAGAGAACAAAGTACAGACAACCACATTAAACCAATAAGAGTACTCGTCCTTAATCACCATTATTAAAATAACAATGTAAAATAAAACGAGAATCATCGACATCCCTAATTGCTGCCCTCAGCCGAATACCTTCGACACCTGACACACGATAAGTGACCGGTATACGTACGTAGATACATATGGTATACTATAAAGCTGCTACCAGCGAGCGGCTTCACCCGCTACAACTCGAAAATTATCCCACGGGAAGATAAAATCGGGATGAAAACTATTATATGTGTTAATCCAGGTTATAGACTATGTGTGTTCTAAATTTCATCCACATCCGTTCAGTAGTTTTTGCGTGAAAGAGTAACAAACATCCATTATAATATTATAGTAGGACTTACTACATACATAGGTGTTACGTACGTTCGTCACAACGCAATATTTATTCACGAACAATTAGTGTGTGATTGCATCTTTAATTATGTTTTAACATGGATTTGAGTTGAGTGGTGATTACTGGTCGATTTTTTTCCAATTATTTTTGGTAAGTGTTTTCATCAGTGGGCCAGATAACTTTTCCATCGATAAATTCAATCATAAACAATAACAATTCACCCGGAAAAGTACGTAAACGAATCATTCTCACAGAATTTCTGATTTATCACTCAAACTTTGTACAAAGGGAGGATCCATCAAAATCTTTCCCCTACATACATGTTATTTTCTTGAACTATTCTAACAAATCCATCATAAATATATATAAATATCTATCGATGAAGAAGTTTAAACGGCGAAACTTACATTGGAGCAACATTTACGATTTCTATAGACTTTTTGTTTTCTTTCCACGAGAACCTTGCGCCTTAAAGTGTTGTAAAAAACTAAAAGTACTTTCGAGTTTGGAGTTTTTACGCGACAAACTTTACATTGTATTTGTTAGGCCTTTTGAATGTTGTCTCGTTTCTGAGTTTTTTTACCTTTTTTGGTAAGTGATTCAGGTTGATTTTATTAGTATAAAAAGTTTATATAACCGACCCACAAAATGCAGCATTAAATTAAGAACACAAACGTAAATCACAGAGTCGTCAATTATTAAGTCACATTTCTATCAGTTTCACGAATTTTATTATATTTTTTTGTCAACTTGTACCAAATCTGTACTCAGACTAATCTAATGCAATTTACACCTTACTACCCTTAACATAAAGCTGTGTTTGTACGTATCCTACTAACGTAGCGAGCATTTTAATACATAACCTTTAAAGTTTATAAATATAACTTAAACGAGACATGTAACATTCTCGTACATATTAACTTTTCATCGGTAGCGACTAAAACGGAAATTTAATATGGGAACGAAATAATTTTCCGAATAAAACGTCGTGTTCTCATTCAATCAAGTGGGAGGCACATCTGTTTGACACATAAAAGATATTCATTTACGAGCTCTCCTTTGACTCTATGAAAAATATCTTTACTGTCAGGATATTTCTTTATATCATATTAATGTACTTTATTACAAGATACTTTATTAATAACTAAGCAGTATATGACACTGACAGCCTTATGACTTTTTTATGTATATCACCATAAAAGTTAACCTTTAAAATGGTTTGAGTGCATAACAAATGGTAAAATAAAACCTAAATATAATCATATCACTACAAATTATAAAACAAAGTCCTACGCCGCGTCTGTCTGTGCGCGATAAACTCAAAATTACTGCACCGATTTTCATGCAGTTTTCATCATTGGATAGAGTGGTACAGCTGGTATGGTATACAACAACATCTTAAGAAAACAATAATAAAGTTCGTATGATATAGATGGTGCCACGTGTTAAATTATATTGTTATAGAAACTTTAGTAGCATGTTTTAGACAAAAAACCACGAGGCTCAACTAGTAGAGTATATTATATTGTTAGTTAAATATATTTTTACCGTTAAAATACTAAATATTTAAACTCTAGAACAAATACACTGCCTTAAGTTTTAGGAACCAAACTCAAAATGTTTGACCTGAATATTCTAAAATCTACACTGAAATATACTAAATTCTTGAATTTTCCCACGCCTACCGCGGTGGTGACCGCAGATCCAACCTTCTCGCACGAGAACTCCTGGAGTATAATATCCAACATGACATGATATTATCCAGTTATACAGAAATACACACCAAGGGACTCGGAAAGACATAATTCATTACTGAAAAAGAGAAAAATGACCTTGGCAAGTCTTATAGCTTTGTCTACAATACATATTATTATAAAACAAAGTCCTCCGTCGCGTCTGTCTGTTCGCCATAAACTCTAAAACTACTGAATCGATTTTCATGTTGTTTTCACCAGTGGATAGGGTGGTTCTCGAGAAAGGTTTTATTTAGGTATCAGCTAGTTCCAAATAAGACATTGAAGAGGACTGTAAATCTTTTGACAGAGAGGAATGAATAGAAAATATTTTGGGCCTTTACAAAGTGTTGTAGGACTAAAATATTGTCTGTAATAGAGATGTTTCCTGTCTAAATCTATATAAATAAAAAAAGGGTAAAATTTGATGAGTCAGTCAGTCAGTCAGGACTTCTCGACTGACTGACTGACTCATCAACGCCCAGCCCAAACCCTTGGACCTAGAAAGCTGAAATTTTGCACACAGGTTCCTTTTATAATGCAGACAAGGAATAAGGAAGGATTTTTCTAAATTCAACACCTAAAGGAGTTAAATAGAGGATGAAATTTTGTAAGAAAAATCGTCATTTTCACACGGGCGAAGCCGCTGGCAAAAGCTAGTAAAATATAATTTTGTAAATCAGGTGGAATTGCGGTCAAGAGTAGGCCCATTAAGCAATAACAAACATAATTAAAACAATTAGAAATACCTAGACAAAGCAAGTATCACGAACTGCATGAAAACTAAGCATGACATTTTTTATTACCAACTATGACCTCATAAGCACTATTTAATTACTATACAAACTAAACTACGATTTTGTTCTTTAAGGGCGGCTTGCGCAACATTTGGTCTAAACAGAATTTAGTTAAATGCGTTTATCTTGCTAAATATGTTTAGCCTAAATACAATTAAAAAGGTCTTGCTCACGTCCGTTTGGATGGTAATTTAACTAATCATATTTAAGGAGTCGATAAAGCAGTTTCTTGCGTTCCTTTTTACGATTTTGTGCGTTGTACACTTGACTTAGAGTAAAATGGTTGCATTCCTTAAAAAAAAAATGCGTGAAATGGACCGACGAGCTTTCAACTTGTCAACCGTGCTGTCAAGTCACAAATTGTGATTTTTATGGAGTGTTCTCGTGCTATTTCTCGTGGTAATTTTTATTGATAATAATTGTTTTAGTTGAGTTCAGTGATAATTACCATGGCAAACAAAAGTGTTTCTTCTAGGGCCCGGGGGCCTAATTTTACAAAAGAAGAACAGACATTGCTGATTGCAGCGATGGAACCATATACCCATATTATTGAGTGCAAAAAGACCGATCAAATAAAACAGACTGAAAAGCAAAATGCCTGGGTTAAAATCGCTCATGTTTTTAATGCCAACACAAAAGGTGTTTCAAGAAGTGCCGAAAACCTCATAAGTTGTTATAGAAACATTAAAAGCAAATTGAAAAAAAAGCATTCAGAATCAAAAATGTTGTTGAGAGGTTAGTAACATGATGAACTTATTTTTCTGGATACAGACTACCATACCCCTGTATATACTGCTCAGTAATGTCTTTTATTAACCATAGTACCTCTGGTATTTGCTATTTATAACACAGATGTCTATTTATGTTACAGATCCTGATCAAAAACAGGCTTTTTTAAGTGCCTTAGAGGAAAATGGCAAAGACTGGGAAGCGATCGCCTCCACAATAAATAGGCCTATTGAGGTTTGCCAGGAAAGCTTCAACAGTTTGCAAGTCGAATTGAAAAAAGAAGAAGCCAAGTATAAGAAGGTTGTGATGGGAACAGGTACATATAAAATATCATAGTAGTGTTGTGTTTTTCCATTTATGGGTGTTTTATAAGCTGCCTATCAATACTGATTAAAATCATAAGTTCATGACATTAATTCTTTCGGAAAGTGAGATTCACATTCTCATCCAAAAGAGACAATTGTAAACAAGTTAAACTTATTATTTTTAGGTGGAGGCCCTCCTCCTTCAGATGATGACAACCCACTTAATGCAGTAAGAAAGTTAATAAAGCCACAAATAGATGGTCTTTATACTATGTTAGATGGAGATGGCACGCTCATGAAGCAATTTCAAGAGAGTCTTCCTGAAGAACAACGAATTGCACCCATCGAAGAAGATTACTTGAAAAGTCTTGAAAACATAACTACATTTGTGGTTGATTGTAATACTGGTAGGTAACTAAATAGTACACAAAAATACTTTTTGATGCTTTTAAAACCAATCATGTAACAAACTGTGTCAAAATTTACATTTATTAATACTGAAATTTTATTATTCATAATATTTATTTTTAGTTATTACTGAGAATGATGGTGGTTCTACTCCAAGCACACCATTGCAATCTAGAGCTGGAGATAAATTTAGTAAGATGGAGATAACACGAAAGAAAGGAACTGTGCTGACAAACAAAGGTAATTAATTATCACCATAATTTATAATTATATATTATCTAAATTTATAGTTATAGCAGTTTTTTAATTATATTGTTTGTTTTAGATTTAACTGACAATGACAATGACCATGGACCTTCTACGAGTGGCATTAATACCACACCGGTATCACAATCTCAAGTCAGAGAAAGTTTAAGCAGGATAGACATTTTAAGAAAAAGAAAGGCATCTGCTCTCTACAGCAAAGGTACCTAAATTATTATTTCAAGTCATTCAGTTTCATATCTTTTTGCGAATTCACAATTGGCTTATAGTAATACTAGCTTATGCCCGCGGCTTCGCCTGCGTGGATTTGGGATAAAAAGTATCCTATGTGTTAATACAGGTTATAAACTATATATATGCCAAATTTCATCCAGATCCGTTCAGTAGTTTTTGCGTGAAAGAGTAACAAACATACATACTCACAAACTTTCGCGTTTATAATATTAGTAGGATTTTACTAAACTACTTTTCTTTATTCCAGAAAATAATACTACTGAAGAACTATCAACTAAGAAAAGTAAGACAGCAAATGAGAGTTTCAAAATATTGTCAGAAGAGAAGTTGGAGCTGGTTAAATTACAAAAACTGTCACTGGAAATGGAAATAGAACATAAACAAAAAATATATGAAATAGAGTTGGATAATTTAATGAAAAAAAAGGAATTTAATGAACAAATGTACAAAAAAGAACTTTTACTTAAGGATTTAGAAATAAAAAAGAAACAATCAGAGCTGTAATATTATTGTTTTTATTTTTTTTTACAATGATGCAAAATATCCCTCTATTAGTAGTCTTCGTTGCAAATTAGCGCTTCCTCTTCCATACCGTTCTGGTGCAACATCATCATCCCTACCTTCCATAATAACAGGAAACTCTTGATCTTCAGGGGGTATGTTTTCCTTTCGTAATATAGCTAAATTATGAAGTACAGCTGTTGCTATGATTATGCCAGGTACTCTATGAAGGTGAATACTTATGCCCCTGGATAATATAGGGAATCTCCTCTTCCATATACCAAATGCCCGTTCAACCACATTCCTCGTCTTTATTTGTGACTCTTGGTAAAGTGTCTCTCCTCGTGTATTCACATTATTTTCTGACAGAGGTGTCATCATAAAGTTAGTTTGGGCATAGCCACTGTCACCTAGCAACAATTTATCATTATATTTGCCCTGCAAAAAATTGCGTTTTAATGCACAGTTATCCCAAATGTTGGAATCATGTGCTGATCCATGCCACCTTGCCACAACATCTAAAAACATAAGGTTTGCAGCAGCTACACATTGGGTGTTTATTGAAAAATATCCTTTCCTATTTCTATATATTTCAGCGTTATCACCACCTGGAGATAATATTTTCACATGAGTGCAATCTAGTGCACCAATTACTCTAGGGAACTTTGCAATTCTATAAAAATCAGACGCTGTTTTACTTTGCTCTTCTGTTGTGCTTGGAAATTTTATATACATCTTATACAATAATGCAATAGCAAGAGTAACACGATGCACTATTCTACAAGCTGTGCTTTCATGTACACCAATCATGTCACCACAAGTTATTAGCTGACTTCCTGTCGCATAAAATCTCAGCGTACATAGAAGTTGGTTCATAGGAGTGACTGATTTGATCCTGCAAAACAAACAAAAATAGCTAATTATCTACTTACCTATCTATTTATTTATTGAATATTCATTAATAATGAGTACATTTTCCTTACTTGTTGCTGGTTTTTAAATGTGGGGCTATTTGCTGTAACAAAATTATAGTGGTTTCTTTCGTTAGACGAAACCTTCTGAAGAATTTGTCGTCCGAATACATTCCAAATAAGTCTGCTCTCTCAAACAATTCCCTCGGTCTGTTGATATATTCTATAATCTCCTCATCGTCGTCAGAATACAATTCCCACAAATCCATCTTACAAACTTCCTACCGAACTCTTTACAATCTTTTAAAAAAATTCTTAACCTCAAAATGATTACGCGCGATTGCTACTAAACGTATTTAGCGACGTTAAATAGCCATCTTTGGATATTTAACTTTGACAGTTCGTTAAACGTGATTAGTGCCTAAATTTTTGTTGTGCAAGACGCTAAATATAATTAGCAGACTAAATGCGTTTACGTCGCTCTTAAACTGTATTTAACGACGATGCGCAAGCCGCCCTAAATGTCTAGAATTAAGTTCTTGAATTGTAACGTTGTTGTTTTAAATAAATTGGCTCGCTGCAACATTAGCCACTTTTAAGCATAAAATGCTTAAACTAGTTGCAAGAAGTATTGGGGGCTGCGGCTTGTTCGAAAGAGATATAATCGCGGCCCGGACACAAAAGGCTAAGAAGGAATATGGGTGATTTTTAGTCAGTAGAAGGCTGACACTCCCTTCTGCTCCACTCAGAGCGGGTCATCAAATGACTCTTCATTTGATGATTTCCCATCGTCATAATAAAGGTACGAGAACTATGTAGGTACTCTTGCTTTACCTATAAGGTATATCTAAATCTGTGCTATTAACCCACCTTGCCTTAAAGCGATTGTCTATTACACAATCGCTTCGCTCAAGCGTGCTTCGGTTCAAGCCTACCTTTCAATACCTACCCTGTCTAGATATTGTGTATTGTGTAGCCGTCTCAGACATCCAAGGTCACACTGTCTAAATATAATTTTGAACGGGGAAATAATTATTTCAAAATAACTTCACTTTCATGTAAGTTCTATAACCGCCACTCCTTCTTTAATGGCGTAGTTTGAGGTATTTAATTTATCTTTAGTGTGTAATAAACTGTAATAATGTATGGTACTGCCATAATAAGAAGCTAATGAAAATCCGTTTTTAATTAGTAGTGGAAATATGTAACACTAAAAACACTCGTCACTTAATTTGTTTAGATCCTCAAGCTCGGTTTAGCAAAGCGTCAAAGAACGTCTTTGTTAATTTGTTACCCCCACACTAGTTGTCGCATTTAATTTTGAACGTGTAGGTATAAGTGACCAAGGATTACATCCTTAGTCATAATCACCATAATACACATAATTGCAAGTTGTTGAAGATGATTAGGTGATCATTAGGAAAGGGATTATTTGAAGCACTAAGTTTTCTCCATCTTTCTTTATCGCGTGGTTAGTGCTAAGCTGGTGTCAAAGTTTTTATGCCGCCCATGGGTCTCGGACTTGGCATAAAAAACATGCCGACAAGAAGTATGTCTCTGGCAAGATGGTTTCCTCTCGATGTTTTCCTTTACCAAAGCAAGTGATTAAATATACAATAAACTCATTAAAATCTTGGGTCTTGGGTTAAAACTCGACACCTATGCTTTGGTAGCCAACGGTCATACCACAAGGCTATTACCGCTTGTTTCTATTTCTTTATGATGTCATTGATTGATTGGTCAATTTGAAAAATGGGCTCACACTTACAAATAAAAGTCAAACGGTTACTCCACAAGGTCACCTCGCCTTCCCCGCCTCAAATTTATTGTTTTCCTTCGAACTACGTGCTGGGTCATTTGTTTGCACTCTTGTGTTTGTAATTACTGAGGTAATTACGTCTTTTGTAGCGACGGCGAACACTGAACTTTAATGGTTAAATGACGCTGTTGAATGGCCCCTGTTTGTTGGACAAGGCTCTAAAATTACTTGTGGTAGGTAATGTTAAAATAAACACACATACAAATTATCATCAAGCCTGTAATCTCCGCAGGGTTAGGTAAAAGTGTGCCTAATAGCACACCTTAATGTATGCTATGTTTTTGTTCTTAAAAACATTACATTGCACTCAATTGGGGGTTTTCCTGAATTTCTCAGTTGCAGCCATGGAGTCTTAATTTGGGCTCGATTGACGACAAGACTCGCGCATAACTGGCGAAATGTGGGTGTAGGTACTATTACATACACCTTTTTTTTTTTGGTGGATGGAAAATCATCAAATAACCCCCAAGCTCTTGGGCAGAGCGGAAGCTCTGCCCAAGAGCTTGGGGGTTAGGTGGGGGGGTCAGTAGAAGTCTGTCACTCCCTTCCGGGAGTGACAGACTTCTACTGACTAAAAACCAACCCATGTTCCTTCTTCGCCCTTGTGTCGAGGCCGCGTTATGCCTTTCGATAATCCGCAGCCCCGACGGGATCCGCAGACCCGACGGGATCCGCAGCCCCGACGGGATCCGCAGCCCCGACGGGATCCGCAGCCCCGACGGGACCTCTGACTTACCCTTTGGGGATTACAGCCGTGATGCTACGTTATCCAGACAAAAATAAAATTAAACTCTCCCTAATCTAATACACTTTCATAATAACACCACACTCAAAAGTGTAATCACAATCGAATTAAAACGAATCCAAAATCTGCCCATTCACCTTTAAGCCACAATGGTATCAAATTGATTGTATTGACTCCCGTCTGATTGAAATGAAAGGAAAACAATGCGTTGGACGATACTCGCGTGTTGTTATAGTCAAATGAGAGTAACTGATATCTATGTACTTACTTATGTACCTATTGGTATGTACTTATGTGAGTATAGGTACAAGCAATGATAATTATACAGACGTATATCCTACGCACAATTGGTCTAGAAATGAACTTAAATAAAACAAAAATAATGACTAACAGTCAAAAGCGACCCATCATAATCAATGGAAATACCATAGAATACGTTCAAGAGTATATAATATCTGGGAAAACAAGTGTCTTTCAATAAAAATACTAATGAAGAAGAATTAACCAGGAGAATTAATATAACCTGGAAAAAATTCTGCTCTCAAAAAGAAATTTTAAAAGGGGATTATTGAATACATCTGAAAAAAACTGTGTTCGATACTTGTCTCCTGCCATGCCTACTATATGCATGTCAAACCTGGGTATTCACAAACAAAGCAAAACAGAAAATCAAAAGCACCCAAACAGCCATGGAAAGGAGTATGCTGAAGATTAGAAAAATACACAAAGTTAAAAATGAAATCATCAGGAAGAAAACGAAAATCACAGACGCTCTCGAGCATGCACTTACACTAAAATGGAAGTGGGCAGGACACATTTCACGCTACACTGATAAAAGATGGACGATAGAGACCACTCGATGGAAAGGCCCAGGAGGGAAAAGAAATGTTGGCAGACCAAAGAGAAGGTGGGCTGATGACATTATACAGGTGACAGGGAACAATTGGTTAGACCTAGGCAAGGACAGGGACGTGTGGAATAAGCTGGAGGAGGCCTTTACCCAAAAAGGGGTCCATATTCCAAACAAAGAAGATTAACATAAGTACTAACATATGTATTATAAGGAAAATATACTAACAAACTACTAACAACATTTGAAATGTAAATTGGAAATATGGAATAAACAGGCTTTATTATTATTATTATTATTATTATTATATCTACGCACTTGCGTCTTACCGAGCCTGGACGTCCGTATTTGCCGTCTTTGCCCGGGTTTTTTTTTATATAATATATGACATGGGCCTACTCTTGACCTTAATCTTGTCTTAAGGGCAGACTAGAGATGAGGTCAACGATGAAACAAGCTAACCCGAAAGAAGCCTATTTACTCACGACTTAATTAATAAAGTTTTTCGTTTGTAACATTTTAAACAGTAATTGCATTTTCTATACATATTAAATGCATAAGATTGCCGTTTCATGTGTTCAGTATTCACTGATTCTATTTTGTTTTCTTTGAAAATCTTCTTCTTCTTATGTTAAGTCTAAGGTTCTTCCGAATCTATCCACTTTTCGCGGTTTTGTTTCTTGACTTTCTAGTTTCTTTCGTTATAATTTACTAGCTGATGCTAGACTTCGCGAGAGTGGATTATAACCTAAAATCTTCCTCGAGAACCACTCTATCCATTGGTGAAAACAACAAGAAAATTTGCAGTAGTTTTTGAATTTATCGCGAACTTACCGACAGACAGACAGATGCGACGTTATCAAAATTCAAAAATTCAAAATCAAAATTCAAAATTCAAAATTCATTTATTCAAACTAGGCTGATAATCAGCACTTTTCGAAGGTCAAAATTTACTTTACTTTACTTTACTACAGTGAAATTTGGCTAACTGGGACATGGATAAGTGAGAAATCTCTATAACTGGAACTCATACTGGGGTCCCATGAAACAAATTGAATATCTGAGACACATTTAACCAGGTTTCACTGTATTTACATTTTTTATAAGACAGTCCCCCAAAAACGCCCACCCATCGGCACTTCCTAGTGTTTAGCTGGAAAGAAGAAGTGGCGGAACAAACTCCCCAGCACACATCTGTCTGTTTGGTTGGTTAGAAGAACCAGACTCGATACAATAGCAAGGTGTCAGTTAAATTTAAGATTTACTACAGACACAATCAGTAATAAACAAAAGTATATACAAATTACAAAGTAAGTGTAAACAATGTAAAAATAAAATAATAAATACATAACATAACAGTAAACTAATTTTGGAGAAAGAACACAAATAACAAACATTGTCTTGTGTTCAACTCAGCGACCAACTATTCTTATCATCTAAGTAGTCGTTAATAGAATAGTAAGCTTTTAAACAAAGATTAGATTTAACTTTGGCTTTAAACTCATTAAATGGCAAGTCTAGAAAAGAAGATGGCAGTTTATTATAAAATGTAATCCCGAGCCCTACGAATGAATTGTGAACTTTGTGAAGCCGGTGAAAAGGAGCACGTAGTTTATGCTTATTTCTAGTGTTAAAGTTGTGGATATCACTGTTTTTAGTGTACAGATGGATATTTTGTCTAATATATAAAATGTTGGCAAAGATGTACTGAGAAGCAACCGTGAGAATACCAATCTCCTTAAAAAAATCTCTAAGGGAAACTCGGGCACCCAGCTGATAAATTGCACGAACCGCTCGCTTCTGCAGAACAAATATATTTTGAATATCAGCAGCTTTGCCCCACAGCAGAATACCGTAGGACATAACGCTGTGAAAGTAACTAAAGTAGACTAACCGTGCTGTATCAACGTCAGTGAATTGTCTTACTTTTCTGACGGCGTATGCGGCTGAACTTAGCCTTCCCGCTAGGCTTGATATGTGTGAACCCCATTGTAATTTTGAATCTACTGTTATGCCCAGAAATACAGCAGAGTCGGCAGTTTCCAGCTCCTGATTGGCGAGGATAATATTGGGACCTAGATTTCTAACATTGGGTAAAGCGAACTTAATTATTTTAGTTTTCTTGGCATTAAGAACAAGGTTGTTTGTTGTGAACCAATCCGTGACCATTGATAGCGCGCTGTTTACGTCGTCAAAATCGTGTCTATTCCTATCTACTTTAAAGATAAGAGAGGTATCATCTGCAAATAGTACGACGTCACAAAAACCCTTTAAATAATATGGCAGATCATTAATATAAACCAAGAATAAAAACGGACCCAGTATTGAACCTTGAGGTACACCTAGCCGAACCGGTAGCCCGGAAGATTTCGCGCCATTTACGTCTACACATTGGAATCTATTTTGTAAATACGAATCTATCACATTTAGGGCCTCATTTTGAACACCGTAATGAAGCAGTTTCCGTAAAAGCGTGTCGTGATGTACGCAATCAAAAGCTTTAGAAAGATCGCAGAAAACACCGATTGCATTTTGTGCTTTCTCCCATGCGTTAAATATGTGTTTTAGCAAAGCAACACCTGCATCCGTAGTCGAACGACCCTTTGTAAAGCCATATTGATCATTATGAAGGAGTTTATTTAAATTAAAATGTACTAACAACTGTTTGAGAATTAATTTTTCAAAAATTTTGCTAAAAGCAGGTAAAATAGAAATTGGTCTAAAGTTCCCAATATCATTTTTACTGCCTGATTTAAATAGAGGGATGACTTTACTGCTCTTCATAAGGTCAGGGAAAGTACCCAAATCAACGCATTTATTGAAAGTAACAGCAAGACAGGGGGCTACGATGTCGATAATGTTACTTAAAAGTTTAATAGAAATGCCCCAGTAATCACCTGTGTTTTTAGACTTAAGTGAATTAAAAACGTTAACTACATCACGAGGTGTTACATGTTCGAAACTAAATACGTTACCACATTTAGACACGCTGCTATGCAAAAGATCTTCGGCTTTAGACGGCGACGAACTCAGGGAACGAGTCGTCGCTATAGGTATGCTGGCAAAATACTCATTAAAAGCCTCGGCTACGTCGGCTGCTTTATTAACTAATTTGTTACCCACCATGATCTCAAGGTGATTATCTTGTTTAACAGATTTACCTGTTTCATTGTTAATGATTTTCCAAGTGGCTTTAACTTTATTATTAGAATTTTTAATGGTTTCGCTTAAGAATTTAGATTTTGCAATAATACAAATCTTTTTAAATAATTTGGAATAATTCTTAACATACTCTAGAAAAGTTGTATCAAACCTGTGTTGTTTAAGACCATACAACTCGTATAATCGGGCTCGACTTTTGTAAATACCTGGTGTAGCCCATTGGTTGAAGCCAACAGAAGGTCCCTTAATGTTAATAGTTTTAGACTTAAAAATAGATTGGTATTCATTTTGCACAACATCAAAAAGGGCTTTATAAATTTCATTAGGAGTCTCGTGCTCAACTATTGACGGTGTTACTTTAAGTGCTACATTATTTTTAAATTTATTGCAGCGACTAGCTGTATGAGGCCTGCATTCTATTTTGCGCGGCTTTTTTTTTAATGGCATAGGAAAGCTAGCTATTAAACCACAGTGATCAGACGATAAGTCACTTAACACTAATTTGTCCTCGGCAACACAATCACTAAACATATTATCAAGGCAAGTTGATGAAGAAGCCGTGATCCTTGTTGGTTCAAAAAACAGGTTAACTAAATTGAATGATCTAAACAGATTGAGAAATCTGATACTTAATGGAGTAACATCTAAAATATTAACATTAAAATCTCCACATAAAATTATAGACTTATTACTTGATTTTAACTTATTAAGTGTATCCTCCATTACAGATTCGAAACGAGTAAAGTCCCCAGATGGGGGTCTATAAACACAAATTACTAAGTATCGCTCGAGTTCAACGCAAGACAACTCAATAGTGCGCTCAATTGAAAGATTAACTAAATCTAAACGTTGTTTACATTTTAATTTGTTTGAAACAAGAATTAAAGATCCACCGCGAATAGCTGATTTTCTGACAAATGCGCTCTGTACGGTATAAAAATCATCATTGATAAATGCTACTTCATGTTCCTTCAACCAATGTTCAGTTAAACATAAAACCTGAACATCATAATTCTCCATAAACAAACTTAACTCTAATTCTTTGCCAGATAACCCCTGCATATTTTGATGAACAACATTCAACATATGCAGCGTACCTGTTGTCTCACCTAACAGTTTAAACTACAAGGTGTATCAATAAAAGTGTTAGTATCTGTATAAGTGTTAGTAATAAAAGCAGTATTAGTATCACTACTAACAGAAAACGTTGGTAAACACATACCAGTGTCGCTGTGTATATTGTATGCTAAAAGGTTAGCAATACGTCGCTTAGAGCTAGGTGGTAAAAACATTGAGAAGTTAGTGAGTCTGTAATCAGAAATAAATTGATTACAGTCAAAATACAAAATAGCGTCACTGTGACGACATGTCCTATTATAAATTAACAAATTTAAATCATAAATGTATCTATTTTGCTCAATGGACAAATATTGAGAATATGGCAAGGCACAGAATATGAATTTACAATTATTGGTCTCATTGAGATGTAACATCAAATGGACACATTCAACTATGTCATTTTTCCCTACATTTAAACTATTCCCATATAATAAAATAACAGTAGAATTGGGATTTATTTTAGTCAGTTTAATCTTACTAATTAATTGGCTAACACTGGCACCGGGTAAACAATTATTTATTACATAGTGTGGTGAACATTGATTAAATAAGGTACCAAAACCTTGACCAAACTTATCAGAAAATAAGTAAGTGGTATCTGTTAAAATACTATTATTCTTACTATCATCAATACTACCAACTGGCTGAGCCACTGAGGGAGCAGGTGACTGGTGCTGAGGCTGTGGAATAACTGTGCACGCACAGCTACAAGAAAGGTTATTGGTCAGAGACTCATACCTCTCCGCATTGTATGTGACCAGGTCCACCAGCTCATTGGCCTCCTGCATGCGCTTACTCAGGTCTTGTTGAGAAGCCTCATATTTACTAAAGATATCCTTTAGTGCATACTCCCTAACAAACAGCTCATTCTGAAGGTCTTGAGTGTCGGTCTCATACATTGACCTACATAACTCTAATTCACTGTTACACTTCTTTAGATCTAGAATTAAATTTAGATTTTTT
This sequence comes from Diarsia mendica, assembly GCA_949316265.1. Lineage (NCBI taxonomy): Eukaryota > Metazoa > Arthropoda > Insecta > Lepidoptera > Noctuidae > Diarsia > Diarsia mendica. The sequence goes on along the minus strand of OX438895.1, from coordinate 2,716,106 downwards.
TGCCTTAGTTTTGTGTTTTTTTTGTTAACTTTTAGGCGTTTCAAGAATTTTTTAATATTTCTAATTCGCTTATTAATTTTTATGTATTTTTTAATCTTATTATGACTAGTGAATATATTATTTTTACAGATAGTTTCATTAGTTAAGTCTATGGTCACAATTGGCTCAACACATACAGGTCCTGACCGGCTACCGACCAACTCATCATAAAGACTGCAGGTGTTCGCAGACTCTTCACCGTCTCTAAGCGATTCTAAGTGAGTTATTGAGTGTTGGGCCCTACTAAGTTCTTGTTCCAGTTCGGATATGCGACTCAACGCCTGATCGTAGGTGTCACTACAATGCTGGAAATTTGCAACAAGATCACGGAGGTGCTTGTGCTGGTCAAGTATGTCCACATGCTGTGTGTGTAGTTCTGCAAGCTCATTCTTGAGTTGAGTATTTTTGTTCACCACTAACTCAATTTCTACTTCACTTTCTTCTCGTTCCCGCAGCACAGAGAAGCGCAGGACGGAGAAGTTTGTTTGATAATAATTATGTGGTTAAAATAACACGATACACTCATTTTGACATAATATCTTACACAACCATGTGTATATTCAAATAAACGTATATTTCTTATTGCTCACGATCGTAGGTACATTATACACACACGGCCGTGTGTGATATGCTTTTTATGATAGGCTTTGTTGCATAACCGTTGTTTAGTTATGACTTGCTAATGAAGCAGCGATCTGTCATGAACGTGTGTTTGGATTGAAAATTCAGGAACCATCAATATTAATTTGGTGATGACACTATGGAATTGATAATAGAATAATTATAATATGGAAACACTGTTGATTTGGTCGTGTTTTGGCTAAATCAACAGATATTTTAGGATTTTATTAATGGTTTAGGATGAGATCATCATCTGCCTAGCCTTTTCCCAAATATGTTGGTATTGGCTTCCAGTCTAACCTGGACATCTGGCCTGCATAAAAGATCTTGCGTCTGATGGTCACCAATCAAATGTCATTACTTGAAAAAGAAAAACAAATGACTAGCGGACGTCACACGGTTTTACCCGCGTAGTTCCAGTTCCCGTAGGAACACAGGGATAAAAAGTGCCCGGGGATAGTGTAGCTTCCCAACATTGAAATATTTTTTCAAATTGGTCCAGTAGTGTTTAAGTTTGCTCCTTACATGCAAAAATACAAATCTTTCCTCTTTATAATATTGTTGTATAGATAAGCCAAATTACCATTATTAAAAGTCCTATTTATCAGCATCTCCTGTCAGCCACCCACCAACTTTAACACCCCAAAATAATGGTCTCATCACCCGCCATGTAACCGTAGACAGATTCCACGATAAACATAGATCCTATAACGTGTATTCCAATAAATCTTGACGCGAACGTTCGACGACGGCCAATAAATACAGCACGCGAATTGGCCTCAGTTGGAAAATAAATAAGACACGCTGTGTCTGCGGTTACCGATCCGATGTAGAGTTATTTTAATGACTGCCCGTTAAGAAGTGAAAGGAAACTTGGGTGGAATAAATTGAGAACAAGAAGTTGTCATTATAATGTTCGAAAGGTTAATTAGATCATAAATGACACCTCCCGGTCTGGGCAGAGCGGAGTGTCAGACTTCTACTGACTAAAAACCACCCATGTTCCTTCTTAGCCCATTTTGTCGAGGCCGCGGTATCTCTTTCGAACAACCCGCAGCACCAACGGGACCCGCAGCCCCGAGGAATAAACTAGATCATAGCTTTGTCCCATTTTGGAATCAAAAAGCCAAGTATTTATTCAACTTAACCATTTTGTGATGATGATGATGAAGACCACCATCAGCAAAACATTTGAGTGAGCATGACATACTCTCAACTGTCAGGACACATTTAAGATCAGATGCCAGTCTTACCAGGGTGGATCTGAATGCAGTATTATACAGTATTGTACAGCTACAAGTAATTCCATACTTCATGGTAAAACTGGTTACCAGACAAACCAAGGTAAAAAATAACCTAGATCTTGAGTATGAACACAATGTAATTCAAGATAGGTACTCGTGAAAGAAATTTGGAACCGAATCCTATGTCTGATAACATCTGATAATTGGCAGGGAAGACTACGTCTTGACTTTCGGTGCCAAACTTTTAAAATGTAAAGTACGTTTATTCATACAATGCTTAAGAATTCTAGAACAAATTCAATGAAAAACGATTGTTCAAGAACTAGTTTAAATTGAAACCAATACCTCTCGATTTACGAAAATTTACATCCACTTAAAACACGAAGGTACGCATGGCAAGAATCTTCAAATCAAAATACCAGGAGGTACTGCACATAAATCTTCACAACTCACAATCGAGAACATTCCGTTAGCTTCCCAAAAATCTTACTAATTTGCAATAACAACCGCAGAAAAACATTTATCTCTATCCATCGTAACTTTTTGCGTACCAGGGCTGAAGAAAATTTTCAATTATCGCACAGCCCACCCCAGGTCGGAAAGTCACACAGGATTTTATTCCCATCTGAATTAAAGCACAAATGGAATCCCATTTTATAATTTTCTCCGATTTGCAGATAGTCCTCTTCGTTTTTATTGCTTCTGTGACTTATGCCTGAGTTTGACATGGAATTAGATGAGAATTTCTGTAGTTTATTGTCATACGTTTATTTACTAAAGAATCTACGTAGAATATTTGAACTCAGATTATTGGGAAAGTTAACATGACAGATTAATAAGGAAAGCCGATCAGTTAGTTAATAGTTTAAAGATAAGTCTGTCAACAGCAAACTGTTTGTGAAGACCGACTATTGAAATAAAGTTTATTACACTAACTTAGACAAAATTTTCTCATTATCTTCAACTCTTTCAACTTAAGTTGCTATTATAATAAAACCTACTTTAGTTTCTTCCACTAACAGATTCGCATCAAAACAATCTCTTACATTTCCACTTTAAGTCTCTCCAGAAAAAGTTTCTTCAAGAATTATTCCCAAAATTTATGTTTCGGCCATTTTAACTCTTTGCTTAAAATCTTCATTTGGAGCGCTGCAAGGCGCTATCTCTGTTCGATCAGACCTTCTGTTGCCAGAGTAAATAGAACCTCTTTGTTATTTAAAAAAAGTCGTTATTACCGTCTGTGTAAATATTTTGGGAGTCTTGTCATGATGAACCTTTGTAATTTCAGAACCTTTCTCTGTTTATACTTTATGAATTGGCTTGTTACTGTTTTATGTCTCGTAATTCTTTTGGAGAAGATTTTGTTGTGTCTTTGGTATTATTCATCACATTCACGTCAATCAATCTTCTATCTCAATTAATTTTAGACGACATTGCCTTTGCAATATTTGAATCACATCAAGAACGAAAATAATTAGAATTCATAGCTATTATCTTATTTATTATTACTTATTTTCGTGCTGCCAACTTTACCCAAACACCAAACAAAAAATGAACAAAAAACCCTGAATAGCACTTAATATATCAAAACTTTCCCCTGATCACATAAATACATTTAAAATCATTCGACAGCAGTGATCTATTAGTAAGAACTGCAGAACGTTTGTCATACCAGAGCGGGGTTCATAGTAAGCTGTAGTTAATGGTCCAACTTTTGTGTATCTACGATGTTCAAATTTGCCGATTTTCGCTGCGGATAACCGGTATTATTTATAGCTTGATCTTGTGAGTGCTAATATTTAATGTGTCTTGGAAGCAATATTCGTTTTCCGTTTAAAAGTTTTTGAATGGGTACAATTTTATGGTAGTTTCTTAAGAAGAATATAAGGTTGCTTACTTAAAATATTTTCATGTGTTACAAATTTTGAGGTGTTTGCTTAAAGATAAGCAATGATTAACTTCTGCTTACCCAAATTAATTTGACGTTCTAAGTTAAGTTTAAGTAAAAAGGTATATTAAATACCACCACAAATGTTGAGTTTGAGGTTCTGGGTGCGATTAACAGGTCATACAAAGTGTTGAGTTTTTTCCATCAGGAATTTCGCAGTAGCTGCCTCGGAGTCTATAGAGATCTAGAGATAACTGAAAAAATGTGGATGTTAAGTACACCTCTGCGTAACCCTTCGTGGATTACAAAGCGTGATGTGATCATCATAATCATAATTTTTGTATACGTACGCCTACCTTTGAGCTTAGGCCTCTAAATGACCAATACTTTGAAGGGTCCAGGGGTCTACATTGTCATTCTTTGCACGCGGATGGTAAATTCTCTTATATCCAAGAGACGAGTAGGTCCAGTATGTAGCTTCATAATTCTTCAATCCCCTTTTATCATACCATCAACATGCCTACTCATCAACAACAAAATTTAATAACACTCTCAATAAAAACACTTCACTAGCTAAAAGAAATTACTTTTTTCATCTTCTCTGAGATATTATTTGTCCGTAATCTACGTTGCTAACCTACTTTTTTATCAAATTATGTTGGTAATCGACTGTCACCGAAGGGGTGACCCCGAAGGCGTGGGTTGTATGTAATGACGTCCTCATCTCATGTCATCCTTGGACTCGCAATTGACTTGGAATAATATACAGATATACTAGCCTCCACCCGTGGCTCCGTGCGTAGAGGGCGAGAATTATTCCACGGGAACGGACTATTAGGACAACAATAGATCACAACATCACTCTATAGACCAGCAGTAGGACATAATAGGTGGCCTTAAAACTGAGTTGTCTTATTTTGTTTGTTGGAAAGAGATGACGCTAGACGACCTCTATAGCTCGGTCTCTTTCTCACATTGGAGTGCAAAAAAGCCTAAGCCATGTTATGAAATCAATTCTGGTTGAAGACGTCATTGTGACCCTATAGGCCTGTCTTTCCCTGATCAGTTAAGCAAAAATTATGTCTTTAAGAAATCTAAGACCAGTTATAAATTCTTATATGTAATAAGAGGTGAGCTTCTTTTTATCAACTAAGCATAAATAAAAAGTTCAGGCTGCTGCTGAATAGTTTAAAAAGTATCCTCTATTTTCACCCAGAAAATGAAGATTTGCCCATCAAAAAAATTTCATCCAAATACATCTAGCTGAAAGCCGTGAAAAGGTTACAGACGGACAGAGTTACTTTCGCATTCACTATTACTATGGATATTGAAGAAAACTTTTTCTGGGAACGACTTTGACATCTAATCTAGGTATGTGATCAGAGGGTAGGTAATTTATGTGTGCCGCAGGGTTCCGCAAGATGGTTAGCCTCACTTCAAAGTTTAGCCATGGTTTTTGATAACGCTCGGTCTGAATAAAAATAATCTTATTTTGTTAACTTTTAGGTAAAACTTCAGGTTAATCCACGCTTGCCTAGGTTGGTAAATAGATGGGTGAAAATCTATTACATACTGGGTTTTCTCCGTGCTTCGAGAATCACGTTAAATTGTTGGTCCCGGCTGTCATTTTTAGATCTTTGTCAGTCGTAAAGTCTGAAAACCAGTCTTAATAAGGGGTATCGTATTAACTAGTACTCCCTGTATTTGGAAGTCATTTAGGCAGTTTCTCCACGCAAAATACTGGTTTAATCGCTTCTTGTTAGACTAAAAGCAGACTCCAATGGGAAAAAGCAAAGTTAAAAATGAATTTCTTAACGTTTAGCTTTTGCTGAAATATAACCAAAACCAAAATGAATTGCTATTGTCACAATTACCTATACTTTGACATAATAATAAGAAATATGATGAGTTTTTTTAAGTCAATCCTCCAACGTAAGTTCAAAAGAAAGCATACAAATTAACTTCACAATTAAACATACATTAAAACCCATTCATTGTCGCGATCCGCAAATAGCTCTGAACTCATAAGGTGACTTGGCACGGATGTATAGCCTACAATTTATATGAAGGTGACAGGTGCTACTGATTATGGCAATTCACGGACTGATTGTTAACGTAGGGATTTACCGACGATATTTTCCTCTTTGATAGAATATGTAATAAATATCGGTGTATGTGGAATGCTTTGTTCGTATTGTGATACTTTGTAAACGATCAAGATAGATAGTGTATACTTTGTTGTATAATAAGACTATAACACAGATATATACAATGTTATCAAGGTTTTGATTGCTGATACGGATACTTATAATCCATGCAACTTTTTATAGACTGAAAAAGTCAGGATTTTTATAAGGGTTCGTGTGGTGGAATTACAGTCGAATTCCTTTTACAGCGGAGGCATTTATCCCAGCTGTGGAAGCATAGATATTTAATAATATTGATTGGAACTCCGTAAGTTCTAATAATTATGATCACTTATTAGACATACGCCTCTTCAAAATTCTGTGACAATATCCAGCTCATACAAAATACTAAGACAAAGCACGTTTATTTCAGCATAAGTACATGCAAATGCAGCTTAAGTAAACAAAAGAGTCAAAAGAGAAACTGGTCGAAAAACTCTATTAATGAATACCTACAATATGCCGACTCCATCACAGAACTATTACGAACATAATTGAACATCATCACAAAACCACAGTCCGTAACACAAAGTGCACAGAAATAATGACCCCACAATCATAAAGCCGACGCATCAAACATTTTTCGACGCCACCACAGAGTAATAAATATATACTGTGGAGCTGTCATCAAATTTGCAGCACTCTATGAATGGAGTCAATTTGTAGTGGTTGAGCATCAACCACAATCATTACCAAGCTCTCCTGGTGCAGTCATCACGTTTTAAATTGATGGTTTTGGTATAGAGTATAATCAGTTTTTATCGTTCTCAATGCTGGGACAAAGATCGGTCCTATGTGAAAGGGAGTGGGCTGTAATCCACTGCTGGGATTTGTCACAATGACTTGTCTTCGATTGTTTAGTTCTTCTCTTTCTAAGCGTGTCGATGGGAAACTAAACTGTATCGGCCCAGAACTGAGCTACAACTTTAGCGTTTTCGGTAACGTCCATCAGTTCATGTAGTGAACAAACAACAGGCCATGCCGAACACGACATTTAGTTCTTGGACAAACCGATTTCTTCTCGATGTTTGTATTCACCCTTTCCTTACTTTTTACTCTTCCCAGAAAGTACAGAACGCCATCTGCTACAAGCTAGCCTCGTCCACTGCCTTCATGATTTCGTAAAATATAGATTTTTGAACCCAGTTCAGCAGTAATTACTTGCCAGGTTAAGCGAAAAACTACTTAGCGAGCAAGTCCCAACTTTGTGCCGCATCTGGCTAGACTGAAAGCAGACTTCAATATACTAAAGAAAAAGTGAGTCACTAAAAGGGACCAAATTTTAAGCAAAGTGCGGTCATTATTTTGTGTAGAATATTAAGTTTAAAAAAAACTTTCAAAGAATGTATTTTTTTGGGTTCTAACAAAATCCACTCTAATCCAGCACAAAAACAAAAAAAAAATCTTTTTAAAACACAAAAGACAAAAATCCGTTAAAAACTAACGTAAATCGAAAAATGAAAAAAAGATGGCGAACTAGAAATTTAAAAATTTCACGTCGAACGAGTTTAGGCATTTTTGTAATAAATTGAAAGGCTTTTGATTGATGACACGGTCCAGCGGCCGGCGTGTTTACTGTATACAAAATAACGGCAATAAAAAGATATACATTACACATTGTGTGATTGACACGTACATATTTGTTGGAGAAATATATTCTTACATATTTTTACGGTAATTTTTAGCGAAGATAGCGTTGATTTATCGACATCTGTTGCCTTGTGGGTAGAATAAGGAAGCAGGTATTTTTTGCAGCAATAAATAACACATGAATAGACCATTATGCTGGAATATAGGCACTATTTGTAATTCTGCATGTTTTCTTTTTTGTCCAGATATTTTATATAAGGCGAATAACATTAGCGCACAAACATGTTTATCAGACAACACACTAACCTGATATAAACTCTCTTATTATTTATGAATACTTCATTTGATTACTATCTCTATTGTCATTTTCATATTACAAAATTAACGTAAACATGAAATTCAAAGCATAATTCCCAGACATGAGTGACTAGACGTGTTCGGCACCGCATCGACCCTTTCAATCTTCAAGTTTTTAATTAGAAGGCTAGCACTCTGAAAGAGTTTCTTTTTTCATGTAAAACTGTATTTTTAATAAATATGTTGAGAACACTACAGTTCTTAATTTTTTTTTTTTTTTTTTTTTTTTTTTTTTTTTTTTCTTAGCTTTATTATTTTTCAAACTATTTCTTGTGACGCTGTCTGGTTTTAGATGACGTACGTACGACGTACGTGCCTTTTATTACTAGATCAAAATGTATTATATCTTACGTCATAGTGAGGTTGTCTAGTTGAGCGTGATTATGAGAATTATGTGTTTTGACGCGACGTCTGTCGTTAAAACGGTATACTTTGTATAAGTTCTAGACAACTGGAAAAAAAAAATAATTACAAATGTTATTCATTCTATTTCTGGTAATTCAAACTATGTAAGTTTCTAATTAATAATTATGTAGACTTTCAAAAATGTGTGAAGTAAAGTGTAATAATTAAACATATACATTAAATCTATCACATTAATAATGAAATCATCACTTCTCGGACTGTAAACCGCCTTCAATCACGTGCCAATACGAAACCTTACTTTGTATAATTTACAACAATGTATTATATTGTCTTAAATTCACTATATATATTATATTATGCATATTGTAAATTTTCTACTAAATTTCCTTTCCATAATGAGTTAAATTAAATGAATTTACACAAAAACACCACCATTATTAAATAACAAAACAGACACAATAAAAACACGATTACTTACCCGCACGTATTTTATCTAAACCTTAATATATTTAAGTCGATATACAACACAGTGATAATACTATCATACCTGATAAGGGGGATTTGTATAAGCTCAATATCGGCTCTGTCATCAGGGCGGTCGGCTCTGAAAAACAATTGTTTGTTTGTTGTTACATTTAATTTTGATACTAAAAATATTGTGTTTTGAAACCGACTACGGAGTGAAAGAATTTGTTTTTAAGTTTATTTTTTTGTGTTCGGTTGGTTTAGATATTTTATTTTTATAATGTAGGTGAATTTCGTCGCCGAGGGTGGCCTAGGAAACGCTGGCGTGATGACCTGGAAGCGTTTTTGCCCAATTGGATGGAGAAAACCGCACAGAGGGATGAGTGGAAGGCTATGGGGGAGACTTTTGCCCAGCAGTGGGACAATATAGGCTAAAAAAAAAGGTGAATTTACTACAGAGGAGAGTTGTATTCTCTACTGAACCTTTCCTAGTCGCGTATTCATATTTTGTGTGTTAACAGAAAATTGTAAATTATGAATAAGAATTGGTATCTAAAGATTTATAGAACAAAATATGTGTATACTAATTTTCAGTTGCATCAGTTAAATAGATAAAAAAGTAACAACCGTCTTTTATATTTTTAGCAATATATGAAATCTTGCGTAAAAGCACAACGCAGTTTTCTTTATCGTTCATAACTTATCTTCATCCCACATCAAAACTCAAGTATTATCATTTTCTTTCAAGTCAAAAACCAACAAGAGACTTCCTAAGTTTAGTAATATAACTAAACTTAGGAAGTCTAGCTTTTGTCCTTGAAGAAAACTTAAAGGCACTCCATCCCTACAGATGTAGCGGATTAAACGAGCGTAGACGAGCGTGGTCTACGCCGCTACGGCGTAGCAAGGTCTACGGTGCTACGTGCTACACGTTTTTTGGACCTGTATTTAAGATATTTATTCGGAAAAGTATTTACGTGATGAAACCGAGTCTAGGTTAATGGATTGCTCCCAAAAAGTATCTAGAAAATATATTTTTGTTTTTCCTTGCTTTTCTACGCACAGTATGTTTTTTCCGGGTTAAAATATAACGAAAAATAACACTCTTTTCAATTACAAAATAAAAATTTAAACTGAATAAAGGTTCTCCGTTTTCATATAAAAGTTAAAATATAACGAAAAATAACACTCTTTTCAATTACAAAATAAAAATTTAAACTGAATTTATTCAGTTTAAATTTTTATTTTTTGGTTGGTTGGTTGGTTCACCATTTTCATAGAAAAATATTCACAATATTCACCGACCACAATATCCTGAAATTACAGGCATTCTTTCACCGTAGTCGGTTAAAAACACAGAATATCAGTTTTTTTGCTATGATTTTTTTACACGTTAGCCACTTATTGTGTTATCGCCGGACAAAATGTTCGATTCTTATCTCACGAGAGGTTTGAATATGAACATGATATTATCATAACAGTATTTATTACCTCGTACCTATAAAAACGTTGTTTTATACACGATAGGTTATTTTTTTCAAGTTTTATTTATGAGTTTTTAGCAAACTGCGGCATTGTCTGGCTTTCGGGTTTTTTTTTAGGTTTAATATTTTTGTAACGCATATTTTTATAGTGTTAATGAAATTGTCTCGAAAGTAATTAATTTGCATCTTTTTATAATCACTTTAACACTTTTCACTTATTTTTTTAATGTTTTCAGTCAGTAACAATACGAAATGGAAATAAAATATCTTCTTATTTTACTTTGTTTAGCACTAAATAAATTATTCACGATTCGGTCATCAATAATTCCACATTCAACAAACACAACACTTTTATTTCAAGTTCACAGAAACGTTTATTATTTACATTTTAACCACGTTTTTAACTCACAATAATAATGTCTGTTTACTTCAACATTTTCAATAAATTCTTATCCATTATTCTTATTAAAAGGACTACCTGATAGATCGAACTTTATTCAGTAATCTATTTGACCCTTTAAACAAGTTTTCGTAAAGACGGGTCCCGGCTAAATTGCTTTGTCGATCCAAATACGGTAGATTTCTCCGTTTTATCAAGGTCCCCTGAGGCCTTTTTTAGAGAAAATTCCGCGTATACAGAATAATATATTACAGCTGACTTATTTATTGACAAGCAGGTTTTGTTAATAAGTAAACTAATTTTGAAAACAGACTCTTGTTTAGAAAAAAACACAACAATTACACTTTTAATAAAAACACTGACGCCCTAACCGAACTTCACGATTTCCGAAAACAAAATACACTTTCAAACACAGCACTGACAAAAGTCATAACTATCAAAAACATTCTCGTCTACAATTATTAATCTCAATTTAACCCACAATTCACTGATCCACTGACAGTCAATAAAACACACTTTTTCATCCAAACCCAACCACTGTGCGATAACAAAATAAAAGTTTTCTAAAATATTTTTCCATCGTTTGGCTGCAATAATGACACTTATTCCAGCTTCTGACTTGGTCCAGTAGCATCTGCCAAGAAACTCCGCAGGAATTATTATATGATGCATCCGTTACATTTAAATAACTTTATCTTAATTGAAATCTTATTATGAAGGTGTAGTAGGAAAACATTCAGTTAAGCGATAACATTTGTTTTGTTATTAAATTTTCATTATTGCACAGTGGTTTTATTGAGAAATGTGTTTACGAAATGTTTTGTCATGTTAAGGTTTGTGTTTTTATTTGTGTGGAACTGTTTATTTTTTATATTGTTTGCCGATTTGTCTAATTTTTTTTGTCTATACTCTTTGTTATAGTTCGTTTCTGAGAGCATTTATGTCATATATTTATGATATAAATAATAACTACTTTCAACACTAACAAACGCACAAGTTTTAAAATGATTATTTTAAGAAAATAACACATCACCACCACTATAAACATCAGATTCAAATTCACTTTAAAAAATCTTTTAAATACAAAACTGTTTATTTACGTTTCCTTTCCCATCTTACTTCTACATTCAACACAATTTGTATTTACTTACAAAACAACAGTTTCTTTATAAAAAAAACTTCATTTATAAACAGTTTCCCTGAGAAATTCAGCGAAGTTTCCCTAATTAATTTTCAGGTCAAATATAGTTAGTACAGCCATAAATCTCAGGCCAAGTTTGGAGTCGGTAGGCCAAACTGAGATAGCGGGAGGTACATCAAGAAATTTATTTTCCTTCAAGTTGTCTTGACTTGAAAGATAGACAGAATTTTAGTTCGTCTTGTGAAATGTTCTCTTCATAAATGATGTTTAATTGTTCTGTTGAACATTAATTTTCAAGACCACCATTGGAATTTGAAGAACATCGTGAATATAGTAAAACGAATTGTTTTCCTTTAGATTTTAGAGAACTCTGATAATTTATGGCATATTTCATTATTTAGATTTTAAAATTCTGTCCCTCAAATTTTACCTTACTGTAAGAAATCCACTGACTCTTAACAAGAACAACTAACCGCCAAAGTCTAAAATCTCCACACGTTACTCTTAATTTTTAATATTTTCCTTGTACATTTCCCTAACGGCCCTGCTAACTCAAGAAAGCTTTTAAGCCTTTTAACACATTTCCATTCCGTCACTTTAACTTTATTTTGTTATCTCTTTTAGTTACTTTTCAGAAACACTCAGTGTTTTAGGGTTATTTTTATTTTGTACTGTCATTATTTTTATGTCCACACTGTCGTTTACTGAACCACAGTGTGAGTGATAATTTGTTTGTTTTTCGTGTTATGACTCAGAGGCCAGACAATGTCGCCGGCTTTTGTCATTGCTAGATACACAAAACCTAATTTTTGGCTAACGTATAACAAATCCTAGCTTTTTGCGGTTGTTTCACTTACCTCCACAGATTAGAGACATCGAGGTAATAATGATTGATATTTGATTTATAAAATCTAATTTGACTATGTCTTTTATCTATCTAGCGCGTCTAACTCGAAAGCTTGGCTATTTTATTTATTAAAGAGATTTTTAAATTCTATATTTAGAGGCGTGAAGGCAATGAAATATTAAACTTTGTACTGGCGATAAGTATCGTTAGCGCTACTACTATTATATCACTTTTTAGAATAAAAAATGGCACTAAAAAGACACGATTTATAATCGATTTTGTTACACAGCAATAACCGCCGCTGAACGTCAACACCCACAATTTTTTTCTTTATTATAATAATAATAATTTTATTATTTTTTAAATATACAACATTGAAATGAATACATCAAAATTGTGAAATAAATACACCGAAAGGTTTAGCGCGTCGGGGGTAGTATCATAAATGTGCGTTCATGGCTTGTTTATTATTGTTGTTTACGCGCGTGGTATCGCGTTGGGCCGGAGCGGCGGGCGTGTGTCGCGGCCGTGGGTAGTTCTGGACTGGTGGCGGAGCCGACCGTGACGTCACATGACACTCAGCTTCGCGGCGGACAGCGCATGCGTCGTACGCACACACTCACCGAACACAGAACGCACGTGTCTACGAATGATAGACAGTGTGCGTCTTATACAAACTTAGTTAGTTATGTGCAAGTTTGGTGGTGCAGAGCAAACGAAGCCGAAAGTTATGTTTATTAGTTTAATTAAGTTTGGGTTGAATGAGATGTGAGTTATTGTTGTGTTGGAGTAGTTTGGTGACTACTGTCGAAAGGCTGATGAATTGTAGTTGTTAACTCTTCAAGAAACTCCTTATAATTTAACGTGTTTTTTTACGTAAATTAATTTTATACAAAGTTACAAAATCGGATTTTAATGTCATGTCATGGTCATCAAACAGCACATCCCAGACTTAAATTTTAAGTCAAATGACAACTTCCAACCCGCACTAGGCCCGTCTGGCGAATATTTCGGTTCAGTTTGCTCCCTCTATCAGAGAGGAGGCATACGCAGCCTCTCAGACAGAGGGTGCTCTCCCAATAGCGGGAACATTATAGCCTGGTTGTAGTAGCTAAGGTGGCTAAGATGCTATTAATATCTCACGTATAAGAAAACAATTTTCTCTTATTATTATGTAGTTTGACATTGCGAGTATTGACCAAATCGTACCACAAAAATGTTACTAAATATATCACAAAATTGTATTGTGTATTTTTGTAAATATGATTTCAATCGTTGTTTTTAACTAAGTAGTCACACACTCTCTTAAAACCAATCCCTTAAAAAGCCTTCTTTATTCCCTAAAAAAGGCAAAAAAAGAATTCGTTAAGAGCCTTTACACATCCTGCGTAGACCTTGACCCTTCGAATAGAGCCTCGCACGTAGAGTCGTTACAAAGGGCATTATTAACCAGCCAAGCACACAACACCGATAGAGACACTCTACATAGTAGATAGAGGCGACTCTATGTAGAGTCCGATAGAGTTGTGTGGACGATAATATTTTATGTTGTGTTGGTTTGGTTTGGTTGGTAATGCTAGAGTGTGGTTTTTATTTTGGATTTTGAGTTGATTTTGTGTGAAGTGGTAAGCAGTAGCCTTTTGTACGTTCACATTACAGAAAAGAATTAATTGTAAGTGTTGCATTCTAGAGTTATATTGTCATACATAATGATGAAGAAATTATGCTTTGGACCCACTAAGCACGGAATTGGTAAGCACAAATCCAAAACAAAATTCATGACTCCGAAAGTGTATGGCGGGCACAGCCATCAAGCCTTAAATCCTATTACTCTTCATTTGTCTCGTAGCGTGAATAAAATGCGTTTCTGTTGTTAATTATAACTAGTCCGATTATTCGAAGTATTTTCTACAAAAAAAAAAATACTATTTGAACAGCTTGTTTTTGAATAATATTAAAAAGTGTCATAAATTATTAACACCTAGTTTGAATTCAAATGGAAAATTGTCAATTTATTTTTCAATACACTACCAAAATACACACAAAAAATAAAATATTAAACACGGTAGCTGTCTGTCTAACAAAACGGTTAATAGAATGTCTACAGCTGCTTGCTACGGCGTAGCACGCGTAGCACATCGCTACGGACGCGTAGCACGTAGCTACAATACAGTTGAATGAACTTTCTCTCCGCTATAAATTATTATTGATGGGTTTAAAGCCTTTCAATTGGTTTTGTCTGTGGCTGTTAGTGATATTTTTAAGTATTAATTTGTAGTATTGGAGCTTAGTGTGGCAAAGTTATTGTTTGTAATAAAATTTAAAAATTACTTTTATTATTGTTTTTGAAAATATCTTCTCCCACATCTGTCCCCGACTCATAGTATAAGAATTGGTTTTTAGACTAATTTGGTGCAGCCTTAAACCAATATTTCACACGGAGTGACTGAATTTTCAATCCTTATTACCCATTTACTGAGTAACTCAGTGTCACTTGGAAATACTGGTTGCCAGGTATTTTTTCAAGACCTTGATACAAAAATTCGAATAATGTAACTGCAATAAAAGTTTTTAACCTGACATGGTCACTGACACTACATGGTAACTGCTGCAGAATGTCCGGCAGAAACTATTACAGATATGTTTATACCAAAAATATTCCTTTCAAATTCTTGGCAACTTCTTCAACATAACAATGGCATCACGCCTGTAATCTCGAAAGAGTTAGGCAGAGGTGTACTGAATAGTACACCTACCCAGGACCCTTTTACTACCTTTAGAGGTTAAGGAAGAACCCGTCGGGGCTGCGGGTTGTTCGAAAGAGATACCGCGGCCTCGGCACAAAGAGCTAAGAAGGAACACGGGTGATTTTTAATCAGTAGAAGTCTCACACTCCCTATCGCTCTGCCAAGAGCGAGATGAGTTATTTGATGATTTCCCACCCTCCAAAAAAAAGAAAAAGCTATACGTCTGGTGAATACATAAGCCAATCAGCAAAAGACAACGACTGGTCAGAGACTCATGGGATCAATTAAATTTTATTACTCACTTCATTACTCTATACAGGTTTAGGAAAAACAGTCCAAGATAATTGCATCAACCCATTACAATTAAATCAAGCCATTTGTATTACGCACACTCACGGTAGCCAGGCCCGGAAGTTCGCGCCTGGACCGGAAGCTAACGCTACCTATTTGAGTTTAGTTGCCTACTGAGGAAATTCAGCTTGCTGGGTGGAAGTTTTGTTTGTAAGGATATTTTTGTTGTGAATTCACGGTTATCCTTTATAAGGAGTAGAAAAGAAATAAACCGTTTAATTGTCCGGTAAAATAAGATAAAGGAACTTAATTTAATTCCACAGTATCGTATGTTTCTGTTTCGTCGAATTATTACTACATTAATCAAAAAATGTTGTTTGTTCGTAAGAATAATAATAATATAATAATATTCCACAACTATCACACAACGCCATCTAGTCCCAAGCAAAGCAGAGCTTGTGTTATGGGTACTAGACAACTGATAAACATACTTATATATTTCTAAATACATACATATTATAGATAAATTACACCTAGACACAGAACAAATGATCGTGCTCATCACACAAACATTTGTCCTGGGTGGGAATCGAACCCACGACCTCCGGCATAGCAGTTAGGGTCACTAACCACTAGACCAACAGGCCAGTCAAATCACTTGACTAAGAATCAGTTTTATTAAATGGAACTGTCTAAAAAAATGTTGTACTCGTGCGAAGCTGAAGCGGGTCGCTACTGTTACAGCATTTTACAATTTGGAATTCACAAACATCTTTTTATTTAAGTCAGTTATAAGTATATTTTTATTTTGTAAATATGGATACAGGTGATCAACAGATAAAAGGTAGATTCAGGCAATAGTATTATATTGCTTGCAACATCATTTAAAACAAAACTGACAACAAATTCTAACGTCAGTGTGCCTACGCTTGTATAATTGAACTAGATAGCGCCTAGGGTCTATATTCAGTAAATAGTCCTGTGTACCTCTATCGTATTACACTTTCATTATACGGTCCAACCTACCCGCGCCCACGTGGCCTCTTCTAGTATTCCTGGAACTGGTAACTAGATTAATAAGAGCCTTGATAGCTTGTAGCTTCTAGTTTCCTTGTAGATGTTTAAAATAATAACATAATATCAGGACTATAATCTCCGAACGGTTATGCAAAGATGTACCTAATAGTACACCCTCATTTTGCAGTTATGGTTTTAGGACAAATTTAATAGGAGGCGAGCCTATTGCTATCAACTAGGAACGACTCCAAACGGTAGCTGGAATTCCCCAATTTTACCGATCTGGTAAACGAAACCAGGACCTTAGGCTGAGCAGTTGCGCTTTTTAATGCGGTAGTCCTGTTAATTTGAATATCAAGCCGCTGTAAATGCAAACGATAGAATCGAAACATTTAAAAGTATAATTTTTATTAGGTCATTCGAATTTCTAAAAAAAAACTGCTATACCAAAGTGACTAACAATAATAATTTATTAAGTTATAATGCACTAACAACCGTATATGTAACTTAATAAGGTATAACCAGATAGGTAAGGACCAGATATTTATAATGAACGTGGCAAACTACATGGAGTATATTGTAAGGATCGAAACCGGCGGTGTTCTGAAGTTTCTATCTACCCCCATGGGTAACTTGCGTGAATTCGCTTATGTATGCTTGTGTATAGTGTATACTGACAGTCTCCAATCAGCAAACTCGCATACAATCTGTCAACTGTCGCATCTCATGTTAGTCGATGTGATTGATTCACCAATACAACGACTAATCATGTAGGTAAGATGATCCGAGATTTGCCTATGGATCATATTGCATAAGCTTTTACTATATCACATAATATTGAGAGGGCTATGTTTGACGTTTTTCTCTGGAGTCAAATCTATCTATATAAATAAAAAGAGAAGTCCTGACTGACTGACTGACTCATCAACGCACAGCCCAAATCCTTGGACCTAGAAAGCTGAAATTTTGCGCAGAGGTTCTCTTTATAATGTAGACAAGGAATAAGGAAGAATTTTTTGAAATTCAACCCCTAAGGAAGTTCAACAGGGGATGAAAGTTTGTATGGAAAATCGTCATTTTCACGCAGGCGAAGCCGCTGTCAAAAGCTAGTCAGAAATATAACTAGATTTAACCGATATAGCCCGAAGACTTTCCAAGCTTAAGTTACAGTGAGCAGTGCAAATTGCTAGTCGATGACCGATGATGTCACAAGATTTTTGAATAATAATCAAGAACCAAAAGAAGCAGCATTGGAAGGCCTCCTAGAATGTAGACAAGTGACGTGGTATAGACTACTGAAATTGTACAAATGCGCGTAGTGCAGGAACGGGCAAAGTGGCGACACTAAGGGTAAAGTAGTGACGTCATTAGGCATAGCATACCAATCAGTAGTTATTACATTTCACTCACATCGGACTGTCATAACATCAGTTATTCTTCTTCTATAGTGTTGATGACAATATTCAAAATGACAGCCCAAAATTTAGCGATAAGTTTGGCATTTTCTGTAGGGTCCACCAGCTCCTGTGATGAGCAAATAACAAGAAAGACAGAACACGATTTCAAGTCTCCCGTTGTTTGTAGGACAGTACTACATTTACAGTCCAGGCCCCTTATATTCACAACGCTTCGACTCGGTTTCGATTTCCACAAGGCGTATGTCTATCTTTTTTTGGCATTATGAAAGTGAGCGAGATAGACGTACGATATGTTCGATTTAGTTTCGATCCGATTGTTTGTGAATAACTATGCAGGGCAGAGTCATCGATGAATCTTCACCTTTAGAGATTTTCCTTGTTTCGGCGAATCTATGTCCTGTTCGGCCAACCTACGTCAGTCAATAAGTTACACAGAATAACTCTGCCTTTTTAAAGATCCTACGACCTACGATTTCCTAAATCCACATAGGTATACCTCAAGCGTTACACGAGAGGGGTGAGCAAAGATCATAGTGGGTCGTAGATCGGGTCGGGCGCAATCAAGCGCCGTCAATCAGCTACCAGGCTTACTTAATTACCTCGTCACGTGTGGGCAGTTGTATTTACACGACTGTGAGTGTGTGTGTTTGGTATCTGATGTACAGTCAAGTCTTATATACCTTCGACCTTTTTAAATTAATACTTTTATCAAGATAGACAGATTAATCTTTATTATGTACGGAATAAAATTACAGGTATGAAAAGTTGACATTTCAACCAGGACTTGAAAAAGTGCTATTCAGGTTGTTACGTACTGGTCTTACTGAACCTAATCTGAGTAATTGATTCGAGAAACAGAAGAATAGGGTGATAGTTTGGGCGGTCTCATCGCTGATGATGAGCAAGCCAGCTCACTTAATACCATTACTTACAAAATAATGTTTGATAGATATCGAGTTAACATGAAATTAGGACCTGTTTGACGTCCTGGAAATTTTATGTGTTATAAATTATACATTTTGATGTTAGCCATAAGACCGAGAAACGTTTTGAAATATATTTTCTAAATTTTGTTAAAGTGTGTTGTTTTTTAATTTTCTAAATGTCGTTCTGCAGTATTGACACTACGACACAATGTTGAATGAAGTGTTGCAATTTCAGAGCTGCCAAAAATAGTCCATATTAAGATGACAAACATATTTTGGATGTGACAGTACCAATAGGTGTCTGTGTGTGTAAATCCCTGTTCACATTAACAAACAAACTTCGTAGGATTCCTCTGTGTGGGTTTAACGTTTTCCTTCTACGTCAATGTGTGTGTATTTGCTCCAACAGTCTTTAAGTATGTGTGTGTGAGTCAATTATTATGTGTGTCGTTGTGTGTGTCAGTTACAGATACAGAAAGTCAGAGAGAGTAGGCTGTGATTGTCAATTTGTTTATGTATGAGTATGTTGACTGGGTTTTTGATTTATTTTGTGATGTGTGAGATTGGTTTAATCAATCAAATTATTTTGCTATTGAGATCAATCATTTTAAGATAATTGTTATTGTCTAAACATGCTCGCTGCTGAACTGACTTACATAGTTAAAATGAAATTAATAATTAAATATAAAGCGCTTATTTTTTAATGTGAAAAATTATTGACTAAAATGTGGTGTTTACGAGTATTTAATTTTAACGTTGTCTCCGTTCGTCATACTTAAAGTGAAAAATAATGAGTATTTCCGTGAAAATAATTAATTTAACGATTTTGTACGTTTTTCCTAATATCCTTAAAGCTTCCAAGAAACACCACACTTAAAACCTAATCTAGTCCCTTACATTTACAAGTATGTAGGTACAATTGTCAAATTAGTAGTCAGCATACGTTTGCTCCAGAATCTGATTATGTTGTTTGAAGGTACGTTAACAACGATGACGTTACTGTGCAAAGACTTGATCTTAAGGGCGGATCTCAATTTTTTTAAACCCTTTTTTATGGAACCGATTCCCGGGTCAGAAAATTGTTATTGAATTTTTCGACCAAGAAATTCTCAGTATCAGCCACGGAGCCATGATTTATTTGATCCGGTTGATGACAATAGAGTCGCCACCACCACCACCACCACCACCACTACCACCACCGCTACCCCACCGCCACCGCCACCTATTAGATGGGACTGAAACATAACTGGCGAAATGTACTGTGCCTTATTCTTCAAAATATTCCGCCTATATTTGTACGAAAAATATATTATCAAATAGAAACCAAAATTTAAATAAACTTTAGTCGTAAGCACACGTACACATCCTGATTGTGATTACGTTGTTTGAGGGGACGATGAAAATGACATCATAACTGTTCCGAGGGTCGATCGTATTTGTAGAGGTTACGTTAGGTTGCCCTTTATTTAATAAGGGTGGATTAACGAAGAAATTCACAGTTTTGTGCAAATATTTGGCAATTAGGTGTAGAAGGCTGTGGAGTCAATGTATTGTAATGTCTTTGTTTTTGCAAGCGAGTTTATTATGAATTCTTATTTGAAATGTAAGTGTGTATTCACGATATGATATATCAAATCTGAAGTTATAAAAGGCAACATTTTTTACATGTTCCTCGGTTTGTCGGTAATTAAGGGATATTATGGGACATTTGGTGGTGGATTATATACCATTCCCTTCCATAGAGTAGAACCCTGGAGTCCTAGAATTAGTGAGAACATTATAGGCTGATTATGCTCTGGTTACGATAAGAGATCTTTGGAAATAGAAGGGTGACTCTTTCAGCATGACAAAAGTACCAACAGTTCTATAATCTTGTGTATTAAATCATGCCTAATCTGCGAATTACTTCTGGGATATATCTTGATCCTAAATTCGTTGACACAGGTACCAAAGATCAACTCTGCAGATAAGTTGTAAAACTGACACATCCGTAGGCACTTTAAGAAATTGGCTGCTGATATTTTGTTACACATTATGATATTCCACACATTTTCTCACGACCAAAAGCGAATAAACGGCTCTGAGCACTCAAATTTCCTAAAGAACTTTGTACACTACATAAAATAATATGATCTTAGAAATACGAAAGCAATTGACCCATTTTGTACCTGTGAAACCGTAGCATCGTAGCTTTTAGTAGACTCGTAGTACTCATACAGGATGATTTGAATCGAAATTGTTCATACGGTACACTAGCTTTTGCCAGCGGCTTCGCCCGCGCGAAAATGTCGATTTTGCATACAAACTTTCATCCCCTATTTAAATCCCTTAGGGGTTGAACTTCGAAAAATCCTTCCTTATTCCTTGTCTACATTATAAAGGGAACCTCTATGCAAAATTTCTGCTTTCCAGGTCCAAGGGTTTGGGCTGGGCGTTGATGAGTCAGTCAGTCAGTCAGTCAGGACTTCTCTTTTTATTTATATAGATTATTATTATTGTAGCTTACATTACAGTCCCAAAACATTGTTTTGATTTCTGTTAAATGAGAGTTTATCAGCTCCGATGAAAAAGGTTACTAGATTATTAAGACTGTATTTTTTCGTCATTTCATTACGTTTAGTCAGTTCAGTAAAGACAGATAGACTAGCTGTGGACACTTATCACCTAAATTCAAAGCATTTATTTTATTCTTCTATTGACATCATTTATATGTCATTTACTTCTACTGACTAAAAACCAACCCATGTTCCTTCTTCACCCTTGTGCCGAGGCCACGTCATCTCTTTCGATAATCCGCAGCCCCGACGGGAAAGCATAATAACTTGTGAAATTACTGCTCATTCCAAAGCATTGTTATTTAACGGTATCGCTGTATATCGTTGAAATGGAGTATCTGAAACTCCATTCACAAATTACTCACACCGGTTAAATCATTTAAGAATATTTATGAAATGTAATTGATTATTGAAACGTTACTATTGTTTAACTTAATAGCAGCCTGAAAATCTTAATATTCTCTCAAAATGCTAATGCAATGGTTATTCCGATCATGCTTTTAAACAGCCTGAATAAAAGTATGAATCCAAGTTTTCTATTTTAAAAAGTTCCAATAGTATCTTGAAATATATTCAAAGACATTACAGTATTTTGGATATTAGCCAGATTCGGATCTGACGTTAATTTTTATGCGCCCGACCTGGTCGACCTCGTTGTCTACTGTTTTTTGCCAAAAAAAGTAACTAAAGATGTTTACGGTAGACTTGAGAACGATATTAAGAAACATGCTTCAAGGATTTAGGAAATTAAGAAAAAAAACTCGGCAAATGCGAGTCGGACTCGTGCATTAAGGATTCCGTACCTCTTCAAACTTGGTTTTTCATAGTGTTTGTATAAATGACAAAGCTTATAAAAGGAACGAAGAAAGCTCAAACAACTTCCTTTTATGGATTTTGAAAATGTGCTATATCTCAAAAACTGCTGACTACCTACATCTCGTTTAAACTATTTTTTGTTGAGGGTTCATTTGAGAACTATGTACATTGTTTTTTAGACTTTTTACTCTCTTATTTAAAAAAATAAATACAGAATAGATCTACCTACCAAGGTTTATCTGTTTAGTCCTGATACTTTCTGAATAACGTGGCTGTGGCATACGGACGGACAGACAGACATGACGAATCTATAAGGGTTTCGCTATTTGTCATTCGGCTACAGAACCCTAAAAATACCGGTTTTCGGCTTATTTCATTTGTTGTAACATTGTGTCGGGTAGGTAAGGGGTCTCTTTTGTCAGAAAGGCATTTAATTTTGTCGTGAAGTGAATCATTGTTGCGTGGCTGTGGACAATAACCTTTTGATAAAACCACTTCTTCTCCAAATGTGGATTGATTGGTTGCCGGCCATCTTTATATTGCTGTCGTCTTGGTATATTGTCGTTATCACAGTGTTGTAGTTACGAAGACAAAGCTTTGTGGAATTCCACCGATTTTCCACTCGCTGCCAATAGCATAACATTGGTAGAATTCTGTACTGTTTTGTACAGACTTTGGAATCGATGTTGTCTATATTTTATGTGGTTATGGGGATTAACTTACTTAAAAAAGCCCGAGCATTAAACATAAAAATAAACCTCTATCGAATTAAATCACTAACATAAATATGCTTACTTACTCACTAAGCACACTCACTCAGAACCTTCATTTATTCACCTCAACATTTCCTGTTTTCTATTACATATTTTGATTATTGTTGTAACGTCCCGATTTACAATACTATACTTTGTATGTTTGTTACGGAGAATCACTGACTCCTAAGATACAAGCACATACATCTAGTTCAGGAGCCAGAGTATTTAAATACTCCCAGAATACTGAATACTGCCAGAGTATTTACCCTAGTAGCAATTGCCGTTGGCTTCCATACGCCAACAGTTGGGAATGTATTGGCAGACGGTTAGTTATTCCGCCAACCCAAACTTAAAATAGGCCCATTGTCTTAAACATGCACTATTTGCCCTACGAAGAGCCAACGACGGGCCTGCGTTACTACTCTTACTGTTGGGTGATTTTTGTAGGGATTTATGTTATTAAAACAACATTGGGCCAACTAACGACGGGCCTGCTGCTTCTATTCCTACTGTTGGGAGATTTTTGTAGGGATTTAAGTTATGATAACAACATCGGTCCAACTTAGATACCCTTCAATGGCCCTGTTACTTGCTGCTCCTACGGGGTGGTATCGGGGTGCGCGGGGGGCGGGCGGCGGCACTCGTCGCCCGACCCGCCCGCCATTTTGCAGTATGTTATTTCATTTGTGCGGTGCCGGGTGCGCTTGCGGCTGCGGAGTATTTGTTTTATTTATATATTATATAAAATGTTAGCCTGACAGGCAGTGATAAAAATGTTTAAAGTTGTGGAATTTGAAGATGGTTAGGTACGGTGGGGAACTCGGTGTGGTGCGTGAAAACTGGATGACGCCACGGAAGACGCATTGCATGTGGCCTCCATATACCTAAAACTGCAATAATATTCAACAAATGCCTTAGCAGTAACGAGGCTCCAACTAAGATAACATGGACATTATGTCCTGTAAAACGTTTATTTTACGAAACGGGTAAGTTTTTCCTATGTAGGTATTTATCTACTTAGAACCCGTGCGAATTACCTTGAGACCTGGGACTAAGATGCTATTATTTATGAAATACTATCTTATTTTGTTCTTAATAAATCTCGTGCAAATCTCTAGCTAAAAAAAATACTACGACGCATCATTTTGCACAACATAAATTGAAATTGAATCATCGGCCCGGTCTCAAGTTAATTCGCACATAACCTAACAAAAAATTGTCTATAATTTATCCTTACTGGCATTGCATGTATTTGTTGTTTTACTATAATGGGTTGTGTTGTGTTTTTTGCAGATAAACTACATAACCTACATTGGTGGGAACAAAACTGGTCCTATCACAAGAAGAATCCTTGAACGAATCTTTGACAACAACTTAGCTGCAAAGTGTAACTTTGTAAAAGTAGGTAGGTACTCTATCAATGTATCATAGTAGGTACGGTGTGTATCGTTTTACTGCAGAGCTACCATCTCCAAATTGTGTAAAATTTGTCTTCATTTTGTCAATAACATAATATAACAATAAATAAATATTCAATTATCATAATTTGTATTTCATTTCAGTTAATTAACACAAAGTATAATAGGTCAACGCAGACGACACAACGTCCTCTCATGTACTCACGTCAAAGTGCAAAAGAAAGACGACTGTTTGGTGGGTGACTTTTGTATGTCGTCGTCTGGGTTGGCCTATTATGGCTGGTTTCAGAGAGACGCGTCTTGCCAGCGCCGGCCGCACGCACGTCGCTGCACAGTGCACATGAACCTTATCGGCTTTAAAATAAGGTTGGTTTTTCAAAACATCGCAAAAACCAAACTTATTATGAAGCTGATAAAGTTGATGTTCAGCGACACGCGTACGGCCGGCGCTGGCGAGACGCGTCGCTATGAAACCAGCTATAGAACCAACAAACATACAACCGCTTGCCTACATGTATTATGTGTCGTTGGGCCTACCCATAACACGTTTTCCTCGGGCCTCCGTAGGGCAATGCACGTTGGCCCTATCGCAAGTTGGGCCTTCGTAGGCAAATCCACGTAGGCCATCAGTTTTGGGCCCAACCCGCAAACTGCCCGCCAATTGTATGCATTTGCCAACTAACCAGAGGTATGTGGCCCAACTAAATGCCAACAAAAAATGCTACTAGGGTATATTGTGACCTAGTGCTAGTGCTCTTAATCTTCGGATTGTGTATTCTGATGGCTTTTTGGTGAAATAAAGTTATTTTTTTAATACGCTGAGCCGAAAATATCACTAAACAGTACTAACATTACGTGTGTGTATATATCCATTAAAACCAGAATATTTAATTACATCAAAGAAAAACAATATCTAAAATTGCCGTTCCATTTCCCCCATCAGCCAACATAAAACGTTGCAATCCCCCAGCCCACATATCACTTCCCATAATGATTGCAAGTCAGCCGTCACCAATTATGCGTTGCAATATTTCAGCCGTTTATTGAGCAGTGGTGGCCCAGGGAGCAGTGGGGGCCCAGCGGTGGTAACCCCGACTTACGAACAGTGAGTCGTGGGTTCGAAACCAGTCAGGCGCATTACTTTGTGTAATCTATTTCATCACCACTGCTCTCAACACGGTGAAGGAAAACATCGTGAGGAAACCGGCATGTCTTAGAACCAAAAAATACATGTGACATCTACCAATCCGCACTGGGCCCGCGTGGTGGATTATAGCCCATCCCTCGCCTAGAAAGGAGGCCTGAGTCCCTGCAGTGGGAACATTATAGGCTGATGATGATGATGACACATCCATTAAAACCAGAACATTTAATTACACCGAAGAAAAACAATATCTAAAATTGCCGTTCCATTTCCCCCATCAGCCAACATAAAACGTTGCAATCCCCCAGCCCACATATCACTTCCCATAATGATTGCAAGTCAGCCGTCACCAATTATGCGTTGCAATATTTCAGCCGTTTATTGCCATGCGTGGCTTCTAGCTATGCTAGCTTAGATCTAGATAGGGTAACCTACTTTCAGCCTAGGCTGCATAATTACGTTCTGATAATAACAACACAGCACTCAATCATAACTTATGGTTTAATATCGGTATTGTGTGGTGTTTGTTTTGAGATTTGTAATTTATTTTGTAGGGGAAAAAATTACTATTATTATGAGCCTACTCTGTCCCACTGCAGGAGGCCCTCCTTCCACTTTTCAAGATCCAGTGCGATAGTAGGCCAATCCTTAGGGAAAGAGTCCAGCTCATCCCGTCATCTCCTTTTGGGCCTGCCGCGTTGTCGTTTCCTGTTCTGTGGTATCCACAGAGTGGTAACTTTTGCCCATCGCTCCTCCGACATGCGGCAGATGTGCCCAGCTCAGTTCCATGGATAAATGATAAATGATGTTTTTTTGAAACTAGATGGGGTCAGATTATAATGGAAGTAGCGGTTTTTCTGATCAATAGCTAATGGTGGAAAGATTAGACAGAGGTGTTCCTAATAGTATACCCATATTTTGCCAGTTATATTAAGTCCTATAACAACCGGGCACAAATTCAGACTCCGTGGCTGCTTCTGAGAAATTTCTGATGGAAAAAATGACACAGCCGTTTCTGGGAATCGATCTATAATAATGTTATGAAATAACAAAAGTTATTCTCAGAAGGTTGACCTTTGAACGACATGTAAGATGTTTGTGGATTCATGTTATTTTATACTGAAATCATAGATCTTTTGTTTATAATGGTTACGAAAGGTCTTCGAAGAATCTGACAAACTGCATAAAGTAAAAGAAAATACACTCTTAAACACAACTGGTAACTTGTTGTTGTAGGTACTATAATTATACCTCTGCCTGCCTACGCTACGAATATTACAGACGTCAACTTAATACGTTTATAAAATAACAAATAAAATGTTTCCTTTAATTAACTTTTACCGCGGTGGCTAAGTGGTGGCTGGGTTCGAATCCAAACAGGTGCATTACTTTGTGTAATTTATGTCATCACCACTGGCTCTCAAAACGGGGAAAGAAATCTTTTTGTGGAAACCGGCTACCAACCCGGTGTCTGTCTGTCTGGGTCTGCGTGATGGATTTTAGCCCATTCCCTCTCATAGAGAAGAAACTGTGTGTGTGTGTGTGCTGTGTGTGTGTGAGCGGGAACATTACAGGCTGATTATGTTTATGATAAGATACTTTTTATAAACATAATTTTTATTTACAACCAAAAGCGTTCAAGACCAAAACACAAACCCCTCAGAAAAATGAAAGTAGGTACAAAATAATGACTTAACCTATTTTACAAAAGCGGTTACACACACCCTGTGAGCACCAGTTTTCATCCAATCGAGCAGAAAACGCGCCATTTTTTTTAACTTTACTTCTCTTTAAACCCACTCCGGTTATTCTTTGAACCGGCTTATTCGTTCGTTAACGTACCCGTCAATTTTGCAACCTCCTGTCTACCGACCGTGAAGATAATATCCTCATAAAAACGACTCTATGACAAGGGAATAAAGGTTATGGTGAAATAATGGGAAGGTAAGGAATGTTGTAATTTTTTTCCTGTAAGATTTTGTTTTTTTGCGGATATGATGTAAGCTAGATACAGCGAAGGCGGAGTTATTACGATGATAAACAAAGATATAAGTTACCTGTACGCTACATACTTGCGCTTGTGGCTTAATAATAATAACGGGTCGATCTTGAGGTTAATCCGTGCTAGATTGGCCAGCGAATGTGTATCATACTGAATTTCCTGTCCCTAGGAAAACAGTCAAAGACAGTTGTAGTCTTTGACAGCCGCTACAGGTAGTCAGTGGCCTGAAATTCCGATAATCAGTCTTACCAAAGGATATCGTATTGCCCAGCCCTAACTGGGTTGTAGAAATCAGGTAAGCAGTCGCTCCGTTTAATACAGATATTCAGATGCATCCGATTAAACTGGAAGCCGTCCCCAACATAGTTGGTAAAAGACTAGGCGGCTGATGATGCTACATACCCATAAATAATAGACACCATGTTAGTTGACATTCATTCTCAGCGAGAGGTCAATCCGTACAAGTGTCCCTATAGTTCAAAGAGCAGCTAGTTAGACAATATTCAGCCTTAACGACCTTACTTGTTTATATCAAAGAAAAGTCCTATAAAAATCCACGTAATGCCCGTTTTTACACACTTTGACGTATTTATGAAAAGCCTACATAAAAGAGCTCAATTGCATTTGAAAGATCGTAATTGGATCAAACGGATTTTGAGGGTTAAAATCCTACAGTTCCACGTCATCATACTCTTACCCTAATTTAAATTAATTTGGAATCATCTTAACTCTTTTTATTTAACTTGATTTTTATTTTCATAATTAAGATAACTTATAACATCTAAGCGGCCTATTTAAACCTGCAAAATAGGCTAGCCCATTCCCATCTCTGAACATCTTCTAAGCACCTGCGACGTTAAACTATATCGTGTATCCGTTAACTATGGCCCAAGTTTTGACTCCTATGTCATTTATGGTTAAGAACTTTGAACTGGCTGTTCTAACTTGTGCGTCGGAACTATCTAATGCTCTTCGAATGTATGAGAGAAGGAGGTTACGTCGATTTAGTGGTACTAAGTACCATTATATGCTGGGGAACTGGGTTTTCTCAAAGGAACGAAACCCAACATTTTACAGGAGCTGATGGAGGCTACTTCTGAAATTGCCAAATTCGTTACCTAATTTTGGGCCGACCCAATCTGAATTATCATCGACACGCTTAGAAGAATTCCCAATTCCCTCGTTTAATGGTAAAGGAGTAACTGATGGTTTGATGCAAGTTCCACCTTAGAAGGGCTTGTCGGCGGCGCGTTCGTGTTCCACGCGCGCCTCAAAGAGATGTCAGCAAGGAGGGGCCCGCAAGGGCCGACGCCCGTCGGGGCTGCGGATTTTTGTACTAGATGACGTGGCCTCGGCGCAAGGGCAAAGAAGGAACATGGGTTCGGTTTTTAGTCAGTAGAAGTCTGACACTCCCCTTCGCTCTGTCCAAGAGCGGCGGGGGGTCAATTGATGATTTTCCACCCACCAAAAAAAAAAAAGGAAGGGCTTCCACTGACCTTATTGGTGAGGTTCTTTATATAGGTCAGGTACGTAGTTCTCACAACCAGCGTGCGTATAAATGACCAGATAAATGAACTTGGACGATGCGAAAGGAGTATATTATAAGGATCGTAGCAGGTTGTTTCGGCCTACCCCCATAGAAAATGGCGTGACGAATATGATACTTATGTGTATGTGTGTATCTGGCCCATGTTACATGACATGAGAACGTCGATCTTTAAAAAGATGTTTCTTCTGCATGCCCGGGTTTTTTACTCGCTTGTATAAACTAGGCCCTCCCCCTATTACATAGGACTAAAATACAAACTGGAAAAATGTGGGACGATATAGGGTTAGTATAAGTAAAACCGTGCCTTATTTTTCAGTATTAAAGTAATACTAATATATTTTCCGAATAATCACATAAATTTTATAAATAGGAAGTCATACTCTGATATAGGATATAATTCGGAGATCTTAAACCTCAATTTATAGCATTAATTACTAAAAATAATATAATCAGCTGAAAACCAGAGTTTAACATGATCGATAATAATTAATTACGCCAGTAGGATCAAACTGTATATAGACGAAGGTACAGTAAAGTACACAACAATATTTGCGAAATTATTCAATAAAGATGCCATTAAACATACCAATAACCCTATAAATCCTAAACAAACTTCGCACAACCCTTCAATACCGAACCTTAATAAACTCATAATACATAAAACAAAACCTATTTAAAAACACATTAAATCAAACCCCACGGGGTTCAGTCCACGCCAATTTAATATAAACCATAACAAAAGGGGTGAGAATTTATAGTACAAAATTTTATACTCAAGGAAGACGCCTTTTTCCTGTCACCCTTGATAAAATATGTGTCCTTTTCGTTCAAAACCATTATTAAATTTTATGTGGCGGCCTCTCACAATACACCCACTTATTGTAATTGCGATGTTCGAATTATTAATGATGGTAGCCTTGTAATGTGTCTGTTGTAATTATAAAATTCGTTTTGTTAATTATTTTAATATCTTTAATTGGATTTGTTTAAGGTCGGAGGACATTTGATATGATTTTGAACTTAAGAGGTTGTTATTTTATTGAGTTCTGAATAAAGTTGGCGCTTTATAGAATTAATTTTAAACTTATTCCAATTCATAACATAACATTTAGTCTATAATCCCTGAAGGGTTAAGCAGAGGTGTACTCATTAGTAGATACACCCACGATGACCCACATTTTGGCAGTTATGTTTAAGTCCCATGTAATAGGGGGCGAGCCTATATTGACATCAACTATCTTGTATCAAATTCATTTAAAAAAAACTCTTGGAAAAAAATACATTTAGGACAGAAACAATTTCTCAAGCTTTTTCCTACTTAATCCTTAAAACCTTCTTCAAAAATCCAGAGCAAAACATAATCCTTAAAATTACACGAATACCAACAATAACGTGTTCAGTGACAACCAAAACCTACTCGCATAGTACACTCACAAACAACAGCGCAACACGAAACTGCACCAAAAAACAAACAAAACTGCGTCCGCGACAAATTTTTCACTTGGCGTCATAACACCGTTTGCGTGTGACTGTACAAATAAAAATGTATGAAGCCGAAACTTGAAAACCGTTGCATCGGGCACGCGACTAAAAAACGATGAAGCTATTTTTCTGGATTGTGTTACATTGATGTATGTATGTTGTGTTCGTGTGTTTTGTTATTTTTACGACCGTTTTCCACCGCAATCATTTTTGTTTTCGTATAAGAGTGAGGGAGATAGGGAGAGTTTATCAGCTTCTTGTCAGCGGACGTTGAGTCGGCTCTCTCGCTCATTTCAGCACTTTCCCGCGTTAGTGTTTGGAGTTATTATTTAATTTGGATAGGTACGTGATAATAATATTTTGTTGAGTTTTGTTTGTTGACCAAAGTTTGTTTCTGTGGACCCAATTAAACGATAATTTGGTTGTAATACACGTTGATGACCTCTTCAAGGGTATGTAGTCTATAAACTAAGTATGTTTCCAAGTAACTGCAAAGAAAATGATATT
Organism: Diarsia mendica; assembly: GCA_949316265.1. NCBI lineage: Eukaryota > Metazoa > Arthropoda > Insecta > Lepidoptera > Noctuidae > Diarsia > Diarsia mendica. The sequence goes on along the minus strand of OX438895.1, from coordinate 2,684,851 downwards.
CCAATTCAAAACATTCAGATATATTATTTACAGAATGATGCTCTTAATTGTCAGTGGTCAGTTGATAGCAGATTCAGAAGAACGGGCAAGAAACTCCATGAATACCTTTAATCAGAAGATAACAATTAACATGCCTTAATTCCCGAAGACATGACAGGCAGAGGTATACCTAATAGTACACCCATAGGTATTTCACCAGTTATGTTTAAGCCCGCCTGGCGAGCCTAATGCCATCAACCATTCACAAATTCTAGAATCATGTTTTGTATTATAAATTAACCACCCAGTAAACATTACCAGTACATAAAGACATCATAACTACACATTAGTACCCCACCCACACAAAAACTCAGGAAAATCAAAGTAAACAATAAAAATAAGGTACCCGAGTCACGTCACCCAAAGATTATGGAGGGACGACGTAGAATAATAAAAAAAAACACGAATCACGACGTGTCGTGACGTCACACGTGGCGTTCGTCATGCATGAGTGTGACAACTGATTTCGTAACCTGGATAAAAAAGAAAGAAGAAATTTATTGCGCTGAGAATAGAGTCGGTTTTGGCACACTTTTTGGGGATATAAGGTCATTGTTGATTTCTTTTTTTTAAACATAAATGTCATGGTTTCTCATGAATGTCTAGTTGTTGTTATGTAATTAGAACTGACAGTACAAGTAAATAAAAGACAAATTCTCTTGCACCTATTGTAATTTATTTTAAGTAGGTGCAGCATGACTTTTTTCCATTCAACTGTACTGCACGTTAGTTTGTGTTCAATATTAAATAAATGAGTTCCTTTGTTGAAAAGAAATCTCTTTCCCATTTCCAGTTGTCGATAGAATATTTTTGATAGGCTAATAAACGAACACAAGGGAGACTCCTAAATCACTTCACTTAAAAAACAGTCAAATGAAGAGCTTCCTTCATCTTTGAATTCGGTTAATAATATTCTTCGAAGCTTCCGAGTGTTGCTTTTATCTTCAACCCCTAGTTGAAATCCTACATTTTTATATTAGGCATGTGCCCCTAGGTGAAGATGGGAGCTTCACCCCATTTTACCCTGGGGTCGCAAGTTACCCCACTATATCTCGGAGTAGCAAGAGAATTGTAAAAGGTGGGTAGGGATGCATTACTTACGTACTCTAATAAGGTTACACTTCCCTTGTTCTCTAAATGGTATGATTTAATTAATGTTTTAATTACGTTTATTTCTTCTTTGAAAATACGTTTCTGTGAAGGCCAATCAGGTTTTCCCTATAATTTTGAAAAGCTTTTTATGCTAAACATCGGTCGTCGCTCAAAGAGAATATTAATTATTTTCCATAGGCCTGTAAATACGCCGGTGCCCATACCCTTCTATGGCTGTGACGAGGGTACATTATATCAGTCAGTGTCAATCAATAAATAATGAAAAAGTCAAAAATGTATTGAATTGACAGGGGCTACCAAAACGTATAATCAATGCTGACATCCGAATTTTAACAGCGATTATACTTTTTCTACTAGACAAGTGTTAATTTTTTGTGCTTGTCTAGGCCTCTGACACAGCTATAATGCTTAGCAGCATAAACAGACAAACTATCATCTATGCCCTTAGGGCAAGATTGAAGTCAAGAGCAAGCCCATTTATAATAAAAAAAAAAAAAAAAAAAAAAAACAATTTCACAAAATCTCAAGACATCTCTAACAAATAAAAATCACTTTCCCGGCGCCATTGCACACCCGTATCTACAGACCACAACAATATCAATACATCATGTGAGAAACAATAGTGTTGTACCCACTAATCGATAGTGTTGTTCACACTACCCAGTTTGAACAGGAACTGTGATAAGTACCCGTTCCTCTCGACTGACTTTTACAACTTGGGAAGACACATGGGTGGTGCACTGGCTTACTTTCACCTTCTGATCGATAGTTCTGGTACTTTATTCGATCTTGGGTTAGTTACACAGGGAAACCGTAATTTATTGCGTAAATTGCTTTTATAAACATTTTATTCGGTTTTTTAAATACAATATTTACAGACTACAATTTACAGAACTAAAATTATAATAAAAAAGTAGAATAAAAATAGAAGAATTACAGGGCGTCAAAAAATTCTTCCACATTGCTGTCAAAAGGAAAAGTGCCCAGAAGGCTGGCAGCATTACCACGTTGGATGGCAATGCTGATTCTTTGGCCAAAGAATAGGCCAGCCCTCTGGTCACGTGAAGAGTCGACCAACCGCTTGGCAATTTCCTTAATTCGGTTTTTTTGTTGAACTACTAGATGAGGTCCGTGCTCTCTCTATAAATACTACAAGAGAAAACATATCGAATCATTCTAAAAGGTCATAGTAGCATATAGAGTCGAGAAATAATCTCAGTTAAATTATTTTAAGTGAGGACCATCAGATCTGAATTAGTGGATAGAACGACATCATAGGGAACTGTAGTAATAAATTTCCGACTTTCATGACTTCAATGTGCATCAGTCATTCACGAAATAATAATTGAAAGGACCTGTTTAAATCCCTACACACTTGCTTGACATATCAGCAAGCATTAAAAATATGGAATCTGTTATCTACTGGTAAAGTACTTTTGTCTTTTTTTGTAATGCGATATAAACTAAAAACAAAACGTTTTTAGCAAACCCGCTGTTACGTCAACAAATTACTCTTTCGACGCTTCATGCTTACGAATTAGAACCTCCTTTCCACATTAAGTCGACATTTCATTGTGACATTGAACTAAAAAAATCTGTCTCGTGTCTGCTTCACAAAAAAATGTAAATACGACCTTGGCTAAGCTCGAGTCAATTACAGCCAAAGTTTACGCTCCATAAGACACATGAAAACGTCTTTTATACGATCCAAAACTGACGCTGCAAACGCTACCCCAGGAATATTCCCTCATATCTCTGGAACATAAAATTTACGAACACTTACCGCGCAACATATTTCTAATCTACAATAAATCATTACCGACCTTTGTGCATGCCCGTGTGCTTATCCTTAAGCACCGTGAGCTCGTAAATCTTGCCGAACTCCTCGAACATGGGCCGGAGGTCGTCCTCCTCTAGATGTCGCGGTATCTGGCCTATGAACAGTTTGACGGCGTCCTTGCCGGCGCCCGGCGGCGCGCCGGTCCGCTCAGCCGGCGTCAGCGGCGACGCGCGCTTAGCATCCGAGCCCATGCTGTGCACCGGCGTCGACGGCGCCGTACCGATACTCGAGTCACAACTTTGAGGAACGCTCATCATGTTCACATTTTGCATGCTGTAACCCAACAACATTGGGTTCACGCTGTGCATATTCGCTCCCACAATCATGTTTATCACAGTTAACAGACTTTAATGAACACAAATTATTAATCACAGTGCTTTGTACTTCGTTTGCCTTAATCTATAAATTCGGTTTGCAAGTTTTTTTAAAGCTCACTCGTGTTTACTTTCGTTTTTCGCGGAGGGCGAGTGTTTAGGAGGAGGGGCTGGCTCGTGTGAGTGTGCGTGAGAGGCGCGTCTGTGTGCGCTCGTCTCTTCTCACAGTCACCCCGTAATGCGTAATATTATCGATCGGTATAGTAACGGTAGTAGCAGTACAGTCGTCCCCCCGTTTTTCTCACTTGTCGCGGATTTATCTCTATTTTTTATGAGTGATATTTTTTCTACTAATATTTTATTTTAATAATATTAATATTTAACAGTTATTTAACAAATATTGCACATCGATTTTAATTCAAAACTACTCTAATTAACACTTAGAATTTAAAACATTTACTTAAACTAGTTTATTTGTAATTATAATTAACACTGAGAAAAAATTTGGCACGACGCTAATTCTACACATTTAATTTTGAGCGAAAATTTCTTAAATAGTTTTCTGAAAAGTCTTAAATTTTTCCCACTAATTTGGAATGTTGTCACAGAGTTTTTCACACGTGAAAAAAGTGTATAATGTTAGTCAGTGTTTACGTAGCGAGAGCGGCGTCGCACGGGGCTCTGTTTACAAACAAACCACAGTCCGACACACGTTATTTTTTATATATTTTTTATTTTATTTATTCCACGGTTTACCTCTGATGTTCACACGCGATTTGTCACAGTACACACGAAAGAATGTTAACGAGAAAAATTGTAAATATTTTTTAAACTGACACACTTATCACTAGTTTACTATTCTAACTTATATTAGCACTTGACGACGATTAACCATGACTTGACGCACAAACGAAAAGCACAAAACACGAACTAAATGAGACAACAAATTTGCCGTGTTCCCGTCTATATGCCTACATGTCCACTAACCTAAAATTCCCTCCGAGGTCCCCTCATAGCACGCCATGGGGGAGCCTCCAGTCTTGATACAATCCTCCCTTTCACTCACCCTTAGATACGCGAGTAAATTCGCTTTGTGTGAATAGGTTGATTATTTGAAATTTCTTGTTTCGCTATTCCGTTGACGGTGTGGAGACGTTTGTTAGTTACTAGTTGAATTATGTGGAAAATTTTACGCGTTTCTGTTCATTATTTAATGTAAAAATGTGTGTTTTTAATGTTTTTAGAGAGGAAAATTTTGTTTACGTATTGTTATTTACGTTTTAGATTTAAAGCGATGTATTAATCGTTTTTTTGATAGTTTTATTCAATATTTAAGTCGTACTTTGTGTCTTTTTTTTCAGGTGCTCCGGGTGGTTTTAAAAATACTTTGTAATAAATTGTGTATTTTACAGTTAGATGTTTTTACTATTATAGTGATTTAATAAGGTTATTTTATTCCTTATAATATAAAATACTAGACTTCTGTTTGAGCCTGACTCAGTAAAAAATATTAATATCATTTTTCCATCTCTATTTTGTCGTAATGTTTTTTTAACCCGGATTTGCGCCCGTTTCGAATTAAAAATAATCCTCTAAAAGTGCCAACCAAAAAAGACCAATGTATCATTATTAATAAACACAGCTTATACCCACATCAAGTGTTAAAAAAACCTTTGGTTCTGAATAATTTAGGAAACCGACGCTTAGTAGTCGGTCGTAAAACGCAATGGCAAATTCGGTAAAAGGTCTTCAATGTTTGGTCGAGCTATAATTCAAGCCCCAAAAATAGCGAAGGGGATGAAGCGGCCGCCTCACCCCCGCGCTCCACCCCCCGGACCTCAGCCTCCGATGATCTTTGCACGCAACTCGTAATGGCTGTTTAGAAAAATACATAAAAAAGGAAACCCTCCTTGAGTTTTCTCGAGGATTTTATTTCTTTTTTTTAATATATGAAGTATAAAAATATGGTAATATAGGGGCTTAATTAGGGGGCTTTGGGGTGCTATTTTTATTTTGTTTTGTACCTGTATCGCTTGGGGGTGTGTGTGGGTTTGACGATGAACCCCCACTTGTAATTATCTGTAAGATGAACTCTTGAAGAAGAGGTTTATTGGCTTTCTTTGTAGTCTTAACATTTAGATATTTTTAGATTAGGGTCGTGGAGTTATTAGCATTATTTCGGTATATTAGGTAAATATTATTTGGGCCTTATGAAATAATATTGGCTCTAAAAGAATATCATTGTTTAGACTTCTAGGTAGCTAAAAGTAAAGTTGAATCATTAGTTTCATTTGTGAATACATATTAATAAACATTTTATTTTTTACTCATTTCATTTAGCATTGTCCACTAAAATACAGGTTTAAAATCAGTTTGGTGCCAAGGGTTATTCAAAATTGTAGGTAGGTATAATATTTAATGTTTTATAAGAGAGGTAGAGAACCCTTACCGTGGGATGATCAACAGCTGATGCATTGTTTTGTCGTTTTTATACTCAATTCACCAAAAGTTTAATATTTATGACGATGAGGGGTTTTTAATTACTTTATTTTATATTTTAATTGAGGAATGAGATAGTGATGCGTGGTATGAGTGACACATACTTTGTACTGTATGTAAACATTATTATAAAATGTGATAATAATTGAGTATTTTCCTAATTAGTTTGATCATTTTTACGGCTATTTTTGTATTGGTACTGATATGTTTCAGATAGGGCTCTGTGTTGCAATTTTAGCATAGAATAATGAATATAATAATATACACTATCTATCCACTGATGTTTTTAGCTTAGTAAATGAATATAATTACAAAGACTCCATTAACCCCTAAATAATTATAAACCTGTGTGCCTACAAGCGAAAGTTTATAAAGGACATTTAAATAATTTATGCTAGTTTCTATGTTACTATAAAATAGAATCGAAATTCAGTCAACAAAATACCAGCTTTGTAAATTGACACTCAATTTAAAACATTCGTGAACATAATGAACTAATCGGTTTGTGCTTCAAATTGAATTGTGTAAACATTTATAGGTGGAATTTAAAATATCCAATTAAGTATTTGTGCAATTATATCTTAGGTAGGCATAGGTACTTTGATTGTCAAATTTATTTGAACTAACAACGTTGGTTTTACTAATTAGTTAATGTATGTGAAAAGTAGACGTTGCGTTGGAAGGCCTCCCACTAGGTGGACCGTTGACCTGGTCAAGGTTGCAGGAACCCGCTGGATGAGAGACGCACGGGACCGGTCAATATGGCGACGCCTGGGGGAGTCCTATGTCCAGCAGTGGACGTCTTTTGGCTGAAATGATGATGATGATGTGAAAGGTACATGTGGCTCTATTTTTGGCAAAAGAATAAGCATTACCATGCGACATGGCAATACTTCCAGTCTTCTGAGAACGATTCTGGAAGACAGCGATGTGGAGGATTACTTAGACGCCTTAGAGCTTTGTTGTATTATTTAGTTCGTTTATTTTACTGAAATTAGTCCATTTTATTGTAAATATTTAGTTTTACGCTTATTCTATTCCAATCTAATAAATAATTTATTATTTAATGTGAATAAATGTTCAGCTTTAAGGAAGATTCTAAAAACAGAGGATTTTTAAGGGATAAAAAATGCTCAATAAATATTGGTCGTTTATTATGAAGATCAGCCAAGTTCAGTATTAAGGTTACGTCTAGATTACATCGACATCACTAACATTACATAGAGACACAGAGTTCTCTTATATTTATACAGTTACGTTAGACTAATAAGGTTACGCCACGCTCCACACACACATACACGCTACACGCGCGTTACACGCTTACTTTTTACGCTGGTCAGCCAGCGCAAGTGAAGTGTTAACAAGTGACGTGATACTAACATACTTTTCATTACTCATACTCTGAAAGTAGGTCATAACATGCCTGCGGAGCGGGTTGTAAGTACTACTTTTCAGCCCTAGGGAGAATCGCTTTCTACTGACAGCTGTCAAATTATTTGATGTAATTGGGAGCAAGCTTATTGCCATCAACCAATTTAATTAGGAGCAAGCCCATTGCCATCAACTGATGTAATTAGAAGCAAGCCTATTACCATCAACCGATGTAATTAGGGGCAAGCCTATTGGCATCAACCAATGTAGTTAGGAGCAAGCCTATTTCCATCCACCGGTTTAGGTAATTGGGAGCAAGCCTATTGCCATCAACCAATTTAATTAGGACCAAGACTATTGCCATCAACCAATCTAATTAGGAGCAATCCTATTGCCATCAACCGATGTAATTAGGAGCAAGTCTATTGTCATCCACCGATTAGACTTTTTTAATTATTTTGTATTTTTTTTTGTCCTGTGTGGATCCAATAAATACTTTTTCTTTCTTCATTCTTTCGAATTAGGTAATTGGGCGCAAGCCTATTCCCATCAACTTTCCTTGTATTCGTAATGAAAAGCACAGTGTTTACCTCGGGTTAAAGACTTATTTAGTCCCTCGAACTATTAGCGCCCTCGCTGCGCTCAGGCGCCAAACCCCGTCTCGGGACGAAATTAGTTCCTTTCACCCCTAAGGTAACAATGTACTATTTAAGCTTCATTTATTAACTTTATTATTTACTTTAAACATATTCTTAGTTTACTTAAAAATAACATCACGCCAGTAATCTCCGAAGGGTTAGGTAGAGGTGTACCCTATATAACATTCACATTTCGTCAGTTATGTTTAAGTCCCATTTAATAGGGGGTGAGCCTATTACCATTAACCGGACGCTAATCCAGGCTGCTTTCTGATGGTAAAACCCAAAAACACTTTGCCTGACCTAAGAATCAAAAACAAGACCTGCACAGCAATCGCATGCTCTGTGGTTCAAATGTAGCTTGAAAAAAAATTACTCTCATTTCCAGGTAACCTAAGTAGACAAAAATTAAAATTTTGTCCAAAAAATGACACTACCATAAACATACTGCACAACCATCACGTTTAAAAAAATATTAAGATCAGTGCTGATCTTAATATTAAATTGTCTTATGACGACACCGAAGCCTTGGTATAACATTTGCACAAAAACCTTATATGCACACACACCCACACAAATTCACACACAAACACGCACAAAAATACACACACTAACACACACAACACACACCATAAAACAAGCCAATTTACGCAAAAATCGTTTTATTTTGTTTTAACCTTATTTTTATTTTTTAAGTTGTGTTCAGAGCACATTACAGAAGCTCTCATATATTCTAATTTCTTACTCTGTAATTTTTATTGTTTATTGTCACTTTTTATGTCCTTAATTTGATGTAACTATTTTAAACTTGTGAAATTCGCACTCCCGAGTCACAAGATACAAGCTATGCTTAGTTTGTGGCTCACCGTTTCTGTATTCTTTCTTTTGTTTAATAAACGTTATTCTTATACACAGAATCACCTATACATGTGATTGGTGTTTGCATCTCCCGTGCATCAATTAGGGCCCGTTTGGTGCGGTCTCGTGCAGTCATGACTCGTGCCACGGGCCGTCAGTCGCAGTCGCATGCTAGTCCGACCGAATTCTGTAAACCGCAAACATTTGGTCAAACGGTAGATATTTTGATTTTCCTAATGTTACCGTTTAAATACGTGCGTAGGTTTATGTTTAGATTTGGAATTGGGTTTTACCGTTAGAATAGTATTTGGTTTAGTTAGGTAAATATTATTTTCGTACTTATATGTTATTTTGTTTAAATAAAGAAATGTTGGAGGTAATATTTTTGACTGGCCTGTTGGTCTAGTGGTTAGTGACCCTAACTGCTATGCCGGAGGTCGTGGGTTCGATTCCCACCCAGGACAAATGTTTGTGTGATGAGCACGATCATTTGTTCTGTGTCTGGGTGTAATTTATCTATAATATGTATGTATTTAGAAATATATAAGTATGTTTATCAGTTGTCTAGTACCCATAACATAAGCTCTGCTTAGCTTGGGACTAGATGGCGTTGTGTGATAGTTGTGGAATATTATTATTATTAATATTTTGGCTCAAAGTTTATTATAAAAATGTATGATTGAGGTTTGGTATGATTCCCATCATACCAAACCTCAATTATACATTTTTTTTTGTTTTGTTTTGAAAGTCAAAGTCAAAAAGTCAAAATTCATTTATTCAAACTAGGCTGATAATCAGCACTTTTCGAAGGTCAAAATTTACTTTACTTTACTTTACTACAGTGAAATTTGGCTAACTGGGACTTGGATAAGTGAGAAACTTCTATAACTTTACTGGAACTCATACTGAGACATGAGACAGATTTGGATATCTGAGACACATTTAACCAGGTTTCACTGTATTTACATTTTTATAAGACAGTCCCCCAAAAACGCCCACCCATCGACACTTCCTAGTGTTTAGCTGGAAAGAAGAAGTGGCGGAACAAACTCCCCAGCACACATCTGTCTGTTAGGTTGGTTAGAAGAACCAGACTCGATACAATAGCAAGGTGTCAGTTAAATTTAAGATTTACTACAGACACAATCATTATTAAACAAAAGTATATAACAATAAACAGTGTAAAAAAAAAAAGAAAGCCTACTAAGGTAAGCTTTAAAAACTATTAAATAAACATATTTAAAATCTCCGAGTTTGTTTCGGCGTTCCTTCTTACAGTAGACGGATTGAAGACTTTCCTTAACTAGTTTTAAAACATAATTTATAGTTGAGTGTAAAAGTATTTTTAGACTATTATTTTAGCAGTCATTCAAAAATCTCAATTTCTAACCCAAGACGCACTTCTAATTTTTTGATTTTTTATGAGTATTGTACAATGATCACTAGCTTCTGATAGGGACGAGGAAACCAAACCAGCTTGCTAGAGCTGTGAGCTCGAAATCAAATAATCATTTAGAGGAAGATTATTCTCGTTATATTCATTAATAGATTTTCTCTGTAATATAAGAAAATGTATTTACCAAAGGACAAATAAAATCAAAGTACAAGGATAAAATAGGGAGAAAATACCTAGAAATTGGCTCACTTGGGTGGCGTAGGTAGATCCCTCCATCTTCCCCGAAAATCACGCACAAGTACCTTTCAATGTTTTGAAAGCCATCCATTATGCTTTTATGTGAAGAAGAACTTAATGACCGAAAAATGGTGAAGACAAAGCGTCTTAATATAGGCGGTAAGCACCTTCATCACTGGTGCGGGAAGGCTGGCATTGCGGTCAACTGACCATCCGTCCGGTATTACCTCCAGTATTAATCTTCTAGAGAGTAATTTTGGAGAGGGTTTTACACCTATTAAAATCTACTTCATCGCCCTTCATTTGGCCGGGAGGTCCTCACATCCTCTTTACCTGAACTGGAGGAATAATAAGGAAATGATACGAAAATATCATAAATTGCAAACTCATACTTTTAACGCAGGTTTGTTGAGGGGCAGCCGGGTAACAATGGCTATTAGCGGCGAAGGACCAAAAAATCTTAACAAATGAGCTGAATTAATGACGATGAAATTTGACACATGGGTAGACCATGACCTGTGTAAGAACATAGGATGCTTGAAATTCCGGTAATAAGTTCTCGTCGAATAATTTCCTTGCGACAGGCCGACAGATGTCGCGGGCAAATCTCCTATCTTCCACTGCTGGGCAAAAGCCATAACCATAGTCTTTCACTATTTCTCTGTGATGTTTTCTCTAGCGAAATCTAGTCAATAAAATTCTCAAAACACAGATAAACTCTATATGAATTCTTCATTTTACATTCACTCGTCTATAATATTCCCAAAACTTTCCACACAATCACGAATTCGAAAACTCGCCAACTCTTTCGAACGAAAATTCTCGTCACACCCGCAAATTCGAAATTTTAGATTCCTAGAAGTTCGTTAACTAAACAAAGGGGCTAGGGGGTTACGACCTAGTTATTAAACATTCTGTATTGAATATTTGAGCGCCATGTGCTAACTGCGGTTGTAACTGTCTTCGGGTCTTCGTTCAACTTTGACGTGGAGCCTTTGTTCGGGATGTGTGAGTGACGGCGAATGGAAGTGATCCAATTAAGGTTGATGTGAGTTGTGGAGGATTGTCGAGTTGGTTGTAGAAAGAAATACTGTTGCTAGGGAGTGGAGTGATGTGCTTCTGATGTATTTTGTTCGGGAGAGGAAAGTAACTTTTACGTGGAGGTTGGTTGTCTGTATTGGATACAGTTCAGCTCTGTGCCTTTATTCTAGTAAGTCATCTTGTAAGTAGTTTACTAACACGAAAGTTCTAGAATTTTTGTCATTTGGCCGTACTGTGTACTGGGTGCCCTCGAGCGTTGGAAGGCCTTCCCACTAGGTAGACCGATGACCTAGTGAACATTGCTGGAATCCATTGGATGTGGGACGCACGGGACGGTCAATGTGGCGACACTTGTTGGAGGCCTATACCTGCTGCTGTGGACGTCTTTCGGGTAAACTGATGATCATAATGAATTTCAAGTTCAAATATTAATGGATATACCTTAACCATCTAATCTATTTCCTATTTACTCTATTTTATATACACTAAAATTCAAGTAGCATATGTCAAAAAATCTTTACAGCAACCGTTTTTTTTTTTGGAGTGTGGGAAATCAAATGACTCCTGCCGCTCTGGGCATAGCGGTGGGGAGTGTCAAACTTCTACTGACTAAAAACCACCCATGTTCCTTCTTAGCCCTTTGTGTTGAGGCCACGGTATCTCTTTCGAAAAACCCGCAGCCCCGACGAACATTACAATGAATCCTATCTACAATCACCTAATCAACATATCCACTCGTCTTAACAAGTTTTATCACGACTTCACGAGCCACGAGTACATCGCAGTAATCAACGAAGGAGACAATTATCGGCATCCACTTTATAGTTACGCAACACGAAAGGGGGTGAACGGGTGAACAAGGGGTGTTCGGGTGACAGAGTACGGCACACAGTCGTAAAAATACCACAATTACACGGAATTTCGAGAGAATACACGTGTTTTTATTATAGTAATGGGTTTTATGGTGGCGGAGAATTTGTTTTGTCGTTTTGTTTTTAGTATTTTGAATAGATTGAGTTGTAATCATTTCTAAGTTATAACATTTAAATAAAACGGATGCGTTAACAGGTTTTACAATATATTTATAAAAATACCACTTGGTTTTGATAGAAGATTAAAATGATGTTTGATTTCGATTTTGCGGAATACGTTTACGTTTTACCATCGAACTAGCAGACATATCGCAGCGTACCATCCACATTTTGATTATATCCCGAAGACTCAGTGCTTCTCCTTGACGTTTATTAGTGAGTGATCACGCATTTCTGGGTACGCTCGTTTAATCGTAGACCTCACCAATCGCTTTCCATCAGGTATGAACTAAGTGCAGGCCTATTTTTCAATAAATAAAACTTGCGATAATATAGGATGAGGTAGTAGTAGTAGTTAGCAATACCCCTCATCAATAATCATTGATGGGTCTATCATTAAACCCACGCATGAAGAATCAAGAGGACCCTTACTTTCTACTCAAAATCAGCACAGCCGACATCAACAGCACCTTTGTTCACCACTAAAACATCATCATCATCATCATTCTCTTGTCTTTTGGCTCACCATGTCTTCTTCTTCCATACTTCACGTCTCACCGAAACCTCCTTTCTTGCATTTTAGCACTACACCGAACATCAGAGCGAGCAATTCAGAAAAACTTAAAGTAATTCTGCTACACATAATCGAGCCTGGAGGAGTTCTTAGCGCACAAACAAAGGCTTAGATAAGAGCAACTTTATGCACTTCATTGTGCACTATTGTAAGCTTGAATCTTTTAGAACTTTTGATTGTTCCGCAGAGGAACATTGTTGGGTACGTAAAGGTAGGGATTTTATTACATTATTATTTTATTTTAGTTAAACTTTTGATAAAAATGTTAAAGTGTTTAAGAGTTCGATGAACACACTGTATATTACAGAACATGAGCTTTAAATTTATTTTTGATCACATCTTAAATTTATTTAATTTTCATGGCGTCACGGTTGACTGTGGAGAGTGGAAGAAAAGTGTAGCGCCGACCCCAAGTAACATGGTATAAGTGCAGGAAGATAGACGCGGGCCTGTGGACGGTGAGTAACGGGCTAGCTCGCCGTCCGGCCGTCGTCATGACGGCAACAGTCCGTGCCGGCGGCGCGTTCGTGTTCCACGCGCGCCTCAAAGAGATGTCAGCAACATGGAAGGGGCCCGCAAGGGCCGACGCCCGTCGGGGCTTGTGGATTATCGAAAGGATAACGCGGCTCCGACACAAGGGCGAAGAAGGAACATGGGTTTGGTTTTAGTCAGTAGAAGTTTGACCACCCATCAAAAAAAGGGCAGGAAGATAATAAATGATGACACTCAGATCGTAATGCAACGTTTTGAACAAATTTGTATTCAAATCCAGAGTAGATTCATTGTATAAATATCTCAAGGCCAGATAGTCTCCATGCCTAAATTCTATTCCCACTTTGCAGAAGCCTGTTTACCAACCAAAGTTCTATTTGCTATCTCATCAAGCAAACATGTCTAACTCAGGCACATAGCATAATTACTTACAAACACAAAGCAAACTTCGGCAACCACAAAAAACATACAGGTTGAAGTCAAAACAACATCAACGGTAGGTGTCAACAACAGGGAAGTGTCAGCGACGGTCAAAACCACACGCACGCAGAGGGTACCTATTGTACAGTCGGGAGGATCGACATGTATTTCATGGCTAACTTCTAATATGATTCTATTGTGTAATAATAATTGAAGAAGAATAAATTGCATGTGACTAAAAGTGATGAATATAAATTTTGATGGATGGAGAAAGAGAGAAAGACCAAAGAAAAGATGAATGGAGTGTGTGAGGAATGATATGAAGGAAAAAGATCAAAGTCAAAGATTTATTTGCAAATAAATATGGTTACAAGGTTCTTAAAATAGTTGTATAAGTAGCTCAACATACTCAATCATAATATAATGACATGCAAATTTTAAATTGATATAATTGAATTAAATTGATGTCATTGAATTTATTGAATTAAATTGATGTAATTGAATTTATTGAATTAAATTGATGTAATTGAATTAATGTAATTGAATTGGTATTTATAATTGAATTCACACAATTGATTTTTAGATCAGGTCAAATTATATTATTTAAATTTAAAGTCAAGAAAAGGTGTAAATTTTAGCGTGATGATTGACAGGTGAGAATGGAAGAGAAAATCGTGTTCTGCCTACCGCAAACGACAAGTAACTAGGGTAGGAAGATTATGAATAACGATTGCAACTTTTAACAAAACCAATTTTGTAATAAAAAAAAAAAAAAAATTAGTTAGCCTAGTCTTTCCCACTTTTCTTTATCTTTTATTATTACAAAAAAAAAAATCTTCAAAATATTTGGTTTTCAGCCTGTTTGTTGGCTGAAAACCAAAAACATGGAAGGAAATTTCTTACGTTGCGTCCATACATATAGGTGGGCACGACTGTACATGCCTCCATACGAACGTAGAGGGAACATTTTCGCACACCCTTTATGAAATACACAGTGTCAACTGCAGGATTTCATAGGTGTTTGTTTGAAGGGCTCCAAATGGTTTGGGAAAAAATACAACATGCTATTTATAGCAGTTTGCTATTATGGGATTTTGGTGGGTAAGCACACACAGTGTGGCTTTTGTTAAAAAATAATTGAATATTTTGTCACATAACATAACATCACGCCAGTAATTTTCAGCAGTCGCTTGCAACGTGGCAGTTCTTTTTTAACCGACTTCTAAAAAAAGAAGGAGGTTCTCAATTCGGATATTTATACATATATTTTTTTTATGTTTGTTCGGGCATAACTCCGTCACTTGCCAACCGATTTGAAAAATTCTTTTTTTGTTGGAAAGGGTATACTTCCTAAATGGTCCCTTTTTTATCAAAGTCGAACAAGCGGTTTTTGAAAAATCAACAAAACTCAAAAAAATACTACATTGTCCACATTATGACACATGAACATGCAGTGAACCACTAAAAAGTGAAAAATAAAAATCAGTTTCTGAAGTCGGTGGCAAAAAAATGAAATCAAATAAACAAAAGTCACCGACTTCAGAAACAGATTTTTCTTATATAGTTTATTTTTAACTTTTTGTGTTTTTTTTTTGAAATCGGTTTTATTTTTTGTTAAAAAGTTTTTAACGTGGGTTAACAGCACCGAAACTAGCGCCACCCACATCTTAATAAGAGAATTACTAACTACCGCCAAAAGTGGCCACTTTTATCTTTAATCAGTAATTCTCATAATTTATCAAGTCTAGAATCATGAAAAGTGATTTTAAAATACTACAGGTTATTTACTAGCATGATAGTATTTTGGATTTTTCAGATTTGATGTGATTTTAGGGTAAAAGAAATAAGATGTGGGTGGTGCTAGTTTCGGTGCCGTTAGCGCATTAAGATAAGCCATCTCTTGTAGATTTAAAACAATAGTTTTTTTTCTAAAGGCGGCTTTTTATTTTCCACCGCAAATAATAATAAAAAATGCTAACAGTTAATTAAAACAAAGCCTTAAACTACAATTACTTCTTATAACCGCACTTAAACCTTAGCACTCATATAACTTTATAGACAAACAAGACTTTAAGTCTACTGTAACTAAACACAAGTTAGTATATCTTCGGCCAACTATCTGCCAACATTGCGTGCTCCCAAAGCGGTCTGTTGTTATAATTTTAGTGTAGATGGCCAACTTATTGGCCCCAAGACATTGGTCTGGCCGGTCTTAGAATGTGTAATTTGCTGCTGTATACGGATAAGCCTCGGGCTTGTACGAGGGACCATATTATTATTGGGTTGTGTGTAAGTGAGATAATAAGTACAGTCCTAGAGAAACTACCCGTATAGTGTGGGAAATCATCAAATGACTCCTCCCACTCTAGGTGAAGCGGAAGGGAGTGGCAGACTAAAAACCACCCATGTTTCTTTTTAGCCCTTTCGGTCTGGGGCCGCGTTAAGGCGGGGTTGCAGTAATTTTAAGATTTTTGAACCTATAAAAATCGAACTAAATAGGAGTTTTTTAATAAATAAAAATCATTACATAAAAATTGAACATACTCTCTAGTAAATCGTAAAGATAGGAACGCGATTTAGAATGATCGGCTCGATACTTTTTTTTATCAAACATGACTCTAAATCACAATTTCCAACGTGTACTGCTAAGACATTTCATCATGAATTTATATGAAAGTTATATCAGTAGATAGAACTTTTTATTCTGAAGTAAATGGTGAAAACAGATTGTATAATTTCTTTATAGTTTTTCTCCAAGAAGCAAAAAACAGTCAAAATTTAGGCATTATATCGCTCGCGCGGCAGGGCGGGGGGCGAGGTCGTGCGTACATAAAAACAAAGTACTGCAACCTCGCCTTAAATCATTCGAAAAATCCGCAGCCCCAGCTAAACGACAAACCTTACAAAACATACTAAACACACATAATTCTCGTATCAACACGAAAAACCAATCAAAACTTTCCTCTCGCACGTAAATAAATGTCAACATAATCCCGTCCACACCAAAAATAATTAATTTTCCCAACTAGTAACTAGGCAGCTTTAGGAATAATTCAACATAAAGGCTGTGCACGGGCAACCGACCGGCAAAGCTTATAAGAGTGAGAGAATGGAGACATCGGCACAACTTGCCACAAACTGCGAATAGTCCCCTTACGTGCTTACTATTCCGAACAATGGGGTCCTTTGGACCCCTAAAACTTAGGGTTGCGAATAGACCTTGTTAAATCTGGGCGTCATTTTCGGGAAAGGGATTCCTTTTATTTATTTTTTTAGTTTGTTTTGTGAAAGAAGGAGGTCATGCGTTTGCGAATAATGATCCTGTTCAAATGTTTTGTATTCTTGTTTAGATAATGATTCTGAGAGTTGAAGTCTTGTTATGATGAAGTCACAAGCTCTTCTATACAACGAATAAGATTTGAGAGTCGTCCTTTATTTATAGAAGCGACTTTTTGTTGGGTCTACATGTACCGTATACCTAAGTACTAATGCTTTAACATGATATTATTGTTGTAAAACCATATGATTTGAAACAAATAACCAAGGAGTTTCTTGCCGGTTCGGTCATCATATAAATCTTTTAATTTTAAATTAATTAACTCAGATTACAAACCGACTTGTCCCAAAACAAACACCTTACCTACTAAAAAACCTCAACGAATTCACCTTCACCAGTTCGACACAATATAATAGTTACGTCTTCCTACAGTTACTCGCCCCTCACTTTCACCCTCATTGTGCGACCAGATGCTCGCTTCAATGGATTTTTGCTACGTCACCTTTATTTTGCGTCGAACTGTCCAGTGACTAGTCATTCACCATAGAACGGTGAACGGTATGAAATTGGTTTACCATATCACAATGGGTATTTTTCGATTAATGATTTATTGATATTGATGGCTTTGAGTTTATTTGGTTAAGTAATCATTGGTCAAGATATGTTTTCTTAATAATAATTTATGTTCAATTTATGTAAATATCTAGGGTACATACACATCTTAATCATTTTCTTTTTACACCTATGTTGGGGTCGACTTCTAGTTAAATCGGACGCAACTCATCATCATTCTCCTGCCCTTATCCCAATATATTTGGGGTCGGCGCAACATGTCTTCTTCTTCCATACTTCCCTATTTCTCGTCATCTTAGCAGTCACCTCCTTTCTAGCCATATCATCCTTCACACAGTCCATCCATCGTTTCTTTGGCCTTCCTCTCCTTTTATAGCCATCTACATTCATACTCAACATTTTCCTCACAACATTTC
Source organism: Diarsia mendica (assembly GCA_949316265.1). Classification (NCBI taxonomy): domain Eukaryota; kingdom Metazoa; phylum Arthropoda; class Insecta; order Lepidoptera; family Noctuidae; genus Diarsia; species Diarsia mendica. The sequence goes on along the minus strand of OX438895.1, from coordinate 2,666,722 downwards.
CTTCATTCCTTCGCATCACATGTCCATACCACGACAATCGATTACCAATCAACTTTTCATTCACCGACGCCACTTTCATTTAATCCTTTTTGTGGCCCAACATTCTGATCCATACACGACAGCAGGTCTAACCATGGTCTTATAAATCTTCCCTTTGAGTGACATTATGAAATGTCATAATGATTGTCTGGCACATTTATTAAAATGATTTATACGAAATAACAAGATTTGTTATTGGCGACGAGAAAAAACCAAATAAACATTGTATATATAGATATATGAAATGGACAAACTAAGAAAATATCGTGGCACCCTACGCGGGATGCTCACGCGACTCGACACATACGTCGATCAGAGGGCAACGATGTCTGACGAAGACATTACTGCTCGCTTCCAGAGCCTGAAGGAGACGATCCTGGCTATACGGGAGGTACAAGAGAAAATCGAGAACAAGACGGTCGACGACAAGGACGATGACGCTTATGATGAAGAACAAGAATACAGGTACGATTTTGAAAAACTTCGTACATCGTTGACAACTAAACTTTTAACAAAACAGACACAGAATAGAGGTCATCAACAGGGCCAGCTACAGCAAGAACACATAAAACAAAGTGAATCCAGGCATAATACACCGAAAATACAATTTCAACCCCTTCAAAAATCAGAAACTTTCAACAATTTCAGAAAAAGATTAGAAGTATATTTTCGATTGAACGACATATCGGAAGCACACATGAAATCAGATATCTTACTGTCAACATTATCACCAGAGCTACACGAGAAACTTTGCGATTTAACATCACCGGAAGAACCAATTAATATGTCATTTGCTGAAATTACTGAAATACTTGACGACTACTTAGACCCAAAACCTAGCAAATGGGCGCTTCAACATAAATTCATAACAAGAACTCAAAAAGCCGAAGAAACTGTAGCGCAGTACGCCGCAGAGTTGAAGAAACTTACCACTAACTGTGAATTCAATTGCCAACACTGTCAGAAAAATACATCAGAAAGTTTTTTATCTCTACAATTTATAAGGGGATTGAAAGATAGCGATGCACGTACAAAAATTTTACAAGACCGAACAGTATACACATTCAAATCACTGACACAGATTGCATTATCTATTGAAATGGGTAAGACAGAAAACGCATCAATGATTACTAATGAACAACCAAGCACCAGTAGTGACCACATCAACAAAATCACCTCATACAAGAAACAGACAGGACCAGGACCAAGTCCAAGACAAATTACAATTAAAGATCTAAAAGGGAAATGCTTCCGCTGTGGTGCTGCGAATCACGAATCCTACAAATGTGGCGCTATACACGTTACATGCCATAAATGCAATAAAGTCGGTCACCTAGCCCGTGTTTGCCTTCAGCGCCACTCTGATGCGAGTCTTAAACCGAATACGAACCTATTAGAAGACTCAATGACAAGTGACCATGATGACTGGAATAATATTAATATCATATCTGGAGAATCATCTGAAAAATATATGATAACGGTACATATTGAACACGTTAAGATAAAGATGGAATTTGACACTGGAGCTACACTAACTTCAATGTCATTAAGAGACTATCAAAAACTAAACATTGGAAAAAGAATTTTTAAGACAAACCTAAAACTCAGAACTTATACTGGAGAGGTAATCAAACCAACTGGCGTGGCATACGTTCAATGCAGATGCCAAGGAAAAGAATTCCACGGAAAACTGTACGTTATCAACAAAAACGTTGACCCCATTTTTGGACGCAGCTGGATGAAAGAACTCGAGACACTTAACTTAGCAGACATAAAAGCCGTACAACCTACTGAAAACATAGAATTAGACCAGCTTCTGGAGCTCTACAAGACATCAGTATTCAGAAACGACCTTGGCGAAATACCCAATTATAGAGGACATCTAAACCTGAAAGAGGACACTAAGCCAATTTTTATTAGACCACGTAGAATACCTTACGCTTTAAAAACCAAAGTGGATGAAGAAATAGAGCGCCTATGCGCACAAGGTGTCATCACGAAAGTTAACCACTCTGAATGGGGTACTCCAGTAGTACCAGTTGTCAAACCAAATGGAAATATCCGATTATGCGCTGATTATAAAGTTACCCTAAACAAAATGATTCAAGATGAACAATATCCAATACCTGTGATTGAAGATATTTTCACAGAGATGAATGGAGGTAAATTATTTTGTACACTCGACATAACTCAGGCGTACCTAAATATGGTAATGGATGAAGAGAGCGCAATGCTACAAACACTCAGTACACACAAAGGAACTTACAGAGTAAACAGGCTCATGTTCGGAGTTAAGGTCGCTCCAAGCCTATGGCAAAAATTTATGGATAAACTGTTACAAGGCCTAGAAGGCGTTAAATGTTTCTTTGACGATATAATTATTCAAGGAGCTAACCAAGAACAACTACTACAGCGGCTCAAACTCGTACTCGATAAACTAAAAGAAAGTAACCTTCGAGTAAACAAAGACAAGTGCCAATTTTTCCAAAAAAGCATAAATTACCTTGGACACACCATCGACAAAGAAGGTCTACACAAAAACAGGGACAAGATAAACGCAATAGTTAAAACAGAACACCCGACCAATACAGCAGAATAAAGAACATTTCTTGGGATAGCAAATTTTTACAACAAATTCATACCAAACCTAGCATCGATCACGAACCCACTAAACAACCTACTAAAGAAGGAATCAAGCTTCCTATGGTCTGCAGAGTGTGAACAAGCTTTTATACAAATTAAGAAAGAAATCGTAAGTGAAAGAGTACTGATACACTTTGACCCTAAGAAACCGTTAGTACTTTCAACAGACGCATCGCCACTGGGACTCGGGGCAGTACTCTCACATAGACTTCCAGATGGATCAGAAAGACCTATAGCATTCGCTTCGAGAACGCTGTCTGGTAGCGAGAAGAATTATAGTCAAATAGACAAGGAAGCTACAGCGATACACTGGGGATTGAAAAAGTTTTTCTACTATTGTTATGGTCGGAAATTCATCCTCGTTACAGACCACAAACCACTGACAGTAATTTTCCACCCAAATCAAACGCTACCAGCAATGAGTACAATGAGGCTGTTTCACTACGCTCACTTCTTATCTGGATTTAACTACAGCATTGAATATAGAACTTCGGCAAACAACTCAAATGCAGATTATTTATCCAGATTTCCAATAGAAAACACCAAGACCAACAAAATTGACCAGAATTACAGTTTTCAATTTCAGCAAATCCATACCATTGATATTAATCCAGATATCATAGCAACAGAAACAAGAAATGACACCGACTGTACATCTTTGCTACACGCATTGGAAACTGGCCAATCACTAAAAAAAATAGGTTACAAGGACAATGAATTTACTTTACACGATGGTTGTTTATTGAGAGGATCACGAGTATTCATTCCAAAAGCACTTCGCGAAAAAGTGCTAGATGAACTACACCTTGGTCACCCAGGCATTGTAAAGATGAAGTTATTGGCTCGCAGTTTCGTATACTGGAAAGGAATTGACAACGAGATTGAGACTAAAGTCAAGTCATGTAGAACCTGTAGATTGCAAAAAAATGAACCAGAGAAAGCACCACTACACCATTGGGAACAGCCAAATGGTCCCTGGCAAAGACTTCATATTGATTTCGCTGGACCTGTGCACGGATACCAACTTTTAATTATTGTTGATGCATTTTCAAAATGGACTGAGATTATACCAACCAAGTCAACTACAAGCTCTTGGTGCATACAAAAATTGAAAGAACAATTTTGCACTTTTGGGACACCTCACGTCTTGGTTTCAGACAATGGTCGACAGTTCGTTTCGGAAGAGTTCGAAAAATACTTAAAAGATTGTATGATCATTCATAAGACATCCGCTCCATACCACCCTGCAACCAATGGGCAAGCTGAGCGTTTTGTGCAGACAGTTAAGCGAATATTACGAAGTTTAGAGGGGGAAGGAGGTAACTTATTAGAGAAATTAGTGACAGTGAAAACTCGTCTCCGACGGACACCAAATGCTAATGGTCAAACTCCGTACCAGCTTATGTTTGGCAGAGATATACGCACGGCACTACATGCTATGTTTTTAAGAAAAGATAAGGAGACAGCACCAGCGCTTCAAGAGGTCAAAGTCAGAGAGTTCAACCCAGGCGATCGGGTACAGGCTCGGGACTACACGAGTGCCACGCAGCGGTGGCAGTTTGGAAGCGTCATAAAACGTTTGGGCCGACTGCACTACGAAGTTCGTACCGACAACGGTTATGTCTGGCGCCGACACCTCGACCAGCTCTTGGGTGCACCTTTGATCCGCAGCAGCTAGGAAGGGAGAGATGTTGTGTGTGTTTGTATGTTGGAAACTCTTTACTGTCCAAACGCGCTAGAGGCCATATAAATGAAATGTCATAATGATTGTCTGGCACATTTATTAAAATGATTTATACGAAATAACAAGATTTGTTAATGACCTCCACAACCGTTAGTACTAGGTAATACGATACTTTTTCATAAAACTAATATAACATAACTAACTAACCTAACAATAACAGCACGCTTGTAATCCCCGAAGGGTTAGACAGAGGTATTACCCATGAGTACACCCACATTTCGCCTGTTATGTTATAGTCCCATGTAATAGGCGGCGAGCCTTGCCATCAACCGGACACAGATCCAGACTACGTAGCTGCTACTGAAAAAATCCTGGTAAAACCACTTGTCAGATATTTAATTTTGGGCTACTGACTACCTAATAAGGGTGCGCACACATACCTACATAAAACATCTCATCTTAATATTCTTTTGAACACCACATTTAATTTACATATCTACTATATTAAAGCAATTTACCATCACCGAAGCATAACAATAAAACCATTGCATGTCATTCAATACGCTATCTTTTATGTCACCGTATCACCATCAGCACCCTCTTTTTAATCCGGTTCAAACCGGTTCGGACCAGTTTGTGCAGAATCTTGACGCGTGGACAACGCACCCCTGATTCGTTTTGAAGGTCATTGAACCAGGGGGCCCAAAAATTGGGGGTGACTAGAGAAATAATCGATAATTTAGTTTTTTGGCATAGGTGGGTCCCTCTGGGGTTGGGTGATCAACAAAGTGCTGTCGCGTATTTTAATATTTTTTATTGTAATTTGATATTAACTAGGGGTGAAGTTTTTCTCAACATCAGCATCATCATCTGGTTTTCCTTGTCCAAACTATATTGGGGTTGGATTCGAGTTTACCCGGATGCAGCTGAATACTAGTATTTTACGGGGAGCGACTCACCAATTAGTATAGAGTAATAAGATACCCCTTGGTACGACTGGCAGTCAGTCTTTCGGACCTCTGATTACCTGTAACGAACCAAACTCCGTAAAATCATAGGAATTTTAACGGGTCACTGTTCCCTAAACAAACATCTACATAACATAGGTATAACAGACAGTCCACTGTGCAGAGGATGCATGGAGGCGGAAGAAACGCCAAGGCACGTACTCCTAGAGAGCAGGAGCGTGGCAAATCACCGGGCACAAACTCTACGATCCCCATTAACTCTCCCGGAAGCCTGCAGCAGTTTGGGAAAGCTGCTGCAATTCTGGGATGACCTATGTTGGTTGGAGTAGGTATTCTTAAAACATCACGCACAATGGCCCAATCAAGAGGCTATGTGCGGATAAAAGCCCCGTTAAACTAAACTAACCTGTAACGACCGTCAAGGATCCACAAATGACAACCGTGCCAACGGCTTAAGGTGAAACGTTAAGTTTAAATTTAAGTTTAAATTTAAGTTTAAGTTCTTATAATTCGTTTCATAGTGGCATTACTTCAAGATTAAACTAAGCACACGTTATACTCTTTCCTCAATGTTCAGCTGTACCTATTTTAGAATTTAAAAAAATAAAGCCATTAAAAAAATACAAATTGCACAACAACAGTCTTAAATCATTCCACCTGCCATATCATAATAAATAAATAAAAATAAAAAAGCCTTATATTTCTTACTAAAAAATACAAAAATAAACTTATTTCTAATTATCTGCTAGTATTATAGTAGTAGTTTACACTTGTGCCTTATATTTATAGATATATGTTTAGCTATATATGTAAGAACCCCTCGTTCTCGAAGGTGAAGGCCTCCTCTAGAGATTTCCAAGTGTCCCTGTTCTTCGCTGTCTCCATCCACTGTTTGCCGGCTACTTGTATGATATCGTCAGTCCACCGGGTCGCTGGTCTACCTCTCTTTCTGGTGCCTGATGGACCCTTCCAGGATGTTATCATGGCGGTCCATCTGTTATCTGTCATTCTGGCTATGTGTCCGGCCCAACGCCATTTAAGCTTTTTGCATTGTTTCAGAGCGTCTGTAACTTTTGTCTTCTTTCGAATTATAGTATGGGATATTTTTTGAATTCTTTTGATTTTTAACATACTCCTTTCCATTGCTCTTTGACACGTCCTGATTTTTGCTTTCGCTTGATGTGTGAACTTCCAAGTTTGGCTAGCGTATGTTAATGATGGCAATATACAGGTATTCATTACTTTTTGCTTAATTTTGATCGGCATGTCGCTTTTCATAACTTCTTTTAGACTCCAAATTTTTTTCCAAGCATTCGAAACTCTCCTTTCTATTTCTTGTTCATTTCTTTTCATCTCAAACGATAACTGTTTACCCAAGTATACATAGGTGTCGACGTACTCCAGCGCTTCATAGTTTAAGTATACATGGGACTTTTGAAAGTTTGTCATAATATTAGTTTTACTGCGGTTAATTTCTAGTCCTACTTGCTGACTTGCGGCATGAAGATCGTTTAACATCGATTGCAGTTCCGCTCTACTCTCTGACAACAACACGATGTCGTCAGCAAATCTCAAATGACTTATATATTTATTGTTTATAATTATGAAGACCGACCCTTTCCCATTTAAGTTGTCCAATGACTCGTTGTAGCACTGCTATAAATATAGTTGGAGAGATAGGATCGCCCTGTTTTACTCCTCTTCTTATGGGTATAGAAGGACCAGTCGTCTCCAGTCTAATTCTACTGTTACAGTTTCCATATAGATATTGTAATACCTTCAAATATCCTATTTCAATATTTTGCGATTCTAGAGACTCCCATAAGTCCCATATTGACCGATGATATAAAGTATCAAAAGCTTTTCGATAATCGATAAACAGAATGTAGAGCGGTCTTTGAAACTCTTGATATTTGTCTATTATCAATTCAATAGAGTGGATATGGTCCACAGTAGAGAATCCTCTTCTAAATCCTGCCTGCTCTACGGGCTGTTGGTTTTCTATGGTACCTCTGATTATCATAGTTACATGAAACTCAACTTAATAATACACATTTTTATCAAAAACTACCACTCAATCGTTTGTCCCCTGGTGTTCAAGCGTGATCATATTTTACAAGCAAACATTTTTCCTGACAAACTTTGATAAGAATCATAATAATATCAAATAGTGTGACTTATTCCGGGCATTTCCGTTGCACCAAAACAGGGGCTTTCGTATGGTATCAAGGTTAAACTTTTCAAGTATAATTCATGACTTATTTTTAAAATAAGTAATAAATAATAAATTATTCATAACTTATTTTTTTAAATAAACTAGTACACAATATTTTTTTTCTTAGCCATTGCTGTCCTGGGCAAAGGCCTTCGCTTTAGTCTTCTACTCTTCGTATTCTCCTACCAATTTGTCACAAACGCTTCTATGTCGTCAAGCCAGTGTTTTCTAGGCCTTCCTCGGCGAGATAAGAGTAAACTATTTAAAAAAACAAAAGTTACAAGAACCGCACCTCAGATTGGCAACACAACTAGTAGGTATAAGTTTGAAACTCCATTCTATATTTGGCTTACTTATGGTCTAACCCCCGTATTTATAGTGAAGACAAAGTAATTACTTATGCAAATATTTTTATGCAATGGACAAGATTTTAAACGAAGTTAGAACTGTCAATGAAAGTAAAACTAAGAATAATTCTAACGTTTGATAGTTCTAACATTAAGGAATTACTAAACTACAGAGAAAAAATCGTATCTTAAACAATGACATTTACTAAAGTATAATAGTAATCACTTGTTTATAAATACGGGTGTAAGTTACTCCAGACGTTCGTTCAACTGTACTGTACTTTAAATTGCAATTATTGTAAGACTTTTAATAAAAGTGCGTCTCATCTTAAGCGCCAGGGTAACCCACGAAATTCAGTGTCAAGTTGTTGACTAATTTAAAAAACACGTTCAATGAAATTAAATGAACTTAAAGGGCTGTATTGCTAAATTCATGCTCATAATTCAGTAACGTCATAATACTCAATACTCAAACTTTATTTGCATTCCACAATGTGTACTTAGGTGGTAAATTAAAAAAAAATTAGATCATTATGGACCCTGTCGGGCACAGCAAAAGGCAAAGATATAGGTAGTAGGAGAGAGGAAGCTTTAAAAACACAAAAAACTATATCTAAATAAATCCAATAATACCATAATAGGAATTCTTTACAAATATAGAATTTTTATACATTATTTATATTTTATCATTTAAATATTCATTTATACTGTAATAGCATTTTTCTGTTAAAAATTGTTTTAGTTTTTTTATAAATATGTTAAATTTGTTTTCATAAGGCTTTGGTTTTCCGATCTGAAAGCCTTATGAAAACAAGGTTGCGGGAAGATTTGGCTGCGGAATAAGAAGCAAACATGGAGAGTTTTTGATCCAATATGCTAACGAACACAACTTGAAGATATTAAATTCGACATTTCAATTAAAAAACAAAAATAGGTGGACTTGGATCTCTCCTGATAAGAATACTAGAAACGAAATAGACTATATGATGACAACAACACCACACTTATTTTCCAACTATGAAGTGCTAACTAGTTTCAACTATGGTTCAGACCACAGACCAATCAGAGCAACCCTAAACCTAATGACAAAAAGAAGCCGAAGAAACATCAGTTTGGCACAAACCACTTTGAAAACAATAAAAGAGAAAAATACTTACCTCACACATCTAAATGAACATCTGCAAAGTCTGCCAATAGCTCACGAAGAGCACACAATCAACCAGTATTGCCAAATGATTGAGAAATCGATAAAAGACAGTTTAAAAAACATAAAGGGAAAACCGAGACAAAATATTTTGAGCGAAGAGGCTAAGGAACTTATTAAAAAAAGAAGTTCATTACAACATAAAACTAAGCTGTGTAAAAAAGACAAGGAGACATTGAAGGAACTGTACAAAAAGACAAATAAAGTTATAAAACAATGCTATGAAACGTACAGATCAAATACAATACACAGACACCTGGAAACCTCAAGAAGTGCTAAGAAAGCAATTAAAGAGCTCGATGGCTCGAAAACTTGGATACCATTCTTAAAATCTGGTCCAAAGAAGAGTAAATCTCGAGCGGAAATTATTAACATAGCAACTGACTTCTACGCAAAGCTTTATGACGAACCGAATTCAATACAGGCAGACAACCAAGCTCACACTACACAATCCAACGTTGAATTGTTTGACGAATACGAGGTTCTCGAAAACATGAATAAACTAAAATTAGAAAAATGCCCAGGACCAGATGGTATCAGAAACGAACATATTAAGTATGCTAAGGAATTGTTGGTTGCCCCACTAACATGTCTATTCAACCAAATACTTATCGAAGAGCAAGTGCCAGTGGACTGGACTAAATCAGAAATTGTCCTACTCTATAAGAAAGGCGATCCAGCAGACATCGGTAACTACCGACCAATAAGCCTTATGTCATGTCTTTACAAGCTGTTCGCATCGTGCCTACTAAGACGAATATCCTTCGACATCGATAGCCACCAACCCTGCGAACAGGCCGGTTTCAGATCAGGCTTCAGCACTATTGATCACATCCACGTAGTAGAACAGGCAATAGAAAAATATGTTGAGTTCCGCAGACCGCTATATTTAGCATTCATAGATTATAAAAAGGCATTTGATTCCATTTCTCACAATAGCATCTGGGAAGCGCTTACCAATCAAAATATAGACATCAAATACATATATTAACATCCTGAAAGACATTTATAACAAAAGCACAAGCAGAGTCAGATTGGAGAAATCCGGGGAATCCATAAATATCAACAGAGGAGTAAGACAAGGTGACCCAATATCACCTAAACTATTTATAGCGGTACTGCAAAATATTATGAAGGATCTGCCTTGGTTAACACAAGGAATCAACTTGGATGGGAGGTGGTTGAGTCATTTGAGATTTGCAGATGATATCGTCCTGCTATCAGAAAATCCTGAAAAGTTAAACATCATGATCAACGAGTTAGAGGCTGCAAGCTACCGTGTAGGGCTAGAGATGAACTTCAGCAAGACAAAAATCATGACAAACGACAAAACGATACCAATTTTGGTTGGGAATGAGCCACTGGAATATGTGCAGAATTATGTGTACCTGGGAAAACAGATATCATTCACAACCAGAAGAAACTTAGAAGAAATAGACAGACGTATAGCTTCAACGTGGAAGAAGTTTTGGGCACATAAAGAAATACTAAAATCTCAGCTCCCAATAAATCTGAAGAAAACCGTTTTAGACTCAGCTATACTACCATGTCTCACCTACGGCTGCCAGACATGGGTATTCAATGTGCAAGCAAAGATGAAGATTCAAGCCACACAGAGAGCAATGGAGAGAAGTTGTCTGGGAATCACCTTGAGAGATAGAATAAAAGCCGCTGACATACGAAATAGAACCAAGGTAACTAATAAACGCAATAATCTTCGCCCAGAGACTAAAATGGAAATGGGCTGGCCACGTAGCAAGGGTCACTGACGATAGATGGACACCAACAATAACAAAATGGAAGGGTCCCCAAGGAACCAGATGCAGAGGTCGACCATGCTCCAGGTGGCAAGACGAAATAAAGGCAATTGCGGGCAAAAATTGGATTGAGAGAGCGAAAGACAGAGATATTTGGCACTCTTTGGAGGAGGCTTTTACCCGAGAGGGGTCCATGCATAAAAATTAATTATTTATTTATTTTCAATGTACCTATTTATAACCAATTTTCGACTGACATTATTAATTCAATTTACTATAAATTACTAGATATCTAAGGCATGTGAAAACGATTTTATTATTATTATATTTTACAATTGATTGATTGATTATTTTAATTTCTTGAAAATGGATTTTATAATTTCATATTACAATATTGATTGATTGATTATTTTAATTTCGAGAAAATGGATTTTTATAGTTTTATATTACAATCGATTGATTATGTTAATGTTCGTATTATAGGTATTATTTTGATTTTTGTGATTATTTAAAGTTGATTATTTTCATTAGAATTTGTGTTAACAATTGATTGATTATTATTTTAATTTTAATTGTTAAATTTGACTTTTGTGATTACTTTAAGTAGAGTATTTTTAATTGAGATTTATTTGAAAATTTTTAATTGATTGATTATTTAAATTTTTATATTTGACTGTTATTTAAAGTTTATTATTTAGAGTAAGGATTTATGTGATTTACAATTGATTGATTATTCATTAATTTTTAAATTTAAATTTTGTGATTACCTACTTAAAATTGAATATTCCTTAATTACTTAGAACTTTTTGATTACCTATCATATAGAATTTGATGATTGATAATTATTTTTATTTTTATTACTATGATTAAATGCACAATGTTGATTATTTTTTTGAGATTATGCATGGAATTAGTAAAGCTATTTTGATTTTTGATTTTGATGTTAAATTTTTCTTCTTTTTTTATTATGTCAGGTAGTCTGTTATATATTTTTATAGTCATTACATAGGGGCTTGTTGAATGTATTTTTAGTCGAGATTAATCTTGATTTGTGTCGGAGTGTGTAACGTGATTGTATGTCTTCGCGCTTTGTGTAAAACTCTTGATATTTACGAACAAATTTGCAAGTTTCTAATATGTAAATACTGGGGAGAGTAAAGATGTTATATTTTTGGAAGTGAGGTTTGCAGCTGTCACTCTGATCTATATTTGCCAGGATTCTAACTAATTTTTTCTGAAGGACAAAGAGTGAGGGTGCATCCGTACTATTTCCCCAAAGGATAACGCCGTAGCTTAGCTATGCATAAGCATATGCATAGTAGGTGGTGAGCGCTGTTTGAAGATTGGTTGTTTTCTTTATTTCACGTAAAGCATATGAAAATCTTGAAAGTTTTGATCTAAGTTTTTGAATGTGGGATTTCCAATTTATATGAGTATCCAAATTGATACCAAGTAGCGTAAACTCTTTGACAATTTCTATTTTTGAGTTATTAAAAGTAAAATCTATATTTAATGGGGTTTTTTGGTGGGGATGAAAGGTAATAAGTTTAGTTTTGGAATAATTTATTTCGAGGTTGTGTGCGTTCATCCAAGTGATGGTTTTAGTGAGTATTGAATTTAGTTCTTCGTTTAGATTTAAATTGTTTTTACATGAGACTAATAGAGATATGTCATCCGCGAATAATACACATGGTCCTTCTATGATTTTGGGTAAGTCGTTAATATAAATTAGAAACAAGAGACATCCTATTACGCTTCCTTGGGGTATTGAAGCACTAATTGATTTGCTGTTAGATCGAACTTTTTCTATTTCTTTTGACGTGTGATTAAAATATTCAATTTCTACTGTTTGCTCTCTGTGCTTTAAGTAAGATACAAGCCAATCGTGAGCTTTTCCACGAATGCCTATTCCATACAGTTTATTAAGCAATATATTAAATTGGACCTTATCGTAGGCTTTGGTCATGTCTAGTAACAAACCTACGGCATATTTATTTTTATTAATTATATTAAGAGCTTCTTGAACAAATTTGTATACTGCCAAAGTTGTTGAGCGGTTTTTGCGAAAACCATTTTGGCATTCGTCAAATATTTTATATTTCTCGCAATATTTGTATATTCGGTCACACATGGCTTTTTCAAAGATCTTTGAGGCTGCGGGTAAAAGAGCTATTGGCCGGTAATTGTTTGGATCTGATTTTGAATTTTTTTTGTGGATCGGTTTGATTAGTGACTTTTTTAATAGATCAGGGAAAGCACCCTGTTCAAAAGATTAGTTTAGAAGGATGTGGAACGGTAGGGTCAGTTCGTCTGCGCATTGCCTTAATAAGATTGGTGGGATTTCATCTATCCCATGGCTGCTTTTGTTCTTTAACTGTTTTATTAAACGGTTTACTTCCCAGGGGTCTACAGGGCTAAGAAACATGCTATTTTCCGCGGGGTCCAGCACGGACGTGCCGTCAGACTTCTGGCAGCCAGGTGGTCTAACGCCGCTCTCACCTATTGATGCAAAGAAGTCATTAAAAATCTCGGCTACTTGTTTAGGTTCAGATGTTTTTTTGTCGTTTGTTTGCAATTGTATGTTACTTTTTTCGTTTTTTGATTTCTTATTCGCTCTTTCATTTATGATGCTCCACATTGTTTTGACTTTATTAGTAGATTTTTTTATTTTATTTATGTATTCAGTCTTTTTTGCTGCTGTAACCAATTTTTTTAATATTTTTTCATATTTTTTATAATATTTGGTACGATCATGAATCATATTTTGTTCAACATACAACCTGACACTTACTTGAAAATTGTAAGAAAGGTAAGAATATCTGAATTTCACGGGCTACCTTATCGCTTCTACCTTATTCGATCGCGATCTCTCTATTCAGAAAAAAAACACTCCAAATAAACAAACTACAAAAACTTTTCTTAACCTCAATCTCCCCCAGAAACTGATCAAAAACCATCAAGCAATTCAAACTCCACTTGTCCCACAAAGCTAAGATAGCTATCGGTGACCGAATAGTTTTCGGGAACATTCGGGAATTTTCGGCATTTTTCGTACACACTCGGGTGATAGTGTGCACTAAGGGTTCGAACACGTGGGGGCTGTGCTATCGAATCGTCCCCGTCGTATTTAAAGGCGAAGGAGACGGATGTGTGATGTGCGATTCCGAGTGGTGTGGAGTCGGTGTTGGAGCAATTTTAATATTTAGAAACGATTTATTTTTATTGAAATACTTTACCATCACTTTTAGATTAAGTTAGTGCTAATCATTAACAATAATGGATTCTAATGAATGAATGAATCAATGTAGGCAATGCTGATAAATACTGAGTGTCAGAATATAACTTTCTAGAGTCTTGAATAGAAATTGCGGCTTACAAAAAAAAAAATAACGCTATGACCAAGGATGAAGCACAGTGAAGTGCCATAGAACAATCATATTTATAACCATGATAAAATGTAAATTAATAAATATTTTTTTATGATTATGTAAGTACACACAGAGAGAACATGAGGAACCATCGTAGTCAAAGGTAGAGTACAAAGTCACAGCTTATTTTAAAAGAAATGCCTTTTTAATTTCACAGACGTACGCCTCACGCCTGTGAAACAAAAAAGGATTAAGAAATGTAGACGGTAGTAATTATTTGTTTTTTTAGAATACATCATTTTAATCTAAAGACCAGTTTTAGTCCCTCTTAAGTAACGCAACTCCACATACCTCCTCTATCCCCCAAAACCGTGCGCTAAGAGAAGGGCTCGGACTTGGGAACGTTATTGATTTCCATTATACCCGCACCGCCGCTCGTCATCTTAAAGACGTGTCGCGTTTCACACACTTTTATATATCGTCACACTTTTATATTATATCTTTACACTTTTATATAGCATCTACTTATATTTAAACGTGTATGACAAAATGTTTGATCTTATTTCGCAGTTCAGTCGGTGACGAAAATGCAAGATACTCAAACTCGAAACATTTAAACTGGCACTTTTGAACGTCAGAATAACAAAGAAAGTTAAACCAAAATCACAGAGATATAGTACAGTAGTTTACACGTTCCAAAACGTAAATTTCAATGGAGATGAATTATAGGCAAGAAACAAAACAGAAAGAAATCAATATATTGGTACATAATTTTGGTTACAGCATTCATGTTTAGATTCATCATCTGCCTAACTTTCTACCAACTATGTTGGGGTCCGCTTCCAGTCTAACGTCATGCAGCGGAATACCAGTATTTCACATTCAGAAGAGACTGTCCTTAGAAAGACAGGTTGTCAAACTTTTGGCCACTGGTCACCTGTAACGGCTGTCAAAGATGTACAAATGACAGCCGGAACCAATGGCTTAACGTGCTTTCCGAGGCACAGAAGAAACTCAGTACATAATGAAAGAAAGAAAGAAAACATTTATTTAGCACAATATGCCACAAGTGCACACAACAAACAATAAAAAATAAAATGAACAAACAAACAAAAAATAAAAAAGAGTGTGCATCTCACGGCTGCGCCAAATAGGACCAGTTCAGCAAACTGCCGAGCAGCTAGTGCCCGACGCTGGTTTTCAACTGGCCCTGAGATGGTGATGTAACGAACGTAAAACAGTTTTAGTCCCTTGTTTATAAGTGTGTATGTGTCTGAGTAGATACTTAGATATATGAAATAGATGTATAATAATAATACAAATAAGCAAACTTAGCTTATGGAAACTTAATGGGTGGTCACCCATCCACAGACCAACCTAGGCAAGCGCGGATTAACCTAAAGATCAATCCCGAGTGACAGTTATTATTTAGTCACAAGTTCCTCCTTCTGTCTCTTCAATATGACTACATATTTCAGATACGAGCTGTATTACATTCACTTTTATATAGCGTTACACTTTCTCCTTATGTGTCAGCGTTTCTGTACCATTATCATGATATATTATGGAAGACGAGGAAATACTGCGTTGCCGACAAATAAATTAGAAGGGCAGGATTGTGATGATCATAAAATATTAATAGAAGAAAGTTTGTCATGGCAAGACAATGAATGTGTGAGAAACAAAGCTGCTACAGTATTTGTCGATATCGGCATTGTTGTCTACTATTTCCCGGAATTTCGATTACATTTTTGTGCCATCGATCAGTTAGGTACATAGTCGGTTCTTAATGATTACGGCCGTCTTTTTTCTAAAAAGAGCAGGGCTGTCCCCAGCACTGGTAACATTTTGGACCTTATAATGAATTCAGGATTTTGTATATAAATCATGTAGGGATTTCTACAGTATCGCGTGTGCGCTTACAAAATATTGAAATAACATATACACAAACTGAGACCCGGACAAGTACATTTATGCCGTACAAATATTTATTCCGTGCGGGAATCAAACCTGTGATACACCATATTATTATAGCAGTCAATTTGTGAGCTACTGAACCGCCAAACATGCATCACAAAAAAATCGTTAGTGCAAAGATGAGTCTGATATATAGACATCAAATTACCCCTTCCTTTACCATTCAATTGGACAATCGATGCACCAAACACCGTGTATAATTGAAATCAATTTATAGTCACATTTCAATATTGGTTTATAACGCAGCTATATTTATGAGCTGACAAAAATACCGATGAAAGATAATAAAATATAAATGAACGAAGGCGACGCCCGATGGTATCTGATGAGCGAATCGAATGAATTCCTGCGGAGGTGAATGATTCGTTTTTTCTCGAGCAGAACAATGAAATGAGATAGATAAGATTGAAAACTGGAATAAAATGTTGAAAGGAAAAACTTATGTAAGAAAGTAATTTAAATGACGTCGTGTCGTTGAGTTAGGTGCTCCAGTGTTATTTATCAGTGAAGATATTTATCAGAAAACACGAGATGGTTTTGAAACATTTTGTTTTCTTTGAGAGCTTTTTCAATTAAAGTCAATCAGCTGTACCTTTAATAACAGCATAGCAACTAATTGTTATTCTGTAACTTATTACATAGGTACTCATTATCCTGGCCTTTATTCAAATTAATTTAGGGTTCTTATATTTAGGGGTCTTTCATACTTCTCTATTACTCAACATGTAAGCATTTACCTCCTTTCTAGCCATTTCATCCTTCACACAGTCCGTCCATACTACTGACTGAGGTACGTATTATTATTGAAGTTATTTTCAGTATCAATCGTAATCGTATAGAAAGTAGTTTTTAAAATACCATGGCCACTCTCTATACCAATTTATAAAAAGACAATCCTATCTAAAGATAAAATCGGAAGACTCCAGCCCACCAGATAAGGCGAATGTCTCAAAAATATACCAACGTCCATACATATCTGCCGATCCTCTGTGGCCAATAAAGGGCCATAGTTGGAAGGGACCGGTTATCGCCGTATCTCGGACTCATCGGGAACTATGAATGTGGGTTGGCCTCACACCGAACTGAGACACGGAATGTACAGGGAGAATGATAGTTTGAGTGGGTGAAAAAAAGGAAAACAATGTGTATTGAGTTCAACAAATGAGACTTTATTGAGAGGAAATAGAATGTGAGTTTGAATGTAGTCATTAATAATCATTACGTTTTGAGAAAATTAAACGTATAAAACGTTCATGTCTTCATTTAAAACCTTGGAAAGTTTGACCGCAGAAAACAGAAACAAAAATTATTGAAAAGAATAATTACTTACTGTAATCCTGTGCTAAAACTTTTTACCAGTGCTTGTTATCGTAGCACCTTCCAAAACTTAATTTTTGTTTTCGGAGAAACATCTGGACACATGCCAATAAAATGAAAACAATGCCTTTTTACAATCTACCACCAAAATGATTGTTTTCCGACATTCAAACACTGAAATAACAACAGCCTGTGTAACTCAGGGGGTATAATTAGTAAACCTAAGTCGTTATATGAAGTGATATTTACGTAGTTGGGGGATATCGGATGGAGGGTAGAAAAGGGGTTTAAGCAACCCCTTCTCACGTGTTTACAAAAACAAAGGGTAAACGTGACCTATTGACTGGTAATAAAATTACCCACCTTTCTCATTAATTCTTTCAAATTAGGTTCCATATTATTTTGAAAGCTTTAATCAAAATTTTTATATGGCTACTGTAGATTGTTTTTAGATCAAAGAAAAAGTTGCGATACTGTGAACTAGAAGGTATTGTTGGGAACGTTTTTTAAGTTTAAATGTATACTGCTTGATTGTAGTTTTAAAGTAATAGGGTTCGGTACAAGCCTAGTAAGGTACAGAGTTCCAATAAAATAAAAGACCAGCTAAAGTAAGTGATTTTGTACCTTAAGAAGAAAAGTAACAATACGTTGCATTCGGAGACCAAATTTAAAATAAAAATTGTTTATCAACTAATTTCCTAATTTTCATTGAATTAAAAAAAATCTTATCCTATCTTGCTATCACTATCTCCCATCCAAAAATAAAAAGGTCACAAACCACACCAAAATACCTACAATTTTGCTAACAGTCACATCATTATTACTGAACGACTTACTACTCTGCTGACCTCCCCAGGGCCCGAAGTTCCATAACTAGTTAAGATTTAATTAAATGCTTCCACAACTGTAGCTAATATGCTAAGCCAATAAACTGCTGTGGTATACAGCATCAGTATCTAGAGCAGTTGTACAGTTTCATCTAGGTCGTTGTCAATGCTGTTCTGGTATCCTGGTATCGCTGGGGTACAATTTAATGATAAAATTAAACTTGGGATTCAATTTAAAGATGATGGTCATTTCGTCTGTTAAGTTAGGTTGACATGAGATTATTTATGAAACATGACGAGGACATCATACTCTTGAACATTGGTTAAGCAGGTTGCGGTTTCGTGGTTTGCAAATGTGTACATACCATGAAAAAGTCTAAAATTACCTAGAATTATGTGCGACCATGACGTGCTCTCTTCAAGTGTATCTTATTTATTATATATTTAGTAATCTATTACTTTCATCCTAACAACGAGCATTGCTGGTAAAGAAAATTGGTTCTTCGAGCCGGATCAAGAGAGTCAAATACAGTATATTTATTATTATTTAACAACACTATTCACATAATCATTATTCGATAACTTTTGATACCTAATAGCTTTTGATGACGCGAAAGATGATTCGTCCCAAAATGAGTTATAAAGATTAATATATGTAAATATTCGAACAAGTTACAAAACAGTGTAACATAGAACCTCACAGAAGTTAGAACTACCCTGATATAAGTTGTGTTGCCCGAGGCAAATGGGATGGACCTGAGTCTCCGAGCTTAACTTCGCACAGTATGGGAATGGGAAGAAGATAGCTAGTGATAGTGTGGATGAAACTATGTATGTAAGGGATGCTACTGTGCTTTGAGATAAGAAGAATTGGAGCATTTGTGTTTTCAGGGTTGGTTTTCGTTAGCATTACTTTTTAAGTTAATGGAGCCATAACCGTTTATAACATTATTAAAATTGTCAATTTGACAGCCGATTCCACTCATCATCATCATCATCATTTCAGCCAATAGACGTCGATTGCTGGACATAGGCCTCCCACACGTGTCGCCACATATAATATTTATGTTGATGCACTATATGGCTCGTTGGGTGGATTGGAGGCGCTGTCAGCAAATTATTTGAAAATGTATTTTGAGAAAACAAAATCATTATCATCTGCGTATCCTTTTCCGATCTCTGTTGGGTTGCTTTCAGTTTCAACGGTTGTTATATTATATTATAATTATGTATTTTACATGGAGCGACTGTCTATCTGACCTCACCTCCCCTCCTCTCTTTGCCTTTTGACTATGTGATAAAATCACTTGGAGTACTTTATTATTTTGTTCAAACAGCACGTCACAGTTTCTATCTGCTCTATTTTATATGAATTTAAATACTCTCCAATAGATTATATTATTATATCCGTCAAAATAGCAAAAATAGAATCTAAAAACACAGTAAAACGCTGGAACAGTTAAATATTTACATTCAACAAACCGCGACCAACTCGTCTGTTGACACGGTCAAAATATTCAGTAGTTACCATCAAACAGTTATCGATAGTACTAGAATAGAAATCCATTTTGACGGATTTATTCGAGCACAAAACAGAATACTGTAAATTCTGGCAAATAGATAAATAGAAATGCAGGTCATGGTATGGTTTTATTTTTAGTAGAGCGTTCAATATTGTGTTCCATGCGCTTAAATTTTGGAATCAGACTTCTTTCCCCATTCGAGTACCGATAAATAAAATAATAATAATAATATGAGTAATATAACACAACTAAAATAAGGTAGTTTTGCGAAGCTAAAAGTTTCATAAAGCTACTCTATTTTAAAATCCAAAATGCCAGTATAAATACGGCACGTAATTTAATCTTTTCCCGTTAACCATCCCATATATTTATACTACCACAAGTATAATACATATAATAAAGATGTCAGCTAATTCAAGTTCTGAAACTTCCTTTCCCCACACATTTCAAAACAGGAAACTCAATAAAAACTATAAAATAAAACCATACATTATAAGTACCGTCCTCTGAAACGTTGAGTACTAAAACCCGCGCAGTCATTGCGCGCACATAAACACTTTTGTGAGAACTCATCGTGATCAAATACTGGTAATAAAGATAGATTAATGGCATCCAGCGAGCCGAGCGTTGCCGAACTTTGCCGAACTAACATGTGAGAGCGGAGTACGAATTGCAGAATAAGTTTTATTAATGGTTTTTTGGTGTTTTTTGAGGGTTTTATACTGGATGCAATTTTGATAGGTCATTTTGTAGCAGACTTTGGCTTTACGGGTTTTGATACGCATCATGTTAGAATTAAATTCAATGTAACAAAACAAAATGACTGTTATCTGTGTTACTTTTTGTTTATAAATGCAAAATTATTTTAAAACATTTACATACTTAATTTCTACAAACAAAAAATTTTTTGAAACTCCACAAAATCATGTTCTAGCAATCCACAGCAATAAATCGATTATTTATTATTATAATCCAGAGGTGTTCACTGCAGCAAAGGCATCTCGTTTCTCTGTCTGTCACTATTTGCGCCCAATCCTTTTGATAAGAGTCCAGCTCGTTATGCTACTTATTAAAAATTCCCCACATTAATGCACTAATTACAACAAAAACCCATTCACCAAAATATTTTTTTGCCAACATTACCATCGATGCAATCTATCTGAAGACGAGTCTTGATTTATTCTGTTACTGCTAAGTGTGCTTGCTTGACAGCCAAAAGATTTATTGCCACATTTTTTCCGCTCCAAAGGTGGAGCCTATGTTTATCTGAACCAACTATCTGAATACGGTGGTATATTAAGTGAGTTGTTTCTGCCTGGTTCATTCTGATGGTGTAAGCGAAAAATATTTTCGTGGTAAATTCTGCTGAAGTTTCTTATTTTGCTGTATCGAGTTAGGCTTTTTTTTTCTTTTTGATCTTGTTAGTTTTGTTTCGTTTCAATTTTAGTTAAATCCTCGTCAATGTACGCTAGTTCCATCATCCTCATTACTGCTCTAACAAAATATAATTTTCAATGACTTTACATTCTGAAGAAAATCGACGGATGTAATGTAAAAATTAAAAATTAAATTGCATTCCTAAACAAACTCTCAGGTCATGTGGCTTTTGTCAAAATACTTCTACTTCTAGTAGCAGCTCGATTATAATATCCCCTATTTTGAACGAAGCACTCCCGACTACGGCGAAGCCAAAAGGAAGGGTAATGATTTTGGCAGTCTATGTATGTATGTATGTAGGTATGTATGTATGTATGTATGTATGTTCCACCGTAGTGCCTAAACTACTGAACGGATTTTAATAAATTAGGTGTCAATAGATTCGTAAGAATAGCCCGGGTGACATAGGCTATATAAATTTTATAAATTCTATATATGACGGAATTTAAATGTCAAAAACTTACCTCAAAAAATATTAAATTGAGATAATCATAGCAAGTTTGGTATCAAATGAAAGGTCTTGGCGAGCACATTACAAATATGTATTATATTATAGTTTAAGTACACACAGAAATAAAATTCAAATAAAAAAATAAGTTCAAAAATCTAAAACCTGACTACTAACAAAATCGCGGTCTTAAAAGTAGAAAACAAGAAAATAATTGTCTGATATTCTTCGTAGTCGCATGCCACCTTGCTAATGGCAATTAGCAGCTGACTTCTGTATCAATGAGAACGCCATGAAGGAGCATCAGGTATCAGTGGCATGGGACTACGAAGAATATCAGACAAGAATTATTTTCTTGTTTTCTACTTTTAAGACCGCGATTTTGTTAGTAGTTGGGTTTTAGATTTTTGAACTTATTTTTTTATTACAAAGCTTCATTTACCTATTGAGAGTTTATTTAAACTACAGAGTTTCTTCCTTCATACTACGAACAAGTAAGCAACATTTGCCTTTTTCTGTTTTGTATTTCGAAAATAACAGTCGTTTGCGAAACTCCTCAGTACATTAACAAAATTGTCTTCACTAAAACAAACAAGCCCTTTGCGCAACTTCAAAAACAAAGCAACGGCAATTTCATACCCAACTTTTTGCACAACAAAAGAAAATATCCTTTTCCCAATGATACTAACGATGAAAATTGACGCTTCACAAAAAGGGATCCAAATTATTATTCCAGCTTTGTTTGTCGTCATCAAAAGGAGAGAAACTTAAAGGTATCTTTAAAAATCCATTTCAGAGTTATCCGGTAAAAATGCCTCGGGTGATTTTTTTATATCCATATTCACCATTTCAGTACGACGGGTGAAGGTAGACGGTGACACACGGTAACAAAGATTAATGATACAGATCTGAAAAGTTTTTTAGTTTAGTATTTTGTGGAGGATTGATGAAGAGTGATTAATTGTTTTTGAGTAGCACTGTGATGTTGAAAAGCGCCAATAAATTTGCAAGAGAAGTGACATTAATTAGACCAAATCAAACTGTTGCAGCTATTTATAAGCTATAATTTTCGTCTGTCTGTAAAATAGTAGTTTGTTTGAAAAGGAACAATACAATTAGGAAAACTTTTTTTTTGCCGTCCAGTCCGTCTATTATTTATTTGACGATATATAAATGCAATGCCTAAATCGTTTGTGGACCAAAGATAGCTCCCTGAAGCACCTTACAGTGTGTCTCCTATAAAACTCAATAGGATGGTGGGTGTGACCGTTTTATTCTGCCGTCTCCTCGGCTTTGCAATTTGCTCGCCGTTCCGAGGGCTACAACGAAGGGGAAGTGCCCAGATGTCGCCGAACAAATTATTTACTACCCTTCCTTTTGTCAGAGACCTGCATCTCCATATTTGTTATTGCGAAAATGGTGTCAACCGAATTTCGGAGCATACCTGGCATTGGCTGTGCGCAATTTATCTTGATTCTTTTTATGGAGCAAATTGGGTTTGATATAGCATGTTGGCCTGGTAACCATTTGTTAATGTCCAAGGGTTCTGGCAACAGATAGAAAATATTCGGGTTATACTGAAATATTTCTTGCAGGGGCATTGAAACGTCTTACAATTTTTTGTACCCTCGTTGCTATGAATGTTGAATGTGACAAGTAAAAGGTTATTTCTAACAACAGACTCTTTGTGGAATATGTTCTCTGAATTTTGACACAAGAATAAGCTCTATTTTATAAAGCATTTAACATAACAATTCTCACTTTAGAAACAAATAATAAAGACCAGTCTATTGCTATCAACTGTGCACACTTCCATAAATGCGAACTCCGACCTACTATTGAGAAATTCATTGACAACAAAATAATGACCTTTTTCCCAGTTTTAACAGATAACTGTTATTAAATCCATTAATTAGAAAATAGCAGCACCTAGACGCATTCTATAGAGCTGGCCGGAAACAAACGCAGGTTATAAAAAAAGTCACCAGCACATGTTGCAGTGGAGTGCACTGACCGCATATACACTTGGGTTCTAATAGTACTGGCTGCCGACTATTTGTGAATAACAATAATAAGGCAATATGATATAAATAAGTAAGAACAGATTTTAGTGTATTTTATACTACATTATACCTTCGTAAAATGTTTTTTCTTCCTTCAGAAAGTTCCGATTCTCACCCTAATTTGAACAAAAATGGCTCCTTTATGACCAAGTCTTTAATTGTACACAAAATTCTCGCTTTGGATGTGTAGTTGTGGACGCCAGTCCGTTAGACGATTTATTACAATTCCAAGTATTCTAGTCTTCAAAAAATTCAAAACCAACCAAATTCCACTCCAGTTGGAACCAAACAACGCGACTAAATCTCTAAATTAAAAAAAAAAACTAAAGTAGTCATATTTTTCTTAAGATTACATTTTTTTTATGATTGTTATGGTCTTATTAATCCAAGGTTTTAGTAATCCTTCTTCATGTTGTCAAGTTTTAAGATTTTGTTTATTTGAAACGTGCTCGTAGTTTCGAAATTTCAAACACGTCTTTAATTTTAAAGGATAATACAATGTCACGTTTGTCCTAGACCTTATGTTGTTTGTGGGTCTAGACTTCAATTTACAGTTGGAGAAAGCTCAAAAATGTTTTGTGTATCAAACGTTACTTTAACCAAAGATATTTTCGATAAAATAGAGAAATTATCAGAGAAAATGCCATAGAATAACTGTGTATAAAATCTCATGTCTCAGAGACGTCTCAAAGTGATTGATTACCAAGTTTGATATGTTACATTTTGTACGGAAAGTAACTCATGGGCTGCAGCATTTTGTTTTCGACCTGCTTTGTCCCATTGCTGGGCAAAGGCCTCCGTCATGGCTTTTTAAGTTTTTTTACAATTTGCCTTTTCCATCCAATCCACTATGATTGAGTCCAGATCGTCACGTGTTTCTTGGACCTCCCTCGATAACGACGGCCATCTACAGGCTCGAACAGTGTGACAATCTTCATCCATATACCCGGCTTCATACTAGAAACCTGGCCTACCTAATTGAAACCTGGCAGATTTAACAATGTTGTTCGCTTATCGTCGCCTCGTCTCTCAAAAGTATACTTCTACCGACTGAAACATCTCTCACTGGGATTCGACTAGCTTCATTTTCCCGTGATTTAGCCACCAAATCCAGCTCATAACAAGGCGAAATGGGAAAGATAAGTACAAACAAAGCTGCAACTGTACTTCATGCAACATATGCGGACGACTCTTTTATTGCTGCGTCTGTGCTCGTGTTATTGGTCGAATTCATCCGGGGTTTAATTCCATTGCATGTGTTTTTATATCGTTCGTTCTGATGCCTTTTTTTCTTGTTCGCTTAGAAGAGTTATGCTGTTAATTGAAATGTGCTTGCCTTTTATTTTGTGGGTTTATGTGTTTTTGTATTTTTTTGTTTGTTTGTTTTTTTGCGTATTTGTTGCGTATTTTTTTTCTTGTGGAATTATTTTATTCGGAGTTTTACGTTCGGAACAAAATAACATTACAATTTTTTTCATGGTCCTAACGTAACGGGTTAGGATTTCGGGTCTGGCTTGGAATAATCGCAAATTTTAATTAGATTGTTGCAATTACGTAAAACAAGGATGTAAAATATAATCAAGGTAAAAATATTAGTATGGTAAAGTTATCAATTTGGTTTCGAGACGGCAAGAGAACTGTGGTGTTTTTCTTCAAGAAAGTTCCAATTGTTTTTTTTTGTGTGAAATTAAGAAAGTAGGTACACGTATTACTGTTAGGCAAACACAAAATATAATAACGCATAACGCGTATAAATCATATCTATCATTTTTATTTCCTAATCAAATCTTGCTTTGTATTACCCAAAATCATTGTCTAAAACTGAGCCCAATTTAATTACCACCAATTTTACCGCCTTCAAATCAAATTCAAATCAAATATGTTTATTTCCAAGAAAATACATAAAAATTACAAGGACAGATGTTATATCGTAAAAAGTCACTGTATTCTGCCTGCAAGCAAGCGTGCAAATTACATACACCAAAACTATTTAAAAGCTAGCTATATCTCCATCCTCATTTTCCACATCCCGACGCGCAATTTTATCTCATTCACACAAACCTTAACATAACACAGAAGAAATTCGAAACATTCAACTCGCATCAGCCTCATACATGCAAAATATCGTATAACCTCCCATATTTGTTTTCCATTAATCCACTAGTTTGCCTGAACAAAGTAAACATGATGTTACAGTCAGCAACAGAAGTAGCTTAGCATTTCGGAGTTTTATTTATTTGATGTACAGAACTACAGCTATAGTTTTTATTGTTTCAGAAGATTATTCTTTTAAAATATATTCATTAATTTTCAATAGCTTGTTAGTAACGAAAAATGTCTTACAAGTTTTTATTAAAAAAACCTTCTTTGAAAGTTTGAGTAGTGCTGATCTACTTCTGATGCTGACTGTACTAACTGTTGTAACCAAACTTTACTGGAAGTATGCTCTGTCTCGCTTTAACTTGGGAGGAGAGACAGGGATGGAGATACCGCGATGCTGTGTTGTGATAATGCACAGCGTATCGCTCCTTCGTAAGATGAAGTAATCATCTTTGAATATTATGGTAAACAGTTGAAAATGATATTGTTGTTAGTTCAAGGTTTACGCTCGCTTTCGTTTATTATTAAGATGAGAAGACGGTGGGTCTTCTTGTTTTAATGTATGCTGAGAGAAAATAACATAACATAACGTCATGCCTGTAATCCACGAAGGGTTAGTCAGAGGCATAGAAATATAAAAAAAACAGGTCAGAGGTGTGAGTAACAGTATACTCACATTTCGCGGGATATGTTTAAGTCGCATGTAACGGGGGCCTAAAGACTAAGGTCTTCAACCAGTGCGTCCTGCCTGTTATGACATACGGGGCTGAAACGTGGACACTAACGATACGGTTGGTCCATAAATTTAAAGTCGCCCAGCGAGCTATGGAGCGAGCTATGCTAGGGGTCTCTCTCAGGGATCGCATCCGGAATGAGGTGATCTGACAGAGGACCAGAGTTGTCGACATAGCTCACAGAATAAGTAAGCTGAAGGGGCAGTGGGTCGGCCATATTAGTCGCAGAACCGATGACCGTTGGAGTAGACGTGTTCTTGAGTGGAGACCGTGAATCGGCAAGCGTAAGGTGGGACGCCCCCAGGCTCGGTGGAGCGATGATCTTCGCAGAGTGGCTGGTAACAACTGGATGAGAGTTGCCAAAAATCGAGTTGATTGGCGTAAGATTAAAGAGGCCTATATCCAGCAGTGGATTGCAATAGGCTGATGATGAACGGGGGCCTATTGCCATCAACCTGGCAAATCCAGGCTCCATGGCTGCTACTGAGAAATTGTTGATGAAAAAATCAAGTAACTCCTTGCCTGACCCAGGAATCGAACCCAGGACCTTATGCTAAGCAGTCTTATCACTAGGCCACTGCGGCTATGATATAGAAATGTGTTTTTTTAAATAACAAACTTGTATGAGACCAGATTTATATCCATCAAAAGGAAAAAAAATATTTGGGTTCAATATTCTAAAGAGTAGTCTTCTACTAATTGGGATAGGGTGTTGCTTAGCAAAGATTCATAAGAGAGGACCCTCTCAGTCGCCAGAGCAACTCCCTCGGACATCCATCTCCATCGAACCGTTATGATACGGCTTCCAGCAGTCCTTAGAAGCGGTTTGGTTACCAAGTGCCTGCCAATTAGAAACTTTAAAAGCAAGGGAGGAACTCTTTAGTAACAGCATAGGGAGATAACAGCAATAACAATTTTATGAAACTCAACATCGAGGTATGTTCAATCAATATGTCTTTCCACAAACTTGCAAAGGTGAACCCAGGTTCGGCAAAAAAAATCCCCTATCTGAGTGATCTCAAATATTTTGTGGTCGCATAACTTCTGGGTGAATTGATTTACGACATAGGTGTGCAAGGGGCGACGCCCGTCGGCGCTGCGGGTTGTTTGCAAAAGATACTGCGGCCTCGACATAAAGGGCTAAGAAGGAACATGGGTGGTTTTAGTCAGTAGAAGTCTGACACTCCCTTTTGCTCTGCCCAAGAGCAGGAGGGGGTTATTTGATGATTTCCCACGCGCCAAAATAAAATGAAAAGCTAACAAAAATTCTTTACTATGTAATGCTCTATCAAAATACTAGGTTTATCTATGTAGGAAGGCAAAAAAAATGTCCAATCTGTGTGATCTCCTGTGCAAAGCGAGAGCTTTTTCAGTTATTCTGATTATTGATTGATCGCCTTTATGAACTATCTCAAGATCATCACAAAACGAAAAGTTTCATCAGTTACATGCTTTGCCAGACCGAGTTTCTGCATTTTATTTTCTGAACACAATGATGAGAATCTCTTTCCTAAAGGTGAACTGTAAGTGTTTCCATGCACATTTCCGGAAGAATACTCACATAATAATCATCATCAGCCTATAATGTTCCCACTGTAGGGACTCAGGCCTCCTCTCTAGGAGAGGGATGGACTATAATCCACCACGCGGGCCCAGTGCGGATTGGCAGATGTCACATGTCTTCGAATTTTTGGGTTCTAAGACATGCCGGTTTCCTCACGATGTTTTCCTTCACCGTTTTGAGAGCAGCGGTGATGAAATAAATTACACAAAGTAATACGCCTGCCTGGGTTCGAACCCACGACCTACTGTTCGTAAGTCGGGGCCAACACCACTGGGCCACCGCTGCTCTATACACATAATAATAACAAAACATAAATAAAGCAATTACAAAGAGAACAGCTTACTCCCGCACCTACCGTCGGTCATCTCTTCACAAATGGTCACAGAGCGGCGAGTGCGTTTTATTATCCCGCAGCTCGTAAGGGCCTGACATGGCCACACGCAAATATTCATTCTGGTTTCACTGTTTACGTTATTGTACGAATTATTTTCACGCTTTTGTGAGAGTAAATGAATGCTTTTTAACAATAAAACTGCAGAAGGCACATCTAAACTGCTTCCACGAACTGTCAGTGAGAACATTGAAATTCGACATATCGTCGATCCAATTATAATATGGCGTAAGTTAAGGCGTAAAGTCCACGATTTTTTGCAAGTTCGGTGTAACAGTAGTGATTTTCCGTTTATTTCACGTTTCCTAAGAAGTCAAATCAAAACATTTTTTTCGAACTAAGCGTGCACACCGTGAATAAGAACTATAACTAAGTGTAGAACTTAAAGGAATCGAAGTTTATTCCGCATCCTGGACAAATATGACTTACACCATAATATTAGAATTAGGTCGTCGATATTATATAAGTTACAAAAAACAACAACCATAGAAAAACAAATAAGAATCAACAAATTACTTCTCACTTTGCATACGATTACTGTAGCCAAGCACCAGCAAAAACGTAAACTAACACAATCCAAATGTAGTTGGAATTCAAATATGAATAATTGTTAACACCTTCAGTAATGTTGTACGGAATCACAATCTTATTCGACCAAACATTAACAGAGTGCCTGGCAATAACTAGTATTTGCATGTACACATTAATAACTGTATCTTTTACTACAAGTATTGTAAACAATACGTATCGCTGCGATCACACTAAGTCTGTGGACTGCCTAGCACCTAGAGCCTAGCAAGTGGCCTAGCAAGGAGCCTAGCGAGTGGCCTAGCCAGTGGCCTAGTAATGGCTTAGCGAGTGGCCTAGTAATGGCCTAGCGGGTAGCCTAGTAATGGCCTAGCGAGTGGAAAAATATACACATTCATAAATTACGATTTTGTATTATGACATCACCGTTTCTTTTAAGTATTATTATTTTACCCTTTTAAATAAGAAGCTTAGGTTGAAAAAATGCCGCATAAACAAAACAACGAACTCTAAAAGAATCTTACCTACTAAAAAACCTTTCAAAGAAAAACATCGTTACACAAAACACATTTTTTCTAATCCCCCAACATTATGTACACGCCTTTTCCCAACTTTTACAGCCTGTTACTTTATTCGGAGTAAAAAAAAGTAATTTGGCTATGATGCCTTTATTACCGGCCATAGACGTATAGAGTTATAGCCCTTCTCATTTCGTTAGATAGCCCTTTGTTTAGAGGACGTATAACTTTTTATATTGGTGCCTGTCGTCTAGTTTTTTGTGTTTATAGCCATTTGTTTTTCCGATGACTCTGCTTACCTTAGTTTATTGACAGTATTGCGCTTGTCAGGGGATATGGAGTAGTTTCTAAAGTGTCACATCCCAATTTTTTTTTATGTAGGTCTATGATGATAAGAACACGTGTTGTCCGAGTGGTAACGGCTTCGACGTACACTGTCGTATCTCTCGATCCCAGGTGAACACTTTATGTTAAGCATGTCTTCACGTCTAGTTTTCAAACGACGAAGGAAAACATTGTTAGGAGTTCTCCAATCGAGTTCTCAAATCATCAGTTCCAGGACGTCTCAACTCCGTTGCGATCAGACACTAAAAATGTGCTTACCACTGCGAGCTCAAACCATTACAACTCTAGAAGCGAGCGCGTGTGGTGTGGGAAGACTGGTAAGTACGTCATGTGATGCGATTGCGATTCTTTTTATGTCCGTACTAAGGACCAGATCCGACATGAATAAGCTTAGAACTGAACACACAGTTTCTGGAAGATAGATATATCTATATATTGTAAAGACAAAGATCACAACATCACGACGAAGCCATAACGAAATGACCAACTTGCCCTGACTCACCTTTGACCAACTATTGCCAACCTTTAACCTAACTAGATGTCTCCGTTCCTGTATTTTGCACAGAGCAACTCCCATACAACCTCTGCAATTCAACTACTGGTCAATATTCAATTCCTGACGAAGTTAGTTATCCGATTTTCGGGCTACTGACCGGTTTTAACGACTGCAGGTATTCGTATGAAAACGAAACTGATGGATTAAACTGGTTACAGACAGGGAAGTGTATTGATGTGCGAATATTGTATTAGGGATGCGAGAATGAAAAACAGATGACTGGTCGATGTGGCGAGATTTAAGAGAGACCTAAGTCTACCTAAGCTTAGCTTTTACCTAAGTTTTTGTTACTTAAATATTGTAGAACTTAAGATTGTATACTCTGTTTGAAATAAGTGTCGTTGATTTTGGTGCACAGTTAATCTCGAATGAGTTTATGTTTGCACCAACTTTATTACATAAGTGTAATTGTAAAACTGTTGAATAAATAAATAAAATAAAATAAATACCAGGGGACTTGTCTCGACTCAATGATGATGATTATTTTGTTAATGTCATTATTGTATTTATTTCAATTGCGTAGGACATAGTGGCGGTACTGTCATACTAGCCGGTAGGGTTGTAGTCAGAACAAGTAGTAGAAGAAGTATGAAGAGTAGTTAGTCATAACTTACTACTGTACGTGATGTTAGGGTTTTTGAACAGTCTGATTGCCTTGTGGATATGGCGTGTTATTGGCCTCAAGGTATAACAGGATACTATAACGCAGCTTGGCGGAGGCCTATATCCAGCAGTGAGCTGTAACAGGCTTTTTTTTTTTGGTGGGTGGAAAATCATCAAATAACCCAATCAATAACCAGCTCTTGGGCAGAGCGGAAGGGAGTGTCAGACTTCTACTGACAAAAAACCACCCATTTTCAGCTGTAACAGGCTGTGTTGATTCTTTAACTTCGTGTCTATAAAGAAGAATACTAGAAATTGAAAATATTTTCATTCTAGAACTTAATTTAATCCAGATATTGAAAACCGCTACAACAGAACCCCTTCGCACCTAAATCTAATGCATATAGACTGAAACTCGACCAAACACACACTTCCCTCTTATTCTGAAGGTTATAAAGTTCAATATTGTTCAACAAAAGGATAGTTTGGAGTAGAAAGTTGACAATGGGAGAGTGCGCAGCGCCAAAATGTTTTGAGCCAATATTCATTGAATGTAAATCCACCGAGGCCGTTTGGATTAGAAGTGGTATATACTGTATACGGTAGCAATTTTAAAACGTAAAGCGAATTGTTATTGATTTGTTCAGAGTTCGCGGGCTTGTGGATGTTTTTCATGCTGACTGTTTTTTTTTTATGCTGACACCAATGTTTGAATTGGTTTAGAAGAGATACTTAAATTAAATTAAAATAATGATAAATAGAACAGGACCATGCTTTTAGTTAGCTCTGTACGATATCAATCTTATATCGAGTTTATGGTTTTTGTAAACGTGACCTAAAGGAACACGTTCTTTGAAGTACACTGCCCAGCTTTCTGCTATGTTGAGGTCAACTTCCAGTGCAGTGTGATCAAATTCCACTGAATTCGTACCAGAACTACTTAACTACAATCTCTATCATCTCTCTGAGCAACGATGACACTGTCATATAATATACCCTATTTTAACTACTTATATTATACGAGCAACAGTTTTTATTATTTACCAAAAATCCAACTAACTCTCATCACTCCTCTTTAACCTAATTCCCCCTAACCTGTTTTCAAATGCTGAGCATGAAAGTCATAACCTTGATCAAAGATCGCGGAGATAAAGCCATAATTACGACCGCACCCGCCAGGTAGATTAGAGCTCGTAATATCGTGTTACACATAATAAAATGGTTGCCGCCTCCCCTTTTGCGAAATCCCTTTTCAACCGCACCAACAAATAGGCAGGGTTTGGATGTTTTTGATGTAACTATAAGTCAGTCGGTCGTAGGTAGGTGGGAGTGTGACTGCTGTGCATGAGGGATTGAGTTCGAATCCCAAGTCGGGAAATTACGTTTTTTCCTACTCCTCCGCTATTCTTTTCTGATTAATTTCGTTGCGGGATCCAAGACAGTTAAATCATTTCTCTATGACTTCGTCGAGCTTCATTGTCTCGGCGCTTTTCTTGTGGTCGCCACTGTTGATTCTGGCTAACAGGAGTTACAGTGGTTTGGGAATAGTGTGGCGGGCTTGTCCCATTAAAAAAATCCCAAGTCGGGCAAAGTGTTATTGGGTTTTGCCATTACGAATTTCTCAGTAGCAGCCACGTAGTCTGGATTTGTGCCCAGCTGATGGAAATAGAGCCTATTATAAATATCATTCAAACATGACCAGCGAAATGTGGGTGTACTAATAGGTACCCTTCTGCCTAATCCTTCGTGGATTACAGGGTTGATCTTATGTTATAAATCACGTTACAATTCTTACAATGGTCACAACTGCAGTAAATATGAATTGTCACTTTGTGATTTTACGAACTGAATCTTAATTTATATTTTTATTACCCTATGATTCTGCTAAAGCGGAATTTTAGATTCCCAGGTCTCTGTTTTTTTTATAACTAAAAAAACACAGCACAAAGCGCCGACTTGTTCCAGTTTATAATTGTAGGCGTTGGCTCATATCACCCGTTCGCATATGCAAGCCAGGCTTAAGGGCACTGTAATTAACATTTTTATATGGCTCATTTGCATACCACCTTGATAACTCTATGAATTTAAATTTATTAAAGGTTGCTCCATTTGTTTTAGTCATTTCAGTAATCAAAGGGGTCAGTGTGGTTGTGCTTCTAAGTTTTGTTTATAATGTTGGTAACATGGGGTATAATAGATTAGATTATTAATTCTATTATTCATCAATACACATATATCTTATATTGTTACATCATCTAAGTCTTTAAAAAACAATAAAAAAAATTAAGTCTGACGGCATCGAGAACAGCTTCCACTGGTCAGGAGAAAGGAACTTCCTTACAATAAGTGGCCAGAAGTACTGCTTTCTGATTCAAGCCCTTGAACCAGCTGCCAAGCGAGAGCCTCCTCAAATTTTTCTCGAGGTTTTTGGCTACGCCAATGGCCGACACGAAAATGACTGCTGTACTCATGTGCCACAATGTCGATAACCTCGCGAGCCAGATCTAGATACTTGAATTGCTTATCTTTCTCTACTTTCACGAGGTTCATAGAGTAGATTATTGTTACATTCTGGACGATGGGCAAATCATTTTAGCAAACATCAATGATTGCAAAGAGGTTGCGTGACTTGATAAAGATGTCTAATCAATAATTCTCCTTTCAGTGTGATGTTTTGAGAGCCTCTAAAAAATTCAACACACAGCCACCGAATATTTCATCCCACGCTCTTATGGCCAAACTATTATTTTCCGCCTTCGCGTTTCCAATCACTTTCATCCCGTCAAGTCCTGTTATCTCAGAAACTCATAAATACTGATCACGCGTCCACTTTTTGCGCGTCATGCTTGAGAGTATAGCGATATAAAAAGTGTCATGGCCGCCAATCATGAAGACACCATAAAAATGCTGTGCAAGTGTCGAAACACTTGAAGTGTTATCTGGAGATTTCTTTGCAAATAACATTTAGCACAGAAATAGAGCCTGCATCATCATTTGTATTGTATCTAGGTCGAATACTTACCCTGACTTGGTTGGTGCCTCATTTAATCAACTAATCACAATTTAAATTTCCAAGAAGCAGCCATGGAGACTGGGTTTGTGCCCGCTTGATGGCAATAGGTTCGCTCTAGTATATGGGACTTAAGAGAGTGAATACGGTACGCATTTCATAAAAAAATCTTATTTTTCGAAATTTACTTCGGTTTAGGGTTTAAATGAAAATTCACACACCTAAGGATACATAAATCTAAAAAGTTACAAACAGTGTTGCAGTTAAATTAGACTGATTCTAATTCCACATATACAGAAATTCCCAATCATATTATTTAAATAAGACATTTCGAAAATGTAATTTATATCACTCGATATAAAACGACGCATTTATCACCAAAACATGAATAAATAAAAAACTATCATTTCATCAGTAACGTCATCGAATGTCCCGCTGTCAACCCATTCATAATTCGGGCCATTCATCATGCGACGGTCCCGAACTAATTTAGTGGGCACTATAAATCTTACCAACAATGTCATGACATAATTGTAGCACTCAGGAATGTGATGATACTGTTATTACTTTGATTGGATCGGGTATTATGGGCTAGTTTCAAATCATTATGAAACCAAGTACCTCAATTATGGGAGTTATATTAAAATATTTTGGACACTCTTAACTTGCACATCATTCTACTTTGTTCTCACATACATGCATAATCAAACATGAATTTAATTATAATATACAAGATTTCGTAACAATATTTTCATTTAAAAGATCCTTCTCAATAGAGATTTAGGCTTTGGAATGGGTAACAACAGTACTTTCACAAGTTATTATGCCTTAGGACTGGGACTGTAGCTTCGTTTTTAGGGTTCCGTAGTCAACTAGGAACCCTTATAGTTTCGCCATGTCTGTCTGTCTGTCTGTCCGTCTGTCCGTCCTCGCTTAATCTCTGTGACCGTTAGCACTAGAAAGCTGAAATTTGGTACCAATATGTGTATCAATCACGCCGACAAAGTGCTAAAATAAAAATTGAAAAAAAATGTTTTATTAGGGTAGCCCCCCTATATGTAAAGTGGGAAGTGATTTTTTTTTAAATTTTAACCCTAACGTGTGATATATTGTTGGAAAGGTATTTAAAAATGAATAGGGGTTTACTAAAATCATTTTTTGATAATGTCAATAATTTCGGAAATAATCGCTCCAAAAGTAAAAAACAAAGCGTCCCCCCCCCTCTAACTTTTGAACCATAAGTTTAGAAAATACGAAAAAAATCTGAAAAGTAGAACTTTATAAGGACTTTCTAGGAAAATTATTTTGAACTTGGATGGAAACAACAGATGGAAACTGCAGTTAACCAATATAATTTGGTCCCTGAATCGTATGAGCGCCTATACAATCCAGAGGTCAAGCTTCATTGGCCCGTATTTCAAACAAAAAAAGAATTATTACTACGGAACCCTACACTGAGCGTGGCCCGACACGCTCTTGGCCGGTTTTTTTGACATTTATTCAAAAGATTCTATAATAGTCTAGTTGGAATAAATGCTTGTAGTTTGAGCTCGAGCCGTTTGGGGTAGAAACAAAAGAGTCATGGGTGCGAGTGCTCACCATTGAGGTATAATGTACTACGTACGTGCTCACTACGTTTTTTGGGACACCACCACGTGATTGAAGGATGTTCTCATGGCAGTGCTGCTAGCCTTTTGATTACTTTTCTCATTGTCAGGCGGTGAGGATGAATTTTATCAAGTACATAATATATTATTAGTATTTCTCTTAAATATGTTACTGTACCTACAAATAGAAATTCTAACAACTGAAACAAGGTAGAAGACCAAGATATTTTTGTCCTGCGAAAAGGAAAGGCTGTCTATTGATTAAATATTATTATTTATTAATAACTATTCACATCGTATCTACTCATTTTAGCGTAGGTATTCTCAGCTAGAATAGTCGACGTCAATAAGAAAGTGACTCAAATAGATTGGATAACGACAACAGGAGTTAGGGAGTTGTAGCTTAGCCACTAGCTATGCCCAAACAGAGGACTACGATTCTTTTCAATAAATTATTAAATAACTCATAACGTCACTTACACACACGTCGTTAGGCAGAGGTGTACTCTTTACTCACATTTGACCAGTTGTGTTTAAGCCCCATGTATTAGGTGGCCTATTGCTATCAACCGGCAAATCCTGACTCCATGTCTGCTATTGATAAATTCTTGATAACAAAACTTAAAAACACTAACTGACCTGGGAATCGAACCAACACGCTCAGCAGTCATTGATGGTGGGAAGCGGCGGTTGTATAATGTAAATTCAAATATTGATAGATAGATATTTTATATAATGAATTGTTTTGTAAAACTATGCGAGAAAACCGCTGTTTTCTCAATTCTCGGCTTTTATAATACGTTATTTTTTATAAAGAAAAGGTTGCCTGTGCCTGTCCCTCGGTTTGATACTCAAAGCTTTAATGTAATGTTATTAATTGTAAAGTTGAAATCCCGAAGGACAGAATGCAAGTGAGTGTTTTAAAGATTCAGGAGAGGGTAGTGTGAAAGTTTGTAATGATTATGAGAGAGCGTGCAAGTGACCCTACGTTTGTAGTTTAGGTGGTCCAGGAATTGAAACGTTCGCATGAATAATACATATTTTGATATTGAGGAAATAATTAAGACAAAACATTTGTAGTAAGGTTTTGGCAATTATATAACAACACTGTAAATGATACTCTACTCGAAAATAAAATATTTGTATTTCAAGACTTGGAGAAACTCGCTTTTCACTTATTCATTTCACTTTAACTATACATTAGTATACATATTTCTGCTACTTTAACAGGTTATTCGATCCACCAATAGTTTGCTGCAGTTAGCCATGCTGAGACAAATTTTTTTTAAATAGAGTATTTTATATGGTTTTATATAAATAACCTCTGCCTCGTTGGTCGATTGGTCGCGATCGCAACTGCTAAGCATGAGGTCCTGAGTTCGAACCCGAGGTCTGGCAAAGTGTTATTGGATTTTTCCATCAGACATTTCTCAGTAGCAGCCACGGAGTCTAGATTTGTGCCAGATTGATGGCAATAGGCTTGTCGACGTGGACTTAAACATAACTAGCGAAATGTGGCTTTACTATTACCTTATCGGGGATTTCAGGCGGGATGTTGTGTGAACGTTATATTTTTTTATCAAGCGTAAAAAATACTCTCACCAAAAGTCGAAGCGCCTAATCCCCAAACAAACATTCACAGGTACAAACAAAAACTGAATCAATAAAATCGAATAGAAGGCGACCGCTGCGTCAGTTTGCAACTCGCAGCGCATACAAGGTTCGGAACAAGTATGGTAACAAAGGCTCTACACGGGGACCGGTCATTTGCAAATGTCAGCCGCTTCCGTGTTTTGTTCTGCGACTCTTTCAAATTCCAGTTTTCGTGATATCCGATCTGGGAACGAGAATGGAGTTCGAAATGTTTTTTTGTGAAGAATTGATTGGCTTGAATGGATTACTTATAATTACTGAAAGTTAACTATTATAGGTGTTTTGTTCCACACCACCAAGAACCGGCAGACGTTGCGTTGGTAAGCTTCCCACTAGGTAGACCGATGACCTGGTGAAGGTGCTGGCAATACGCTGAATGCGAGACGCACGGGATCGGTCAAAGTGGTCACGTTTATATGAAAAAATCTTATAAACTATAACACACGTAACGTTGGCGGCGTCGTGTTGCGCTGCGAGGTGTCACGTAATCGTCCCCGGAAACGTCGATGATGCGGATGATGATGATTATGATGCGGGTTTCGATTTTTCAGCTAAAATGATGATGATGATATATTACACAACGTCACACCTGTAATTCTCAAAGGGTAAGACAGAACTGTAGCCTTTAGTTCACCCTTTTTTTGCAAGTTTCGCCTATTGAACAGATGAACTATTCAAATACTCGTGCTACAGCTAAAAAGTGAGAAATATCTATAACTCATCGTTCACTATGATCATAACTTTTCGCCCAAAATTATTTTAACTAAAGCCAAAATAAAAGTTAAGGAACGAAATCCTGTTAGTTTTTATTCTTAATTTACAAAAATAAAGCAGTCTCTTTATATAACAACATGTAAAGATAAATTACCACAGTTTAAAATAAACAAGAACGTCCGTAAACCGCAAGAAAAATCTCCAGAAAAAACATACTGTTTAAACTCTACAGAAATGTTGTAATTAAAGTGCACAGAAAAATATGTGGGGTTAATTAAGTATGAGGAATGCATGAATGTGTGCTAGGGGTGGCGTGAAAACGAGACACGTTGATGTTCCGAGCATACGAAGAATGTCGAGGGAAGAAATATTAAAATCACAAGGAATTATATTGTGAAAGATGAAATTAAACATTACAAAAAATTTATGAATAAAAGCAGTTTCACAATCAGTGGGAGTGTGGTTGCTGAAATTTTATGGAATAAGGAAATTAGTGTGGATGGACTGTATA
This sequence comes from Diarsia mendica, assembly GCA_949316265.1. NCBI lineage: Eukaryota > Metazoa > Arthropoda > Insecta > Lepidoptera > Noctuidae > Diarsia > Diarsia mendica. The sequence goes on along the minus strand of OX438895.1, from coordinate 2,628,071 downwards.
ATTTTCTTTTTATAAAAGTACACTGTAATCATCGACTGGCCAACTTTCTAATAAGAGCGATTTGCTCAGAACAGTAGTCGTCATTGATGCACGATAACATGCTTGCATTGACTGGACAGACCTCCACTCAAATCGGTGTGGTTCATTCTTCAAAAGAACATATCAGTCACTAATCTGCATAGACTTCATGTGTGTATACCACGATTATGAACCTTAAAATAAAGGTACGAAATACCGACAAAAGTAGTTCATAAAAAAAATTGCGCGTAAAACCTGGGTAGGTATGTATAAATTATTGAAGTCAGCAAAAGTACTGATTTCAAGAAAATTGTTTCAAGAAATCTTGAAGCCCAAAAACAAGGAATTATTCAACTAAATTAAAATCACTGTCGAATATCTCAAGAACCATTTCCCCATTTGTAACGTTGGGTACCCACCCAATGTTCAATTAGTCCGGGTCCGCAGCCAATTCTATTCCATTTTGTAAATGAGCCATTTTAGATGTTTGACATTTTGTCGTAAACTTGTTACTCAATGGAAGGGTTTGTACTTACTTCACTGTTCATTATTATGGTTTCAATTCCTGATTTTATGAGAGACAGTTAAAATGTTTTTATTCTGTTTGGTTGGCAAAAAAGTGTGGTAGCTAAAAGAATATTTTTGTTTTATTTATTTGTGGCATACATACAGTTTTTGTTAATATTTGTACTATACCTAACGCACAGATCATAAAGGAGTGGCTGAAAAAAGGGGAGGCCTATACCCAACAGTGAGTGATTCCGGGCTGAAATGGTGATGATATGGAAATAAAGATTGAAAATCACCAAAAAATACTCTATTACTTTGGCAAGTAGAGTGACAAAAAAGCACCAGTAAAAAAACATTCGATTTAATTTAATTGAGTAAACAAAAACCACAAAATCAATGTTAACATTAAATACGCAACATTGCCCACAGAACACATAGCATTGCGCGTGTTTAACACTTGCAGATGTGTAATAGTCGGTCAACATTGCCCAGGGGGACGTTCGCAAATTGCGAAAACGGACGCTTCGAATTTTTAACACATTTTTAAACGGGGCTGCAGAAAAATATATGAGGTGGAAGTGACATGTACTTCACCTGGCATAATATCGGTGTGTTAAGTGGATGAACTGCGATCGTTCGTTAATATAGTGCAGTGATATTTAGTATTAGTTGCATTGTATAGACTCACATATTAAATTATTGACACATTATTTTTATACGATTGAGACCAAATTGTGTCAGCTTATTGCTTGCATATTGAACCGTAGAACTTTTTAGGCAATTACTACTGTTTAAAGTGTGTAAAAATCCTTAAACAGACATGGTTTTTCTATAAAAGGCACATAATAAATAAATAAATAAAATAATATACTATTACTTACATGTCAGTATTTTTCTTATAAAACGAGATAAGATGTGTAATTTATTTATTTATTTTATTAAGACTTTATGCACAACAAAATCGTACAAAGGCGGACTTAATGCCTATTCTTATAATTTACTCTGAAAAGACACACAAACATGAACTCTCGAACAAACAATCCAGTTAGATTAAAACAAAGGTGTGAAAAAACTGAGTGCTACAATTTAACAGTTCCCTAATGGCGCCAACTTGACCCACGGGACACAATATGCGAATGTGCTGATTCTGTTTTTGACAACGGTGATGTATATGTCACAGTCAAAACTGTTAACCAGTCAATTATAGCAAATTATAAGGTGGTTTCTGTTTTATTTCTCTACTAAATTATAATAACCTATAGGTTGTTAGGAAACTTATTAGGTTGTTTTTTTGACCCTTTCGATAACCTTGTACGATAGCTAACATTTATTTCATTAGAATAAACGCGTTTTAACGCAATAATGGTTTTGACTGAAACCAGTCAAAAGTTTAGTTTTGCCTGATTAAGAGTTTTGACTGTAACATATACACATTTAAAACAATGATTGCTGTTTCCCTAGGCACAACATCAAAAGCCATTTCCCAGTTGCGTATGAATCAGTTAACAGTACCACATGAAACATAATTTTGCATAGCACAGTTGAAAATTGATGCCTTTTAATATTTTTGTTATCACAATACTGTAATATGCTAAAAAAAATATTTTATTTTAAGCCTTTCTCATTCCTAGGTGTTTTAATATTACCCACAAAATACTGAAGTCTATTTTCAGCCCACGTAAACACAGCGTCCAAATAAACCTTGACGAATTGCTTATTCTAAACTACGCTTTCAAAACTCCTGATTAATGGGACAATCAAACACCATGTTTACATCAGAAAATTATTGTCAACACCTACCACAGAACATAAACCATTTATCCATTACGCAGTTGTGTGGGAATCGGTCAACATTGCCCAAGGGAACGCAATTTGCGACTCCACCGTTTCAGAAATTTGTTCGGCACAACAACAGTGGGCCTAGCATGAATGCTCGAAGTTTACGTCAGACAAATTCAAGTTATTTAAAAAAATACTAATTTCGTAAATAATTCGTTCTTCAAATTAGTTTAGATATTTAATTCATGGTCATGGACGGGTGATGCCTATGTACGTTGCTAACTAAAATGACATAGCATAGTAAAATAAATTATAGACTGAAACTACCTAACATAAAGGGTATTAAAAGAATAGATTTTTGATTAAGTTAATTAAAGTAGCGCGTTCATGCTAGGCCTCCATTTCAGATTTTTGCACAGCCCATCAGATAAATGGACTCGCTACGAATGTCTCGTAAACCTCACGCATTCAATTACCTACGGTGGAAGGTTTTATTTTGTAATTTTAGAGAATTTTTATTTTGCTCTTTTATCCAGACCTTACACCTTTTGTTATTGAAAACGGGCTTTAGATTACAGACATTCAATTCATTCATTCAATAACTTGACACTCAAAGAAATAAACAAGGGTTTCTTTATCACAAAGCCACAGCTTCACAATTTACTCGAATAGAATTCAAACTTGAAATATTTATATTATTTCATACCTTTTTTGTGGAGGGTGCTAAATTATATTTATCAAATATAACTCCTCCCGTACTGGGCGGAGCGGTACGGAGTATCAGACTTCTACTGACTAAAAACCACCCATGTCCTTGCTTAGCCCTTTTTGTCCCAGGCCGCGGTATCTCTTTCGAACAACCCGCATCCCTGACAGGAATATTTTCATACCTAATAATGTCATCATTACCACCCTTTCCTCTTCCCCATACAATATAGTGCGTTTAGCTAAAATCTTCAGCTCAATCAATCTACATAAGGCAGCTTATCGTCTGACATCGATAATTAAATATTATTGCGCAGGATATAAATTCTTACTTTTTATGCGTAGTAACGCAAAGAGAACCGAATGCTATAGTGGAGGAATTTGCAGCAACTTGGTGAAATAATGGGAAAGGTGCAGGAATGGGAGTACTCAGGAATTTAATAAGTATCGTGTTGTCTTTGTCTGAGGTGTATTGCTGTCTTTATCTGGTTACCGGTGAAGCGATTGAGGATATTATTTGACGATAATAATAATTGTATTGGATTCAATTGTCTTGTATACCATTGCGCTTATCTGTCCAGGTAAGATCTGATCAAACTAGTACAGACAGATTATGACCTGCCGTATTTTTTTTTTAACGTTACTAGGAATTTCTCCTGTATCGTGGGTGCACTTACAAACATTTAAATTCACATACACAAATACCCAGACCCGGAACAACTACCTGTAGGTCGTACAAATTTTTGTTCCGTGCGGGGATCGAACCCGCTACACGCAGCGCAGCAGTCCAATCGCTCGGCCACTGCGCCAACCGTGTCGTCGAATTTGAATTTGAAATCTGACCGTACCGTTTTTTCTTAAAATTTAATTTCTTGTAAATTTTTCAGTCACAGTATTTTGCTATGTTGCTGTCCATTGAGATTCCCATTATTCTTCATAAAGATTTATGCCTTGGAATGAGCAACTTCAGCACTTCCTTTCACAAGTTATTGTGCCTTGTGACTGAGACCGTAGCTCTGATCGTTGATACTTTGAATTCAGTTGAGCTAGTTCCAATTAATACCAGAGCTGAAATAAGAATCTAATAATGTGGAAGACTAAATTGAACTCTGTAGTACTATTCTGTATTTCTTTTTTTGAATAATACCTATAGCATCTGTTCCCAAACAAAGAAATCCAATCCATCCATATGCTGGTAACCACCAGTTTATCACGTCGTCGGTCGTAAAGATTGAAGTGAAGGGAATAGGTTCGCCCTTCTTCATCGGCTCTCAGCCTCGCGATAAAAACTCCGATTTGTGACAGACATGACAAATGTAGACGATATGGAAATGTTTCGGGCGAAAATTATTTTTTTTGGTGGAGAGTCTTTGGGTTCTGATTTTTAATAGATTGTATTGTTTGAATCAAAGATGGAAAAAGAATAATTTTGACAGTAGGAGTGCTTTTGGGTGGTTTGGTTCTCAATAATTTGTAACATCACGCCTGTAATTCCCGAAAGGTTGGAGAGACGTACCTACTACTCACATTACACCAGTTATGTTTAAGATCCATGTAATAGGAGGTGACCCTGTTGCAGTTTATCGGGCAATTCGGGCAAAACCCAATAACGCTTTGCTCAACCCAGGAATTGTTCAGCAGTCACGCTTGCGGTCCTAAAAAGTGAATAAAATAGGGATGTGTCCTGGGTAAAAAAATATGATTCCGTTTAGTCCGTCAGTTAGATTATCGAAAAATATTGAAAACGTGTTTTTTGTTTTATCAAATTAATAAAAATTGACGAAGATAAAACGCATCAAAAATCATGAGTCCCCGGGCTTTTGACGGCATTACGTGGTAAAAAATGTAGTGCGATGTGACGTCACACGAGTTTTTGAAGTACTGTATCGTCTTCATTTTTGGTTTACATGCAAAAAGAAAAAATACGTGTCCAATATTTTTTAGTAATCTATGTGACGGACTAGGACGAATTAGTTTTTTTTTTGTCAACTACCCTATTATAACTATGCCACTTCAATGAAAAGTATAGATCTTGACATAAAAAACTAAATTATTATCATCTTCTTCAGTCGACTTTAGCATCAATTTTGTCTAATTCTGGATATATCGCATCGATTTCGACCTAATTTCTTACTGAAATTGCCGATCCATCACAAGGCCTCGCTTCTTTTCCCGTTCATTGGTCACCGTTCTGTTAAGGCAAATGGGGTAACCCTGTACAGCCATTTTTTTCAGTGAGTTATTAAGAGGAAACGCGAGTGGTCTTTTCTCCATACAAACGCTCTCGCCTGTTTTCTTTTTGGTTAATGACCCTAGAGCAATGGTTTTTTACAGAATAATAAATATTAACTATTTCTATGCCCCTATGTTTTCCTTTTTGGTGATAAATTATTTTTATAAGCACTAGAACCCTCAAAAAATGCTCAAAATTGCTTGTTTAGATCGCTGTTAACAGAGTCCTAGTGTACAAATTTGACAACTATTAACGAAAAAAGAAAAACATAGCGGCGTAGTATATAACCTCCTTATTCATTGTCTAAAATATTTTTTAAATTGGTTCAATATTGGAGGAGGAAATAGGCGAGAGCCAAACCTCGAATTCTAACTTTTTTCTACAGTTGTCCTTATCGCACGTATTTGAGGGCAGGAGGACGGAGAGAGACAGCGATAGTAGAAAGAGACAGCACTCGCATTTCCTCTTAAGGTAAAGAAGAAAAGCCGTTTACTTCACACAGAGGACAGAAGCAGATCTGAAAAAGAAAACCGTTATTTAAAAGTAACATACTACGCTACGGTATGGTAGATTAATGGACTATAATTGCCTCTTCAGAAAGGAAAGGTGCATAATACTCGCAACCAGCGTGCGGTTTAACCAGATGTATGAATGTGGCCGAGGCAAAAGGGATATTATTATGTAAGGATCGTAGTAATTGGCGCTCTGAGGTATCTGGCTAGCCCCATGGGAAAAAGGTGACAGCTTATGATTGTGTGTATGCTTCACAGAGCACGGCCGCTTTAAATAGATTCATTTCAAATAATGCCAAGCTGATGCTGTCGGATGCTGATTTTCAAATGAATCTTTGCATAAGTGCATATTTAAGTAATTTTCTAATAAAAAAAGTTTAAACGTGATAAATAATATAAATAAAATTTCTTAAATTTAAAACGCAAATTCACCGCAAATTACAGAAACTAGTTAGTGAGAAAAAAGCAATAAAATTGGAAACGCAATAGCACTTGCACTGTGGCGGGCGAGCCGTGAACGAATGAGCGTATCTCCTCAAATGGAAACAACATGGCGAAAAAACCGAGTGAAGTGAGATCTGGCGGATTATTTTTAGGCCCCGTACAATTTTGGTGTACTTAATCTTCATTTGTTGTAAAAACAACTACCTAAATCAACTGTTGAGAATAAGCCATTGAAATCTTGACGACAATACATACGTCTTTGAGCATTGCTTTCTTGCTAAAAATTTCCTTTTGAATGATAATTTTATATTTATTTTAATCTTTATATTAGGTACATGTCGGTTGACAAAGGAGAATGTAAGAAAAAGACTGAGGATGACTAAGTCAAAATCAAATAATACAACATACGTGTAGAATCTTTTTTTTTTCTTTTAAAGAAAAACTGGCCAAGTGCGAGTCGGACTCGCACATGAAGGGTTCTGTACCAAAACGGTATGCTATAATTTATACAATTTCGTCTTAGGGCCAATGAAACTTGACCTCTGGATTGTATAGGCGCTCATACGATTCAGGGACCAAATTATATTGGTTAATTGCTGTTTCCATCTGTTGTTTCCATCCAAGTTCAAAATGATTTTCCTAGAAAGTTCGTATAAAGTTCTACTTTTCAGATTTTCTAAACTTATGGTTCAAAAGTTAGAGGGGGGGGACACATTGTTTTTTACTTTTGGAGCGATTATTTCCGAAATTATTGACATTATCAAAAAATGATTTCAGTAAACCCCTCTAATTTTTAAATACCTTTCCAACAATATATCACACGTTAGGGTTGAAATAAATAAAAAAATCACTTCCCACTTTACATTATAGGGGGGCTACCCTAATAAAACATTTATTTCCAATTTTTATTTTACCACTTTGTCGGCGTGATTGATACACATATTGGTACCAAATTTCAGCTTTCTAGTGCTAACGGTCACAGAGATTAAGCGAGGACGGACGGACGGACAGACAGACATGGCGAAACTATAAGGGTTCCTAGTTGACTACGGAACCCTAAAAACGTTGCGTACATGAATTTTGGGAAACGATACATCGTGGAAGCATTCACAAACATTTAAACTTACAGACACAAACACCAGAACCCCCAACCACTACTTGTAGGCCTGCAACGAAACAATAAGTGAACATGGTTAATATCTCGTGTTCAGTACAAATAATAGTATTCCAAAACATACTTCCAATTCCAGAATAAATCGAAATAAATTTAAATTAAAAACCAACAATTCACACACTAAAAGATGGACACGGAACATTGCAAAGGGAACTCTGAACTCACGCCGCTCGGTCGGTTTGGCGGAATTTTTACGCGCACAGTTATAGGCTTTCCTGCTAATCTCTTAACTTTTAACTGGGAAACAATAAAACGTCGCAGCCACTGGGCAGCGGAAAAAATTTATATTTTGGTTAAAAAACTCGGATTACTGAGAGATATTTTTTGTTTGGTAGACAGTGTTGAAAGAGGGAAGCTGTGGTTTCAGATATTGAATAATGAAAATAGTGGTTGAAATATGTTTTTTGGAATACGATTGTGAATCTGGCTGTATTGATAATTAAAGGATGTAACTGCCAAATATTATTTATTCAGGTGCTTCATAGCGTGTCGATGACAATAATAATTTAAATTCAGTTTGACGCTTTCAGTAGCGTCCAACAATGCAACTAATAGGGCAGGCAGGACACGATAACCAGAGTCTAATTACTTTTATTTTAAGTCGAAGTAAGATGTTTAGTCCAAAGATTTTGTATGGATTTATTTCAAAACAGATTTTTTGTTTTGCATGCCATAATATGATTTTAGATGTAATTAATATACGGTTTTATAAACCTGTTTTAAAACAGGAAAAATTGCAATATTCCCCAGTAAAGCTACTGAACCCTAACAAATTCCATACATATTCATCGCAGAGTTGCACCGTGTCCCTGTATGACAGTGTTTCCATCGAGACAGCCCACTAAACGCACACCGTCCGCAGGGAGCGGCCGAGTTTTACGACAAAACGTATAAATTCCGCGTCGTTTATTTACTTTTTACTACGTCTAGGCCGAGGGAGGGGGCGCGTCTGATATGGACTTTACTGTGTTAGTGCGAATGACTGCTTTAAATGTGCATGGGAGGTTCAGTGCTTCGGTATTTGCGTATGAATGTCCCATAGACTATTCATTTTCACGTTTAATTTTTTTGGTGACTAATAAAAAAAGTCTAAGGCGTTTGGTTTTTCTAAAACTACTTTAATTTGGATTGAAATAGCTCAGCTCAGTTTGTTTGATTTTTATCAATTTGATCAATGGCATACTGTCACTTTTCCAGATCTTATGATGTCATTACCTATAATTAAGACACTTTTTAAAACCAATTAAGTAGTGGTGTAGTAGTGTAGGGCAACGTTTTAAAAAATATATATAATAATAAATTAATTTATGTTTAAAAATCTGAATCTCAATTGCAAGAAATAATATGCAAATATGTTTATAAACTTCAGTATTAAACTACTAAAAATTTAACACTTAATTTTTATCATTCCTAAATGTAATCAAAACAAACAAAAATGCTTATGAAATCATTCCCATTTTTCCACAGCCTACTTAAACCTCACAACAAATAATATCACTTTAAAACCCCGTGCCGGTAATAGAGGTTGAGGGCCCGACACTCAACGTAAGGCCACAACCTATATCCAGGCCTCGGGACTCAAAAAACGCGGGAAGCGGAACGAGACGCGACCTCACTTACAATTTCCTCCGTTTCCGCTAAGGGATGGGGTCGCCATGTTTAAAATTTAAATGAGATATTTTTATCTGCAACATTAAAATTATCACGCATTGTGATACTGCTTTATGGCAGGCCTTTTAATTAGGGTGCCCCTTGTAAAATTATAACGCCTGTAATTGTAGGGACAGATCGCAAAGGACGTCGTTGTGCACGTATTAATTTTAATGTTTTGTTTTGGTTGGATTATGCAGAGGAATACCTAAAGAGAGGTATTGTGAGTGACAACGGTCCGTAGTTTAGTCGTCAGAAGATTCTTTCAGCGTCAAATGCTGGACTACAATCTGTCCGTTCTGGTTTAACTGATTTCTTTTGATATTATGGATGCTTCCATTTTTTATAAACGATTCAACGATAGAATTCGAAAGCCAGAGCAATTACCAATAGATTACATGACCTACGTTATTACTTCTCTTCAAAATTTACAGACACCAGCACATTAAGGTAGCCGAAACTGTCAAATTCCTAACCAACATTCCTAATGCTTTACTGCCGTCCTCTGAGATATTTATTTATTTATTTATTTATTTTACTATTTATGTACACACAATCTAGACAACACAGGAAAACAACATAATATAACAATAGAGTACAAAGGTACTGCATATTTCTTTAGAAATTTCTGCCAGCAGACCTGCAAAAGGAGAAATGAAAATAAGAAAAAACTTTTTAACAAAAAATAAAACCGACTTCAAAAAAAAAGTCAAAAATAAATCAGTTTCTGAAGTCGGTGACTTTTGTTTGTTTGATTTCATTTTTTTGCCACCGACTTCTGAAACTGATTTATTTTTGACTTTTTTTTTGAAGTCGGTTTTATTTTTTGTTAAAAAGTTTTTATTTTTCACTTTTTAGTGGTTCACATGTTCATGGGTCATAATGTGGACAATGTAGTATTTTTTTGAGTTTTGTTGATTTTTCAAAAACCGCTTGTCCGATTTCGATAAAAAAAATATGGGACCATTTGGGAAGTATACCCTTTCTAACAAAAAAAGATTTTTTCAAATCGGTTAGCAAGTGACGGAGTTATGCCCGAACAAACATAAAAAAAAACAAACATCCGAATTGAGAACCTCCTTCTTTTTTTAGAAGTCGGTTAAAAAGTAGACTATAGTGTGTGAGAAGCGGAAAAGAATAAAGTGTTATGTGTATTTAATGATTACTTATGCCGTCGCTAAGTAAAGATTTGACATACAAAATCTTCATTATAGTGTCAAAATCTTTACTAAATTATGGTGATTAAGCAATCATTATACGGCTCTAAGTGCGGCGGTTATACATAAAAGTTGAAGATCGATTAAAGTTTGATGGATTGTAGTAACTTTATGTGCTGGCGTTTATCTACATTTACACGAGGCCAGCAACAAGACAATCACTTTGAACTTTACTAGAAGGTTTCACTTTCTATCCCTATATACATTAGCACTATAATTATCTTTATCTATATCAAATTAAGTGTACTTTATTACAATTCTATCACCCTCCATTTTCAAATCCAACTTCCTACCCTCCTTATCAGAACATTTATGTGTTCTCAAGCAATAATTGTGCCCATCAAAGGGTAATTTAGCGCGAGCATTGCAACGAAGTATGAAGCGTCTCGATCTTCGATAAGTTGCATAACAGCCAGGTTGCATGCGGCGTTGCATACGGCGTTGCATGCGCGTCTAATAGCTACGTCTATTGCTTAGGGCTTGCGTAGACGGGAGACTTGACTCGAGCTCCCTTTTTGATCGTCCAAGTAGGTCGTCCAGAATTTCGTCAAATAAATAGCATACTAGCATGTGTTAAGTTTTTTCCAAGTATGTCGGGGTCACTGAATACCAGTATTTCACACGGAGTGACCACAACCCAGTTGGTGTGTAATACGCTACTCCTTGGTTACACTGACTGACGAGTACCACACGTGAGGGAGTTAAAGTACGGGGTACAAAAAGTTGACTGACAACACCATCGACAGATCAGGCCGCACAAAAGTACGGAGAAGTTCACGAGATCAATAGTAGAACTAAATTGTCAAGTTGTTTTTCAAGCTGCTTTTTGGATGCTTTTTGGAGGAGCTCGTGGCTTAATAAGAACTGCCACTCGGGTCGATCTTTAGGTAAAGCTGTGCTTGCCTAGGTCGGTCTGTGGATGGGTGACCGCCCGACTTACCGATTTTCTTCGTGCCTCGGAAAGCACGTTAAGCTGTTGGTCTCGGCTGCCATTATATAGATCTTTGGCAGTCGTTACAGGTAGTCAGTGACCTGAAATTCTGAAATCCAGTCTTACCAAAGGGTATCGTATTACCTAGTATTAACTGGGTTGTGGAGGTCAGATAGGCAGTTGCTCCATGTAAAATACTGGTACTCAGCTGCATCCGGCTAGACTGGAAGCCGACCCCAATATAGTTGGGAAAAGGCTAGGCAGATGATGACATGTAGCTGCTTTTTCTCCACGTTTTAGGTAGGTACGCTGATCATTTCAGCCCGGAATCACCACCTATTGGATTCTAAGCCTCTCCTTTCTCCTGATTCATCTTTGTACTATGCGTCCCATATTCATCTGTTTTCCGCCCGACGCTGAACGCTCAAAAGTGCCTAACTAACTATGCACGGTCAAGGACATGGTAAACAAAACGATTGTGTTTGTTGTAAGTGTTCGGCAAATTTTCAGGACTGCGAGAAGACAAAAATAACGGTATATCTATGTTAAAGAAGATAATATGGCTAGAATAGAAGTGGCTTCTGAGATCGACTAATATATAGATAAGAATAGAAATAAGATTTGCTGAACCGGTCTAAAATAAATTGGGGAATCGCGATGCTGATGATGTTGATCGGGGATTTTGTCCCTCGTCTACTCAGGCCTTAATAGCAAACGTCTATTGCTTAGTTTGTCACACACGGACTCGCGTTCCACCCAACATTTTAAAGAATGTATCGTGTTTATTTTGCGTGTTTGAGAAAAACATGAATGTCGCGCTTTGTCTAACTTGTCACAGTGAGTTATTGTGTGAGTGTGTGACCTGACGAGTTTGCCACTGTTTATACCTTGTACGGCTGTTGTCGTAATTATTTTTGTGACGATAATGGTGAAGTATATTGTGTGGACTTAAACGCATTTTGTTAATGTTAGTATATATTTTAGTATCTGGGATTGACGTTAATTAAGTCTGCGATTAAGTTTTCATACTGTACTACTTCGTGGTTATGGTAAATATTGTAAAAGTATATTTATTTTCCAAGCATGTTACAGTAAATGTCGCTTTCGTAAAGAAAGTTACGTTTAATATGTTTAATGTATAATGTATTTATTATCGTTTACACTGAAAAACCTTTAAGCGACATTAGCTGCCCGCGACCTTGAGCGCGCGTTTAACTCATCGCCTAAACAAATAAGGTTGAAAATGGCGATGCGTTTGATGCTCGTGACTGCCAAAATGAACGATAGTTCGCAGATTTAATTTATTTAAAAAAAAAGCACGCTGTAATGTTAAAATATTTTTACATATGTCTTTAGTTGGTTAAATTTCCTTTCTGATAGTAAAAAAATAAATAACAGTTGTCACTCAAAATATTGAGCATTTCGAGACGAAAAAGTTTTTTCGTGTGTTTTTTTTTGTGATTTTTTTTTTCGAGGTTCTTGATTACTTTTAGATAATATTTTTGCATAAGTCTTTTACCTATACATTTTACTATACACTGTATTTTTTTTGGAATTGTAATAAGTAGCAATACGGCTAACTCTGCGACGAAAAACAGGTCGTTTTTACGGTTCCCCCGTTGACTGCGTCTTAAAAGGAGAATGCCATAAGCCTGTAGTTGCAAGAGTATTTATAAGGCCTTCTCTTTCTTTCGCCACTCTCCTTTGTTCTGTACGTCCCTCATCCATCGATTTCCCGAACTCTTGTCGATAGACCTCCTCTTATCTATTATGTCTCTTAATCTTTTCCTCGTTTAAAATAATTTGACAGTGTGCCTGCAAAAATGGAAGCTTATTCTACTCGCCAATCTTTTAGCCCGTACCGTCCCACCGTTATCGCCTCGACGGTGAAGCTTCCTGCCCCCGTATATCGCTCTATCGACTTATAATCAAACAATTGATACCATCGCCCATGTTTTCACATGTTCAATTACGAAGAAAATAATAGCCTAACTCGTGTCGGTTTCAAACTTACTTGGTTTCTACGAATGGTAATTTAATAGCTTCGAATAGGTGGAATTTCTTGGCATTGGACCTCAATTTACCTACTTTGTATGTAACATGCTTTTATATCTTCCGATGAGTCATGCCTGGTAACATACAAAGGTTGATTCGAAGATGTTATCATAGTTACGTGTTTCAGATCATTGGGTGATAACGTCACGATTGCTAGGCACACTGACTGATTGTGGTTACTGCTTGGATTATACGGTGTATTTCAGAACTGTGTGGCCATACAAGACCCATGAAACTGAACAACTTGCTAAAGAAACAATCTGATAAACACTGTGTTTTACAAACTTATCCCATCAGCTTCAAGGACAGAAGTTATGCCATGGCAACCGTCTCAACTGCATGCTACTATCTTATTACCTACCCTACTACCTGGTTTATCCGTATTGCAAATTTCATCCAAAAAAAACTAGCTGTTTTAGCCTGGAGAGCCAGAGTGTTGACCTGCGCGGTTGTTGTACCCGTGAGTACAAAAAATCATGTAATGACTGTGGCTGTTCCTTTGGCTTAAACCAGGATCATAAAACATAAAACATGTCCTTTTATTTTCACTGCTGCACCTACATTCTATACTCTCATCATGTACCATTAAACGCGCACCAGATAAACTAACAAACTGAATCAATGTACCAGATCAGGTACGTTTGAATTAAGTCTTCTACGTTACTATGAGCGGCGGGGCTCGTAAATCTGGACAAGTATCTGCAATACACTAGTTGTCTGGAGAGCACTTAGTACTGTCCTCGACTTCAGGAGGTGGTGTAAGGGAGAGGAGGAAAGCCGAGGACTTGGTAGGCAACTTAACCCTTCTTTGCATGATTTTTCCTATTTAAAAAAAAAAAATCAGGGTGAGGTAATTAATGCTCTAGATTAAAGGAAAAATATTTAAAAAAATCCTAATGTAAATAAAAGTATGTATTATGTAAAAAAACTGAAAAAAATGTAAAAAAATAAAAATAAATGTAAATGTAAACAAAATAAAAAAGAAAATATAAACAAAAATAAATAAATGAATAAAAATAAATAAAATAAATGTAAATGTAAAAAACAACATAAAATAAAGATTTACAAAACAAATTTTGCCATACATTACAAGTGAAATTACTGCACAGTGATGTAAATTTCCATCACATAGTTTTGAGAAATTTATTCACAGTGTTTTGATATAAATTGTACATAAAACAACAAAAACATGAAAACAAACCTTTTTTCCACTCATTTTCACTTTTACTGTATTTTCATATCTCAGTTTATTTCCTTAAAAAAAACTAAAATCTCGCTCCTTTTTTCCAGTCGCAAAAAACAGCGGAATGACAAGTTCTAGGCCTGGTAATTGACAGTGACGTTTGCTATTTTTTGACAACTGCGTTTTGTTGTACGCAATAGTCGCATAAAATGTTGCCAGCAACAACAAATTTACAGTACTTGGGTTTTGAGTACCTTTTTTTGTTGACTAAATATTATGATTGAAATTTCCATCACCATGCAAAGAAGGGTTAAAATAGTAGGTACCTCTAATGGGTTTAGACAAAATTATATTTAATCAATTATATCGATCTTAGAGAAGTCAAAGATGTTAGTTTGTCATTACATACCGAAAAGCTTCGATGTCTGTTGAGGAATTACACGTTAGACGTTATTGCTATGTATCTACACAATTTGCCTAGCCTTATACCAACTATGATGTGGTTGGCTTCCAGTCTAACTGGATGCAGCTTATAATACCGGTGTTTTACATGTAGCGACGGCTTATCTGACCTCCACAACCCAGTTAGTTCTGGATATCTGTTGTTTAGAACACCTTTAAAATCTGCTTATCATCAAAACATTCCACATTTTAGTTGAGAAAATTGGAAGACTTTTAAAAACGTAGATAGATGAATTTCACCAATAGGCAAGAGGCAAAATAGACTGCCATTTATTTGACTGAGCCATCGTCATAATACGTCGTTCATTTTTTTTTTAAATCTACACCTGTCGTACCCCGCTACCAGCCCCACCTTACACCACATCTTCACAATCGGCTATACCGGTTTATGCTCTTTTTAGCGCCGTGCAAAGAGCTCCCGACGTCTCGGGGGCAGCAGCTGTGCAGCCCCTAGATGGCGCCAGTTGTTACACTCACTCTCCGTTGTGTTGTGTGTGAGGCCAGACGTTTGTTTGATGGAGATACTTTCTTTAAACGGTTTGTCTTATGAGGCTAAGGGGATACAAGCGCGTGAATGGGCAGACGACATTGTTGCCATCGAGTAAATATCCTGTTTCAGGCTGGCACAAAAACGTTTTTGCCATACCTATTATTGGAATCAAATATCATAACTTAAGACACATTAAAATGATAATATTTATCCGTGGTGCTACGCAACTAGGATTATTCCAGTTGATTACATCCCTGTCATGTGTACCTATTGACCTTGTTCTGTTCTCTCTCCTGCTGATATGGAGGGAAGAGGAAATTATGTTTTTATTATATGGTTACGGGATCAAAGATCGTTAAATTGTTTCTCAGACATAGTCGAGCTTCATCGTCTCGGCGCTTTTCTTGTGGTCTCCAGTGATGATTGTGGCTTTCAGGAGTTGTAGGGTATTTAGGAATAGTATGACGAGCATGTCCAAAATAAGAAAAAGCACTAGCCCCACAAAAGACGGACTAATTACAATGTATTCTGTGCCAGTAAACCATCGTGACAGTACTCGTTGCGAATTTAGTCACAGAGTCAGTTTAGGCTCAATTTTTTTATTCCATACAAAACGGAAAACAAAACCCGGTAGCAAGATAAAAGAAAATGAACACAGAACGCGATAGTTTTTAATTCAAATTGATTTTTAAGCTTACGAACTCGCCGTAGTCCCGCGGCCGTAAGAGCTTAAAAGAGTTCGAAACGCCGCATGGGGCCTATAGTGACATCGATAAACGAGTATCTACGTAGTATAGTCTGTGTTTTATAGGAGAGCAAGCGAATTGATCTGTATTATCTGATTTTAATGATGTAATTCGATAAATTAGCGTACCACTGATCAGAAAAAGTGCTAAAATAACTTTCCAAGAGGCTTACAGCCGTATCTATAGTCAAGTCAAAGTAATTACTTGGACTTAAAAGTAATAATTACTTATGCAAACATTTTTATGCAATGGGCAAGAATTTAAACTAAGTTAGAAGCGTCAATGAAAGCACACCTAAGAATTCTAACCTATGATAGTTCTAACATCAAGGAATTACTAAACTACAGAGAAAAAAATCGTATCATAAACAATGACATTTACTCAAGTAATAGTGACGGTTCTAACTTCGTTTAAATTCTTGGCCATTGCATAAAAATATTTGCATAAGTAATTACTTAAGTCCAAGTAGTTACCTTGACTTGATTATAAATACGGATGTTAGACACAGCGTGACAATCTGTGAGCTAAAGTCAAAATTGTATTGCGTTGACATCATCATCATCATCTGCCTAGACTTTTCCTATCTATGTTGGGGTTTGCTTCGAGTCTATCTGGATGCAGCTGAATACCAGTACTTTACATGGAGCAAATGGTTTGACATAATCTACCTAAAGACTCAAACTCAAAGCATTTATTTCAATTAAGCCATTACAGGCACTTTTGAAAGTCAGAAAAAAAACCGAACGAAACTACGAGTGCAATACGTCATTCCGAAAGCCACCACGCCGAACCACACGCCACCGAATGCCCGCAACAACGAACACTGCGAGCACGAAAGCACGCAGCGAGGCACACCGCAACAACGAACATGTATGAAACGCTTTGATACTGAATGCTACTTGTGTTTACGCCATCGAGTAATTTTGTTATAGAAGTTGCTGCTGCACTGTGTAGTAGTGTAGTTCAGATGCTGCACTATTTTCACTGTTTCTAAAAAAATATGAACTACGACCACTACTAGATTCTAGAAATAAACACAATAATACTATTCCATCTATTCTATTATATCTATTTTATCTATAATATGTATGTATTTAGAAATATATAAGTATGTTTATCAGTTGTCTAGTACCCATAACACAAGCTCTGCTTAGCTTGGGACTAGATGGCGTTGTGTGATAGTTGTGGAATATTATTATTATTATTATTATTCCTACACTAACTTTCCCTTTCCATACCTCTAAGCCACGATACCCACATTTATCTGCTACACACAACATCCAACATATTTAGCGCAACAATAGCAAGTGTCAAGCATGTGCATACCAAATCGATAGTGTGAACGGTGCCTAAGCCGGCGGCACGTAAACACGTATTATACGCTGATTGGTTCGTGATCTGTTGTGAAGGAGTTAACTGTCTATCATAGTTGAGTATTGACCTGTAGAAACTAGTTTGATGTTTAGGTATAAGTATAGAATCTTCATTGTTGTATACGTTTTCTCTTGCGGCTTCTTATCGGTTACCTCCTTCCATCGTCGACCTCATTTCAGCTGTCTACAGAACAAGATTGAGGCTCAAGAGAAAGCCTTCAGAACAAAAAGTCTGGTCCTAAGTAATTTTTTTTGGACCCATTTGTGACCCGATCATGGTACTTGCAACAGCGTCGAAAAAATTGGGAGTTCGGAATAATAGGTTAGCATGGAAAATGTTCCCAGTTTTAAACCGCGATAGATAAAAACAGTGTTTTTGTAGTTAGTCTTGGAATAGAAGCTGCTGCTGCTGTACAGTCACGAGCACTTATTCGAGAGAGATTTTCTAGCGGAAAAGCTATTGCAACTTTGTTGTAAGATCTTTTTCATAATTTTATGGGTACCAAAAGTTTAACATTGTAAATAGACAAAATCAGTGAAAATACCACACGAATCTCAAAATACAGGATAACCAATTGTCACGTACAGACATTCTTTGCTTTCAACAATTCTATGCTATACCCAAAATATTATTATTGTAAATACTTACGGGAGTACCCCTCGCCGAGCATAAACATGGGCGGAGTGAACTCATACGCGGCTAGAGCTTCCATCTCTAGGAGATGCAATTGAATTGCGAGCTCCATTCTGAAAACAAATAAAGAATAATATCAATAAAGAAGAGTATTTAGCGTTTAAATCTTCACGCGACCTAGACAAGGCGATAGAGACCTTATGCATTAAAATTCAACAAGTCGTGAGACTGCACAAGATAATGCATAAAATCATATATTATCACTGACATGAAAAACACAAAACTATCTCTGCTGATCATGCAGTCAGTTATCATATCAATGATTATGCTATGAACACTTTGAAATTTGCCTACTAGGTCTGTTGTTTTTTTAAGCAATAACGATTGTCGGTACTTCAACTGGAAAATATGCGAGACATAATTGCAGTATGACGATCTAACTTTGGACCTAACTTGCAACAAACAAATTGTTACCTGTTTTGCAAATTTGCAACGTTTCAATGTAATTTTGCTACCAAACTGTCTAAATTATTACACAAAATTGTTATCGTTTTCTTAAAATGATTACATTTACAACCTTAAAGGAGATGACATCACATGAATTCCATTTTTAAGCTCAACAGCTCCAATTTAAAAGCAATCATTAAAGATTTCCTCATCTGTCCATCTGGAATGCGTTCAATTAAAATGTAAATGTCACCATCCACCATCAACTTTCCCCAACGCCTTTCAAACTTATCGGCAGTCCGACTAAAACCGACCCATGAATAATACATGTGCTGCCATCTGTTATTTTAAACAGGCGACGTCTTCAGAGTTTTAATATTACATTACTGTTTTAATATAGAATAATTATGGTAATGCCAGACATTGCAGGCAATGGGAGTGTAATCTGATTGCAAGTTTGAATTTGTACGTAAAACTGTTGGTGTAGTATGTTTTCTTAGTAGTTTTGGGTGCGTTGTAGAGAACACACGAATTTCTACAGCGCGCAGCGTCTATATACAGTTTTTGCTTTTTCTCTGAAACTTTAAATTTCTTGTGTACGCTGCTAATGCCTCTTTCGACGCCTTCATGGACTAGTTACTTTGTTAACTAATCCTTTATACCTACTGCTTATTTTCGTTTGTTTTCTTTATTTACTTTACACTGAACTTCCTTGCAGGTTGGGCACCCTGTAATCTCCCCATCTTCTATTTCAACTCATGCATTGATATCAACCTATATCTGCCTTATCATCCAGAGCTCCTTTATCAGCCATGTCTATGTACCTACTCTCACTTTTTTAATATAGCTGCAACCAGTCTGTCCGTAAGTGATGGGCGTTTTGGGGGACTGCTTAATGTAATTTTGACATACAATAAATGGTGTCTCGCAGCCTAATTTGAATAAATGATTTTTCAAGTCCTTATGCCTTATGACTGTGACTGTAGCTTTGTTTTTTTTTTGTTTTTCTGACAACGAAAAGTCCCTGTCTAATTGAAATAAATACCTACTTTGAGTTCTATTTTTGTAATTTAGGGTTTACCTTTACCATAATATTGTATACATTATTTTCTCCATAATTTCACACTACCACTCTTTCAAACCCACACACACTCAAACCCAAATCCTCCCCTATTAACAAAAGAACTGAAACTAAAACCTAAAAAGCAAGCCAACGTTTTCAGTATCCGATGCAATTTGTGAGTAGGCGGAGCGTCGAGGTCCCGACAGATTCCGAGCGCGTGCCGTACAAATCCGATAACGCGTCACGCTGAAACTTGCAGACTCAATTTCAGGAACACGATTACTCCGCGATGGGAACAAGAGTTGAATCTCAGAGTACCTGAGCTGGTTCTGTGAGTTCATTTTTAGGTGTGCAACGGTGTTTAGACGACAATTGAGTCGTTTGGCTAGAATGGCGTGGCGGTGTGAGCTAGGCTGGGATCTTTTTAGCGTAGGAACTGGCGATTGCAATGTAGATTGAGATGAGATTAGAGTATAATATTCTAGACAAGGTTTCTGGTCTTTCGTATTATGATATAATGTGTGCCTGCTTTTGTAACTATTCTTATCTGAGCCATTCTTTACTCTTTCTTTCCTGAAAATGATTGTTGGCAATATGGATTGCCCCATCCAATGGTACTGGGTAAAATTAAGTATGGTTTATGTTAGACTAGCTTTTGCCAGCGACTTCGCCCGCGTGGATGTCGGAAAATATCAAGAATGACGAATTTTTCATACAAACTTTCATCCCCTATTTAACTCCCTTAGGGGTTGAATTTCGATAAATCCTTCCTAATTCCTTGTCTACATTGTAAAGGGAACCTCTGTGCAAAATTTCAATAGATAGTCACACCAATAACTACATTGTACGGTTACGGTCAAAAGAATACCCAAAAACGCAAGTATTTTCATGGCATAAAGCAGCATATTTCTACCCAGTAAATATACACGCGTTATAAAAGTCAACTGGGCACAACAGTATCCGTTCGTAACTCGCGGGACAGGATAACCGGACCCTGTTTACGCACCATTGCAGACTTTTAAACGGTTCATCTTTATAACAGTTTTTTAATGTGCATTGTGCATGTTCTTAAAAGTTTTGGAAAGATTAATCATTACATATTATAAAGGCCTCCGCCGCGTCTGTCTGTCTGTTTGCGATAAACTCAGAAACTACTGAACCGATTTTTATGCTGCTTTCACCAATGGATAGAGTGGTTCTCGAGGAAGGTTTTAACATATACTTTGTCAAGTTCCGACATCCACGCGGGTGAAGCCGCGGGCAAAAGTTAGTAACAAAATCACATTGGAAAATAAATCAATTTGTCGTGATATATATCTTCTGGGTACACTCGTTCCATCGCACACTTTACTTGCTGTATTTCCATCATGCGTGTACGAGGTAAAGAGCAGGCCCACTTTGAGGAAAAAAAAATAGCCATTTATTGCAAAGAATTAATTTGTTAGGTTGCCTGGCAGACATCTTTATCGGCGATGAGACTGCCATTGTACCCATCGTAAAAAAAACTGTGAAATTTTGATATATAATAAGTATACTTATTCAGTTTTAACATTCACACTTCCGTGACTTTACATTTGAAATTGTAGAGGAAACTTATTGCAAGAAAAAAAAATACATCGACGACATTATACACTGAGTCAAATTATTATATTCCTTCAGAAAGTCAGCTACAAGATAACTTCGTTCGTCAATAATTATGTTGCTACGTCGTAGCTGACGCGACAATATTATGTAGCTACGCCGTAGCTGACGCGACGATGACACAGCTACGTCGTAGCAGATAATCCATCGCGTGATATAACTTTCGAGAAATATATATTTTCTTGGATTTTGCATTTTCGATCTTTGATATAAAAATCTTTTTCGTATGTAATCAGTAAGGATGTTTAAACTTGTATTAACGTAAGTATTATTTGTTCACGTAGCCAAAACATCATACTTTCAAAAACCGAAAACCGTTCCGAATCCCGTTCAATATTAGCGCAAACATTTACCGTGGACCTTTTAAAATGAAATAACAAGAAAAACATCCCAGTTATTTGCAGTGGTTGACAATAACGGTTTAGTGAGCCAAATACCGGTTTTTTGCCACCCCGCCCCTTTACGAGCATCGGTATTATTGAATTTCGCGAATGTAACGCAAAAAGCCGATATCATGTAATCGCCAAAGGGCTGAATTGTGATTTTGAGGGCACTTGCCGCAAAGCCTTTTGGGATTTTTTATCTCTTTGTTTATTTTAGTGTTTTGGGCCTCTTTTTACATGCTGTTAAGCCGTGTTATGGGTTTCGGTCTAGTGATATTGGATAAGATGTTCTGTTTTGGCTCATTAAAAGTTTTACTGTTGCGGTTTTATGTAGGACGTCTAATAATCTCGACCTTTTCGCATTTTCTGTGTGTGAGTTGAATTAATTTCTTTAAAGTATTTTGTTTGAAATACACAAGTGTATGGAAAAGAACTTGAATTCATTTTTCCTTGTGTTTTTTCAAAATGGCTTTTTGACTGTCATTTAGGACCAATGGGCCATTATAAAGAATACCTTAAATTTTTCTTCATCTTCTTAAAAATACGGTTGTTTTTTGCAAAAGTCTTCCATCCCGTATTTTACAATCGGAAGACATTTACAAACATCTCATAAAATATTGCAAAATCCTTGAGTCAGAACAAATTCAAAGAAAATGCAGAAGCCGGGCAAAATAAACAAACAATTCCGAAATGTTATTAAAAAATATCCTCCGAGCAGATTTCAACTGTAGATTTAAGCCGCACCAAGTCTTGACTAAACCAGGGGAGCTTGGCTTCAGCTAACCATTCGCCACAAATTGTTCGTATAGCTTATTTACGTTGGGGCATAGAATATATCAGCACAGAAGGTTAACTCTAGCCAATGGACGAAAACCCGAGCAAGCACACGTTGACACTCTGATAACTGGAACATGTAAAAGATAACAAAAAATAAATGAACACCAACAAAAATACAACTCGATTATATAAGTATGTTCAAATATATACATACATAAACTCACGCCTGTTTCCCATGGGGATAGGCAGAAACGTACGATACAGCGATGTAGAACGCCACCTGCTACGATCCTGACATATCGCTTTTGCCTCCTCCACATGCATTCAGGGGCTCAATTCTATAAAATGATCAATTTGTGAATAGTGTGTCGATATTGTGTAAGCAGTGTCTCAATAGAATAGTCATTGACATTTGGTATTCTACAAATTATTTATGGTCATTGACTTGCCACTGTAGTGACATTGAAACGCCATTTTAGGACTTTAAGGTAGTCTGTAAATATATTTCAAGTGAAATCTGACTGTTGTGTCTATTGTGTTTGGCTATCGAACTGCCATTGTGAAGCCATCCAACGACACCTCTTTTCCCTATTGCATAATAATGTCTGAAGTGTGTCGATAGTGTCAATGGTGTGTTGCTTATCTCTAAGTTACAGAATTGGGCCCCTAGTCATACACGCACTTTCTTTAAAAAAAATACGAGTGCTTCAAAAATGATTAAAAATGCATTATTTTCGTTCCTCTATTTCCATTTACACGTGTAAATGTTACTACAAAAGCTCAAACGATCATAAACAAGGTATTCAATTTATTTAACAGTGCTTTGTCCTAGACGTAACCAGCCATGACTAGCCTTCTGTATTTTCCTACTCTGTGATAGGGGCTTGCACATGTCTTGCGTTCTATTGGGGTGATTCTCGTTATTGTGGCACCGTTTGTTAGGGCTGTTTGTGTTACTGAACTTACGGTACTGTACTGAACAAGATTTTTGGCGTTTCGCAGCTTGAGGGTTGAATTTTGGTGTAATTGTTTGGGTGAGGTTCTTGTGGGGTTAATTAAGGTAAGGGAAAAGGAGGGAGAGAGAAAATGGAATTTATTTGTAGCGTTATCAAACTGAAAGTTTTCTATGACATTATGTGTACTTTAATACTTTTCTTAAAGGGACAAAAGGTTGATGAAAGCTGAGCTGCAACTTCGTTCCCATGGAAATTTTTATGCGTGACTAAAAATGTTTGGGGTTATAAGGGTGGGCACGCCACCACTTAAGGGTATGAAAAATTGATTACGACCGATTCTCAGACCTACCGAATCTACGACGATAATTGAAATTGAGTCAATTTAAATCATCATTGACATGTTTTTGAAGAAAAAAAGAATAAGTAAAATATTTGAAACTGACTAAAAAATAGACACTAAACTTCACTTATTCAAAACAACGTCTTACATAAATAAAACCTTGAAATTGGCTACCAAAGACCTAAAAGGTAAAAGCATCAAACACTTCCAGGATAAATCGAAAAGCCCAATATTTGATTTCACTTGAGGACTGCGTACGTTGACGGGGTAAACGGCATTTATAGTGACATTCTTTACCTTGCTCTTGAAAACCTATTACTATCTTGTGTGAAATAGGACTACTCTTTTTGTCATAGTGCCTATTCGTATAGTCAGGTCAGGTCATCAAATGGATTTATACAGAGTTGGGAGTTTTCTTTTATTTAAATTCAATAAACATACAAATGAAGGAGGAGCTGATGGCTAAATTTTTAGCAGCCACTCAGGTCAATCTTCAGGTTAAGCCGCGCTTGCCTAGGTTGGTCCCTGGATGGGTGACTGCCTATTACTTACTGAGTTTCCGTCTGACTTGGTTTTTTTTTTCGGTTTTATCGGGGTTGACTTCAATAGGGTAGTTGAAAAAAATCTAATGAGTCTGTCAGATAGATTTCCAAAAAATATTGCACACTTATTGTTTTCTTTTTTCACGTAAACAAAAAATTAAGGCAATGCAGTGCTTCAAAAATTCGAGTGACGTCATTGTTTGGTACATTTTTTACCAGGGTAGTTGACTTCCCTACTCACAGTTTTTGACACGTTTTATTTTTGTCATTATTTATTACTTTGTTATAACTTAAAATACGTATCCAATAGTTTCGAAAATCATGTTCTTTTAGTAAGTCAACTACACCTGAAATTATTTATGCCCTATCTCGAAAAAGTTTAAAAGCAAAACAGCAGAAACATTTTTATCTAACAATTACTTTTACAAAAATATGTTAATTAATTTCATAATAAATTCCCTTTGATGAAGACTTACAGCATAAATATTAAAAAGTTCACTTACTTTTTTGCAAAGTAATTAAAATTACTAACAGAGCGCGCTATTTAGAATATTAAAAGCCCTATAAATAAGGCTATGCATATTAAATAGCGGCCTTTTAGATACCTACCTAGTGACAGAAACAAATAAACATTTATTTCTTTTTTTTCTTAATTGGAATCAAGTCAGTCAGTAGGTAAAACACGTTTAGTCTATAATATTGTAAGTGCCCGGACACAGGTTTCCTTTTTTTCGTCTTCTCTTTGATCCGTAATTTACTTCTCGAATACCTTAGAATTTTTGTTTTAGGACGCCGGGCACCTCATGACGTTTAAGGCGCGGCTCCACCGCAGTGCACGCTGTGCACGGACACCACGTAGTCAAACAAATTAATACACGCAGCTAAAATACGCCGATTGCCCGTGCACAGCATGCGCCGCGGTGGGCCCGCGCCCTTATTTTCAACTAGCGTTTGCCAGCGGCTTCGCCCGCGTGAAAATGACGATTTTCCATACAAACTTTCATCCCCTATTTAAATCCCTTCGGGGTTGAATTTCAAAAAATCTTTCCTTATTCCTTGTCTACATTGTAAAGGGCAAAATTTCAGCTTTCTAGGTCCAAGGGTTTGGGCTGGGCTTTGATGAGTCAGTCAGTCAGTCAGTCAGGACTTCTCTTTTGATTTATATTGATAGCTCAGACCAAGAAAAAAAGAAAGACGGCGCGCCGCGAACACCAACAGTGAAGCCACAAAACCACACGCCTATAGCAAGTAAACATTTGTATGTTTACTTGCTACACTAAAACCACACGCATTTCTCCTAGTACGTCACGACTTCACGAGACATTGTCTACACACATAGATAAAAAGTTGGCTTCACTTTTGATGTTCGTGGCGCGTCGTCTTCCTTTTTTTGTTGGTCTGAGATTGATAGATAGATGTTTTAAGAGCAATGGTGGTCAAATTAGTTTTATTCTGCTGAGTATGAGGTTCTGGGTTCAACTCCAGGATCGGGCAAAGTGTTATAAGGTTTTTCTATCAGGGATTACTCAGTAGCAGCCTCTGGATTTGTGCCACTTTTTACATGGGACTTATATATGTAGGATTAAGATTACTAAAACTGTGAAACGTTTCTAAACGATAAAGAACTTTGCTACAGAACGAATGAATGTGAGAGAGGGAGTGAAAGGAATGAGCGAAGGCAAGATGGCGCACAACGATGGTTAGAGAAAGTGTAATTTTTATGTCGAAGGTGAAAATAAAATAGTTTCAAGTGTACGATTGTCTTTTTCTGAATATCCCAACACTACATCCATTACTGGTGAAATGTGGGCGCCTATCAGGCACACCCGTGCCTAACCCTTCGGGTTTTACAGGCGCGTTGTTATGTTGTGTTATAAAAGTTTCCAATGTATGGTGTGCGTTCATAAAGACACCATTATATCGGTAAAAAAACGATCCATTACAATATTTTATTAATTTATTATTATTCCAAATAGGCAAGTAACTTATAAACTAAGCCCCACAATACCGTTGCAGTGCACAAGGGTTTGGCTGTGGGCTCGTTGAGTCTCTAGACATACTTAAATGTACTTGAAACTAAATATTATTTAAGCTTATACTATTACAAATCTAAAAATATTTCAAAATAATATAATTTTAATTTACGTCTAAATCTATTTGTGTTTGTTGCATTGGAGTCGCAAATAAACATTAAAAACCCACTGACAGGCCGCTTAAAAACGTTCCTGTACGAAATCTCAACAAATCCTAGATAACGGCGGGGCAATTTTAACACAAAAATACAAGTGCAATTTGAGCGGCCATAAAGCGAGTCCCCAGTTCAGAACGTCTTAATAGTTCGTTGGCAAGCTTTGTTATTCCCGACGCCGGAATGTGAATCTGTGTGGAGTGTGCGGTCGTAATCTGCAACATACTGTCCTGTAATTGCGATCCTAATTGTCCCAGCCTCCCCTATCCCATCTTTATTCTGGCCTCCTTGTTATGCTGCGCCGTTTGTCCGGCCTGACCGCTCTTGTTTCGTATTGTGCGGGCCTACGGTTGCGGAGTTTGATGCTTTGATTATAGAGATGGTTTTGGGCTATTGTTGTGGTTCCTCATGGTTCGATATGTTGTTCTACTGTCAATACTGGGCTTGATTGGAGATGTGTATGACGTGTATACTATATGGATGTTTCCTGATTTAAAAAATATGATTATGTTTAGTCTGTCAGCGTCAGTTAGATTATTGAAAAATAATGTATACGTGTTTTTGTTTTATCAAGTTAATAAAAATGGACGAAAAAAAAATCGCATCAAAGAATATGAGATGAGATGATCTTTCTGGTAAAAATGTCGTGCAATATGACGTCAAACGAGTTTTCAAAGCACTGTATCGTCATTGTTTGTATTGCGTGAAAAAAGAAAAAATATGTGTCCAATATTTTTTGAAATCCATCTATTGGCTGTATTGGATAGATGACTCTATTAGATTAATATTCCATACGATTATCTAACCATCTATATAACGAAGGTAGCTCAACTATTTCGGGTACATCGTTCGCGCTCGTGTCTCAATAAAAAGTCACATCCGTTTTGTCAAATGCCTCTAATGTCAACGACAACCGACCACTGTCAACTGACAGCTGTTGCTGTCAACCGAAAACTGTCAAACCAGACCTACCACGCTCTGTATCGACCTCACCCAAGCTCACTGCTTTACGTTTCCGACAAACGATGATAGATGGCGTTATTCTAAATTGTCAACTCTAAATATTGTGCCTGGTGTTGAATCTGCGACATATAGATCGTTGGTAGAGGTTTTGCGTTTTCCAGGTCGGCAAAGTGCTATTAGGTTTTTCCGTATTTTTTGTAACAGCCGTGGAGTCTTGATTAATGCCGGTTGATGACAGTAAGCTCATCCCTCATAACAACGAGCAATGTCAGCGTACTATATAAGGTATACCTCTATCTAAACCTTCAAGTATTACATGCGTGAAGTTATAAAGAAAAAAAAACACGAGGTGTTTCAAACCATTTATTAACACAAAACAGCATACGAAGCCAACCCACAAATCTCAACCCACATTTGGCTGAACAACCTCAATAAAAAGATTACAGATGCAATCTGTGCGGAGCAAGCAAGCGGAACAGTTGTATCTGGTCCAGTATGTGCCATCTGTTGGCAGGCTGGCAGGGTTGGTAGGCCTGCCGCCAAGCACGATACATTCCGCTAATGGCTAGATTACAAATCGTTGCGTTCACTCAGCCGCTGTGCACTGGACCACGATTTAATACAGTGTAAGCACGAGCCGTAAGCGGAATTGTGGTTAAGTAAGTTTGAGAGATTGTTTTCGGGTTATATTTTGTTATTTTATGTTTCATAGGCTGTCTACTGTGCTTTAAAATGGTTGAGCATTTTAGTGTTAAGACATTTATGTGTCACTAGCGACTCGCTGCACTTCGCGTGGATGCCAAGACAGTAAATAGATGTACGTTTAGCAAAAAAAACTTTTTTGCAAATAAAAACAACCGACTTCAAAAACACCAAAAAGTGAAAAATAAACTTCAAAAGAAAAATCAGCTTCTGAAGTCGGTGATATTTGTTTGTTTGATTTGGCTTTTTTTGCCACCGACTTCAGAAGCTGATTTTTCTTTTGAAGTTTATTTTTCACTTTTTGGTGTTTTTGAAGTCGGTTGTTTTTTTTTTGCTAAATAGTTTTGTTATTTTTTCATTTTTAGTTGTGTATCTTATAGAAATATTTACTATGAAACCTATACTTGTATAGCGTCAGAAAAAGCACGAAACACGTAATACGTGCCTATGTTTGAGGGTTGCCCTCGATTTCTCTGGGATTCCATCACCAGGATCTGGTTTCCATGTCATGGTACCACTCTTGAAATATCTCCGTTCCAATAAAAAAAGAATCATCAAAATTGGTTCATAAACGACGAAGTTATTCGCGAACACATAAAAAAACGAACGAAAAATGTTCATAATTTTTTAAAAAATGGTCGTAAAATGAAAAGTACTGGGCCAAACCAAGCCAAATTTTTATAGGACCAAATGGCAAATATTCCGCATCAAACTAAAAAAGAATCACGTAAATCGGATCATAAATTGCAGCGTAATCGGTGTACATACATAGAAAAAAAAAAATATCGATCGAATTGAGAACCTCCTCCTTTTTGGGAAGTCGGTTAAAAAAAAACCCTTATTATTTGATTCAATCATTTTGCAGGGAGATCCTTCATACAAGCGTTCGTTGATTTTTGTATATAAAAAAGATAAGACTATTATCTCATACTGCTCGGTAATTGGTATAATTTAATAGGTAACTACCAAGCCTACCAAACCTAAGAGAACAAATTTAATGCTTTTCGGCTTAGTTAAGGGTACTTTTACACCCTGTATATACCTGAGATCTCAGACCAGCAAGCTATATGATTTTTGGTTCGGTTTAGCTACAGACTTCGATATCTCTGGTAGAACTTTAGATCCCGCGAGAACAAAACTTCTTCCGACGTATTCCTCAGTGGATGACCATTTTGAAAATACAAATACTGTTTCATAATACTCTTTGGTAGACAGATTCTCAAAATGACGTCACTAAGAAGTCAGTGCTTCATAAAAATTCAAACTACCTACATCTCTTTTATGACCTACTTCTCTTTTATGACATTGAATCATGGTTTACTTATTTCGTCCTCATCGGATCGTCTCGCCATGCAAATGTCGGCGCTCAATGAAATTGCAGTCTCAAATAATGTGGGAAGCATTCTGGACAGTAAATTGAGTTTAATTGCTAAATAATTCATGTGAACAGGGTTCCTTTTAAATGCTCTATTAATACTTTAGAGCTGCTTTAGGAAAAATATTTTTGGATCTCATCAACATCTGTCTTTGTTCTATAGTACGTCATATTTGCGTAACTGCTTTTCTCGTTCCACTCTCCCCTTTCAATCGTCGCACTATAACTCACTTTAATAAATTTCTTTCATAACTCTTATAATTTATCCATAATTTTATTTGGCCTTCTTCTTTTATCTGATCTGAAACATATCACTGAAAATGGGGTGTTATCCATATTTACTGTTTGTTTTGAATTCCCAATACTAATTCTTCTCTATGTAAACATTGCTTTTTGTTACTGATAATGTGAATCATGTCAGTTTAAAAACTTAATATAATCTTATTTTACTTTTCGCCTAACCTGCCAAGTACCTTGAATGCTTTGATTGGACATTGGACGCATTGTAATACATTTTTCTAATTAAGTATTCAATCCATTTTCTATCATAGTGCTTTTGATTTTTGTTCGCAAAAAAACATCAGTGTAATTATCTTTTTTGCCCCAAAAAGCTAACAAATAACTAAACCCAGTAAGCCACTAGTTTTAAGTTAAAAGCATTTTGTGCTGTTGCATCGTGATTGATGCAAACGAATTAAGTTACAAGCTTAAACTTAGGGGAACTTGAGTAATGGAATTAGCTTGCTTGTTTAATTTCATTTTATAGTATCGCTTACAAAATTTTGTTTGTAAAGGGTTGATGGAAAAAGTCGTTTTAGAAGCTTTTGTATTATTAACATCGATTGAGTTTATGTTGTTAGAGCAATTAGTGACTCAGTGCAAGCTGAATTTTGGGAAAAAATATTTAATGAAAATTGGCCGTCGATACGTTATGAATAAGTCCAATGATACGTTATGAATAAGTCCAATGATACAATATTATAAGTCTTTATCAACTTCAGTAAGGCTATTGCTCTATTTCTTATAACTAGAGCAATAGACGTATGACGCAAGCAGTGTGTTGCAGCAATATTTTTAAATTTGTTTCAGCGGAGACAGACTTTAGCATGAATATGCGAATTGAATAGTTGCGCGGGTATGCAAATCATAAGTTTTGTATTTCATTTTTAGAATAAAATGTATGTTTATGAATTAGGTATTTTCTGTGCTATGTTTGTTTGAGTTCTTTTTCAGTAAATTATATAATATGTAGGTTTTTACGTAACTGCGGCATTTAATTTTTCGGCGAAATTTTTAAAATGCAAATTTTGATACCGAGCACAAGTCTGTTTTTAAGTTTAAAAATGTAATGTAATTTTTCATTTTGGTTTATTTAATTAGACGATTACAGTATAATTATTTACAACGACAAATTGTTAACTTTGTAAACAGTATTTATCAAAAAAGATTAAGGCTGACAAAAATATTGGATTGGCAATTAAATATTACAAATAATTCGAATTATAAAATTAAATTATTTATGAGAGTCTGTAAATAACGGAAATTTTGCTAATAGGAACTTACAGTATTTAGTCTAAATTAAACCAGATATACGTAGATATACGCTTCGTTAATCCGATATCTCAGTAGATTTCCGATTCAGCTTGAACGTCGATGCAAAGTAAGTTTCCTAATTAATTGATTTAGGTAACACAGGAATGGGGGCGGCGACACTCCAGTGGTTTCTCGAACTGTGACGTCATAAACTATCAATTATTGACGATCAAACATACAAAACACGGTGTTGTCACCTTTTAAAGGGTTGTCAGATTTTATGGAAATAATATTAATTTAAAACTAGGAAGAATGGAGTGCATTAGAAGAGACCTACACTCAGCATTGAATGATGAAAGGTTGAAAACGAAGAAAAAGCTTAAGAATGTTAATTTTGGCACAAAGTCATGAATTTTAAAATTCTTTGTCTTGGTTTATCAGGTTTTTGGCTTTTCAGGTTTCATAAATATTGTATGTTTCTTATTTCATTTGGTAACATCGTTGGTATTCCTTTAATGTTCTTTAACATAATTATTATACCGGTATTAGATTTAAACATCACGAATTCTAACCGACCAATAAAACATTGACAGTGGGTACGAAAATATGTAAATAACCTCTCTGCAAATACCCCCTCCATATAATATTCTATTCCACCATTTTCGTTTATATCCCAGCCTTTTGTACGAGGCGCCCCGTCCGGTGGATCTGCTTTTTATGTAAAACCGAAAGGCTATTTGTCAAGGTAATTTGAATTTACTCGCACGCTCTAGCCCTTTGAAATGCATGCTTTAAAATATACTAGTTTTTTGTCACAAACAAATGGAAATAGAGTAGCTTTTCGTTATGTGGCGAATATTTTTGAGGATGATTTAGTATTCATAGGATTTATGGTGATTTTTGTATGGTTTTCATATTGTTAGAAATTATTTGATGTGATATTTCTGATTTCGTCTGCTACCTTATCTCTGAGATACTTGAACTTTTAACCACGTTTATATTGTACATTTTCAAGTATAGAATATGGAAGGAATTAGTAAGAGGTCTTTGCCCAGCTATGGGGCAGTGCAATATACAAAAAAATCATATCTATTTTATTTGAAGAAAGAACTCGAATTGTTACAAAAAAAATAACAGTACCTACAAGTCATTCAAAACAAGAAAACAGTAAATTGCCCTCAATTGTAGTTGAAAAAAAATCCCTTACGAAAAACAAAGAAAATAATCAGCCCTTCAACTAAAAAAGAAATTCCACTCAACCAGACACACTTGAGAAGACTCAACGCGAAAGAAACATTAAAATGATTCCGCTATCCATATTTTCATGCTAATTAAGCCATAAAATATAAATAAAACATTTATCTTCCGTAGAGAATATTGCCTTGTTTTGCTTATTATTCACGGCGCAAAGAATACCCTATTAAATCTTAATAAGACTCTTTAATTAGTTCCGAGCTATGGTAACGCTTCGAGCAATATTATGTAGGTACGGGGAGCTAGTTCGACGTGTTTTGATGTTAGGGGAGAAAAATAAATACAAAAGAACTTAGCTATTGATGTTCTAGTTACTTGTGGAAATAATACAGTGCCTTTTGTAATCCATATTATTTTATGCTATACCCACAAGGCGTATTTCTATCTCCTCGATTTGTAGGGAACAACACTCGTTTCGGGATACACCACACTCAGTCAGGTTAGCTACCTCATAATTAAATATTCGGAAATGTTTGTAACGTGTTTCGTCAACGTCTCGTACGTAGCTCGCGCCTGCTATGGTAGAGTATAGATATTTTTTATATAAAACTCACTCTATTTAGAGCAACATCAGAAGGCGTTGAAGAGGAAAAATGGAATTCTCAAATCAAATTAAGAATTTGGTGTTTTCGTTAATTTTGAGAACCAAATAGAACAAAAAGTTCTTAATTTGGGCAGAAATTGTGTACAAGTTACAGACAGAGGTTTTAAATGAAAATGAAATCAATTAATTCCTTTTAATCTTACAAAGGGGAAAAACAGCACAACATCATTTAAATGAAAGATCTCTCACTAGTGAAGCTCCGATACACACGTGAAAATTTAATCATTCGTCCGTTCGTTCGTTCGTACTCGGACACAGGGCCTGGATTCCGCGTCGCCTTTTTTGAATGCATGCGGATTTCCGCGTGAATTAAAATCTGCACCGTTTAAAATGTTACAAGAATCCTTTTTGCGGAAAGGTGGAATTTATGTAGTTTTTTTAATCCTTTATTTTATCGGATACTTTGAGGCAGTTCTGTGTTATGTAATGTTAAAGATATAGTTTTGATTATTACCTACTTGAAACGCATCGGAAGCGTGATCATATTTCAAATCATGACGTCTTTTAGGAAAACTCATTATCATCTGTCTACTCTAGCCTTTTCCCAACTTTGTTATCGTCAGCCTCCAGTCTAACCGGATGCAGCTGAATACCAGAATTTTACCTGGAGCGACTGCCTATCTGACCTCCACAACCCAGTTGCCCCTTGGTAAGACTGGTTATTAGGCTATCGGGTTACTGACTACTTAAACAGTACACTCTTTTATTTAATATTCTATTTATTAGCCAAGTTCACAGCCATAGTATTGCTGTCCTTCAGGGCTCCTCCTTTTTTTTTTGGTGGCTGGAAAATCATCAAATGACCCGGGCCCCCGCTCTTGGGCAGAGCGAAGGGGATTGTCAGACTTCTACTGACTAAAAACCGAACCCATGTTCCTTCTTTGCCCTTGTGCCGAGGCCACGTCATTTTGTACTAAAATCCGCCTCCTCCTCCGTACTCCTCCTCTTTTCAGAAATTTCGCCGCGTTTCGCCAATTTGTTATGGGTTGTCGCTAACTATTCTATAATATTATTTCAGAGTCCGAGAGCGGCGAAGAAGAAAATTAGATTAAGAGCAGCGAGTGAGACTGACAACACAACGCGCCGTCCCACCATTGAAGCATAGTCACAGCCCGCGCACACACACGTCCGCCACAGCAGCCCGACCGGCCGACCGACCGACCGACACAACCGAAGAATGTCAAAAGTCTACAAATTCACGCACAATGGTCCACTTTAAGGATTAAGTGCGGAAACCTAAAACCCATAAAGAAGAAGAAGAAGTCTACAAATGACATCCGGGATCAACGGTATAACATGCTTTCCAAGGCACGGAAGAAACTTGGTATATAATGGGTCACCCAATTCCTCACCCATCCACGGGTCAACCTAAGCAAGCGCCGCTTAATTTGAAGATTGACCCTGAAAAAATTGAAATGGCTGATTTTATACAGCCACTAATACCTTTCTGTAAGTATTTAAATACTAGCTTTTGCCAGCGGTTTCGCCGGTATGTCGGTTAAAATCATATTTTTTGTAAAATGATGATTTTTCATACGTACTTTCACTAATATGTATGTTAATGGAATAGTAAGATTTTAAACAAAAGATTCGAATTTCTTTTACTTTAATTTCGAGAAATATTTTCTGGTTCCTAGTTTTCATTATAAAGGGGAC
This sequence comes from Diarsia mendica, assembly GCA_949316265.1. Lineage (NCBI taxonomy): Eukaryota > Metazoa > Arthropoda > Insecta > Lepidoptera > Noctuidae > Diarsia > Diarsia mendica. The sequence goes on along the minus strand of OX438895.1, from coordinate 2,593,531 downwards.
CTCTGTGCAAAATTTCAGCTTGCTAGGTCCAAGGGTTCTGGCTGGTTGTTGATGAGTCTTTAAGTCAGGACTTTTCTTTTTTCATTTATAAAGATAGATTCAACCATTTCTAGTGATTAAGTAGTAAATTTTGAAGTGATTAAGCTAATGACCTATCTGCACCTTAGTTTCCGGTCTCCCCTTTATATCTATGTTAGTAACTATACTACTAGTAAGTATAACAGAAGTTAGTTCTGACCTAAGAAGCATAGATACCGGTTTGAAACTACACACAGTAATAATATATTGAGTTTATAGTTTGTAGTTCAAATTGCTTGCATAAATAGCTATTTCGCTGCTGCTATCAACCTCTTGTGTACATCATAATTATTATACGAATTTAATATTTAGCCCAAATATTATAATAAAGAATATAAAAAGTACAAAGAAGAAGTATGCAATAAGTATGTATGTAGTATGTTCGATTCCCAGATTGAAACTTTTCATCCAGTCTAGGATTAAATCTGGAATTTGGAGCAGCCCTAAGTATGGATTTTGTACCCGGTTGATGGTAGCAGACCCACACGCTATTCTATCTAATATATAAATGTAGCTGTAGCTACACAACTCTGCCTTAACCTTCGGAGGAATTGGCGACATGTTATGTTGAGTCAGTAATAATATATAACTGTAACAGTCTCATGTGTAAGTTAATTTTTTTACCTCAATCATATCCCAAACTTTCACAAAGAAACAACATTCTCCTTGATAAAAAAAAAAAACAAATATAGTAAAGGTGCCAATAAGATATTAAACTCGTGCAACAAAATTAATTGCACCCAATAACATTGCTTGCAACACCAAACCACAAAACGACCGCCATTTCTTATCAAGTCTCACTATCACCATTACTATAGTTTTCATTTACTTTTCAAAGTTTAGATTGAAAGTCACGATTTACCGTTCGGTACAAAATCGATAGCAATAGGTAACATGAGAACTATCTCGAAGAACAAAAGTCATAAATTTTTCCCACCAATAGCAAGAGTTTTGTTCGTAGTGTCAATTGTTTTGTTCGGGAAGGTGGTAGGGTCGACACTGTCGCGTGTTGTTAGTCAATTTCAGTAATTCAATAAATATGGCAGTATTGAATATTATTGTGATCAGGAGCCACTTTATAGTTTTACTACTTTTTAGTTTTATGACGGATAAAAGTAGGTAGTAATTTTTGCTTAAAAATTGCGATGGCATCTCGTAGCCTTATGTCAATATCTCGGGGTCGGTTTCCAGTCTAACTGGATGCAGCTGAACACATTATATAACATGGAGCGACTTCTATCTGACCTCTAAAATGCTGTTTGTACCGGGTAGTAAGATACTTTTTGGCACTGTTTATCAGACTTTCAAGCCACTATATTGACTGTGAAAGATCTTCAAAATAAAGACAGCCGGGACTCGTGAGTCCCGGCTGTCTTTATTTTGAAGATCTTGTTAAGCCGTGGCTTAACGTGCTTTCCAAGGCATGGAAGACACTTGATATGTACTGATCACCCATTGACAGACCAACCTAAGCCAGCGCGGCTTAACCGAGATTGTTCGTAATAGGGTAGTTACAAAAAAAATCGAATTAGTCCGTCAGATAGATTTCCAAAAAATATTGGACACGTATTTTTTCTTTTTACACGTAAACCAAAAATGAAGACGATACAGTGCTTCGAAAACGCATGTGACGTCACATCGCACTACAATTTTTACCACGTATCCTGATCTTTGTCGCGTTTTATCATCGTCAATTTTTACTATATTGAAAAAACAAAAAACACGTATCCAATATTTTTCGATAATCTAACTGACGGACTAAACGGAATCATAATTTTTTGACCCAGGACACATCCCTATTGCTGTAGAAATCTAAGTATGTAAATTGTTTATGCAAAAAAAAAACAGCCACAGTTTTTATTATAAACCCTATTGACTCTTCATATTTCCATGATACTAAATCGACCTGACTTAACATAACTAAATCCATAGACGTCTGTCAGCCCTGTAACCCAGCGATTATTACCGAAGCGAAGCGTCGCAAAGTTTGGAGGTGTTCTCAGTATTCCGTCCCGGTTCCAATGTTTGTGCATTGTGTCATCCACACTAACTTCTCATCATTTTATTGATTGAGTAATGAATGGGAAAGTTTGAGTTATTTATTCGTTTTAACAGAACTACTACAATAATGAGATTGTGTTGTCTGAATGTTAATAATTTATATGAAACGACTGCATATCTGACCTAAACAACCCAGTTTGTAGTAGAAACTTTCAAACGCAACTTTTCGGTCCTATCAGCCATTCCATTTTCGGGAAATATGCACACTGCCATGTACATTTGGCAATTCTTCGGGTTACGTGGTTCTCTTGCGTTGGTACTCAACTCGATTTCAACAACCTACAAAACAATGATAATAATTTTAGTACACCATAACAGACCATTATAAACTCAGGCCCAGTACCAATCATAGCTCGACACATCCTGCCGACCCCGACAAAATTTCCTTCCCATAACATATGTACAACATGTCCCTAACCAAATTCCGTGAACATCATCACGTCACAATACGGCCGATCGATTAAGAGGCACAGAGAGCACTTAATCCGCTGAGTGCGTACTCAGGTTGAACACGGCAACACACCGCAACAAGGCACCGTGTACGTTCCACGTAATGCGCTTTGTGAGGTGTCGCACTAATTTATTAGATGCTCATAGTGGAAGCGAAGATGTGTGTCACTGGAAATTGGTTGGAATTTATATGGGAATGCTGTCTTCTCTTGTTTCAGACTAGGTGTCTTAAGCAGATAAAATAATTGCTTTAGAAGACTATATACACAACTTCTTCTTCTCCAATCGATGGTTCATAAACTTGTCCAGGTGAGTACCTATAAACGCTTGACTATGGGCACGAAGTGCTAAAGAGAAGAACAAACAGTGACAACTGTCCAACACTTATTTTTTATAGATTTTATTAACTTTGAGACTGTCTTTCGGTCTATTGTTTTAGCATTTAGTAGTAAAGAAAAAATGACATCATTTCATGACACACATTTATTTTATTTATTCCACTTGGGGTTGGCCCAAAACATTTTTTTTCTTCCACTTTCCCCTATCAGACGACTTGGCATCATTTTTTTTTTTTTTTTTTTAATAAAAACGTTGCCCCACACTAGGAATTTCTCCTGTATCGTGGGTCCGTTTACAAACATTGAAACTCACATACACAAACACGCCCAGACCCGAAACAACTATCTGTAGGCCATACAAATACTTGTTCCGTGCGGGGATCGAACCCGCGACACGTAGCGCAGCAGTCCAATCGCTTAGCCACTGCGCCAACCGTGTCGTCAATTTACTCCTTTCTCTTTCACAATTATCATTCCTCACACAATTCATCGTGAGGAAACCGGCATGTCTTAGAACCAAAAAATTCGAAGACAATATGTGACATCTGCCAATCCGCACTGGGCCCGCGTGGTGGATTATAGCCCATCCCTCTCCTAGAGAGGAGGCCTGAGTCCCTGCAGTGGGAACATTATAGGCTGATGATGATGATGATGATGACACAATACAGCCATCTTTTCTTTGGCATTCTCCCTCTCCATCCATTAACATTAATACATTTGGCACTCTATTATTCACACAAGCTCTTCCAAGCATATTGATTACAGATTCATAGCTTTGATCTGCACAACAGAATTAAACACAATATTCATATTTTTTTTTACCATTTACTAATCAAACGCAATTTTACTAATTGGTAGCATATTCACAGGACACATTCATCTGAATCCTGTTACTTGTACTTCACGTACATAAACAGTCTAAAATATAATGTTACAGATTTTTTACATTTTAACTGTATAGACGTTGCCATGATGGATATCAAGACAATGTTTTACAAAAGAATCGGTATAATATGACTTCATATTAAATATGGTCATCCTGTTTTTAAAAAAAATCTGCTGTTTCATACAAAAGTACAATACTTCCACATTAATTATGTAATGTATGAAATAACTGTTTTGGGACAAGATACCACTTACACCCTTTTTAATTATTTAAAGTTATTGTAATAAAACAAGAGTTATATTTATTAACAAGTTTAAAGGACTTGGCAAAATGTCGACCGTATTCAAGAATCGTTATGCGATAAAACATCAGGTAGGTACTTACTTATCTGTTTTCAGAGCTAAAAAGCTGACACAAATTAAAAGCCACAAAAGTAACCATATCTCCTACCATAATACCAAAACACAAGCCATAATACTTTGTCAAAGATTCATCTCCCCACCATATCTCGTGCATCTAAACCGAACTTTAGCAGAAGACATTGAATTTGATGCACACGTCGCCGCTGCCTCTATAAAATTAACAATTCTTATCACTGTCGGAGCTCGTAAAGTCGCCGTATGACTCTGTCACGAGGGTGTGGTTACTACTGGTTTTAGACATGAACTCACGAGAAATTATATCCATCATGATTCATGCGAAAAGCACACCAATCACAAGAAAAAAAAGATGACAACAGATCAAACGTTCGAAATAACTACCCCAAAAGCAGAACAAAACATAACATCACGCCTGTAACCCCAAAGGGTTAAGCAGAGGTGTACCTAAAGTACACCCACATTTCGCCACTTATGATTAAGTCTCATGTAATACGGGGCGAGCCTATTGCCATCAACCGGGCACATGTCCAGACTTCGTGGCTGCTACTGAGAAATTCCTGACAACAACTCAATAACAATTTGCCAGGACCTCACGCTCATCATACGCGCTGGCGACCACTGGGCAAGTCTACCGTTTGCCCAAAGAACTGTGCACCAAAATAGCCATTTTCCGGAGCCTTGATACAGCCAAAAGGCGTCCCGGCAGACCTCGTAGAAGATGGCTGGACGATCTGGACAAGACTAACTACCAGTGGTCCACATTAGCCTTAGATCGAAACAACTGGAAGTCATGGGGACAGGCCTTTGCCCAACAGTGGAATGATGCAGGTTAACAGTATCAGAAGTGCAACTAAATTCACATTCGCATTTCCATCGAGAACCAAATGTAGCACCAAAAGTCATAAAAATCACACTATCACGTGACTTCGTGGAGTCGTGAAAAAAAACCTTTTGACAGCCACTAACTGTGTGGGTAAAAAGATGGCGCTTCCTTTCTTTAGTGTCGCTACATTATTTCATCGGCTGCATTTAAAAGGCATAATATACACCACGCGCCTGTAATTCCTGAAGGATTAGGCAGACGTATACGTTATAGGATACCCATATTTCGCCATTGTTATTTAAGTCCCATGTAATATGGGGTGAGCCTATTGTCATTACAGGGGAGAAATTCCTGACGGAAAACTCGATCACACTTTGCCAGGTCCGGGAATTGGACCCAGAACTATTTAGGCCATCACCGGGACCGGTTTCATTTAGGAGGCATCCCTTATGTAAACTCCAATTGCAATACTAACACCCGTATTTATAAACAAGTCAAAGTGATTACTTGAGTAAATGTCATTATTTAAGATACGATTTTTTCTCTGTAGTTTAGTAATTCCTTGATGTTAGATCTATCAAAGGTTAGAATTCTTAGGTTTGCTTTCATTGACTCTTCTAACTTCGTTTAAATTTTTGCCTATTGCATAAAAATGTTTGCCTAAGTAATTACTTAAGTCCAAGTAATTACTTTAACTTGACTTTATATACGGATGTAAGTGTATACCTAGTACTCGTAATGACCTATTTATATTTGCTTTACCAGTAATTGACTATGTAAAAAATTTTAGAAGTTGAATTAGGCCTACTTCCCGGTTTCCGATTGAACTGAATGTTTTCATACATGTTTAGTTTAAATAACAATGAAGGACTCCGAATCACCCATCGGGGCTGCGGGTTGTTCGAAAGAGATACCTCGGCACAAAGGGCTAAGAAGGAACATGGGTGGTTTATAGTCAGTAGAAGTCTAAAACTCCCTACCGCTCTGCCCACAGCGGGAGGAGTCATAATATATGATGATTTCCCACGCCACAAAAATTTGTTATTTTTTATACATGCCCATGATATGGGTATCAAATGAATAGGTTTGCTGAAAAAGAATATGAGATGAATGAATAAAATGGCATCACTCTAAACACATCGAGGCACTGTTTACTACTACTTTCTTTTATAAAAAATAATAAAGATTTAAATATTTATCCTTCTTAAAACTCCCTCAGTTAGTTATTCTTGCCGGAGAGCAAAGCGAAACCCTTGAGGTGTCTACGAATAAGTTTGTCATTGACTAGAGGCGTTCCAGAGATGTAATTTGGACAGATTTGGCAGCATTCCAATTTGATTCATAAGATTTAGTATGCATCTAGGTGCACCTGAATATAATGCCACTTGGAAACCGATCGACCAAATAAGAACTTGCTCTTATCTGCCTTTGAAAACTTACTGCTGATTATGAAAGTTTCAGCGGAGGATGCTTTAAAAGTGTTTATTTATTTTTATGGGACTTTCGTAGTCCCAAAAGAGAAATGTGGAAGGAGATAAGGAGGCTTTTGCCTTGCAGTTGGACAATGCAGGATGTGAATGACGAGGGTATTGGTGAAATTGACACAATATTATATGATTCGTGTTATAATGCATGGTATTTGCATGCTTTATTTATTTATTTATTATTTATTAAAACTTTATGCACAACAAAACGTACAAAGGCGGACTTAATGCCTTGGGCATTTTCTACCAGTCTACCTTAGGGTGATGCAGAGACAATACACAGTAGGTGCAAAAACAGAAAATCATGTTAGAAAAGATATATACTTATGAAATAAGAATAAATACATACATATATACATACATAAAATATATAAAGTTCTGAAAGATAAGCAAGAAAGACTAAAACAACTTAATTTTGAGACGAATCTGCCAACTTCTTGTGAATGTGTTCACGAGCTTTTAATTTGAAAGTGAACTGAGTGTTTACCGTCCTAATATCCTGAGGGAGGTCATTCCAAAGGAAAACCGCCTGGACAAAGAAGGAAGACTTAATGAAGCCAGAGCGATGAGAAGGACAACGTAAAAGGCGATTATTGGCGGAACGAAGAGTCTTGCTGTGCGCAGTGCATAAATACTGACAAAGAGAGGTCAGGTAGGAAGGGGAAGTGGGCTTGTGAAGAAGAGAAAACAGGGTTGTCAAAGCTCTCAACGCTCTGCGCTGCCGTATAGGTAACCATTTCAGAAGCGATCGATGTACTGACACATGATCATACTTGCGAAGATTGAAAACGAATCGAATACAGTTATTTAGAAGCCGGTCAAGTTTATTGAGGAGATCTGCATTCAGGTCATAGTAGCACATATCACCATAGTCAATAATGGGGAAGATTAGGGACTGCACAAGCATTGCCTTGATGTGTGCTGGGAGAATATTTCTCAATCGATAGAGAGACCGCAACGTTCCGGTGACTTTCTTGCTCACAATCGCAACCTGCTTACGCCAGTCAAGGCAAGTGTCAACATGCAGACCTAGATCCTTGACGTCAGAGCTAAACGGGATCACTGTGCCGTCAAAGACAACCGGTGGGACCGTCAAACCATTCAGCCTCCTCAAACTATAGGGGCTCCCTATAATGATGGCCTGACATTTGGCAGGATTAACCGCCACCCCGAAACGATCCGACCAGCTCTTAACAGCTCGTAAATCCCGGTTTAGCTCCTCGATAGCACCCGCTAAGCCGTCAACACCCGCCTGACAGTAGAGCTGTAAGTCGTCAGCGTAAAGATGATACGCACACTGAAGTTCGGCAGTTATGAGATCTATAAAAATAGAGAACAAAAGTGGGGATAAAATGCCGCCTTGAGGGACGCCAGCATCCAGATCACACCAGCTGGAGTTAGAGTCACCAACAAGAACTGACTGCTGACGCCCCCGAAGATAGGAAGAAAACCATACCAGGACCTCGTGAGAGACCATGCGATAGGAGAGGATGGATAAAAGGACTTCGTGACTGACGGTATTAAAGGCATTTGAAAAATCGATCAACACCAAAACCATAACTTTGGTGTCCTCCATTCCCCGTCTTATATCATCAGTCACTTTAAGGAGAGCGGAAACGGTACTGTGCCCGGGCCTGAACCCGGATTGGAATGGACTGATTGGGGAGTTTTTGTGGATAAAGTTGGAGAGTTGCTTATGTACACAAGCCTCGAGCACTTTGGATAGGAAAGGAAGGATTGAAATTGGACGAAAATGGCTAAGAAGAGTGGGAGTAGGAACTTTAGGTAGTGGTCGAACATGGGCTTTCCGCCAAACGGAAGGGAAAGCACCGGAGTAAAGGGAAAAGTTAACAATATGGGAAATCGCAGGAAGGAGCTGATCAACCACTGTCACGATCATGTGTCGACTGATGTTATCGCAACCAACAGCTTTGGATTTAATGGAAAGGATGATCTTTTTGATCTCTCCCGGGTCGACTGGGGTGGACCGGGACGTCAGACCAGCAAGGTAGTCAAGGGTTTGACATTTGGCTGAACTATCAAGGGCTTTATGTGATTTTTATGTACTATGAAGTACATAAAAATCACATAAAGCCCTTGATAGTTCAGCCAAATGTCAAACCCTTGACTGACCTTGACCCTGGAACAATTTTTTTTATTATTTTTTTATATGGAACAAGCCCGCCACACTATTCCCAAACCACTGTAACTCCTGTTACCCAGAATCAACAGTGGCGACCACAAGAAAAGCGCCGAGACAATGAAGCTCGACAAAGTCCCAGAGAAGCGATTTAACTGTCTTGGATTCCGCAACGAAATTAATCAGAAAAAAAACCCTGGATATTTTTCTTTCTTGCTCTCTTGCTTTATTGGTACTGGAGGATGCTACTGCGTTTAAGTCAAACTATCTTTTATCGAATTACCCTGCCCTGAGTCCTGTATATAACTTTTACTTTTTATTAACGTCGTCGCTACTACCTTCTGGCAAAAAATAATCAAGCTGTGACAGTTGCTAAGTGTAAATAAAAGAATCACAGACTAGCACGACGCGGCCACATAAACGGCGCATAAAGCTCTCCTGAGAGGCTTGCTGGTTTAATGGCCACGCCAAGGCATGTTGTGACTGCAGAAAACTTGACGAACTTTAACGCTTGTCTGCTGTAGGTTTTAATTTTTTTGATGTTTTAGGTTTAAAAATCTTAATGACAGAAAATCAAGAAATATAATGTACCAGTGCAGGTAAATAATGATTGTAGCAGCACGCTGGTAACCCCAGTTATGCAGAGAGGCACCTAATATTACACCAACATTTCGCCAGTTAATTCCCATATAACAAGGGATCAGACAATAGGGATGTTAACAAAAAAAATCTAATTAGTCCGTCAGATAGATTTCCAAAAAATATTGGACACATATTTTTTCTTTTTTCTCGTAAACAAACAAAAAAGACGATACAGTGCTTTGAAAACTCGTATGACGTCATATTCTAAGACATTAGTATGACATTTCTTAGCGAGCAGTGACGTCACCACCTCCCACTCAAATCTTTGACGCGTTTTATCTTTGTCAATTTTTATTGATTTGATAAAACAAAAAATACGTATCCAATATTTTTCGATAATCTAACAGACGGACTAATTAGAATCATATTTTTTTAGTTAGTAAATATCCCTATTGCCATAAGCCGGGCGTAGAGTCACTGGTTGCTACTGAAAAATCCCTGAGGGGAAAACTCAGTAACGCTTTACCCGACCTGAGATCGAACGTCGGACGTAAAACACAGTCGTCACATTAAATAACGATGTGAACATTATAATTATTATTTTGAGAGATTTACTGCACAACATGTTTCGTGCTCGCAGTGTTCGTTGTTGCGGGCATTCGGTGGCGTGTGGTTCGGCGTCGTGACTTTCGGAATGACGTATTGCACTCGTAGTTTCGTTCTTCTTCCGTCCTTCTGACATTTAAAAGTGCCTGTAATGGCTTAATTGTAATAAAATATTAGAGTTTGAGTTTGACATGAATGAGCAGCTCTAAATGAAGATCGGTAGCGACATATTTTGGCACAATACGACAAAAACACAAACTAGGAATGGTCAACCTAAAAATGATTGATGATCTTGAGTTGTGTTACGAAGCCTTGGCGAAAAAAGATCACAAAGAAGTTACGGAACTCGTTAAAGATAAAAAGATAGAGTTAATACTCTTTATTAAGCAGTCATATTATACTTATAGAGTAAGATCCCAGAGCAATCAGACATAACTTATTTTCACACGGATGAAACCTGAAGTTTTCAGTAGCGTCTCGTGTGCCTTGAATACCTACGCGCTTTGTGGAACTTGCCAAGTGACACCTGGGCAGGTACCAGGTGAGAAAGGTGACTAAAAATAAGAACTATTTAACTTAAATTCACATGGCTTGTTTTTTATATATGTCATGTAAAATATTATTTTAAAGTAATATCATATAGTGTCAGACACTTTTGATGGACCAGAGTTTTTGTCAGACGCTTTTAAGCTTGGATTTTGAAGCGCCTGACCGATATAGCATGGCAATATCCCGATCAATTAGCTTTAAGTATTAAATCATATGGAGTTTAGTATTATTTAAAGCGTCTGTAAAGCAATACGGCCGACGGAAAGTAAATATACGGCTGACTCAAATAAAATATTAAAAACTGTCATGAATAAAATGACAGAAAAGAACTACGAAACTTTAGAGACAAAGTTACCATATAAATGGCGACCCACCTGACTATGTATCAAAATATCTGCGGTCGTTAAGTACGCGAGATGCACTTAACGCAAAAGGTTCAACTTTACTGCTGGGTGTGTCATAAAACTGCACTTTACGAGAACATGCCCGCAAAACGAAGGTAAAGTCAGCGTCACGGTTCTAGCCACATTTTAACTGCAAAAAAACATATTACCACATAATATGTGGTAATATGTTTTTTTGCAACTTCGTGACTTTATCTATATATTATATAGATAAAGTCACGTTTTTCTCCCATAAGGGTAGGTCTCATACCAGATCTACGTTGGAGCTTGCCCAGAAGATGCCACTCCTTTTTTTTCATACATAAAAGAGGGATGGATTAAATGTAGGACAGAAACACAGATGCCAGCAGTGAATTTTACACTTTGGCTCTGAGCATAACAGCACCCAGCCTAGGTTACCACTTAGAGCACAGTGTACGTTTAGTTTTCTCATTGGTAGCACACAGACCCCCCTGTTTGTCAAAGAGTAGGCTGTAACCACGGGCGGCCAGAACGGGATGGTTTATAATCATCATATTTATATCATACTAGCGGACGCGGTCCGTTCCCGTGGGAATACAGGGATAAAAAAAAGCCTATGACACTCAGCAATAATGTGGCTTTCTATTGGTGAAAGAATTTTTAAAATCGGTTCAGTAGATCCCGAGATTACCCCTTACAATTTAACAAATACACAAACTTTACCTCTAATATTTTAAAAGTATAGATTAGCATAGATTTTATCGATTGTTTGTTCTGTGACAAGCCGGTTTCCACACGATGTTTACCATGTACCTACGTTACTGTTAAACCTGTCTGGATTCGAACTCACGACCAATACCTATCTCAGTAGTGTAGGCCGTTACCACTGGGCGTCACTGCTGACATAAAGATGTTGTCGGTATCAAATTGTGGTCTTGTCCGTGCGGCTGACAGTACAACTAAGACTTAGTATAAGGGTAGGCATTTAAAATTGTTACTTCCTTAGATAAACAGGTGATACAATCTGTATAGCCTCTTTGGTCTTAGCGTAGTAAAAGAGACAGATGTATGGTGATATCAAGTAAAGACCTCATCAAAGCTATGAAAAGCTGCGGATATTCAGAGTGCAAAAAGACCATCAAAAAGCCGTCATGTAAGCACAGCTGCACATCAAACCAACGACTTTTATTTTTGGTGTGAAAACGTGCTTCTCAAAATATTATATTTCAAAGACTGACATAGGCACTTTAAAACGTGGAAAAAAGGTGCACAGTTCGGGTCGATCGTTTTTTATGGAGGAGACTTTTCTAAAAACTCTATGGTTCGATTCGACCACGATCAGTAATAATTAAAACTTGTATTCTAAAAAGTCAAAAAACAATCGGGAAGGTTTTTAAGTTGCAAAAACATATTTTACGACGAATATAAATGAATGAATAGAAAATCACTTGTTTATAAGTAAAATGGTTTTCATCAGGATACACAAAGCTGTAGTACATAGCAACTGTTGAAATATAATGACGAATTAATTCCTCCTCTTGTTACCAGCAGAATAATATGTAAGGGAGTATATTGTGTATATCTATGTAGTTTGCCCTCAGGAAACACAGCTGTGACGAATGGTCCTACATCTGTATTGTACGTACAGACTGTTTCTATATTATTATATATTATCAATTTGGAGACACGGGTCTGATATTGTTGAAAGATGGTGTTTACTCGAATTGTGGACTGAAAATTATTTGAGTTGCCAAAATTGGAAATACAACAGTTGGGAATTACATGTCGTTGCTTGCGGATTCAACTCAGGCAAGCCCTTGTCTTTGAGTAGTTTATTTTATCACCACTGATCTCAAGAGAAGAGCTCGAGAGTATGTAATAACTGCAGCTCGAGTCAATATTCAGGATAACCCATAACATTCCAAGTTTTCTCCTTGCCTCGAAAAGCACGTTCAGCTGTTGATCCGGCTGTTAAATAGATTTTGGCAGTCGTTACAGTTAGTCAGTGGCTCGAAAGTCCGACAATCAGAAAGAAAGAATTAACATTTTGTTGGTACAGACACAGGGCATACATAAATAATAATAAAATATAAAAATAAAATGAACAAATGATTTTTTTGAAATAACTTAAAACTCATCATCTGCTTAGCCTTTTTCCCAACTATATTGGGGTCGGCTTTCAGTCTAACCGGATGCAGCTGAATACCAGTATTTTACATAGAGCGACTGCCTATCTGACCCCCACAACCTAGTTAATACTAGGTAATACGAGACCCTTTGGTTGTTAGTTAGTTTGAAATAACTTAAAACTATTTGGTACAAAAAAAATATTTGCCCCACGGCTGCTCCAAACAGGCCCAGTTCAGCATAGCAGGTATCGCATTACCCAGTACTATTTGCTTTGTGGATGTCACACAGACAGTTGCTCCATATAAAATACTGATATTCAGCTGCACCCTGTTAGCCTGGAAACTGACCCCATTATGTTTGGGAAACGGCTAACCATAAGATGACCAATACTCTCAAACAATGACGGAAAACATCGTGAGAAATCAAGAAGTCCTAAAGCCAAAAATTCGATCCTTATCCCATACTAATAGTTTGTGTAGGGGCTGTGAATACATCATAAACTGCAGATTATACTGTTCGATGCTTTACAACAGTAAAAATAAAATCATTTCTCGATAAATCATCGACGAATTATTACGATGTCGACAAACCATCTTTACTCAAACATCTTCCGACATAATTTATCGGGCCCTTACGCCAAAGTAATATTTAATAAACCGTCCCCATTAATCAAGCTTCTCGTACAACAACTAATATAATAATCTGTTCGTCCATAAAACAAAACCACTTAGCAATAATAACGGAAATGGGTAAAACAAAAGAGGTTTTAGTGAAAAAGTTTGTAATTTTCAAGGCATTAGTACTCAGGCCACGTGCTTGTGCGTAGAGTATGAATAATTTAGAGGGGCGCCTGTATTTGGGCTACACTTGTGGTCCACTGAGGGCAAAACTTTGTGTTGGGGGTACTAATTGTACTCGAAGAAGTTTTTAGAAGGATGTGCAATAGCGAAATGTTGCCGAGATTTATAACGGAATATAGGTATAAGGACCTAGGTAAACGATGTTTGAAAAGCCACTAGTTACCTTATTTTGTATAAAATTGTCTGCTAAATAAGTTAACAGGAAATTAATCGTTGGTGGTGAAACCGGCCCTTAATCTTTATCTCTAATCGCCTTCTAGTAATATGCTAACCCTAAATCTAGATAATAGAAGCGTATGAAAGTAACATCCTGTAACACTGTTTATGGATTGTCTTTAGGTAATACCTCTTTGGCTGATTTTCACCGACACTAAAGAACACTCTTGAATTTCATCGAACCACTCCTCTTAAAAAGTTCAAAATCGAAAAGTTCAGGTTCTCAGTAAAACGGACCTGAGTCTAGCTCGAGAACGCTCTCTACACAAACCTTGGAGTACGAACATCCTATTCCAGCGAAACTCGTCCAATTATCACTTTCAAAAGCAACTAACTAAAACAACTAGTAAGACTGCAAACCAAAAGCGGCTCAAAGTTACGAAAAACGGAAACCTTCGCTCATTCGGCTAATGAGTTGCTCGACTTTTTGGGCGAGTTCAAAAAAACAACTCTGGAATATTCTCGAAGTATGTACCTGCGGCTAGGGAAGTTTCTCGGCGTTTTTTGTTTAGACTCCACCGCTTGAGAACGACGCCTGTGTTTGGCAGCCTTTCAAAGAAGTATTGTTCTTTAGTTTTGTGACGAAACATGGGTTTGGAGATAGGGTAAGTTGATAGTCTGGTAAATAAGAGTTGCATCACGTAATATTTGGAATGGTTTGACAGAAAGCTAGGAAGCAGTACATAATAGTATATCCACATTTCGATGGCGAAATGTAAGTAAAAGGTATGTTTAAGTCCCATGTAATAGGGAGCGAGCCTATTGTCACCAACCGGGCACAAAGCCTGCTGACTCCGTGGCTGCTACTGAAAATTTCTTGATGGAAAACCGAATAACACTATGCCTGAGCCGGGAATTGAACCCAGAACCTCATACCTACTTAGCAGACGCGCTTGATATCACTAGACAAGAGATGCATCATATATATAAAACGTTCAGAGTAGCTAGGAGAAAATAGGCTCGAATGATACTTACTCGAACTGTGCCGCAGTCATTTTGGATGGATTTCTGATACCTGTAAAAATAAAAATATATAGTTAGATAAATAATTCGGGGAACAAATAATTCAATAACATGAAAACAATAATTTTTTTTTAATAATGAACCTACGTTTCCCACTGCTGGGCAAAAGCCATTAATTTCCAACTCGCCCGATGTTTTGCCATCTTTGACCGAGCGGGAGGAACGAGCCAAATCTCTTAAAATGCTAACAAATAAAGTGATTGATTAATATTTCGTGTATCCAAATACCAGCAATGTGCAATTGTTTTTCCCGCAGCTAAGAATAAAAATAAAAACCAGCACGCAAAAATCAACCCACAAAAATTAACAAAAATGCCCCAAAAACCAAAATTAAACAGAAACTTTCCGAAAAAAACGGGCCAAATAAAAATGAATGGGCAACGCGTTGGCTTCCGAATAAATTTGGCTGAATTCAATCCGCTTCGGCAATAGTTACCGGAACCATCGGCAGATTTGACCGAAGTTCGCGCCGCCCGGCCAAATCCGGGCCGCGACGAGCGTGAACCGGCAGATACGGTATCTGTACGGTTCCTGTTATTGTTTATTTAAATTCTATTGCTTGTAGTTTAGAATTCTATGTATTTTTAGTCCAAGTTTTGTTGCAGTCTGTAATTCAGTTTTCTCGTTTAGGACTGTAGGCCCTGGTTGCTGAAGAAGATTAAACGGCAAAATGTATTTTCAAAGGTCTGGTAAAATGCCAGACACAACACTGTACTCAAGTCGAGAAAGACTGAAGTATGTACCCCTTTATAAAGGCTATATCAGAGTAATATCAGAGTGTTAACTGCCTCGTTGGTCTAGTGGTCGCAAGCGCGACTGCTGTGCATGAGGTCCTGGGTTCGATTCCCGGGTCGGACAAAAAGTGCTATTGGGTTTTTCATTAGAAATTTCCCAGTAGTAGCCCGGAGTTTGGAAGTTGACGGTATAATACCCCCGTGCCTCGGAAAGCACGTTAAGCCGTTGGTCCTGCGCCTGATCTCTCACCGGTCGTGTCGGATTGCCGTCCTATCGGACTACGAGAGGAAAGGAACAGAGAGTGCACCTGTGCCTGCGCACACACTTGTCCTGCGCATCGGGCTAATGTTCACTAAGATTGGCCGCTGTGACCGAAAACGGTTAGGAGGACTATTATCAGAGTAATATTGTCTGGAGCGAGTATTTCAAACACAGCAAGACGCTATTTACTGTTTCTATTTCCTACTGTTGCAAAGATTATACCGTCTCATCTGCCTAATTTTTACCCGACTGCGCAAAGCAAAGAAGGGTTATGTGTTTATCAGTCTATGTATGTATGTATGTATGTTTGTTCCTATGTGGCATTGTAGAGGCCAAACGCCTTGGCCGATTTTGATGATCCGTACGTCAATCGATTCGTCTTGACCTCGCGAGTGTCACTAAAAACATTACAATAAACAATACTCACTATAGTAACAACTAGTCGCCATATTGTCAAAATTAAAAAAAAAAAATTGACTCACCATGTCAAGTGGGGTATCGTTGAATAGGTATTTGAAAATGAATATTAGGTTTCCTTTATCATTTTTCATTTTATAAAACCGTTTAGGATATATAACGATTTAAAGTTATTAGAACAAACAATATCGCATTTCTTACTTATAACCGGATTCTTTTACGTGTACGGAATGAATATAAAATCGAATCGAAATCTACCGTCTTATAATAGTAATAACGAAGTTAATGAAAACTGACTAAAAAGTGTTAAATAAAAAAATGTAGTTAAAAAACTAAAAAACCCGACTGAAAAAACGGAAAAGCAAAAAACAAGCACATTTTAAATTAAACAAAACTTGGAAGCAGGCGGGGTTCATTTGAATATTAAATTATGAAATGAAAATAGAATGGACCCCGCCTGCTTACAAGTTTTGTTTAATTTAAAATGTGCTTGTTTTTTGCTTTTCCGTTTTTTCAGTCGGGTTTTTTAGTTTTTTTCCATCTACATTTAATTATGTATATTGGGGTCGGCTTCCAGTCTAACCGGATGCAGCTGAACACCTTCACTACCCAGAACTTACCACTTAGTAAGACTGAATGTCAGAATTTCGGGCAACTACCTGACTACCTGTCACGACTGGCTGCCAAAGATTTACAAATGACAAGCTCCTCCACGACATGTACCTACCATCTAACCACAAATAAACCAATCACTGTTGGTCAGCCTTTTTTTTTGGAAGGTTGCGAAATCATCAATTAATGACGAGTGGTAGGGAATGTCAGACATCTACTGTCTAAAAACCACCCATGTTCCTTGCCCTTTATGCCGAGGCCGCGGTATCTCTGTCGAGCAGCCCAACAGGAAAATGGTCAGCCTCAAATGCGGCTGCAATAGACAGCGGAGACAAATGTGCCTGAAGCTAGCTGGTGACTTTAATTACTTTTTATTGGAACCTGCACGGTACAGGATGTATTTCTATTGATTTAGGGGTTTGCTAGATGAATAGAGCCATGTGGGGAATATAATTGATGGTTTTTGAAGAATATTCAATTCAAAAACTAAAACCCGACTACGACAAAAAAAACGACACTGAAAAAGTATGAAACAAGATTTTCAGGATAGAACAAAAAGAAAAGCCGTAGTCACACGGTATTAAAGTGTTTAGGTTGGCACCTATAACGTGTGACTACGGCTTTTCTTTTTGTCCTATCCTGAAAATCTTGTTTCATACTTTTTCAGCGTCGTTTTTTTTGTCGTAGTCGGGTTATAGTTTTTTACTTTTTTTTATTTAAACTATTTTGGTGTGAAATATTTTTTTTTACACTTGACTTGTTGTACACTAGAGGGCGCCAAATAGCTTTTTGTGACACGTCACGTAGCCTATGTTCAGCGGAAAATTAAAACGGTTCTAACGATACCTCATATGTCGAGTTCCGATAAGTAGATTAGAAGCTATGAGGGAACAGATGAAGATACACACATACATACATACATAGCCAGTCAAAATCATAACCCTCCTTTGGCTTTGCCGTAGTCGGGTAAATAAATCTGTGCGTTGACTCCCTTGCGCCATCTTACGTTGCAAGCACTTCGGGCTGTTCGGTCGCTGTTGCTGCTGAGATCCTCTAGTGGCACAATACTGTAACCTTTTGATAGCTAAAAGTTAAGGGTTCAAATGCTCGGGGTTAAGGGGCCCAAGGGCGCGTCTCTTTTTTAAAGAATATTCTTTGCTAAACTTGCGACGTTCCTATGTTGTAGCTACCATTTTTTATTTTTACATAAAAACATGCTCCATTATGCAAATAAATCCAGCCCTCTGTTTCTCAATTGCTGCAGTCAAAGCGACATTTGCACTAGCTATTGCAACCGATGCTGTGAAAGTGGCGAACTATTGAGGCAACAAAGTTTACTAGTAGGTACCGTCGACACTAAAAAGGTGACCTCACCTACACGCAACACCTATACAACATAACTCATCATAATAAACTCTGCTTAAACTCACAAGTTACTATTCCAAGAGGTTTCCATTTGTTATACATTCAGAGCAGCCCCGGCTTGAACAACACAAAGTTCTTTGATTACACTTTAAACAACATCGTCTTCAAAACTTAACTACTTAGTATCTAACAGAATTCTAAAACTATCCCAACTTGAATACATCTCCAATTAACAATGACAACCTCGGTTAAAGGAATTTGTGTAACTTAATACTTACATGGTCTTGTGTTTAAAATGACTTTAACTTATACAAGTTCTTTGGCAAAGAGTTAATCTGGTGAGAATGTACTACAAAATTAAGTAACAGTTTATTATAAGCAGCATTCATCCATATAAATGCTGCTTACTTCTATTAGTAATCTTAAACTAACTTATGTTTCCATAATTTTAATAGTTTATTAGTACATTAAACAACAGCAAAGTACATGGAATGTTGAAACTGTTGTAAAATTACTGTTACTTTCGTCTTTTGATGACGTATTTTACCCAACTATATTGGGGTCGGCTTACAGTCTAACCAGATGCAGCTGAATACCGGTATTTAACATACAACTACTGACTTTCTGACCTCCACAACCTCTAAAATCTTCTCCTTGAACCTTTGACTCCCCACGCAATGTGACACTCATCATTAGCCTATAATGTTCCCACTGCAGGGACTCAGGCCTCCTCTCTGGGAGAGGGATGGGCTATAATCCACCACGCGGGCCCAGTGCGGTTTGGCAGATGTCACATGTCTTCGAATTTTTTGGTTCTAAGACTGCATGCCGGTTTCCTCACGATGTTTTCCTTCACCGTTTTGAGAGCAGCGGTGATGAAATCAATTACACAAAGTAATGCGACTGCCAGGGTTCGAACCCACGACCTACTGTTCGTAAGTCGGGGTGGACACCACTGGGCCACCGCTACCGTGACACTACCAAAAAAAAAAAAAATTTCGTTACACGGAAAACTGTAGGACGTCAGGCTAGATAGCTACAAGAAAATAACTAAGCCACAAAAACCCTAACACACAACACTACGGGCTAAAACAATGACATAAATCGGACAACTATAATTACGATTGTCTAGATCGGATGGCAGAGTTACCGACTTATGAGAGTCCTATGTCCACATTATTAAACGAGGCTTAGTGTTGCGCGCGGCGCCCGCGGCTGTACTAGTCTTGTGTTGGGGGACATACTGATTCATAGGGTGGCTAACTTTCTCTCTGAATGCCGTGCATATTATGTACTTTCTAAGAGCGCCTTCGCCGGCTTAAAGATGTATCCGCATGGATACATCACAATAAGCTAAAAGATCTTAAAACTCAACCGAGAGACACATTACTACAAAAATCTCCAAAATTACGACATTCGCGGAATACATTTTGTCATAACTCGTACAATGTGAGAGTTCATACCTGTACTATCATCATCATCAGCCTAATAAAGCAGTCCTACTTCAGGTATACTTCTGCCTGACCTGTATATGACTATAGGCGTGCTGTTATGTCACGTTGTTATGTTTTTGAAATGCTTGGAAGAGCTCAAGTTTTTGTAATAATTATTTAGAATGTAACCTGTTTTTAAATGTTCGAAAACAGTTTGTAATTGCCAGTATAGCCCTTCTGCAGGATATTATGCGCCAACTCCTGTCCTGCTCATTCTGCACAACCACTTGCACCTTTCAGAGATCTAATCGGAGCTACATACTGGTCAAACACAATTTGAGTTCATGGACAAGTAAAGAAGAAAACGTTAGTATTAACAAGTCTATCATAAAGTTTTTCTTCAGCACTAATAATTGTTTATTTATTCCACAGTTTCCCAACCTAAATCGCCGTATATTCCAGCTTATAGCTCGGAAACACGCTGACGGGCAACATGCCTCTTTGTGCTACACACTACACACAACTTATATAGGCTCTCTATTAAACTTTACCATGGCCTCGGATATTTTCAGATAAAGATATTATATCAAATACCAGGGATTGGTTCCTTTAAATGGAGGACGAAGTTTCAATTGCAAGAGGTCTCAAACGAAAGAATCAATGATTACAGAAGATTTGAAGAATTTGATATTAAGAAATGCCTTTAAAGGTTCTTATTGAAATTTCTTCATCCTTTGGTTTGAACTGTAATGATTAAGTAGAATTAGTTTTCTACTATGAGAATCGTAATAATTATTTTGACTGGCCGTACTGCTACTTATTCCCCAATTATGTTCACTACATAGTTATACACTTCTGAAAACCCAAATAATAAAAATAAAAAACACAGAAGAGTTCGTTTGGTTTTTTTTTGTGTTAGAAATCAGTTTTATTATCAAACATAAAAGACACAACCACCTGTTCTGAAGTCGGTGAAAAAGTGAAAACGGTTGAACTTAACAAAATATCAAATCATTTTAGTACACCCAACATAGAATATTATAATTACTAATGATTAAAAATAACAGCATAGACACATTCCTTTTGAACATATTCACTATATCGACATCGTTACCAAATCACCCTCTTGAAACCGGTCTCAAGATGATTTAAAACTCTTTACAATTCAGAAATATTGTAAAATCACGTCCTAATATTATAACAGTAACCCCTTTCTTTCAATCGCGTCTCAAGACTTTTCTGAAAATATAAATTATTCATATTCGATTACCCCAAGTCGCGTCGATCAATGTATGTAGAACCGAATCTCTTTCGTTCTCTGCTGAAATGTTTTCTCGGCCTATTTTTCAAGTTCGGTTTTCCTGTGGCAATTGTTTTTGTTCTCATTAGTCACTCACGTGGGCATTAGGTGCCTTTGTTTTTACTTGAACTCCAATGCCTGTAATTATTTATCAGTGTGTAAGGTGGTCACTAAAACCGCATTCACATTTGTCTGACGTGTTGTGTCGTGATGCTCTCTGTCGTGATGGCTACTGTTCACATCTATATGACGCGTTATGACAATTTTTTAATCAGTCCCGTCTTGGCTCTCAGACAGTTTACACATTCGCAATGTTTTTTCCGCGCATCTGACGCGTCACAACACAACACTGGCACGTGCACACTAGTCCGACCCGTTGTGACGTGTTACTGCGCCGCCCCCCGCACCTCACCCATTCTGACGCAGACCGGGATCGCTTCTGATGAGACACAACACAAGCCATCACAACACACTGCGTCAGAGAAATGTGAACGCAACCATATTAATTGTATGAAACCGATAACTTTCTGATGCATCACAACACAACACGTCAGACAAATATGAATGTGGCTTTAGGGTTCTTCCTCAACTCGACACAAGAAGCTGAACACACGTGTGTCCAGTTGGTGAAACTCAAAATTAGTATCATTTATTATTTCGTCATCTGCACTCTAAAAGATTTTTACGCGTGTCCACATAGTGTAATAGGTCCATCCACAATTTTGGGACTTAGACATATATAACTGGCGAAATCTCAGTGTATCACTAGCTTTTGCCAGCGGCTTCGCCCGCGTGAAAATGAAAAATTTTCCATACAAACTTTCATCCCCTATTTAACTCCCTTAGGGTTTGAATTTCGAAAAATCCTTCCTTGTTCCTTGTCTACATTAAAAAAGGAACCTCTGTGCAAAATTTCAGCTTTCTAGGTCCAAGCGTTTGGGCTGGGCGTTGATGAGTCAGTCAGTCAGTCAGTCAGGACTTCTCTTTTTATTTATATAGATAGATAAAGCTACCTCTGCCTAACCATTCAAGGAACTACAGCGCAATGTTACGTTATCTGACACTATAATACTGTGATCTTCAAACACATAAAACACTTAGAAACGTCGTCCATCACTTCCAATTCAACTTGTTAACAATCCAAGTGGAATCTCTTTCTTTTCTCAGATTACGATGCAGCTTGCAATTTTTTTACATCTTAAGAGAATAAACAAAATCTACTCGCCTTGTCCAATTCGTCGCGTTTTCTTTTACATAGCGCTGTGGCCATGAAATTGGAGTGGCGATGGCGGGTTGACATGAAAATTTGCTAAATTATTTATTTTATGCTAGATAATAAGTAGATTTTTTTTGTATGAAGCCCGTACGTTTGGAGCGACTTTAGGCTAAATTAACCATTTTACAATTAGTTTTAAATATCAAAACAAAAAAAAAAACAGGACAACAAGGAAATACGTATTCTATCTAGTTACTCTTTCTCAAAGATTCGAATGGAGAAAAACGATCGAGAAATGTATCACAAAGGTTGTGAGGAGAAAAGGCAAGAACATTTTTTTGTTTAGTTTAGTTTTTTTTAGATGAAGCCAAAAAGGTCTAATTTGTGTTTATGTTTTGTTAATTATTATCACGTTCTTGTTTTTAGAAATGCCTATTTACTTACACTCAAAGTGTGAATATTTGAACCCAACCCATATTGACAAGCCGTTTAAACTCACACTAAAAGAATTACTACCCAAGAAAACTTGTCTCATCAATGAAAAACACACCTAATTCACATGCACATACCTTACTAAACATATTAGCCAGGTTACTAGCTCAGCTGCTTTAGCACTTAACAAAAGAACCATCTCTTTTAACCCAACAAAAGCTAAACGCTGTTCTCCCAGGCTGAGTTTAAAGCGATCTTTTCTCAGATGCCAGTCACCATCTCCGCTTTTGTACGGAGGCTATTCAACGTCGCCGGGTGAAGCGCGGCATTGGACAGCCAAACCCAATTACCGTGGGACGTCCATGGTCGAGTTTTTATTTATGCGCTGGTCCTTTGAAAAACGTGCCTCTTGCTAATACAATAGCTTCTAGTTTGTTCATATTTCTTGTAGGAAGGAGATGTTTTTATAGATCAGGGTTTTATAAAACGAAGTTGCACTTATAGTCTGGCTTGTAAGTCAAGCACGACTATTACTTTTATTTTATTATGGGTGGGAAATCATCAAATGTTTCCTCCCACTCTGGGCAGAGCGGTAGGGAGTGTCAGACTTCTACTGACTAAAAACCCCCCATTTTCCTTCTTAGCCCTTTATGTCGAGGCCTATTTCCGATTAAGGAAAAGTGAAAACGGGTTTTTAAATCAGGACTTTAGCGATAGAGATTGAATCTATGCCCAGTCGATTGCAATGGGTTCGTCTCGTTCGTATTTGACATAACTGAAAAATATGTGGGAGTACTGTGTACAGCTCTGCCTAACCCTTTGGGAATTATAGGCTTATAATGTTATGTTATGTATGACACAGACTGACACAGAGTTACACTTAGCACAGTGAAAACAAACACGTTATCACACACCAACTTACCATACCAGCACAACACATTTATGGTAGAATTACCAAAGCTAAAGCAAAATAGCAGACAACCCGTAAACAGTAGAATTTTCATTGGAGAAGTCACAGAGCATAAAATACGAACGCAACTCACAACTTCAACTAAGGATGAGACCTTATAACGATGAAAGACTCATTCAAATTCAACTCGAGGATTCCTGAAAAGAAAACGAACAAGTCAATACAAAAATAAAATCCTGAACCTTCAATTTTTATCTTTCCACTACTTAATAGCAGCACAGCTAAAGTGCCTAGATTCAATGCATTGAATATGACTGAATGAGACCCGATTCATTCGTTCGCGAGTGAAGTAAGAACTGCGACTACACACGGTCACGTAGCTTGTCGAGCCAGCGATGAGCTTGTAACAGCGTTCGTGCGTTGCAGATCATACAGATAGCTGGCAACGTTCCATTTTCGAATATGATTCGTTTTTAAATTATCTGTGAACGTTTTGTCGTGACTTAGGAATTTTCTTGCTCAGTGATTCGGGAGAATTGGAGAATGGCAAGCAACCGCCATAATGGTGGGATCAAATTGTGATTACGATTTCGTGTTTCTTGCAGTCTTGTGCGCTCATAATCATGAAGTTATTTTTATTCCACACTTTTCAAGTTGTGTAGGTACCTATAGCTTTCTTAAAGAAAAACACAATGGTTGTGAATAAGCTTACGATAAAATTATTGTATTTCGATGCAGTGTGTATTGTTACGTATATAATTAAAATTATCCGACATTGTTGAGATCTTCTTGTTTTTGGTTCTTCCCTTTTGAAGGATAGATATCAGTGACCAATGTCATTAGCAAAATCAATATTTTTAGATATTTTACGACTATACTGGATTTTTCTTTCAATTTCAATCCATCTATCCACAATTCAAGTTATATGACCATACCAGACATCCAGGTATATAACCCAACCAGAGCCAAAAGGAGCCAGTCAATAAAACACTCGATTTAAAAACACAACATTTTACAAAAAGTTTGTTTGAAAAACTTTGTTTTTGGCAAGCAGTCTTGGCTTCAAAGTTGTCCGTCTATTTCATCCGTGGATCACAGCTGGCCCAACTTCAAACCAACGGGTACTTGATCCAGCCTCTCTTTTTTAATTAATACCACTTCGAACAGAGAACCGAAAGAATGCTTCAAGTCATTAAAAGTTTTAATAGCATTTGACTCGAAGTTGCAAGGATTGTAACAAATTTTAGTCGAAAACTTTTTTGGTTTTTGAAACTGTAAGAAATAGTTTGCGCCGCACCGAGTTTTTTAGAATGGCAAAGTGTTGGCTTGAAAGGGTTGGAGTTAGGAGTTTGGGAAATATGCTGATTGTGTGTTTGAGTTATACCTTACGAACGGGCTGAGGTTTCGAGGTACTTTTGTGCTTTCAAAAGTTTTATTAAGCTGTACCAGTAAACGTAATATTATGTCTTCATAAATTGTGATCCTTCCTCAACTAATTTATTTTAAGAACTTGCAGTACCTGTTAATAAGAACAATTAATAAGTAAAGGCCTGGTGAAGGTGACGATGATCCGCTGGATAGCAGACGCAAGGGGTTGGTCAATGTGATGACACTTGGGGGAAACCTATGTTCAGCAGTGGACCTTTTTCCGCTGTAATACTGTAATGATGGAGATGCATTTTTAAAAGACTCCTAAACATCTCATTTTCATAACAAGTTTCAAAATTCCCACCGAAAATCCAACCTTAATTACAAAAAAAAAACAACTATAATCCTACCTAAATTCACATCACATAAACAAACATTCCACGAACCAACTCAGCAATCATTACAGAATCCCCAATTTGAATCGTAGGTACACTCTCGGACACCTGTAAAAACATAATTCTGTGTAAGGCCTTACATGGCCACCGTCTGCCTTTAAATCGAAAACCAATTACGGAAAAACTGTACATAAATACAGCCGAGCATTGTCCGGGCGTGTGTATGTATACGCATATAGAAACGGTAAATGCGACAACGTGGAACTTGTGTCGCTGGAAGAGATATATTTGAATTTACAGAGAAATCGTGTTTTTTTTTATAATGAACCTTATTGTTTTTATTGGGTCTAGCCTAGGAAATGATTAATTACTATTGATCAGAGCAAATTCAATGAAAATTGAGCCGTCAACTAAGCATGCTTGTTACTATACTGTATTTTTCAAACTTAACGGAATTGGGATATGGATCAAGTAGCTAAGACAAAAAAAAATGAGAAAAATGGTACAGATGTGCAGGGCAATTTGATAGAGGCTTGGTTGGAACCAGTTAGAAAGGAAACCATGAATTAGTAGTGAAACTCTCATCATTTATAGCAAGCCTGGGCAAGTGGGAAGTTCAGAAACTCTCACTTCATGAAAAGTATTAGGTAAGGGTAACAGAGCGAGGCTGCGGAGTGGATCAATGGAGAAAAATTAACCAACAGGATTGCATACTGAGCGAAGCGAAGATTGGTATGTTTACAGCTTAGGTTTGTATAAAAGTACTCAAATTTAGTGTAGGGAAGTACATCAAACGAACCGTAACATCAGCACAAAATCCAATTAAATAAGAAGTATCTACATTTAGGTTATAAAGCTATGCCTAATGTTAGTCCAAAACCTACCGGAGTCCACTACCCCATCCATAGAGCCTACGCCAACAGATAGCACGTTTAATTAACACAAGTGACAGGGCGATGTGAGCCGACGCACCGACTGGCACATATAGCGAAATAACAATACCACGCTATGTAGTGCGGATTATAAATGGGTTTGATTTAAACACCGCTGGGCTGTAATGAAGAGGTGGTACTTACTTGTTTCTATGAGGTTGCGTGGGTTTAGGAGTTGGAAGTTTTGGATTGAGAAAATTCAAGTTTTTCGGAGTCTATGGAGTTTTCTGCCCATTTTTTTCCATAGAGATCTACGCTTTGGATTGAGCAAATACAGTACTTTCACAAGGTATTATGCCTTGTGGCTGTTGCTTCACTGTCTTTGTTAAAAATGCCTGTAATGTTTTTAATAATAGGAAGTAACCAAATGCTGTGAAATATTTTTTTTAATATAATTTATTAAATACTTATTTAATTTCCAGAGTTAAAATCATTCTCGTCGTTAAATTGTTTAAATACTGTTCATAATCACCTACCCCGTGAACACGCTACTACATTATTATTAATAAAAACTTTCTTATTTATATGCAGATGTAGTGCTCCACATAATGATTTACAAGCAAAGAACAGCATTAATTAATTACTCAACAAATTAACATAAAATAACAAGAACAGAAAAATACATAAAAAATATAGAATAATATAAAATACAGACGGCCATCCATATTCACTAACAAGGGAACGTACATTACCATAATTTTCAACCTACCTATACAGAGCCAAATCCAGTTAACCTGTTTTATATTCAACAAAAGTGCCCAGAAAAGGCCAGAGGACTTAACGAGTGAATTAGAATTTTTACATTGTAATGGTTGTTGGTCGCAGAAGGGTGAAAAATGGGGGGATGAAAAACGCGAACGTCGAGTGGCATCCCACCTAGGTGCGGCGCACACTTCAGACCTTTGAACTAATTATCCGACGCTGTGTACCTCGCAAGCGGCAATTTCACTAATTATTACATTCATTGAGAAACTGTGAAAATTAAACCGTATTTTTGGCAGCGAGTAGTGATTTAAATGTTTTGTCACGAGTGTGAAAAAGGAGTAAATTGGTTTTATACTTCTTTATTGCGAGTTTCCTTTTGTATGCGTTGTACTCGTTGACTTGTGTACCAGTGCATTTGTACCGACGGCGATGCAAATTGACTCTGTATTTTCGCTTGGAACTAAATGCTTTTCGCTTACTGCAGTTGCTCTCATGGAGTTAAACGGATCAATGAGGTTTCAAGTTCTGGTAAATTCCTCTAATTCTGGTATTTAACATGCAGATTAATGATTCTACATGGGCACAGTATTAACATACTGTAAAATATAACAATCAAGTCATTATCCAGATAATAAGCATTCATGAAATGAGATAGTTTGGCCCAAAATGGGCCAAACTATCTCGTTTCATGAATGCTCAACTGCACCGAAAAAACATTGAAGTCATTTAATTCTAGAAACAATCAATAATTAATTGGTACGTGGCTGCTACTGAGAAATTTCTGATGAAAAAATCCAATAACTAATTTATCTGACCCGGGAATCGACCCAAGATTTCATACTCACCAGTAGTACTGCCGACCAACAAGGCAGAAAATCCATGACTTCCATCAAAATGCTAACCTGACAATATCCAAGAGCTAATCCATTTAACTTCTCCCCAACTTATACATATTAAAAGAATGACAGCGAACTTGAACACAATTGTGAGCCGTGACAATTCACAAAGAAACTTTATTTGAATTTAAATAGTTTGGAGTCGTCAGACTGGGATAAATGCGTGGATCTGAAGCAGCCAGGGGACTAGACTGACGGTTGAAAAGCAGCCAAGAAACTTAATACGTTTAAATTCTTTGCATTATTATATTTTTTTTTGCGTTTTTTTTTTTCGGAGGATAGTGCATTGGGAATAGGAATGTTTCTTTCTAAGTGTGGTAAGGTGGCTTGGGCGGTTTTGATTTTTCTGGTTCTATCGAGACTTGTCGTACAAATGACCTTGTTATTGGAGTGTCCCAATAGAGTAGTTGACTGACCTAAAATATATGATTCTGTTTAGTCCGTCTGTTAGATTATCGAAAAATATTAGATTTTTAATTTTAAAAAATTACGAAAATCAAACGTGTCAAAGATTGTGAATGGGGGCTAGAGACGTCACTTTATGGTAAAAAAATGTAGCAAACTATGACGTCGCGTGACTTTCCGAAGCACTGTATCGTCTTCATTTATTGTTAACGTAAAAAAAGAAAAAAATACGTGTCCAATATTTTTTGGAAATCTATCTGACGGACTTATTAGATTTTTTTAGTCAACTGCAGGGGTAGGGACAACAGGGTTATTGTCCTTACCCCTACACTATAGATAATCTAATGAACACATACCGCGATTAACGTGGACACACACTGTGTCCAAAAAAAAATAAGTCGTACCTATATAGGGTGTTGCTTATGTGACAGGGGACAATCTAAGAACGTAACATGTTGAGCCGACATAGTAAAATGGAACGAGGTTAGGATGATGATGATGTGTGTTACGTTAATAAATTGAGATAAATAAGAGCAGGAGATTATATATCTTGCCTAGGTCGGTCTGTGGATGGGTGACCGCCTGACATACCGAGTTTCCTCCGTGCCTCGGAAAGCACGTTAAGCTGTTGGTCCCGGCTGCCACATATATAGATCTTTGGCAGTCGTTACAGGTAGTCAGTGACCTGAAATTCTGACATCCAGTCTTACCAAAGGGTATTGTATTACCTAGTATTAACTGGGTTGTGAAGGTCAGATAGGCAGTCGCTCTATGTAAAATACTAGTATTCAGCTGCTTCCGGTAAGACCGGAAGCCGACCCCAATATAGTTGGGAAAAGGCTAGGCAGATGATGATGAATAGCAGGAGAATAATGAGTGTGTTGCTTTAGTGTATCCATAAAATAAATCGAATAATTATTGAACCATGCGCTTAATGAAGCATGAAATTTCAGCCGCTCCAAAAAATAAAACTTAAACCGGAATTCTCGAAACAAGCCATCGCATTTAATTTTAAAGTCCCAAAATTCGTTTTAAATGAAAAATATTAATCCAAATTAAAACGCGGAATCGGAACATATCAGCCGTAACCGAGTTTACGGGCTTCCGATGAGTAATATACCACGCTCGATGGCTTGCAGATTACGGACTATAAATTATTATGAAGCAATCAGTGTATGGCAAAAGTTTGGACCTTGTTTTGTATTCGCGATACGGAAACGATACGATGTGTGGGGGGAGGAGTTCTCGGTCAGCTGTCTCTCCCTCGCTTTTAAATTTTCCTCCCTTGTGGCCGGATGCAGCCATACCAGTTACATGGAGTGACTGCCTCTCTCATCTTCATTAACCCAGTTAGGGTTACTATGATGGGTATCATAGTAACCTTGACAAGACTGGTTGTCAGACTTTCAGGCTACTACTACACTACACTACACTACACAATTCCTGTTCGTACTGGGCGATGTGGTCGCTAAGCGACAAAGCCCTTAAATAAATTAAAAAAAAAACAATTCCTGTTACGAATGTCAAAGATATACTTATACTTATGACATCGGGACTAACGGCTTAACGTGATTTACGAAGCACGGAGGTAACCCGGTATGTACTGGGTGGTCAGCCATTCTCGGACTAACCTAAGCAAGAACGGCTTATCACTATGATCGACCAGATTTGAGGTTTTTATTTAGCCGCGATTTGAGCTCCTCAAAAACTTAACCTACCATAAAAGGTTATGTTAATTCTATGGAAAATTGTTGTAGACGTACCATCGCCTACAATAATGCATGGGAAGTTCAGGAAAAATACCGTGTGAAGCAAGAAATGACGCCACCTGGCGTAAATAAGTACTCGATTAGCAACATTGATTATATTGTTGATGCTACACTAACTAGAGGGCGCTCACGCTGTATAAAATGTTCATGTAGTTTCTTTTTCTGTATTTTACATTCAAATAATTTATAATCAATTATTTCTATTATATAAATTTATTCCTAACTACCTACTATGTTTGTTTAAATTGAATATTATTATCATTTTATAACTAGGTATCTGATTTTAATTATCTATGTTTTAGTTTTCAAACTTGAGGGTAGGTCGAATATGAATTCATAAATAAATTTGTAGGTAGTAGAAATAATTAGATTGAAGATATAAATGAGTTATGACTAAGCTCAATTGATTGTTCGTTATGTTTGTTTCGATTACCTCATTCGAGTGTGTTTAGCTCAGTTTTATTTTAATTTAGGTGAATTAACTTATTTCATCAAAATGAGTACGCGTTGTAATATTGTTTTCTTTACAAGAGCTCATATAACTGATTTGCAAAATCAAGGCAAAAACTTATCGACACTCGAAACTTGTCGACTTATCTTATTGTTAACGTAAGTAGTTTAGATTTCAAAATTTTTATAAGAAAAAAAAATGTTTTAGTTACGTCTATACTACTTAATAAATAATCATTATTGCGTGTTATTATATTTCTGTTATAATTATTGTTGCAGAGAAAAACAGTTGTTCTATTGGTACGACGATTTGAAGACGAGGGATCTTTGCAACACCATCAAAGAACTAGTAGACCACGGCTCATAAACACATTACAGCGTCAAATCGTGTTATGAGAGTATGAAGAAAATGGATTCCTGCCGATGACCGACTATGCTGCTTTATATGACTCAAGTGTTGACAATGCCCGTCGTGCTCTTATAAGTGAAGAGCTGCATTATAGGAGGCATGTTGTGAAACCCTGGCCCACAGAAAACCATTAAAGGACAAGATTACAGTTCGCTTTGGATCATGTTAACTTTGATTTGAGTAACTTTTAAGTCCAGTGAACACGGACGCTTATGTTTGTGGTGTAGAAATATTACGTGATAAACAAGTGGTTATGTGTGTCCAATATGCTGGTCATATTGCAGTGAACGTGTGGGGATAGATAAGTGTTGCCGATCCAGGATTTATATTTCATAATACTTAAAAATAATATTACTTAACTTTAGTACTTATTTTTTATATTAACTGGAGACCGGGTTATTATAACCTATTACGACTGACTGTTATTATAACCTATGACTTACGTATTTTTAATAACTAAAAAAAGTCAAACAATTTTTTTTTTTACATTACATAAGAACCTTTTCGTATGGTTTTGTGCAATTGTATAGCTGTTATCCTACCTATTTAATTCATTTAATTTAACTTTTCACTTTTGTGATAAAATAATCCGGTCTCCTGTTTGTCTTTGTTGAGGTTACAAAAGCTTCAATCCTCTTTCCGATTTTGGAAACGAATACTTAAGCTATGGCCTCAATAAGAAGTTTTATATAATATAACAATGTTGAACGATAATAAATGTCTGTTTTTGAATAATAAACTGTAAGAAATAAAACTCTAAAATTTGTGTGTTTTTTTGTTTGTCTCCGTTCATCCCTGTTGCTAACTACTACTAACTCTAATATTATATTTTTGAATGCTATGCGCACTTATTAGCTTAATGAAAACATTCCTTATGGTTTCTTTCGTATTTTTTTTTATCATTTAACTTCTCACATCCAACGTATAATAATGTGTTTCCTAACTTCTTACTTACCTAACCTATTCCCAAGTCAAAGTTCATTTTTTTCTATATCTCAACAGAATAGTTTACATTTAGTTAAGACTAAGTTATAAAAATCTACCTCCATTTTATTTCACCTACAGATGACACCGGGTAATCCGGATATTGTCATTGCGGAAAGTAAAAACTTTAAAGGTTTAATTTCTTATTATTATTTAAGTAGGAATTACAAATAAAATTTCTGTGAGGTAGAAACAGAAATAAAACTTATGCCACCTACAAGTGACACTGGGGATTGAAGAGTTTAATATCACAGTTGTGCAGAAACCAAACGCCATCTATTAATTATTTTCGAAAATTTGATTTCTACCTTCACAGAAAAATAGGCCCTAAGGTATCCATGCACTTTTGTGGGCGACTGTACAAAACGCTTTGTAAGCGATTTTCGTCTATACCCCCAACAAACGTGTAACCCTTTTTTTTTTTAAATAGAGTGGTGTTCCTTGGACTTCTGAATGAAACGAAGCTGGCACGCCATTGTCCGCAGAATTTATCACGAAAATGATTATTAATATTAATAAATGAGGTTGTATTTCTATAAATGTTTTTGCATAATCTCAATATTGACGGCAAGGTAAATATAAATTGGAAAATGTTTTAGTTTCCTAGGTGAGGAAGTACCTCAAAAATTGCTGCAAAATATTGGTTATTGGTGTCGTTTTTCATTGTTACACATTTCCCGGTCTACCCTTCAACCCGCATAAAAATAGAACGATAACCTGCAACAAGGAACTCCAACCCAAAATTCCCATCCTCCTCCGCATTACGATCCGACACCGACACAACATCGAAATTCATAAAGGCTGATGCTCACGAACCGTGAGCCGCCGTAGATTTATTGGTAATATAATTTTGATTGATCGAACCGATTTCAGCCACCAACTTGAGGTTTAAAGCGACGCACTCAGAGCTTAGTCGTAATCAATCTTAAACGGGTGAACTAATAGGTTTAGCAGGTGACATAATAGGGGGAAGAGTTTAGTGAATCGTGTTTTAGGATTTTTTTTACGAGGCATTTTGGTATGTACAGTTGATAGTTTTTACTGATTACAGTAAGTCGTGGGTTTGAACCTAGGCAGGCGCATTACTTTGAAAAATTTATTTCATCGCTACTGCTCTTAAAATTAATATTTAAAAAAATAAAATAAACATGAGACATCTACCAACCCCGCACTGCGCTCACCTGGTGGATTATAGCCCATCCCTCTCCTAGAGAGGAGGCTTGAGTCCTTGCAATAGGAACATTATAGGCTGATAATGACGATTGTTTTTTCTTAATAAAATCGGTATCTTTTTACACTCTGTAGTTAAAATTTATATATTAAGTGCATTTTGTCTAAAGGGTTTCTAATGCGTATAGTTTTGTCAATTTAAGGATTTTAAGATGCAGTCGTAACCGAGGCAGGCCAAAGAAACGCAAGCTTGATGATCTGTACCCATTCTTAATTAATTGTTCGGAGATGGAAAAGTAAACCAATTTGGAAAGCTATGGGGGAGGCCTTGCTCAGCATTAAAACAATATTGTTGTCTATATCATGAGACCTAAGCGTTACTGGCAAAATGTATTTTGTAGTAAAACCTCTGCCTAATCTTTAACTTTTACGTTATTAATGTCATACTCGTATTAGTACAAAATAAGCCATATTGTATTTGTTCTTAATTTCATTGCATGTTTTATACCTGTTCGTCTGCCTTGAAGAAATATAGCATTTAACTTTACGAATATAAGGTTTTAATTACCTTAATCAAAACACCCCAGTGTCATATCCCCTAAAATAAATCCTGCAAAGACAATTATATTCTAATCCAATATTGTCAGTGTAAAGGTAACAGCTGTGAGATATGATGAAGGCATTCATTTTTCATCTTAATACAGTAATGTTGTAATAACGGCGACAGGTGACACTGATTCCCTTGTCCCGCATAAGCTCGTGGTGGAAGCGAAAATTAACTCGGAAATTGAAAGACTGGCTGGTTTGATACGTTATTAAAATTAAAGTTTTTTTAACGTAACCTGGTGTCAGTTCCGTAGATTTTTCCGTGTTTATTAATCCGTCAATTTTGCGTAATTTTAAGGTAATACCCGTGACCGTATGTCACGGGTATTACCTTAAAATTACGCAAAATTCATTTACGCAAATTAAGAAATTTGGCGAGACTTCATCATGTGGTTAGTTTACTAACCTGATGTCAGAGTTTTTTATGCCGCCTATGGCCCTCTGATTTGGCTTTACATGACATGCTGTCAAGAAATATCTCTCTAACCTGATGTCAGAGTGTTTTATGCCGCCAATGGCCCTCTGATTTGGCTTAACATGACATGCTGTCAAGAAATATCTCTCTAACCTGATGTCAGAGATTTTTATGCCGCCAATGGGCCTCTGATTTGGCTTTACATGACATGCTGTCAAGAAATATCTCTCTAACCTGATGTCAGAGTTTTTTATGCCGCCAATGGCCCTCTGATTTGGCTTTACATGACATGCTGTCAAGAAATATCTCTCTAACCTGATGTCAGAGTTTTTTATGCCGCCAATGGCCCTCTGATTTGGCTTTACATGACATGCTGTCAATAAATATCTCTCTAACCTGATGTCAGAGTTTTTTATGCCGCCAATGGCCCTCTGATTTGGCTTTACATGACATGCTGTCAAGAAATATCTCTCTAACCTGATGTCAGAGTTTTTATGCCTCCAATGGCCCTCTGATTTGGCTTTACATGACATGCTGTCAAGAAATATCTCTCTAACCTGATGTCAGAGTTTTTTATGCCGCCTATGACCCTCTGATTTGGCTTTACATGCTGTCGAGAAATATCTGACAGGCATGTTTGTTTTTCATGATAATTTTTTAATACGCTCATGAAGCCTAAAAGTGCGTGTCTGGGTTTTGTTCTCGAGACTTATGATATAGCAATTCGACGGCCACACCACTAGGCTATCATTCTCATATCATTATATTATCGTTCATCTAGGTTTTTTTTCATGATCCTCATGTGTCGAACTGCAGGGCATAGACCTCCCTTCCCTCTTTTCATTTATGCCTGTCTTTGGCTGTTTGAGCCAATAAAAACAAAACAAACTCACGCAACACAAAATTGCAATACTGCAAACTTTTCAAACAAAGCCAAGCTCGCAGCTCCCCTGTTAGTCAAATAACCTAAAAAAACATAATTTGTCACCCATTCAAATGCACGCTGTACAAAACGTCACGTCAGCGCCAGGATGCCAGTTTTTAATTGCCAAACAGCGTGGCTAGTGCCATTTCATTCAATTACTGATAGGGATGTTATGGAGCTCCCTAACCGTAACCGAAACTATCGGATATCCGGAATGACCGACCCGAATCCGTAACCGAAACCGATTTAAAA
The DNA here is from genome assembly GCA_949316265.1 of Diarsia mendica. Taxonomy (NCBI): domain Eukaryota; kingdom Metazoa; phylum Arthropoda; class Insecta; order Lepidoptera; family Noctuidae; genus Diarsia; species Diarsia mendica. The sequence goes on along the minus strand of OX438895.1, from coordinate 2,558,198 downwards.
GTTTTGGATAAAATTAAATTATTATTCGTAGCATAGCATGTGTGGTGTAACTCTGAATGATAAATTGAGGAATGAGGTAATACGAGATAGTTGTTAAAAGAAGATGTAGTGACAAAGATTAAAAAGGGTGTGCTAAGATGGTTTGGTCACGTAGAGAGGATGAGTGAAAGTAGATTAACGAAAGGTATTTACAAGGCAGATGTGAGTGGCAACGCCGCGCGCCGGGAGGGACGCCCTAGAAAGACATACACTGACCTTATTGGTGATGTTCTTGAGAAAGGACAGGTGCATAGTACTTGCAACCGGCGTACGTGTATGACCAGATGTATGAAATTAAATGCTATGAAATATATTTAGTTTTAATACCGCGAGACATATATCCAGGTCTGAAAGCAGGACACAAATCCCACCGTCATGCATATGCACACATACAAAAACAAGTGAGAAATAATTAGCATGCCATGCAACCAAACCTATACTCGACACGTGTTTCGCCCCTCCACGGGGCATCCTCAGGAGTTGTTGACTCGTCGAGCGTTCGAGCTCGAATCTAATAAAAAATCGATAAAAAAAAAATATCAAAAACCAAAAAAATAAATATCAATCGAAATTACGAGAACCCGATCCACGGCCCACACCGGCCGTGCCGCGGCACGGTTTCGGGAATCGGAATCGAATTATTTATTTTATTCGAGCTCGAACGCTCGACGAGTCAACAACTCCTGAGGATGCCCCGTGGAGGGGCGAAACACGTGTCGAGTATAGGTTTGGTTGCATGGCATGCTAATTATTTCTCACTTGTTTTTGTATGTGTGCATATGCATGAGGGCGGGAGGGTGGGCCCATATGTGCATGTGCATATGCATGACGGTGGGATTTGTGTCCTGCTTTCAGACCTGGATATATGTCTCGCGGTATTAAAACTAAATATATTTCATAGCATTTAATGTCATGGATTTCCGCAAAGTAACGCCTGATTCCATATCTTATCAGATGTATGAATGTGGACAAGGCAAAAGGGGTATGTAAGAATCGTAGCAGGTGGCGTTCTGTGGTTTCTGCCTACCCCCATGGGAAAAGGGCGTGAGTTTATGTCTGTATGTAAATTATTATTCATTGGCAGGATTTTAGGGGTTTATATTTTTGAAAGTTGATTGACATTGTGTTTATTTTGCCCGGCTGAGCCGTCACTAGTGAATTGTCAGATAGTATTGTAAGATTCTAATATCCGTAACCGTAATTATCCGAAACTAACGGATAATTCGCAATTTTTGACGGCATTTGACGGCACGGTTGGCGCAGTGGCTGAGCGATTGGACTGCTGCGCTGCGTGTCGCGGGTTCGATCCACGCACGGAACAAATATTTGTATGGCCTACATTTAGTTGTTCCGGGTCTGGGTATTTGTGTATGTGAGTTTCAATGTTTGTAAACGCACCCACGATACAGGAGAAATTCCTAGTGTGGGGCAACGTTTAAAAAATATATATAAATTTCCATAATTTCATATCCGAAACCGGTATAATATTATTATTCCTATATCCATATCCATATCCATATCCAGATCCGAAATTTCATATCCATAACATCCCTGATTACTGGCATGCCAACGTTCCCGCATAACACCGTCGAGTTTTGTAGATAATTCCATAATGTATGTTTTAACTTTGTTTTAATTCTGCTACGGTGGGCATGGAGAAAGGTGCAACATTTCCGGGATACCTGCACTATGTCTGAAATACTGCGTTTGTCACATTCATATTGTGGAAAGTTTTAGTTTATAATTAAGCTAACTGTATCTGCTTTAAATTATTTTTGCATAAAAATATATAAATATATTTAATTAAAATACCTAATATGCTTGCAATTCAATGCTCGTACATTCTAAGTATTACTATTTAAAACAAAAAAAAAACAGAAAATCTATGGGAGTAGGTGTGAAACCAATCAAGTTCGGAGCGACGACTTATATACCTCTGACGCACTATGTATTTTTGCTGACTGATATCTTACGACACAACAATTATGTTATCGTAAGATATCAGTCAGCAAAAGTTAAGCTATTCTCGTTATTTGAATAATAATTCTAAAGACGTCAATTGAGTAAGAAACGGAATCTGTTAATTGCGATTCATCATCATCCACAGCCTGACTTCACATACTGGTACTATAGGCCTCTCTTTCCTTGTGAAAACCTCATCTATCTTCTATCTATATGTCGCAGGGATATGATAAAATTAGGTTTTTGATCAAAAACCTAAGGGATATGATAAAATTAGGTTTTTGATCAAAAACCTAAGGGATTTGATCAAACCACGGAGGAAGATAATATAACAACACGGTTTTATCATTTCCCTAAACAAATCTAGAGGTTTGATCAAATTCCAGTAGTACTCCGTGACGCGCGCTCGCTTCGCTCGCATATTATATAACACTAATATCTTCTGTCCCCAAAGTGCCGGGCCTCCGCCGGCCTCCTTCGTCGGCCTACGGCCCGGTGCCCATGCCGCCCATAAAGGATATAAAATGTGTCATCTTCCGGTGTTTGATGAAAAACCTAGGTTTTTGATCAAAAACCTAATTTTATGAAAAACCTGCGACATATATCTATATAAATAAAGAGAGAAGTCCTGACTGACTGACTGACTGACTCATCAACGCCCAGCCCAAACCCTTGGACCTAGAAAGCTGAAATGTTGCACAGAGGTTCCCTTTATAATGTAGACAAGGAATAAGGAAGGATTTTTCGAAATTCAACCCCTAAGGGAGTTAAATAGGGGATGAAAGTTTGTATGGAAAATCGTCATTTTCACGCGGGCGAAGCCGCTGGCAAAAGCTAGTCTAGGATATTGTTAATTGCGCTTAGTCTCGAAAAATAAAGAGATGAATTTGCTCATCCCACACAATCTACACTCGGCGCCCAAAATCCACCACATACCTACATACAAGCACATTTCCCGTTGTCGCTCGTCTGCTCACCAACTCGCAGTGCCTGACTAGGCGTTTACATAAGTTGCATTTTCGGACATAATTAAAATTTCCACGCCTGGGAATTCTATTACGGAATTTAACACATCCCGCACGGTGCGGGTTTTAGCTGCAATCATTGTATTTTCCACAGAACGAACGCTATGAATTTTTGAGGATGAAATTTTAGGAAATATTATGCTGAGTTTTATATTTCTGGAATATTTAGCTGAGTTTATGTGATGGAATTATAATTTTATAATATTTATTTTACAAGTTCGTTTTAGTTGGAGTTTGCCTATTTTATGAGTTTCTTTCAGTGTAGTCAGCTAGGAAGGATTACAACAGCCAAAGTCTTTTATTTTTATTTTTTTAAATATATTTAAAGCAATTTAACAAGTAAATTACTTATATAAGGTCCCATTTAAATAGGTGGACAAATTTTAACACAGCGTTCAGTACGTCTAACCAAACATATCCAAGTAAAAAAAACACTGATTAAAGTGAGTTTTTTGTACGTAAAATATTGGGTAACTAACACTTTTAGTGCATTTTCGCTACCTGTTTTATTTTCTTGTAGGTATCTGATGCGTTTCTCTAATTTTCTTTTTTTACCATTGTCCTTATTTTGGTGGTCTGAATGATTCCTAAAATTTTGTCCACCTATTTTAATGGGACCTTATATACAATAGGAATACTATTACATGGAACTTAACCTAACTGGCAAAATGTACGTACAATAGGGGATCGGACTGAGTCAAAAAAATATGATTCTGTTAGATTATCGAAAAATATTGGATACGTATTTTTGTTTTAACGAATTAATGAAAATTGACGAAGATAAAAAGCGTCGTGACGTCACTTGTGGGTTAAAAATGTACTGACATGTAACGTTTTCGAGGAGTTCACGAGTTTTTGAAGCACTGTATCGTCTTCATTTTTTGTTAATGTGAAATAAGAAAAAATAGGTGTTCAATATTTTTTGAAAATCTATCTGACGGACTAATTAGTTTTTTTTTGTCCGATCCCCTATTATTATATCATCACATGATACCTGCAATCCTGGAAGGGTTAGGCAGAGGCGTGCCTAATAGTACACCCACAATTCACCACTTATGTAAAAAACATTGTATATAAAACTGGTAAAGTGGTACATCTTTGTTAGCATCGGGCCTAATAAACCCCAACTTCTAAACCATAATGAAATTACCGAGCAAAACAAAAAAGAAACCACTCATCCAACAAACAACGCTAAAACGTGCAGCGAGAACATTGAAGTACAACAAGTTCAGACAAAAGAAAGTTCCAATCGATTCGCTGAACGAGTGCTTCCGCCGACCAATTATGTATGAAAGTGTTGTTAAACAACTTATGTTATTAGCTGAACTAAAGGAATGCCTAGTCATTGTTTGTTGAGGTTTAAAAAAGTCCAAATTGTATTTTGTTGTTCTCCAACATCTTCTTCTATTTATCTTCTATATATATATATATATATTATTTCTATATACATAAAAAGAGAAGTCCTGACTGACTCATCAACGCCCAGCCCAAACCCTTGGACCCAGAAAGCTGAAATTTTGCACAGAGGTTCCCTTTATAATGTAGACAAGGAATAAGGAAGGATTTTTCGAAATTCAAGCCCTAAGGGAGTTAAATAGGGGATGAAAGGATGAAATTTTTGTAGTTAAACCAATATCCACGCGGGCGAAGCCGTGGGCCAAAAGTAGTCATAAATATTTGGTCTTCTTGTTCTCTCATTGGCCAGGTCTGTCTATGAGGTCGTGGTTTGGCCCCGGGTTGACAAAGTGTAATTGTGCCTTTCCATGGAATTTCTGAGTAACAGCAACGAAGTCTGGTTTGTGCCCTGTTGATGCCAATTGAATCACTCCCTGTATTTAGAGAGTAAAATATAACTTTAATAATGTGGGAACACCTCTGCCTAACACTTCTGGGGTTATAGGCGTAACGTCATGGTATATTTTGTTGTGAACATGGGAAGTACTAAAGGCGATTATAATGATTGAAATATTTATCAAATATTTATGTGGTTATATATAGGGGAGAGAAAACAGTAATAGCGATGATGGGAAATGGTATTCGGAAATAAGCGAGAAAATACTAAAAGCAAAAAGAATCCATAGGATGGCCATCAAGCACAATCAGTAAAGTAATCTGTTACTTTCGCGTTATTTCTCTAATTCATCTTTGGTAGAAGTAAAAACGTTGGTTTCATTTCAATTAATCATTCGTCCCCTCGGGAGCATTCCGAACGTCCGCCACTTCCAAACTTATTAGAGAGAATATAAAAGAACGAATAGAAACAATAAGTAGCGTCCAACGAATGAATATATGAATAAAATCTTTGTCAACTTTTGTAATCAATCTGAAGCGAGTTTCAGTAGTCGCTAACGATCTCATTCATAACAAACTTCGAATAGAAGGCCTTAATTAAATCGCCGATTCATATTCTCCTGTCCCGATACCCAATCAAAGGCAGATGGGAATCGAAAAAAGTCGAAAACGGTGAAGACTTTTGTAATTAGCCGACTGTGCGGCGGCAAAAAATATATTTCGCTATTCCTATGAATATGCAGGGGTGTTTGTCGCGGCCCGCGGCCACCGCTGAATTATTAATGTTTACCTAAAGCAAACGAGACTCACTCTAGATATAATGTGGGTAAGTAGGGATTACGTTGGCAGAAAGACGAAACTCCTTTGCTTTATTACAATGAATTGTCGACGTCAAGGCTTAAGGGTAAACAAGCCAACGGCACGAACTAGTTGGTGGGCGGGGCTAAAATGCATGCACCCGACATCACGAGCGAAATGCATAGAGCGAAAGAGACACAACTAAAACGGGCGCGCGATTGTTTCTATGCAGACCTTTGGTATATTTGGTTTCATGAAAAATCTATTGAATGTATCTGTTCAAAATCAAATTATTTAAATTTTTTAATAACTAATCTATGTCTGTATGGTTTCACTTTTTTCTTTTTCATACTGTATACGTTACTTATTTACGCCCAAAGATGAGTTAAATTAGTGCTAAAATATGAAAGTTTTGACGTTCATAACTTCCAAATCAATATTTTTTTTTCCAATTCTGCTTCCATACAGACCTAGGTAATGATAAGACCAGTTGATACAATTTTTAATTTTGAACCTACACCGTCAAACAGAGGAGTAATCACTTTCGTAAGTTTGTATGGAAGAATGACTGGCTTGTTCAACCTTAAGGACTAAGTCAAGGCACAATAGAATTGTATAAGTTTCGTATTATGATAAATTAGCTCTATGGATAAACGAGTTAGGAGTTTAATTTGAATAGGAATTACTTTTGGAAGCTTTAGGTATTACTAATGTTCTACCATTGGGGTTTAAACCAACGTTGTCCTCATTATTAATCTTTACATTGGAGTATAACGAGGAGAAAATGATAGCTTAACGGATGACAGATATTTATTTAGATTATTAAGATGATATATTCAGATTATTCGATCTTTAAGGAAAAGAAAGTGTTGCACCAACCCCAAGTAACATGGGACAAGGACAGGAAGATGATGGCATTGGAGAGAAACTCACTAGTGAATAATAGCAATGAAAAAGTCACAGTTTGATTATAGGTGTCATTATGTGCCTAATTGCGGTGAAAATTATAGCCACTTTATGAGCAAGTGTGTTGAAAAACGTCGTATGATACACGTGTGTATTGATGATTACCGTCCTCGGCTTTCTTAAGACCCTCACCTGACGGCTCGGGTTTCAATGGCGCCTCAGCGGTAATCACCAACGTTACACACTTGTACCATAATGTACTATTATCTATTTGCCAGAAGTCACTAATAACCTGTTAACTACTTTAAAAGCTTAGCGAGACATTCATAAAACTGTGATCGGAGACTAAGTGCATGTTTACGTACGCGCGGCGCGGCGTGCGGCGCGGCCGGCGACGCGTCGATCGACGCGTCGAGCGAATTTTGTGTTCACGGACAGGCGATGCGAGCAGCGGCAGATATCATCGTTCGCGCAAACACAAACGTATGGCAATGTACGACGGTGCTCATAGAGACGCGGCGCGGCGGCCGCGGCGGCGGCCGCCGCGAATTTTCAAGGCCAAGTTCCGTCGCGGGCATCGCTTCATCGAGAATAAACCGCCGCGTGCATCGCCGCGTCCGTCGCCGCGGCCGCCGCCGCGTTCGCCGCCGCGGCCGCCGCCTCAAATTCAAGCAATCGCGTATAAATTCGCTTCTCCGTGAACGCACTCATACACCGCCATACGTTTGAATTTAGTGCGGATCGCGTCGCCGGCCGCGCCGCGCGCCGCGCCGCGCGTACGTAAACATGCACTAAGGAGCACAAATGGTCTATTGGCTTTGTGATCCAACTGTACCTATATTTGAAATATAACAGCCGAATGAATGTGGACGCTTTTGACAAAACAGAGACCAAGTTCAGAAGTCCATTTTAGCAAGTTTTACTGATGAAGATTGGAATATAAACTGTAATATAATATAATAATGAATTCGTGGTGTGTTGTCCACATAACTGCCACAATTTTTATGTATTGAGAAGGAAAACTGTTTCTTCTCCACATTTCTAATAGAGAAGTGACTGTCACTGTCACTCTCCCACTGTTGTAATGGTCTCTATCTGTCACTGTGTTAGATCTTGATCATCATCATAATTTCATTCGAAAGACGTCCGCTGTTGGACAAGGCCTACCCCAAGTGTGGCCACATTGACCAGCCCCATTGGAATCCCCGCAGTCTTAACCAGGTGTTCGGTCTACCTAGTGGGAGACTTCCAAAGCAAAGTCTTCCGGTTCGCAGTCACCACTCCAGAATTTTCAGTCGCTATCGGAGCAATGTGCCCTGCTCACGGCCACTTAAGTTTGACAATTATTTGTGCCACGGCGGTTCTTCTTCATATCGTGTGGCAACTTTTACAAAGTATGCTTCTCGTGGGAATCGAACCCACGACCACCGGGGCACAAAGTAAACGCCTAAACTATTCGACCACGGGGGTAGTTACACGTCACGTCGGTCATCTTGGTTGTCTTGCGGATGTCTTCATTTCTAATTCGATCTATATCTGCTTTTAACTATTTCTAAATTACATTATAGTCACCTAATTCCACATTATGAATGAGTAGGACTTCTGGATGCTTTGAGGATATTGACAATGACCTTCATAACTTTCGCATGTCTCTTGTTTTATGTGATTACATTGTTTTTCTTCATCGCTCCTTATTCTAACGAGTCTCTTTAAGATTTGATCTCTAGTGAGGCATTCATTTCAATTATTAGATTAACAATAAGAATAATATCGTTACAATTATTCTTTGTTATTTTATTGTGAGAAGCAATGTCTTGTTATCTTACATTATAAAGAGATGAAAGATATTTTATAAAAGCTGAAGCGGAATGTTTAGGTACGTTTAGATCTAAAATAATACAATTCGTGGAAATCCCATTTCAGTCTGTTTTTCTATGACTAGGGATGTAAAAAGAAATAAATTATTATTTTGAAATAATAATTCACAAAATGAGTGATGACAATCTCATGAGAATAAGAGACTAGAAACTGAACAAATGCAGATTAATACCAGTATACGTATTATTCATAATTATCAACCTACACTAAAGTATTTTAAAGAGAAAAGTATAGAATAAACATAAAAACAACAAAACCAATTTTAAAAAATATTTACCAGCAGAAAGTTGTTATTATTATTGATTTAACATACGCTATATTTTATTTAAATAGGGGGTAATATTATATAAAAAAGGAATCTTTCCAAAAATTCAAATATCATCAACTAAGTCGGACAAACTCTTGTATTTTGAGAGGTTCCGTGGCGCGTGACTTATAATTTAACTAAAACTTTCGCCTGTAAAGTCTCAGTAAGTTTCTATTAGGAACTAAACTTTAGCCCCTTCTAATTCCAGACATGTTAACACAAAAACAATGCTACAAATTAGCATCGCACGCTCAGTTGGCGATGACTGGCCCGTTCTGCTCGCTTGGTACGTCTTACAACCGCTACCTAAGTTCGAGCTAAGTTGTTTGGCTAACTTGAGCTTGACGATGTCCAGAGTACTAGGAGTAAAGGAGTTAATTGGAGCGAGAAATTTGTGAGTTTTTGGTGTTCATGAGTCTCTGTGGAACGTTGGTCTAGTAGTCCAGTCATTTTAGGCCAAATTAGGTACATATCTCGGAAAATCGAGATTCCCAGTATATTACCACATAAAAACTTGTATTTTGCAATCCTAAAAGTTGTCTCAAAATTCACATATTATGGTAGGGTGACCGCGTCTACAATTTTTTTTTTTTTGGACCTTTGACCTCAGTATATTATACTGGGTATGTCGATTTTCCGAGGTCAACCCCTATAATGACTGGACTATAGTGGCCGCAAGCCTGACTGCTGAGCATTCCTGAGTTCGATTTTCAGGTCGAGCAAAGAGTTATTGGGTTATTTCATCAGGCATTTCACAGTAGCAATCACGGAGTCTGGTTTTGTGCCTGATTAGTAATAGGCTCACCTTATATAAGGGCCCATTAAAATAGGTGGACAAAATTTCAGAAATCATTCAGACCACCAAAATAAGGACGATGGTAAAAAAAAATATAAGAAAAACGCATTTAAGTACCTACTCATAGAGGATGAGTTTGTTCTAGAGCGCCGCCGGCAATTTATTATTTTAAGTAAAAAAAAAATTTTATGTTTTTTTTTGTTTAGAAATGTTTGGTTAGACCTACTGCACGCTGTGTTAAAATTGTCCACCTATTTTAATGGGACCTTATATAACATGGGACTTAATCATAGGTGTACCTTTAGGTACACCTCTGCTTAATCCTTCGGGGATTACAGGCGTGATGTTGTGTTATGTTTATTTATAGTATAGCAAAATGCTAAAGAGCCATTTTCTAGTCCAATTCAATGAAGACGATTATTTGTAACCTCACCAAATTCAGTAGTTTAATATTTCAACCTAACCGACATACTCAATAACCAAGAATTCCACACAACACAGCCGAGACAAGACGTGTAAATACAAACTACCAATATCGCAAGCAAATGGTAAGGCTTGCGGTTTTTGGAACGCAGCACGCTCCGAATTTAACAGTATTAAATTATTTTCGATAGCATACAACAGTCGAGTTATGCCGGCTTGCGGATACAACTTTAAACTGAATTAGTCTATGTTGTTTGTGAATACGAGGCGATGATCGTGTGATGTTTTATGTATTACCGGGAAAAACGTTGATAGGAAAATAAAACATTAAGTTTGTGTTGTCCATAAAATTTAATATAAGGATCAATTTTGTATGATGATCAACAAAGTTTTATGTAAGGAATGCTCCTTCATGGTATCATTGTCATCAGCCTACAACAGTCCACAGCTGGGCCTCTTCAATCGCACGCCACTTAACTCGATTCGTGGCAACTCTCATCCAGTACCTAATCATCTCACCCTAACTGAATTTTGGCCCAAAACTAATTTGCCATCGACACGCTAAGAAGAAGGCCCTGCGAAGATCGTCGCTTTACCGGGCCTGAGGGCGTCCCACCTTACGTTTGCCAATTCACGTTCTCAACTCAAGAACACGTCTAGGGTAGACGTGCGGTTATTGGTGCTACGGTTAATATCGCCGGCCCATTGTCACTTCATTAGCTTACTTATAGTGTATCTGTATAGTTAATTTATATTTTAAAATAAACAAATAAATTATCTCCTAAAATTCTTAAAAATAGCTGTATAAATGACTAACAATGACACATTTAGCTTCAATATTTTTAAAGACAAATTACGAATGAATTGCTTAAAAACTTAATAATTTGAAAGAATATAAAAACTATACAGTCATAACAAAAATCACCATTATTTGGTAAGACGTTTACTACTTGATATTTTTGACGATTCAATATTTTGTGGAGGAAGGTCTTCACCATATGTCATATTGTTTGTATCTCACATGCAGTGCACCGCTCCTATGGCCAGTTGGATCACCACACCACCCAAACGCCAGTCCTTCTTGGCCCTCTTGCATTCATTCATCACTTTTTTCATCTTTGTCCTCTTGCATTGCCTCCCAATACGAGGGTGGGTCATCCATGGGCTCACTAGACTTACTAGAGGCATCTGCCTCTTCAACATTTACTGTATTTGGTATTGCAGGATGTTCTCCTACAAACACAGGTATTTTAACAGACGAATTTATTAGTGACATTGGTAACTTTAAAGTTATTTTTAACTTATATTCTCTCTCTATGACGTCCGAGTGTCTTACAGTACAAATATCAGGTGCCACTAGCATTGTATTGAACAAATTTGATTCACTGTAGTCAGGTACTTCTGGAGTCCTGATCGATTCAATAACTTTAGTTACAGAAATCTCTTTAGTGTCATATCTGTATTTGGTTTTGCTAATCAATTCTGTTTGAACCGAAAAAATAACATCACTGTTGTTATTAACAACATAAGATATTTCGCTTTCACCACCCGGATTCATGTACGCTTTATCAAGTCCAATTTTCAAGTTAATTTCATGCTTCTTCAAAGAAAACGGTCTGAAAAGAGTCTTGTTTAGTGCAGCAAATATTGGTTCATCCGAAAGTGTTGAATCAATTCTGGGATAAATTGTAATTGTTTTCTTAAATGTTTTGTTCCAACTAAATGCTCCAAGTTTTTTGAATTTAAGTACCAACTGATATCTTATGTTTCCAATACTTGTGTCCACTGTTGGTGGTGTGTTTTCTGGTACTTCGATTTCGAACGGGTGTTCATATGTTCCGGCACTTAGCGGTGTGTCTCCATCTGTTATCTTGTTCAGAAAGTAAATCTTCTGTATCACGTTCTTTTCTCTGCCTAGAATGACAGTTTTATCCGATGGCCTTTCGAGATGATAATCAATGCTATACCACTGACATTCACCTTCCTCAACGAGAGATAGAGCTATGTTCTTGTACACTGTGTCCTTGTCCAGATGAAACCTCACCATTCCTAATAAAGGTTCGCCAGTTAAATGCTTTCCTGCTTTAGGAATGTTTATTAATATTTCACTGGATACTGCCATTTTTTACTTTCTTTAGGTATGTTTAGTTTCGAACAAAATCATGAGCTGACTGGCTGACTTATATCACACCGTGTTTTGTATTGATAACAGATAGATAAAATATTTATGATAACTGATAATAGTATAGGTTGTTTTTCAGATAATCTCCCGTATCTCTAAGTTCATTTGAGTGGGACAACATGAGAGTATCCAAGATGATATTGGAAATATTGATTTAGTATTTTGTTTTTCGGTCAGGTTTTTTTTTGTTTGCGTATTTTGTAAGCGTTAAGTAAATCAATGCAGGTGGCATTCTGTAATTATTGCAAAACGGGGAGAGTTTTTACAAGTAACTATCGAAATTACATATTGTTTTACGCGACATCACTGTTTATAAACATGATAATAAATATCTAAAATGCTATCCAATCTTAAAAGAACCTTGAACAAAAAATATGTCAAGTAATCAATATCGAAGTGCCACCTCGAATATTCACACGAGTACTGAAATAAAAATGTATTCCTGAAAGACCTAGGTATTCCGACCAACTGAGGCACTGAGCTAACTTTCTATCAAACTTTTAACGCTAACTTTTATTCTGCGAATGATCCCAAAAGGCCATTTTACGAGACTCGACCCCTTGCGACTCTGAATGGGTGAAATGTGTTTATTTCACTTAAAATGTAAGCAGTTCCTTTTAAAGTGATGTTAGGACTAAACGGAACTGAAGGTCATGGGATGCTGATGGAGTATTTATAGTTATGCTGTGAAAAACGAACTTCAATATTTGTCCATTAAAGCAGCCTATGAATAGCCCACTGCAGGGCAAAGACATTTTATCGTACAAAAAATGCATTGAGCATTAATCACCACGCTCATAACATGTTAGCCAGTGAGTAAGTGAGACCTGCGTGCAGCACAAATACTAATAATACAGTTGTACAGTAACGTATTATAACATTGCTTTTTGTGTCTGTCTAACGTTTGAAGATGGCTAAGAAGATGAAAGATGATGGAAGATATTCTGCGCTGACCCCAAATGAATTGGTATAAGGGCAAGAGATGATGATGATGTTTGAAGATGGCAAAGAATCATGTTTAACCTTTAACTATGGACGTGCGGTCTCACAGCCCGCTTGCAGTTTGTGATTCTCGTGCCCACCTGCTTCCACGTACCCCACGCGTATCAGTGGCTCAGTAGCTTCGGTTTTAGTGGCAAAACGATCGTTGAGAGTGAAGTTTGCGTCGCCGACTGACTGTTGCGTGAGTAATTTCGCTTAATATTTTGAGTGCGGTCTACGAGACCGCACGTCCACGTTTGTGTTATAAATTGACGCTGACAATGGTGATTTTGTTTGTTTTAGATTTTGTAAACTATAATGTCAAAAATGATCAACCAACGACTGCAGATAAACGAACATCGAGTTCGCCGACTCGGACAACCACTAAAATCATAATATTTTACTGTTTGTCTGAGTGATGTGATGATCCTTCTTTTTGATTTTTGGCACAAGTTTTTCAGTCCTTTTTCCCAGATATTTTGAAAACTCCATAAAAACATAACACACATCAAAATTCACACACAGTTACCATAACTTGTACCCTGCCTTCCCTCACTTTAACAGTGGGCACACAATACATTGACAGTAGCGGGTCGACCCTCGTCACCACAGATAACGTCAAATCAAACACTGACGTCGACGGCGATGTCGACGTAACTGGGGTACGTCGCTTCATCACAAATTACTCATTAATGGATATGAGGGAGGTATATATATATATATTTTTTTAAATATTGTTTTGACGTGAGCTTTTCCGTGATCCTTATCGTGAAAGGCCTAGATTTAAAATGAGCAACATTTTGAAATGGCTGGTTCGAGGTGGCTCAGGAAAAGAGCACTTGGAAGGAATTGGGGGAGGCCTTTGTCCAGCAGTGGGACCGTACAGACTATTAAAAAAAAAAAAAGAAAAATCTCCGTTGTGTACCGATTCTCAAGCCTGTAACCCTTGAAGGAGTGAGCAAAAGTGTCCCTAATAATTAACCTACATTTCGGCAGTTATGCTTACGTTCCAAGTAATAGGGGCGAGCCCATTGTATTCCACAGGGCTTAAATCCACTCCTCCGTGGCTGCTACTGAGAAATTCCTGACGGAAAATACCAATACTAATTTGCCCGATCCGGGAATCGATCATAAAACCTCATGCTCAGTAGTGCGCTGGCAACCACTAGCCCAATGAGTTAGTCTAGGATGTTTCCCAAGATTAATTTGATCTTGTGTGATTGATTTGACCTTATAATACCCAAGGTCAATAGACCTCATAATATAGCCATATTATGAGGTCTATTGACCTTGGGTACTAAAAGGTCAAATCAATCACACAAGATCAAATTAATCTTGGGAAACATCAATCGATCAACAAACAATCGTGTGATGTTGGTTTGGCTAAACCAACATCACACGTGACCTGTCTAACTAATCGTACAATGTAATACATAATATCTTGTCGTAATGATCATAAACTGAGGCTGTACTCTATTATCTTTGCTCAGCAATTAGTCTCATTAGCAACCTGTTCATTGGCTCTCGACTATACGTTCATCCATCCACGTAATATTATTAGGTTTATAACCTAAATAAACAAAACGTATATCACATAATTGTCGTATCATGTAATCCCGCCGATAAATAGCTGGGCACAAAAACTGCTGCTGCGGCTGCTACGGAGATATTTCTTTAGACAAAACCCTATATGGTTTTTTTTTTTTTATTTTATTTAATATGGGCTCGCTCTTGACCTCAATCTTGCCCTAAGGGCAGAGATGAGGTCGACGATGGAACGAGCTTACCCAGAAGAAGCCTATTTACTCGCGACTTAAATAGATTGGGGTTATATGAACTCGGGAAAACCGACGCAGGCAGGGTGTTCCACTCCTTGGCTGTACGAATAATGAAAGTCTTAGCAAAACGCTTCGTACGAATGTGTGGAACATCGACAAGGTATGGGTGATAACCTGCCTACGCCTAGTCTCTCGATGGAAGAAGGGAGATGGTGGAATAAGCTCGTGGAGCTCTTGCGCACACTCTCCGAAGTACAGTCTGTAGAAGACCGACAGACATGCAACTTTATATGAAGTTCAGATTTGCACTCAACTTCGTGCCAAGAAGCTCGAGACTGTCAGTAGCTTGTACAGACGCACTCCGAAAAGTGGGGGCCAGATTGAACGGACTCTTTTTAGCAGTGAACAGACACACTTGCGTTTTGGTTATAGACTTTCCCCAAGTTTCACCACTAAGAGATGACTAAGAGACTTACCAGAGTATGGGCAGCAGCGTTTTCTGTGCTTTTGTAACAACCGTTCTGCCATCGCCAATCTGATAATAAGAACGTCTAATGTAACAGGTGTCAAATGTTTCTATCTTTAAAGGTGCTATCAAGACTAAATCCTAACACTTATATACCTGCAAACCAAGAAATATTTGCTTTAATCTTTTTTAAATGACCATGCACACGTATGCTTCTCATAAACAAATAAAAACGTAAAACTCAACCAGACTCGAACCGTTTAAATAAAATTCATTACACTGCATCTGAAATAAATAATAATAACAAAGAAATAAAGTGTTTACTGGCGAACGTACAGCGAATATCATTTTATATAGAAGCTCTTAGTTAAATCCTGAATCGAATTCCATTTGTAGTAACTTGTGTTAGGGTTACATTCGTTAGATTAAGCCTCGCCCGGTTCTCAGCGATAGGAGTCCGCAGGGACTGCCAGAGAACGCTTGCGTCTAGCGATGTGGGACGAGGTATAAACGGCAGCGATCGGCTAGTGCAGTGGTATCTTCGTCAAGCGGACCATCTTTGTCAGCTTAAAATGTTTCCATCTTTTCTTTGATCTTCCACTTCCTTTCCATTAATCATCAGTCAAGAGGAGGATGTTCAATTGGAAATTAATGATAAAAACATTACGTTCGTAGAAAAGTAAATAACTCACTGGTTCAACGTGTTATTAAGTAACAATGATACCAGACTGCACACTTTGGCTGTGCACATTAGAAACTTGGACGACTCCTCGAGATATCATCCAAATTTGGATGGTACGCCACAGTACCTCTGATAGTCCAGTGGTAAAAGTGTGATGGTGGGATCAGGTCATGGAGCTCATGCGCACGCAATATTACCAGACTACTACGTCTATTACCATGACTCAAGTAAATTATCGTGGCAACCAAGAAGGTCTAATGCATAATCAAACACTGCTGGAACTCCTGGCCTCCTCTCTAAGAGAGGGAATGGGCTATAATCCATCACATGGACCCAGTGCGTGTTGGTAGATCTCACATGTTGTAGGACGTACCGGTTTCCTCACGATTTTTCCGTCACCATTGTTGAGATGTCCAATGTCAACCGATAATGCCCGCTACATCTCCAAACTTACAACTTCCACCGAGACGAAATTGGACTCGAAATGATTGAATGCAGTTGTAAAAGCGAGTAGTTTGAAATATACGGATCCCTTTGTTTTAGATGTATTTATTACTGGCTCCCCGTAATAATGTGTAACTTTCATTTATTGCACTCATGCAATTTGTACGAAATGTGCACGTAACACTACAGTGTTGCCAGATGTGAAGATTTGGTGTTGCTACGTAAATGTAAAGATTTTCTTGCTTTCCTCCTTTATTGTGGGATGAGTGACTTGTGTTGTTGTGAGAATTTGTGGAAACGTTTTGGCTGTCTACGGTGTTTCGTAACTAGAGACTTACCAAACGAAATAGAAAGAATTTGTATTTTCGTTTAAACTAGCTTGGGTAATAGAGACGGCTTAGTTTTTCTACTTCCCAGTAGAAACACTAAGTGGGCTCCCGTAAGAAAAGCAATAGTTTTGTCAAGCAGGTATTACACAGAGCAGATAATAAACATAATCAGCTTTTAATTTTTTCCACTACTGGAATATAACTCCTCTTTTTAAGAGAGAGTCGACCATATTCGGCCCCACGAACCCTGTAACGGTCGCACTCATAGTTTTCGATTATAAAAACTAAATCATGTTCGGTCAAAAGTTTGTGCCTATGCATGGGTTCCCGTAAATCATACAATACCTGTGCGTATATGGTATTGATAAGGTTATAAGTTAAAACTTGAATGGATGAACAAATATACAAAAGTCAATTCCCTTAAAAGTGACATTCTAACCGCCTTATTAATAAAATAGTTAAACCTGGTTTAAGTTACGCTTGGTTTATCTCGCATGCCGTCACTTTCTTTTTTTTTGCGAGATAAACCAAGCGTAAGTTAAACCAGGTTTAACTATTTTTATTAATAAGGCGGTAATGGTTTTAAAATATTTCATCATTATCTTGCCCTTGTTCTTATTTATTTGGTATCAGCGCAGCATGTTTTCTTATTCCTTAATTCTCTATTACCAGTCATCACAACAGATACCTCCTTTCCTGCTATATCATCTTTCACATAGTCCATCCATCGTTTCTTTTGTATATTCCTCTATTCTTATACCACATCCACGTTCATATTCAAAACTTTCCTCACTACGTTATCCTCTAATGTTTTAAAGTCTTTGTTCTGGAAAAATATAACTAGTCTATTTTAAAAACTTCATGTACCTCGTCTTCTCATTGATTATTTCCATGTTTTAAAATAAACCCTTTGTGCCTTTGTCACAACCGTCTAAGCCGCAGAAGATTATTCTTGCCGGTTTATTAAAAAACTGGTATTTTTCCGTGTTCCTGACTCTACGGGTTTTCAAGTAAAATGTAAGATGATTTAGTTTGTAAATACCCTTTTATAGAATGTCTTGGGTGTATAAATAAGATAAATAAGTGGTGAGAAAGTCCCAAGTTGTACCCAAATAGTTCCTTAATAACAAACGTTTTTAGAAATACGGAAGTTAAGATAAATATATCAGAGATATAAAAAGTTGTCAAAGATAACATACGAACAAACTAAACATATTTTAGTAGGATCTTATCTCCCTATAATTCATCAGTCTTTAATGTTCCCACAGCTTGAAAACAAGCGGTCACAGCGGTCATAGTGTCTTCGAAATTTTAGGTTTTACGACATGAAGGTTTCACGACTCTCGACGATTAACTTTATCGTTTTGATAGCTATGGCGGTAAAATTATAATCACTCTGACTGACGAGTTTGTGGGTCATGGATTCGAACCCAGACAAGTGTCTTACCCGTTAGACTCAACAACTGACAAACCCAAACTCATTCTAAAGGAATGTCCACTTTGGTATACGAATCACTTCCTAGCACCATCATTGCAATTATTATTCTACAACAATAGCCGGGCTGTATATCTAATTGACGAGAGGCGCTAATGAAAAATACGCACGCTTCGGCATTCGGCATCGATCCGTTCGTCGCGTTCGATGTTACGTGACTGAAGGGCGCACTGTTACACCGAACTGTAATGCGTGTTTAAGCAGCTATCTATGTTGCCTATGGGATGAGTGAAAGATCAATGAAACTAGAAGCTTCAGTATGTTTTTGTTTGGACGTATTTGTATCCGGCGTACGGAGTACATTAAGAATCTGAAACATTATCGACAATTCCGGAATATATAAAATACTGTCAGGATAACGGTTAATTCATGATAACACCGCAAACAACGAAGCTTTAAAAGGATTCAATAAGATTTATCGTTCGCCGTGAACTTAATTATTCTCATGTAAAATATAATAATAATGTGCAGAGTGGTCAATCCAGCGGTATTTATTGCCTCACATGGCCAAAGTAACACAATTGAACAATCCGCAGTTACTTCAGTGTCATGTCCGCCGTCTGTAGAGTACCTACACGTCAATGCATTTCTCAGCTGCAGTTGCAGAAATTACACAACCTTAATACTTTGAACTGCATTGAACCAAAAACAATTGCATGAATCTCCTTTTATCACCGTCAAGAATAAATCGAAATTTAAACGAAGCAGTATAATTTAAACGCACGTGACGGAGCTAACCATTCTTTTCTACCCTCCCAAGCTCACCCCGGTGTAACAGTCATCCTACTTAAGCTTAACATGCCGTTGGCGTCGTAGAATATTGGAACAATTTATGAGAAGACCTTTGTAATTTAGAAGAGCACTCAAATTGAAGGTATGGAGACTGACACCTTGGCCCCTCTACGGAATTTAGATGACTCATTTTGAAAGGCCCGAACCTTTGGGCCTCGTCAGTTATAATATGATCAGTCTTTGTAACCGTTGTGACTTTTATTAGAAGTCTTGGATTTTTTGGGAAAGTGTAAATCAAATTTTTGGGATTACGTGATCTGATTTTTTTCTGTTTGGTGTTTTGGGAAACTTATCTTATTCAATACTGAGTTCACAGGCCTTTTCAAAACTGATAGTGGTGAACTAGTCCACTTGTTTTGCTTTTAGAAAGAAGAGCATGAGTGAACATCACAGGCATTTAATTAAATTCTTAAATGACCGAAATACAGTTCAAATTCTTCTCAGGGATTGACGTTCCATATGTTAGGTATTTATGTTTCGACAATACCCTCCGTCGACTTGGGTCTTAAACGTTACTGGCGAAATGCGAGAGTAATGCAAATACATCTCTGCCTAGCCCATACTTGTTTATTAATATAAAATACTAGCTGAACCCGCGCATGCGTTGCAATGCGTTTTTCCTACCTACCTACCTACTACCCTACCTACTACCCTACCTACTACCCTACCTACTACCCTACCTACTTACCCTACCTACTACCCTACCTACTACCCTACCTACTACCCTGCCTACTACCCTACCTACTACCCTAAATACTACCCTACCTACTACCCTACCTACTACCCTACCTACTACCCTACCTACTACCCTACCTACTACCCTACCTACTACCCTACCTAAAAAAAAAAAAAGAAAAAAAAAAGTATCCTATGTCCTTCTCCTGGTTTTTAGCTACCTCCTTGCCAATTTTCAGCTAAATCCGTCCATTCGTTTTCATGCTATGTCGTGACAACGGAAAACGGGTTTCATTTTTATATAAATAATAGATCTTCGTCACAATAAAACTATTTTGATCCAAAACTAACTCACATCCTACAAAGATCATCCGTCTATTCTCAGCATACAAATTCCAGTCCAGCAAAGAGCTAGTGTTAATCCGGGCATCCCGAAATACCGTGATAACACCACAACCACACAGACGGACAATAGCCTGAATTATCTATACAGATCCGACAGGCCGACTACTCGGTTTGCGCCGATACAAGGCAGTATTTAGCTGTGACGTGCGGTGTGATGTATGACGATTAGAGCGACGGATTGGTATGCTGGGTAAAAGTTGTGTCATGTGGCTTGGTTTGTTTTTATGTGTTACAGTATTGCAGAATTTGTGAGCAGCGGTGGCCCAGTGGTGGCGGCCCCGACTAACGAACAGTAGGTCGTGGGTTCGAACCCAGGCAGGCACGTTACTTTGTGTAATTTATTTCATCACCGCTGCTCTCAAAACGGTGAAAGAAAACAACGTGAGGAAACCGGCATGTCTTAGAACCAAAAAATTCGAAGACATGTGTCATCTACCAATCCGCACGGGGCCCGCGTGGTAGATTACAGCCTATTCCCTCTCAAAAAGAGAGGAGGCCTGTGTCCCAGCAGTGGGAACATTAAAAGGCTGTTGATGATGATGATGTGGTAAGTGTCTAACCTGGTGTCAAAGTTCCCAAAGGCCTCGGCTTTACATGCCGGCCGTCGAGAAATATCTCACAAGCTTGCTGTTTGAACTGCTGGTTTTTCGTAATACATACCGCGGCCTCGGACACAAAAGGCTAAGAAGGAACAAGGGTGGTTTTTAGTCAGTAGAAGTCTGACACTCCCTACCGCTCTGCCCAGAGCGGGAGGAGTCTTTTGATGATTTCCCAACCCCAAAAAAAAAAGGCATGCTGGGTTTCTCACGATGTTTTCTTTCACCGAAACAAGTGATAATTGACCAAACAGAGAGTGAGAGAGTGAGATTACCATTAAGATGATGAGTTTTTGTTTTTAGGGTTCCGTACCTCAAAAGGAAAAAACGGAACCCTTATAGGATCACTTTGTTGTCCGTCTGTCTGTCTGTCTGTCTGTCTGTCAAGACCTTTTTTCTCAGGAACGCGTGGAGGTATCAAGCTGAAATTCATATCAAATACTCAAGTCTATGGTCTCTTGGAGCTGTGAAAAAATCAAACTTCTAAGTCAACGCGATCAAAAGATACTCCCGTTTATGCCGCAAATTTTCGACACTCGCAAGGGAATCAAAACCTACAGGGTACTTCCCGTGAACTCAGAATCTTGAAATTTGGTACGAAGCAACGTCTTATAGCATAGATAAAGGAATAATTACGAAAACCATAAATTTTTAGTTACATCAAGATACTCCCGTTTATGCCGCAAATTTTCGACACTCGCAAGGGAATCAAAACCTACAGGGTACTTCCCGTGAACTCAGAATCTTGAAATTTGGTACGAAGCAACGTCTTATAGCATAGATAAAGGAATAATTACGAAAACCATAAATTTTTAGTTACATCACATAATATATTTTTTTTACGGAACCCTCGGTGCGCGAGTCCGACTCGCACTTGGCCGGTTTTTTTTTATACTTACGTTAATTCTACCTGTTTTTTTTTCGATGTAGTAACGACGTACGATACGTACGGTACGATTTACATCGGAAAACAAATAATTTATGTTGAAGCATTGACTATTGAAATACATAGGATCGTAAAAATATGGACAGCTCAGTGAAGTAATAAAAAGCTTATTTTTCACTTATTTTGTGGCGATGTATAAAATGGTGGTTAATATTAACACTAATATCTTCTGTCCCCGAAGTGCCGGGCCTCCGCCGGCCTCCTTCGTCGGCCTACGGCCCGGTGCCCATGCCGCCCATAAAGTGTAATTTCTACAGAAAGTAATTTTAGGGCTAAAAAAATTCACTTAACTGATTTTTTCTCAGTATAAACCTGAACTCTACATATTTTATGGGTATAGTTGATGTGTCAAGCGGTTCGCCACTGTTTCACAGGACTTAACGTAACTAGTGAAATATATTCACCTTTGCCTAACTACTTACGACTTGATAATAGTTCATTGCACTGACATAATTACGATCGATTTATTATTTTACTTATTGTGTAAGCACATTAGTAGCTATGTGCAAATACCGAATATAAACAAGAGCGTGTCGAATTCATTTTGCAACCTAGTTTATAAATTCTGCTGACGCGAATATTTTTTCTGTAATATTTAAGTGTTTAGTTCTAAGTTATTAGAGTTTAAGTTTTATTAAAATGTTTTGTCGTTATGTAATGAATGTATTGAACAAACAACTTCTGTCCTAAATGTAATATTATACTGTTTAAGCTCCTACAGCCTGTGATACAGGATTTCATTATCCTAGTACAGGCATCTTACATTATTATACCTATATTTTTAGTTTTAAGATTCATATTGTATTTTAGATTTTTAAGTTTTTGAATAAAGATTTATTATTATTATTATTATTATTATTATTATTATTACTTGGGAAAAAATAAAATTGAATAATATGAGAGATGTTAGATTGTGATAATTGGTAAAAAAAATGAGATAGACAGACAGAATAACCTTCAATTAAAAGTATTCAGGGATAAGGACAGGAAAATGTGGATTATATAAATATTGTCATCCGTGGCGATCGGTAGATAAACTGATAAAAGACTATTCCATTATCAGATAACATGCTTATTTACTTATCGTTTATCAACACAAAGCAGATAAAACTCAGCCATTTATCTAATCGTTCAGTACAAAACGAACTATACTATATGAACGACGTAAGACAAATCAATAATGGGTGTAACCAGTGAATTATTAATACAAATTCCTATAAGAGGAAAGCATATAACAGGAGAATGTGTAACGGGAAGAATAAGGTTCCATCTGGATAAAGACACAGTGTATAAGAACATAGCCCTGTCTCTCGTACAGGAAGGTGAATGTGAGTGGAGTGAACTTTCAACGAATATGAACAGAAACCTCAATAACAATAATTCTAGACATCAGGTTATAATTCGAGGCCATGAAAGAAATGTAATACAGAAAATATACTTTTTGAACCAGATTACGGATGGAGAATCAACGATGAAAGCCGGATCATATGAACACCCATTCGAAATCAGAATACCAGAAAATATACCACCAACAGTAAACACAAGTGTTGGACACATCAAATATCAGCTGATACTAAAATTCAAAAAGCCCGGAACTTTTACTTGGAACAAAACATTTAAGAAAACATTAACGATATGTCCCAGAATTGATTCAACACTTTCGGAGCAACCAGTAATTGCTGCACTAAACAAAACTCTGTTCAAACCATTTTCTTCGAAGAAGCATGAAATTAACGTAATGGCTGAAATTGATAGAGGATACTTGATTCCTTTTGATAAAAGAAACATATCATTTAATGTAAATAATAAAAGTGGAGTTATTTTTTCGGTTGAAACCGAATTGATTAGTAAAACCAAATATACAGGCAAACCCAGAGATTCACCACTCGACCATACAATAAGAATGAAAACTAATACGAAAGTGATTAAAGGGAGTACAGTTGAGACCCCAAAAATACCTGACTACAGTGAATCAAATATGTTCAATATAATACCGGTGACGTCAGACATTTGTACAGTAAGACATTCCCAAATAATAGAGAGGGAATATAAGTTAAAAATAACTTTAAAGCTACCGCTGCCACATATAAATTCGTCTGTTGAAATACCCGTGTTTGTAGGAGACAGTCTTGCAATACCAAATCCAGTGCATTATGAAGAAGCAGGTGCGTCTTGTAAGTCTGGTGAGCCGATGGAGCCAATGGAGCCAATGGAGGCCCCACCCTCTTATTGGGAGGCAATGCAAGAAGACAAAACTAAAATTGATGACTAAATTGTGCTGTGTTTGTTGGATGCAAGAAGGAAAGAAGTTGAACTGAGCCCCAAAACTAGCAGATGCCAATCCAGGTGGATGCAGAAGACCCAGGACCGGATAAAGTGGCGTGTAATGAAGAAGAACTACACTCGGCATTGGATTGTGACGGATTGAAGAAGAAGAGACTTAAAAACTTTTAAACTGTCGAAAGAACAATGAAACGTACCTTCAGACCTAGTGACAAAGCATTAGACTGTGAAAGTACTGCCGCTGTCTATTCCACGGCGTAGATCTCTATTGTAAGAAATGGGCGAGTACCACCAAGGACAGTCATTTAAATCAGAATATTGTTACAAAACCTTGTTTACATCATTAATGTTGAGCCTTTGTAATTGTCTTTCTACTGTATGATAGTCATATAAAACCCAATATAAAAGTTATGATACATCAGACTAGGTAACTGATAAGGTTCTCAACGACATTTTGTTTTACCTACCGTGTATGGTTTCTTTAATGTTATTTATCAACATTTAGTGTTTTCAGTTTTGTATAAAAGTTTTGAAACGAAATATTTCATTATACGCTGTATTTACTATGACATGTAGTATTTACGAAAGTGAAAACATTTTATTTTGTAGGTACAGTCGAACAAGCTAATAAGTATACAGCCAGCTAACTTGCATTTACTTTTAAGATTTACTTTTACGTTTCGCATAAAACGCAGTATCATTTGGCATCAAATGATACTGCGTTTTATGCGAAACGCTTTATAAAACAAAATTGGAATTAATATTTTCAGTGTACTAGAATTATAAAAAACTCTACCTGTTTACTTATTAGCTTGTTCGACTGTACCTACCTACTTATATAACACGCTGCATTGCAATATGAGTCAGCGAATGAATAACATGCAAATTTATTGTAAATATTGTGACTCAATTTTATAATGTAAGTAGATAAATTTTTCATCATCATCATCAAAATAAAATGTGTGTGCGATAAATGATTACTAGTCTCTATAAAAATGTATGTTTCACTTGTTATCCTTTTCTGATATAAAAAAATATTCTGCGTCACAATAAACTAATAAAGAGATAATGTAAGTTGCACAGTGATAATAACAATCGACAATTATCGTTCAAAGATAACACCACATCAGCAAATTTATAACGATCTATATCCACTATATCAGGAGTGCTAGTCTAGTGATGGAACCGTGGAACTTCTAAGTCATAAATAGATCTCGAGTTCGAACCCCAGACACGCACCTTTTTTTTTTGTAAGGTGGGAAGCATCAAATGACTCCTCCCGCTATGGGTAGAACGGTAGGAAGTATCAGACTTCTACTTTCTAATTACCACCCATGTTCCTTCTTAGCCCTTTGTGTCGAGGCCGCGTTATCTCTTTCAAACAACCCGCAGCCCTGACGACGGGAAGACTTCAATACTATCCCTTACTTCGGTGAATGAAAACATCGTGAGGAAACCAGCATGCATAGGAGATATTTCTCAACGGCATATAAATCAAAATCAAAAGTCATTTATTCAAACTAGGCTGATAATCAGCACTTTTTGAACGTCAAAATTTACTTTACTTTACTATTTACATTTTTATAAGACAGTCCCCCAAAACGCCCACCCATCGACACTTCCTAGGCCAAGTCAGAGGCCCATGGACGGCATAAACGCTCTCGACACCAGGGCCCCGAGTCTGCTATTCAATAGTGTCAGAATGGTCGATCATTGATCTCATAATGGTTGATTGATGACAAGCCAAAAATTACCTTATGCCT
Organism: Diarsia mendica; assembly: GCA_949316265.1. Taxonomy (NCBI): domain Eukaryota; kingdom Metazoa; phylum Arthropoda; class Insecta; order Lepidoptera; family Noctuidae; genus Diarsia; species Diarsia mendica. Next base: position 2,532,456 of record OX438895.1, on the reverse strand, counting down.
GTCGACTTAAGGTACTTTAGTAGCAGACTCGGGGCCCTGGTTAGGAACTAACCATACGATAAAGAAAGAAAGAATGTTTACAATTTCTTTCTAACTTAGATAGAAAGAGATAGATAGAGTATTGTGGTATTCTGTCTCTCTCCAACTACCTCAGAAATGTAAATAAGCCCGCATTGTGGCGACAAACAAAGTCGACAAAATTATATAGTCTACATAACCATTCACTCATTTCTCTTGCAAATCAGCAGCCAGTCATTTAGACTGAATTATTCATCTCGTTTCACCAAGACTTACTTTTCAAAGTCTTTTATTATTCAATATTCTCGATATTTAGGTGATTGCATTATGAAAGTTTGTGCTGAAGTTGTTAATAGAAATAGTAAGGAATTTATTTTTGGTGCATTACATTCTAGTTTATACGTAGAGTCAGTTATGATTACGTTACAATCAAATAATAAGTTGTACGCTATTCATTTAGGGCTTCACATACGTACAGTCGAACAAGCTAATAAGTATACAGCCAGCTAACTTGTATTTACTTTTAAGATCATACAGATACATTTAGAGACTGATGTCAAACGATACAGTGTTTGACATCAGTCGCTTAATGCAAAATACTTGATAAAACAAATTACAATCAATATTTTCAGTGTTATAGAATTACTAGCTGACCCACGCAACGTCGTCTGCGTCACATAAATATAGTTATAACCTTTCTCGATATAACGACTATCCGACATAAATTAAGCTAAATCGTAACAAAAAATCTTATCTTTCCTCTTTATTAAAATAGTTTAGATGGTTTAGATTAGCTTTGATTATATTAAAGTGTGAATTACTATAGGTATCTCTTACTGTTAAATATACTATAACACTTTGTACTTATAAACATTATGATGCAGTAAATATTTTGAATTTGAATTTCCCGGAGGCCAGCCAGAATCACCCGTACCTACATTGCGACGCGCGAATTATTTTGCCGCGCGGATATTTTTACATTGCGATATCTTCTAAGATATTGGTTTAAACTGTATAGAGTAAAGGGCACAAATATTCTATATCAAATTTTCGTTCTAACAAACACATTTATTTTGATATAGATTAATACCGTATGGGTTAAATAAGCTTCGCAAAAAATAATTATTTTTAAGCTAACAGTTTAACAGTAAAAATGGTTACAGTGAGTCAATCTTAAAATATAGATATATTCTGTCGCGGACTTTTCTTTAGAACTTTTAAAGAGGAACAATTCCTTCATACATGATATTTACGTAACTTAAACCGTTTTCGCAGCGCACGCAGCGGAAGCTCTCAAAAAGGAAATACCTTTTCCCGTTTTTGTAACATTTTTCATTTATGCTCCGCTCCTATTAGCAGTAGCGTGATGTTATATAGCCTAAAGCCTACCTCGATAAATGGACTATCCAACACAAAAAGATTTTTTCAATTCTAACCAGCAGTTCCTGAGTTTACCGCGTTCAAACAAACAAACAAACTCTTCAGCTTTATAATATTAGTATAGATAAAGATCTCTACCCTGTATACTTATTAACTTGTTCGACTGTACATTAGGTCACACCTGTAATTCTCAAAAGGTTAGGTAGAGGCGTACCTAATAGTACACATATTTCACAAGATATGTAAAAGTCCCATGTAATAAGCGAGTCTATTGGCATCAGTCAGTGCCCGGTCGTCACAAACGTAGCCACTGAAAAATTAAAATCTGGAAACCCAATATCACTTTGCCTGACCCGGGAATCGAACCTAGGACCTCATGCTCAGAAATAGGGCTTCAATCACAGATAATTGAAGAAATGTGACGTTGAAGAAACCTAGTAAATCATTATTGCCGAGTTGCATTGAGGTCATTTGACAACAGAACAATCTGTAATCTGATAAAGCATCTCTATACAAATTAATACATTTTTAGTGGCTCTTTGTATTTCAAAATAACAGCTTTTTACTCAATGCATATGAAAGTATTACTGTACTTACAGCTGTACGGTATATAAAGATAGCTAATGTTATATTGAGTAATATAGAAAAAGAATTATGGTTCCGTCCAAAAAAATTAAAAACCCTTGAATTTGTTCAAGTAATATTTTATAATAACTTCATGACCACGAAGATCGCGGGGCACAGTTAGTTTATTTTAAGATTAACAGTAACATGATTGACATTCCAATAATATTGACTTCTACATTCACATTCTGGCTGTCAATGTTGCTCTCTAAAAACCTCTGCTCACTAGCCAACGAAAACCCACAGCAACAAAAAATAACAACGCAACACGGAACTAACACCTAATTTTTTACCCCACACCAATACCCTATCAAAATATACAGCCCATCTCCAGATGGATTTCGTCCATAAAATACACGACACAGCGAATTTTTTCACATGTGACCACTTTTTGTTACCCACTCGATAGGAGAACCATAGCTTTGTACCATAAAAAAATCGGTAATGTAAGTGCATACAATGTATCAGGGTTCTGTATTAAAATCCTCAAATAAACACAAGCTATTAGATTATTGCAATTTTGTATGTATATTTTGTTGTATGCTATAAAGAATAAGAATAATATTTTGTTGTGGAAAGAATGGATGTTAAAAACTGAATGGGTATACATAGATTCATAAACTCACGTACAGTCTGCACAGCTAATAAGTATACATCACGCACACTAGCTAATGAGTTTACACTTTACATGTGTGAAATAGTTATGCCACACAAACACTGAGTAAAGCAAGCGAGCTCTGTCTTTATTAGTGTGCGTGCGGCACATCAATAATACCATATACCAATATATAGTAATTATTCATTTGTCACTGAATCAGATATAATATTTCGCTAATGCAACTATAGCAATCTTGGCACAATAGTTAACACCTTTGGTTAACGAACGAGGAGTCGTAAGATCAAACCACGGGTGCTGCTTTTCTTTTTGTAATCATTATTTTGTTAAAACATTATTTAAAGTAGAATCTTTAACGATTCAATCCCGTTCATGGATGAGTTATGAAGTTTGCACCGTTTGAGAACTACGACACTCAGTCCATTTTATTTCGGCTGCTTATAAACTAACTACCGACAATTTAAAAATAAAATTGTTTTCAAACACCTTCATTTATAAAAAAATTGCAGTCTTAGTGGTCAATCTACGATTATTTGCATTACTTAGTTTATTGATAACACAGAATTACTCTAGATATATTCATTTGTAATTTATTTCTGTGAATCCAAACATGCATCATTAAACAACGTTAAAAAGGCAGAAATCGTTCTTTTGCATGAGCAAACCTTATTTATTAGTGAAATTGCAAGGCGCTTAATGATATCGGTAAGTAACAAATACTATAACTTTTATGTTTACGTAGGAATTAATAAAATTAACGTAACTTTAGTGCATTAACATTGTTATAATAGCCCATTTTTGTTTGGTAATGTATATTTAAACCATAACTAAAAGTATTTTAACTTGTAGTGTATCTATGCATATGATTATTGAAAATAAATAATATTAATTTGGTGTTTAAAGAAGTGTGTATGTATTATAGTTTATATATGATGTATATAGTTACATATAAACCAAATTAATATTATTTCATCATTTAATAGATAGGTATACATTAAGTTAACTAAAGTGCATTAACCATTGTTATAATAGCCCATTTTGTTTGCTAATAGAGGTATATATAGTTTAAGGTATATAATAGGTATATATTTAAAAGTATTTTATATAATTATTGTATATAAATAACATTAATTAGGTATATACCTATATGAAAGCATAATTTTATTTTTTTAAGTATATATTAATATTACTATTTACTATAAAATAACTATTATCATAAGTATTTTAGTAGAAGTAGGTATTTTAAATACTGTTTTGTTTTATATTCACAGAGAAGAACCGAGCAATTATGGGTCCACCGATATGCGGATTCTGGAGACGTGGAAAATCTTCGACGTGGGCCAAAATCAAAAGCGAATTCATCAGCTCGACACCATGACATCGTGGCAAAGCACAAAGCTAGTTCATTCAGATTGCCAACACGCGTCACAGCTACAACACACAATGTGTGCTTACAAACGGTGAGAAATCACCTGCGTTCTGCTGGTTCACGCTGCAGCATAAGCCAGCGCGGAAGATTTTACTGTCCACTGCGCATCGACGACGCCGACTACAGTTCGCTAGGTCATAATTATTTTAATTTTGATTGGAAGAACAATGTGGTGATTTGTAGCGAAAAAAAACTTTTAAGTTGATTAAGGATGGGCGTGAAATATTATGGAGAAAAGGTGGTGAAAGATAATTATAATGAATGTATTAACTAAATTAGTAGAATTTATTTTAAATATTAAACGATTGTGAACCTTATCGTTATATACATAATGTTCATGTTTGTGTGAACAAATGTAAAACTTAGCATTATTTTTATTTGTTATATATACAACTTGCTGTATTCCTCTGTTTTAAACAACAATTCGTATTGTTAAAAGTCTGGTGAAGTGATGTTATTGTTATGCAGATAGAAGTTGCCATAATTTCTTACTATCTAACATGTTGATTCACTTCCCAGCTAATTTTACTTTCGATTCAATTTAGATACCACCCTACTTCAATAAATTATTTACGTCCATCCTTAAGCAACAAATAAATTGTCTAACTAATAAATAAAAATAAAACAAATTATTTTATTGTTTTTATTTAATTACCTTTCTACTTTTTTGTTTAAGTGGTTTTATTGGTCACAAACTTAATTTTATAGAACAAAAAGTAAAAAAAGGTAAAAAACAGAAAAACTGAATTCCTCAGTGGGGATCGAACTCACGACACCGAGCGTAGACTAATAACTATGTCAAGCGCTTACACCACTCTGCCACGGATGTTCCACAAGACATATCTAAAATATTGGCTCATATTTCTTCACTGTGAGCCCGTTTCTTGATTTTTTACCCGTGTATGTTTAATACGTATACCCACACAATATTAATAAAAGTTACCGATGAGTGCGTGATGTAAAGTCGGCCTGCAGTAGGCCAGTTTTGACTTATACGCACATAACGCACACTATTAGAAACATAGTTCACTCGTTTTACTTAGTGTGTGTGCGTATAACTATGACTTCACTCACACATTGCAAAATGTATACTTATTAACTGGTTCAACTGTACGTTTCCCATGGGGTAGTCAGGAACCACAGAACGCAACCTACTACGATCCTAACATACTCCTTTTGCCTTGTCCACATTCATATGCGCATGCCGGTCGCACCTGTTCTTTCTGAAAACATCACCAATAAGGTCAGTGTATGTCTTTTGAAGACATGATAATAAATACAAAATTTTAAAAAAATACACAGAGTTATTTTAATGGCAAAAACACGGCATACCGCATGACAACCTGCAAAATAGGAAATGATAAAATCATTTCGGGTGAACTGCCAGTAACTTTTCAGGTCTAAATAAACAAAATTACCTACAAAGTGATTCCCGTTTTTGACCTTTAGCTACGTAAAATCTATCAGAATCAATGAAGATAATATCTTCTGAGCCACAAGGTCCGGACATGAGCACCAACAGACTTTACAAAACAATGTACTTCCTTGTTTACAATTTAATAAAGGAACCCTAAAAACACCATGGCAACCTCTCAGCGAAATTGAAACTATAAACAAGAGCAGGTGAGGCGAAAAATCAATCCTGTTAATAGCAGTTGGCTAGGTAGGAGCAAAGATATTTTGGACCAGCTTTCCATTTTTTTCTTGGGGAAACTTCCAACCAAGTTCCGGTTAACTTAGAAACCTAAATGGCGGAAAAAATCTGTCTTTTATTTTTTAATTTTGTTAGCAGATATTTGAAGACAACATCAATTATAATCTTGAGGATGTAAGCACTAAGCAATACTCGCAAAGTTAATGTCACCAACTTTTCTTGAATTCTTCGAAGAGATTCACACAAGACAAGAAGCGACTAGAAAAAGAGACAGTCAGTTGTGAGCTGATATATTTGATTTCTCTCTTAAAGTTCTCTTAAAGTTACCATGTAAGAAATAATTTCGTAATACATTATATCATTCATTGGTAATTAACATTTCTATTTAATACAGACTAGATAACGAAAACTCCCGTCGATATCTTTCTGAAGAGCAATTACCTATCAATGAGCCATAAAACGATCATATAAAAGGCACTTCAATCATATCAATTACCTGCCAACAGGTACTCATAATTTGATTGACATTTTTAATTTGAGGAGTTGCCATCCAATCACTGACTATGATTTATTAACAAGGCTATAAATAGCTCTTGTTTACTGTTTCCATTAAAAATTATTTATGTATACATAAAATCGGGGGAATGAATTGTCACGCCAAATTATTACTTGAATGGTCAAAATTAAAATGTAATGATTGGCAACCGTCCATCGACTGTTGAGTATATTATATTCCTCCACGCTTTTACGGCCTAATTCCCTTTTTCTAGGTTTTCATACCCAAAATGCATTTAGTTTCTGTTTCGTAAGTTTTACAATCCCTAAAAATAAATTATTTGCAAAAAAATCGCTCTTTGTTTGTCAAAAAACTGCGTCTCTATCATCCACCCAGCACAAGTTAAAAAAAAACACTCGCGAGACAGGCACGAGTTCTTAACCGTTCAGTACTCCCAATTTGCGCACGGAACACTAAAAAGCAATTCACAATTTCCTGTTTCCAATAACGTACCGTTCAGCATCCAATCAGTGTTCCCTAATTACCGATCTCCATACGGTTATTCAAACAAATAGGAACATGCAATCTGCAACATCAAAGTCGGCTAATAGAGCCTGCAGATAGGGCACCGTGCAAAATTGAATACGTCCCAGGACAATCTCCGCGATAGATGCGGGGTGGTGGACCAAGTTGTGAGCGGAGCGAGTTTGAAAACTTTTCTTAACGCCATTAAAACTGAAAATGTAGTGTGCACCTGTGCCTAACTTTTTTGGAAATAGATGCGTAATGGTACGTTTTTTCAGTGAGTCAGTCAGGACTTCACAAAAACAAACACAAAAATATCAACATAAGTAGTTGTTTTTTAGTTTCGACCAATATGTCACTTGATGATTAGCACTCGAATGATGTGACTCCGCTAATATCGATAAAGAAAAACTTCGTCAGAAAATCGTTAAGTCGCTGAACCAAAAATCGAAGACACATGTGACCTCTAGCATTTGGGACTTAATGGAGATACCCATCCTTATCGCGGTTTATTTTATTTTATTTAATACTGTTGCCATAATCTGCATACCTTTTTTCCAATTATGTCCACGCTAGTTGAATACCAGTATATTACATGAAGTGACAGCCTATTTGACCTCCACAACCCAGTTAGTACTGGGTAATACGATACCCCTTGGTAAGACTAGTTGTCAGACTTAAACATAACTGGAGTAACGTGAGTGTACTACATATTAGTTATAGCTCTGCTCTGCTCTCTTTTTCTTAATTTAAGTACCTACTCGATATATACATATTTATTGTAACCATATATTTACATAATGTGTTTGAAACTGTTTTCTGTATGTTACTTACCCCCTCAAGGTTCATTGGAAGACCAGCGTCAGACAGCTTCACCTGTCTGGCATGAATGCTGAAATGAACCTTTTTGGCGCAGCCGTGAGGCACACAGCACATAGGTACCTACTATGTATTTCCATTTTTGTATTTTTTCATTTTTTTTATTATTGTGTGTGTGCTTGATGTACTGACGTCAAATAAACATTTTTCTTTCTTTTCTTTCTTTCTTTCTTTCTCTGCCTAACTTTTCATGGATTACAGGGGCACGTAACAGTCTACCTAAAGGATTAACCTTTAATTAATAACATTTCAATTGATTCGATCCGCAAAGAAACCCCACATTACCTAAAACAAAAGCTACTTATACCGGCAATATTTTAGTCAAATAATAAGAAATTCAGCGCTGAATATTTAACAATAATCGCTGTGACCTTTATAAGTTACCAAGTTCGTAAACTTGGGTAAAGATGGAAAGGTTCGGGCAAATTAAGACGTGACCTTATAAGGCTAGTTATATTTTAATAAATAAAAGGTCTAGCTTTTATTTTAGAGGTCCTAATAACTGTATTATTTTATTTCGGTTAGATTAGAAACTAGTTTTACTTTCAATGATAGCTTAGTTTTAAAATGACTTCTTCTTCTTAGCGTGTCGATGGCAATCTAAATTGTGTCGGCCCAGAATTGGGCTACTAGTTTGGCGCTTTCGGTAGCGTCCATCAGTTCCTGCAGTGAACAACCAGCAGGACACGCAGGGCACGATATTAAGTGCCCCATCGTTTGAGGAATAGCACCACATTTACACTCCAGAGCAGAGTCATTTATATATCTCCACCTCAGTAGGTTTTCTTTGCTGCGACCAACCTGGGTCCGGAGTCTGTTTAAAGACTTCCAGGTCAGCCACGGCAACTCTTGTCCAGGTGGGAGATGTTCAGCAGGTGGAAAAATGACTGATGTGTTGTTTCGTTTTTAGTTCGTTTTTATTAGAGTTCTGGAGGCAAATTGCAAAATCGGAACTATTAATGACCATCCTTTCCGCCTCACTGTCTGCCCCTTTTTTTGGAGGTTTGGAAAACATCAAAAAAGACTCCTCCCGCTCTGGTCAGAGCGGTAGGGAGTGTCAGACTTCTGCTGACTAAAAACCACCCATGTTCCTTCTTAGCCCTTCGTGTCGAGGCCACGGTATCTCCTCACAGTCTGCCCTTCCATATGCATTTACTCCTAGGCATTTTACACCAAGACAGTTAGAACCACACAGTTAAAATTTGGAAACCATTTGAAACTATTTCGTGCTTTTTAACTGGCCAGACTGAATTTGTTTTTGCATACCCGCTACAACTAAAGCGGTAGAATTGATCAGCAGATGTGTAGGCGTGGGAGAACTTTGGTCTCTCTGTATGTACGCATTTGGACCTAAGATGGTGATTTGTAACGGACATAAAAAAAAATTAAATAGGTACCTTCTTAAGTTTCTTTTACCTTGCGCCAAATCAGTAAATGTAAACTGTAATAGTGAGCCACGGATCGGTCCGATAATATGTATTTCTAGCGGCTAAATGTATTTGCTTTTTACGAACGAACGGACGGTAGCTCAGAATAATATTGATAGAGTTACAACCTAACGGTTTCAAGTTAAAATGGAATTTTAGTTTCGTGTTCTTTATTTGTTTCGTTGAAGAACGCTTCGAGGTTTTAATCTTATTGTACCAAAGTGAAGAGGTAATAGTTTTGCCTTTCATTTTCGTTTAAGCACCTTTAGTTCATTAAATTACAATTGTTTCAATGACTTGAACATTCTCATGACATTTACGTGAGCATTTTCACATTTTGAAAATTTCCTCTTAACGTTGAATTTTGTGAACAATTTACAGGGAACCTTAAACTTTTTCCAAAAATAAAAGAAAGTCAAAGTTACTCCTTATAACATTAGCTGACAGTAACCAGTTCCCGTTTAAATTGGTCCAGCTGATTTTGAGAATAATTGTAACAAACATACAGACAGCAATTTAACAAAATGGTTTGTTAAATTGCCTATCGTTTACACTTTAGTATGCAATCGGTAAAAAACATGCAAGAATGTGTCGACCGAAGTAAGGACCGTCACTTTTTACTTACTGTAACTTTTTACATTACTGGCATGGTTAATAAACAACCATACACCCACCCAATCAACAGTACTTTCAATACAAATAGCCATACATTCTCACCTACTACGAGACACCCTCGACTGAAGTATCGTTGTACTCAAGTACGGAATGCGCTCAGAGGCGTAAACATTTTTACAACCACCACCCCACTTTGACCTCCCTCACCTTCCCTTATCTCACCACATTAAGGTGACACAGGGGTTTTTAGGAACAGGTCTAGGGGTCAAGTTAAATGGTTACTGTTAATAGTATTGGTATGGAGGCGCCATGGTTCTTTATGGAGGAGACGAGCTTGCGTGCGGCGCCGATGACGTCATGATAATGACGTCATGTAGTGCCTGTTAATTGTTTGAGCCTCCAACGTTTAGTATGCAAACCGGGTAATGGCGTCTTCGGAGAAATTGTGTGGGTGGGTAATGGATTAAGGGGTTAAGTATTTTAATGGATTTTCTTTATTGCTTTAGAATATTCAGGTTTTTTTTATTTACAGGCCAGCAGTGTAAATAATAATAATATTCCACAACTATCACACAACGCCATCTAGTCCCAAGCTAAGCAGAGCTTGTGTTATGGGTACTAGACAACTGATAAACATACTTATATATTTCTAAATACATACATATTATAGATAAATTACACCCAGACACAGAACAAATGATCGTGCTCATCACACAAACATTTGTCCTGGGTGGGAATTGAACCCACGACCTCCGGCATAGCAGTTAGGGTCACTAACCACTAGACCAACAGGCCAGTCCAAATGGCGAAGAGAACTATCTGGATTCTGAAAGTGAAGAAAAATGTATGTTGTGATAAAACTTGGGAGCTGCTCATGTCCAGCAGTGGACTTTACGGCTTGACTTCAAACTATACAGTCAAGCAAATGCAGTGTTAACCAAACAAAATAAATTGCGAAGAGCAGAAAAAAGAAGAATTTAAATGATGATTATGAAAAAGTCAAATATAAGGAGAAACGAACACAAGAAAAAACTAATTCGACATAGTTCACCGAACATCGCACCCAATTAAAGTTGCGAACTTTAAAACGAGGTCGCATCCATTAAAGTTACGAACAAAAATCAAAAGTTTTGCCAACACCTGCAAAATTATGATCAGAGGCGAAAGTGACTTAATTAAAAATTCTTATCTTAAGCGTTCTTTTTTTCAAGATAATAAGTTTTTAATAAAGTGTCTCAGGTTCGTGACATTTTTTAATATCGTTATAATCTGATAAGCTTTGAGTGACCTTGGTTGATGGCTTGTTAAAGGTCGCAGGATGACAGTGGATGCGAAAAGGGTAGGATCAGGACCGGTTGTGTTGGCAATACTTGGGAGCGAACGACTGTCTCGGATGAAGCTAATTAACCTTAAAATGTGGTGAACACAAATGAAACTACTGACAGCTAAAATTATACTTTAATTCTTAGGTACGGTAGACACGCCGCCCACGAATACAATATAAACAATGTCGACACACACACACCTATATAACAACCTGAAACTGTGATTCGTTAAGTCTTGCAAAGGTCTATAAAAGATCATTAGTAAACGTTACGTGAAAAAGATTCTACTCATGTCCTTTCTAAAAGAAATACTGGCATGTACAGTCGAATTTAGAATACAGCGTTTGACATCAGTCGCTTAATACGAAACACTTGATAAAACAAAATTACAATCAATATTTTCAGTGTTACAGAATTATAAAGATCTCTACCCAGTATACTTATTAGCTTGTTCGACTGTACAATGCATCGTCATTTCAGCCCGGAATAACCCACTGTTATTTCACTTTTCTCTGTTTCTGTCTTTTCTTCTGTGCGTTCCTCATCCATCCGTTTCCAGCGCGCTTTTGAAGGAACTATGTTTCTTAGGCCCAACCTTGGCCACCATTCGGTCAGAACCTAACTCTCTGCGCTTAGCTAGATGTAGAGCCCAACTCCAATTTAAGCGTAACGCTCTGTCCCCGACGTCAAGCACTTTCTTTGGACGAAGAATATCGGTGTTTCGCAGTCGGTCTAGTTGGTTCAGTCCTCGGTCATGTTAATGCATATTTCTTTTTTATATTTCGGTAAGATTTTTCTTTTACTATATTTTTGCGTCTACATTTTATACCCTCACCTTTGTATAAAATAAAACCCCGTTCTTCTCTTCCCAAAGATTACCACACAATACCTTCCCTTCCGAGCACAATACAACCTTTTGGCAGTAACACAGAAGAATCCTGCCAAAACCTGCATACTGTTAGAATGTATGACACGCGCCTAGCACAAAGTTCAGCTAAGTTTCAAGGCCTGGCCACAAGTTAGCCGCTTGAGCGACTTGCGTCTTTGGACGGCATCATCATCTGCCTAGCCTTTTCCCAACTATGTTGAGGTTAGCTTTAAGTGTAACTCCATGCAGTTGAATACCAGTAATATACATGGAGTGATTATAATCTGACCACCACAACCCAGTTAGAACTGGGTAATATTACTAGGAACTGGGTACTGGGTAGATACCTCATGAATGTCAGAATTTCGGGCCACTGGCTACCTGTAACGACTGTCAAAGACAAAAGTCAGCCGGCACTAACGAATTAACGTGCTAAGGAAACTCAGTATGGATGGACTATGGATGAATCCCATCCATGGACTGATCTATCGACCTTGGCAAGCGCTGCTAAACCTTGAAAATCGAGACAAGCAACCGCGAAGAAAACAAAACGAAGATGTTGAGAGCATGCCACGGAGTTTCTGCGACGAAAACGCTTGACGCAAGTCGTATCGCCCGAAGCTGCGACCTTAGAATGCACGCGCCTAGAAAGCTGAAAGCTTACCTTTGGTCTAGTCTTCATAATAATAATCATAATCATAATCATTTTTATTTGTTAACACAGGTAAACAGGTAAACATTCGCAAGCGCAACTGCTGAGTATGAAGACCTGGGCTCAATACCCAGGTCGGCCAAAGTGTTATCAGGAAGTCACCGTTTCTCGATTTTTGCAGAGTTGATAGCAATAAGGTTTGCCTCTATTCCATGGCACTTAAACATAACTGGCGTAATGTAGATACTAATGAATAAAAACAAATTATTTACGTAATGTACTATTAGGTACATGCTTTGCTGTGGCCTACTTGGAAATCACTAAATTAATAGACTTCGAACCCAGGTCGGTGGTAACAAATACAATTTCTTCAGACGAGGGTTCATTGACGGCTCAGACCTCAAGTGTGTATGCGGCGTATCTCCACAGATAATGTCCCATTTTCGATCTCGCGCTGCATGCCCTAACACCTACATACTTGACGACCTTATGACAGCATCAGCGAGTCGAGTTCGCATAGCTGAATTTTGGGCCAAAACGATTTTTTTTTTAATTTGCCATCGACACGCTAAGAAGATTAGGTGCACCTCTGCATAACCCTTCGGAGATTACTGGCGTTATGTGATGTATCTGACTTCCATCAATGTATCTTTTTAACCGACTTCTAAAAAAGAAGGAGGTTCTCAATTCGGATGTTTTTTTTAATGTTTGTTCGGGCATAACTTCGTCGCTTGCTAAACGATTTGAATTTTTTTTTTCCCATAGGGTCCCATAATTTTTATTTTTATCGAAATTGGACAAGCGGTTTTTGAAAAATCAAAAAAATCTCAAAAAAAAACTACATTTTCTACATTAGCGTTCTCTGTCGTTTACAAACCGACCACTAAAAAGTGAAAAATAAAAACTTTTTAACAAAAAAGAAAACCGACTTCAACAAAAAATAAAACAAAAAAAAGTGAAAAATAAACTTTAGAGGAAAAACCAGATTCTGAAGTCGGTGGCAAAAAAAAGAAATCAAACAAACAAAAGTCACCGACTTCAGAAACAGATTTTTCCTCTATAGTTTATTTTTCACTTTTTTGTGTTTTATTTTTTGTTGAAGTCGGTTTTATTTTTTGTTTAAATGTTTTTTCAAGCCACCACGTTAACATAAAACTAGAAAAGTTCAAGAAACAAAAGAATCTAAAAGCCTTGATATTTCGCAATCACATCGAGACATGTCTGGAAACCATTTTAGGTCAAATGTGGCCTCGATTAAACCTATATAATGTCTAGGTAAGGAAACCTATTATTTGTACCCCGAGCGGAATCCATGCAATATAACATTCTGACAATAGATGAATCTGAATTGAATGGGCAATGCTATATATTGAAAATTGAAAAGGATGGAATGTATTTCGTATGAATGCTGAAAGTATTAGTATGCATATTTGCCGGTTTTAATATATTTGATCAATATTAATATTTTATAGCTTTGTGAACGTCTTGATCTGGACTCATTCTCAACGGATTGGACAGAGAAGGCAAATTGTAAAAAAACTTGGAATGTCATGGAGGAGGCCTTTGCCCAGCAGTGGGACAGTGTGGGCTAAAGAAAAAAAAACGTCTTGATAATTGCACATAATTATACACACATCTGACTAGTGTTTTCTCAAAAGTTAAATCAGGATTCAAGCCTAAACCGGTGTTTGCCCTAATTTTAAAATAAACGACTGGCTTATTGCCCTCCAAAACTCAGCTGGGTAAATCGATAACACCCCTTTGTTAGAGCATTGTAGGACTTTCGGGCTACTGACCACTCATCATCATCATTTCAGCCGAAAGACTGTTGACTACTGGACATAGGCTAGGCATACCCCATAAGACTTACCCATAAGGACTATCAAAAATCACTCAATGACAGTCGGGATCATCTGTTTAATGTGTGCTTCATCAGAATAATGCGTTCTTCCTCCTCTCTCCTACTTTTATCTATGCTGTGCCCGACAGGGTCCATAAATGAGACTGATGTAACTGTTTTCCCACCAACTGTATACATTATGGTACGCAATAAAGAATTGAGAATATCAGCGCTATGAAACTTAAAAATGTTACAGCACCATGCTCAGTTCGGGCTTTTTGGCCTCATCATCAGCCTATAATGTTCCCACTGCAGGGACTCAGGCCTCCACTCTAGGAGAGGGATGGCTTTTGGCCTCACACAGGACCAATTTAATTTATTTTGTTTCTTAAATAAATATTTTATGGTGTTTTATTGTTTTGCCCTGTGCGAGTCTAATAAATTATTTTCCTTTTCCTTTTGAACATGAAAGGTTACCCATCTACGGGCAGATCTCGACCATCGTTGATATCTCATAGGCAACTCAACTTCAGTTAACTATTTCTATAAATTACATTGGATTAGGTGAACTTCTCCTCTTACCTCTAATAAAATACATTGCTTCTTTCCATCTGGCTTGGTGCCATTCGTATCTTAGTAACCGATGCTAATGACCTTCACTCCAACGAAATTGTACCTTTAAACACAGGGTTAGGTCAAGGCTGACCTAAGGGCAAGTTAGTTTTAACTTGCCCTTAGGTAACTTAATTAGTTGACTTGAAGTCAGTAACAGACGATGCTTTGCTAATTTAATTTCTAATCGTTTGTTCGGATAGTTAAATTTTTATGGGATTAAGATTATCTTTGAACTAATTTGCATAATTTATTCCACCCACAGATAAGAAATGGAAAGATAAGGAATCATAGTTACTAAGGTTTAGTATCATCATCATCTGGCTCGTTCGTCCAGTGGCTGAGCATACGGTCGATTCCTAGGACGAGCTCAGAGTTTTAATCTGGAATTTCTCACAAGCAGCCACGGAGTTTGATTGAGTTTATGTCCGGTAGATATCAATAGGCTCGCATCTCAGTATATGGGACTTAAACATAACTGATGAAATGTGGGTCACCTCTGCATAACCCTTTTCGGATAACAGACGTGATGTTATGTTGTGTATGTCATGGTGATTCAGATCTTTAACTGTTTACTTTATAGTAGTGTCGTGGATAGTGCTTAAAAATGAGAGCAGTAACGTATAACCAAACTTTTTTACCAAAAAAAAACTTGAACAAAGTACCAAAAATACCTACACGCATTACATTTCAATAACTCTCCAACATACTTAAAAAAGAACATAATTTTCAAACCCGCAAAAAAGGACAGTGGAAAAATTGTAACTAAAACCGGTGCCAAAAAGTAACTTTTGAACACTTTTATATGGCTTTACGGTGTACAGTGGGCTAATACGTTGAGGTTGTCTTTCGTGCCAGCAAGTTTCGATATAAATCCTTGGTTGGAGTGTGGTCTAGAAGATAGCAGCGAGAAATTTTGGCAGTCGGCCCCACGGCCACCAATAAGGGAGTAGCCTAATGTCGCCATGTACAGTCGAACAAGCTAATAAGTATACAGGCAGACATCTTTATAATTCGATTACACTGAAAATATTGATTACAATTTTGTTTTATATAGCGATTCGCATTAAGCAACTGATGTGAAATGCTATATCGTTTGACATCAGTCCCTAAATGAATCCGATAATCTTAAAATTAAATGCAAGTTAGCTGGCTGTATACTTAATAGCTTGTTCGACTGTACCAGTAGTGTTTAACAGTAACAGTCGTGTAAGTGGGCGAATTGAATTTTTGTTTTTATGCTAATTCTGGCAAGCGGTTCGGTGTTTAATGGTCGTGTGAATGGCTTGGCTATTGTCTTTTTGCCAGTTTTCTGGCAGTCTTGTCTGGCATTATTGAATCTAAGGTCCGTTTGTACGACTATTGTAAATTAATTTTAAACATTGTTATGTTAATCGTTTGAAGAGCATAGAGACCTAAATAAGTTGAAAATATTGACTGACTGACTGACTCATCAACGCCCAGCCCAAACCCTTTGACCTAGATAGCTGAAATTTTGCACAGAGGTTCCCTTTATAATGCAGACAAGGAATAAGAAAGGATTTTTCGAAATTCAACCCCTAAGGGAGTCAAATAGGGGATGAAAGTTTGTATGGAAAATCGTCATTTTCACGCGGGCGAAGCCGCTGGCAAAAGCTAGTCATATATATTTTGAAAACAATTTCATGAGTTTTTTTGCTCGGCAATAGGGCTCCTATCTTTTTCTTAAAATAAAAGTAGCCTATTATCAACTATAATTATGCCGTCCTAATTAATCCAGCCATTTCGCAGTTGAGCCAGAATTAACCAACAAACAAATAATACGTATACTTGTGTTAGATAATAATAAGACATGGAAAATTAATAATTGCCGATACGCAGAAGAAAATGAGGCATACCTATATCGGTCCAGGAAAATTAAAATATCTATGCATGAACGGTTACCCTCAATACATACCTTCAATGCTTCGTCGATTCTTCATTTCAATACGTGACCTTAAACTTAAAGAAACCCAGCGACTTATTAATTTATCACTAGGTGTTGCAGCGGCTTCGCCCGCTACAACTCGAAAATTATCCCACTTTTATCCAAATCAGTTCAGTAGTGTTTGCTTGAAAGAGTAACAAACATCATCCATCCATCCATACTGACATACATACTTACAAACTTTCGCGTTTATAATATTAGTAGGATGAGTTCAACTTATCATCTGCCTGGTCTTATCCCAATTACGTTTGGAGTCAGCTTCCAGTCTGACCGGATGAAGCTGAATACCAGTATTTTACGTGGCGATTTTACGGAAAAAAAAATTGTCATGTCCGATTGAAGGCTTATAAATAAAATAAATTAATAAAACGTGGCGATTGGCTATCTGACCTCCTCAACCTTGTTAGGCCTGGTTTATACGATACCCCTTGGTAAGACCGGTTGTCTGGCTTTCGGGCCAGTAACTACCTATTACGACTGTCAGAGATCTAAGTGTCGCAGATTCAACACCGAGGCACAATATTTAGAGTTGACAATTTAGAATAACGCCATCTATCATCGTTTTTTGGAACTATCATCGTTTTTCGGAAACGTCAAGCAGTGAGCTTGGGTGAGGTCGATACAGAGCGTGGCAGGTCTGGTTTGACAGCTGTCAGTTGTGATATGTCAAACGTCAGTGGTCAGTGGTCGATTGACGTCGACATTGGACGCATTTGACTGGAGGGACGTTACTTTTTGGTGAGACATGAGCGCGAACGGTTGTTCTGCCCGCCTGTATCGAACTGACCGCGTTTCCATACTTTAATCCATTTCCATCGGCTTGATCGTTTGAGATTTTGTTAATTTGTTATCGGAAGTGAATAAATAGGCGGTTGTAATCAGTGTTGAGACTATTATTTCGTACCTCCGCCATGCCGAACTTGGACTCTGACAACGATGTACCCGAAATAGTTGAGCTACCTTCGTCATATGAAAGAAAGCCGGGACCAACGGCTTGCGAGGCACGAAGGAAACTGGATACGTAATGGGTCCATGAAACATCCTAGCTAAGTGTGGCTTAACCTGAAGACCTACTCAACCAGCTGGAATTATTTAGCCATTCATTCATTCATCATCATTCATTTCAGCCAAAAGACGTCCACTGCTGAACATAGGCCTCCCCCAGGCGTCGCCACATTGACCGGTCCCGTGCGTCTCTCATCCAGCGGGTTCCTGCAACCTTGACCAGGTCATCGGTCCACCTAGTGGGAGGCCTTCCAACGCAACGTCTTCCGGTTCGCGGTCGCCATTCGAGAACTTTTCGGCCCCATCGGCCATCCGTTCTGCGAGCAATGTGCCCTGCCCATTGCCACTTAAGTCTGGCGATTCTTCGGGCTACGTCGGTAACCTTGGTTCTCATGCGGATGTCCTCATTTCTGATTCGATCACGCAAGGAAACTCCGAGCATAGCCCTCTCCATTGCCCTTTGGGTGACTTTGAGCTTTCTGATAAGGCCCATTGTGAGCGACCACGTTTCGGTCCCGTATGTAATCACTGGCAACACACACTGGTCATAGACTTTCGTCTTGAGACACTGGGGTAAGTTGGACGAGAAGATACCGCGCAGCTTCCCGAACGCTGCCCAGCCGAGTCGGATTCGACGATTGACCTCTTTCTCGAAGTTAGATCTACCCAACTGGACCGTTTGTCCCAGGTAGACATAATCGTCCACAACTTCGAGCGTAGAGTCTCCGATCTTGATAGGAGTGGGTGTTACATGAACATTCGACATAACCTTAGTTTTGTCCATGTTCATTTTAAGACCCACTCTTTCAGAAGCTCTACTGAGGTCATCGAGCATTTTACTGAGGTCTTCCATGGTCTCAGCCATGACCACTATATCGTCGGCAAACCGAAGGTGAGTGATGTACTCGCCGTTGACATTGATGCCAAGTCCTTTCCAATCCAGAACCTTGAAGACATCCTCCAATGCAGCGGTGAACAGTTTCGGAGATATGACGTCTCCCTGTCTCACACCGCGCTGCAGAAGGATAGGTTCCGTGGTCTGGTCCTGAAGTCGGACTGACATGGTGGCGTTTTTGTACAAACACTTCAACACCTCGATGTACCGGTAGTCAATTTGGCACCGTTGGAGAGACTGCAGTACAGCCCAAGTCTCGATCGAATCGAAGGCTTTCTCGTAGTCCACAAACGCTAAACAGAGAGGCAGGTTATACTCTTCGGTCTTCTGTATAACTTGCCGCAGCGTATGTATGTGGTCTACGGTACTGAAGCCTTTTCGGAATCCGGCTTGTTCGGGAGGCTGGAAATCGTCGAACCTGCGTGCGAGACGATTCGTGATGACTCTTGAAAACAACTTGTAGACATGGCTTAGAAGTGAGATGGGCCTATAGTTCTTCAACCGGGCATTGTCACCCTTTTTGAAGAAGAGCACCACCACACCCCTGCACCAAGCCTGCGGCGTTTTCCCCTCGAGTATGACGGAATCAAACAACTTCTGAAGGGCCTTAAGAACCGGTTTGCCACCCGCCTTCAGCAGTTCGGCCGTAATTCCGTCATCACCCGGCGCCTTGTTGTTCTTAAGCTGTTTCAGAGCCATCCTAATCTCGTACAGGCTGACATCCGGGATGTCTTCGGTATAGTGTCGGGTCAGTCTAGCTCTGGGGTCTTTCGCTAGATTTTCGACGGGTTGACTAGTTGACGTGTACAGCTGCCCATAAAAACTCTCGATCTCTCTCAGAAGCTCCGGTTTGGCGGACACGATCCTGCCATCGTCGGTCTTCAGTTTCGTGAGCTGGCTCTGCCCAATAGACAGATCTCTTGCAAATACCTTGGAGCCCTTGTTGCGTTCAATCGCGTCTTTAATACGCTCGGTATTAAAGCGGCATTTAGCCATACGGTCCTCTTATTATCCCGTCGGGGCTGTGGCTTGTTCGAAAGAGATACCGCGGCCTCGGCACAAGGGCTAAGGAGGAACATGGGTGGTTTTTAGTCAGTAGAAGTCTGACACTCCCTTCCGCTCTGCCTACATCGGGACGGGTGATCATGATTTCCCAACCGGATGGTTTAACTAACCCAAAATTATTTAAAGCATATTAATTTGTTCATTATTAAACATAGCCTAAATTATCATAATAATTCATGTGTATGTAATGTTTGCAAATTAATTTGTCAATGACAATGCACATTTTGAATAATATTTATTTGAATTGTGCAATGAATGGATAAATTAGCAAAGGGTACCTGTTGAATGATAGGCTAATAAGTATTTTGAATGAATTGTAATGTTTATACGAATTAATTATAGTGTAATAAGCTTTTAGGTGGTATATCAGTTGTTTTAATAATGTTTGTGGGTTTCAAATTAATGGTGGAATGTATCAGTTTTCAATAATTAATGGTAAAACATTATAATTTTATCAGACGAAAGTAAAAATGGAGAAATGGGTTAGGTTCGAAATCAGTCTAAAAATTTTTCACTCTGGTAGTAAACAAACGTCCTGCCTGTGAGATGTAGTGAGCAGGTCCAAGTAGATGTTACATGTGTAGTGGACAGTACAAAAAGTACTACAGTGCCATCTATGTGTCAGAAAATGAAGAACTAACATCTAAATTCTGAACCCACACTCAACTAAATACCAATGGTTGTTGTCGGGGTTTAAAGAAAACCCCGACAACAACCAGTACAGGGCAGTAGCTAACCAGAAAAAACTTCCGTCTGGTCGAAGGATCCTCCTTTATCTATGAGGGATGAAGAACGTTACATGCTATTATTTATACATCAATACATGACTGTCTTCAATTTTTTAGGTTTAGATCATGCGTATTTTTTTGCGATCCTTACCTTTTGAGAGAAAGCGATGACATAATAATAAAAAGGAAAGTGTCTGTTTCAGGTTGTTATATAGGTTTAACCCGGCTCCGACACAAGGGCGAAGAAGGAACATGGGTTTGGTTTTTAGTCAGTAGAAGTCTGACACTCCCCTTCGCTCTGCCCAAGAGCGGGGGGGGTTATTCGATGATTTTCCACCCACCAAAAAAAAAAAAAAAAGTGTCTGTTCGTATTGGAGTCCATGATCATACTTAAGTCGGGCCCGAGCAATACCACTCCGCCTCACAGTGGTTAAAAATAATTGTTTTTATCATATAGCTATTTCTAACGAGTCTAACATATTTATTGATTTAAATGAAACAACACTATCTAAAGACGAATAAATTCAGTTTACCCTTAAAATTATACGAAACCGTAGCACATCTGCTACACGAACGCTACGATGGCTACGGTGCTACGCCGTAGGAGCGGAGCTACGCCGTAGCAACGCAATATGTGCTTCGTCATTCACGCCTCGTTTTCACAACAATCGGATGTAGTTTAATTTGAAATGAAATATAATTTTATATGTTTTATTGTCTGTTATTTCAATTGTGTTGTTTTGTTTAAATTGTCTAGTATCAATGTAGCATTAGCATAATTCAATTGAAAACAAATTAGACTGGTCGCGTTTGTTTGCAAGGGTTATTGATAGTTTTCATTACAGTGGGTAAATTAGGATTTTCAGTCAAATGAACATTTGTATGATTTGATTTTCGTTATGCTCGAGGGTTGAAATTTAATCAGCATAAAATATATGTTTAAGCATTTATTTTTCTCTTTTTCCCAATACTGGGCAAAAGATTACCAATTCCTTCCATTTCACACTGTTTAAGAACACCAACACGGCCAAGTGTTTATTATATGAGATAATGTTGTCTAAAATAGCACTTAGAGACAGTTTATGTCTCCAACAAGAAGTCTCCGTTAAACTTTTTTACAGAAAAAATATAAAAATAGTGATAATTTAATTACCTACCGCAGCACCCAAACAGGTTTTTTTTATTATTATAAATGGGCTTGCTCTTGACTTCAATCTTGCCCTAAGGGCATAGATGATGTCGACGATGGAACGAGCTTACCCAGTAGAAGCCTGTTTAGTTTTATTTATGTTATTTTAAAACCACCCTACCTTACCTAACTTTCCAACCAAACAAAAATAACTACAATATCCTAAACACCAGACCAACTAAAGCCTTGCAACAATCGCATCATTACGTGCAAGTGGACTAACCCCCCTCCCCTCTGCAAGCCCCCCTGCAACCCCCCCGCAGCTGCCATTACCGCGAGATGAAGATATGATCCAAGATGCCGGTCATGAATAATTCTATGGCATTACTGATGCCGGTTGGGTGCTGCCATTCATTTGGTGATGCCCGAGGTTTATTGAACAGTTAGACGAATAAAAGGTATTTTAGAATGGGGTATAGCTGCATTATTTTTGGCTTTCCTTTGATCGTCAACCTAGCCTTTTTGCGAAGACGTTGTGGTCGTATCCCAGTCTAACTGGATGCATACATTTACATAGAGTGACTGCCTATCTGACCTCCACAATCCATTGAGCACATTACACGCAGGAAAAAAAAATTGGTTTATATATTAACACTAGCTTTTGCCAGCGGCTTCGCCCGCGTGAAAATGACGATTTTCCATACAAACTTTCATCCCCTATTTAACTCCCTTAGGGGTTGAATTTCGAAAAATCGTTCCTTATTCCTTGTCTACATTATAAAGGGAACCTCTGTGCAAAATTTCAGCTTTCTAGGTCCAAGGGTTTGGGCTAGGCGTTGATGAGTCAGTCAGTCAGTCAGTCAGTCAGGACTTCTCTCTTTATTTATTAGATTGAACGCCAATACAAAGTTTCGTATCCGTGCTATTAACCGTTGAGAAGCTGTGAGGAGGCGAACCTGCGGGATCAATTTATGAAAATATATTGTCACCAGAACCAAAAATGTGTGCAAAAATTCAGTTCGATCGGTTGGGGGGAAACTGGTTTGTAATTCAGTTGCAGGAATTAACCAATGCATACTCGTACTAACAAACCTTACATAAGTTAAGTTAAATAAAAGCTTGTAAAAATTATCACTCATCCAAAATTGCATTTAAAAGTCACAATCTCAGGAGCATTAATTTAACAATCCCACGCCATCAATACCAATACACTTCAACTCATAAAATATTCATACACAATTCTCTAAAGTAATCCAGTTTGAATAATTCCGAGACCCAGAGGCCTGGAGGCCTGAGGTGATACGGCGTGGCGGCTGAAGATAGCGTTTAGGCCGATTTCTTGGCACCGAGCCTTCAATAACCGCTCCTCGGACTTTAGTTCCCTATTCTACACAAACTTGCGAAGGAGAAGCGATTCTGACATAGTGATTGGTTTGACAAATTCTTAGTAATACGAGTTATTTTATTAGTTTGTTTGTCCTGCTTTCTCGGCTCAGTGACTCGGGGAACTGTCGTGAGATTTGGCACAAGACTGACATACGAACAGGCTTGTTTTATTGAAGTGTCGCGGCACGTGTAAAGCCACAAGTCAAGGTTACATCGGTGCTTATCATGTTGACTTCGTAAAAAAATACTTGGATCTACCGTAGGTACAAAGGTTTTCTTTATGTAGCGTCTACGAGGGAGATATTAAGGGCTTGAATTTTTTTTTCAATTTTTGTGTAAGATTCTCATAATATTGCTTTTTTGGAGCGTGCATTTTTGTATTCAGACCTCCCATAGTCAATCTTTGACTTCCAGAAAGGATTAACTACATCTGTAAATAAATATTATATTAAACAAAAATATACAATCGTGTCACACACACATACCACCACATCACATCACATCGTGTCAGCCACACGTTCGTTAAAACAGTGCAGTACCCATAAAATCATAAATTCATCACAAGCTGACCAACGAATACCAATTTCCGCACACAAACTGTTTTCAATCCCCCTGCATTCGCAAGTCAATATCCAAGAACAAAAACGGGTCATAGATAAAACCCACTTCATACTATCGAATTTTATAGGCCACCTCTACAAACAATTTGATTCCCGAAAATCGATGATTTAAATCGTTCGATGTGCCCTCATCGAACTTAAGTCGAGCATAAAGTATTTACACTGAGTGAATTAAAGTGAAACCATTTATTTCAGTTAGGCCATTCAATGGCTCAATAGATTGTTAAAGTTTACAAGGATATATAATTAACTGAAAAAGAAAGAGGGCTGCCCACTTATTCTGAAAGGTCACACATCTTGCATGGACGAGAGAAAGGTACGTTTTTCAGTATGTGTACTAGAACGAATAACTCTAAGACGTGGTGTCTCTAAGATGTAGTGGATAAGCAGTGAGATCACAATAGGCTATGGTATGTAAACGAAACTATACGAATGTCATTGTCATCGAAACAGTGATATTTTTGACGCGATAGAGCAAATCTATTGATCGAAGATTGAGGTCAAGAGTAAGCCCATATCAAATAAAAAAAAAAAAATCTTTGCCGAAAATCGGTTACCCGAATAGGCATGCACTGTGGTCCCAAAATTGCGTTGGGGCTGTGAGCAAAAAATGTATATTATGAAATTTAGCTGCCGGCCATAGCATAAAGTTTAGGAAGTTTTGGTCACAACAAAAAGGTACAAAAGAAGGTCATATTGTAGCAGTTTATTAGTTTCGGAAGGCGACAGGGTGTGGGGTAGTGATGGTGGATTGAGGTTCAGTTTTGGCCTGGTTATACTTTGTTTTATATGTAGGATACTTTGTTTTTAGCTGTATATGATGCAGTATAAAAGTTATGAAAAAGATCTCAGATTGATATTATTTTAAATGAGCTAATCCCTTTCCCGAAACTTTTATAGGCAGGTTGCTGATATTAAAGGAGTATTTAATTCACATAGAGATCCGTGCAAAACAGACCCTTGATATTTGTTAACAAAATTCGTGTCACACAGGTAAGTAATGTTTTTATAATAATATCACACGTCCGAAGGTCACGGACAACAGCTAGTCCATACACAAATTTATCAAAGCTTCACCATCACAACCCTTCCACTAAACAGACAGGTGCAATCAAACTACCCAAACAAGAACGAACCAACATCTACTACATAACTCTCCACCTGAAGTCTCCTCCCTTCCAAACTCCAGTGGAAACTCAACAAAACTCATTTGGCAAGTTAAAGAACTGCTCCAGGATGATAGGCATATCAAATTATCCGTGTGTAGGGGTAATTAATTAAAACGCTGGAGCGTCTTAGCGAGGTCTTGAGATTCCCGAACTATCGGCTTACTCGACTTGCTGCGACCTGGAATGTTCGGGATATTAACCTCTTAGGAGGTGGTTTAAGTGAGAAGCTTACACAAATTTATTCCATATAGGTTGTCTGCCCAAAATACAAAACGGTTTTATGTCACATCACGTTCTCAGGTCCCGTTGAAAAAAAAGACGTAAGTTTTTTATTGCACAACAGAATAATAGAAGTTTCCTAAAAGAAAATACTGTGATGTAGCGTGATGAACAACGCTACAACTTCATGATCATTATTAACCAAATTCTTATTAGTTTAAGACTTAAAAATTGTTGAATATTTTTCAAAAAGCACATTTATAATTTATTCTTCTCAAAAAGTTGAATTTATTTGCACATTTTGCACATGCCCAAGTAAGTGATTCTAACAATACCCGCCCCGCTTACAGCTTATACCTTGGACGGAGACTTAATAATTCCATAACTAACGCTAGATGACTATGGTACTCTATTAAAACACGATAAATTGTTGATCGCCGTGCCAAATTTTATAACTATGGTTATAAAATTATATGTCATTTAGATTGTCTGTGATAGGGATACTTTGGAAACGTATTAAGATTCTGTGATATATTATCGAGTTATTTGTATGTCAATACTAGCTGACCCGGCAGACTTCGTACTGCCTAATTAAATAGCAATAAAGTCCTGTCAAAAATACAATGAGACATTTTTTTGTTCCTACATATTTTATAGTCGGGGCCAAAAAAAATCTCCTGAACAGAACCGCCACCCTGGTGATAGGGCGTTGTGAATAAGAAATATAAATAAATAAAACATAATATATTATCATTTAAAAATAAGTAATCGCTTTATTGTTAATCATGTGAATCATAATTATTAGCAAAAATCAGTTTTATTTTCATTGTAGTGCTTTGTGATACAATGTTTTTTGTTTGATTTCCTGGCGCATAGACAAACAAATCTGATGGTTTTCCAACACGGGAACAGGCAACATACAATTGACCATGTGAGAAACATAGAATAGAATAGAATAGAATAGAATAGAATAGAATATGTATTTATTCGCTAATGGACAGCAGCAACACAAAAGAGCAGCACATACATAAACAAATAACAACAAACAGCTTAACAATTAATTATACAGCTCAACTGCGCTGAGCATGCCCATAACGAAAGGGTAACCAACTCAGCATATGCTGGGTGTAAAACACTCAGCGCTGGTTTTCAGTAGGCCCCCCGCAGTGACACACGGATGAGGGTAGTAGGGTAGTAGTGACACATGGGTTTTCCAGATTAATACCACAAACACTTAATGATTGCCCCTGGGACTTGTTTATGGTCATAGCAAAAGCAAGCCGAACTGGAACTGGAGTCGTTTAAAGTCAAACGGCACATCAGTCGGAATCAATGGGATGCGCGGTATGAGAACGTCTTCTCCTTTATACGTTCCTTTCAG
Source organism: Diarsia mendica (assembly GCA_949316265.1). Taxonomy (NCBI): domain Eukaryota; kingdom Metazoa; phylum Arthropoda; class Insecta; order Lepidoptera; family Noctuidae; genus Diarsia; species Diarsia mendica. Next base: position 2,505,933 of record OX438895.1, on the reverse strand, counting down.
TATAGTTGCTTAGATCACGTTGTTTAGTTTTTTTTATCGTTAACCGTGTGCCGTTGTAAAGACGCGTTTGGTTGATATTTCGCAACATAATAAGTTCTACCGATCCAACCTTTAATTGAAGATTGTGAGGTGGCAATCCTGGCAAATCCAGCGAGTTTAAAAATTCTGGTGGATAGTTCACTACATCATCTTTTTTATTAGTCAAATCAACTGATTTATATATCCTCGATTCGCCTGTAATTTTTTCTTTAATTTTAAAATTCAATTCATTTACATCTATGTTTTTTTGCAGCCAATATAGCTCGTTCGCTCAACCAATCATGGTTTCTGTAATTTTGAGAAACATCTGGAAACACGTTCTGAATAAGTTCATCTTTTGATCGAGTTAACTGACAAAAACTTTGAGGAAAGTTAATGCAACCAGTCAACATGTCTATAGGAAATTTGCCATTACCACTGTCAATGATTTGTTTAAAGAATATGTTTCCAGATTGGTCATTTTTCAACTCGACCCGCATATTCTTGCTTAAATGAAGTACTTTGACATGTTTCCACAAATTGGAGGACTTTATTAATTAGACATGCATTGAGTTCATCAGCTGGCGTTGATCGTTGAATCACTGGCAATGTTTGTCGAAAATCTCCTGCTAATAAAATCATTGCACCACCATATTGGCTATGATTGCTCCGTAGATCTTTTAAGGTTCTGTCTAAAGCCTCCAATGATTTTTAAGTGCCATCGTGCATTCATCCCAAATAATTAATTTACATTGCTGAAAGACCTTTGCCATTGCAGAGTTCTTCGAAATGTTGCAGGTCGGAGTTTCATTGCTTTGCATATTTAATGGCAATTTTAATGCTGAATGGGCTGTTCGACCACCTTCAAGCAAAGTTGCTGCTATTCCCGACGAAGCGAGTGCAAGTGCAATTTTATTTTTTGAGCGAATCGTTGCTAATATTAATGAAATCAAAAAAGTTTTTCCTGTACCACCATGTGCATCTAAGAAGTAAATCCCTCCAGTTTCATCATTTGTTACTTTCATAAGTGTATCAAATACATACTTTACTTTACTTTACGTTACTTTCCACGTACATTGACTAATAGCAGTCGTAAATAAAAGCATTCATCATTGCTTGGATGTACTCAATAAATTCGACCAATGGCATCGGTGGAATAAACATCTGGGTATCCTGGAACTTGTTTTCCTTGTTTCCGTCGTATAAATCTCCTTGAGGGTTAATATTTTGGCATTTCATTTCCTTACTAATTTGGTATAATAGATGTCGTTGCATGTATGTATCTTTCGTTATGACGATAAGTTCTTCTTTTTTAATTCATATCTTTTGATAGAGAGCACCGATTACAATCAAAACTAAAACCCTTATTAAATTTGCTTTATAATTTACACCTGATACTATAACAAATGAGGACAGGGAGACGTCATATCTCCGAAACTGCACTGGAGAATATCTGGATTGGAGAGGACTTGAAATCAACTTCAATGGCGAGTGCATCACTCACCTTCGGTATGCCGACGACATAGTAGACCGTACAATGCTCGATGCCCTTAGTGAAGCTTCCAAAATAGTGGGTCTTAAAATGAACATCGACAAAACCAAGGTTACGTTGAACTTCCATGTATCACCCACTCCTATCAAGATCGGAGACTCTACACTCGAAGTTGTGGACGGTTATGTCTACCTGGGACAAACGGTCCATTTGGGAAGTCTATCTTCGAGAAAGAGGTCAATCGACGAATCCTACTCGGCTGGGTAGAGTTCGCGAAGTTGCGCGGTATCTTCTCGTCCAACTTACCACAGTGTCTCAAGACGAAAGTCTATGACCATTGTGTATTGCTAGTGATTAGATATGGGACCGAAAAGTGGTCACAGTGAATGCTTGTAATTTAATATGAACTTTATACAAAAGCAATAAAGCTCAAATTGACTCTACGTTTTAGTTTGAAAACGTTTGTATGGGAAAAAGAAAAGGGCTGTTTTTAGTGTTTCTCCGTCTTTTTTTTTTTTTTTTTTTTTTTTCTCGCCGTAAAAACCATCTTTGAACTTCAACGAAGATTTTAAAAAAAGAATTGGCCAAATTGGTCCAGGCGTTGTTGAGTTATGCGCTTACCAACACATTTTGCGATTCATTTTTATATTATAGAATTATAGGCAATGACATTTTGACCGTAAAATATTTGCCATCATAGAGGTTATGATATGTCTGTCTTTGTTCGGTTCTTTACAAAGCCTCCACTGTCCGTCTGTCTAGTAAATGGGGCTAGAGTTCGACTCGCACTTGACCGGTTTCTTTCTTATACCTCTATACATACCATACTGTTTATCCAGCATGTGAACAGTATCTATGTTTTCAGTATAATAACTTGATTATTTATCGACAAGAGACCAAAGTTGAGTTAAAGTAAACACATTTTCTTCTATAAAAAGCAAAAAAAAAACTTAAAAAGAAACAACACGCCCGATAAGTTATCGCGAAAAACGTGAATATTTTAATAACACAGAACGAAAGTTAAGAACGGTACTTACTGGGTAATAATTACCGTAAAAACAACATAGCACTATAATCTTATAAAGTAAACGGCGAATCAAATATGCTTTTATCACGGCAGGCGGTGCATTTTTACGGCGCTGAAGTGTATTTGTGCTGCCTTTGTTTCGATGAGTATATTGATGGATTTGTAATTAATATGGCAGTAGAACTTTGTACATACACATAATTATATGCATTTAGGTAGATTCATATTTTCAGACTAAATTATTTATCTAGCCTTTCCCAGCTATGTTGGGTGTCGGCTTCCAGTCTAGCCGGATGCAAATGAATGCCAGGTGTTTACATGGAGCGACTGTCTCATCATCATCATCAGCCTATAATTATTCCCACTGCAGGGACTGGGAGAGGGATGGGCTATAATCCACCACGCGGGCCCAGTGCGTATTGGTAGATGTCGCACATCTTCGAATTTTTGGTTCTAAGACATGCCGGTTTCCTCACGATGTTTTCCTTCACCGTTTTGAGAGCAGTGGTGATGAAATAAATTACACAAAGTAATGCGCCTGCCTGGGTTCGAACCCACGACCAACTGTTCGTAAGTCGGGGCCGCCACCATTGGCCACCACTGCTCTCTATCTGCGACTGTCTATCTGACCTCAACAACTCAGTTAGCACTGGGCCATATGATATTATGTGGTTGTCAGACTTCCGGGCCACAAGATCTACAAATTAATGACAGCCGGTAGTAACGGCTTTACGTGCTTTTCGAGGCACGGAGGAAACTCAGGTTTATTAAATAAACACATCAACCCAAAAAAATAAGTTAAGTACCTTGTTGTCAACTTAAATGTTGCTTATCGTTCGATAGCAGAACCAAACTAAAAACTACACAAAACATACGCCATTCAAAAATGTACGCTCCAAAGAACAAATCTAAACAATAAGCTATCTTCGTTTCACTAAATAATTTCTCACAATATTGCCGTCTGGCGACAATTGCTAGAAATCGATATCTAAAATTGTCTGCCTGTCCATGTCTTGTTCAGCCTGTTAATATTTTAGAAGTATACGTCTTGAAGGCTGGCTGGAAACTTAGCTGTTTCTGTCATAAAAGTTACTAAGAAGGTTTTTTATTAAACAAATCTAGGTGGTAGGTATATTATGTGGCACTATCACATCTTTAACTGAATACTTGATTTGAGACTTCTTTGATAGGTTATTTTAAGTGATAAATAATAATCACGTGTCGTCGTAAAGTACAATGTTAATTTCTGCTGTATAATGTCTAGCCAAATTATATCCCGTAAGTGTCCGTCAATAATTAGATGTTAACAGTCTGCAGTCTGGCCGTTTGTCATTGATTTTTGTACAAGTTTTGTACATTTCGTCAAGTTTCACATTCTACCCTAAATAATGAACTATATCAGTAAAGATCATAACGGACGTCTGATTTTGAAAACATCACTTTCCCCTAAATGAAAGATAGCAAAATTCGTCTAAAATCTATTTTCAGACAAATTAATACAGTGATCTTAATCGTTCCTCGCTTCGAGTTCTCGCAAGGGATCGACTTAGCGCTAACGTTTATTTAGCACTAACGAAACGACTCGTCAATACTGTCTCACGTTTCAATTAGCCGCTGCATTCTAAAATGTAGTGCTTAGGTAAAGCTGTTATTAATTTAGAGCTATTGATTGTGTTACTGAGTATTTCAAAGTGAGCTTAAAGGCGTTAATTATTATGAAAGCCTTTTTTGTTGCTTTGTGTCAAAAAAAAAAAAACAGTAATTTTTATATTGATTTATTCAGAAATACGTTTTAAACTTACAGTTATAAATGTCTGAATCAAGAAATTTTTAGACAGTTTTGAGACAGTTATACCGTTACTTCTACCTTGTTAGTCCAGTGACCATAAACACCTCTACTGAGCATTCGATTCTGGGTTCGAATTCCAGAACTGATAAAATATCGTTTAGGTTTGAAATCGGATCGTATTTTAGCAAACACAAGCTATACTAAACGACTACAAAACCTATTACGAATTTAGAACTATTGATTTTATCAGTTAACTAGCTGACCCACGCAACTTCGTCTGCATCACATAAATATAGCTATAACCTTTCTCGATATATCGACTATCCGACATTAATTAAGAGCGCTATTACAAACTCGAGTAACTTCGAAACGAGCGGCGACTGACGGTTCTTGCGCCTGTGTGCGTGATGTACGCTTCTTCATACACACACGTGCAGAGGCAGAGGTGCGTAACACGTTTCACTGCGGTTAACTTAGAATTGAATTGGGAAAAAATACAAGTTATGGAATGTTTTATTTTATGTGTGTGATAATGAAATACAAATATAAGTAACATAGAATTTTTTTAGTTTTCCATCATGGGTGTCGTTTATATGGTTTTCGGGGTCGCTGATTACGAAAATGAGGTCAAAATAAAAATCAAAGATGGCGCCGACGAAATTTTTTGGCTTTTCCGTCATGGGTTCGTTTTCATGGTTTTTGGGGTCGCTGATTACAAAAATGAGGTCAAAATAAAAATCAAAGATGGCGCCGATGAAAATTTTTGGCTTTTCCGTCATGGGTATCGCTTTCATGGTTTTTGGGGTCGCTGATTACGAAAATGAGGTCAAAATAAAAATCAAAGCTGGCGCCGACGAAAATTTTTGGCTTTTCCGTCATGGGTGTCGTTTTTATGGTTTTTGGGGTTGCTGATTACGAAAATGAGGTCAAAATGAAAATCCAAGATGGCGCCGACGAAAATTTTTGGTTCTTCCGTCATGGGTATCGTTTTCATGGTTTTTGGGGTCGCTGATTACGAAAATAAGGTCAAAATAAAAATCCAAGATGGCGCCGACGAAAATTTTTGGCTTTTCCGTCATGGGTGTCGTTTTCATGGTTTTTGGGGTCGCTGATTACGAAAATAAGGTCGAAATGAAAATCCAAGATGGCGCCGACGAAAATTTTTAGTTTTTTCCGTCATGGGTGTCGTTTTCATGGTTTTTGGGGTCGCTGATTACGAAAATGAGGTTAAAATAAGGTCAGTGGGTCGTCATAGGGGCGGTTTTTTTTTAGGAGTTTGAGTATACGCTTAGGGGCACTATGAGCAGCAAAGAAAACAGAAGAAAAAAAATTAGTTTAAAATAATTTTCGGGACTTGCTAAATTTTCCTGTTTTTGTTTTTTTTCAAAAACGCCAAAATTTTTTTTTTGTTTCGTGTTGTCCTTGACCATAGAAATTATTTAGGTTCTGCGAACCATGGTCCTACGACAAACCGTTTCATAGTTATGGTCCTACGAATTTTACTTCGTTTCATCTAGAATGCTCTATATTTCCAAAATGGCAGCTCGGATGAAACCTTTTTCAGGAAAAGAATTGTTGTTCTAGTCGACAACTATGAGATGATATAAAAAAACCGCGACAAAGTGAGAGAAAAAGAAAAATTTAAATTTTTTTTAAGTGTCGGTCGATCTTTCACCTTGTGTATCCTTAGGGGCACAGAATTTAGTAAAATTTTCAGAAGTTTTTTTTTTTTTTTTCAGGATTTCGGCTATTTTTCTTATTAACCTGGTCCATAGAAACCATTTAAGCTCCGAGACACATTATGGTCCTACGACGCACCGTTTCCGAGTTATGGTCCTACGAATTTGATACATTCAGAAGACGTTTACGGCAGTATCTAATTGATTCGCAACGGAAGTTGGATATGGTCGCTCTGAATACCTCAATTATATGATTTTTTACAAACTTTTCAATCTACCCATCAAACCGTAGCACCTTGAAATATTTAAAATATTAATTTTTTAAACTAAAAATAAATACAATACTAAATAAATAAATAAATATAATACTAAATAAATAAATAAACAAACTAGCTTACCTTTTATACATCTTTTATCCACCTTGTTTACTCACGTTTGCATAATTTAGCCCAACTCCCGTCACAATGTATTTTTCGTACGTTTGTAGTTTGTTTTGTACCCACCGCAAATAATTAGGTATCTTGGTTTTTTGTTTTTGTTTTGTCTTGCACTTTTCTTGTATTCGTATTTTATAATATATTTTTTATTATTATTATTATCTTATTACTAAGAAGTCTTATTTGTTATTATTGTAGACTTATTCTGCATATAATTTATAAGTATCTATTCATACACATTAATAACTAATAACACAAAGTACAAGGCTGTTTTACTTCCGTCACTTCACCATGTCAGGGCCAGTTGAAAACCAGCGTCGGGTACTAGTTGCTCGGCAGTTTGCTGAACTGGTCCTATTTGGTGCAGCCGTGAGATACACACTCAATTTCGTGTTTAGTTCTTAGTTTTCTTTTTTAAATTTTTTACTTTGTTGTGTGCACTTGTGGCATGTGCCAAATAAATATGTTTTCTTTCTTTCTTTTCTTTCAATTTTCCGTCGGTGCGTCGTAGGACCATGTGTCTCGTGTGTCAAGGTGAAAAATCGACCGACAGAAAATTTTTGCAAATATTTCTTTTCTCTCTCTTTGTCGCGGTTTTTTTACACCATCTCATAGTTTTTGACTAGAGCAACAATTGTTTTCCAGAAAAGGTTTTCATCCGAGCTACCATTTTGGAAATATAGAGCGTTCTAGATAAAACGAAGTAAAATTCGTAGAACCATAACTCGGAAACGGTGTGTCGTAGGACCATGTGTCTCGGAATTTAAATGGTTTCAATGGACCAGGTTTACAAGATGCTGCAATAAAAATAGCTAAAATCTTGAAAAAAAAAACTTCTGAAAATTTTACTGTTTTGCCCCGAAATTTTTTGCAAATATTTATTTTCTCTCTCTTTGTCGCGGTTTTTTTACACCATCTCATAGTTTTTGACTAGAGCAACAATTCTTTTCCAAAAAAGGTTTTCATCCAAACTACCATTTTGGAAATATAGAGCGTTCTAGATAAAACGAAGTAAAATTCGTAGGACCATAACTCGGAAACGGTGCGTCGTAGGACCATGTGTCTCAGAATTTAAATGGTTTCAATGGACCAGGTTAACAAGATGCTGCAATAAAAATAGCTAAAATCTTGAAAAAAAAAACTTCTGAAAATTTTACTGTTGTGCCCCTTGCAAAAATTTCTTTTCTCCGTCTTTGTCGCGGTTTTTTTACACCATCTCATAGTTTTTAACTAGAGCAACAATTCTTTTCCAAAAAAGGTTTTCATCCGAGCTACCATTTTGGAAATATAGAGCATTCTAGATGAAACGAAGTAAAATTCGTAAGACCATAACTCGGAAACGGTGCGTCGTAGGACCATGTGTCTCAGAACTAAAATGGTTTCAATGGACCAGGTTAATAAGATGCTGCAATCAAAATAGCCAAAATCTTGAAAAAAAAAACTTCTGAAAATTTTACTGTTGTGCCCCGAAAAATTTTGCAAATATTTCTTTTCTCTCTCTTTGTCGCGGTTTTTTTACACCATCTCATAGTTTTTAACTAGAGCAACAATTATTTTCCAGAAAAGGTTTTCATCCGAGCTACCATTTTGGAAATATAGAGCATTCTAGATGAAACGAAGTAAAATTCGTAGGACCATAACTATGAAACGGTTTGTCGTAGGACCATGGTTCGCAGAACCTAAATAATTTCTATGGTCAAGGACAACACGAAACAAAAAAAAAGTCCCGAATTTTTTTTTTTGTGTTTTCTTTGCTGCTCATAGTGCCCCTAAGCGTATACTCCAACTCCTAAAAATCCGCCCCTATGACGACCTACTGACCTCATTTTGACCTCATTTTCGTAATCAGCGACCCCAAAAACCATGAAAACGACACCCATGACTGAAAAACTAAAAAAATTCCTAGCCGCCATCTTGGATTTTAATTTTGACCTCATTTTCTTAATCAGCGACTCAAAAAACCATGAAAACAACACCTATGACTGAAAAACTAAAAAAAATTCTAGCCGCCATCTTGGATTTTAATTTTGACCTCATTTTCGTAATCAGCGACCCCAAAAACCATGAAAACGATACCCATGACGGAAAAAACAAAATTTTTTGTCGGCGCCATCTTGGATTTTTATTTTGGCCTCATTTTCGTAATCAGCGACCCCAAAAACCATGAAAACGATACCCATGACGGAAAAAACAAAAATTTTCGTCGGCGCCATTTTGGATTTTCATTTTGACTTCATTTTCGTAATCAGCTACCCCAAAAACCATGAAAACGATACCCATGACGGAAAAAACAAAAATTTTTGTCGGCGCCATCTTGGATTTTCATTTTGACTTCATTTTCGTAATCAGCTACCCCAAAAACCATGAAAACGATACCCATGACGGAAAAAACAAAAATTTTTGTCGGCGCCATCTTAGATTTTCATTTTGACTTCATTTTCGTAATCAGCTACCCCAAAAACCATGAAAACGATACCCATGACGGAAAAAACAAAAATTTTTGTCGGCGCCATCTTTGATTTTTATTTTGACCTCATTTTCGTAATCAGCGACCCCAAAAACCATGAAAACGACACCCATGACTGAAGAACCAAAAATTTTCGTCGGCGCCATTTTTGATTTTAATTTTGAGCTCATTTTCGTAATCAGTGACCCCAAAAACCATGAAAACGACACCCATGACGGAAAAACCAAAAATTTTCGTCGGCGCCATCTTGGATTTTTATTTTGACCTCATTTACGTAATCAGCGACCCCAAAAACCATGAAAACGATACCCATGACGGAAAAAACAAAAAATTTTGTCGGCGCCATCTTGGATTTTCATTTTGACTTCATTTTCGTAATCACCTACCCCAAAAACCATGAAAACGATACCCATGACGGAAAAAACGAAAATTTTTGTCGGCGCCATCTTTGATTTTTATTTTGACCTTATTTTCGTAATCAGCGACCCCAAAAACCATGAAAACGACACCCATGACTGAAAAACAAAAATTTCCTAGCCGCCATCTTGGATTTTAATTTTGACCTCATTTTCGTAATCAGCTACCCCAAAAACCATGAAAACGATACCCATGACGGAAAAAACAAAAATTTTTGTCGGCGCCATCTTGGATTTTCATTTCGACCTCATTTTCGTAATCAGCGACCCCAAAAACCATGAAAACGACACCCATGAGTCCCATGACGAAAAATCCAAAAAATTTCGTCAGCGCCATCTTGGATTTTTATTTTGACCTCATTTTCGTAATCAGCGACCCCAAAAACCATGAAAACGACACCCATCACGGAATAACCAAAAATTTTCCCAGCCGCCTTCTTGGATTTGTTTTTTCTCGAAAGATTCATAAAAGTGAATATTTCAATGCAACATTCGAAAGATTCCCCATTATTTCTAAAATAAAGATTTCTATGATTTTTTATCGACCAGTAAAGTATCATTTACGAATAAACTTTATAGTAAGGTTGCGCAAAGCGTTCCTTTCCAACATAGAACATGACTACAATTTTATTTTATCATAATAAATTACAAGAATACTTACGTTTAAACTGTTGACAACCTCTGGTCTACCTGTATTCGTATACGTAACCCACACTAAGGCGCGCGGGAGCGCGAGCGACATAGGTCCGTCCTCCACGAGCCCTCAGGCGTTACTGAGCATATGGCGGCCGTACATCTAGTAATAAGGCATTATTTTGGAAAATCGTAATAAAAAAATGAGACGGCGTAAAATTCCAAAAAAATATAATTAGGGAAGGTAAAGTGTTGTACTATAAGTATGTCTATTTTTTTTTTGTTAATATTATCTTTATCCTATGTTTAAACCATATTTAAAACGCATAAATTTTAGCTCAGTATTGCTTTTGAATATCCTTTTTTTTTTGCTGCGATTCCATTTATATCTCAATTCTAATCAGGACAAAAACTTCAGGACTATATAACCAGTATTTTGACATTTTTTTCAGATTTTTCTGTGTTGCCAATTTGTCACAAGTAGCAGGGAAAAACCAGATGTTTTACGTTTGCTCGAAATTGGGTGTCGGAAAATTGCTATTTCTCGAAATATTAACATTCAAAACGAAATTCTAATCAGGACACAAACTTAAACAAAGTCAGATTTATAATTTTTCATTGAAATATTATGCCTTTATCTATAAATAAGACGTGTCCAGGACTTGTAAAAGTACGTATTTTCGGCAAATCGCCCAAAGTTTGTGACAGCGCTCTTAAGCTAAATCGTAACAAACAAAAAATCTTATCTTTCCTCTTTATTACAATAGTTTAAATGGTTTAGATTAGCTTAGATTATATTAAAGTGTGAATTACTATAAAATCTATCTCATATAACACTCTGTACTTGTAAACATTATGAAAAAAAAAAAAAAAAAAAAGTAAAAAGTAAGTAAATATTTTGAATTTCCCGGAGGCCAGCCAGAATCCCCCGTACCTACATTGCGACGCAACCCGCGTAATTCTTTTTCCGCGCGGGTATTTTTACATTGCGATATCTTCTAAGATATTTGTTTAAACTGTATAGAGTAAAGAGCACAAATATTCTATATTAAATTTTCGTTCTAACGAACACATTTATTTAGATATAGATTAATACCATATGGGTTAAATAAGCTTCGCAAAAAATAATTCTTTTTAACCTAACATTTTAATAGTAAAAAATGGTTACAGTGAGTCAATCTTAAAAGATAGACAGATGCTGTCGCGGACTTTTTTTTAGAACTTTTAAAGACGAATAATTACTTCGTACATGATATTCTCGTAACTTAAACCGTTTTCGCAGCGCACGCAACGGAAGCTCTCAGAAAGGAATTTTCTTTTCCCGTTTTTGCAACATTTCTCATTTATGCTCCGCTCCTATTAGTAGTAGCGTGATGTTATATAGCCTATAACCTTCCTCGATAAATGAACTATCCAACACAAAAAGAATTTTTCAAATCCAACCAGTAGTTCCAGAGTTTATCGCGTTCAAACAAACAAACAAACTCTTCAGCTTTATAATATTAGTATAGATATTTTATAGCAGTGTGAAGCGTTAATAATGTAAATCGTTTGACGATCGATGTGACGGTTCTATTTTTATTTTACTTTATTAAACTTAGTTGTATTTTTATACGACTTTATAGTAGCTAACTGGGGGCAAACGAGTCTTGTAATAAGGCTTTTATAGGATACAGGAGTTAGTGTAGCTAGATGGTTCGGTTCGACATTGAAATTTAGGCTGATTTGCGTTGAAAAAGGCCGGAAAGCTTCCCGTTTCTTTCCAGTGCCGTTGTATTTTTCAATGATAAACGGAATAAACACAATTTGTTTTACTCCGGCAAAAAAAAAACAAATTGTAACTTTCGGCATTTTCAACGCTAAGGCTGATTAAGATTGAATACTGAAAGCGGAGAACAATATGTACAGATGTGCTGTGGTGTAGTTTGAACCTATGATCTGAGATTGAGTACGTGACTGATTATTATGATAAAGAACTTGATTTACTTGTGAGTCTCTCGGCAGAAAAATAGGAATAGTTCTCATTTATGATAGTAAATGTCGAAGAATGTTTTCCAACTCTTAATTCAATTCTGAGCGGACTGATTCAATAAAGATTTCCATCGATACGCTAAGAAAAAGATAAGAAGAAAATAAAAGCGATAATACTTCATTTACAACGAAAATCAATATATTACTTCCCACGGTAATCTATTTACGACATCATAAACAATTTCAAAGAAGAAAATAAACTGTTTTCCCAGAAATAAATAACACACATTTATTTGACCGGCCTTTTAATTTGTCGAGTCATTTTTCCTTTCACGAATGTTTCATCCTACACTGCGAATGAAAGGCATCACACACACGTGCTCTTTTATTAATGCAGCAATTAAGTTAAAGAGATATTTAATTACGCTCGTTTGTGACAAGCTTTACAACTCTACTTTCAATATTTATTTAAATGCGATATTATTTTCATTGACTTGTAAAAATGGCTTAATAAGAACTGCCACTCGGGTCGATCTTTAGGTAAAGCTGTGCTTGCCTAGGTCGGTCTGTGGATGGGTGACCGCCCGACATACCGAGTTTCCTCCGTGCCTCGGAAAGCACGTTAAGCTGTTGGTCCCGGCTGCCATATACATATATAAATCTTTGGCAGTCGTTACAGAAAGTCAGTGACCTGAAATTCTGACATCCAGTCTTACCAAAGGGTATTGTATTACCTAGTATTAACTGGGTTGTGGAGGTCAGATAGCCAGTTGCTCCATGTAAAATACTGGTATTCAGCTGCATCCGGTTAGACTGGAAGCCGACCCCAATATAGTTGGGAAAAGGCTAGGCAGATGATGACTTGTAAAAATGGCGTTGGTGTTGGTGTCGCAAGTGTGACTGCTGATCAGGTCCTGGGTTCGATTTCTTATTCGGGCAACGTGTTATTGGCATTCAAAATCTAATGTGGCGAACTGGTTTTTTTATGGATCCCTATGATATGGATATCAATTGAAAGGTTTTGTGGAGGAAAATACTAGAAAAAAATCACTCCAAAGCGTGTTTTTAGTTATTTTTTCAACTATTTATAGACACACACCACCTACAAAGATCACACGTAAAAGACCCCTTTTAACTTTCTTACTGTCCTTTGCCAACATTATTTTAACTTTGCCTACCCTTTTAGCCTAATCTGGTCGCGGATAAACAGAACTAACCTTCGTTAAACATACTCACTTGGTACATTCGAACTTGAATAGGTGGGTAAGTAGAAAGCCTAGATTATGTTCAAGTAGTTATTAGATATAGAGCGCGTTGATATTGCCAAAATCAATGAGGTGGTCAATAATAAGATTGGTGCCCGTTTAGTTACATGTCTTCAACCGAAATTGCGTCGGCCCAGAATTGAGCCACTAGTTCGCCTTCAGGAGCGTCCTACTGTTTCTGTAATGACCAGGTAACAGGACACGCAGGACACAATATAAAGTGACCCATCGTTTGTGGAACAGCACCACATTTACACCCTCCAAGGCAGTCATGAATGAATCTCCACCTAAGCAGGTTTTCGTTACTGCAGCCAGCTTACACTAATATGCGACACCTTAATGTAGGATTACAAAAATAAATTGACAACGATGGGTAATACTGAGACCATGGAAAAAATTAGATTTGCCCTTACATAATAATATAATCTGGTCGCACACACATCCCACTCGGAATAGTGCTGAAACATACTGAAATGCTGAAAAATGTCTTTGGTAAATTATCATAATCGAAACGAAACCACCTTTTGAAGGGCTAGTCTCATGATTAAAATCTTTATTTTTTTATTTACGGACCTGGGGAACCTTTTGTAATACTTTTATTTGAGAGTTTGAGATAACTTTGCATATCTCTTAGGCCGTGCACTCCACTCTATCCGTGCAATCACACCTACACATGCGCTCTACAGATTATTCATGCTCTAAGGCCTTATCCATCTTAGGCTGAACTAGGTCGTTGTGCCATCCACGTAATATAATTCCTTAGTCGGCGAGGACACTTAGGGGAAGAGATTGCGTGGCTTTTTCTTAGCCCTAGACTTGTGGTTCTCGGGCCAGCGCAAGCCATGCAATTTCTTCTAGTAAGTTGTTCGTCTGAAATGGTCTGATCAAGATGGATGCAATGGCCAATAATATTCGAATATAGGCGAATAGGTAATAATGCGAGGGGCATTCGGCCATAATCCACCACGCGGGCTCAAAGTGGATTATTAAATGCCATAATTATGCCCTAAAATGTCCGTTTGATTCTATTAATTAAAAATATTGGTGCGACTTAAACCCTTCACTCTCGGTTTGATCAACAATTTGTGAAACTAATAGAACAGCGTGAAAACAGAAATAAATACCACGAAAAAGATGAAGTCAAATATCGTTAATACTAGCATGATAAAAAGAAAAGCTGATAGACAGTCAAGGAAATGCCAAGACATTCCAATACGCCCCAGCCATAACATTGAAGCGCATCTTGAGACAAAACTTACAGCTCACACATAAAACATGGCCGCCGTCGCTCCATCACGGCTCACAAGCCACAGCCCGCCGCAACACCACATTAGCATTTTATTAAAATCACAATTTTATTTTCAACCGTCAGCCCTCAAAATCCAGACTTTTCCAGAGGATTTTGGATGTCTCTCTTAATTAATTCCCCGCCTGTTTTGGATTTTAATCATGCGGTCTTTTGATTAGGTCTCGCAATAAAGACGGGGAATCTGATTAGATGAACCAGGGCGCCATAAAACGGTGGCGTTGTGAAAGACTGGCGGTTTAATTTGTCCGGATTATTGTGGATCGGATTGGATGTTTTAGTTAGCTCATTTTAGTAGGTTCCTTGTTCTCTCCTCACCGCTTACGAAATGCTAGTACCTTCATAAGTTTGACGGCTAATTTTTCCGTAATATAAACTGACATTGTTATTGTCTGGGGTTGAAATGGTGACCCATATATAGCGTTAAGCTGACCCCTAATAATAAAGGGACCTTTACCGTCATCAGAGAATTGCGGATATAAGTTATTGTGAATTTCCTTCTGTTGGTTATAGAATAAGGAAGCTGTCAAATAAAGAACACAGAAAGCCCTGCTATGATTCAAGTACTTATATAATAATAATAATAATATTCCACAACTATCACACAACGCCATCTAGTCCCAAGCTAAGCAGAGCTTGTGTTATGGGTACTAGACAACTGATAAACATACTTATATATTTCTAAATACATACATATTATAGATAAATTACACCCAGACACAGAACAAATGATCGTGCTCATCACACAAACATTTGTCCTGGGTGGGAATCGAACCCACGACCTCCGGCATAGCAGTTAGGGTCACTAACCACTAGACCAACAGGCCAGTCCAGGCCATATGACTAACTAACGGGGAAAAATATGTGAGTATTCTATGACTAATACCCGAAATAGTGCGTTGTGACTAATCGAGCAAATCATTCTCCATAAATGAAGCTACTCTACAGTCAAACTATTACTACAAACTGGCATTACATGAAACCGAGTCAGTAAATAAGGCAATACATTTTACCCGAACCCACATAAAACTTTTACCTCACGAACAAACAACCACACATCAAATAACATCGAAAAATGTTGTCAACATAAAAATTCAAAACTATAAAAATCCGTCACGATTTTTACGATTCGCTACGAGAAATTTTTAATGCGAAAACAGGGTCCATTAGTGAGCAAAGTTCTTTGAAGCGGCGACGTAGTTTCATAGCCAAAACAAACTATACATCAGTGCCAAAATTCTCGTGACGGCGGCCGCATTAGCTGGGTCTACCTATCTCTGTGTTACATTTTATAGGCACTTGCAGACTTGCTAACGAAATGTTGGTAAGTTGAAAATGAACTGGAGTATGAACTGGCAGGATTTGTTGGCAATGTGTCGGTGTAATGTTTTATGTGGATAGTAGAAGCTGGTGTGGAGATTTCTGTTGTAGTTGAACTTTCATGCTTTGCATAGGTCGATCGATCTACTTCTAAAATCAAGTAGCTGTGCTGTGTTGTCTTATAAAGACTTTTTGGCACAGTCGAGTCGGTTAGAGAATCATTTTGAAATGTAATTTCCATGAGAAACTTAGAGAAGAAAGCTATTGTGGCACTGACCAAGCCGCTGGGTCTAAAATATGTACATAATGTACATGCAATTTTAACAAAAGTTAGTTCAATCATTGTTTGAAAAATCCTCAAAGTTATTCAGTTTTACCGATATATAATCCCATCGGGCGACAAGCGGCTGTGATAAAAACTCTACCTTATTTTCTAAACATTTCCCGTCTTATTACAAAAGGTAGTTAAACCTGGTTTAACTTGGTTTAACTCGCATGCTGTCACTTTCTTTTGAATATTATTGAAGTGAGACGTCATGCGAGATAAACCAAGTCTAAGTTAAACCAGGTTTAACTACGTTTTGTAATAAGGCGGTTCTAGTCTACCCACAACCTGCCAACCACGTTTAGATCGTCAATAATTTAAAAGAAAAATAATGATGAAAAAACTGTGACCGCATCTTTCAAATAATGATAAAAAATGTGACGGCGTCCCAAGCAATTTGTATTTGAAATATTGTCCTGTCCGATCTTATTTTAATGTTCCTTACTTTTTGTATAAAAGCGGTATTTTGCTTACTTTTTCCTTGAGGCATGGAATATTAATAAATGTAAAGAAATTCTAGAGAACGGAAGAAAAACATGACTCTCTTATTAAGTAAGACAAGCAGCATTGTTAAGTTTACTGAGAATATTGAGAAATCGGCCTTTGCAATGTCGCTGGAATCTCTTTACGGCGCACGTGGAACACGAACGCACCGTCGATATGGGCTGTCAATATGTCATCGTCATAGGATGGACGGATGGTGAGTCAATTATTTGGAAGCCTTTGTCCAGCACTGGTAATAAGGAGTTGTAAAATAAATCCTGGTAGAACGCTGTTTAAGAAATTTATCTTATTTATATTCAAGAAATAAAAAAACTTTTTTACAAAAAATAAAACCGACTTCGACAAAAATAAAACACAAAAAAGTGAAAAATAAAAAATCAGCTTCTGAAGTCGGTGACTTTTGTTTGTTTGATTTCATTTTTTTGCCACCGACTTCAGAAGCTGATTTTTTATTTTTCACTTTTTTGTGTTTTATTTTTGTCGAAGTCGGTTTTATTTTTTGTAAAAAAGTTTTTATTTTTCACTTTTTAGTGGTTCACATGTGCTTACCCCTTCACAACGTACCGGCGTGATGTTATGTTATGAACTGGTCAATAGACAGTCATGAGATTTCAGCAATCCCAATCCATTTGCTATCATTAATTGAGGAGTTCCGTTGCCTATCTCCGAAGTTCTTCATCACCTTTGTAGTGAGTACAGGCGTGATATTATGTTGTGTGATGGCGTAAACAATGCTTAGATATGCTATAGCAACAATCGCGGTTAATCTGCTGTTATTTATTGAAGAGTTCCCCCGATTTCTACAAGATCCCATCATCAGATATTGAAATGGTGACAATGGGACCACACGGGAAGCACCAGCTTTCAAATGAAAAAAGAATCAAGAAAATCAGTCCACCCAGTCGCAAGTTATGCGCGAACAAACATAAAAAAAAAAAAAAAAAAAAAAAAAAAAAATACAGTCGAATTGATAACCTCCTCCTTTTTTTGAAGTCGGTTAAAAATAGATTCAGGTAAACAAAGAAAATTACGTGGTCAAAGACACTATTCTGAACACAACGTACGTTATGCTCTTAAATGGTGTCATAATAAACAAGAGAGTGATCTTAAAAGAGTTCCTTTTTTACTTTTTGAGGTACGGAACCCTAAAAACGTCACTAGCACATGGTATCATCTGATTGGTTGCAACATTCGTATCCTATTGCGTTGGCAGAACAATATTATATTATCTGTACAATGTAACAACATTGAATGACTCACAGTAAAGCTCTGTGTTTACCAAAGGATAAAACTTTGGCCGCCTTATTACAAAACGTAGTTAAACATGGTTTAACTTATACTTGGTTTATCTCGCATGACGTCTCACTTCAATAATTTCAAAAGAAAGTGACAGCATGCGAGATAAACCAAGTCTAAGTTAAACCAGGTTTAAGATCAAGTAGTCTAATGAAAAAAATGAGCAGCAATGGCCCAGTGGTGGCGGCCCCGACTTACGAACAGTAAGTCGTGGGTTCGAACCCAGAGCATTACTTTGTGTAATTTATTTCATCACCGCTGCTCTCGAAACGGTGAAGAAAAACATCGTGAGGAAACCTGTCCTGGAACCAAAGACTTCGAAGGCAATTGTGACGTCTACCAATCTGGACTGGGCCCGTTTAGTGGATTACAGCCCATCCCTCTCCTAGAGAGGAGGCCTGGGGCCTTCCCTGCAGTGAAAACATTATAGGCTGATGATGATGTGTTGTAGTTTAAACATTTGATAAGTACTTTTTGTCACCTGTATAAAAAAAAAAATGCAAATAAATATTTTTACTTTTATTCCTTCTTTCACAATCTAGCACTCGCAGGTAGCCTCAAACTAGATCATATCTATCCACAGCCTTAGAGACTGAACATTCCTCCGGATACGACTGTTTTATTTCGCATACAACCGCCAAGTTGAACAGATGGAATGTGAAGTTCTGCAGCATAGTTCGTTGCACTGTTTCTGTCTTTTGTAAAGTCGAGCACTGATTAATAAAAATTTCATGGAATTTCATGTCGCAGGCACTCGATAAATATTATTATGACAATCAAAAAGACGTTGTTTTTGTTGTAGTGTTCAGTTCTAGTGATGTAACCTGTTAACTAGTTTTTCCAAACATAATGTTCAGATTCTGGGAATCTGTGTGACAAATATTTGCGAATAGGTTTTATCGTTTCGAAGAATATCGTTATTTACTGCCATTTTGTTTATTCTTCATCTTCTCGAATGATGACTCAGATAGTTTTCAACCAGGAGAGTTTTCTCGTTGGTTCTGTTCAAAAACTGGAGGATGCAGTACAATTTTGTTTATAAATATGAGGTATAAGTGGCTGAAATACTAACTCTGGTATTTATTTTAATAGATAAGTTTATTGAATATCCTTGTTGTACCTGTATCTTTTAATTGTAAGAGAGAGATTTAAGTTAAAAACAAGCGCTTAACAATCCTCTAGGGGAATGTTATTCTATTCTACCGTAATAGAAATTAAAATGTTCCCTGCAAATACATTTCTTTCTTTGCAAAGGTACATACAAGTATTTTGTCTCTAAAACAACCTATTTAACGCAGACGACCTTGACAAAACATCGAATATTCCGTCACCCAGATTCCACTTCACTTACCTCCATTTCTGATCATTCGTTCCCATAAAAACACACTGGAACGACCTATAACGTCGCGCTCATACATAAACAATCCCGAAGCAAAACGTCTCGATACATTTACGTACCCATTTTAACGGTACCAATAATGTATTGTCACTTTATGTGACACTGTGGCAAAAATGTGTAAGATAATGTACCGATACCTCGTGACTTAGAGTAAGAAATACATGAAGAGGCGACACTATACACAGGCGTAACAACGACATAAATTACTAACTTTCATCCCCTATTTAACTTTAAAGGATGAATTTCTCAAAAAAATACACTAAAACCTTCCTCGAGAACCATTGTATCCATTGGTGAAAACAGCATGACAATCGGTGCAGTAGTTTTTCGTGAACAGACAGGCAGACGTGGTAGAGGACTTTGTTTTATAATATTTAGTGATGATAAGCTGTGCGTTTTCGTGACAAGGCGAAGCCGACGCTGAAATAAATGACATGCGGCGCGTAGTTTCACGCCCAATCTACGCAATGTGTCGAACGACACGCGCCTGTAACACTTGCGTGTGTGCCTTTACTATGCAAAGAACTTATCTGTGCAAGCGAGATAACACAGAACTAAAATTAATGAACCTACCAAGTTTGAGATATCGGTACCTTGAAGTGCACACTTAAAATTGCGATGCCCGACTCATGGAAATATTCCCGTTTTAACACCTATTCTCAAACGGGAATACCTTTAGTGCTTAATGCATAGGTGCCCAAAAAATAGCTGCTCAAACGGAAATACTTCGACGCATGGTAAGCTCAAAGCAAGTTCTTTTGTTTCTTTCGCCGTCGCCAGAGCACGCGTTGCATGAGCAATCGGTTTATGCAGGTATATTATTTACTCTGCTTGCTGTAAATTCCTTTGTCGGTAGGATGTTCTTTCTAAAGTCTCACCCATAGATCCCTTTTTTGCCCACCCCAGGAAAAATAATCTTCAATTTAACCGTAACCAACAACAACACTACAATTTGCATTTTTTTTTTGTCAACTTTAACTATAACTACACTGTTGTATTAGGCAAGCCTGTAATGATAGTGTGTGTGTTTAAATTTAAGCACTGATGAACGGTTTGAACATCCTGAGAGTAGGCAACAAAACCTTTGTAGCTGGAATGTCACTTCTGTAAACATTTGTTCTATGCTCGAATCGAATGGGGGATGGATTTC
This sequence comes from Diarsia mendica, assembly GCA_949316265.1. Classification (NCBI taxonomy): domain Eukaryota; kingdom Metazoa; phylum Arthropoda; class Insecta; order Lepidoptera; family Noctuidae; genus Diarsia; species Diarsia mendica. The sequence goes on along the minus strand of OX438895.1, from coordinate 2,485,439 downwards.
GTAAGGTACCGAAGGGAACGTGCGAATAAAATCTGTGTTTTATGAATGATGAGAGTTGTGGCTCGATGTATGGAATAGTGCTTCGGTTCGGTATCAGTTTTTTTTTTGTGGTGATAGGTTTTCAGTGGGGTATTTCTGTTTTTGTTTTTACACAAATAATTTAAGTTTATTTATGGGTTTTTTTTTGTAGTAAGTACTTATTTGTATATTTGTTCTATAGATAGATGACATTCTTGGATCCGAGTACAACACAACACCAGAAACACGCTTTTAGCACAAATCCTTGATAGAAAAACCCAATAGCATGTGGTCCGACCCGGGAATCGAACAGAAAGTTCCACTTGGGACCACTAGACTAACTAGGCAGTCACAGTGTGGGACAGTAAGTAGTAGGCTCGTATTACTATTTTTCTCACACCCTCTTGCACTACTGTTCTTCACTCCCATTGTTGAAGGAAAACGTGAGGAAACCAGCATGGCTTAGCGATATTTTTTGACGACATGTAAAGCCAAGTTCGAGGCCTATGAGTGGCATAAAATCTCTGACACCAAATAAGGCACTAATCACACAACAAAGAAAAAAATTAAAAAACCTACAATAAAACGCACTTCACAGCCACAGGCACACCGGGTGCAAATACAAGTAACCCAATTGTTTCAAACAACCAATCGACAATACACGAGATACGGGAAAAAATGTAAATTCGTTAGAACTAGCAATCAGCCGGTCGGTAGTTTGTGGCCGACAGATTTGCATACTACATTATGCATCGGTGCATCGCAACGTCGTGGATTGATGCTCGCACTTCAATCCTGATGGTGAATGGGGATGCCGAATGACTGGTGTTGTTCAGCTATTTTGTACTGTGAATAGGACTCGTTAGAATGAATAAATGGCACAAAAGTAGCCCTAAAATTTCTCTGACATTCATGGCATACGGGTCTTTTTAGACTCTGCCCATTATTTTTGATCTAAGACGTATGTGCACTATTGGTAGTTGCTGTCATTCAAGACAAAATATCAACTTAAATATAAGAACAAAAGAACTCACAAAAACTTGCTTCACAATTTTGTTTTGGCGCTATCCCGTCAAATCACAGCAACTCCTGTAAACCAAAATTTACAGTGGTGACCACCAGAAAAGCGCCGAGACAATAAAGCGCGACAAATGCCCAGAGAAACAATTTAACTGTCTTGAATCCTGCAACGAAATTAATCAGAAACGAATGACGAAGGCGTAGGGAAACATAATTACAAACATTTGCATACAGGGAAGGTCAGTGTCAAAGCCATGTTTTCCAATAAGAAATTAAAAAAGTACTTTTTTTATTATCTCTTGTCGATCCCCTCCTATGAAGGAAGAAATGGAAGGGCTATTCCTTCCACTTCAACCAATGGATGTTTGAAAAAAATGTTCTTTAGAAAACCAGAAACTTCATCAACTTCTTATTTTAACAAGGCACGTTCTAGAAATTAACGTAAAATCAGCCAGATTTACTTCTAGTTTCACGCTCAAACACTGCTCAGATGGGCCTTAAAATACACTGCCACCTAATCTCATACATAACACAAGCAACATGTCACGCCATACAATACACATAATCACATGTAATCACTGAACCCGGCTCCTCATCCAATTAGCCGGGCCCCTAATCCTGACAGAGCGCCGCCGTGCAACGCCATCTAGCGTCGCAATTACACATTATATTTACACACATATTTGTGCAGCTGCGTACGTTGATTCATTGTAAACAAGCTGCAATTTACATATCGCTCGGTGTGTCGCTGTCTTTAGGCGCAGATGTTGTTTTAGTTTTAATTAGTAGTTTCGTAAAGGCTGATGCTTTTGGGAAGGTTTTAAGCTGCGGATGCAAGAATACATTGGCTGTACCTCCTAAGGCATGTTAAGCTGACATTTGTAGATCTTTGACGGTCGTCACAGATAGTCAACCAAAAAAGAGAAAATAGAGATCAGATGAGAATCTATAAAGGTATTAATTTAATGTTACTGCGATTAATCTTATCGTGTATTACGCCACGCCTGTATTGGCAGCGGCGTCGGCAGGTGGCATGTGAAAGTGGGTTAGATTTACATACGAGGACAAAATTTTATTTCTCAGGTGTTTTTATTTTGTTATCTTTTCATCTCATCAATTTTAACATAATTCCTTGAAGGCGTTGACAGAATATTATGTACGTAAATACGTACACCCACATACCTTCAAACCATGCTATTTAAATTGAGACTATTGCAATCAATCTATAGATTTTTGAACAAGAACAAAGATTAAAGATCATCAAAATCAAAACATTTATTCCAAGTAGGCCAGTTACAGGCACTTTTGAATAGTCGAACAAATCTATATAAATAAAAAGAGAAGTCCTGACTGACTGACTCATCAACGCCCAGCCCAAACCCTTGGACCTAGAAAGCTGAAATTTTGCACAGAGGTTCCCTTTATAATGTAGACAAGGAATAAGGAAGGATTTTTCGAAATTCAACCCCTAAGGGAGTTAAATAGGGGATGAAAGTTTGTATAGAAAATCGTCATTTTCACGCGGGCGAAGCCGCTGGCAAAAGCTAGTACTAAATAAATTAAGCTACAGTCACAAGGCATAATAACTGTGAGTGTACTGTAGTTCCCCATTCCACAGCGTTGATGTCAGGAGAAGAACGTTAAGAAACCCATGGACACTCTTTATTTAAATCATAATATTGTTACAAAACTTTGGTTACATCATTCATGTTGTGATAGTATATCATCTGAATTCAATGTTACAGTTCTCTCGAGAATTCGGGAGACGAGTTTTCGCCCAGTAAACCAACCGGCCGACAAGAAAACTTCACTTATTATACGTCACGCTGAGTGCAAATTAATGCTTTATTGTTTCTTTCAAAGTCAACTTTTTCCCTACAATAATCACCATTTTAACCTCCATTTTCAGAACACATGATTATTCATACCTTACCAAACTGAAACATATTTATATTCCATACAAAAGTAGTTAAAGGTATTTAGAAAACGATTTGCTAAAGCAAGCTGAGCCTAAAAACGGCTTGTTTGCGGCAAACAACTCAATTAGCGCAGACTTGTAGAGGTTTATGGTTGTTCAGGTTTATTTGGCTAATGCTTTCCTTTTTCAGACGTTTTTTCAGGTAATTGAATGCGATGGCAAGGTTGTTAGTTGTTTGTAAATAAGGCTAAAAAGTGATTTACGATAGAGGGATTTTGGTATTTCAAGTATAAACTACGAGTAGTGTGTTCGACAGCCGATGGGGTCGATCTTCGAATTGTCGAGTTTTCTCCGTGCTTCGGAAAGCACGTTACTCCGTTGATCCCAGTTGTCAGTGACCCGAAAATCTGACATTCGGTCTTACTAAGGGGTATCGTATTACCCAGTAGATACTAACTGGGTTGTGGAGGTCAGATAGGCAGGCGCTCTATGAAATGATGCTCTATGAATGGAGCGAAAGGGAGTGTCAGACTTCTACTGACTAAAACCACCCATGTTCCTTCTTAGCCCTTTGTGTCCAGGGTTGCGGTATCTCTTTCGAACAACCCGCAGCCCCGACAGGCGTTGCCCATTGCGGGCCCCTGCAATGTTGCTGACATCTCTTGAGGCGCGCGTGGAGCACGAACCCGCCGTCGACACGGCCTGTCATCGCCATAGGACGGACGGACGGTGAGCTAGCCCATCACTCACCGTCTACAAGCCCGCGCCTACGGTGGCTGGAAGCCATCCCTGCCCACTGCTTAATCCCAAATTCTCGCGTGATGTAAGGTTATGTTAATTTAACTCTAAATACCAATCTTCTTAAAATAGAATACCTGTAGTATATTGTTATTCCAAGTTCAAAATAATCTTACCAACTCTAGGTCCTAACTTTAATTAGTTCAACCAATAACAAAGTTATCATTTCATTCCCTTTGTACTTTAGTATGCTATCATATTATTATAATCACACCTTTACTATTATGTAACAGAGACAATTACTGAAGTTCGGAATACCAAAATAAAGAAAGTTATAATTGAAGACGACTTACATTCATTTTAATTCAAAAAGTAATAGCACATAGTTTGTCCATGTGAAGCCGGTCACAGACCATAGGTTGGTGAGGGTTGTTCGAAAGAGATACCGCGGCCCATGAAACAAAGGACTTAGAAGGAATATAAGGGGTTTTTAGTCTGTAGAAGTCTGACACTCCCGGGCGGGAGGAGTCATTTGAAGATTTTCCACAATCCAAAAAAAAAATGGGTTCATGGTTCATGACTTGTTATAAAAAAAACTGAAAAAGTGTCAATTTCGTATTTTCTAGGCTTCATTTACCTTTAGGATAACTGTTACTGTACAGTTTTCTCCTACACACATTCATGCTTTCAGTGCAGTTGCACCAGCACATGCACAATTGCACATGCACAAACAAATGCACTTGCACATGCGTAACCTATGGTGTAACCTGTGCTTCACTGATGATTGTAGACCTACACAAAGTGAGTATCTATGAGCCATAACGATGAATAAGCTTCGCCAAAATAAGCTTCGTCCGTGTGGAGTTTTGTAATTGTCCCATAGGATTGTACTGCCGTTTTCCTATAGGTATGTTAATTAAAGATGAAAATAAAATACCTGTGTACCAAATTTGATCCATATTCGTTCAGTAGTTTTTTGTGGAAGATCAATCATCTATCCATTGTCACAAGATTTCGTATTTATAATAATAGTAAGACTGGCACAAGCTACCGAAAAGGTGTAAGTCAAACATTTTGAAAGTCGCTGTTGAAATACGAAGCGCTTTAAAAATATCTGACATTTGTCTTAGAACTATGGTAGATTTATGATAACTATCCCCCTTATTAATAAAAAAAAGTTAAGCCTGCTTAAACTTACGCTTCGTTTATCTCGCATGCCGTCCCTTTCATTTGAATATTTTTGAAGTGAGACGGCATGCGAGATAAACCAAGCGTAAGTTTAAGCAGGCTTAACTTTTTTTTATTAATAAGGCCGTGATTCGTTGTCATCAAGAATTATAGGTGAGAATTAATTGCATGTGCCATTCTCTTTCACAAAGTATACATAAACGCTTACACATTTTCGTAAATAGGTACCTATGATTGTAGGACTTTTCTGGAAGATGAATAAAGCCTTTCACACTATGCTTTACTTACTGATAAAAATATTTCAGCAATACCATCTGCCTAGCTTTTTCCCAACTTTTCTGAAATCGGCTCTCAGCCTAACTGGATACAGCAGAATTTCATTAAAAAAATCAGCTTCAGAGAAATAAATTGAGTATTACCATGACCTAGGACAATAATATCTCGTAGGCACGTTCACTCACAACATGATTACGTTTACGCCCCTAACTTATTCGCAACATATCTTGTATCCATATGCTTGTGCTATGTGCTTGACCTTTATAAATACAGTTTTGAATGTTATTGTATAAAATATTGTTAATTCAATAATTATACAGTTCATCTTTAGTATAACTACTACGCAGAATTATTTTTTCTCCCAGCTTATGACACCATCTTGCACAAATTAAATGATAATGTAGATTTAATGCGCTATCAACATCAAACGAAATTAAACTGCATGAATGTCTGTTCACTTCTTAAAATAATCCAATTATCGTAAATTAAAAACCGCTTAAATATCTTCATCAGCTCAATCAATCAATTAAAAATAATTAATCAGCACGCCCCAATCAATCACCCCCACTTTGTCACCCAATGTTTACAAAAACATAACCTCGCTTTCCCTTAACCAAAACAACGTCAAAATTTTCTATCTCCTTTTCTACTTACCGTGTTACATCCAAAACAATCTCTCGAGAACTGAAAGACGGAAAGTCACAATGTTCCGCGCGGCGTGTGTCCGTGACGTCATGGCCACGCGTGGCGCGTGCGTGGAGGCTCTCGAGCCACGCGGTACTGAAACATGGAACGTTTCAGCGCTCGGACTTGCGAATGCCCGCCCTCTATCGAACTAGCATCTCGTGGCGAATGTCATTTTCAGTTTGAGCTGTTTTAGTTTTATGTTAGTGCCAAGGTTAAGGTTTTAAACAGGGTTTTTTGAGTGTTTTAAAAGGGTTTTAGTGCAATGTCGATTCATGTAAAGGAGAAATGGAATGGATGTGAACTGTATTCGTTTCTTGCAGTGATTTTTTGGTGTGAGATGTCTAAATTATGAGCTACTAGCTTTTGCCCGCGACTTCGTTCGCGTGGAATAGTGACTTCCGGCAGATTTTTGGTTTATCTCGCGAAAAAAAAAAAAAAAAACTATCTTATGTCCTTTCTCAAGTTCCAAACTATGTCTGTACCAAATTTCACACAAATCGGTTCAGTAGTTTAGGCGTGAAGCAAAGACAGACAGAAAGACAGAGTAACTTTCGTATTTATAATATTAGTTAGGATTTAAGTTGTATTAATGAATAAGGATATGAGAGGTAGTCTGTAAGAGGTATCGGTGACTGAAAAGTGGTGTGATAACCGGCTGTAATGGCGGAGAAATGAGTAATAATCTAGAAAAAGTTTTGAATATTAATGTGGAAAGGTGTACGATTATAGGATGGTTTCAGAGAAAATATTTTGAAGTTTTTTTTTTTTTCGAAACTAGTTTCTTTCTTAAGTTTTCAAAAGCTTGCTATTCATGAACGATGTGAAAAATGGCATAGATAGATAGAAATGACAACCAGATAAAATTAAATACGGAAGAATACATGTTGCGCCGAACTGAAATAACTTGCAAGAGATTGTTGATGAAGTTTAAATTATTAGTTGAATATTGTACAGGCACGAGTAACTTACGGACTAACTTACGGACTAAACAGAATTATATTATTTTGACCCAGCCCGATCCCATAATACATTCGAGGTTGAGCGTTAATCTTTTTCTTTATCGGATGGCTGGCGCCTAACCTACGCCCAAATACTCAAACGTCACTCAATTTTAAGTTGCACTTAAATCTCGTGCTGTCTTTGTTACTTTAACGCAGAGTGACAGAGATAGCAGGAGTTTTGAGGGTTACCTTTTTTTTTATCGGGACAAGCCCGCCACACTATTCCCAAACCACTGTAACTCCTGTTAGCCAGAATCAACAGTGGCGACCTCAAGAAAAGCGCCGAGACAATGAAGCTCGGCGAAGTCCCAGAGAAGCGATTTAACTTTCTTGGATCCCGCAACGAAATTAATCAGAAAAGAATAGCGGAGGAGTAGGAAAAAACATAATTTCCACTTCCCTCCATATCAGCAGGAGACAGAACAGAACAAGGCCAATAACTTAACTTAACTTACTCATAATTGAGTGACGTTTGAGTATTTGGGCGCTAGTGTCACAGATTTTACACCAGCCATGGGTCTCTGACTAGACTTCACGTGCTGTCCAGAAATATCTCTCAAACATGCTTGCAGGTTTCCTCACGATGTTTTCCTTTACCGAAGCAAGAACGTTAATGAAAAACACGATTAATTCCAACCCACCTAAGAGTAGTCAACTTTTTTTTCTGAATCAATAAAGGGCGGACCCTGAGGCGCACTGGAGCCGAACGAATTAGATGCATTGACTCTCTCGAGAACGATGTCGCTGCAGATTAGATTTTTTAATCGTGAGACCGCATCCCTATCAACATAAATAACAGTTTTCAGTGCTGCGTTAAATTAAGTTATAAAAATCGAGTTAAGATGGAATGCACAATTATTGCTTAACCATTTTTGATATAAAAGTTAAAATAGTATGAAGAGCTCGGGTCAATCCTCAAGTTAAGGCTTATATAGATAGGCTGCGGGTTGTTCGAAAGAGCACAAGGGCTAAGAAGGAACATGGGTGGTTTTTAGTCAGTAGAAATCTGACACTCTCTAACTCTCTGCCCGGGACTGCTCTGCTCTGAGTGGGAGGAGTAATTTAATGATTACTCACACTCCATAAAAAAGGTGGTTAGTGGCCTGAAAGTCTGACAACCAGTCTTACCAAGGGGTATCATATAACCCAATACTAATTGGGTTTGGAGATAGACAGTCGCTTCGCGTAAAGAAATGGTATTCAACTATAATATTAGTCTGGCAGCTGACCCCAATATAGTCTGTTGTGAATAGGCTCGGGAAAATTTTAAATATAGTATATTTACCCGAGTGCTTTTATTTTTATAGTGACACTAGACCTAGACCAACTAGATAAACTGTGAGATATTATAGTCTATCTAGTTGTCTATATGCATAGTCTTGAGCGTTTTAAGCATAAGGTCGTGGATTCAATTCCCTGGTCGCGCAAAGAGTTATTTGGTTTATCCAATAGCATTTCATATTAGCCGCTCTAAGTCTCCATTTAAGTCTATATTCAAAGCAAAGAACACTTATTTATTACATTCAATGGAACTACCATAAATACCCTTGCCTAACCCTTCTAGGACAACAGGCTTGATGATAATGTTTTGTGTATTAAAATCTCGTTATTAACATCTAACCATTTTTATTTTTCGTAATAGGCAGGTAGGCCTTACCTAATTATGTAAACATTGAGGTACTAGAGACGGTACCACTACAGTTTTACCCTACCCAAAAAGAAACTCCAACATCAAAATAACTGCAATTAAACCAGTTTCACCCACACGATTTCGCACTAAAACTAAAAACCCTTTTTCAAACATATTACAACGACTATCAAAAACTTAGTCCATTACAAACTACCCTACTATGGCTATAAAACGTTCCCACAAATTGTCCACATGAAATTTTGAAGTACAATTATAATTCCGTCTCGTGGAAGACTATTATGTACTAACTAAAGTGCCTAGTCACGTGGTCTCGATAAATTACAATAAAAATTACCCGCAAAACGTGAAGATAGTCGGAACCGAAGCGGAGAGAACTACGGTAGTGTGGGTGAGTGTTAAGTGCAGGGGTTCCGTAGATATTTTTCTGTTTTATAATCGTTTATTAAAACATGCTGTTACAGGCATAAATCTTACAATTTTGCAGTATTCAAATGTAAAGTGTTATGAAGAATTTTGAATACATACAAAATGAAAAAGTTAGAAAGAGAAACGAACGACGACGAGAGATTTTTCTCTGGGAAATCGCTTTAGAGTACTGCGTAAGTGTAAGATATTTATGCTTCCATCTGTGCGAACTTAGTGTATATAATAGTAAATACCACTAATCTGTAGGCAGTGTAGGTGTATAATCCCTAAGCAACATTAAGAAGCAATTTTCGCCCATTGTATTGTTTTAATTTTCATGTTTCGTAACGAAATTTTTTTTTAATAAGTAATATTTAATTATCATAAAATAGGTCATTATAATTATCTCAAAGTTGAAATCGTTAACTCACGAGAAAATCGCATTTGAACTTTGACAAGCTTTTACGTATTACTCGTATTGCTCCTGACTGTACATGAATACAATGCAGCAGGAAGCAATGATAGCCTCGTGAAATTATTATGATTTTTCTTTCAGAAATATTAACAAGACGTTGCAAAATTCTTAGAAATCGAGTAACATCAGCTACTTCCTCTTCCCAAACTTCTGCGGAACCCAAAAAATTAACAGGTGAACGCGACTGTAATGAGGAAAGTTGGGAATACCGAAGGATTGCCAATTTAGATATTCAAATCGTGTTCGGTTCATTTTGTGGATATTTTGTGTACGCAAGGATGTTTTTCTAAATAAGAGTAGATTGGGGGATGTTGGGGAAGTGGGGGGATGGGGAAATTGCTGAAGAAACTCCGCTCTTTTTTTCTTGTATACGGAAGTTTGTATGGAGTGAATTATCGAAGAGATTAATGGCATCCTTTCAGGTGTATGGTTAGGTTGTTTTATCGTGATGTTGAATGAAAATGTAATTTATTTTTGGGAGTATGTTAAGAGTTGAGTTGGATCTTTATCTTGGAATTATATTAAGAAGGATTGAATAATAATTATATTTTGAGGTTTATAGTAGTATTACACTAAGTGTCATTTAGTTTTTGGGCAAAAGACTCGCCTCCCATTACATGCTACTTAAAACCTTTTTTTTATTTTTTTTTGGGCTTCGGAAATCATCGAATAACCCCTCCCGCTCCTCTGGGCAGAGCGGAAGGAAGTGTCAGACTTCTACTGACTTAAAACCACCCATGTTCCTTCTTAGCCCTTGTACCAAACCCTACATGTATCACAAGCGTGAAGTTATGTTTTGTATTCCACCCGATAATTTATTCAGAAAATAAACCGAAAAACCAAAAAGCCTGTTCCCGCTTTTATGTTCTAAAATTTTATAAATAAATAAAAACAGCAAAGGCATGTCTAATTTGATTGCCAACACGAGTACGTCGAGAAACTAAATTTAACTAGTACTAATGTCGCGAAGCGCCGTCAGTAGCGAACTGCGAAATTGCTGTGAACTCAAACATTTCGGAGAGAGTTAGCTTGTCACAAAAACTTAGACTCGCTACTTGAGTTGCGCGGGGAAGGCTGAAAGCGATGTTATTCTAGCAGAATTCGATATTTTTTGGTCGTTAAAATAACGAAGGGGAATAAATAAATTGTTGTGATCACAAAAGTTGCGCAAGAAAATTATTTATTAATATTTATGAGTTTGATGTGACTGCAAGACAAAGGCCTTCTTTCCCTCTTTCTATTTATCCTTGGCTGTTGGGGCCCAATCCTTTTGATGAGAGTCCAACTAGTAACTATTAAAGTAAATAATTAACCCGTCTAAAAATCTCAGACTGAACATTCGCTGTTGATCCCTTTTATTCCTCGAAGACAAATATTTCTCTTTTTTCAGGTAGGAAGAAAGAAGATTTTTTTTTAATTTCTTTGCGGGATCCAAGTCAGTTTAATTATTGTTAGGGTTTCGGAAACTTTGATGTAAATGGTCAATGTCTCGGCGCTTTTCTGGTGGAAACGAAAAGAAGCCACTGTTGATTCTGGCGCACGAGGGGTCGTAAATGGCCACTTTAGCAAATATGGATTGCGTAAAATTCGTAAAATAGTCACAGACAAAGTTACTAAGAAATAGTTCATTTTACGACCTTTTAGCAATTCATATTATGATCTGCTAAAAGCTCTACTCCTTAAAATAAGACTTACTGCCTTCCTCAAATGTCAATGAATTTAACTTTACCTGTACTGTTATTTTCATCATTATTTATAAAACCTCCAAGGTAACCAAAGCACGTACAGTTCCTACAAAAAAATATTTGCACGTTTACACAAATGTAGGCAAATCCTGTAACTCAATTTACACCTTTTGCCAGTCTTTGTACTTATTCGGCAAGTAAAAAAGGTACGTGTTGAAACATTTCTAACGAAAGAAGTGGGTTATCGTTGTAATATTATTTTTGGTAGGTAACTTCATGTCTGTAATCTCTAAGGGGTGTGCCTAATATTACAACCACATTTCGCAATTTAAGAATTGCCAAACATATGTGGCAGTGGGCAGGGCACATTGCTCGCAGAACGGATGCCCGATGGGGCCGGAAAGTTCTGGAATGGCGACTGCGAACCGGAAGACGTTGCGTTGGAAGGCCTCCCACTAGGTGGACCGATGACCTGGTGAAGGTTGCGGGGATCCGCTGGATGCGAGACGCACGGGACCGGTCAATGTGGCGACACTTAGGGGAGGCCTATGTCCAGCAGTGGACGTCTTTCGGCTGAAATGATGATGATGATGATTTCGCAATTTATGTTTTAAGACCCATGTTACAGGGGACGAGGCTATTTCCATCAACCGGATAAAAATCCTGGCTCCAATAATAACAATTTGACCGAACCGGAAATTGTACCCAGTACCTCATGCACAGCAGTCGCAGCCGAGACGGTTTTAAGTGGCAGTAGCGAAGTTGTACACTGAGATATTTAAAAGAAACCGTATTTTCAAGAATTGGAGGTATTTATTTATGGAACAGTTATTTTGTACTTATTTATTTTTAACCTAGTTAGGAAGATGCTCATAGGCTTCTTTGATTGCTACTGCTATTAATGTCACAATATTTATAAATAAAAACATATTATTATAACGCCTTTTTGTTTGGTTCGAGATATCGCTCGCTTTTCCTCAATATCGAACACTCCCATAATAGGCCCTCTTCATACAAATCTAATGCAACAAACTACTTCTCTTCGCGCCGCCTATTAGCTGAATGGGTCTGACGTTAATTTTTACCAGTACACAAGAGTCCACACTTTTGTACAGTTTTATTTCGTGTGTACTTTTCACACGGTTTTGGAGAGGTCAGCGAAATGTGGAGTGAATGTTTTTGAAAGGTTCGTATGGTGGTAAAATGATAATAAATATTTTTGTTAGACTGTGAAAATGTCATTTTACGTTTGGAAAACAATGATAAGTTGAATATAACAAATTGAAGTGATGACTACTGATGACTCACTGTATGACTACCGTGTCGACAGCACGTTCGTGTTCCACGCGCGCCTGAGCAAGAGTCGACGCCCGTCAGGGCTACGGGTTATTCGAAAGGAACAAGGGTGGTTTTTAGTCAGTAAAAGTCTGACACTCTCTCCCGCTCTGCCCAGAGCATTTTATGATATACCACCCTGCAAAAAAAAGGCTCTCTGTATGAGTATTTTCCGTGTACCAGAAGGAATATTTTATGACTACCCCAAGGTGGGCCTTTAAAACGTGGCTGAGAGAGACTAGATGCAGCAAGATAGGTTATAGGGGTATATCTTTTGGAGAGGCCTATGGACAGCAAGAGAGGTAGCGACAACTTAGGATGATTGATCAAAATGCTCTATCTCGCTGTCACGGTATTCTATTTAAACTGTTTAGCCGAACAGTTTTCTATGGGCACACAGAGAGGCGATCACCTAGGTTAACACAAACGATCATTTTTATCACAGTAATACATTCCTGTAAAAGAAGTCCAGTCCTCCACGCACAAAGACCTGGGCAACACCTAGCCTTTAAAAGCCAAAACTAACCCATGCGTAAAACCATCACTAAATCTCTATTCCACATAAAAATAAACTACAAACAAGTTTATCCATAAAAATGTAGTAACATTAGCAACATCCACCTCCCACATGATATACTGTCGGAAGCACTCTTTGGCAAGGCCTACCACCATTATGCATGTTGCAGGGAATCTTGGCAAAATTGTGTCATTATGCCAAATACGAGAATTTAAAGTTGGGAACATTTTTAGTTGGCAACTGGCTAGATATTGTTTTTAATTTTGTAACATATGGCGTGTAGTTCCTGGTGAAAAATTGGCAGAGATTTTTACCTTTCCTGTAGATGTTTTGGACTTAGTTATGGTAGGTATCTGTGATTTTTGAAGATGAGACAAATGGATAGACTAATGTGCTTATGGATTTACTTGCTTATGCCCGCAGTTTCATCCGCGTGGTGTTCGGCATTGTCCCACGGGATCGTACTACCGGGATAAAAAGTATTCTGTTTGTTAATCCAAGTTATAAACTATCTATGTGCCAAATTTCATCTAAATCCGATCAGTTGTTTTTGCGTGAAAGAGTAACAAACTTCCGCCATTATAATATTAGTGTTATAGTGGGATGGTGGTGAAACATTTGAGACCGTGTTCATGAAATTGCGACATTTTAGTACTTCCTGAGACGTGGCCAGACATGACGCTGCATCATTGAACAATACATGACATGGCAAACCGTTTGGTGATACAGATAGATAGGTTCTAGGGCAGGTGTATTGAGGTGGAAATCAGCACTAAACATTTATCGGTTGTCTGCATAAAACTAGATTTTTAAACATTTATCGGTTGTCTGCATAAAACTAGATTTTGGCGGCAGTTTCGCCCACGTTATAGTATGTACCTCGTACATACATCGGTATATAAAACATAAATGATGTCCTAAGCCTTATCCAGGTCAGAGTGACCCAAAATTCTTCCTAATGGACAATAAAGAATTCACAAATACATTATGGATGGGCCATAACAAAAAACCCTCAACACATAATTCACCCATTAAATAACAAAACAGCCAAATTAAAAAATCTCCAATAAATAATCCTTCGTAATTTATAGCTTTACTTAACTTGAACAACATAAGACAGAGTATTAAAACAATGATGATTAAGATGTCTTAATTAAAGTTTATTTTTTGTTGGTTCATTAAGTTTTAACGAAGCTGCGGTGAAACATGACTCCTATTAAAACGAACGCGTCTTCGGACTGAGTTTATTATTAAGTTGGGGTGATTAGATCATCATTTTAGAGTAATTTTTCGTGGAAATGGATTGTTTAATTATTGAAAATGGATAGTCCTTTGGCAAGTGCTTATTTGTTGATGATTCTCTACTCATCAACATATAATTTACAGCACTCAATCAACGTACATTAACACAATATTGGTAGATGCTGAACTGTGTAAGCGAAATATGTGAAACCATATTTCATACACAATTTTGAAAGTAAGATTATTACACGACTGCCCCAAAAAAAAGAGTGTTATGTTTTTAGCGTTCATGTATGTATGTATGTATGTATGTATGTTTGTGAGTTTCTTTATTCCACCATAACTTCTAAACGCCTGAACCGATTTTGATGTATGTGGTATCATTAGATTCTTTGCGTTATCCCGGGTGACATAGGCTATAGAAAAATTCAAAAAACATTATAGGGTGGCCATGGTTTAAAAATAAAACGAACTTTTAATTTGTTTTTATTGAAATTATAATGAAAAAGATAATCATCGTCTAGAACTTGTTAAGCAGATTACAAAAATATACCACAGTAGTATTCAATATCTATTTTGTACTAGTAATACTACTCAACAAATGATATGATAACATTTTAAACCCGGGATTCGATATGAATAAGATATATATCAATAGATTCCTTGTAATGACAGAAATAAAACTGGCTAGGTTACAACTCCCAAATCCGTCCACCACGGCAGCTGAATGGTTTTAAAGTTTGTATGAAAAGTCAATATGCGTGAATCAATTTACTTAAAACATGGTAACAATATTCATTTAAGGATGTAATAATGTATGCATTTAAAGGGTGAAAAAAGATATTCAGGGTTGAATTTTGTATGGAAAAGTCCTAGTGAGAGATTGAAAAACTTTGCGTGTGTAATAAAACAATAGGATGTGTGCAAGTGCGGCGTTTCAAGTATATAGTATCTCAGTAGGTACTATACTTGAAACTGTTTGGCACTATACTTGAATTTCTGTTGATTCCTAAGAAATGAAGAAATACGTCTCCTGATGTTTGAAAATAACCCCTTATACTTTAGGGTAAGTTAAGAGTTATACAGAATAGTCCACTTTTATTATGTACATCAAAATCAGTACCTAAACTCTGTGAACAAACTAGGTACATAGCAAATATAATATTTTTCTTCAGGCTAGGTTTCAGCCCCCCCCCCCCTTTATTTAAAACAGTACAAAAAAAAACTCGCTCGCTTCGCTCGCGCATCCACCCATTTCTTACTTTCGCCAATCGTAGTCATTTCACAGACTTATCTACATGCTTCTGTTCTCAATTCTGAAGGCCTGAACAAAAAAATTAAGTCCCTTTTGACTCTAATAACTTTTCTGCATTACATTAATAAACTGAGTTCGTCAACAAACATAATATTGAGCTTCGTGGACCTCAAATGTTGAAATTTTACTACTTTTGAGCTCTATCCAGGCATAGATGTCTAGCGCTTCATCCCCCTAGATAAGTCCCCCAACTATGTTGGAGTCGGCTTCCAGTCTAACTAGATGCAGCTCAAAATTGGTATTTCACATGGAACCGCTGCCTTTTTGACCTGCACATTGGACAACCCGGTCCAATGTGCAGGTCAAAAAGGCAGCGGTTAATATGATACCCCTTGGTAAGATTGTTGTCAGACTTTTGGACCACTGAATACGTGTGACGACTGTCGAAGATCACAGCCGCCCTGGTTGTGATGTGTAAATGTTACAGTTTGACGTGCATTCCGTGAAAATGAAACCCAGTAGTCGACACTAACAAAGTAAACATGCACCAATCATTTTTAGGCGCTTGGTTCCGAAGGTGGAGGATTGATGTAAACCATGACAAGAGTAAGCGATTATTTTCTCAAAACCAAGTAAAACAGTCCTTTATCCTCTCAGCTCCTGTGGTAATATCTTAAAAAAAAACATACAAAGCATATAAAAATTTTCGCGCTCGCTACGCTCGCGCATCCATCCTGTTCTTTCACCGATCTGTATTGCTTAAAACGTTCATCTAGGTACTTCTATTCTCATTTCTGTTTTTAAATCGTTCATCCAGGGAAAATTTACCAACGCTTTATCCCTTTATCCCCTCGATAAGTCTCATTGGGTAGCAATTCATAAAACATTTTAATAAAATCAAACGACGCAAGCTACCAATGATTATGTTAAAACGTGATAGTGCACAAGCTGCAAACGGTAACATTGAACAGAAGCATAGTAAATCTAGACGCGTGACACAGTTAGAAGGTTACGTTCAGATCCACGTTAGCTAATCCCTTGTTAAACAGTCTCTCCAAGAACTAAACCACCATAGATCTCAAAGTTTAGTATCCACGAAAAATAAACGATTTACATTTTTGACTTGTACACTAGACAACTCAACAAGTTAGTACCGAGAAGGTATCAGTCGCATCTTCCAACAACAACGTTTTTCAAATAGCCCCCGGTTACCACTCCTATTATGTAGAACCGTGCTGACAATGCACAAGCTGCAAACGGTAACATTCGACAGAAACATAGTCAAGACACGAGACACAGACAAGAGGTTTCCTAATTTACGTTTAGATCCATGTTATCTAACCACATACTAAACACTAATTATAAGAAAATAAATCAAAATTCCTCTTTAACACTAAAAAATGTGAAATAAAAACAAATAATTAAAAAAATTAAAAAACACGCCTGCCATGTCAAAAACTAAACTAAAAAATTAAAAATAAGTCAAACGATTTCAGTGATGACAGAGAACAAGGTCCTATAAATGTATTCGAAAATGGAAAACTGAAAACTAAAACTTTTATTGCAGTCGGGGGACAGTTCGCTGGATCAATTCTTTACAGGTGGCCCCCGACTGCAATAAAAGTTTTAGTTTTCAGTTTTCCATTTTCGAATACATTTATAGGACCTTGTTCTCTGTCATCACTGAAATCGTTTGACTTATTTTTAATTTTTTAGTTTAGTTTTTTTCCTTTAAATTCTCTGCTAACTTAATTAATTGTTCTCTTCAATGTAGTCGTATGATACGCAAGTCGCTATAGTTTTATGGTAAATCGCAAGTTAGCCTCATTGATCCCTTTTTTAGCAGCAGTATATAAAGCAAAAATTCAAGTTTTTAAAAACCCACACTTCATAATACAACCATATTGAAGTGCTCCTAAATCACAGTTACCGGAAAGTGGCTCAGTTATAACATAATCGCATCAGAGACGCGCTATAAACAACGATACCTTGCTCGCCGTGCGTAAATTTTCATTTGTTGGCCGTGCTCGCCCGTGCTCGCACAGCGCAACACTATATCATAATTCTACCATTCTACCATTGAACTCTAAAATATTTCGAAAGCTCACGTGTATTACCCGGTTCTGTAAAAGTGCCGTATTTCATAGCGTAACGTTATTTATTGATAAAGTTTTCGTTGCAATATGTATGAGGCTTTTGTTTTCGTCCAATGATGGCCCGTGATGGGCCTGAAGTGTATTAAAGCCTGCGTGTGTTATAGATAGATTTTTGAACGGTTCAAAGGCAATTTATTTTGTTGGGAAAAATGGGTTTTTGTCAAAATATATTGCAACAATGAACGGTCAAAGAGAAAAATGCGAAGGCTTACAAACCTTTTGTGCCCATCATTAATATATTGATGTCCTCAGTCAGTGTTTATCATCACGAAATATGCCAATACGGCCTGAAGACACTGAACATAAGACATAAAAGCCGCACATAGTGCAAAATGCCATTTGCATTATTTTGCAACTGCTACTATCCTTACGTAGGTACTCCTTTTGTCTCCATGAATAGATAGGTACTTCAAAGGAATATATTTTTAAAACAAAGAAATATTTATTTATTTTCATTTCAATCAGGTACAGACCCATAATGTGTTAGTATTCCTTAACCTATGTTAGTAAAATTCACGAAAGCACAATAAATAACAACGACAAACATATAACACTTAATTCCGCCACCTACTGGCGATACCTGGCGACAGTACATGCACTGCGGACAGGTGCGCCATCAGTTGTCCTTCAGTCTTACTGGCAACAATGCCTAGAAGACTGCTGTCGCTACCCCGCATCCGACGCAGCAGCGACGCGGATCTTTTACGAATGATCGCAAAGAAGTCATCCGTGCGCGCTGCCGCGAACATCATTACAGGCTCTTCTAAATTCAAACACAAATCATTCTGTCAACTTCACAACATAAATTCTTCCAGCCTCCTTGACACTCAAGGACCCATAAATTCTTATCAGCCAGCATTACCACGGCTATAGATTACTCAGTAAGTAACCGATTAAAACCTCTTTTATCGTCAGGTCATAAAAACACATACGGTGTCTAAGATCACAAGCTCAACTTGTAAAGTATTTTTGTCAACCCTGCTTGTATTATTTTGTTTAGATTTTTTCTTTAGATAGAATTTACAAATTCAACATATTTATTTTAGTTTAGTTTTATGAATTAAAAAAAAACATTTATTTCTTTAAACTTTATGTAAAAGAGTAGCTCAAAGGCGGACTTAATGCCACAAGGCATTCCCTACTAGATTATATTTTTTATCGTAGCAGGTGGCGTTCTGTGGTTTCTGCCTACCCTATGTATGTACTGTTGAGTCAAATAGAACAACATTATGGTAGAGAATCAACTTCAATGATTTAAAATAGATTTTACTTCAGTGTTATAGAGCAAAATATTCAAGCAAAGGGGTGTACCAATACGTTGTGATCCTATATTGTTCCTGGCATTTCGAAGAACATTAATTAAACATCTTAAAAGCTATTTAGCTAAGGAGGGGGGGTAGAAGCAATACAGTGTTGTGGTTTTGAAACCACTACACAGTATTGCTTCTGGCGACAATTGTAACTGTTTTACTTACTCTAGCAGTATTTGGAATAGAGATACGTAGACGGTCTTTTAGAGATCTTGTAGAACCAGCGAAGTCCGTCGTCAACCAAATCCACAGCAGGAGGGCCTGTTTTCCAGCAGTGGAGCCATATTATACGCTAATACTTTTTATATCTTCATCATCATAATTTTCAGCCAATTTGAATATCAAAAAATTCAAACTCAAATATTTTATTTCAATTAAGCCATTACAGGCACTTTTGAATGTCAGAAGGACGGAAGAAGAACGAAACTACGAGTGCAATACGTCATTCCGAAAGTCACCACGCCGAACCACACGCCACCGAATGCCCGCATCAACGAACACTGCGCGAGCACAAAAGCACGCAGCGACGCAAACCGCAACAACGAATGCTCGAGACCCCGAATCACGGAACAACGTATGCACGCCGCAACGTGCAACCGCCGCCCCACGACCCGGAGCCCCGCACACCCGCCGCCACGGCACACGCCGCCGCGCGCCCCCGCACCCACAGCACTCGCCGCCGAATATATGATATATTTATTCATTGTCTCGGCGCTTTTCTTGTGGTCGCCACTGTTGATTCTGGCTAACAGGAGTGACAGTGGTTTGGGAATAGTGTGGCGGGCTTGTCCCATTTAAAAATGAACCTCGACGAAGTCCCAGAGAAGTGATTTAACTGTATTGGATCCCGCAACGAAATTAATCAGAAAAGAATAGTGGAGGAGTAGGAAAAAAAAACATGATTTCCACTTGCCTCCATATCAGCAGGAGACAGAATAGAAAGATAGGTATGTCTATAAATTCTAAACCGTCATCAATTCTACCTATGCAATCTTCTTCCAATCCATAAGGCTTGATAACACGATAACCTGAAAGTATGGACCAGCAGTAACCATATTTTAGTCAATCGTAAAAGTGACCCTAACACTAAAATAACTTATAGGGGACTTGGATACTTCATGATTGGTCAGATAAAAACAAATGGCCTACGTAAACTCTGAGTTCAATATTACCTGGGTAGGTAAAGTATATACGACCTATAATCGTAGACCAGTTGACGGTTAAACTGGCAGTAACACTGTGAAGTCGGTTAAAAATTAATAACATACACACATAATTATATTTCACGGCACGGTTGGCGCAGTGGCTGAGCGATTAGACTGCTGTGCTGCGAGTCGCGGGTTCGATCCCCGCACGGAACAAACATCGACACCGCAGTATGACTTATCTGCCTCGAGATTCATTGACGTATATAGCGGAAGTCTAAGTTTCCTCTGCTAATAATAGTGATGAAGATGAGGCCAGCTTATACTGGTTAATGCCACTGACATGCAGCCTATCATACCTAAGTAGATACCCGAAGAAACGATAAAGAAGCTGAGTTATATTACCTTGTTTACTACCAACATAACAGACATATACCTGTCATGATAGCATCAACTTCTATTACTTTTTATTTCAGGTATAATTTTTACTGAGCACTTCCCCTGCGTAATTCAAGACTGTGAATTGACCTAACTCCGCTTTGAATTACTCCAACCGGAACATGTCTTTGACATAAATTTGGTAATTCGCAAACTGTATACGGGGGAACAAACAATTTTATTAGCTTAGATAGCACAAATTGTGGAAAAGGCAGGATTAACAGAAGGCACATTCAGAATCAATTCGACGACTAAGATACACACTCTGCTGTTCATTTAGGTTAACACCTATTTTAAAAGGTAAGAATCTACTCTGAACTATGATTTTCGGAATTCATTTTTATTTTATTTATTTTATGTCCAAAAAACTAATGTTCTTACAGTTTTGTTTCAGCCACACATAGAGAACCTCTCAGGGCTTAATATGTGTGCTGGTAATCTACATATATCAATAATAACTAATCATTATAAAACTTACTTTTTGACGATGGTGAAATTCATAGGTAATAAATACATCCTTTTTTAGGAGAAGTTTTGTATAAGGAAACGTTTTGATTTATATTTAGAACTTTTCGAACTTGTACAGCAGTATTTTAGACGGAGCTACTGCTTACCTGGGGTCTAAAATGGCCGCTTTAACAGAATCATCATAAATTCTTATAAATTGTCACTTTATGACCATTTTACGAATTGTAACATAATTAAATTAGTTGATGATTCTGAAATTATACAATTCGTAAAATGGATACTAATGATTCTGCTAAAGCGCATCCCTCATCCCAGTCCACACACATCCCAGTCTGTTACTAGGTAACGTTAAGCCTTGGAATTTGCCTCCACACTGCAAAGTACACCTTTTGTAAACTTTGTTAATATGACTTACATGTAAGTTAGGCGTTGTAAAATGAGGGGCCGTTGTCGGCTCGCAAGTAGCTTTTTACAGCCAATAACTGTGCTAATAACTTTGTCAGTAAAATGGTTTTACGTTACACGAACGATCCTACGTACGGATGAATTTGATGGGATCCGTCAGTAGGTATATGGGGGTAGGTACAGGTTTTGTTTTGTTACGTTTAATTCAATAGGTAACTGTAGTTGGATAAATAAAAGAGAACAGTCTTAAAATATATTGCTTATACTTTTGATGTTTTCTGTATTTGCTTTTACTGTGTCGCTAACAAGAGATAAACACATGTCCAGTAGTAGTACCTGTATACTCATTGATCACAACTTAATTAATTAAACGTTGAGGGTCTAGAACTCTAGACATTTTGGTTAAGACGCTGTCAACACCAAATGGCCTTGAGGATTTGTCACTGTCACACACACTGTCTATTTGTATCGGAGTAAACGAGAGCGCACTATCACTGTTACTGGGCCGGCCAGATTTTAGAAGAAAATAATGAATAAATATTGATTTAAAAAAAAAAAATGGATTATTTGTGAAATATGACTCGTCAGCGGTTTAGGTATGAATATGTTGACTTCATGTTTTTAATTGCAGACCCATACGAAAAAAAAATAAAGACATAGAACCGCTTAACGATGATTTTAAGACCAATCTTTGCAATTATTTTCTATCGAACCGATTTCGTCCAATTAAGTATCGAGTCCATCCACGGTCTTTGAAATATGATGAATAATAACATATATTTTTTTTAATGTGCTAGAACAAACAGTTTTTCTTAAAAAACTGCTTAAATAACATCAGTTTGGTGTTGTCAGCCCCTTAACCAAGATTTTATTGGACCGCAGCATAATAGGTTTTAAACGAACAGATCCCCTTAGAAACACCAACCTGCGCTCACTAAATAGATGTCAATCACTCAGATAGATGATGTGGTGTAAAAGCAGTCAAGCTGAAGTAGTAGGGCAGGCTACATGGTGCAGATGCACCCGGAGAGATGAGCTAAGATCGTCCCACATTGGACGCCTGAGGAAGGACAGCGTCGTCGAAGTTGACCGCGACGAAGGTGGCGTGACGATCTGATCTCTGATTCAGTAGAATCCTGTGTAAGTAAGGTTTATCGTTTAATTTTTTAAGTTTCTTGAATTTGCTTATATCTTTAACTGTATTGTGTTTGTCTATGAATATACCTTATCAAAAAACAAGTAAACTGCAACTAGTATAAACTTAATATGCTGGGTAGTCAAGTCTTTGACATCGTTCACAAGAGCGTCTTATCATATGCATAAAAGTGATGAATATTCAAAGGTGCTTAGTAAAGAGACGTTTAGCTCTTGGGTGCCTACGAAACTCTTTAGTTCGCTGACTGAACCACGATACATGGCCGAATATTTACGGTTTTCATGAAAAACCCGGTACACACATATCAATGAAAATATTTGTAATCGAATCCACAACGAAAAAGAAAAACATGGTGTTATGGCTTTTTTGACTTTTTAAAATCTTAAAATTTTAAAATATTTCGTAGTTTACAAAATAGTAGTAGGGGATCGGACTGGGTCAAAATAATATGATTCTGTTTAGTCCGTAAGTTAGATTATCGAAAAATATTGAATACGTGTTTTTTGTTTTATCAAATCAATAAAAAATGACGAAGATAAAACGCGTCAAAGATCTTGGAGTGGGGCTTGAAACGTCACTTGTGTCGTCAAAATGTACTATCATATGACGTCACACGAGTTTTCGAAGCTCTGTATCGTCTTCATTTTAAGCTTACGTGAAAAAGGAAAAAATACGTGTCCAATAATTTTTGGAAATCTATCTGACGGACTAATTAGTTTTTTTTTTGTCCGATCCCCTATTATGTAGGGTAACTTAAACCACTAATTTTCCTTAGAAATGTACTATGATAAATTAGGGGATGCCTTAATAAAAGGGCCCCCATAACTTCCCATGAGTGTCATAATAAGCGACCAAGGGTAGGAGATTATGGCCTTACGTGGCAACACCATGTATTCTAAATTTTGAGTTTAAATGACTATATTATATGTCATTGTGAAGGGCTGTTGGTTTCGGGAGTTTTGAAAAGTTTTGTTGTGGATTATTTTGATGGTTCTGGTTACTTGATAGCAAGAAGATTTAGAGCAAACCAGAACCAAATGCCTAGATAAGTGACAATCGGTTAAAAGCGGATTTCAAAGGAAGTTTTTCGATAGATTATGTCAATTCAATACCTCCCCGACCTGGGAATCAAACAGAGGACCTCTTGCTCAGCACTCACGCTTGCGATCAGTAAACTGCTAGGTAGAACTTCTATTGTTAAAAAAAAGCAAAATTAAAAATTTTGAAAAAACCCACCACGGTTAAAAATTAATTGAAAAAACTATAAAATAACATAAAACACCCGCCTTAAAGGAACCCAAGAATGTCCGTCGGGGGCTGCCATTAAATGAACTAGTTTTGCAATGTTCAGCTCCCGACGGACATTCTTGGGTTTTTTAATATACTAAAATCATTTTTTGATAAAGTCAATAATTTTCGGAAATAATCGCTCCAAACGTAAAAAACAATGTGTCCCCCCCCCCCTCTAACTTTTGAACTATAAGTTGAGAAAATATGAAAAAAATCTAAAAAGAAGAACTTTATTTATAAGGACTTTCTAGGAAAATCATTTTGAAATTGAAAAAAAAATGAATTAAAAAAAAAATATAAAAAAAAAAACAAAATGGATGCGAACACTTCTTGTGACGGACAGGAAACTACGGCACCCTACACTGAGCGTGGCCCGACACGCTCTTGGCCGGTTTAGAAAAAAAAAACACTGCCTTAAAATTCGCCAACAGAAAAAAATACCCAGACCGTTTTCCCAGACTACACAATTTAACACAAAAGTAGCTGAATCGATGCATTTAAGACCACAAAACTCTTAAAGGAAATAGCGTTCAAAACTTTGATCAGCGGCCAAATGTAATCCGTACCTGAAAGGTCCCGGCTACACGGATCTTGGCACGAATTCTTAAACTGTCCCAGGCTATGTTAAAATGAATACCTAGCTGAGGAGGGTTAACGTGGGAACTCGAGGTTATATCGTCTGAAAATTCAAGTGATTTTGAAGAAAACCGCTGAAATTTTCAACATCCATAGTTTCTTTTAGTACTATTTACTTTTTACCCGACTACGGCGAAGCCAAAAGGAAGGGTAATGATTTTGGCAGTCTATGTATGTATGTATGTATGTTCCACCGTAGCGCCTAAACTACTGGACGGATTTTAATAAATTAGGTGTCAATAGATTCGTAAGAATAGTCCGGGTGACATAGGCTATATAAATTTTATAAATTCTTTTTATGACGGAATTTAAATGTCAAAAACTTACCTAAAAAAATATTAAATTGAGATAATCATAGCAAGTTTGGTATCAAATGAAAGGTCTTGGCGAGCACATTACAAATATGTATTATATTATGGTTTAAGTACACACAAAAATAAAATTCAAATATTTAAGTTCAAAAATCTAAAACCCGACTACTAACAAAATCGCGGTCTTAAAAGTAGAAAACAAGAAAATAATTATTGTCTGATATTCTTCGTAGTCGCATGCCACCTTGCAATGGCAATTAGCAGCTGACTTCTGTATCAATGAGAACGCCATGAAGGAGCATCAGGTATCACTGGCATGCGACTACGAAGAATATCAGACAATAATTATTTTCTTGTTTTCTACTTTTAAGACCGCGATTTTGTTAGTAGTCGGGTTTTAGATTTTTGAACTTAAATATTTTTCTTTTACTATTGCTGGCACACTGTCCTGGATATTTTTTTTTTGTTTTGGTAGGTGGGAAATCATCAATTGATTCCTTCCGCTCTTGGCGGAGCGAGAGTGTAAGACTTTTACTGACTAAAACCCCCATGTTTCTAATTAGCACTTTCTGTTCCAGGGTTGCAGTATCTCTTTCAACCAGTCCCGCAGCCTCTGCAGCTGTATTAAGCCTGCCCTGTAGAGTGCAGTTACAGCCCAGATCAATTATATCACAATTACGACATTTCGTATATCCCCTTTTCCTTGTTTTTCCTTTTTTACTAGGTACCTATGTAGGTTCTTTCCATTTTTGTAATCTTTTTTTTTTTAATATATATTGTGTGTGTGCTTGATGTACCTACTGACGTCAAATAAACATTGTTTCTTTCTTTCTTTTCTCATCTAAAACTGAACCATTTCAATTTCTCTGATATTTTCTACTATTTTTATCGGATCGTATCAGATGCACTAACAATGGTCGAAACAAAAGGATGTAAGAATCGTCCAAGGAGGCGTTCTGTGTTTTCTGCCACCCGGCACCATGGGGAAAAGGGTTGAGTGCAAAAAGTGATAAAGCATCGTCTTCCCATAGTAAAACAAACTTTCTCACTTTAATGTAGTGTAGAAATTTAGCCTACACGCCGCCAGGACAGGTAGGTGCTGCGGAATTACTTAACGACAGTTCCGAAGTAGCGCGGGGAATAATTACAAACGTACTAGTTGCTATGTCTTATCTGTTTCAATGTTAGAATATACGTGAGTGTGCTGTGTGTTTGGGTTTGTATTATTAGTTTTATACTATTACTAGCTGATGCCCGCGGCTTCACCCGCGTGGATGTCGTTCAAATTATATACTAAAACCTTCCTCTTGAATCACTCTATCTATTAATAAAAACCGCATCAAAATCCGTTGCGTAGTTTTAAAGATTTAAGCATACAGACAAACAAATAAACAAACAAACAAACAGACGCGACTTTGTTTTATACTATGTAAGGACTAGCTTTTGCCAGCGGCTTCGCCCGCGTGATTATGTCGATTTTCCATACAAACTTTCATCCCCTATTTAACACCCTTAGGGGTTGAATTTCGAAATATCCTTCCTTATTCCTTGTCTAAATTATAAAGGGAACCTCTGTGCACAATTTCAGCTTTCTAGGTCCAAGCGTTTGGGCTGGGCGTTGATGAGTCAGTCAGTCAGTCAGGACTTCTCTCTTTATTTATATAGATAGATTTATACTGAAAATGGGATATTTACCATGTTTACCTATTATTGTCATTGTCTGCTCATAAATGCCCACAATGACTTCAGTTTATTCGTGATCATGGTGCTTGTAACAGTGCTGAAATATCGGGAACTCGAAACAATAAGAAGACATGGTAAATATTCCGTTTTCAGTATAAATAATAGTGTGAGTGACCATGTCAGTTTAAAATCTTAGTTTTATACTATTGGAAGATATACAGGGTGTAAGGTTTAGGGGATGCTTGTTCGCATATATTATTATATCGAATTCCAAAAGCCTATGGTGTTGGCTACTTCTAACCATTTTTTTTATTCTTTCGGAGTATCACAATTATCCAGTACACACCCTTAATTAAAACAAAACAAATTTATTTACAGCAGTATCTTCTACTAATTAAACAGGAAGTTTTCCTTAAAAATATCCTCATTAGCAATTACTATCACGCAACGATATCTCGGCATACTTTAATTAAATATAGTCATTAAAAATATTTATCACACCCGACGGTAAGACTTGCATTTTTATGAGTTTTTAAAAGATACGGTCAGATAAGAAGAACGGTGGACCCGATAAATATGGCCTGTGTTGGTAATTAAGACTGCACGTGTATAATTTTATGCACGAAAAGTCTCCTCGCGAAATTCTCCTTACAAAATTAAGTCTCTTCGCAATCTTTTTGTTTTTGAATGTAGCAAATGTAAAAGGTACTTAGGCCATACTTATTTTAATAATATGCCCAGTTTTATATAATAGAATAATACTTTATTGATACAAATCCTTACAATATAATTATGCTTAATATTTAACAAGGTTCACAATAGTTAAGGCGTACAAAAGCTGAAACCCTGACTCCTAAACTAGGGAAACCTGTGACTTAAGAGTCAGTGTTCTACTGCCACTTGGACACAATATACCTTATGGAACTTGAGAGCTGGTAAGCTTATTATTATTCGAGAGAGTATGTTACTATGTTAAAAACGAATTAAAAAATCGTAAAATTAAATTTTAAAAATAAAAGAAAAACTTAAGTACATTTGAAGCATATAAAATGACTGTGTGTATGTGTGTGTATATGTGTGTGTGTGTGTGTATGTGTGTGTGTGTGTATGTGTGTGTGTGACTGGGAAATGGGTGTTTTTTTTTTTTTGTTTGTTATGTGAGTATGATATGTGGTGTCTAAGTATGTGAGTATGGTAGTGACGGGTGTAAGACGGAACAATTCATTGTTTGCGTGATTTATGGATTGTGTTACGCGTTTCAGGTGGAAAGTTGTGAGTTATGTGCGAGTAGTTAATAGTTCCTCAGTTTGAGTGTAGTTCAAGAGGTACAACATGTCTTTCAGCCTAGTCTTTGCTTCGTGTTTGCTTAACCTTGCTATTTGGATGGTCTTACTAATATTTCTAAAGACAAGAGAGCTCTGGACATACTGCTGTCTTCTAGCGAAGGCAGTTCTGTGCCCCGGGATTGGGCAAAGTATTCTTTGACCACGTTTGTTAAAGTCTGGGAGAGGAACTTGACTATGTTTAGAGATTGTGGTTCAGTACAAATAATTGTAGAAGTACAAATAATTGTCTCACAGTAAGAAGTTTGAGCTCGGTGTAAAGCTCATGGGTCGGATAGCGAAAAGGCTTTTTCGACATAACCTTAAGTACCGCCCTTTGCGCACGCTCCAACTCAAGGAACTTTGTTTTGGCCGATCCTCCCCAAGCAAGAATACAATAACCGATGATGGACTGGCAAAGTGCAGTGTAAACCATTTTTAAGGTTTCTGAGTCACCAGAATGCCTTAATGACTTGAAAATATGTATTGTTTTCCTGACTCTGCCAGCAGTAGACTCAATATGCTTGGTCCATTTCAAGCCTTCATCGATTATAACACCTAAATATTTTACCGATGCCACTGAGGGAAGCGCTATACAGGAGCAAGTTGCTGTGTCCTGGCACGTGTGAGCTCTAATTGAGTACATGTTTGGGGGTTTCGTGCTAGCATGGATAGAAAACGGGATGAAGTTTGTTTTTTGAAGGTTCAGGGTAAGGAGATTTTTGCGGAGCCATTCCATGACTATTTTCAAGGATCCTTCAGCATTCTTTTTCACCTGGGCCCAGTTTTTCCCATGTACAACAATGGCCGTATCATCGGCATAAGTAAATATATTGGCAGATGTTAGAGTAAGAGTGCACAAGTCATTGATGTAGAGTAGAAAGAGCGTTGGGCCAAGAACGCTACCCTGCGGGACTCCGTATGAGATTGTCTCATCAGCACTAATATGTGGTCCTATTTTTACACATATTTTTCGGTCCATCAAGTAACTTTTGAAGAGATCAAGAACAATGCCTCGTATGCCGATGCTATGCAACTTGGATAGAAGGGTGGGAACAGAGACTGTGTCAAACGCTTTTGTTAAGTCGAGGAATAAACCCAAGCATTTATGTTGGCTGTCTAATTTTCATGCTACAAGTTCAGTTAGGTCTAGTACTGCATCTTCAGTAGATACTCCTTTTTTGAATCCGTACTGATTATTTGCTAATATGTTGTATTTGTTTAGATATTTTACTAGTTGTTTATTTATAATTTTCTCCATTATTTTCGACATAACTGGTAGCACAGCAATGGGTCTATAGTTATTAACACAATCTCTGTCCCCACTTTTATGTATAGGGTGGATTACGGCTTTTTTGCACGTGTTAGGGAATGTACCTGTGGTCATCGAACAATTAACTATATGTGTAATTAGTGGCACAAGGATATGCCGACACAGTTTTATGAGCTTGACGGGAATACCATCCCAGCCAGTGGCACAGTCCTGTCTTAAGCTTGAGATAATGGAGTTGACTTCAGCATTATCCACTTCGAGGAGGACGAATGAGTTAGATGGAGACGTGCTTTGGGCGAGAGGTGTTGGGGTAGGTTGGGCTGCTGTATTTATCATAGATGCTAACTTTTGGCCAACATTCGCAAAGTAGTTACAGACAAGGTTAGCTGCATCGCGTTTATCATCAGCTGCACTTAACAACTCATAAGGGGGGGGGGGGTTACTTTGTTTTTTGGTGTATGTAATTTCTTTGATTTTATTCCACAGTTTTTTAGGGTCGTTTTTTGCTTTGTGTAGTTCATTTTGTTCGTGTAACCTTTTTAGTTTTTTGAGTAGGCAATTACAGTAGTTTCTGTATCGTTTATATGAGGTTTGGATTATTGGGTTATCAGGTGATTTTCTTGCATTTTTGTGTAGTTTATCACGGTGGCGAATGCACCGCAGTAAGCCGGGTGTAATCCATGGACGAATATTTCTGTCTTTTTTAGGGATAGCTATTATTTTTGTGTGACTAATTATCGCGGTGCTTAATATTTCTGTAAGAGTGTCAGATGCTGTGTTAGGGTCATTAGTTTTCAGTACTTCCGAGAAATCAAGGGTTTCGATATAATTTGTTAGATTAGTGTAGTCAATCTTGGGTATTTTGGAAGCCGGCACCGATTTTCCTGAGAGCTGTTCGTTATTAATTGTTAGTAGAATTGGAAGGTGGTCAGTAACATACGACTCAATTACAAGTAATGTGGCTGTTTTGTCCGTTTTGAGCATCACATGGTCTAGGCAGCTATCATTTCTTGTAGGTATCCGGTGGGCGGGTAACAAGCCGTGTGTTGCGTTTAATGTTAAATATTCGGTAGCGCGTACCTCGATATCAATAGGTCGGATGTCTACGTTTGTGTCTCCGATTAGGCAAATATTTTTATAGTTTTTTAATGACATGAGGACGTTATCTACGCTATTCAAAAAGTTGTCAAACTCAACTCTGGTATTATATGACGGAGAACGATATATAGCCGCAAATGCAAGTTTATTTGTGATCTCGCATGTAAGGCAATTTTTGCATCCTTGCTGTGTTTTTTTTTCTTTTCTTCGCGGAACGTCCCATAATTTGGTCTTATTAGTACGTAGTCACGTGCAACCGTTGCCGTGGTTATAACAGGTTGAATTGATTCATGTTTGTCACGCAAATGTGTGAGCAAGCGTTTCCAAACAAACTTCTCATTCAGCTCAGCCACAGCAAAAACAATCTTCAAAGATGCGATTTCTCGGAATGTTCTGATCTTCAATGTATACATTATGCAGCGTCTCACCAATAACATGGCACTCCGTCTATCTTGAGCCTTGGGCCACGTGCCCCGACCACGTGAGACCGTCAGCGAGGGGTGTAAGAGGAAAAAGAAAGAAAGAAAAAGTATTTATTGGGTTTTGCACAAAACAATATAGATCATTGTTTAATTGGTACTGGGGAGAGACAACAATG
Organism: Diarsia mendica; assembly: GCA_949316265.1. NCBI lineage: Eukaryota > Metazoa > Arthropoda > Insecta > Lepidoptera > Noctuidae > Diarsia > Diarsia mendica. The sequence continues at coordinate 2,454,739 of OX438895.1, read as the reverse complement.
GAGCTTTTTTAATCAATTGCCAATGAAATGCAATAACAACCGTATCTACGAACAAGACAACGTGATTACTTGAGTAAATGTAATAACTTAAGATACAATTTATTCTGTAGTTTAGTACCTAATTGCTTAAAGATAGATCTTCCAAAATCTGGAATTCATAGCATTGTTTTCTTTGGTGGTTCTTCATTATCATCACCAGCCTCTATAATGTTCCCACTGCAGGAACTCAGGCCTCCTCTCTTGGAGAGGGATGGACTATAATCCACCACGCGTGCCCAGTGCGGGTTGGTAGATGTCACACTGTCTTGGATTTTTTTGGTTCTAAGACATGCCAGTTCCCTCACGATTCTTACTTCGTTCAACTTTTTGGCTATTGAATGAAAATGTGTGGATAAGTAATTTCTTAAACTCAAATAATTACTTAAACTTTACTATAGACATTTTCTTTTTTTTTTTTTTTTATTATCAATGGGCTTGCTCTTGACTTCAATCTTGCCCTAAGGGCAGACATCGTGTGTAAGACTCCTATATCAATCCTAGAAACTAACAAATTAGCTAAAAGGTACCAAAACAGCTACACACACAGTTTCACTGCGCCATAAACTAACAATGTAGTAGATTTGTGAAGCCAATGTATCGTCACTGCCGATATTGTTTTATGATGCCAATGGCGGTGTCCTCAGCCATTTGCAGGTGATGGTGAAAGCTTTTACATGTATGTATCAGTTTTATGATAAGGCGTTTATAGTTTGAGCTTTGTTGTGTTTATTCAATACAGAACACAAGAATGTATCCGAATTAGTTTTAGATATAGACGAAAATCATAGACAAGATATAATGGAAGCTCATGTGTGTACGACTGTCGAGTTTTTCCAAATACAATAGTTTTGATTTAAACTAAATTTTCTGGTGTTTCAATTATATTACCGAGCTATCAAGGGAAGAAACAACAGAATGGTCCTTCGAGCCGGATATATTTTACTAAGATGCAGGTAAAGATAGTGAATTCCTTTTGTGTCCTCATCATCATTTTCTTCCTTATTTCATTTGGAGTCAGCGCAGCATAACTTCTCTTTCCGTACTTCCCTAGAAATAGATCATCGTCATCTCATCAAACATCAAATCTCTTAAACAAACCTCAGATGCTAAAAGTACACCACACGAGTTTTCTGGATACAGGAAATATCAAAACATGTTGAGTATAAATTTGGGTGCATATTTGAGCGGGAGTGTAACGTTGCACCCTGCATCCTGACTGCCTCGTTGGTATAACGGCGCGGCCCGTTCACGACTTTGGTCTTAGCGGCGAGTGGCGCGGCGAGCGGCGCGGCGAGCGGCGCGGCGAGCGGAGCGGCATCGGCTTGCGGTGCGTTTATCACGCCACGTACTCTCAGTAGCGGTTATAATAGTTGCAGCGGCCTGAGTACGTCACTCCCACACCGCTGTCCGCTCCGCTCTGTTTCGTGGCGTCGCACTCATTCACTAGTACATTTGTTCCTGCTGCTCCCCACACCGCGCGCCGCGGAAGCGATTCGCTCGGACAAAACCGCGCGCGTGAGCGGCGTCTCGTGGCGTGCTTCAAAAACGCACCGCTAGCCGATGCCGCCCCGCTCGTCGCCTAAGACCAAAGTCGTGAACGGGCCGTAATGGTCGCAAGCGCGACTGCTGAGCAGGAGGTCCTGGGTTCGGTTCCCAAGTCGGGCAAAGTGTTACTGGGTTTTCCATTAGGAATTTCTCAGTAGCAGCCACGGAGTCTGAATTTGTGCCCCCTATTACATGGGACTTAAACATAACTGGCGAAATGAGGGACGGTGTAATATTATGTTCATCTAACTCTTCAGGAATTAAAGGCGTAATACAAGCCCACCACACTATTCCCAAACCACTGTAACTCCTGTTAGCCAGAATCAACAGTGGCGACCTCAAGAAAAGCGCCGAGACAATGAAGCTCGACGAAGTCCCAGAGAAGCGATTTAACTGTCTTGGATCCCGCAACGAAATTAATCAGAAAAGAATAGCGGAGGAGTAGGAAAAAACATAATTTCCAAAGGCGTAATGTTGTTATTTTTAAAGGCGTAATGTTATGCTTGCTACGCAGGCAGTGAAAGCCACAAGTCAGCGAACCAACAATAAAACAAACGACAACACACACCAAACATTTAACAGCTAATCCAGCGCTTATCTAACACAACCAGTATTTATCCGAACACTGCAACACATCACTCGCTGGTTGCAGCAACCATTACATTGCACGACACGCGATTAATCCCCTTAACCATCTACATCGGTGACTGAGCGGCAACCGATTGGTTGTGCAACCAACTATTTATCGCGGACTATAATGAGACCGAAGGGACATCGGGCTATTAATATGCGTTTAGAACAAGCTGGATTGGGGAACGTTTTGTTCTTGTTTTTGGTTGAACGTTGCTTGTAACGGGTTGTAAATTAAATGGGAAGGTGATTAAACAGGTTGTTCAGTAAGCTAAGAACTGATTACACTGATTTTGGATGAATCATGACAGACGAAGGAAGATTGTAACTCATTGAGTACTTGAAGATGGATGTTTTCACTATCGCAGGCCCAATAACGCTGGAGTGACGATTTTTACTCTCCACGAAAATTGGAAAAATATGCTGTTTGAATAAAAACTAAAGAAGAAGCTAACAAGCTACACCGATCGTCTTACTAGACCGGCATTAATCGAGGATATTAACAAATTGTTCGAAAATCTGTAGATGAATCACCATGACCTATTTGCTAGAGACTTCCCAGTGTCCCCACATCTCCGCGGCCGCGGTGGTCATGGTCACAAAATGGACCCAAATAATAGTGTCAAGACTATCGGTACGAATGATAAAATAAAGAGAAAAACAACAACAAAATTATCTATAAATCAAACAATCACCCACCAAACCACTTAATCCATTCACCCATTTAAATGCAAGTGGTTCTCATAAAACGGCTGCCAATAAAATGGTCGTAGACAGCAACAGTTGCACTACCGGTTGTACAAGAGACAATCGTTGTATAAATTACAGTGCATGAAAACATTCGCGACTGGGATTTGGTTGTGCCAGGAAAGTTGGGGAGTTATACGGGGGTGAATTTGGAGCAGAGACGACGCGAGTTACGCAAACAAAATATTGTTTGAGATTATTAAAATAACGAAGAACACAAGGAGATAGCTTATATTTATCATAACATAGAACTCCTCTCATAGAGACTGATTGGGTCATCATTCAAAACGTGTCTACGGCCTGGTGGAAGTCCCATGTCTTCTAATTTCATGAGACTAGGTGCTGGGAATGCCGGTTTCCTCTCGGTGCTTTTCTTCAGTGTTTTGAACAATGATGAAATAAAAAAACACAACGTAACATGCTTACCTTAATTAAAACACAAAAATAAAAGAGGACACGTTAGACCACTACTGCGCCCAGCCAGCAGACTATATTTGTCCAGTATTAGCGCGGATGCAGCTGAATTCCAGGATTTTACATTATCTTCTGAGGCACAAGCCAATTACTCAGTTAAATTGTTTTATACTTTGGAAGGCTGGTAAACATTTCAAAAATATGTCATAGTAAACGCAGCGTTCCCTTACACAACAAACGCCCCTATATACCCAACAGTTTGGCTCCAGTTTGGAACCGCGGCTGCCTGAAAAAAGCGGTCTATAATTAAATCGGTGCGCGCCAAGAAACTGTCAATATACTGTGTAATGCCTGTAGGCTCATAACGGTAAACTTGGCAGGTGGCTACGGTACTTTGTTTCATTTTGTTCGGCAGAAAGAATATTCGGATAATGGACGGATATTATTGAGTAAGGTTTGGTTGATTTTGATCGTGCTGATTCTCAAGTAAAGCGATAATGCGTTATTTCATCAGGAATTTTTCAGTATCACCTACGTGTCTAGATTCGCGCTCGGTTTATGGCAATAGGCTCGTCCTACATGGGTAACATGGGATTTAACATAACTAGTGCAATGTGGGAATAATACTGTCAGGTATACCGCTGCTTAAACCTTCGGAGAATACAGGCATAATGAAATAATGAATACAAATATAATGTCATGTTATTGTTTAGACACAGCCGACAGATTTTCTTACCCTACACAAGAGACATTCAGTTGCTTAATTTATACCTTCCGCAAACGTCTCCAAAGCCATCAAAACCCCTTAAACTTCCCACTAGCATGTCCCACACCTTTACAACCAGAGTTTGATGACACACAGCTTACAATGTCACTTTTATCTACCAACATATACATTAACGCATCGCTTAGCCACACTCCGTCCACCAGTGGTCGTAAACCGACAATGTAACGTGCTCCTTCGAAAGGATTTTAACTGCAGTGTTGATGGATTGTGTGTTCGCGACGATACTCAAAGAATGATAAAATAAACGATCTGTTTAAATATGTATCCGCACGGATTGGAGACAGTGCCAAGATGGTTGGTGAATGGGAAAAATGGATAAGGAGAGAAATTAGTCGTATTGTTTGGATACAAATGTCTGGACAGATTAAGAAGAGCCACTAATGCCCTTACTTATTACTTCAAATCAATTGCAAATAGAAACGTTTGTATTATCAGGGCAGTTAATACTAAACATCCCTTTATATTATCCCCTTTTTATTTAGATACGCATAAAATACAAGAAAAGGTCTTGTTTCCAAAAACATCATAAATACTTCCATATCATTTTCGATCATTTGTTCTGTGTCTGGGTGTAATTTATCTATAATATGTAAGTATTTAGAAATATATAAGTATGTTTATCAGTTGTCTAATATTAAATACACATTTTATTGTATAAGAATATATTTTGTAATAAGTTTGACAATTAAAGAACCATGTCATAAATCATCATCATGACAGGTGTCCATTGTAGGTGGCCAGTATATAACAGTCCTCCGCCGCTATTCCTGGCTGCTGTACTCCCGGGGCCGGCAGCAACTGCTCCAAGTGTCTGCGCCATATAGCGCCACCGTCGGTTCTCACTTCATAGTGTAGATTACCCAGACGACGCATAATCGTGCCAAACTCCCATCTTTGTCTCTGGTCGGAGTAGGCTCTGGCCTGCACTCGATCACCTACGGAATAAGCTCTAACGAGAGGCGGAGTGTGCTCTGATCTCAATGCTGTCGGGGCAGTTGAGTCTCTGAACATAACGTGCAGCTTTGTTCTAACGTCTCGACTGAACATCAGTCCATAGGGAGTATGTCCATCCTGGTTTGGTGTGCGTCTAAGCCGAGTTTTCAGCACAAGGAGCTTATCTGTAAGGTTGCTCCTCTCCCCCTCCATTGCACGTAGTGCTTTCTTAATAGTTTGCACGTAACGTTCAGCCTGACCGTTAGTTGCTGGGTGGTACGGAGCTGACGTCAAATGTGTTACTCCACAGCTGGTAAGGTAGGTTTTAAATTCGTGTGATACAAACTGGCGTGCGTTGTCTGATACCAGTGTGTACGGTGTCCCAAATGTGCAAAATAACTCCTTAAACTTAGCAATGCACCATGCACTCGTTGTGGTCTTTGTGGGGAAAACTTCAACCCACTTTGTGAATGCATCTACGACTATGAGAAGTTGGTGTCCCAGAACCGGTCCTGCAAAATCTATATGAATTCGTTGCCAGGGTCCGCTAGGTTGTTCCCAGTGGTGTACAGGGGCTTTTGGTGACTCATTCTGTTCTAATCGGCACGATCTACAAGATTTTACCTTGTTCTCAATGTCCTTGTCTATATTTTTCCAGTATATGTAGCTGCGTGCAAGCAATTTCATTTTAACTATACCGATATGTGTCCTGCATGCAGTTCCTCAAGAACACGAACACGTAAACTATTGGGTATTACCACTCTGGTACCTTTCAATATGCAGTTATCCTGGAGTGTTAATTCATTATCACCATAACCATATTGTCGTAATGAGTGACCTGTCTGTAGTGCTTGTAGTAATGTATTCAAGTCATTGTCTTTTCTCGTTTCACTGGCTATAACTTCTGGTCGGATTTCTAAAATGTTGATCTGTTGTAATTGATACGCACAATGTTGGTCTATTGATGTTTCTTTTGCTATTTCAACTGGGAATCTTGATAGGTAGTCAGCGTTTGAATGTTTGACCGAAGCTCTGTATTCCACGTTGTAGTCAAATCCCGATAGAAAATGTGCGTAATGGAATAATCTCATTGTGCTTAGTGCAGGTAATGTCTGGTGTGGATGAAAAATCGAGGTACAGTACGCTCAAATTATCTTGGCAGCTCCGAACTTCGTGCAGGTCATTTTGTTACAACGAATGTATTAAAGTGTTATGATATTTACTTTATTTGTATTTCTCACTGTTTAAATTAGATATTTTCTGATCGTTTAAGTATTGGTTTATCTGGCAATAACAGTTTTATTCCCAAGTTTACATGCGTAAAATTTCGCAAAGCCTATGTTCAGAGCTGCCAAGATAATTTGAGCGTACTGTAAGCGGTTTATGATCAGTCACTAATACGAATTTCCTGCCGTAACAATAGTGGAAAAACTTTTTAATGCCCCAGTAGATTGCCGTTGCTTCTTTGTCGATTTGACTATATTTCTTTTCGCTAGTTGAGAGTGACCTTGAGGCGAATGCGATTGGCCTTTCTGAGCCATCTGGTAGTTTGTGAGACAGAACAGCTCCTAAGCCTGTCGGTGAGGCGTCAGTAGCTAGTATCAGTGGTTTACTTGGGTCAAAATGAATTAGAACTCTGTCGCTCAAAATCTCCTTCTTTATGTTGTTAAAGCTTTCTTCACATTTAGAAGTCCAGTGAAAAACTTTCTCTTTCTTTAGTAATTCATTTAAAGAGCTCGTTAAAGAGGCAAGGTTCGGTATAAACTTGTTGTAGTAGTTGGCCATACCAAGGAAAGTTCGTAGTTCATTTATGTTTTTTGGCCTTACTGTGTTTGTGATGGCCTTGACTTTGTCTTTGTTCTTATGTAAACCTTCTTTATCTATAGTGTGTCCAAGGTAGTTAATACTACGTTTAAAAAAATTACATTTTTCTCTGTTCACGCGGAGGTTGCTATCTCTTAGTTTTTGTAAGACTTGTCTTAGACGTGCTAAAAGTTGGTCTTCTGATGCTCCTTGAATTATAATGTCATCAAAAAAACATTTAATTCCTTCTAGTCCTTGGAGTAACTGATCCATAAATTTCTGCCAAAGGCTAGGTGCCACTTTGACTCCAAACATCAAGCGATTGACTTTGTAAGTAAATTTGTGTGTACTAAATGTTTGTAAAAGGGCACTTTCTTTGTCCATGACCATAATTGATAGGCTTGGGTAATGTCTAAAGTGCAGAAGTATTTGCCTCCGTTCATTTCCGCAAATATATCCTCAATTATTATAGGAATTGGGTATTGTTCATCTCTGATGACTTGGTTAAGGGTGACCTTGTAGTCTGCACATAGTCGAATGTTTCCGTTAGGTTTCACAATCGGTCCTATTGGTGTGCCCCAGTCTGATTGGTCTACTTTGGTAATCACCCCTTCTGCACACAGTCGTTCAATTTCTTTATCGACTTTTTCCTTTAAAGCGTACGGTATACGTCGTGGTTTTATAAATATTGGTCGTATATTTTCTTTTAGATTTAAATGAGCTTCGTAGTTGGGTATTTTTCCTAGGTCTGATCTAAAAACTGTAGATGAAAATTCTTCTAATAATTTATCAAGTTTGTCGGATTGTTCTGAAGTTCGTACAACTCTTAAATCTGCAATTTTCATATTGATTTCTTTAATCCAGCTTCTACCAAAAATGGGGTCAACGTTTTGATTGATAATGTAAAGTTTCCCGTTGAAAGTCTGGTCTTCATACGTTCCCTTGATGTATATTACTCCTGCAGGTTTGATAATTTCACCAGTGTAGGTTCTCAATTTCATATCAGTTTTGAAAATTTTATTTGGTATTTGTAAGCTTTTGTATTGTTTGAGTGACATTGTTGATAAGGCCGCTCCAGTGTCAAATTCCATGCTTACTTGTTTGTTCTCAATTTTTACTGTGATCATATATTTGTTCGTTATTTCACTTTTGATTAAACTTATATCTCCAATACTGTCGTAACTCGTGTTACTTATAGTGTCATCTAGCTGATTGGTTTTTGGGTTCCGTTGCAAACAAACTCGAGCGAGATGTCCAATTTTCTTGCATTTCAGGCAGGTAGACTTGATGGCGCCGCAATCATTAGATCGGTGGTCGTCTTTACCGCATCGGAAACATTTTCCTTTTAAATCTTTTATACTTAACGGAGTTGATGATGAAGAAGTTAACTTTATATTCTGTCGTGAGAATGATGGTCGTGATTTGTTTTCTCTACTTGTCGATGTTGTAATTTTGTTAACTGTGTCCAGATGTCTGTGCATGTCTGCGGATATTTTCATGTTTTCTGATTTTCCCATTTCCATAGATGTAGCGATGTGAACTAGTTGAGTAAAAGGTGGTGTATCTCTTTCTTGAAGAATTTTCGTTCGTATTTCATTGTCTTTTAATCCACGAATAAATTGTAGAGCTAGAAAACTTTCTGAAGTAGACTTTTTGCAATTAAGGCACTTGAATTCGCAGTTCAATGATTTTTTTTTAGTTCTGAGGCGTATGTTGCTACTGTTTCATCATCTTGTTGTGTGTGCGTAATAAATGTATGTTGTGAAGCCCATATACTAGGCTTAGGATCTATGTAGTCATCAAGAATCTGTGAGAGTTCTATAAAGTTCATATCAAGTGGATCCTCCGGAGAACATAAATCATGTAACTTTTCATGTAGTTGAGGTGATAAGGCAGCTAGAAAGGTGTATACTTTAATTTTAGGATCTTCGATTTGATTGAGCAAGAAAAATACCGTTAATCGTTTTGTAAAATTTGCGAAGGTTTCTTTCTCTTGAAATGGTTGAAAATTCATTTTTGGCCCTCGTTCTTGTTGTGTATTCATGTGTGTTGCCGATGTTTGTAGCGGTGTAATTCGTCGATTTTCTCTGTTTCGTAATGTGAGAAGTTTTGTTTTTATCATGACACATTTCTCTTCAAAATCGTACCTGGTATCTATCTCTTGGTCTAGTTGTTCGTCTGGTGTTTCCAATTCTATTTCATGTTGTATTTCTTGTAATTTCTTTACTGTTTCTTGAAGCGATTGTAGTCTTGACTCTGTTTCTTCGTATGGTAGAGTTTCTTGGGTGTTTACATAGTTTTCCAGTTTTGTAATTAAACCTCGCAATGACGCGCGGGTTCTCTTTAGTTTTTGTACATCGTTAGTCGACATCCTCGTCGCCAATTTATTAAATACACATTTTATTGTTTAAGAATATATTTTGTAATAAGTTTGACAATTAAAGAACCATGTCATAAATCATCATCATGACAGGTGTCCATTGTAGGTGGCCAGTATATAACATCTAGTACCCATAACACAAGCTCTGCTTAGCTTGGGACTAGATGGCGTTGTGTGATAGTTGTGGAATATTATTATTATTATTTCTTTTGTATAATTTAAAATTTTGCTGCGCTGAGTCTCGGGTTTCAAATTCAAATAGTTTATTGCAATCCATAATGTACATTTTTACAGGTGGTATAAAATAATTTTAGACACAATTATGGACCCTGTCGGGCACAGCAATTTTTTAAATAAAATAATTAGAGAGAGGAAGAGCGCTTTGCTTCTTTTAATATTAAAGTTGGTATTATTTCTATACTTATCTTATATCTATTAATCTAAATATCTATATTTATTTACTTATTCTATTAATATTATAGCAGTCTATCTATTCTTTAATTATTTAGTTAGTTATATTTATTAAATTACTTATTTGTTTACCTATTTGGTTTCAAAAGTTTTTTTTTTTTTTGTTTTTTTTTGTTTGATCCCCGCACCGTATATTTGAATGGCCTACAGATAGTTGTACCGGGTCTGGGTGTTTGATTTGTGTTTCTGAGTTTAAATATTAGTAAACGCTCCCACGATACAGAAGAAAATCCTAGTGAGGGAAATTTTATAAATTAAAAATATTGAGATAAATAAAAATACTATTTGCAGAAGAAATATAAAAACTGTGATCCCATATCATAATAGAGCTACATTGAAATGTCTTATCTTTCAACGGATAAAGAGCCAACCAAATACCCAGTCCATAATTCAAGCATGTTCTAAGTCTAGGATCCCAGCCCGCACCATAAACTTGAATTGAATTGGATAACTAAACTGCATTCTGGGTGAAGTGCAAAAGGCGTTGCTGTGCCGGTATCAGCGTGCGCACTCAACATGCAAAGTACGCGTCGTCTTGAGAGGGCGTTGCTAGTGTAGTGATGTGACACGAGAGTGAGCGGGATTATATATTACTAGCTTATGCCCGCGACTTCAACCCCGTGGAGTATAGCCTATAGCCTTCCTCAATAAATGGACTATACAACACAAAGGTAATTTTCAATTCCAACCAGTAGTTCCTGAGATTAGCGCGTTCAACCAAACAAACGAACTCTTCAGCTTCATAATATAAGTATAGATATTTGAATCAGCCTAGCATATTATTATGCCCTTCAGCTTTTACTTAACTATGTTAGGGCCAGTTTCCAATCTAACCGAATGCAAGTGAATACCAATTAAAATCCATGGAACGACTGCCTAGGACTTCTACAACTCAGTAACTAGATAAGATTGGAGTTTAGCCTTTAAGCCTACTTATTTTACTCATGATGTCTAACGACTGTGAAATATCTAAAAATGACAGTCAACACGTGCTTCTGTCTTTGGCAAGAGAAGTTTAATCAAAATCGACCCGTGCGGGTGTTATTATTAAACGCCACTTGGAATTGTCATCGTGGTGAAAGGATTAGCCAGTCAGCGTGGGGATTCGCTGACTGCCCAGGGTGCGCCGGACGTATAGTAGATCAGTGGATACGTCACTCGGGGAGGCTCCTTTCTTGCACCCCATAGTGCCCCATAGTTTGCCCCACAAACTATGGGGCACTTGATATCGTGTCCAGCCTGTCCTGTTACTTGCACATCACAGGAACTGATGGAGGCTACTGAAAGTGCCAAACTCGTCGCCAAATTTTGGGCCGACTCAATTTGAATTGTCATCGACACGCTAAGAAGAAGATTTAACGCCACGTACTCCTCAAAAATATTTCACACACGTTTTCATAGACTACTTTAAAAAAAAAGATTGCTCGTTATAAAACCACAATACTCTCTTTCTTTCACACTTTTACCTCATCGTGTCCCATCCCTATCATCCTTTACATATTAGGGATCGTTCGCTACAGACGCAACACTACTCCGGATTTTTCCACCATCTTGTGTTTGTGCAATTTAAACTGATTTACAAATAAATTGAAACATTACGAGTTGTAAATTTCGACGCCCCGCTCTATATGTAAGTTGAAAAAGCAATTTACTTTTGAAACAGTCTGAAGATGGATGAAAAGCGACAATATTAAGATGTTTTGACGTTGAAGAGATGGTTTTATGTAAACGTAGGTGCTTAGCGAGTAGAAAACTTTCAAAATACACTTTAAATTGGGTATTCATTCTAACTAGATATGGCCACAAAGTGTAAGTATGATATGAGTTTCTAAACATTACTTATTCAGATATTAATCATCATCATTACATTACAACTTATAAGAAAATTAAAGGATTTAAAATCGTTAACTTGTTTTTAATGATTCATACACAAACTCATAATTTTTCACTCAACTCACGACCCAAGGCACAAACCATAGAATGTCACTTCCTACGATCCTTACATACTCTTTAATTATTACATCCATTGCATTTGTGGCTGCTCCTCTGACCTTATGGCTATCAATGCCGGAGTTCTTCAGGGGTCTGTTCTCTCCGCGACACTTTTCCTGCTGCACATCAATGACCTCCTTGTTCCTGGTATTGTTGGGTACGCAGATGACAGCACTGTCATGGAGAGTTATACATCCAGCGCAAAAGCCAGAGGTGAGGAAGTACGTTCATTAAGAGAGGCCATGGTAGAGCGAACGAATTCAGCCTTAAGACTTGTCTCCGAGTGGGGTGACGAGAATCTGGTAGATTTCAACGCCTCCAAAACGCAAGTGTGTCTGTTCACCGCCAAAAGGAGTCCGTTTAATCTGGACCCTACTTTCCGGAGTGCATCTGTACAAGTTACTGACAGTCTCGAGCTTCTTGGCACGAAGTTAAGCGCGAATCTGAACTTCGGCGCCTACATCGAGTCGAAAGCTCAAACTGCGGCGAAAAAGCTGGGCATCCTAAACAAGGTTAAGCGGTACTTCAAGCCTGGACAGCTTTCAGTTTTATATATAGCTCAAGTCCGGTCTGGCATGGAGTATTGCTGTCACCTTTGGGATGGCTCAGCCAAATACCAGCTTGCCACACTTGACTCTGTAGAGCGCAGAGCCAGGAGGCTAATTGGTGATGATAAGCTGGTTATCAAGCTACATAGCCTGGCCCACCGTCGCAAAGTCGCATGTCTGTCGGTCTTCTACAGACTGTACTTCGGAGAGTGTGCGCAAGAGCTCCACGAGCTGATCCCACCATCTCCCTTCTTCCATCGGGAGACTAGACGTACTGCAGGGTATCACCGATACCTAGTCGACATTCCGCACATTCGAACAAAGCGCTTTGCTGGGTCCTTTATTATGCGCACAGCCAAGGAGTGGAATTCCCTGCCTGCGTCGGTTTTCCGAGTTCATATAACCCTAATCTGTTTAAGTCGCGAGTAAACAGGCTTCTACTGGGTAAGCTCGTTCCATCGTCGACATCATCTCTGCCCTTAGGGCAAGATTGAAGTCAAGAGCAAGCCAATTTATAATAAAAAAAAAAAACAGTTTTTCATTAAGTTTTTGAAATTCAGAATCACACGATCAACTATTATTACAATACACAAAACAACCAACCAATAATCAGTCAACGTATAAAAAGTTAAGACTGTAAAAAGTATGAAGAGAAACAAGTTAACAAAAGATTTTAAATCACAAGAAAAACACGACTGGAACCAAGAAAAAGTCTATACCAATAATAGTCGTATGTTGTCCATTTCTAGCCCAAAACCACTAATTCCTCATCTAAACTAAAAGGCCACAAAACCCAACAAGGTTTCTATCTCACAATGTCCACCAGTTTCCCAAAACCTGCGTCCGAAATACCCGCAATTTCGCTCTCTAAACAGATATTCACAAAACACAGATTCTATACAAAACACAGTTTCGTCCACTGCCATTCAAAGCCATGCACACGCGACATCCAAATTAAGGCTCTTAATCATCCTTTGAACATAGTCCAGGAGCCAGCGAACAAAATATAACATTCATAAAAGTACAATTTAGTCGCGAGTATGTATGTACATTTATGTGACGACGGTACGTGAGTTGTCTGTCCTTAACTGTGTACGAATTTACGAAACAAAGACTTATAGCCGGGAAAATCCTATTTCAAAAGTTTTCCTGCTAAACGATAAAAGACTTTATGCGAAAATGGTAGGGTGGGTTTCATGTTGGAGGCAGAGAATTCGGTTGATAATTCAGTTTTGAAAGGAGACGGAGGCGTTGCATCAGTTTGTTGTTGATTCTTATAATTTTGAATTAATGAACGTTGTTTTATAGGCTTAGTTTCGAGTTTGAGCTATGTATATACTTTGTTAATTATTCGTACACACACAATGTTCCATTCTCTACTAGCTTAAAATTCGTAACGCAAAAGGTTGTTGATACTGCGCTACGCAAACTCTGCTCTTGTAGCTATTATAGAGTTACACAAGCTATACTATTGCAGCGGGTGACCGATTACTACAACAATAAAACCCGACCGATTAATAACATCCACGGTCTTTAAAACCCTATCTTCTAAACTAGATTTTAATCAGCAAAATTGATCCATCTTCTACAAAATGTCCTTCCTAGTACCATTATCTAACCTGACCAACAAAAGCCACTTCCATTCCATCCTAACGTCCAGCTTGCCAATTCATTCCACTAAAAAGGCGAATACCACAAAACGTTCCATTCACAAATTCACATCGCAATTACGGGGACAATTTTACGTTTTTTTTTTCTGCCAAGCGGTTGGCAAGTGTCCTATATGTGTCCAGGATGTTTGTGGTCCCAAGTGGCCGGCCAGATTGTAATTAAACCCTCTCGTGCCAAGAAACTGTCCCAACAACATGTTGACCGCACATGGCCCGTGTTTTTTGAACAAGTTTTACTAAGCTGATGTTTTATGAAAATGTTTTTTTTGGGAAAGTTCATGATTATGTTAGGTTGAGAGGAGTTGTGTAAGTAGTCTTTCATGTGGCGGTATTAAAGAGTCGTTTGTGAGAGTAACTAGCTCATATGTTTCGCTAGACTTGTTACAGGGATTCCTTTAATTATTCATGTAGATAAGTACATCTACATATACATCAAAACTCGATTATCGTAACACAGATATAATTTGTATACCCTACCAATGGAATGAGGCTATACGAGAACAAAGATGTAGTGACAAAAATTTAAAAGAGTAGGTATGCTTAGATTTGGTCACTCACACGTTCTTTCCATGTGGAAAGGATGTGTGAAAGGCGACTAACAGAGTGGTAACGCCAGGAGGGGGCGTCCTAGAAGGACATACCTTATTGGTGATATTCTTCAGAAATATCAGGTGCGTTGTACTCGCAACCGGAAATACTCGCATTAAATAATTACGTGGCATTGCAACGCAGGTTCAACAGTTAAACATAACGACATATAGCACAATTCCCACGTAAACGCGATACCGATGAAAAACAAAAGTAAAGTAAATCACACTCAGACGATATATATCGTAAGTTTAAAGACAATGACGAGTATCGGATTTGGATCGGCGCCACACGCGCGCGGAATGAGGCGATTTAGGCGAGCGTCGTGACGAGAAACGCAAGTGTTCGCCGTCACTCATGTCTTTGCGTTATGGCTCATAATTGTTGGGTATTGGACGATCTTTGAAGGATTTAGTGGAGAAATAAACGTAGGATGAGACATCCCATCTGGAAGGACGATCTTAGAAAGTATGGGATGGGCTGAATACGGATGGTGGAAAAATTTTCGTTGAGAAGAATTTATTTTGAAGCACTGTGCTTTCTTCTGTTACGGGACTTTTATGAAATTGAGAGTTTCATAAGCATAGCAGCTCATAATTTGTCTTTATTCATTGTGTTGCCACTACTGGGATACAGGGGCCTCCTAAATATGATAGGGAATGGGCTATAATCCACTTCGCCGACCCAATTTTGGTTCTCGGACATTCGTATTAACACGATTTTTGTCTTCACCGTTTTGGTGTGGTTATAGAAATAAACGAGTTTCATAACTTTTTATTTTTATTTTAGGCTTTCTTACCTTTGTAAAAAAAAGTTTCGTAGCAGATATTTAACAGAGAACTAAAACAATTAGGTACATTAGACTATAATGAAGGCGATATAAAGCCGATAATATACCTAATTTTCTTTATGCCTCTATAATGTTCAGTAAGAAACCATTCAAGTCACTAACATACTATAAACTATTAGGTAAATAAACGCGAAAAAATACCATAATATCAAAATTTATACAACATTTGTATAAAAATAAAAATCCGTGGTATAATGTTGAGATTCGTTACCTGTCGCATAACGCATTATGGCGCTTCTGTATTCAGAGTTGCTGCCAAAGTACAATGGCGTCGAATGTACAGTCATGACCACTAATATGTCTTCTACACTCAGCAAACATTCAATTCTTCAGTTTTTATTGGGATTTTCAAGTAAAACAAAAATATTTCGCATAATTATTTCAATATACCTACTAAAAAAATATTTACACAAATATCAGTTTGTCTCATTGGTCTAGTGGTCGGAAGCAACTGCTGGTCCAGGGTTTGATTCCAGTGTCGGGTGAAGTGTTATTAGGTTTTCCCATCAAGAATTTGTCAGTAGCAGCTACGGATTCTATATTTGTGCCCAGTTGATGGCAATAGCTCGCTAACTAGTTAACTAATTAGGTACATACTGACCAAATGTTGGTGCACTATCACTATTAGGTACACCTTTGCCTAACACTTCAAGGATTACTGCAGGTGTGATGAGTATGTAAACTTACGCATGAATAGTAAAAATATCACACCCACCACTTGACATAATCGTCCTGATACCTCAAACAGTTCTAAATACAAAACTGGCCAAGTGCAAGCCGGACTCGCACATGAAGGGTTCCGTACCAAAACGGTATGCTATATTATACAATTTCTTCTACGGGCCAATGAAACTTGACCCCTGGATTGTATAGGCGCTCATACGATTCAGGGACCAAATTATATTGGTTAACTGCTGTTTCCATCTGTTGTTTCCATCCAAGTTCAAAATAATTTTCCTAGAAAGTCCAAAGTTCTACTTTTCAGATTTTTTTCATGTTTTCTAAACTTATGGTTCAAAAGTTAGAGGGGGGGGACGCATTGTTTTTTACTTTTGGAGCGATTATTTCCGAAAATATTGACATTATCAAAAAATGATTCTAGTAAACCCCTATTCATTTTTAAATACCTTTCCAACAATATATCACACGTTAGGGTTGAAATTAAAAAAAAAATCACTTCCCACTTTACATATAGGGGGGCTACCCTAATAAAACATTTTTTTCCAATTTTTATTTTACCACTTTGTCGGCGTGATTGATACACATATTGGTACTAAAGGAGATTGCCCAACTTTGGTCCAAATGTTGCCCAGGAATGGGAGTACCTGCGCTGGGTTCCTGGCACTACTCTATGTCACTATACTAAATATTTTGAAAATCCATCCTGGGGTTCCTATTTTTTTTACAGATTTATTTTGATGATATTTTTTTTTACATGTTCATTTTTTGACGGAATTTTAACATTTTTACGCTTTTTAGACCCCAACTAAAGACATTTGTGCAAATGGACAGTTTTATACGTTCATTTTTTGACATAAAAAAATGTCAAAAATGTCGGAATCGACGGTCTGTTAGCTTTTTTAAACAGAGTTCTGGCCGTTTGCAGTCTCGCTTGAAACAAATCGAGGCACTGGGCCTCAAGGTGGCTCTCGAGAAGATGGAGGCACTGGTATTTCTTGTGCTCCGACGCCAGCTGCCGGCTTGCGTACACCTAGTCACCATCGTGTTGCAACGATACCGGTGTGGGCAAGCATTAAATACTTGGGCCTGGTTACATACTTCAGCGAGCACTTTGCTCAGCTTGCACCGAATCTGAACGGCACGGGCGTCAGCCCTCAGCCGGTTTTTGTCGAACCTGGGTGGACCAAACGTGGTCTGAGACGGCTGTAAACGGGGGTGATTCGCTTGACGGCGCTCTACGGAGTCCTGGTATGGGTACACCCTCGTGGGATTCGGAGGCGTAAGTGCTCACTGAAGTCTACCCATACCCTGGTAAAATAGTGGGTGAGGCAGGAGACGCCTAGTGCAGGTCACTGAACCGTGGGCGCTATCCAGCCTTTCCTGGAGGAGTGGGTACGTAAATGACATGGGACGTTAACCTTCCGTCTAGTGCAAGTGTTGTCAGGGCATGGGTGCTTTGGCAAATACGTGCACAAAGTAGTCAGACGGGAGGCGACTCCCGTGTGTCACCAGTGCGACTGCAGCGAGGACATGGTGCTTCACACTCTTGAGCATTGCTCTGCATGCCGGTGAAGCGCCGTGCTCTCGCGTGCGCTTTACCGGCCGTGACCAAGGCCATGGTTGACAATAGGGAGGCATGGGAGGCAGTGGCGTCCTTCTGCGAGGAAGTAATCTCGCAGATGGAGGCGGCGGAGAGCGTCAAGGAGGAAGGCTGGGAGAGTGGAGACATTCCACCCTGACGCGCTCCACCGCCTCCGCGATCAGTCGCAGGAAGATAGGGTGGTGAAGGAACCGCCATGGTGACCTAATACCGCCCTAGGAGGTGCCAGCGGGCGATAGATCGGGGTATCTGTCATCTCCGCATTGCACGGCGCTCATGAGTAGTGGTGGTTTTAGGTGAGCCCAGACATCGCCACAGGATTCTGGAGCCCGGAGGCAGGCTACGCTGGATGGGTCGCGAACATCATGCGTAGCAGTTCTCGGGGCTCATCCGCCAAGGCGAAAGTAAGCTCAAGGCGGTGTTTTTACAAGCCCCGTATAACCAAACCGTCTCTCCGGACGCGGACGGTGCGGTATGCGTTGGGCATTTTTCACTGCTTAATAAAATAAAAATATAGGCATCAAGTTGTTATCAGACCTCTGCCCTCTGTTTAGACAGTACACACAGAGACATTGATGAAAATGATGATGATTGAAATAGAAATAAATAATACAAGCCATTTCAGTTTTTTTTTGTTCCTTTCTATCACTTCCAATACGGAATAAGTATTAAAACTGTCCATTTATACAAAATGTCTTTAGTTATGGTCTTAAAAGGTGTAAAAATCTTCGAAAGGCGTCAAAAAACACCATGTGAAAAAAATAAATTCATCAGACTAAGTAGGTAAAAAAAGTGGGAACCCCGGGATAGATTCAAAAAATATTTTGTATAATGACATAGTTTAGTGCCAGGAACCCAGCGCAGGTACTCCCAATTCTGGGCGGCATTTGGACCAAACCTCATATAAACTTGAGCAATGTCCTTTCAGCATTCTAGTGCTAACAGTCACAGAGATTAAGCGATGACGGACGGACGGACGGACGGACGGACAGACATGGCGAAACTATAAGGGTTCCTAGTTGACTACGGAACCCTAAAAACGAAACTTAAAGCCTCCTACTCACACAAAAAAGAAAATATAAAGCTTCCCATTCACCCTACATACATATAATATAACTCCCCGTGACTGTACCGTCATAGGTGGCCAGTGATTAATGAGCCCCGACTATGCACCCACTTTGTGGTTACATTGACTGATTGCCACAGCTCTGCTGGCACCGTGTTTTACAAATCGTCGTGAGGCTTTTTGGCAGTTAGATTTTGAAGACTGGAAAATGTATGAGATTTTGTTCAGGGTATGTATTTTGGTGACAGATTGCTACCAGTACAATTATGATATAAGCATTTTTTGTTTAAGATATAAACAGTAACTTTTTATCTTTTCGGAAGTGTTGTTGAATAGCAAAAAAACACAAAACCGATGCAAAAGCCAAGACCTGGTGATACGTACGGGTGTCCGGTGGATGCGAAAATCAGAAGATGCTCGTTTAAGGCCTATTTGTCCAGCAGTGGGTTTCTTTGGCTGATATAATGACAATGATGATGAGAAACCGATCTTTTCTATTCTATTTCTAACAACCGCCTAAAGATTCTCTATACTAGAACCCTACAATACAAGTGCAATACCTTCCCGTGGATGAAGCTATCAGACTAGAACGTCTGTGTAGATACAGATATCAGTAGAAGGTAGAGTATTTACTACGAAAAGAAGTACCTACAATCGTTTCAGTTTTCTATAACAATATTATTAGGAATCAGAAGTGAAATACGTGAACAAAATAAACAATGTTTAATATCTTTTGAATTACACTTTTACAAAAATATCAAGACAAACATTTTAAACAATAATCAAATAGAAATAGCACTAGCAAATGGAATAATCAGTACACGAGCAAAAACATAAACCAAAAATAGCGAAGCACACGATAATAGTCGGGTAGCAAGTCCTTTCCGAGCGCCGTCCAAGCAAAAAGTGACCGCTGCACCGCCGCTCGCCTCGTTTTATGAACTTCTGTCGGTTGCCGTACGTCGACCGGATGCAAACCGCACGGCTACTGGCTGATGGCGTGACTTTGAGCCAACACGGCCTCTCCTGACGCTCTGACGTCCTCGTCAGCTTCCAACAAGGCGGCTGAGTCTTCGCTGTCTCCTTGATAGCGTGTCTCACAACGCTAGTGGGGCGTGCTGGCACAGTGGAGTGCCACGCACAACTGCGCCTGTAGGGCGCGCTGGCACCGTGGAGTGCCGCACACAACTGCGCCTGTGGGGCGCGCTGGCACTGTGGAGTGCCGCACACAACTGCGCCTGGGGGGCGCGCTGGCACCGTGGAGTGCCGCACACAACTGCGCCTGTAGTAGGGATGGGTCTTAAATTAATAAGCTGCTAAATTAACACTGCTAATTTTTTTTTTTTTAGTGTCAACACCTGTTAAATAAGTTCTGATATAGCTGTTAAATCTAGCAGTCACAACTGACAGTGACAAGTTCCGTTTCTATTGAATTGGTTTCAACACGAGTTATTTAGCAACTAGCGAGCGGGTTGATTTAACTCACCGCTAAGTGCTAACTGCTGAATTCGGAAATATTACATTTAAAGAGAGTTAAATAAAGACTGATCTTCGTTACGAAGGTTTACGCGGGATAAGATAAAAAGATTAGAAGAAAATTACAAATACAAAAATAACAGACATGAAAAAAAGAAATCGTTGTAAATAAATTGATTCTCATTACAAATACGCCAACAGAAAAAGTTAACAGTCCTAAGCCTGTGAAAAATATGAAGGAAATGAGAATTAATTATGTTAAAAATCTGTCTGTGACTAAATTTAACAGTTGCTAAAAATAACTGCTAATTTTAAGTGTTAATTATTTTTAGCATTAGCATTTAGCAGTGTTATTATTTTTTAACGCTTAAGCCCATCTCTAGCCTGTAGGGCGCGCTAGCACCGTGGAGTGCCGCACACAACTGCGCCTGTAGGGCGCGCTGGCACCGTGGAGTGACGCGCTTAACACGTCAGTAGCGCGCTGGCAGCCTGGAGCTACGCGCTTAACACGACAGTAGCGCGCTGGCAGCCTGGAGCTACGCGCTTAACACGACAGTAGCGCGCTGGCAGCCTGGAGCTACGAGCTGTACACGCCAGTAGGGCGCGCAGTCGGCCTGCAGCGACGCGCTCGGCCTGCAGCGAGGCGCTGGCCTTCAGCGAGGCGCTCGGCCTGCAGCGAGGCGCTCGGCCTGCAGCGAGGCGCTCGGCAACGTCAGAAGGCGCGCAGTCGCCTTGCAGCGACGCGCTCAGCAACGCCAGAAGGGCGCGCAGTCGCCTTGCAGCGACGCGCTCAGCAACGCCAGAAGGGCGCGCAGTCGCCTTGCAGCGACGCGCTCAGCAACGCCAGAAGGCGCGCTGGCACCCTGCAGTGACGTGCACGTTCACGGCGTCATTGTGGCAAAGCCCTGGCAACCACTGCTAAGGCCAAGCAGCGTTGCGTTTCGTCCATCCTTGTGTAATGGTTACTCTGTAAACAAACAAATTTACATCAGAATTTTGTTCCGCTCGATCACTCCTGACCAAACTTTAGTTCCATTGGGTGGCACCAAATTCGACTCTCATTAATTAAATCAAATGTACTGGAAATTATCGAAAATACAACACTCAACTACCTTGAGTCATATACCTAGTCGTTCACACCAACCTTAAAAATTCTATTGCAACAAAAACTGCTGAAATCATCGAGTAAAACCTTTAACACCAAGGCTCTCTAACCGAGTAGTACAACAAGAGAGTAATCTCATTCATTAAAGAACATTCAAGTCGAGAATCAAATTCAAAGAAACATTCACCAAACAAAACTTGTCAGACAAGAATACCAATAGGCACATAGGGATGTACGAGTATAAGCACATTGTTAGCATATCACACATACTTCTTCCACAACACTGTAGGCATAGGCTCCAAGTTTGCATACCCCTCAGTGGCTGTTGACATCACAGACTTCCACACACACTGTAGGCATAGGCTCCAAGTTTGCATACCCCTCAGTGGCTGTTGACATAGGCACATTGTTAGCATATCACACAGACTTCCACACACACTGTAGGCATAGGCTCCAAGTTTGCATACCCCTCAGTGGCTGTTGACATAGGCACATTGTTAGCGTATCACACAGACTTTCACACACGCAGCTGAGGCCACGCGCTTGACCAAACCACACGTTCTTATGTAATGGTTACTATGCAAAGAGACAAATCTGACCAAACATCTACGACAGAACCTGACCAAACATCCATTAGGTCCTACTCTCGTTGATAAAATGAAACGCGGCTAAACTGGAAATTATCGAAAATACAACAATCAACCACCCTGGGTCATGTACCTACCATTGTCGTTCAGTCTTAAAAACATTATTGCGTCAAAAAAATGCCAGGTTCACAAAAATCATCGAGTAAAACCACAGATCACTAACTGACTAGTAAACAAGTCTATCTCCCGTGTGTATCACTATTTGACTTAACACTACGGTCTTTCCAGACCCTGACCTCAACCAGAGCTAAACGCACAACGCACAACATACAACAAACACACCCACTGTCTACTCGAGTTTCCTCAAAAACCTTCAATTTTAATCGGACTACGACTACACAATAATTACTGGTACTGTCTAACACAATACAGCCGATTGAATCTCTTGGCTTGCAACCACAACTTTACTTCATCAAAATCCTTATAAACATCAACTGATACGTAACTCATTGGCATCTTTCTTAGCCTATCATGTGTAATAAAAAGCAACTTCTATAATAAAGCAAAACTTATCAGACTTTACAGTGAACCTGTATACGGCCTACGTCTTCACACGAAAACAAGTCAACTGATCATATTGCGTAGGGGTTTGCATTTACACAGACCATGATTATTCGAGTTTGATGTGCCAACAACTGCACTTTTTGGTTTCAAATATACGGAAAACGACTTTTGACTGTATTTTGTTTTGTTCATAATTGCGGCTTTTATTTGAGCATCAGATATCACAAATCACAACGTTGCCCCTCACCAGGAATTTCTCCTGTATCGTGGGTACCTTCACAAATATTTAAACTAACATACACAAGTACCCGACTTAAAAAAAAACTATCTGTAGGTCATACAGATACTTGTATTCATAACGTCATTATAGCACAGTGACCATATCGACTTCACGCGGACACAATGACCGAAATTCGTGTTTAAAATGAGTCCACGTGCTGTTATTGGTCAACCAATCGTTAAGCGACGTATTAGCACCACCATGTAAATAACCACCAATGCGTCCGAGGCATTGCCAATCACCCCAGTGACCTTATAAACACACACATAACATCACGCCTGCAATCCCCGAAGGGTTAGGCAGAGGTACCCAGTATACCCACATTTCGCCAGTTATGTTAAGACATAAGCTTAACCATGTAATAGGGGTGAGCCCATTGTCACCAACAGGGCACAAATCCAGAAAATAACACTTTGCCCGACCCGGGAATCGAACCCAGAACCTTCATGCTCATAGTCGCGTTTACGACTACTAAACCAACGAAATATTAAAATGGTTCGATCTTACTTGTATCAGGAACGAAAGTAAACCAATCCTGTCCGGAGCGTCGCCTCAACCGCGAGAGCGGTTACACAGGACTTCGCGTCCTCACGCGGCTCCTACGACGACGATCTCGTTCGCGCTTGGAACGGCGATCGGATCCCGAAACTTGCTATACGTGACCTTCCACTCCACTTATGGTGGCTACGAGATCGCTTAGAACGCAAGGCACTAGTTTTTGAACGCGAACAACTCAATCTATCCATTGCTAACTACTACCCGCTTTTATCTAAAATTAAAAGCCTGAAAACTAGTTTTTAACTTGTGGGCGAAAAGAATCTTTATCCCACTTCTGATATTAGGAATCAGAAGTGAAATACGTGAACAAAATAAACAATGTTTAATATCTTTTGAATTACACTTTTACAAAAATATCAAGACAAACATTTTAAACAATAATCAAATAGAAATAGCACTAGCAAATGGAATAATCAGTACACGAGCAAAAACATAAACCAAAAAATAGCGAAGCACACGATAATAGTCGGGTAGCAAGTCCTTTCCGAGCGCCGTCCAAGCAAAAAGTGACCGCTGCACCGCCGCTCGCCTCGTTTTATGAACTTCTGTCGGTTGCCGTACGTCGACCGGATGCAAACCGCACGGCTACTGGCTGATGGCGTGACTTTGAGCCAACAATATTATGATAGTAAAAGAATAAAAGTGTCGCGGACAGACAGACAGTTTTATTACGAAGCCGCTTGTGTCTCAGACGTCTGGGTTTCAGCGCAACTGCGAGACCGTTTGGAGGCTTACATTCACGCTGATTTTATAAAAAATCGGTCAAGTGGGAGTTGGACTCGCGATGAAGGGTTCTGCTTCTGTACCATCGTACAAGATTAAATCGGACCCCCTTAATTTAAAATAGATTTTTATTATTTGCTGTTTTAGCGGCAACAGAAAACATCGTTCTGTAAAAAATAGAACCACTAACTATAGTCTACCTATTACGACACCGGCGGAAACCTATGTTTTATATTTTTAAATGTTTTCTTTATTAATATAACTGTGAAGCTTTTAGCACATGACAGATTTTAAAAAATCTACTCTCTGAAGAATGGAAGTTTCTATGGAAGTCGATTGGAAATCCCTTCAGGAAAGCAGCATGTTTCCTGTATGTGTATAAGAAAAAATACAGTAAGAATAAATTATACATGATATAAAAAGTAAAAACCCGTAATATCCTCAACAAAATCTCGATAGACCAGCCATAGTGGGCTCAGAGGAAGTAACCTCGTGAACGGAAAATACATTTTTGTGCCGCCCGGATAGGCATGGACCCAGGGGATGCTGGAAATACTTCCCTGCCTTTTACACGGGGAAATGGATCGATCTCATTTTATTAGAATAAACTTCTAATAAAATGAGATCGATCCATTTCCCCGTCGGTTTTTTTGAAAAATGTAGACCTCTTGATGGATAGAAAATTTTTACGACCACGGACACTTAAGCAATGCTTTAACAGGACAATTTCAATATTGCTCGTATTAAAATGGCCTTATTATTATGTATCTATTATCTATATTATATTATCTATGTGTGTATTTATTGTATTATTATTATCTATGTGTGTATTATTATGTGCTTGGGACTAGATGGCGTTGTGTGATAGTTGTGGAATATTATTATTATTATTATTATTATTATTATTATCTACAAAAATTCGTAGTGTTCGTATATGGGACTGTTTTAGTATGTAGGTGTGGACTGATCACGTAGCGCGAATGCAACCGGAGAGGTCGAAACCGAAAAACACGCTGGACGCCAGATGGAGGAAATCGCCATCGAGGTAGACCGTGGTGAAGGTGGTGTGACGATCTGAATTTGTTTGCGGGGCGAACATGGCCAGAAATCGCACAACATGTAGAGGTCTGGAAGGAGAAAGAGTAGGGCTTTGCTCAGCAGTGGGACACTTGGCAGGCTAAGAAAACGACATGTCAGTTTTGTAATGATGACGATCTCCACCATCTAAATGAGCTTTAATGATTTAGAAATGAAGCTGTTTTATTTAACAACATTCAAATATAACGTTTAAAGGTACAAGTTGGTAGCCGACTGCACGCAGCAGCAGCAGACGACATGTCGTCGCTTCATGTCGTCACGACACGTCGTCGCGCCTTTTCGCTGCAGTCATGATTTCGAACCCGACTGCAGACGGCAACTGCAGATGGCATCCAGTTGGTGTAAACTGAAGACAGGTTCCGATACATTTTCGGCTAATCCTGTTGTTTCTGTTATCTATGGGCACTACTGATCTGCGGTCGGACGACACGTTCGTCTGCCGCTCGACGACGCGTCGCTAGCTTCATAATGTCGCTAACTACGGAGAGAATTTCATAGAAATACGTAGAAACCAGTCGTGTCACCGCGACACGACGCCTTCTGCGGCTTCGTGTCGCCCGCTACCAACTTGTACCTTTAATCACTTTGCTTGTTAATTTCTGTATTTTAGTGAGTATCACCTTAATCCCTAACAAATAAACAAGGTGTGTACGAATGAGCATCGTCGCCGAGCCAAGCTCAGGATTTAGCGTGACGCGTAAGAAAAGCCTAGACCTTCTAAAGGATTATCCGTAGACGGCATCACAAAGAGTCACAAACGCTATGGGAAAGACGGCGGCCAAACTGAATACATAATACAGTTTTATGTAAGGCACAAAGGTGACTTGGTGATGCCTTGAAAATGTAAGACAAACTAGTTGAATCTAGTATTACTTACTTGGGTTTTAATGCTGTACATTGAGAGGACCGCATAAACAAGTTGCGTATAGCTTGAAGTTGCGACCAAAGAATAAAAAATCCTTATTTGCAACTTATTTACGAAACGCAGTTGCAGAAACGGCTGGCGGGTACTAATTTAACTTAAGTACTTTCAGCAATAAACACATTGCTTTACTGAATGGTGTTGCTCAAGCTCAACTTTATTTATTTTGATAGTTTTACAATATTCATTGCGTTATTTAAGTCGTCAAAAATAGTTAAAAAACTAAAAAACCCGACTGAAAAAACTGAAAAACAAGCACATTTTAAATTAAACAAAACTTGGAAGCAGGCGGGGTCCATTCTATTTTCATTTTTTCTTTTCATAATTTAATATTCAAATGAACGCCTGCTTCCAAGTTTTGTTTAATTTAAAATGTGCTTGTTTTTCAGTTTTTTCAGTCGGGTTTTTTAGTTTTTTAACAACTTTTTTTTATTTCCAGCTTTTTAGTTCTTTTGTGTTTGTTCTTTCGTTGGTCGCGTAAAATTCTTCGCAGATGATTTAACTTTTGTGCTTGTTTATAGGATTTTCCACTTTGAATTTCTTTTAAACATATAAGTGTTATATATTTTTGTAATCTCCTTTTAAAACCCTTTATTTTGATACCCTACTCGATGGTATTGGAAAAAAAAATTTTTTTGAACTCCGCGATTTTGCCCCCAAAATCCGCAATTTTTCTTTGTTTTTCAAATTTAATATAGCCTATAACACTCGCGCCATCAAGACAAATCTAATGACGTATATTTCATTCAAATCGGTTCATCCGTTTATGAGTTATGAGGGAACAAAGAAACGGACATACATACATACATACCTACATACATACATACACGTCAAACACATAACCCTCCTTTTGGGCTTCGCCGCAGTCGGGTAAAAAGACCAACTTATCCAGCGCACGGAGCAATTGAGTATTCGGTCTAAATTATTCAAATTGAGATAGAAATTGTTCGATTCTCCTCACGACCTACAGAACTGGCCTTATTCTTAACCATAGAACAAGCGTTTCTGAATAGCTCTGGGTTGTTCGAAAGAAATACCGCGGCCACGAACACAAAGGGCTAAGAAGGAATTTGGGTGGTTTTTAGTCAGTAGAAGTCTGACACTCCCTACCCCTCCGCCCTCTACAAAAAAAAACGCGTTTCTGGGTCCCCTTGACAGCGAAGTGGATAAACTTTTTCTGACTCCCTTTAATTATTTTCTGCTTTTGAATGATAAGTTCTAACTTGAATTCAGATCCCACAAGGAAGAAATGACCTTATAAAGTTCATCAAAAAATTCACCAAACGAAGCATTAGGTACGTGCCTACTAATTAAGGAACAAAAGGGGGTAAGTAGCAGTGTATTAATCAAGTCGCCAAGTCCATTAGCAAATGTTCGCGGACAAAAGAGTTGGAAGACAATCGATATGATCGCGGCAACGCGCGGTGCCCGCAAAACGCTTCGTGTTACTTAGGGAGACCATGAGATCAGATTTAATGAAAGAAGAATGACAGAAAGAAGGTTTTAATTACGTCCTGTCAATGTTTTTTTTTGAGATCGTGTGTACCTAGTGGAATTGTAGATATCTGAGGTCTCGAGCCGAAGTTTGTCCCTTCAGTTAAAAGTAGGACTGCTAGTCTAGTGTGGTACGGGGTTTCGATACAATAAGAGGTCAACTGAAAACACCTCTGTTAAAGGGTGTATAAAAATAAAGAGGTTTGTTGCTAACGACACGCCGTCGCGACGTGTGTTCGAAAAATCTGCAATGAGTTAGAAATTGCTGAACAAACTAATAACCAATATTTTATTTTTAAATGTAATATTAATATTGCATATTTATCAACAAGAAGGAATTGTTTATGATTTTAATATTTGTTATTTTAAAACTGAAACGGTAACAATTAAATACCGTATGATCTTTTGACATTGAAAACGACCATGGTCGCCCTACATGGATGTCACCTACAAAAGAGCGATGATGGATGAGCAGTATCGTCTGAGACGCTTCTACACCGAGTACTCTGTTCTCTAATACTTTTTAATGAAATGAAATGTTTGTGTGGTTTAGTTCTGACAGAACAGCTTCAGAAAATTAGGTAATTTCTGCATCTAGAATATCTATGAAGGTGGACGAAACACCGACGTATAAACAGTTACCAAATACAGTGAAACCTGGTTATGTGAGACCTCAAGGGACCTGAAAACTTGTCTCACATATAGAGGTATTCCACTTACCCAGGGTCTCAAATATCCAAATCTGTCTCATGGGACCTCAGCATGAGTTCCAGTTATAGAGGTTTCTCACTTATCCCGGTCCCAGTTATCCAAGTTTCACTGTATACAGTATATCATTCTGAACATCTCCCAATGAATAGTGGCAACCGTTTGTGCGTCGGTGTCCTTTTCCCCCCTGTTCAAATATCAAATCATCATTTTAGTCGAAAGACGTCCACTGCTGCACATAGACATCATCTCAACTAGCAACTACATAGTTCGCTTGTAAACGACGAATAATTCAAACCGACCGCGCCGAACATAACCGCAGTAGGTAAAAAAAATATGATTCTATTTAGTCCGTCAGTTAGATTATCGAAAAATATTGGATACGTGTTTTTTGTTTTATCAAATTTAAACTATCTATACTAATATTATAAAGCTGAAGAGTTTGTTTGTTTGTTTGTTTGTTTGAACGCGATAAACTCTGGAACTACTGGTTGGATTTGAAAAATTCTTTTTGTGTAGGATAGTCCATTTATCGAGGAAGGTTATAGGCTATATAACATCACGCTACTACCAATAGGAGCGGAGCATAAATGAGAAATGTTGCAAAAACGGGAAAAGAACATTCCTTTCTGAGAGCTTCCGTTGCGTGCGCTGCGAAAACGGTTTAAGTTACGAGAATATCATGTATGAAGTAATTATTCGTCTTTGAAAGTTCTAAAAAAAAGTCCGCGACAGCATCTGTCTATCTTATAAGATTGACTCACTGTAACCATTTTTTACTATTAAAATGTTAGGTTAAAAAGAATTATTTTTTGCGAAGCTTATTTAACCCATATGGTATTAATCTATCTATACTAATATTATAAAGCTGAAGAGTTTGTTTGTTTGTTTGTTTGTTTGTTTGTTTGAACGCGATAAACTCTGGAACTACTGGTTGGATTTGAAAAATTCTTTTTGTGTTGGATAGTTCATTTATCGAGGAAGGTTATAGGCTATATAACATCACGCTACTACCAATAGGAGCGGAGCATAAATGAGAAATGTTGCAAAAACGGGAAAAGAAAATTCCTTTCTGAGAGCTTCCGTTGCGTGCGCTGCGGAAACGGTTTAAGTTACGAGAATATCATGTATGAAGTAATTATTCGTCTTTAAAAGTTCGAAAAAAAAGTCCGCGACAGCATCTGTCTATCTTTTAAGATTGACCCACTGTAACCATTTTTTACTATTAAAATGTTAGGTTAAAAAGCATAATTTTTTGCGAAGCTTATTTAACCCGTATGGTATGAATCTATATCTAAATAAATGTGTTCGTTAGAACGGAAATTTAATATAGAATATTTGTGCTCTTTACTCTATACAGTTTAAACAAATATCTTAGAAGATATCGCAATGTAAAAATACCCGCGCGGAAAAATAATTACGCGGGTTGCGTCGCAATGTAGGTACGGGGGATTCTGGCTGGCCTCCGGGAAATTCAAATTCAAACAAAATAATGTTTACAAGTACAGGGTTTTATCGACATCGTATATTTAACAGTAAGAGATATTTATAGTAATTCTCATTTTAGTATAATCTTAACTAATATTATAAAGAGGAAAGATAAAAATTTTTGTTTGTTACGATTTAACTTAATAATTTTGGTTGAATAGTTGATTTATCGAGGAAAGTTTCAAGTTATATATAGAGACGCAGACAAAGTTGCGTGGGTCAGCTAGTATCTAAATAAATGTGTTCGTTAGAACGGAAATTTAATATAGAATATTTGTGCTCTTTACTCTATACAGTTTAAACAAATATCTTAGAAGATATCTCAATGTAAAAATACCCGCGCGGAAAAATAATTACGCGGGTTGCGTCGCAATGTAGGTACGGGGAATTCTGGCTGGCCTCCGGGAAATTCAAATTCAAACAAAATAATGTTTAAAAGACAAGTACAGGTGTTATCGACATCGTATATTTAACAGTAAGAGATATTTATAGTAATTCTCATTTTAGTATAATCTTAACTAATATTATAAAGAGGAAAGATAAATTTTTTTGTTTGTTACGATTTAACTTAATTATTTTGGTTGGATAGTTGATTTATCGAGGAAAGTTATAAGTTATATATAGAGACGCAGACAAAGTTGCGTGGGTCAGCTAGTCTATTATACTAATTATTATAAAGCTGAAGAGTTTGTTTGTTTGTTTGTTTGTTTGAACGCGATAAACTCTGGAACTACTGGTTGGATTTGAAAAATTATTTTTGTGTTGGATAGTTCATTTATCGAGGAAGGTTAGGAATAGGCTATATAACATCAAACTACTACCAATAGGAGCGGAGCATAAATGAGAAATGTTGCAAAAACGGGAAAAGAAAATTCCTTTCTGAGAGCTTCCGTTGCGTGCGCTGCGGAAACGGTTTAAGTTACGAGAATATCATGTATGAAGTAATTATTCGTCTTTAAAAGTTCGAAAAAAAAGTCCGCGACAGCATCTGTCTATCTTTTAAGATTGACCCACTGTAACCATTTTTTACTATTAAAATGTTAGGTTAAAAAGCATAATTTTTTGCGAAGCTTATTTAACCCGTATGGTATGAATCTATATCTAAATAAATGTGTTCGTTAGAACGGAAATTTAATATAGAATATTTGTGCTCTTTACTTTATACAGTTTAAACAAATATCTTAGAAGATATCGCAATGTAAACATACCCGCGCGGAAAAATAATTACGCGGGTTGCGTCGCAATGTAGGTACGGGGGATTCTGGCTGGCCTCCGGGAAATTCAAATTCAAAATATTTACTGCATCATAATGTTTACAAGTACAGAGTGTTATAGTATATTTAACAGTAAGAGATAGATTTTATAGTAATTCACACTTTAATATAATCTAAGCTAATCTAAACCATCTAAACTATTGTATTAAAGAGGAAAGATAAGATTTTTTGTTTGTTACGATTTAGCGTCGATATATCGAGAAAGGTTATAGCTATATTTATGTGACGCAGACGAAGTTGCGTGGGTCAGCTAGTTAAGTAATAAAAAACTAAAACCCGATTACGACAAAAAAAACGACGCTGAAAAATTATGAAACAAGATTTTCAGGATAGAACAAAAAGAAAAGCCGTAGTCACACGGTATTAAAGTGTTTAGGTTGGTACCTATAACGTGTGACTACGGCTTTTCTTTTTGTTCTATCCTGAAAATCTTGTTTCATAATTTTTCAGCGTCGTTTTTTTTGTCGTAGTCGGGTTTTAGTTTTTTACTTTTTTTTATTTAAACAATTTTGGTGTTAAATATTTTATTTTACTCTTGAATTTTTGTCCGCTAGAGGGCGTGATTTTTAATTTGAGCAATATTTTGGAAATGTACAAGCTAGGCCCTTTCAAATGATACCAAACACGGCGTATTTATCTCCATTTTTATTTTTTAAGCCTTACTTTTTGTCCGCTAGAGGGCGCCAAATCGCTTTTTGTGACACGTCACTTAGCCTATGTTCAGCGAAAAATTAAGACGGTTCTAACGATACCTCATAATGTCGAGTTCCGATAAGTAGATTAGAAGCTATGAGGGAACAGATGAAGATACTTACATACAAACATACATACATACATAGCCAGTCAAAATCATAACCCTCCTTTGGCTTTGCCGTAGTCGGGTAAAAAATTGACGAAGCTATAGCGCGTCAAAGATCATGGAGTGGGACTAGAAACGTCACTTGAAGGTACAAAATTTACTATCATTATGACGTCGTCACACGAGTTTTCGAAGCACTGTATCGTCTTAATTTTTTGTTTACGTGAAAAAAGAAAAATATGTGGTCAATATTTTTTGGAAATCTATCTGACGGACTAATTAGTTTTTTAACCGACTTCAAAAAAGGAGGTTACTATGTTCGTGTACAGTATGTATTTTTTTTTTTAAGTATGTTACCTGATTTCTCCCCCTTTAGTGGACCAATTCTCAATTTTGTTTTTGAAAGAGTATACTCCTGAGGTGGTCCCATTTTAATTTGGTGAAGATCTGGTGCTGATCTTCGGAGATATACAATGGAACTCTTCAAAAATAGACGGCAAATCTGTCGTAATTGCTGGAATCGCTTGGATGTTTATTGAATATACTATTAGGAATCAGAAGTGAAATACGTGAACAAAATAAACAATGTTTAATATCTTTTGAATTACACTTTTACAAAAATATCAAGACAAACATTTTAAACAATAATCAAATAGAAATAGCACTAGCAAATGGAATAATCAGTACACGATCAAAAACATAAACCAAAATTAGCGAAGCACACGATAATAGTCGGGTAGCAAGTCCTTTCCGAGCGCCGTCCAAGCAAAAAGTGACCGTTGCACCGCCGCTCGCCTCGTTTTATGAACTTCTGTCGAATGCCGCACGTCGACCGGACGCTAACCGCACGGTTACTGGCTGATGTCGTGACTTTGAGCCAACACGGCCTCTCCTGACGCTCTGACGTCCTCGTCAGCTTCCAACAAGGCGGCTGAGTCTTCGCTGTCTCCTTGATAGCGTGTCTCACAACGCCAGTGGGGCGTGCTGGCACGGGGGAGTGCCACGCACAACTACGCCTGTAGGGCGCGCTGGCACCGTGGAGTGCCGCACACAACTGCGCCTGTGGGGCGCGCTGGCACTGTGGAGTGCCGCACACAACTGCGCCTGTGGGGCGCGCTGGCACTGTGGAGTGCCGCACACAACTGCGCCTGTAGTAGGGATGGGTCTTGAATTAATAAGCTGCTAAATTAACACTGCTAATTTTTTTTTTTTTTGTGTCAACACTTGTTAAATAAGTTCTGATATAGCTGTTAAATCTAGCAGTCACAACTGACAGTGACAAGTTCCGTTTCTATTGAATTGGTTTCAACACGAGTTATTTAGCAACTAGCGAGCGGGTTGATTTAACTCACCGCTAAGTGCTAACTGCTGAATTCGGAAATATTACATTTAAAGAGAGTTAAATAAAGACTGATCTTCGTTACGAAGGTTTACGCGGGATAAGATAAAAAAGATTAGAAGAAAATTACAAATACAAAAATAACAGACATGAAAAAAAGAAATAAATTGATTCTCATTACAAATACGCCAACAGAAAAAGTTAACAGTCCTAAGCCTGTGAAAAATATGAAGGAAATGAGAATTAATTATGTTAAAAATCTGTCTGTGACTAAATTTAACAGTTGCTAAAAATAACTGCTAATTTTAAGTGTTAATTATTTTTAGCATTAGCATTTAGCAGTGTTATTATTTTTTAACGCTTAAGCCCATCTCTAGCCTGTAGGGCGCGCTAGCACCGTGGAGTGCCGCGCTTAACACGTCAGTAGCGCGCTGGCAGCCTGGAGCTACGCGCTTAACACGACAGTAGCGCGCTGGCAGCCTGGAGCTACGCGCTTAACACGACAGTAGCGCGCTGGCAGCCCGGAGCCACGCGCTGTACACGCCAGTAGGGCGCGCAGTCGGCCTGCAGCGACGCGCTCGGCCTGCAGCGAGGCGCTGGGCTTCAGCGAGGCGCTCGGCCTGCAGCGAGGCGCTCGGCCTGCAGCGAGGCGCTCGGCCTGCAGCGAGGCGCTCAGCAACGTCAGAAGGCGCGCAGTCGCCTTGCAGCGACGCGCTCAGCAACGCCAGAAGGGCGCGCAGTCGCCTTGCAGCGACGCGCTCAGCAACGCCAGAAGGCGCGCAGTCGCCTTGCAGCGACGCGCTCAGCAACGCCAGAAGGCGCGCTCGGCAACGCCAGTAGGGGGCGCAGTCGCCTTGCAGCGACGCGCTCAGTAACGCCAGTAAGGCGCGCTGGCACCCTGCAGTGACGTGCACGTTCACGGCGTCATTGTGGCAAAGCCCTGGCAACCACTGCTAAGGCCAAGCAGCGTTGCGTTGCGTCCATCCTTGTGTAATGGTTACTCTGCAAACAAAAACAAACAAGTTTACAACAGAATTTTGTTCCGCTCGATCAGTCCTGACCAAACTTTAGTTCCATTGGGTGGCACCAAATTCGACTCTCATTAATTAAATCAAATGTACTGGAAATTATCGAAAATACAACACTACTTTGACTCAACTACCTTGAGTCATATACCATAGTCGTTCACACCAACCTTAAAAATTCTATTGCAACAAAAACTGCTGAAATCATCGAGTAAAACCTTTAACACCAAGGCTCTCTAACCGAGTAGTACAACAAGAGAGTAATCTCATTCATTAAGGAACATTCAAGTCGAGAATCAAATTCAAAGAAACATTCACCAAACAAAACTTGTCAGACAAGAATACGAATAGGAACATAGGGATGTAAAGCACATTGTTAGCATATCACACAGACTTCTTCCACATCACTGTAGGCATAGGCTCCAAGTTTGCATACCCCTCAGATGTCGACTTCCACACACACTGTAGGCATAGGCTCCAAGTTTGCATACCCCTCAGATGTCGACTTCCACACACACTGTAGGCATAGGCTCCAAGTTTGCATACCCCTCAGATGTCGACTTCCACACACACTGTAGGCATAGGCTCCAAGTTTGCATACCCCTCAGTGGCTGTTGACATAGACACATTGTTAGCGTATCACACAGACTTTCACACACGCAGCTGAGGCCACGCGCTTGACCAAACCACACGTTCATAAGTAATGGTTACTATGCAAAGAGACAAATCTACGACAGAACCTGACCAAACATCCATTAGGTCCCACTCTCGTTGATAAAATCAAACGCGGCTAAACTGGAAATTATCGAAAATACAACAATCAACCACCCTGGGTCATGTACCTACCATTGTCGTTTAAATCAATCTTAAAAACATTATTGCGTCAAAAAAATGCCAGGTTCACAAAAATCATCGAGTAAAACCACAGATCACTAACTGACTAGTAAACAAGTCTATCTCCCGTGTGTATCACTATTTGACTTAACACTACGGTCTTTCCAGACCCTGACCTCAACCAGAGCTAAACGCACAACGCACAACATACAACAAACACACCCACTGTCTACTCGAGTTTCCTCAAAAACCTTCAATTTTAATCGGACTACGACTACACAATAATTACTGGTACTGTCTAACACAATACAGCCGATAGAATCTCTTGGCTTGCAACCACAACTTTACTTCATCAAAATCCTTATAAACATCAACTGATACGTAACTCATTGGCATCTTTCTTCGCCTATCATGTGTAATAAAAAGCAACTTCTATAATAAAGCAAAACTTATCAGACTTTACAGTGCACCTGTATACGGCCTACGTCTTCACACGAAAACAAGTCAACTGATCATATTGCGTAGGGGTTTGCATTTACGCAGACCATGATTATTCGAGTTTGATGTGCCAACAACTGCACTTTTTGGTTTCAAATATACGGAAAACAAGACTTTTGACTGTATTTTGTTTTGTTCATAATTGCGGCTTTTATTTGAGCATCAGATATCACAAATCACAACGTTGCCCCTCACCAGGAATTTCTCCTGTATCGTGGGTACCTTCACAAATATTTAAACTCACATACACAAGTACCCGACTTAAAAAAAAAAAACTATCTGTAGGTCATACAGGTACTTGTACTCGTAACGTCATTATAGCACAGTGACCATATCGACTTCACGCGGACACAATGACCGAAATTCGTGTTTAAAATGAGTCCACGTGCTGTTATTGGTCAACCAATCGTTAAGCGACGTATTAGCACCACCATGTAAATAACCACCAATGCGTCCGAGGCATTGCCAATCACCCCAGTGACCTTATAAACACACACATAACATCACGCCTGCAATCCCCGAAGAGTTAGGCAGAGGTACCCAGTATACCCACATTTCGCCGGTTATGTAAGACATAAGCTTAAACATGTAATAGGGGTGAGCCCATTGTCACAAACAGGGCACAAATCCAGAAAATAACACTTTGCCCGACCCGGGAATCGAACCCAGAACCTTCATGCTCATAGTCGCGCTTACGACTACTAAACCAACGAAATATTAAAATGGTTCGATCTTACTTGTATCAGGAACGAAAGTAAACCAATCCTGTCCGGAGCGTCGCCTCAACCGCGAGAGCGGTTACACAGGACTTCGCGTCCTCACGCGGCTCCTACGACGATCTCGTTCGCGCTTGGAACGGCGATCGGATCCCGAAACTTGCTATACGTGACCTTCCACTCCACTTATGGTGGCTACGAGATCGCTTAGAACGCAAGGCACTAGTTTTTGAACGCGAACAACTCGATCTATCCATTGCTAACTACTACCCGCTTTTATCTAAAATTAAAAGCCTGAAAACTAGTTTTTAACTTGTGGGCGAAAAGAATCTTTATCCCACTTCTGATATTAGGAATCAGAAGTGAAATACGTGAACAAAATAAACAATGTTTAATATCTTTTGAATTACACTTTTACAAAAATATCAAGACAAACATTTTAAACAATAATCAAATAGAAATAGCACTAGCAAATGGAATAATCAGTACACGATCAAAAACATAAACCAAAATTAGCGAAGCACACGATAATAGTCGGGTAGCAAGTCCTTTCCGAGCGCCGTCCAAGCAAAAAGTGACCGTTGCACCGCCGCTCGCCTCGTTTTATGAACTTCTGTCGAATGCCGCACGTCGACCGGACGCTAACCGCACGGTTACTGGCTGATGTCGTGACTTTGAGCCAACAATACATTATCATGACGTAACATCACGCCTGTATGCTCTGAGGGGGTATGCAGATAATATGTAGGTACAATACACATTTTTTTTGTTGTTACCTTTACATGAAAAATATAGACACGTATTCCGTGTTGCGTGCTTTTTCTGACGCTATTCAAGTATTCGCATCTAGCAGTCATCACTTGTCTTCATGTTGATGAGCTGATAATGGAAGGTATACTAGGTACTCCTCAACGGTTAAGAGTTGAAAGCAAAAATAGGGGAAGGAAGGTTAAGGGTTAGGTTTCTTGGTTGAATTATAGGTACTTACCTATTACAACTAAAAATGAAAAAATAAAAAAACTTTTTTGCAAAAAAAACAACCGACTTCAAAAACACCAAAAAGAGAAAAATAAACTTCAGAAGAAAAATCAGCTTCTGAAGTCGGTGGCAAAAAAATAAAATCAAACAAACAAATGTCGAAGTCGGTTGTTTTTTTTGCAAAAAAGTTTTTTTTTTGTCCGATCCCCTTAGCTATCTTGGGTTAGCTTGCAGTTTAATCCCCATCAACTCTTTGGTTATGCGTTAGTGGATTCTGCAGTCAACCAGATTGTGCAAAGTGGAGAGGAGAGCTGATCTGCACCGATCACCGCACGACGCTTGCAGCACGCCGCTAACTTCTCTTCCCGTCTCCGTTTTCCGCTTGCCCCTTGAGTACGGACTGGCCTAAACAACTACAATTACGCCCGAATACTCGAACGTCACTCAATTTTAAGTTAAATCTCGTGCTGTCTTTGTTACTTTAACGCAGAGTGACAGAGATAGCACGAGTTTTGAGGGCTACTTATAATTGAGTGACGTTCGAGTATTCGGGCGTTAGTCTTGCGAGTGTGGTTTGGACGAGGGTACCCTGGAACATATTTTCTTTAATTGTACTAACAATAACCCTTCTCTTGATCTATACAGCCGTCTTTCAGAATTGAAAATCCCTGTTCCTATTAACTTTCCTTCTTTATTAACTCATTTTTCTCCAAAGCTTTGTAGTTCCCTAATTATATTTATCCGTAGCAACAACATCAGATTGTAAGTCGTAGTGTGGTATTCGATTTATTAAATTAATTTATATTACAAATAATAGGTATTTATTTTCTTATGTTTATTTTTTATTAACACTTATCGACAAGTTACACTTTACGTACAGTTTGTTTTATTTATTTTTCATAATCTAAATTATTTTATTTTTTAATGCTTTCCACACACGTTTCTCCATTCCACATTTTACATTGGCAGAATTGCCGACATCGGCACAATTGCCATTCATAAAAATAGAATAGAATAGTCTCCTCTCCTCGATGCAGAACTGTTTCCTCCGGCCTCGTTGGAGTCCGGCCCTACACCGGAAGCAGCAAAATACCTGTATTTTATAATTTTACATAGAGCGAATTCGATGCGAATAGAAACTGGGAAACCGTGTTTCCGACATCAAAACCACACTAAAAATTGGAAAATATATTTTGCTTCCGGAACTCAGTGGCATAAAAAATCAATGAAACAAACAAAAATCACCGACTAAAAGTAGAACTTTACTTTCAAGTTCTACTTTTAGTTTGAGCGGCACGGCGTTGAGGTGGTCGGCACCCGACCACCTCAACGCCGCGCCCGAGACGGTCTCGGTCGGCATTATGTGTTTTACATTCTGTCTTTACGTCCTTCAATAAGTAGGTAGGTACATCCGCGTCTCAGTTTTATCCACAGTCACCATCCGTGAAACTTTCAGCCGCCACATTACCTACCTACTGAAAGTGGGTCCGAAACTCCGAACATAGATCTATATTGCAGGATACAGTAATATTCAAGCGATTGGTCTGATCGTTATGTGCGATCGTAAAAACATGAGGTGTTTGTATGTTAGGCTCATAACGTAGGTACTAGGTAGCTTTACAACTCTGTCTAGGTAGGTAACGTAGGTACCGTGGAAAGACTAGCAAATTGTAAGGCATGTTTATGGAAAAGTAAAACGCTTTAGTACCTATCTACATCTAGCTACTGGGTCCTCCATGCCACAATCATCATCTGCGTAGCCTTTTCCCAACTATGTTGTGGTCGGCTTCCAGTCTCACCGGATGCAGCTGAATACCAGTATTTTCCATGAAGCGACTGCCCATTTGACCTCCACAACCTAGTTATTATTGTGTAATGATGGGTTCCTCTTGTAAGGACTGGTTCTCAGACTTTCGGGTCTCTGACTACCTGTTACTACTGCCAAAGATCTACAATGATAGCCAGGATCGGCTTAACCTGGCCATACCTCAGCTCAGTATCTTAGTGAATTTGTATAAGTAAATAAAAGAAGGGCGAGATTTTTTCTCACGTAACTTAGTAACGACTAGCGACTCACTATCACAACTTAAAAACCACTGTTTAGTAAAAACCTTCCATTTTTATGATGGTTTAACTTTTTATTGAAAGCGCCATCTCCATGTTGAACGTGAAACTTTTATTAAATCTACAGGCATGACTAACAAAACTCAACTTAGTTTCAAGTTGCAAAACTTGAAGCATAGATGGCGCTCATTTAAATATCCGCAGACATTTGATTCCCTACGGATCGCAACATTCATTATGGTGTGAGTGTCGATGGTAATCTTAATAAAATTGAGTCCGCCAGTCTCTGTACATAAAAACATGTTTTCTCACTCCAAGAAGAGGCCATTATAGGTGGCGTTAGGTGTTAATTGTAAGAAAACCATCATCATTCTCTTGCCTATATCCCAATTCATTTAGATTCAGCAGCATGTCCTCCATACTTTTCTATTCGTCATCTCATCAGACACATCCGTTCTTGCCATATCATCCATTAAACAGTCTATCCATCGTTACTTCACATTAATACTCAAGTTTCCTCACGAGTTTCCATATTATTCCTCCACATCACATGCCCATGCACGAAAGAAAATTGACTTCTAAACAACATCACTAAAAAGTCTAATATATCTTTACTATCGGAAGTTGGTTACTATGTTGGGAAAAAAGATCACGCAAATCGCCTCAGTAATCACGGAGTAATCGCTCTACATACACTGACACTGGAATACATCACCTCCTCCTTTTTTAGAAATTGGTTAAAAACTCACAAGTTATTGCGGGTAGATGTTTATGAGCAGACAAATTCGTCTAGGTACGCTCTTTTAGTTATTACTGTATACTAACTTACAATACTATTAATTATACACAAAGGGATAGTAAAATAAATAACGTTTTTACTGTAATTTTATAAAACTTTATTTATTAGAAATAGACAACAGGAATGTTAGCATGTTTACATAAACCACCAATTCGGTGTAAATACCTCTACCACGAACATCAAGCAGTTGACTGAATTTGGGAAATAAATTCAAATTTATTTGGGAAATAAATTTGTTTTATTTAGGTACTATTACTTTTCGAATTTTCGTGGAAATGACAGCTTTTAAGACTTTAGCAGACCTACGCGAAAGTAAGACATGAAACTGCTAAAAGAATTCCGCTACAACACAGGGCGTCTAAAATTTCCATTTTAGCACATTTTAATATGAAATGAAAAAAAAGCGTAAAATGAACCTTTCCTAATAGTAACTGCGTCTGTGACCATTTTACAATTTTTGACGCGATTCATATTATTTTCCTAGTATGATCTATTTTCCTAAATGGCCACACACGCAGTTACTATTGAATGAAAAGTCCTTTTCACGCTTTTTAAAGCATTTCATATTATAATCTGCTAAAGTGGCCGTTTTAGATCCTCAGAACTACATTACGTCGTGATTTGAGTAGCGGTAACATTTTTCGTCTAAAATGTCTGAGGTTCTAGAATCACCCGGTAAATTCAATTCATGCTGGTCACAGTTTTCGCCGATGTTCCGTACACCGTGCTAAGACATCGTTAGATATATAATAACATCACGTTTTAATTTCCCGACAGGATAAGCAGAGGTACTAAGCTACATTTTGACAGTTAATAAAATTAGTGCTTAGATCTACACATTTTTTGTCTTTATATATTACTAACACTATGGACTCATGTCTGAAATAAAGAATTTGAATTATACTCTTATATTATACATTGAATATAAAATTGTGATAGGTTCGTTTTTAATATTTGTTGTAAATAATACTTTTAACAATAAATCTCTTACCAAAATATACAATTATCAAAATTCTTTTAATTCGTTTATCATCCTAGAGAAGTAAGTGTTCTAATTACTATAATTCTTATTTTAATTCATTAATTATGATATTGTTTTAATTATAATGGTAATTTTATATTTTGTAATTTGTTACATATTCAGGTTGTTTATTTAGGGCTAGGCCCTTGATTTCCTAAATAAAATTTAAGATCATTAAATCATGATAAACTTTCAGTATGAGCCGTAAATATGACAAAAAGAATTCCAGAACTTGGTTTACCATGACGTGTGCATCTCTTGTCAACACTGGAATAATATTAACCACTATGCACGACAAGATTTTGACACATGACATATCAGCTGAATCGACGCGAGGTGGTGCGAATTGTCATGAAATCCAAGATTTTTTGTGAACTTTCAGCATTGGATTTTAGAATGAAAAACATGTCACGGCAGCTGTTTAATATGATAAGTTTGTGACTCATGTCTCCAGTATCGTATTGAGGCCGGTAAAACGGCGTCAGTCTATTGACAAATATGTATAAAATACATAATACTACACACTTCCAAAAAATAGGTATCCCAGATGCGCTGGAAATAATGTACATAAAAAAGTTTCACATTTGCTAATAACACTCTAAAGGACAAAATAAAGACAGTAACATTCCACCTGCGTTCTTACTTTTGCCATTATTCATACATAATTTCGTAAAAAAACACGAACAAAGTCGTGAAAAATATTCATAAAAACTATGTTGCAATATAACCATAGACAAATAGAACATCACACTTGATAGTGCTTACCGTAAACCCCAGTTTTATCATTACGATTAAAAAGTTGCATTCAGCTTAATCGATAATCGCAATGAAATCAAGTTTGAAAAAAGAGTTGAGACGAAATTACAACTCCTTGGTATAAATCAAATAGTTATTTTATTTTAAAATCTTTTAATTTAAATTAGGAATGCGTTCGCAATTCAAATAATAAGTATTTTCTTCATAATTTATTGTGAATTTGGTTTTGTAATATCAGATGGTTGGTTATAGGATGCCCAGGTTCTTTATAAGCATAGTAAAAACATTGTTTGATCCACCAAAACTATATGAGGAATTATGAAGGTTGGGTGTTTGTATTAAGTTGGAACAACTCCGGGTTTGAGCAAAGTGTTGTTGAGTTTTTCTATCAAGAATTTCTCAGTAGCAGCCACGGAGTCCAGATTTGTGCTCGGTTGATGGCTATGGGGTACCTTAATACCTTTCAGATACTACTGGCGTCTTGAGTTGGAACGTACTTTTTTATTTAGTCCAATCTTTCCCACTTCTGGGTAAAGGCCTACTGCATTCCTTTCCAACTCTCTCAGTTACTTATATAATTCTGACCAATCTGTCAAGAACGAGTCCAAATCGTCACGCCGTTTCTTGAACCTGCCTCGGTAACGACGACTGTCAGTAAATTTTACTGTCCTTAATTTCGCAATCGGCAAGTCATAAGCCGTATCCTATAGAAACATTAGTTTATTCTTTCAAAAAGGTTCACTGGCCGCTCTAAAATCTCTTTTTTTACAACTGCACAGTTCAGGTTACCCATCATAGGCCGCGGGCCGTGGATTTTAAGTGAAGCCATTAACAAATGAGACAGAAGAATAGGACAAGTGTAGGACTAATGCCTTGATAAAACATTTGTAGAGTTTTCTAAAAAGTATAAACTTCCTATAGATTTTGGGGTTGCCACTAAACCAAGCTCATCCAAAAATGAAATGAAAATTGACGATTAAATGTATTGGCGGAGAAGGTAAAAATAGTGGGACAGATCAGGCTGATAAAAAAAAGTATTTGTAAATAGTGAATACACACCAAGCAATCCAGGCTAAATAATAATGACATAAGTATCAAAACCAAACAAACTTTTACTAACTATACATATACATACCAAGATCCATGGCATTCTCTACCCAAACAATAATTAAAAAAAAAAACAATAAATATTCTAATAATTTTAGAATATTTATTTAATTAAAATATTCTAATAATTTTAGAAAAGCGAGTGCATTCCGAATTTAAATTATGTTATGGAAAAATAATCGGCGCCAATTTAGCCATAGATAAACTGTTCTGTTTAATTGTTGTGTCTGTTTGAATGTTTTCTATGTACTTAATAAAACTATTCCGATTATTATTATAAAAGGAAGCTTAAAAAAATATTCTAATAAATGTTTATTCTATTTTACGCTAAAAACAATTTTATTTTAATTTCTGTCAATCGATTTCTTAAATTCCTTAATTTTATTACTCGAATTAATCGAAATTTACAAAAAAGAATCGATTAGAATAATCGCTTTCACACATCGT
Source organism: Diarsia mendica (assembly GCA_949316265.1). Taxonomy (NCBI): domain Eukaryota; kingdom Metazoa; phylum Arthropoda; class Insecta; order Lepidoptera; family Noctuidae; genus Diarsia; species Diarsia mendica. Next base: position 2,411,335 of record OX438895.1, on the reverse strand, counting down.
AGCTAATTATTAAAAAAAAGAAAAAGAACATGGACGTCAATTTTGAATACAAATTGAGCTATGATGATGATTATTTTGTGATTATTGGTCCTGTATTAGTAAATTATGCTAAGATCTGGGCATTGCCATGTTTTGTATAATATTTCGAATGATATTTGTCATATTTGTTATTGAATCTATACGCGTCTATGTGATATAATTTGAAAAATAAAAATGTAAACAAACACGATTGGCGCAAAACTTTGATGATAGATGTTAAAATTAATCACTACCACTGCTTATTTAACATGATTTACGGATGAATTCGTCAGAAAATTAAACGACGAGTTATTCGATCTCAAATAGTGGAGCTTGAATGTCCGAAAACCACATATTTTATGCTTTTTAGCCTCGGCCAGTACTGCCGTCAAAATGGCGATGACCGTATTTAAGTACTTTTATTTTATAAGGGTTAATTAAGAAACTTGCGCAATAAATACAGAATATTTAGTGGCGTTCACATATAAGCTTTTTATTCAACTCTCTTAATTAATACATACACATAGTATTTGACAAACAGAATAATAAATATTTACATAAATAATTAGGGTGTCGTATGACTTCACTGCTGGCCCCTAAAGGGGCCGATACCGAGCCAGCGTAGGTTTACGTGTCGAGCCCCTCAAGGGGCCTGTACCGAACTTTATGGTTAATAAAGTATAAAAAAAAATTGCAAAGTTTTCATTTGTTTACAGGTTGCCTGGCAGACATCTTTATCGGCGATAAGACTGCCATTGTACCCATCGTAAAAAAGCTGTGAAATTTTGATATATAATAAGTATACTTATTCAATTTTAACATTCACACTTCTGTGACTTTACATTTAAAATTGTAGAGAAAACTTATTGCAAGCAAAAAAAAAATACATCGACGACATCTTACACTGAGTCAAATTATTATATTACTTCAGAAAGTCAGCTACAAGATAACTTCGTTCGTCAATATGTTGCTACGTCGTAGCTGACGCGACAATATTATGTAGCTACGCCGTAGCTGACGCGACGATGACACAGCTACGTCGTAGCAGATAATCCATCGCGTGATATAACTTTCGAGAAATATATTTTCTTGGATCTTTGATACAAAAATCTTTTACGTATGTATATAATAAGGATGTTTAAACTTGTAATAACGTAAGTATTATTTGTTCACGTAGCCAAAACATCATACTTTCAAAAACCGAAAACCTTTCCGAATCCCGTCCAATATTAGCGCAAACATTGCGCAAAAAAAAAAAAAAAAAACATTTACCGTGGACCTTTTAAAATGAAATAACAAGAAAAAACATCCCAGTTATTTGCAGTGGTTGACAATAACGGTTTAGTGAGCCAAATACCGGTTTTTTGCCACCCCGCCCCTTTACGAGCATCGGTATTATTGAATTTCGCGAATGTAACGCAAAAAGCCGATATCATGTAATCGCCAAAGGGCTGAATTGTGATTTTGAGGGCACTTGCCGCAAAGCCTTTTGGGATTTTTTATCTCTTTGTTTATTTTAGTGTTTTGGGCCTCTTTTTACATGCTGTTAAGCCGTGTTATGGGTTTCGGTCTAGTGATATTGGATAAGATGTTCTGTTTTGGCTCATTAAAAGTTTTACTGTTGCTGTTTTATGTAGGACGTCTAATAATCTCGACCTTTTCGCATTTTCTGTGTGTGAGTTGAATTAATTAATTTAAAGTATTTTGTTTGAACACAAGTGTATGAAAAAGAACTTGAATTCATTTTTCCTTGTGTTTTTTCAAAATGGCTTTTTGTTTGGCAATGGTGTTTTGACTGTCATTTAGGACCAATGGGCCATTATAAAGAATACCTTAAATTTTTCTTCATCTTCTTAAAAATACGGTTGTTTTTTGCAAAAGTCTTCCGTCCCGTATTTTACAATCGGGAGACATTTACAAACATCTCATAAAATATTGCAAAATCCTTGCGAAGTCAGAACAAATTCAAAGAAAATGCAGAAACCGGGAAAAATAAACAAACAATTCCGAAATGTTATTAAAAAATATCCTCCGAGCAGATTTCAACTGTAGATTTAAGCCGCACCAAGTCTTGACTAAACCAGGGGAGCTTGGCTTCAGCTAACCATTCGCCACAAATTGTTCGTATAGCTTATTTACGTTGGGGCATAGAATATATCAGCACAGAAGGTTAACTCTAGCCAATGGACGAAAAACCGAGCAAGCACACGTTGACACTCTGATAACTGGAACATGTAAAAGATAACAAAAAATAAATGAACACCAACAAAAATACAACTCGATTATATAAGTATGTTCGAATATATACATACATAAACTCACGCCCGTTTCCTATGGGGATAGGCAGAAACGTACGATACAGCGACGTAGAACGCCACCTGCTACGATCCTGACATATAGGTGACATAAATATCAATATCGCAAATAACGTTGACCCTAAAGTTTCTAATTATATGAACTTACTAGCCTCACATGGATTTCTCGCGTCACACTTACTACCAACACGAGAAAACAGCTGTCTTGATCACTGTTTTGTCAAGACCAACTGTACTGCCAAAACTGTAGTCTGCAATTCGACAGTCACAGACCACTGCAGTGTGATGATGTCACTGTCAAAGAAATCCATATCTACCGAACAGAATAGAGGATCATTAAAAAAAGTAGACTACAACGCTATTATTAATAAATTAAAACTTATAAATTGGACTGAAATGTTAACTGAAGATGACCCGAATGAAATAACAAATAAATTCCTATACATAATAAGTGATTACATTAGAGAACATACGTATACATACAAGCTTTCTAATAGAAAACGGAACATTAAACCATGGATAACTCCTGGGTTACGTCGTTGCATGAGAAATAGAGATAGTTTACATCAGAAACTTCGTAAGGATCCAGACAATGTAACACTTCAAATAACTTACAAAAGATACCGCAATACATGTAACAAATTATTAAAGAACTTAAAAAACAAATATTTTAGAACACAAATAAATTATCACAAAAATAATCTAAATAAACAATGGTCCATCATCAAAGATATATGTCACTACAATACTAACCCTACTAACTATGATGACCTTCTTTTAACTAAACAGAATCCACAAGAGTCCGTAAACCACATAAATAACTATTTTGCAAACGTGGGTAGCCAATTGGCTGAAAGTATTCAAATAAGAACACAAAAAAGTGACGTTGCTAGAATATCTAACCCAAAATGTTCCTCACTGAAATCATTCGTCCTTCTATCTACGGATGAAATAGAAGTCAAAAGCACCATATTGGGTTTAAAATCTTCTAATTCCAGTGGTTGGGACGAAATTCCCACTATTTTACTCAAACTGGCTGTTGATACTCTCGCGATACCTATTGCCAGGATCTGTAATTTGTGTTTTGCCAAAGGCGTCTTTCCCAAAGCACTGAAGCAGTCAGTAATTATTCCCATTTATAAGTCTGGGAACCGAGACTGTGTCTCGAATTATAGGCCAATCTCATTGCTGCCATCTCTTTCTAAAGTTATTGAAAGGATTATGAACACGAGATTTAAAAGATTCTTTGAGTCCAATCAGCTTCTCTCAGAGAACCAGTTTGGATTCAGAGAGAAAAAATCAACTGCTCATGCCGTACATAAACTTATCTCATTTACTGTCGATGGTTTGGATAGGGGAGATAAGACCCTAGGTATTTTCTTGGACTTGGCTAAAGCGTTCGACACAGTTTCTGTTCCTATACTCCTTAATAAGCTTGAACATCTTGGAATCCGCGGTATTGCATTGGACCTTATAAAAGATTATATGTCGAACAGAACCCAACGTGTCAGAATAAATGGCTACACCAGTCAACAAGAGAATGTCCAATTTGGCGTGCCACAGGGTAGTATCTTGGGCCCTACATTGTTCCTTGTATATATTAATGACTTGAGTAGTCTCAACCTAAAACAAGGACAAAATATAATCTCGTTTGCTGACGACACGGTACTTTTGTTTCATGGGCGCACGTGGTCGGAGGTGTTTAGCTTGGCTAATGAAGGGTTTTCTTTAGTGACGTCTTGGCTCGAAAACAATCTTCTCACATTGAACGCACAGAAAACCAAGTATTTAACTTTTAGCATTAGGAATAATACGCAACCACCAAACAACTTGCAAATAAAATTGCATACATGCAATAATACTGTGGGCTGTTCCTGCTATATTCTAGCAAAAGGATCCTCTATCAAATATTTGGGTTTGATGGTAGACCAAAACCTTAACTGGAAGGAACATATAGGTACCGTAATAACACGGACTAGGAAAATGATCCATGTATTTAAAAACCTTCGTAATATATGCGACCTCAAACTACTTAGGACTATTTATTTTTCTTTGAGTCAATCGATATTATCATATTGTATCACTGTTTGGGGAGGCGCATCAAAAACCATAATGATAGGTCTCGAAAGAGCGCAGCGAGCCATATTAAAAGTGATGAGCTTCAGAAAATTTAGATATCCTACGCATCTATTATATAACAATTTATGTTTGCTCACAGTGAGACAAATATTTATAAACAACGCTATATTGCTTCAACACTCCAAGTTACCGGTACCTAAATACACTACAAGGCGAAGAAAGGATCTGGTGTACTCCATTCCTAAACGCAAAACTGCATTTTCTGATAAATTTTTTGACCATCTCGCACCACATTTATATAATCAGTTATCGAAAAACATTAATTTACGCGATTCGACTCTCTCTGACTGCAAAAAAACTTTAAATAAATATCTAATCGAAATGAACTATAATAACACAGAAAAGCTATTAACAAACATATCATAAATACACTATTTACAGACAGACATAAATATCACATTCTCAATCCACGCAATTTACGCACACACACGTATTCTCTAACATACATTACACATCTACACACACTTACACAATGTCTTTTTTTATATATTATTTGGTTGTTTTTATTTAGATCAATCTTCATTGCGTACAATCTGCTAATGTCATCTTGATATTTGGTCGTTAAGTTTATTACTGTAACTTATTGGAAACTAAACATTTTTGTCTAAAATTTTTGCATATACATTTATTAGTTTAGAATTACCCTCGTTTTTTTTTGTCATTATTTCATCAAATTATTTAATAATACCCACTATTTTGTATTCTCAGCCATACTCTGGTCAGTGTTTTACATAGCCGTTTAGTTAAATGTTTTAAAATGTTTGTTAAAATATTTCGGTAATTGTGTAGAAGTGTGTGAGTGTTTGCGAACGAGGAAGACTGACCTGCCGTGATACAGTTTTCACTAGTACGGAGGTCAGTGTGAATCAAGCTCAAACAACCGCATATTGAACACAGGTATTTATAACTAGATAATTATGTGATAATATTTGTAACTAGTAGACGTAGATCACAAGATTGTTGTAATTTGTGTATAAGGTTGTTCTTTTAAGATGTCAATAAACTTTTATACTTTTTATACTTTTATATCGCTTTTGCCTCCTCCACAATTCCACATGCATACATCTGGTCATACAAGCACTTTCTTTAAAAAAAAAAAACTTACGAGTGCTTCAAAAATGATTAAAAATGCATTATTTTCGTTCCTGAATTTCCATAATTATTAAACACGTGCAAATGTTACTACAAAAGCTCAAACGATGATAAACAAGGTATTCAATTTATTTAACAGTGCTTTGTCCTAGACGTAACCAACCATGACTAGCCTTCTGTATTTTCCTACTCTGTGATAGGGGCTTGCACCTGTCTTGCGTTCTATTGGGGTGATTCTCGTTATTGTGGCACCGTTTGTTAGGGCTGTTTGTGTTACTGAACTTACGGTACTGTACTCAACAAGATTTTTGGCGTTTCGCAGCTTGAGGGTTGAATTTTGGTGTAATTGTTTGGGTGAGGTTTTTGTGGGGTTAATTAAGGTAAGGGGAAAAGAGGAGAGAGAAAATGGAATTTATTCGTAACGTTTTCAAACTGAAAGTTTTCTATGACTTAATGTGTACTATAATACTTTTCTTAAAGGAACAAAAGGTTGATGAAGGCTGAGCTGATACCTGCAACTTCGTTCCCGTGGAATTTTTATGCGTGACTAAAAAATGTTTGGGGTTATAAGGGTGGGCACGCCATCCCATAAGGGTATGAAAAATTGATTACGATTCTCTGACCTACCGAATCTACGACGATAATTGAAACTGAGTCAATTTAAATCATCATCGACATGTTTTTGAAGAAAAAAAGAATAAGTAAAATATTTGAAACTGACTAAAAAATAGACACTAAACATCACTTATTCAAAACAACTTCTTACATAAATAAAACCTTGAAATTGGCTACCAAAGACCTAAAAGGTAAAAGCATCAAACACTTTCAGGATAAATCGAAAAGCCCAATATTTGATTTCACTTGAGGACTGCGTACATTGACGGGGTAAACGGCATTTATAGTGACATCCTTTGTCTTGCTCTTGAAAACCTATTACTATCTTGTGTGAAATAGGACTACGCTTTTTGTCATAGTGCCTATTCGTATAGTCAGGTCAGGTCATCAAATGGATTTATACAGAGTTGGCAGTTTTCTTTTATTTAAATTCAATAAACATACAAATCTCATAACAAACAAATGAAGGAGGAGCTGATGGCTAAATTTTTAGCAGCCACTCAGCTCAATCTTCAGGTTAATCCGCCCTTGCCTAGGTTGGTCCCTGGATGGGTGACCGCCTATTACTTACTGAGTTTCTGTCTGGCTTAGTTTTTTTCTGTTTTGTCGGGGTTGACTTTAATAGAGTAGTTGAAAAAAAATCTAATGAGTCTGTCAGATAGATTTCCAAAAAATATTGCACACTTATTTTTTTTCAGTGCTTCAAAAAGTCGAGTGACGTCATTGTTTGGTACATTTTTTACCAGGGTAGTTGACTTCCTAAAAGAACATGCACAAACAAACGAAAATAAAACGTGTCAAAAATCGTGAGTTTGATTTTCGTCATTATTTATTACTTTGATAAAACTTAAAATACTTATCAGATATTTTCGAAAATCATGTTCTTTTAGTAAGTCAACTACCCTATTCTTCCCTACTCTATTATACGTAGGTTGACTGCCTCTCTTATCTCCACAACGGCACAACACTGCTTAATACGAAAGCCCATGGTAATTACTTGCTGTCAGACTTTCAGGCAAACGATTTCAAATAGACACCTGAAATTATTTATGCCCTATCTCAAAAAAGTTTAAAAGCAAAACAGTAGAAGCATTTTTATCTAACTGTTACTTTTAATTAATTTCATAATAAATTCCCTTTGATAAAGACTTACAGCATAAATATTAAAAAGTTCACTTACTTTTTTGCAAAGTAATTAAAAATACTAACAGAGCGCGCTATTTAGAATATTAAAAGCCCTTTAAATAAGGCTATGCATATTAAACAGCGGCCTTTTAGATACCTACCTAGTGACAGAAACAAATAAACAATTATTTCTTTTTTTTTTCTTAATTGGAATCAAGTCAGTCAGTAGGTATAACACGTTTAGTCTATAATATTGTAAGTGCCCGGACACAGGATTTCTCTTTTCGTCTTCTCTTTGAGCCGTAATTTATTTATTTTATTTATTTATCAATTTATGTACACACAGAAGACATCACAGGAAATTACCATAAAATAATAATTGAGTACAAAGGTACTGCTTATTTCTTTAGAAATTTCTGCCAGCAGACCTGCTAAAGGAGAAATGATGACGAAATGTAGACGCGCGATAGTGTGTGAGAATAGGAAAAGAATAACGTGTATAATGTGCCTTAACTAACTTAACAATAAAATAAACATATAAATAAATAAATATAGATATATACTTAAATAAATACATAATGCTAAGATACATAACGAAATAAAATACATATGTATATAATGAATCATACTGGAGAGGAAAGATAGTGTTCTTTGACTCTTGTTTTAAATAGTGATATACTTAGTCTTTAAGTCTCGGATGCTAGGCGGAAGTGAGTTCCACAACCTTACAGCATGGACAGAGAAGGAATATGAGTAATAGCTGGATTTATGAGGATGGGATTTGAGTATTTACTTCTCGAATACCTTTGAATTTTTGTTTTAGGACGCCGGGCACCTCATGATGTTTTTTTCATTGTTTTATGAGCAATGGTGGTCAAATTAGTTTTAGTCTGCTAAGTATGAGGTTCTGGGTTCAACTCCAGGATCGGGCAAAGTGATAAAGGATTTTTCCATCAGGAATTTCTCAATAGCAGCCTTTGGATTTGTGCCACTTTTTACATGGGACTTATACATGAAGGATTAAGATTACTAAAACTGTAAAACGTTTCTAAACGATAAAGAACTTTGCTTCAGAACGAATGAATGTGAGAGTGGGAGTGAAAGGAAGGAGCGAAAGAAAGATGGCGTACAACGATGGTTAGAGAAAGTGTAATTTTTATGTCGAAGGTGAAAATAAAATAGTTTCAAGTGTACGATCATGTCTTTTTCTGGATATCCGAACACTACATCCATTACTGATGAAATGTGGGCGCACTATCAGGCACACCCGTGCCTAACCCTTCGGGTTTTACAGGCGTGTTGTTATGTTGTGTTATGAAAGTTTCCAATGTACGGTGTGCGTTCATAAAGACATACCATTATATCGGTAAAAAAACGATCCATTACAATATTTTATTAATTTATTGTTATTCCAATTTTTTTATTTCAAATTATTATTTTACCAATTTCAGTGGGATGACACAGGCTAACAGTAACAGTATTATTATTCCAAATAGGCAAGTAACTTATAAACTAAGCCCCACAATACCGTTGCAGTGCACAAGGGTTTGACTGGGGGCTCGATGAGTCTCTTATCTAGACATGCTTAAATGTACTTGAAACTAAATATTATTTAAACTTACACTAACATAAAACTTAGAACATTTCTAAATAATATAATTTTAATTTACGTCTAAATCTATTTGTGTTTGTTGCATTGGAGTCGCAAATAAACATTAAAAACCCACTGACAGGCCGCTTAAAAACGTTCCTGTACGAAATCTCAACAAATCCTAGATAACGGCGGGGCAATTTTAACACAAAAATACAAGTGCAATTTGAGCGGCCATAAAGCGAGTCCCCAGTTCAGAACGTCTTAATAGTTCGTTGGCAAGCTTTGTTATTCCCGACGCCGGAATGTGAATCTGTGTGGAGTGTGCGGTCGTAATCTGCAACATACTGTCCTGTAATTGCGATCCTAATTGTCCCAGCCTCCCCTATCCCATCTTTATTCTGGCCTCCTTGTTATGCTGCGCCGTTTGTCCGGCCTGACCGCTCTTGTTTCGTATTGTGCGGGCCTACGGTTGCGGAGTTTGATGCTTTGATTATAGAGATGGTTTTGGGCTATTGTTGTGGTTCCTCATGGTTCGATATGTTGTTCTACTGTCAATACTGGGCTTGATTGGAGATGTGTATGACGTGTATACTATATGGATGTTTCCTGATTTAAAAAATATGATTATGTTTAGTCTGTCAGCGTCAGTTAGATTATTGAAAAATAATGTATACGTGTTTTTGTTTTATCAAGTTAATAAAAATGGACGAAAAAAAAATCGCATCAAAGAATATGAGATGAGATGATCTTTCTGGTAAAAATGTCGTGCAATATGACGTCAAACGAGTTTTCAAAGCACTGTATCGTCATTGTTTGTATTGCGTGAAAAAAGAAAAAATATGTGTCCAATATTTTTTGAAATCCATCTATTGGCTGTATTGGATAGATGACTCTATTAGATTAATATTCCATACGATTATCTAACCATCTATATAACGAAGGTAGCTCAACTATTTCGGGTACATCGTTCGCGCTCGTGTCTCAATAAAAAGTCACATCCGTTTTGTCAAATGCCTCTAATGTCAACGACAACCGACCACTGTCAACTGACAGCTGTTGCTGTCAACCGAAAACTGTCAAACCAGACCTACCACGCTCTGTATCGACCTCACCCAAGCTCACTGCTTTACGTTTCCGACAAACGATGATAGATGGCGTTATTCTAAATTGTCAACTCTAAATATTGTGCCTGGTGTTGAATCTGCGACATATAGATCGTTGGTAGAGGTTTTGCGTTTTCCAGGTCGGCAAAGTGCTATTAGGTTTTTCCGTATTTTTTGTAACAGCCGTGGAGTCTTGATTAATGCCGGTTGATGACAGTAAGCTCATCCCTCATAACAACGAGCAATGTCAGCGTACTATATAAGGTATACCTCTATCTAAACCTTCAAGTATTACATGCGTGAAGTTATAAAGAAAAAAAAACACGAGGTGTTTCAAACCATTTATTAACACAAAACAGCATACGAAGCCAACCCACAAATCTCAACCCACATTTGGCTGAACAACCTCAATAAAAAGATTACAGATGCAATCTGTGCGGAGCAAGCAAGCGGAACAGTTGTATCTGGTCCAGTATGTGCCATCTGTTGGCAGGCTGGCAGGGTTGGTAGGCCTGCCGCCAAGCACGATACATTCCGCTAATGGCTAGATTACAAATCGTTGCGTTCACTCAGCCGCTGTGCACTGGACCACGATTTAATACAGTGTAAGCACGAGCCGTAAGCGGAATTGTGGTTAAGTAAGTTTGAGAGATTGTTTTCGGGTTATATTTTGTTATTTTATGTTTCATAGGCTGTCTACTGTGCTTTAAAATGGTTGAGCATTTTAGTGTTAAGACATTTATGTGTCACTAGCGACTCGCTGCACTTCGCGTGGATGCCAAGACAGTAAATAGATGTACGTTTAGCAAAAAAAACTTTTTTGCAAATAAAAACAACCGACTTCAAAAACACCAAAAAGTGAAAAATAAACTTCAAAAGAAAAATCAGCTTCTGAAGTCGGTGATATTTGTTTGTTTGATTTGGCTTTTTTTGCCACCGACTTCAGAAGCTGATTTTTCTTTTGAAGTTTATTTTTCACTTTTTGGTGTTTTTGAAGTCGGTTGTTTTTTTTTTGCTAAATAGTTTTGTTATTTTTTCATTTTTAGTTGTGTATCTTATAGAAATATTTACTATGAAACCTATACTTGTATAGCGTCAGAAAAAGCACGAAACACGTAATACGTGCCTATGTTTGAGGGTTGCCCTCGATTTCTCTGGGATTCCATCACCAGGATCTGGTTTCCATGTCATGGTACCACTCTTGAAATATCTCCGTTCCAATAAAAAAAGAATCATCAAAATTGGTTCATAAACGACGAAGTTATTCGCGAACACATAAAAAAACGAACGAAAAATGTTCATAATTTTTTAAAAAATGGTCGTAAAATGAAAAG